>CM019168.2:50446653-52846653 GCA_009739505.2 Apolygus lucorum
GCATCTGTAAATGAAGAAATTTATTTCACAACTGAGAATACAATCATTGGACATTAATTGTAAAGGAACTTATAAATCAAAACGATAACCATTTATCATACCTGTAATTGAAGAAATCAAATACACATGATTGTTATTCGAGTACGAATCCACAAGACGGAGGGTATGCGGTTACTTTGGAACTCAAATACAAACTGACTCTTATCGACAGTAGGAATAACTTGAGAACCCGA
Source organism: Apolygus lucorum (assembly GCA_009739505.2). Lineage (NCBI taxonomy): Eukaryota > Metazoa > Arthropoda > Insecta > Hemiptera > Miridae > Apolygus > Apolygus lucorum. The sequence goes on from CM019168.2 coordinate 50,446,887, forward strand.
GAGACCTGCGACGAGCAGTACAGAACATGAACGGCGTGAGCGATAAGATAGCGTTCGCCGTGTAGATATCTGAATATTGATACAATCAACTTTACATGTAGTGTCCTCTTATGAAGCCATGAACCGTAAATAACTGACAGAAGAATTTTGCGCATTACTTGAACGTCCCGTCGACATAACATGTCAATATATTATATTGCTTTGCTATTGCAGGTTTGAATCGCGCCCAAAAATTATTGTGTGATTTGACTTATCTTTGTACAGGACGAATGTGCTGTCGAGGTATTCTGCTGCATGACATCCATCTAAAGACGTTGGAAATTTTGATGGGTAGGACAGGCAGCAAACAATTGACTTGCCTAGAAGGTCCGAATGGAGGTCCGAGCGAATAATCTAGATTCTGATAAGGACTGGCTAGGTGAGGGAGTGATCACCTTCGAGATTTATAGACATGATTTGTATAAATATGTTATTTATAAACATGGTTTCTGCTAACTGAGACATTTGAACTGTTACTTTCTCAGAACACCTCGGGAAGGAATCGGGCGGTGCTCCAGCCGGTGACGAATTTCCTGGGAAGGAATCGGGCGATAATTAAGAACCCAACGATTACCGGGAAGGGATCGGCCGGACCCCGACAGATTCGGAGCAATCGGCGGTGCAAAGTAACTGTGTTTTGAAATTCCACTTCACACAGCGAGCCATTGCTACGCGCGCTTTTTTCCCCGCAATTTTTTAAGTAAGGAGCACTATTAAATATTTAATGGAGAGCAGTCTTTCCCGTTAGGGAATTTAGAAAGCCAGATAATATTTTTATTTCTCGTTGTTGTAGTGTTTTCAGTCTTCGAAGGAATTGTTTTTTACTGGTTACGAACAATTCTCGTGATGTGATTCTTAATTAACTTAATAACTATCTCAAAAAGGCCCGCAACCTAAAACATGTGTTTTCTATTCGAACATCACTCTGAGACGAAGACGTTCTATGACAATGACAAGCGGCTAGATTTATTTTTAGTTTATTTCTGGGTGACATTGGAATTGCTTCTGAATCGTTGATAAGTGAAGATTAGTAAATGCTGAAATATTAAATCTGTTTAAGTTTTCTGATAACATAGAATTTTCAGAACGCACCCAAATATTATCTGCAAATTCAAAAAAATAATTATTATGTTGATATGCTTGTTTTCTGTCGTTGATTTTTTCTTTTTATGACAACAAACTTCGTATAGGCAAACGTTTCATTACGTTCCCATCACCCTCTTCACCTTACCTACTACACCTCTTTGAGGAAAACTAGAAACTGTCCTGTATGTCTAACGGTTAATCTACCTGCCATACCCGGTTAGATTGTTGTACCAATTTTTGGTCTACGTGATTATGATAAATAGAGAACTTAATTGTGTCAATCTGACTTACTGGTTCCATTTTCTTAAACTGGAAAAAGACTCGGTGCTTTGGAGGAGCCGCGGGGCAGCAGGCCCCAGAATCCTCCCGTCAAACCGTAGATTTCGTTGAAAAAATGCACATTTTTCCACGTTCAAACATGAATTTCTCCTTAAATTCGATTGTAAAATATTTTTGATTATACCTTTGGAAAGCTGATGAAATGTGGCAGTTCTTAAGCTTTTGAGCCTCTCTGGAGAATACCTTATTTCAATGAAAAAAAAAACATCAAAATTGAAAAGAAAAAACAAAAATTGACAAATTTTTAAGTTTGAGGTAAAATACTACTCTAGCGTTCAGTTTTCTTCCTCGTTCTCGACTGATCAACGGCTCATCTATTGAGAAATTTTACGCTCTTTCCGTCGGTATCCTTATTTTTAATTTTTGAGTGTAATTTTATGGAGTTATGACCGTTTTAATGGTGTAAGGTAGAACACACCAAAAAAATCTTAGAAGTCGAAAAAGTCTTTAAAGGGGGTGAAAAAAACACTTCAGGAGGCATTTTCTTGTGCAAATTAGTTGTAGAAACTACTCCCGAAGTTCGGTGGATAACTTGGGGGACACCCTGTATAGTCCCGGCACTAGCTCTGGCTTTCTCCGCCGAGTACTGGGTAGGGTTTCGATATCCAGTGGATAATGTATAACGGGTGCAAATTAGACGCCTTTGTAGAGGTAAGGATGACACAATGTTTTTCAATTTCTTCATATTTTCGAATGGTGACGCTCCTGATTAGTAGTGACTCTTGAAAGTTTGAATTCTGAAGAGACAGGTTTAATATTTAATAGGAATATATTCCTGTTCCATAGTAATATGCAATATTTATTTTTTATTTTTTACATAAAAGCACCGCCAACCTATTTTGGCCGAATATGATTGTGCATTATTTTATTTTTTTTTCAATAATTATTCATCGTTCTAATTTATGTGTATTGTTGTACCCAACCCCATGATAACCCAGGGCGCGGTTGTGCTGAAATGTTGATAATGATTGTTCTGTTCCAAAACTTTAAAAAATCGAAAATAAAACAGTTCAACGTTCCGCGATGAAAACAACTTTTCGTAGAAAAGTTATTTTTATAGTTTGAAGGTTTCCATCCCCTCACAAGTACCTACCACACACGAAATTCACCTGACGCACAGAACAGAAGAGGTTGATCAAAACCCGATTAGGAACTTTACCCGTAGACACCCAGTCACCATCGATAGGCACTCGTTAAAAATCTGCCACATTTTTGTCTCATATTATTGCTTGTCAGAGTCGAAGCGAAAAGTGAGTGTTGCACCCTCTTGGGAAGCTGGTAGCGCCAGAGAATGCTTCCTTCCGCTCTGTCAACCACCCCTGGTTCCTGAATCAGCAAAAGGATGTCCGTTATGATTACAGGGGTTTCCTGGGGAGAAGCGCCATTTTTTCCTCTGATGACGGAACTGTCTAAAACCCTGCTACGAGAGAACTCGTTCGGCGCCGCTACTAAAAGAACACTCTTCATATTCCGAGAGAGCAAATGTCTCTCCGTCTGACAGTCGACAATTACTAAACAATGTCCGTATAATACTCGAAGAACCCCTTTCCCCCAATGAGCACCTCTACTACTGCAATTCATAATATGTACACCTCTCCTCTACAATTATTTTACATCTCTCATTTCAATTCATAACTATTTCCTGAATTTGTTGTACGAGTATAGTCGTTGAAACGCTTGGATGTCCCGTTTCGACATTATGGGCGGAAAACCGAAAACAACTCCAAATATTTCTAAGTTATATTGGCTCCCCTGACATGCTTACTCCCAGGGACCGTATAAAACTAGGATACTACTAACTGGCACCCAGTGAACCGATTAATATCATAAAACGTTTTCATACAGGCCCTCCGAAATGCATCCCTAATCTGACCCTTAATATCCTGAGGTATCTTTCCAGAAGTCCGATATTTACCTGCGACAGTTTATCAATTTTTGAACCAAAACTGATAGCCGTTAGCTATCTTGATACTCCAACTATGGAGTAAGAGAATTTATGTAAAAAAATGTTATAATAACATGTTAATTAAAAGAGTTGACAAACTGTAAGAGGGCCTTTGAGATACCTTCTACCCTCATTTCTCACCTTGTAGGCTGTTATTTGGGTTTTCTCAGAAAAGGCAGCACAGATTTCTCTATGAAGTGAATCTTCTCCACCTTATTCCTTGGTTCTGTACTTTATGGGAAATTCCAGATCCTAATATCCCACCGAGGGTTTTCCAAGATTCCTTCTTTTACTCCTTAAAATTTAGGGACAGATTTTGCTGACGCAGATAGCGCCGGAGTGGCCCTTGGAAAGATCATTCTTGTGGTGACAGACTGTATACGGCCTTTGAGGTACCTTCTACTCAAATATTCTCTAAAATTGAATTCAAAACTGCGAAAAAATTTTTTTAAACAAGTGGGAAATTAAGGGTTAACTGGCCGAGATTGAGAAAATGTTGTATTAGAGGACGAATACCTAAGTCCTGGGCATTCTTCTATCACTACAGGACATAACCTTGGTAAGCACACTTGGCTTTGGGTTTGTTTTACAATCATTTTGTATTGTTGAACCTTCACATTTATATCGTATCCAGCTACGTTCGAATTACTTGGAGACTGATGATTCCCTATTATCCCAGACTCACTAAGAATTTTTATTGGGAGAAAAAACATTGCAATTGCATTACGATTTGTGAGCACACAACTGCATTCTGCACCAAATTTGTTGAGTTCTTAGATGATTCAGTTCTAGAACGAGAGTGGTATCGAATAGAATAAAGAAAATTTGTGTTAAGAGGATATCACGCCTGCGCACGATCAAAGTACTTGCAAACCCGGTTCTATAACCTGGTAATCTTTTTGTAAAACTGTAAAAAATATTTTTATGAGGTATCCGAATCTGCAATAAATTAAAATCGTCACACCAAGATGACGTTTCTTGTGCGTACTCCTAAAACGTACTTTGGTAAATGAAAGTCTGTGGCTGCGACGAAGGCAAGTCAAATCGATTCCAATGCGAGTTGACTGGAACGAACTGAAATTAGTGCTGCTCTGTTCAACTCTCGATAACTTCTCCTTCACAAACGACAAGTTATCACCATGTGGCTGGGATTTAACTCGGTGGTTCAGTCTTCTCATCAATTTTATCATTGCGATCTAAAATGAAAGGAAGAAGGAATGTACGTAGAGCAGGAAGGGCGTAAAAAATACCCTCTTTGGCCCTTCGCGGATGCGTCTTTCTTATTATGGAATGAAAGGGTCTGATTGCCGGGGGATGCCTCTGCCGAGTTATTGGGAGAGCAATCCCTTCAACTTGCCCTTCTTGTATTACTGTTCACTCCTTCTCCACTTTCCGCTCTTTGCTTCCTTCTCTTCTTCTACCAGTGACTAGGATGCCTATAAAACCCTCGTGGCGAAGAACCCCGCTTTTATCTCTGCGTATACCCCTCGAGCTTTATCCTGATAAACATGATGAAATCTTCCATAACCTTCCGATTTCCTGTAGGAGCAGGAATGCTGGATGAACTTTGAAAAGGGAGAGAATCAGATCAGATCATAACCAACTCTTCGAGCAAAGTTTCAGCGCATTTTCGGAATGATGAAGCTATTGTGGCGTCAGACGTTTTATCAAGGAAAATTAGGAAAATTTTCTTCTCGTGAATAGTTTTTGAAACAGTCAAAAAGGTTTTGTCGAGAATAAAGTTCACCCAATAAACGTATATAAATGGTAAGGGTTGGGCTGTTTATGATCACCTATACTTAAATAGGTAGCCAATCTCCTAAATACTTAATAAGGCAACCAATCTCACCAAATAGTCCGATTTTCTCCAAATTGTAGTTTCAACTATTTGCTATCGGAAATACCCTATTAAGTTGTGGATACAAGGAATCTAAGAGATATTCCCACTAGGCTGACGTGTTTTATATTCAACCCCCTGTGTGTATCAAGTGTGACACGAGGGAAATTTCAATGAAGTATTCTGACAGCAGTCAAAATACTGATCTTGAATATCCCAGGCGCTCAGTACCTGTCCCCCCACTGTAGAAGGTTCCATTTTAAACCTTCAGCTGTGATCTAACCGCCACGATGAGTTCTTTGTTCCCTAGTTCCTGAAAACCACCGTGTCCCTCAGAAACTTCATGCACACACAAAACGTACGTTTTTGGGCATAATCTTGCCTCAATTTCCAACAGATTTACGATATTCTTCTTTGTTGGTTTCGAATGACCAGAATATCGAAATTAGCACGGTGAGAGGGCGAGTGGGGGGATTACATTCTCACAACACGGAAACACGTTTCACCCTGAACACGGAACACGGATGTTAACTTTTGCGGATTACCTAACTAGACTGGCACCATTGCAGGAGCATGGGGGGGGGAAGAAATCGAATTCGCATTTTAGGTATCGTAGATCATGGTTTTTGAAATTCTGTTCAAAATTAGGCTCCTTGAAACCCCCCTTAGACTACTTGGGAGTAATTCTAACTAATAAAATGTTGGTATGACGAAAAATATATTAATTAACCTTTTTTGTTTTATGTTTTATATTTTAATTTTCTTTAATTAATTTTTTTTTTGTTATTTTAGATGTGTCCCAAAAACAACTTTACAGTTGCTGCGTGTTTTTAAGACCCTCTATACACTGGGAGTCCATCAGAGGGTTTATACACACCAGGGGTTAATAGTACTTACCTCATAATGTACATAATATATATTCATGTACATGTCCATCCTGACGACGACTGACTAGGACCTAGCAAAAAAGCCTAAAACTTTGCTAGTTGTTAATTAAAACGAAGAAAAAGCCCCATTACGAACAGCATGTGTGAATTAGTGAGCTTTCAGAAAAAAAATTATAACAAATTTCTAATAACAAGAATTCCAGTTTTGAGATTGAAACCACCACTCTTATTTTAAAGTTCTCGTCAAATATACAGTTCAAGATCCCTTATTTTGTTCACCTCCCCTGCAGGTTTTATGACCAGAGCGAACCTCTTCATTACGTCTTGAACCCCAGGTTTTGATAATGGAAATTCAGTGGGGCTTACCCACAGCCGATACCCCGGTTGTATAAACAGTTTCATTGTCGTTATAATCTACTAAATTCACGACGGAAACTGCTCATCGCCCATAACTCCGGAAATTACTGTGACCATCAAGACGTTTAAAGCTGCCATCAAATGCTCCCCAACCATGAAAACCCTTCAGGGCAACCAGGTCGCAAAACCTCGTGCCTACCCGCTCCGTACTACTTAGGGTCTTACTTTTCCCCAAACGCATTGTCCATTCTGTCCCACCCCTCGTCTACCGGCCACAAATCGTCTTGGGATGCCTCCACCCTGGGACCCTGTCCTTCCCGGAAATGACTTTTTCATAAGCCACCCGCTCTGTCTTTCCTTCTCAAGCCTTCATAGTTTCCCTTTTCTCCTTCGTGGTTTCTTTAGTCTCAGAGCAGAGAAACGAAAGGTAAAAATAGGAATAGAAGGTCGGAGAGAAGGTTCGTCCCAGTTTTCAAAGAGGAATCTCTTTGAATCTAAGACAAAGCCCCAGTTAACCTACGTTTCCATTTAGCAGAAAGAGTTTACAGGATGCAAAGCTGACAGTCAACATCCAAATTCCCGTATAGTGTTTATCGAGAAGTTACATCAAGACCAGCGCATTAGGATTCTACCTTGTTATCGCATTTATCACAAAGTTTCATCAATAATTGATTGATTTGCATCGCTAATTAAAACTCGTAAAGTACTATAAATGGAGAGAGAAGAGAGGATGGAAAGGAAGCGGATGGGATGGGGAGAGGTCGAATGATGTAGAAATAACTAGTTTGGGACGAAACTCTGATCTCAGCTGTAATAGAAAATTGTATGCTGATTTCGATTATACCTCATGTTTTTATTCCTGTACTGATTGACGTGGTTTCAGGCAACAAAAACACCAAAACGGGTTTGGTCATATTTTTTGATACCGAGCCCTTTTGGCGTTAACTGTCACATCAAATCGGGTTAGCTCGTACGAGTATTTTATGACTCATTGCCTGATCTGTTGGTCAACTTCATTATATCGCCGTTGAGACGTCATATTACTTTACTAAAACCGCTGTAAGTCGCCACAACGGAATAATAATGAATTTTAGTATTGAACGCGCAGGTTGACAGAACGTCAGAAAACGAACGTCGGAAATGAACGTCTGTATCATGTAGTGCAGCAGTGTCCTCGGACTCATGGGGGCCGCATCCTACGTCATGATGTGGTCGCCAAGCAGATAGCAGGTGCTTTGTCATCAAGCGGCTGGGATGTCGAAAGGGAGAGATTATACCACATGCCAAGTGACCAGGGCAAGAAGCCTGACATTGTTGCCGTCAAGCCCGACAGGTCTTGCATTATCCTGGATGTCCAGGTTGTTAATGGCAGCATGGACATGGAGCAGACCTGGCGGGCTAAGATAAGAAAGTATGATACAGATCATTTACGGCAAGCAGTGTCAGAGCTAAAAGGAGTGGAACCCAACAACATCAGGGTGATGGCTGCGACCTTGTCGTGGTGCGGAGTGTGGTACGGGAAATGTGCCGCGGAGTTGTGCGAGTTGGTCATCTCGGTGGGCGTACTCCGTGGTATCACCACCCGCGTCCTGCTCGGCTCATATTTGAACTGGTGGTCGTTTTATAGAGGCACTTCCCTTCATCCCTCTCTCCCACCCCCACCTTCCTCATCTTCCCTTATCCCTAGGGCCGGCGTCGGGTGAGTCCTGGGCTTTCTCCCCATTATATTTGATTGATTTATTTATTTTGTTTTATGGCGTGCCCCCTCCGTCAGAGAAACCTTTAGTCTTTGAGGGGAGAGTATTAAAAAAAAAAAAAAAATTAATACAGCTGCTAAGAGTCGAGGCACCAAGTTGGTGATCCTGGAACATTGAATGATGTTATCGAGCTTTTAGACTCTAAACTCAAAAACCACGATTTTTTTCACTGCAACCACTAAAGGTAACACAGGTAAGGTGGTTTTCATGTTATTTGAAGTATTCCGTCAGTTTGGCGAAATGTGGGACGTCCAACATTCAGCTCCACCATACTCGGTACCAAGTTCCATCTCCTTCCTTTATCCATTCTATACATAAAGAACAGACTCATTTGTTAGTCATGTGTTCCTTTGAATTTTTGCCCACTAAGCTCTAATTTAATTGACTAGGGATTTAAAATGCAATCACGCCCTAGACAAGCGGCTGGTCGGAGATGATGGAAAATTTCCACCGGACGTTGCTGCCAATCAGACCGCGAAATGGATAATTTTGAAGCTCGGCTTGGGTGGAATAAAGTGATTTTTAATTGTATAGGTTAAACGAAGGGGCGAGTGGGGGCCACATGCATATTATGGCCAATAACGGTATCGGATATCATCGGGCGATAGAGCGACTTTCGGAGCACTCCGTCCTTATCAAATCCCACCCACGCAATGGCGATTTCACGTGGTATTTAGACCAGATAAACTGCAGGGTTGCATACGTGAAAAAAGATCGCATCATTGAATAACTTATTGATATCGGTAAACGGTGTTCAGCTGAATTTGCGGAGATAAAGAAGATTTTATAACCCGCGGATTAACTAGGTGTCACACCCTGCTCATATTCTCTCGCATTATACCGATGCTTCAAACTACACTCCTTTGGTACTCATTAATAACATATTTTACTACCCATAGCCTTCAGAGCACTTCCCAATTCATGGAGGTTATAGACCAGTTATTTGTACCCATCCAAGAGACTCGTACTAACAATATTTATTCCAAATTCCAATAGAAAATATGTTTCCGTAAAAGGTAGGTTCATCGGGAGACCGGCCGAGTGCTCCCGAGGGCCTGAAAAAGGACCTGAGTGCTTCCATAGAAAAGTGACGCCGACTCACCTGAGTGCTCCTCTAGAAAAATAGCGAGAGTGCTCCAACACACCTGAGTGATCCCTGAGTGAAGAACAGACAACAAAATAGTCCTCAAATTGCCTGAATTTCCAACAAATTTAGCACAATATAATCCACCAAAAACCAAACTACCAACACCAAAATTCCAAAACCAACCACCAAAATACCAAAATTCCATACCGAAATTCCCTTGTACGATCAAGCTGCATGGCTGTAACTTTTTTTAGTTGTTTTAATAAAATTCAAGTACCTACATTTTTCTGCATAATTGTTTATATAAATGTTTAATTGTCCAGGTTCATGTCCGATTACCTTTTTTGTGTGCTATTCAGGGTCACAAAACAGTGATCACAAAATTCAACTGATTTTGAGGATTACTGTCGATTGTGGACACAGTGTACTGGAGACAAGTTAACAGAGGAGAACGCTAATGTTAAAATGGCGGGCAAGCATTTTTGAGGCTGCCTCAGTTGCGCTATCAACTTTCAGCTAAAGAACTACTACGGAAGTGGTGGGGGGGAGGCCACACTCTTCATGCCGCTTCTTTTCAAATCCTTTCGAAAGACCAGAAATTGATAACTTTTCATTTCATCGTCATTTTGATTTGCAAGAATTACTTAGAAAAACCAATCGAGGCGAAAGGTATTTTCCAAATTGCCCTTACAATGGTGTATTTTGGTGGGTCGGAAATTCAGGTTTTTGACCTCAAATTTGGATTCAGCACCCATGAAAACCTATATACTACAACTTTAAGCCCAATGATACTATAACATGTGGTAGAAAAATTAATTGAAGAGATCACACGTTTGAAAAAGGCGGGCCGCTATAAATGCACACACACTAGGCAAGGACTACGCCGCAGACTACGCCGCGCGCGCGTGTGAGTAGTATTTTGTAGTATCCAAGAGGTCCTCTGAGGGTTTCTATGCATGGATACTTTTTCAAAGACAGTTGGCTAGCTACGTCACACCATTCAAATCTTCAGCTTTCCTTAGCTTCTCTGATTTTTTAAAAACATTTTCTCCACGAACAGACCCGATTACCGTTATTCCTGAGCCATACTATTTTGAAAAAAAATAATAATAAAAAAAATTGACTGAAATACCCCATTGTTGTTGTCCCTATTGGCAGTTGTTCAAATGTTCAATCGACAACTGCCACCCATGGAAATGTTTGAAACCCAATGTATTATTGAAAATCGCTCAATCTTTTCATACATATCGAGAATATAACTAAATGTTATCAAATTAACTACTTAGATGCGGCCAGTAATGCCCCAAGGAGAAAAAAATGTGTTAAACAAGGTGACTTGTTGCGATGAGGTTTGGAACAAGCGATCATGAATGCGCGATCTGTTGCACTCATCTAGAACTACCATGGAAGAAGATAGGAGGAAAGCTCACTTCAATGGGCCGATGCGTGCGCCTTTTTCCTGTATCGTGACAGTAGTGTTCTCTTTAGGTGGCGAACAGAGTTAAGAAGCACTATTGACAGTTGCGCTGAAAGCGGGGGGCGATTTTTCGCCACGTTTTTTAATGTTGACTGAGCTTTCCTCCTACCTTCTTCCATGGAACCACGTCTTAGGGCTCCCAGCTTCAGCTCTCAGCCCAGTGGAAGGGGATCACCATGGAAGAAGTATTAGGAAGTGTCACTCAAGGTTAAAAAGTGTGCCGGAAAAAATCCCCCTCTACTGCTGCGATCTGGCGAAGCGTAAGAGAAGTTCTCAGCTAGTAGTAGAGGACGCCGATAGATAGAGTTGTAGACGCCCTCATGACCGAAAATTCAAATAAATGCGGACTACGGCTCGACTTTCCAAAAATTCTAAGGTGGCACGGATTTGAACCCAAGACCCGGCATTACCCAACTGTCCTATTGGCAAAGCTTTAACGCCTTAGCTCGCTCGGACAACCACCCTTCCGTAAATACTAGTCTAGCAACAATCATGTTCAAGAAAAGCGAGTTACATCAACTGAGTTATATCACGTCAAATTCTCAATAATCTTGATGTACGAGTAGATAAATTTATATTCGGTTCTTACAAAAAAACATTTTATTACTTTAATTGGCCAAAATATAGCTAAGCTTTTTTTTTTTTTTTTTTTTTTTAATTCGCTCGTTGGGAAATGCAAGGTACCAAAGTGGAACTATTTCTGACTACCGGTAGTCACCAACTTTGTTGAAAATGTCGGTTTTTCCAAGAAAAAAATGACCAATGTGGGTAGGTACCTACAAAACTTGAACCTATTTATTAATACTTGATAGTATTAATTAAATTATTAATTAATACTATTACTTAACTAATACTATTTTTATTATTAATAGTATTAATACAATATTATTATTATTAATACTATTTTTAATAGCTTCTTTAAAGTTATTTTTCTTTCACAGTTTGGATTGGCCACAGCATTGTTCATAATTCTAAAGGCCCAAAATATTCTACATTTAATATATAAATATACAAACTTCTTTTCCTGTTCCATTGAGCACAATGAAAAATTTATGCTCATATTCAATAGTGATTTTACGATGCACTTAGCAATTCCCACCTCATGGCACCTGGGTGAAAACGCCTGATGGACGTGACTTGAAAGTTTACTACATTATTACGTAGAAAATAGAAACTAGAAAAAGATGTAACAAAACTTAACGAAACTGACTAAAAAGAACTTAACGAAAAATCGTATTGTAAAAAAGGCTGAGATGATTCGCAAGAAGGTAAGGACGCTATAGAAATGGCATCTTTTGGTCACTTTCGCGTTTGCGTACTACTCTCTCTCCCAATTCACACACTCTTGCGATCGGCCACCTAAGCTGATAGTTCATTTACGCTTCCAGAGGTGGCGCCACTGCAGTAAGCGTCACAGATTCCCCTATGGAGTGATTCTTCCTAATATTCTTCCATGGGGATCACTTGGGTGACTCACCTTTCGTAACTCGGACTCGCCCTATTCAGCAATCATGCACCACGTCAACGGATTGGGAACGGGGTCCACTGAATTATCAACTCCTTCCTTGCCGAGCTCTCGGTAAATCTGGGCTTAGTTTCGTCGCCAAAACGGGGTCCAATTGTTCTGTAGAAAACCATAATGTAGTCAGAGCCTTCCCAGGAATCTGAACGTCAAATATGCAGATTGACCCGACAGAGCACGCCTTGCCAACGGATTGGGAATGGGATCCACTACCAAAGAAGGAGTTGATAATTCACTGGATCCCGTTCCCAATCCGTTGACGTGGTTGGTATTTTAGTATGAGACAAATAGAATTTTTTTTTGGAACAAAGAAGTTTATATTAATTAGTATTGACTTATTTTTGAAAATTCAATAGGAAATAAGTTTCTGTAAAAGTTAGGTCGTTTTCATATGGGACAAAGAGACAATTTGTTCCACAAAGATTTTGTATTTTAGTACCGAATAATTTTTTGGGTCCTCCGTCCTTGTAGAGTGGATTCTATCAAGTCCGTGACGTCATATTGCTGAGTAGATTCCCCCCTCCATCGTCCTCCCAGCCTCTCTTAGGAAGCTCTTCGGAACCTCCGATGGCCGTCCATTATTTATTACCCCAATTTTTTCCGATATGCGATGGGCTAAAGGCTCATGCTCAGCTTTCTTCATCTATCGAGCGTGCAGACGGTCCGCAGTGCACAAAGAGGTTTGTCTTATTTTTCAAAGTTGTACAATATTTTTACAGTTAGTTACAACGGGATGTCAGTGTTAGCCCTTCGTTTATCTGAATTTCATGTTCTGTAACTGATCGTTTGTTTCAACCGTTGGTAATTATCACGATTAATTCAACCCACTTTTCAGTTATTCTACTGTCATCTTTACAAGGGGATGTCCTCTGGAATGCATGCTGTATTGAACATTTTGTATTTTGTTGATGGGCATCCTTCATCCTCTCTCTTGAGTCACACCAGCGATCGCGGGGGGGGGGGGGGGGGGCTAATAGTTGTCAGTCACATTTTTCCCTATTTCAATGGTTTTTTAGGACGTCCCACAGTAAGACTTGGGCGTCCTTATGCGATCGATTTGGGGTGAAGGAGGACAACACTCAACAGAAAAAAAAGTCTGCCAAGTGGGTGTGGCACATAGCTTCCTCGTATCCATAACCCGATTGTATAGATGATCCGATGCATAGTAGTTAATCTCAAAACACCAATCTCTAATTAACTTCCACTACCCTCATAGGGGACCATCTACACGCTAATCTGGACAATCCTAGAAAATTTCATCAAATTCGGATGAAAAATTAAGTGAGTAGATGTATGTGATAGGATCAAAAAAATTCTTAGCCTCGGCTGGGATTCGACCCCGGGACCCCTGGATCACAAATCGAGACTCTTTCCTCTGAGCTAATAAACTTGTCATGAATAAGATTTTAGATTCTCACAGGGACCATCCCTCTATGAATGAAGCCCTCTAAGAAAAACAATTCTCTATGATTTTCATATGGGACCATGTAAACACTACTCTGTAACATCCCTGAAAATTTCATTGAAATCGGATGGAAAATGTGGAAGTTATGGCCGTTACAAGGAAATTCACGTTTGCGCATGCGCAGTCGCTTCTATCAGTCCGGGGATGATGATTTTCATAGGGGACCATCTACAACCTAATCCACATAATCCCTGAAAATTTCATCGAAATCGAGTTGAAAATGTGGAAGTTATGGCCGTTATTTTTTATTTTATTTTTTTTTTTTTTAAATAAACTCCCCTCAAAGACAAAATGTCTTTTGTGACGGAGGGGGCACGCCATAAATGAAAATAAAAAAAAATAAATCAAATATAATGGGGAGAAAGCCCAGGACTCACCCGACGCCGGCCCTAGGGATGAGGGATGATGAGGAAGGTGGGGGTGGGAGAGAGGGATGAAGGGAAGTGCCTCTATAAAACGACCACCAGTTCAAATAATATTTGAACTGGTGGTCATATTATGAGCCGAGCAGGACGCGGGTGGTGATACCACGGAGTACGCCCACCGAGATGACCAACTCGCACAACTCCGTGGCACATTTCCCGTACCACACTCCGCACCACGACAAGGTCGCAGCCATCACCCTGATGTTGTTGGGTTCCATTCCTTTTAGCTCTGACACTGCTTGCCGTAAATCATCTCTATCATACTTTCTTATCTTAGCCCGCCAGGTCAGGAAATTCACGTTTGCGCATTCGCAGTCGCTTCTATCAGTCCGGGGATGATGATTTTCATAGGGAATCGTCTACACACCAACCCGCACAATCCCTGAAAATTTCATCGAAATCGGACAATAACTTCGTATAGTTATGCGCGTTACAAGGAATTGATGACAGACGGACAGACACATAGACACACAGACAGACAGACAGACACGGAACCAAAATTGTTCAGAAAGGTCTAAAACGCAAAACGCGAGTGAAAATTTTGATTTTGGAGAACTTTTTTTTTTGGTCCTTGAAAAGTGAAAACAAAGCAATAATAACAACCACACAGTAATTCGTTTTAGACCATTCTGAATCCAAATCCGCGAAAAAAGAACCATAGGTGTACGAATTCGTTCAATGATTTTAAAAACCTCTGCTGTGACAGTCTACTCAAGAACTGGGTAAAGATAAATTAATTATTAAGAATATTAGCCAAGGAATATCGAGAATTTGAGCAAGAAATTATTTATTATTCTTTTCATTAGTTTCAATGTTGCTGTGGTTTTTTATTGTTGTATAGTTCTATTGTCATACGACTTACGTAATGTTTAATTAGGCAATGCCTGTTCATTTTTGCATCAATAAAACATTATTATTATTATTTTTATAATTAAGTTTGTTTTTACCATAAAATGTAGCTAAATTTGAAATTTTCAAGGCTTTTAGAAATTCGTTAGTGCATGGGGCTAGGGAATTTAAAAAACTGAAAGATTGCCGCTGAAATCATCAAAATCGAACAATAATTGCCAGATTAAGATGGGAAAAACATAGGAATAACCATTCAGTAGTATTCAGTGGTATTCAGTAGTTTTTCCCATTTTTCTCTGGCAATTATTGTTCGATTTTGATGATTTCAGCAGCAGTATTTTGGTTTTTCAATTCCCTAGGGCCGAGCACCAATGAGTTTATAAAATCCTTTAAAATTTCTAATTTAAGTACAACTTTTCAAGTTTTTGCCCCTTCGATTCGGGCGAAATACTGATGCGGAACGAGGAACGAACGTCGACCGACTGAGACTCACTTAAGGGGACACGGAACCCACCCCCCTCCCGCCTGTAATAGAGGTGTTTTCTGGTACATTTTTCTCAGTCCCTGTTCAACCGAATCTTCTAATTTTTTTTTTTTTTTTGGTTTGTAGGATATATTCTCATCTTGCCTTTACCGGATCCTTTTTAGATTATCTTAATTACTTTTTATTTGAGATTCTGTTTTATAAAATAGAATTATTTTCTACCTTCGTTACTCTTTTTGGAATAGTTGGAATTGGAAAATTGGTTAAAGGATCCGATACAGCCTTCGTTTAGGTGTCTTCTTTCATTAAAAAAAAAGAAATAGAGGATAGGATTAGTAGCTCCTGAGAAAAAGGAACATTTATCATGAAAAAGTGAACTATTCAGGAGAGCAATTTGAAGTTGAGCGGGAACAAACGAGGGCGCTTGCAGATGAAACTATCGATTCTCACCTCACGTTTCTCGAATTTTGATTGGTTCCTTGATTTTGAATTGTTTTTGCTTATTGGTTGTTCAACCAAAGACAATTCAATATTTGCCTTCCGATTTATAGTATCGATTTTTCAGTATTGCATTGAAATAGTGTAACAGGTTGGTAGGTTAGTTTCGTTAGTTTCGGGGCTGCACTAGGTGCGCAAAAATTAATTTCCTCGTCATTTGAGACGGAATTTTTCGGTAATTCTTGTTTAAATCTATTCTCAGCATGTTCAAGAATGATTTTCAATAAAAAAAAAAAAAAATCGAAATTTTCATCATTTTTTGGGTTCCGTGTCCCCTTAACGTAGGAGGAGAAAAATACTTTGCTGGGAGAGAAAAAAAAACCAGCTCCCGTTTGATTTAGAAGGTTGGAGGTGGCAAAAAGATGGTTAAATTCATTTAGGAGGCCATTGAACGGGGACGGAGGACGAGTATGAACGAAGTACACCACAAAGGAGGGAGTGAGAGGCCCAGGTGTCTGGAGATACTTCAATTAAATTTTCCCGTGGCAGCTAATTTCGGAGGTCGGCACCGAAAAGGTGGGATGCTGAGGGGGTGGCTCCAACTCTTTCACCTTCTACTCGTATAAGCTCTCACACCCCGACAGTTATACGCGGAACACTCACGCGTACGTGTGCACACTCAGACTCAAAGGCCATCGCATACACGGAAATGGCCAGCAACGCCATCCCTTGTGCCTCGCTACGATGTTGCCGATCCACCTCCGTTTGGAGAATGACTCGCTGCGGGGAGAAAGGGCTCTTGCTTTAATTAACCAAAACTGTTTTTCTTCTCGCAAAAACTTATTTGGGATTGTAAGGGGGAAAGAGAGGGGGCTGTCGTGGCTCCCTCTTTCTGTTTTGTGTATGACGGCTAAAGTAATCCGGGTGTTCCCAGAGGAGGGGATAAAGGGACGGAAGGTTTTTGAGGAGGGAGGCTCATTGCGGCTGGTTTTCCTTCAGCAAGGAGACTCGCACGGTCCCAACATACCGCTCATACCTTGTGGACTTTCTGGGGTTGCTAACCCTGTTTAGAGGACTTTCACAAACTTATCTTTCACATAGCTTCGGAGTACACCCCTCTCCCTCACACCCTCCTTCCCCTTTCTTCTAGTTCAGGATTTAACCCTTTTCCTCAGGGTAGCCCCCTCGCCGTCCCTCCCGCGCAGTTCACCACATTAACCCCAGTCCTCGCCTCCTCTCCGTCGCACAAATTACATCGTAACTTCTGAATGTCAGCTCCAGTGAAGGAAAGCTGCTGGGTGCCGACGTGTCACCCCGGAATCCGGCTCAGCCCGCCATCAACAGCAGGTCCCGCGAGGCCTCCGAGTCAAATACCCCTCCTGTTGCTTTCTTTCTCGCCAAGTTCTTGCCAGTTTCCCCGTATAAGTATTCACCACCCGACTCCACGCTCAAGTTCCAACCATGCAGCATGAATTAATGAGCGAATTTTCAAAGAAATCTTTCAGTTGAAGGTATAGTTAAGAAAAGTAACAATGGTGTTGCAATTTATTTTACATGTAAAACTTATGTACATGTAAGACTTATCACTTATTAAAAACGCTGCAAATTATTATACAAAGGATTATTAATTTTCTACATAGATCACTCGTCTGCAAAGAACATGGCTTTGCCATCCAGTATGTTGGGATGGTATACTGAAAATCGAAAAAAAACCAAGAATCGTGCACGATTCTTGGTTTTTTTTCGATTTTCAGTATACCATCCCAACATACTGGATGGCAAAGCCATGTTCTTTGCAGACGAGTGATCTATGTAGAAAATTAATAATCCTTTGTATAATAATTTGCAGCGTTTTTAATAAGTGATAAGTCGCCTATGCTGGACTAGTTCTATGCCAGCACCTTTCTGTTGTATTAAAAAAACGTCTGCCAAGTTGGGTGGGCAGTATAGCTTCCTCACTCATTGTAACATGGACGTATAGAATCAGTTGGCGAAAAAATTATGATTCAAAGAGTTATTGAATACCAAAACATTGGCGATAATATGCGGGATAGGGTTGCAGGTATTAATGTTTATAATATTTTTATAATTTTTATAAGGTATTATAGTTTATAATATTTTATATTTTCAACGTAGAATTTTATTTAGCGGTCCACCGTCTAGGACCTAACCCACACAATCCCTGCAAATTTCATCGAAATTGGTTGAATAGTTGCGGAGTTTTGGTTGTAACAATAAATTTAAAGTTCGCGCATGCGCAGCGGCTATTGCTTGACCAATTTGATTGAAACTTATAGGGTGTCTCTTAGAAGTTAGTCCCTAACTAACCTTCAAATTTGAGCAAAATCGGTTCATTAGAAACCGAGAAACCGAGGTTCCAGGAAATTCACGTTTGCGCATGCGCACTCGCTCCTATTGGTCCGAAGGTGCTGAAATTGATAGGGGACCGTCTAGTACGTAACCCGCACAATCCCTGAAAATTTCATCAAAATCGGACCACAGGTTAGTATAGTTTTGCCCGGGACAAGGATTGACCACAGACAGACCGACAGACAGACACGGAACCAAAATTGTTCGGGAAGCTCTAAAACGCAAAAAGCAAGTGGAAATTTTGATTTTGGAGGACATTTTTTTTTTTCACGAATACAAAGCTTCCCTACCTTCGGTAGTGAGGAAGCAATATGTATATTATTGGTAAATTTAACAGGTTTTTAAATGTTTTTACTAGCTCTGTGGATAGATTAGGTCTGATATCGTTTACTGACAAAACAAAACTGGGGAGGAATGATTTTTAAATAGTACTTATGCTTTTTATAATTTATTTGTTGTAAAGTAATTTAATTCTATGTTTGTCTGATTTAACTCTGTGTGGTGTAAATGTAAATTATTGAATGAATGTGGTCACATGTGTCTGTTGGTGTTTGGCAGGGGTGTCTTGGTTCCGCTCGGGGGTGTAAACCATGATCGGGGGACTGGTGCCTTTTTGGATTTGGGATGCCACCATGGTGGGTGGGCCCGGGTGGGGCTGGGGTTCTCTCTCGCCCTCCGCCGCGGGTTGTTGTGTCTCTTAATTTTATTTTTTAACCTTGAAAAGGTTTTAGCGATGGGACCCCCCGCCGAAAAACGACAGGAAAAATCGACAGTAAAAAGCGACAGGAAAAAGCGACAGGAAAGTAGCGCTATGATTTATCATATGTTTGACGACTAATATGCTTGACATCCTCTCCTTTTGAACGCAGGAACCTGAAATTTGAGAGGGCGGGTCAATGGAGAATGCTGAAGGCGCCTGAGTGATCACTGATCAGCTGAGTGAGATCCAAGGCCATTTTCTCTCCTGTTGAACGCAGGAAGCTGCAATTTGAGAGGCAGGGTCAATGGAGAATACTGAAGGTGCCTGAGTGGTCACTGATCAGCTTAGTGAGCTCCAAGGCCATTTTCTCTCCTGTTGAACGCAGGAAGCTGAAATTTGAGAGGGCGGGTCAATGGAGAATGCTGAAGGCGCCTGAGTGATCACTGATCAGCTGAGTGAGCTCCAAGGCCATTTTCTCTCCTGTTGAACGCAGGAAGCTGAAATTTGAGAGGCAGGGTCAATGGAGAATGCTGAAGGTGCCTGAGTGATCACTGATCAGCTGAGTGAGCTCCAAGGCCATTTTCTCTCCTGTTGAACGCAGGAAGCTGAAATTTGAGAGGCAGGGTCAATGGAGAATGCTGAAGGTGCCTGAGTGGTCACTGATCGGCTGAGTGAGCTTAAATATTACAGTGGAAGAAAGATAAAGAGGGAGAGGGAGCAAAAATCTTTTCAAGGTATGTCACATTTTAGCCATTAGGCTCTAAGCGGAAATCATCCGGGGGTGCAGGGGGCGAAGCCCCCGCCGAGGCGCGCAGCGCCGAGTTTTTATCACTATTTTCTCACCAATATTCCTCTAGTAGCTTCCTCTAGTGTTCTTTGCAGACGAGTGATCTATAGCATTTTCCAGTTGAATTAAACCTTTTTCCAAAAGAATTAAACCTTTTTCCAAATGAAATAAACCTTTCCCCAATACAATTAAACTTTTTTCCAAAATAATTAAACCTTTTTCCAAAACAATTAAACCTTCAGCGGGAAAATAAGGAATTGCAAGTATATGAATCGCGAAACAGTTTAATCATGAATTAGGTTGAATGAATTGCAGAAAAGTGAACAACAAAGTCGTGAAAAATAACGAAGGGTCAATGAATAATGGAAACACAAACAGAAATTAACAGTTGTTAATGCGGCTAGGAGAAACTGTGGTCAAACGACGTTGGGTCATTAAGGAGGAATAGACGACGCATACCTACGAAGGAATCCCTTCCAAGTGATGTCACTCGGAAGGGATTCAACAGTGGTGTCATCTTCATGCTTACTGACATTTCACTGGTCGCTACGTCGTTTATTAATTTTCTATTACATCCCCTTCTTTTGAGAGGTTTAATTGTTTCGGAAAAAGGTTTAATTATTTTGGAAAGAGGTTTAAGTAATTCATTTGGAAAAAGGTTTGATTCTTTTGGAAAAAGGTTTAATTCAACTAGAAAATGCTATATATAGAAAAATAATAAACCTTTGTGTAATAATTTGCAGCGTTTTGAATCGGATGATACCACCCAGAGCTCCATAGGTCCCTAGTACGTATTGACCGATTGTTTGACTTTATTGTTTTTTGTCACGGTTCATTTCGATTTATTCATCCATTGCAGCATGGTCGTTTGATTTATCATCATAGGATGGTAACTACTCTCACACTTTGCCCTCAATTTGAAAGCGTAGGTTCGCTGTTGTGAAGACTGTGTTATGGATATGAGGAAGTTATGTTCCATGTTGACAAACCCAACCGTATAAAATGTTCATATGTTTCCTAATCATACAAACTCTGTATGGAAAGGCTCATACGTTGCTCTCAACCACTCTGAAATGAAGAAGGGAGACCGCCAACTCCGCCATCTTCTTGTCTTGACCACTTCAGCTGCTCCGCAAGTGTTTCACTTAGTAGCAATTATATTCATAATGTCACGAATCCCCAACACTACTCCCTTCTCCTTCTTTTGCAATTTGTCTGATGACCCAGGCTATCCTCCTACACTGGCGAGTCCTCTCTCGGAGAGATTCTGGCAGCTGATCCACCGATCATCAGTATCACTGTCCTTACCCCTCTTGCCAGCATCCGCCCTGGCTTTCCACTCGTCCTTTCCTCCAGAATCGATGTCTCAAGAAGTGGGCATTTCTCAAGATATAGTTTTGGAATACGACACCGATTTCGTCTAGGTCTATAACATTTTTTCTGCTCAGGAATATCACAGAGGAAAACCGGTTTCGTTACGATTGTTGAAGTAGTTGTGACTTCGGATTCTGCACTTCACTCGTTTGAACTCTTTGCCAATCCGGATTACGTGGAATCAGCCGCGGAACCCTCGGTTTTATGGCCCAAATTCAAAGCCTTGTCCAGCACTTCTTCGGTTCCTCGTTTAGCCATCAATCCTTTGTTATTAAGAGTACGATCATCTCTCAGAAATGGGATTACTGCTTGTCCTCCCTCAGGACATCCAAATGGCGCGAGGTGATGAGATACATTCTCCTGCTGGTTTCTCTGTCACCACTGTTAAGGTTCTACATTCCAGGAACAAACTGCACTACTCGATGTCAAAACCTAAACTGACTTTTCTATTCATTGTATTCAAATCATAACTAAGTACCAAAACACGTGTATAAATTCCTAACAATAGAATAGAATATTATTATAGAATATAAAAGGATCTAGGAACATAGGTTTAGTGATTTAAGATTTGTAGTTATTCTGGGTGTGGAATTTTCTGAAGCGATATCCCAGATGTAGAGCTGGGTTCATAAACTCTCGCAATTCCATCTCTAACAAGAGCTGCTCAATAGCTTCATCATCCATGCTCACTAATTCTATAAATAAAATAACAATAAACCGGAATAATGAGAACGAGGAAAATAATTTTAGCAAGAAGGAAAAAACGCTGCAAATTATTACACAATGGTTTATTATTTTCTGTAGATCACTCGTCTGCAAAGCCACCAACCATCCATCATGAAGAAAACATCGATGGCATTTCGGTCAGCTAACATTTGAACGGAGATTAGGCCTCTTTTGCGATTCACCCTCGTGTTTCTGATTTATCGTACGTAAAACCCTTAAAGTCTCGTAGAGAGCGAACGGTTTGTCCTACAGAGCTCCGCGTGGTCTTAAAAAATTCTAAAAATTCTATAGAATCTTGAATTGAAGGAAAAACAATATCTTTATGCAAGCAACCGATTTGCTTGTACAAAAATATATTCTATTATTTGAATTTTAACAGATATCAAATGAGATGCACGCGGTGAGAAAACCAACTCAACTCTTTATTCCTATTTTTCTTGGAGCCTATTTCAAATCTCCTTGGTTATTATAAAATAGCATATGATGTGATACTACACTGAAGAAGTGAAAATCATTATTTAACTAGGTAGTTACATTCCCCTTCTTAGAGAGATCATTGCTCCTGCAATGGTATGGAAGTGTGTTGCGGATTGCTGCTATTTTCTTCTTTCCTTTCTCGTCTTCGTATTCTAATGTTTTGGGGTAGTTGTTCATCCATTTAATTGTTTTTAATCTTAACTGACCCTTAACAATAGGTTCCTTTCCCTTGAACCCGGTTTGAACAAGGATCAGTCCTCCTTCAACGAATTGAGGCACTTGTTTCGAATGTCTTCGATCGAATTGTTCCTTCATCCTCTCACTGTACTCTTTTTGTTGTTGGGGTGTTAAGGGAGTCTCCGTCAAGTTATCTTCGGTTATTCCATATTTAGCGTCCGCTGGGAACATAGCTACTTTATTAAAAGCTTTGTAAAATGGAGAACATCCAAGGGCTGTTGTATGAGAACGATTGAGATGTTTCACTCCAGAATCAAGGCATCTTTTCCAACCACCACTGAAAGACGGATATAAGGCAAGGTACTGCTTGAGATCGCTTACCTTGTGCTCGGCGAGCCCATTCCCTTCAGGATGGTAGGGAGCTGACGTGACCCCTCTCTTTTGCAAACTGAGCGATTGCTTTTGATACGAACTGCAAACCATTGTCTGTGACAATTCTCTTTACATCGTTGATATGGCTGAATTTTTCTAGGTACCTCAGGACAGCCTCACTGCTCTCTTTCATAGCCTTTGAATAAGTGAGTCGGGTGTATTCATCAACCATTACTAAAAACGATTGGGTGCTAGTTGCAGTATCTGATTTTTTTCTTTTCTCCCCAAAGTCAAGATGCATACACTCAAATGGTGCTTGAGCTTTGATTGGAATGATCATTGAATCTGGCTTGGCACGATATTTAAATTTGGTGGTTTGACAAACATGACAGCTCTTTACATAATCGTGGATGTCACTCTTCATATTCTTCCAGTAGAATCGACGTCTGATCTTGTAATAGGTTCTGAAAAATCCGTCATGGCCTCCCGAATCCGGGTCATCATGGTACGCTCTCAACAAGTCAGATCTGTCAGATCTGTCGATTATAATGCGGTCATCTCGTCGTTTGGATGGGCAAGAAGGGGTGCTTGCTGAAACGTTCAAGCATAGACGGGAGATAGCATCCGCGTCCTCCAGTTCTTTCCCATTACGATGGTTGATTTTTACATTATAAGACATGAGAAATACTTGCCACCTTCCTAATCTCCCTTTAGGCTCTTTCAAATTCAGTAAATGTGACAATGCTTGGTGATCCGTATGTACTGTGAATTGCTTGCTTTCGATATAGGACCTGAAGTATTTGATTGCTTTGATCACAGCTAAGGCTTCCTTGTCGGTCACTGAATAATTTATTTCTGCCGGTGTGAAGGTGTGAAGTTTCTGCACCCCCCAAATTTGCAAATGAGATCGTCTATTACAGGAAATGGAAATGGATCCAAATCAGTGAATTTATTGATCTCCCTGTAATCCTGGCACAGGCGCCAAGTACCATTTGATTTTGGCACAATAACACAGGGAGATGCAAACTTCGATTCAGATTCCCTAATTATATTTTTGTCCAAAAGTTCCTTTATTTTCTGTTGAGCCCAGATAAACCTGTAAGGCTTCATGCTAACTATGGGTGCTGTATCCTGTAATTTGAATGAGATACTGTATTTCTGTGGTACGCTTCCTCCAGAATAAGGAAACATTTGAACTACATCGTTTCTGTCCAAGATACTGAACTTGGGTCTCTGGGAGAGAGAGTTGCACGCATTTTGAGTTGTCATTGCGTTATTTATCAGTGAGTAACCAAGATTGGACATAGTTGAATAGCTTAGTATAAAGTCATGCATAATGGTTTGACAAACGAAAGCCTCTGTTGAGACTTTTCGACCATCCAGCTCCACAACTACGTCCACCGAGTTTCTAACCTCCTCTGTAGTGTTGTTGAATCCTCGGAGCGTTTGGGGATTCTTCTTGCGTTTCCAACAGAACTGAGTAACTATGGAATCCCTAATAAGGTTCACAGACGCCCCTGTGTCTAAAAGAGCATTTATGGCTACTCCATTTACGCCTATCCTCGTTACTGGGACGGTCGAAAGTGAACTACATACATAGGAACCAATGTCTTTTATTTCAGCTGTAGAAACATCAATATTATCGCTATCTTGAAACACTTCATCTCTCCTCTCACAAAAATTGATTGAAGGTTTTTTTCTCTCACCCAGATATGGTGTCTTGGATCCAAACTTCTGGTGCTTGATATCATCCTCCTGCGATCTTGGTCCGGCTCCTGAGGGCTTCAGCTTCTCAAGTGCCTTCCTCAGGGGTTCTTTGTTTGAAGTTAGGTCAACCATGGCTAACTGATTCTGCATGTAGTCAGGCAGTCCCATCATCACCATTATGTTGACAGCTCGAGCGGGGAGTTCGCCATATGCTAAATGGACTAGTCGTACCTTCTCGTAATAATAATCCATCAGAGGCCCCCCTTTGTACCAAAAAGCATGGGCACTTTGTGCAAGGCGGACCGAATTCTGGCCAAATGCATCGAGGAAAGATAATTTCCATGCAGTCCAATCCCCACTATTGTCTTCCAACCTACGAGCATAGAACCATTTATGAGCCGTGGAGCCGGCTTCAAAATTAGCCACTAAATTATTAATCTTCAGTGCGTCTGTTGACCAATTATTAGCTTGGCACGCCTTTTCATAGACTGTGACCCACGAACGAGGATCTTCGTTTTTTCCGTCAAACTTTGGTACTTCCATTTTACAGGGCTTTGGTTGAGCATGCAGCCCTTTGAAAGCCTCAAACATAGTTCCCAAAGCTTCCTGGATCAGCATTATATTGGTTTGCTGTTGCTGATCGAGCATCTGTTTGAAAATGAAGAGCGTATCCGGTGGTACAGAAGAACTGGAGGTTGGACGGTTAACTGTCACAGAAGGCGTGTTAAAGCCGGTAGCTTCCTCAGCATATTCATCATCTTCATCAATCCCACCATATTTACGCAAGTGGTTCAACAGACGATCAGTCACTCGAACAGTCACAGACTTTTGGTAGAAATCCTGTTCGAGGATATGACGGACATCATCCGCAGCAACCACAACCTCGTGAAAGTCTATGTTCCTGACGTCAAGCGGAAGACATACCCAGTCGTGATGGTTGGGGAGCTTGAACGCCTGCAGTAATGTATTCCCATTCTTCTTCCGGAATCGCAAATGAATGCAGGTTGAACTCATTTTGAACGTAGTTCGAACACAGGACTGCGCCAGTGCAAGCAACCGATTCGCTTGTACAAAAATATATTCTATTATTTGAATTTTAACAGATATCAAATGAGATGCACGCGGTGAGAAAACCAACTCAACTCTTTATTCCTATTTTTCTTGGAGCCTATTTCAAATCTCCTTGGTTATTATAAAATAGCATATGATGTGATACTACACTGAAGAAGTGAAAATCATTATTTAACTAGGTAGTTACACTTTATATCTAAATTTTTGAGTTAGGGCGTTTTCAAAATTTCAAAATTCATTTTGGAACCCTTAGAACTGACCTACATCAACCAAAATCTTCAGGGCACAACTGGAGCCTACATACCAAATTTCATCAAAATCGGTCAATGCTAAGTGGCAAAAGTGCCGCGTACGGCGTACGGACGGCCAAATTTATATTCGATTTTTGGATTCTACGTAACTTGAAACGTAAACCATCAAATTTTGAGGGGGTGTTAAAAAGTTGTTTTTCTTGGTCGATTTCAAAAGTTCATTATTGAAAATAATAAACCAAAATCGCAGGAAGCAGGAATTGGGAATAAATGGCGACATTCGGAGATGGATAAGAAGCCAGATTTTCGTTCGTCCACAGGACACCTGTGTCAATATCAGAGGCCGGTATTGAAGCAATACTCAAAGGCTCCAATTGTTCAGCGGATTAGCCTTGGAAGTCCCCATTCCGGTGACAGCTCGGTATTGGAGTGCTAAGGGTTAAACTTAACTTTCCAAGTTATTATTGGTAACTGTGTTTGTTATGGAATTATAATGGATTTTTGGTTATTCCAGGTCTTTTTTGAATTTTTTGAATCATAAAATCATCACGAACCTCGGGGAGGGGAACCGGGGGGTGTCCATAATGGTTCAAGCGGGGTTTTCCCTCCCTTTATTTAAAAATAATTCTAGTTTCAGTAATTCATGTCTCCTTGTTGAATAAAATTGTGAATAATCGTCAATTCTAAAATCAAAATTTGATTTTAAATATTACTTCATATTTAATATGAAGTAATACTTTCGCAACGTACATAACATCGGATTTATAATCGAAGTAGTGGAATGAAGAGAGTTCAGGTCGGTAGCAAAATGTAGGTAAAAGGAAAAGGGGTCTCCTAATTCAGTCACGTAGCCACTAGATGCGCCCTGAGGGAGCCCCTGGCCCTTCCTAAGTCTTAAATATGACTCCCACCTCTAAATCATAGCTTTCCTCCTTTCCGCCCGCACTAATAACAATCTTATTAGGTCTTATATATTTTCCCCTTCTTTTCCCCTCTTTTATCCCCGGGAAGATAGAGTTTTACAATATATAACATTTCAACAAATATTGGGCTTCAGGGTGTTAAATGGTCGAGAAGGGGAAATTCACTGGTCAGCACTGTAGTATACTCCTCGTCCTTGAATAATTCATGACTAGTTGATCCCAGGAACGGTATTGAACCATAATTTAATTCTGCCCCAATCCTTAGCCACAACGTCGTTTTCCTCTCAGATTATACAATTCATTTCTCCCGAAAACTTGAACATATTGAGAAGTAAGCGTTTTTGTTCGATGAATATTAGATTCAAGGTAAAAATCATTCCAATCTTTTCAGTATCATGATTCTTCGTGAGTCTTCAATGTCATCTGACAACTCACATTATTGCCCGTACACATTTCCCTAGGTTTTTGATGAGATATGATGGAAATTAATGAAGAACTACTCATTGAAACCAATCTGAAATGGATAGGTACGTTTCGTCTAAATCACACCTACATCATTAGTTCATGTATCCTCCGCAAGGGATAGTAAAGCATTTTTCCCTTGAATCACCTGCATCGCATTATCTCAAGCTTTACCAAAACAGGTAACTAAGCTTATCTCATATGATTCAAAGGAAGAACGCTTTATTATCCCTAGCGGAGGATACATGAACTAATGCTGTAGGTGTGGTTTAGACGCTCGTTAATGGATATACTGAAGTACGTGGGAATTCTCTAAATTATAATAATAATAATAATAATAATAATAATAATAATAATAATAATAATATAAAAACTTCTGCCAAATGGGCATTTACAGATTTGTTTCAACCTTTTCCAAATTCATTTCAACCTTTCACAAACTAGATTCAACTTTTTACCAATTCAATTCAACATTTTAAAAACTAAATTCAATTTTCCATCAATTTAACTAATTCCAACCCTTCAACTGAAAAAAAAATCCTAACGTAGGTACTATGTACGTACCTTTTTTTTAACTCCCCTAAAATACAAAGGGGACACGCGATTGATTAAAAAAAAAAAAAAAACACACAAAAAAAAAAAAAACTAATGTAATGGGGAGGACGCCTAGGACTTACCCGACTCCGCACAGTGGGCAAAATGACCAATCTAGGTGGACAAAATTATTTTTTGGTCGGTTTTTATTCAAAATTGAATAAAAAGACGCTGATTGCGGGAAAAATAATGAAAAGCTTTCTTGACTTCAATGAAAGTAGGCAAACGGTGTATCATGATATTGTTGTTCATGTTTTATCTTAACCCTCGAGCAGTCGCGTGTGCGGCTATTTGGCCGCATTTTTGAAAAAAATAGGCTGGTTTTTCTATATTCATACTATACCGCGCAATAGCCGATGTGTACCTTCAAGTTGCTGTTCAAGAAGCTAGACTGCGCTAGGCTCGGACTTCAAGAAGCGCGTAGGGTACCTCAGTTCAGTACCTAAGTTGAAGTCGTCCATCAACCGGCCACATTCATTATATTTTCTTTTGTGAAAAGTGTTGTGGTATGTGCACCATTTTCTAGTAAAGAACAAGTAATTTTTGTTTATAATGCATCTGAAATACGAGAGAAAATCAAGAGGCAAATATTGGCAGGAAATATTGGCTGTTTCATACAATATGTACCATAGGTATGAAAGAAGAACTTTCTAAATTTTGATGTTATTCTAGTTGACTTTGTGGAATTTGTTGAGTAATAAATTTATCGTTTAATTGAAAATTGGTTTCTTATGTGCACCCTGCGTATCATTTAAATAAAGAATATACGCGTATACGCGTTACACAACTGAAATTCGACTAAGTTACGAAGTGCGGCCAGTTTGCCGCCACGCGCTCAGTTATGTGTTTTTAAAACACGCGACTGCTCGAGGGTTAAATTCTTGACATTTTAATTAGGTAGGTCCTACTGATTAATTACTTTGAGATTAATGACATTATTACGGTGTTAGACGAATATAACTCTGAAAAATTGAATTTGAAAATATTATAGTCATGTTCTTATTCGACATCGTAGAAGATTCAATTGTTGATGTGCTTGAAGTTGCTTCTTTCAAGATACGGCTTGTGGACCTGTCTTCTGCTGAGTAGAGAGCAGTGAGCGCCGCTAAGCATAACTTTTCGGGACCTTCAGTCAACAATTCTTTATCTTTTCTTCTTTTTGTTTTATCGCTTGAGTCCTCAAACGGTTTTTCCAGACGCACAGTTGGTTGGTTCTTGATTCCTTGAGTAATTTTGTAAGAAATGACAACTTCAAACTCTTTCCCACTCAGCCATGTCGAATATTTGTTGGAAAAAATGTCTTCTTTCCCATGGCTATTTTCCCACCTCTCTCCGATTTTTTTGAAAAGTCTATCACAGCATTTTTGATCATTTTTAAATTTAATATTTTTGAAGAATCGTCGAGATTACCTAACCCGATCACATACCTAGTGAGGTTTTCGTGGCCATCTTTCTTTAGTAGCAAATTGATGGCGAGGAATCGTGATATTTATACCTGAAAATCAACCGTTTTATTAAGTAACTCGGAAAACGCATAAAATCGCAAAATGGTGGTTGAATACCGAAACTAGAACACTTGAATAAACGAAAAAAAATCGGATTTCCTTGGCAACTCTTGGCCGTGTGCTACTTTAACTCCAAGATGTAAATTATCATTTTTAGAAATACGGTATGGCGTATACTCATAAACATACAGTATCAGACACTATTTTTACAATTTTAGCAGGAAAAAATAGTACGTACTCCTTTCAATGGTTTCCATTATTACCGAAACCAAGCCTGGAACGATTCTGCCTACAACTAACTGCAGCGTAGACGAGAAATGTTGGGGGTTCATAGTAGCTGATAATACGATCTTATTCGAACAGGAAACAGCGACACTTTTGATCGAAGTTTTTACAGCAATAGAAGGTTTTGATAATGTAAATATTAACGTTTTGGGGACTGCAAACTCATAATGAACAATGACTAATATTAGAGATTCCCATGTTTTGACTTGACTTTTGTCCACCTAGATTGGCCATTTTGCCCACTGCGCGCCGGCCCTAGGGATGAGGGATGATGAAGGAGTAGGGATGTCCCAAAAGTATCGATACTTAAAAGTATCGATACTTTTCAAAAAAAGTATCGATACATATCGATACCTACTTATTTTTCCTGATATATATCGTAGTATCGATACTTTTTTTCCAGTATCGGAGACGATACTTTTTTACCTCTCACATTAGATCAAAATGCTATCTATTTTTTATCTCTCACATTAGATGAAAGTCTCGAATTTTAGTAGTTTTAGTAGTTTTTTTAGTTTTAGTTTTTAGTTTTAGTTTTAGTTTTAGTTTTAGTTTTAGTTTTAGTTTTAGTTTTTTGTTTTAGTTTTAGTTTTAGTTTTTTTTTTTTAGTTTTTAGTTTTTTTAGTTTCAGTAGTTTTAGTAGTTAGTTTTAGTATTTTAGTAGTTTTAGTAGTTCTCCACGTAGATTGTTGGGAGACCAACCTTTTCAACAAACTAAACAAAGATGATGTACCTCCAGCTCTCTATGGGTCTATTCGGTGAGGCAGTCCGGAACAGTTCGGAACCAAACCGGAACTGGAAAGGGGAGGGGATAGAGGCTAATGGGCTCCTCCAAACTCCTTCGGGCTCCTCCAAGCCCCTCCAAACTGTTCAGGACTGCCTCTCAAAACAGACCATAATCATATTATGATAACCTGCTGTCCTCATAATCATATTATGATAACCTGGTGTCCTCCATAATCTAGGAAGGACCACCAAAATGTTAACCCAACCAAGTGCAATACAAAAACAAGTGCCTAAATATAAAAAAATGAGTGATTTATTGTTTTTTTTTTTCATTCTATATTAATTATTATCCTCGCGATAGAGAGATGTCACACTGATAGAGAGAAACATAAAAGGCATGCATTTTCACACATTTTTGTAAAAGTATCGAAAAGTATCGATAGGTACTTCAAAATATCGATACTTTTTTAAAGTATCGTATCGATACTTTTTGATACTTTCTAGATGTATCGATACGATATTATATCGATACTTTTGAAGTATCGGACATCCCTATGAAGGAGGTCGGGGTGGAAGAGAGGAATGAAAGGCGCACTGCCTACCTACTCACCCACCTACGTGTAGCCTACAAATTATGATCCAGATCAATCAGCTACTTTCCATATCCATCCCCTCTGGTGGAGAGTTGAATAGAATTTGTAAAATGTTTAATAGAATTTGTAAAAGGTTGAAATAAATCTGGAAAAGGTTGAATTAACTCTGTAAATGCTATAGATTATCCGATGCATAGTATTTAATCTCGAAACACCAATCTATAAGTACTTTTCATAGGGGACTCTAAACGTCAATCCGCACAATCTCTGAATATTGTTGGAAAATGAAGAAGTTATGGCTGTTACAAGGATTTAACTTTTGCGCATGCGCACATAATACATTCAATTCGGGAGCCATGATTTTTATCGGGATCACCTCCACTCAACCTCGCATGATTCCTGAAATTTTTATCGAAATCAGATGTGAAATGTATTTATGTAGTTTATGGAATGTAGTTATGGATGTAACAAGAAAATTCACGTTTGCGCATGCGCAGTGGCTACTATCAGTTCGAGGGTCATTATTTTCATCGAAATCGGATGAGAAATGTTGAAGTTATGGCTGTGGCAAGGATTCCATGACATACACACAGACAGTCAGTCACAGAACCAATATTGTTCAGAAAGGTCTGAAACGTAAAACGCATTTTTAAATGGAAATTTTGATTTTGTAGAACATCTTTTTCTAACCTTGAAAAGTGAAAACTAAGCTTCCGCTACCTTGGTAAACTCGGAAGCAATATTACTTGAATCTTGTTTATTGAGAGTGTAGACCATTGATGTGTAACTTCAATA
The DNA here is from genome assembly GCA_009739505.2 of Apolygus lucorum. NCBI lineage: Eukaryota > Metazoa > Arthropoda > Insecta > Hemiptera > Miridae > Apolygus > Apolygus lucorum. The sequence goes on from CM019168.2 coordinate 50,478,776, forward strand.
ATTATACCAAATTTCAAGGAACGCAATGGGGTGTGCACATGGGTCGGTAAAACTATTCATTGTTATTTTTAATCTAAACTAGACCTCATTCTGAGAATTTTGACACCAACTGCGACCTTCTAGCGTGAGAAGACCTTTTTCTACGATTTTTCAAAGTTTCGAATGTTTATGACGTCACGTGGGCTGGGGGGGTCCCGCCCTGGCGGGAGGGGCGCGTGACGTCATGAACATTCGAAACTTTGAAAAATCATAGAACAAGATCTACTCATCCAAAAAGAGAACGGCTGGTGTCAAAATTCTCAGGATGAGGTCTACTTTCGATTAAAAATTTTAAAAAAATCAGGCGCACCCCCCCCCCCCCCCCTAATAACTGCGAGAACATGTAAGCCCTAATTTATTTTAACAGATTAGCGTTGACTACGCAATAAAAAACTATTGAGAAGTTATGTCTTTGCCGTCAAAAAATCCTAGCACCTAGATATTTACATTTGGGAATGAGAACATTAATTAAATTCATTAATGAAACATTGATGAACATTGATAAAATCGCAGTAAAATTCCGATGAGGGTTTTGAACGTTGACGCAAATTATGATTTCGAATTTTGTCAACTAATTTGATTTTACCCTTATGTATGATTTGTAAGCTTTTGGTTAGTGTTTCAGTTACGAGTTCCTTCGGAATGGGGGGTCTAAGGGGTTCGCGATACTGAAAGACAAAACAAAGAAAGAATATCGGAATCTTAGACTAAGTGAAATAGTTGTACTTAACTGGTTTCTGGTAGCGGCGTTCTCCCGAGCGGTTTGGAGATGAGGCGTAGCGTTCCAGTAGGTACCTTTGGTTATATATATGATATTTCTAATACTGTTATGCCTGAAGGGATCTGTTAACCTGAAGGGTTCTATGTATCGATATGTTGTAAATAAATGAAGTTACGTTACGTTGTTGTTTTCTTTCAAGCAAGTTCCTATTATCGATACGGTTTTCAATACTCTTGTTACTCAGAACCTGGAGGGGGGGGGTGTCGGTAAGTTGAAATGAAAAGATTATGTTTAACCAAATGTTTTGTAGATTTAATCTCAGGAATAGAAATGGCGATACAGGTAAGTAAAAAGGTTCCAATGTGGTTACGGGTAAGTTCTGCAACTATCGATCCCAAGGATTGATCGCCTGAGGGGCGTTACGGCTGGAATACAACCAGGTAAGAAGGTAAGTTTTACTTATTAGCGACTAGTCTTAGTTTTAAGTTACGGTACGATACTCTTAGGAATAGAATCAACAAGGTGAATATTCTTATTTCTCTAGGTTCGATACAGGTAAGTTCCTTTTAGTTCCTATTTTAGTTATAGTAAAATATCACTGAGTCACGGTACCTCTACCTCTAATTGGCCAATTATAATAAGGTAGGTTAGTTTGTTTGCACTCACGTTCCGGGTTACCGTAGCGAGTCCGGAGGCGATGCGGCGAGGTTTGAAGGGGGAGAGCCGGGAACGGACTGTTTCTGCGTCTTCCTCCGATACGACGATCCAGGCAGGCACGACGAGATCCAGGGGGCGGGACGGGGCAAGAACACTGGTTACTGTTCACTCTTTAAAACCTAGTGACTTGTTGGAGGCAGGAGGATATAGCTGGGGGTGTATCGGTGGTACGCGATACGGGATGAGCGCTTCAAAGACGGGGGGAGATAACTTCGAGACAGCTGGCAAGGCTTTAGCATCAGGACTGAGGTCTCATCAGAATATCATTTGGCTTCTGGGCTCAGTGTTGCCACTTCCATCTGCAGTTGGCACTCCAACTCCTTCACGCTGGTCAGCTGATTAGCTTCCTCCATGCTCTTCCATGCACATGACAGTTGATTCTTGTTGTGTCCTTAGATGGTGTTTGGACACTTGGTTCTGAGGCCACGCCCCTATGTTGTGGCCTGTGAAGTGGGGGCCTGGTCCCGAAGGGGATCAGGACTTACGGATGGGAGGTGCCTGTGAGGGGGAACAGTGAGCAACTTGGTTGCTCACAGATTGTATAGTTATACATGAATGTATGGTGGTATGGTTATGTATGATTACACGGTACGATGATATGATTGATACCATGACAAATAACTTTGTATGAGTATGTACTCATAATCAAACAATGAAACTTCCATCCATAAAAATAACAACAAACCATAAAAATTGGAAAGTACTCATGGATCATTTAATTAATTGAATGTTTTTTCGTAGATAGACTAGTAAGGGCAAATGGATAGAAAAGTAGCCCTTCTGCTTAAAATTTGCTTGCTATTGGGTACAATATTGAGTAAACTTTGATTTTTTCAAAAATAAATTTGCAGAAGCCTGCCGGTTATCATCGAACACTTTTATCTCGTGGTTTTGTACCTAGTGCTCTCGTAGCTTATTTCCCTTTCTGGAGCATGCAGCATACATTTTTACTGAATTGTGTCAATTTTGGATCAGCTTGTTGAAAGTAATCGGTAAATGGCATGTTATGTCTGTTCTTCAGTGCGCACACTTGGGTACTGTGAAATGAACTGAATTTGTAATTTTCGATATTTTTTAATTTGGGCGGTTTAGGCGTTGTCACAGGGCAGACTCGTCATAACATCACAGCTGCATCCGCCTCTGAGGGAATTTCGCATTATGTTTCCTTGGCATGATGTCCAAGAAGATATTAATTTAGTCGATTTTCTTTCGTCAAACTACAATTCAACAAGCAATCCACGGGCAGTTGGAAATAATTATTATTTGTCACCACATTGTCAAAAATGCATCCAGAAAATTCGTCACCTAGCGAACCTGTTGAACATTCTTCGATTGGCTCTCGTGCTCTTGTTTCGTCTCTCGCCCATCTCATTTTTGCATGTCTTCTATTATAAATATCGAAAATTCATCTTCGCTCCACCTCGAGAGTCGGCCAATTCCAATTCTTCGAGGTGTGTTGGAGCCTCTTACGGTTCTTGTTCTCTCAGAAGGAGGCCATCGTTTTCCCGAATAACTTCAATTCCCGTAAGGAAATATACAGGTAAGTATGCCGTTCTTCCAACTTCTTCCTTATTTTGATATTTGAAATAGACGCGGGAAAGCTAGGAAAAACTAATCATCACGTCCCTCGTCTGCAGAACTATTCCCGTCGCCGAACATCTGGGATTTAAAAAAATCGCCGATCCTGCCGAAAAACGCATGTTTGACGGCTGTTGCGAATGTCGTACCAGCATGATACCTCCATACTGCCATAGCTATCGTCAAATTAAATCAAATTTTGCTGCCAAGCCCGTCTTAAACTTGTGAAATTTTACAACCGTTTTCCTCCATTTGATTAGCAGTTTCGGGTTTGAAGCTGCAGAAACTACCTATTCACAGTTACACCCGTATTTATTGTTGTCTAGCCAATGTCTTTCAGACACCTACCTACCGACCAAAACTTTCGAAAATTCCTATTATTTTGTCTCTTTAAGTAATTATTTTTTCTGTAACATGACCGTGATAAGTAGGGAATACTTAAAAATTCGAAATTAGGCACGAGATCAAGTAAGTCACGTTCATGAGTACAGTATTGGTTGTATCGTTGACTCAATCGCCCTGGAGAGTAACTAACTATTTTAGTCTATCTTAATTAACAACAATTGTTAGAATTATTAATTTCTTTTGAGGAACCAAATAAACCTTCACAGCATAGAAGCCATACGTGTTTCCCCTTCTTTCCTCATTCCTAGCTTTGAAAATAATTCTAGTGGGAAAAAATGCGAGATTCCTAAACAAGTAAAAAGAAAATTTGCTATTCCCATGTGTAATGTCACAGTACTGAGTACGCTGTTCTGATATAGCAAACACAGCCTAATATTGTTTCAAATTTGGTGATTATTGGTTGAGCCGTTCGGCTGTTATCAGTTCCAAACAAACTGACGAAGAGATTTATATAATAGCACGGATAGATGAAGCACGCTACCTTCCAATCAACATTGTTCTTCCCAAACATTAGTTAGCTCCGGTCTTTATCTATTCGATTTACGTTCTTTTCATTCTGTAAGTACTTTACCTTAGAATGGCGTAGAATGCAGAACTAGAACGAGCCTTTTTTTCATGTCACTTTGTTCATAGTAGGTGGAAAGTATACTGGGCTAATAGTTTATTCAAAGACTGTGTTGTCTAACAGAAAAGCCGCGTTCTTTGCAACTGGTTAATTTTACAGAAAAAAACGCTATACATTTTTACTCAATGGTTCATTATTTTACAGCATAGATCACCTGCGTGCATAAAACGCGGCTTTTCCATTAATTCTACCTACCTTACAGCAGTAGGTAATATAAAATATTGCTATCCTAGAGTTTTAGGTACCTTCATAACTAAATTTGATTCTTGGTTACTAAGGATGCACAACTGAGTACAACACAAATCTCAGTTCAATTAAACGAACAATGAACGCATTTGATCAGCTGACATTTGAATAGAGATTACGCCTTCAGTGAACCTGAATTTCGTGAAAATGAAACAATTAGCCCGTCGACACTGCTACTGGAAAACTATAGATAAAGATATAGAGCGGATGGTGAAGGATTACGCCGGTCCCTTCCTTAACCACCATTTTTCGGTTCTGGTCGATTCTAAATCAAAGTGGGCTGAAGTACGAATCCTCAAAGATGCTCCCACAACAGCCATTACCATTGAATTGCTCATGGATATCTTTTGTACGCACGGCTTCCCCGACATCATAGTTTCTAACAACGCCACAATATTTCGCAGTGATGGGTTTCAAAATTCTCCCAAGATACAGGGATTCGTCAGAAATTCTAAGCTCTAGGACATCCAGCTACGAACGGCCTGGCCGAAAGATACATTCAAACTTTGAAAACCAAATTGATGAGTATGACTGAACAGAATTCAATACAGTACAAAGTAAGGGAGATATTGTTCAGATATTGAGCAACTCCACTAAAAAATGGAAAAACCCAGGCAGAACAATACCTCAACAGAAACATAAAGTGTCAACTCGATTTGTTCAGACCACCTGTAAAGCAAGCAAAAAAGTATCACTTTTGACCTGCTTGAAGCAAGACAGTTTCGAGTGGGTGACCGAGTAATCGCCAGATGGTACTCCAATAACAGAAATTCTTGGATTGTAATGGTTCTATATAAGACTGGATGGTCCTCCATGATTCTAATCTTATTCAAATTCATCACATTCATTGAGCTTTTTTGCACCTAAATTCCTCTAATCACTATTTTCTTATTACCTTGCTTATTATTCGACTTTGCTCAATCTCTGAGGGTAGATACCAAGTTGGTAATACAGTTCCACCATGATTTTGAATGATGTGATGGGGACGAGAGGGCTAAGTACCACTTCCATCCGTTTTTTGATACTCAAGACCCTCTCTCACGTTGTATGTGAGACCTGCTCCTCGTACGCGAATGCTCGTGTGTCCAACTCCTGGTTTCATAACCACCTCTTCTGTGTTTTTTCAAGAGATTTTTTTTCTCTGTAGAGAAGCGGTTGAAACTCTCCCCGGCTCTTTGACGATTGTGGTTGTATTTCTCGACTCGGTGGGTTGTCAAGCGGCGAGGGCGAGCGGGATAATTTGACGGCCTCTCTTGGCACAGGCGAAGGGCGCTCGCGGAAAATGGAGAACGGATTTCCAGGCGATATGCCCGCTCTGTAGACGTCAATAGCAGAGGTGGGAAGCAAGTGATATTGTGGTCGAGCGAGGAGGCTATTGTGGATTTATACCTCTTCACCCCTCTTTGGGCCTCTAAACTGTCCGATTTCTTCTTTGTGGACGATTGGAGCGCTATTCTTTATTCCGTGGCGACTGAAGATTATTTTCTTCATTCTCCTATTGTTGAGATTGGTTAATTTGGTGGTATAAAACATGAAATGTTAGTTACAAAGATAGATGTTAGGTGTTAGGTATATGTTATGCGTAAATGTTAGGGGCAGGTATTAACCTTTTGCGGACGCAATGCTGACAAGGTGAGTCAAGCGTTGCAGTCGTATGGCATGTGTCACACGCAAGCCGCCATTTGCTACCTAGGACATAGCTTATTCTGCAATAATTACTATTTTCATGAGTTATGATCGGCGGAATTCTTTCATATTTTGGTCAAATTGTGCTAAATACCTCACATGCACGCTGCAAAAATTTCAACTGCCTCAATTTGATGGCTTACTGTGGAGAGTAATGTGGGGTATTTATCCGTCAAACTGTTATTATGAACTACGACAAATTGAAGAGCATTAAAAGTAAAAAATCGGTACCTACTGTTAGTTTCTTGAAAGAAATATTTTAAAATGAAAAAGCGCCCAAGACCGGCGTGTTTGAAATAAAATAAAAACGTCTGCCAAGTGGGTGTGGCACATAGCTTCCTCGTATCCATAACCCGATTATATAGATGATCAGATGCATAGTAGCTCAAAACACCAATCTCTAAGTACCTTCCACTACCCTCATAGGGGACCATCCACACGCTAATCTGGACAATCCTAGAAAATTTCATCAAATTCGGATGAAAAACTAAGTGAGTAGATGTATGTGATTGGATCAAAAAAATACTTAGCCTCGGCTGGGATTCGAACCCGTGACCCCTGGGGGACAGTTGAAATCATGGCTGTTACAAGGAATTCACGTTTGCGCATGCGCAGTCGCTTCTATCAGTCCAGGGATGATGATTTTCATAGGGGACTATCTACAACCTAATCCGCATAATCCCTGAAAATTTCATCGAAATCGGGTGGAAAATGTGGAGGTTATGGCCGTTACAAGGAAATCACGTTTGCGCATGCACTGTCGCTTCTATCAGTCTGAAGGTAATGATTTTCATAGAGGACCATCTAAATACTAATCTGTAACATCCCTGAAAATTTAATCTAAATCGGATGGAAAATGTTTAAGTTATGGCCGTTACAAGGAATTCACGTTTGCGCATGCGCAGTCGCTTCTATCAGTCCGGGGATAATGATTTTCATTTTCTACACACCAACCCGCACAATCCCTGAAAATTTCATCGAAATCGGACAATAACTTCGTATATTTATGCGCGTTACAAGGAATTCATGACAGACAGACAGACAGACACACAGACACGGAACCAAAATTGTTCAGAAAGGTCTAAAACGCAAAACGCGAGTGGCAATTTTGATTTTGGAGAACTTTTTTTTTTCGTCCTTGAAAAGTGAAAACAAAGCTTCCGCTACCTTGGTAGACTCGGAAGCAATAAATTAATTGACAGTGTTTACTTGAATCCATTGAATAGATTAATAGGTTGAATCGACATTTGAAACCATTGTTGTTATTTCACTCATACAATTTATAGCACAGTATAATAATATTAGTTAATGCAAAGAATTATTTGCTTAATACCATCGGGTAATATTAGCTCGTGAAACTTACTGCAATGTTCCATGTAAGGAAAATCGGATCAGATAGAAAAAACGCTGCAAGTTATTTCACAAAGGTTTAATATTTTTCTATATAGATCACACGTCTGCAAAGAACACGGCTTTGCTATTGTTACCACCAACCAACATGAAGAAAAACATCGATCGCATTTCGGTCAGCTAACATTTGAACGGAGATTAGGCCTCTTTTGCGGGGAGCGAACGGTTTGTCCTACAGGGCTCCGCGTGGTCTCACAAAATTCTAAAAATTCCATAGAATCTTAAATTGAAGGAAAAACAATACCTTTATATCGAAATTTTTTGAGTTAGGGCGTTTTCAAAATTTCAAAATTCATTTTGGAACCCTTAGACGTAACCTACATCAACCAAAATCTTCGGGGCACAACTAGACCCCAAATGGAGCCTACTTACCAAATTTCATCAAAATCGGTCAATGCTAAGTGGGGAAAGTGCCGCGTACGGCGTACGGCGGACGGACGGCAAAATTTTTATTCTATTTTTGGATTCTACGTACCTTGAAACGTAAACCAACAAATTTTGAGGGGGTTAAACAATTTTTCTTCTCGGTCGATTCCGAAGGTTCATTAATGAAAATAATCAACCAAAATCCTGTGAGATTACTCGTAGGTTTCGGAAAAAATACAGAAGGCGCAAGGTATGCTATAGAACGCACGTCCGCTCAGTCTTGAAGGAGATGTTGACCCGAGCGCCGTGGTCTCCTCATAATGAAAAACCTGCATATCGTCCATCCGAATTTGGTTTATTATTTCCAATAATAGACATTTAAAATTGAACAATGAAAACGAATTGAACTCCTCGCCCCCCCTTCAAAATATGACTGTTTACGTTTCAATGTATGTAGAACCCAAGACTAAAAAATTGTCCGTCCGTCCGCCGTATGCCGTCTAGTTGTGCCCGAAGCTTTTGGTTATTGTCAGTCACTTCTAAGGGGTAAATAGTAGGGGAAAACGATTGCTATTGAAAACGCGCTACGTATATAGCTATAGGTATATAACTTTAACTATATAGGTCAATATAGGTTGTATAGTTAATTAACTTCAGTTACTTTAGTTATAAAGGTATAAATAACATTAGGTATATAGTCATTTTTTTTTAATTTAGAATTTTGACAAATTTTAAGAATTTTTTGACACCATCTGGAGCTCTGTGGGACCAAACTTTTGGTAATGAGTATAACTATTTACCTATTTAATGAATTTTCCATGACAATTTTCCATCAATTTAAGACAGGGTTCAATTATTAGAAACGAGTGAAACCACCAAGGTAATCAACAATAATTATTAAATACGCGTTTATTTATATTACAAGTGGGCCCTGCGAATTCAGCCCCTGAGACCCGTAGCCCCTTTAACCCTTGAAAGGTAGCGCTATTCTACAGGCCTTCAAAGGTAGCGTGGAGTAAATTTCACTCACGCCCACTTTCTCGGGTTAACCACGCCAACCACTGGTCTGTAGAGAAGGAAGTTGAAAGTTGGTTCTCTCGCAACTCTTACTCTTAGAGATTGATGTTGCAAATCAGTTACACGAGTGTGAATCCTAAACGAAGGTATTGTTTTTCCATCAATTTAAGATAGTATAGAATTTTTAGAATTTATTGAGACCACGTGGAGCCCTGTAGAACAAATCGTTCGTTCCCTACGAGAATTTAAGGGTTTTACGTACGATAAATCAGAAACACGAGTGTGAATCGCAAAAGAAGCCTAATCTCCGTTCAAATTAAAGCTGACCGAAATGCGATCGATGTTTTTCTTCATGTTGGTTGGTTGTAACAATGGCAAAGCCGTGTTCTTTGCAGACGAGTGATCTATAAAGAAAAATAATAAACCGTCGTGTAATAATTTGCAGCGTTTTTTCTTAATATTTCCTGATCTTTTGATTAGGTATATTGAAGTATCTATGATTAGGTACGGTTAGATATCTGTTTTCTATTAGATAATGTTATGGAAACTGGCTGAGAAAAAATTGATCAACGAACTTGTTCACCAAGGTGCTTCATCTGTATACAAAGTTTCCAAAAACAGAACGACACGACTTCACTTACTCCTGAGCTATTTCAGTGAAAAAGGGCTACAAATGAATTTATACCTTCAAATGAATTATAAATGGTGGTTTTATGCTGGGAACCGCTTCATAGATTTTTATCACAATCACCGTTACTGGCATTTAGTCAACCATTTTTCCACCCATCGAATAAACTCGAGGCTTCTACATTTTTCACGCATACAATCCACAAAAACAGTTCTGACAGGAGTGAGGAAGATGAGTCATCGTTTAAGCCAGCAAATACTTCTACTCGTTTCATAGGGAATAACTTCAAGGCGCACTTCCTGAAAATATTAAATAAGATCATGAAATGAGGTTTAAGGTAATAAAATATGGTTTGCGGTAGGTCGAATGTAAGAACATGCGCAGTGCCTACTATCAGTCTGGGGGTGATGATTTTCATGGGGGACCTTCTACACGCTTACCTGCACAATTCCTGAAAATTTCATCGAAATCGGATGAGAATTGTAGAAGTTATGGCTGTGGCAAGGATTTCATGACATACACACAGACAGACAGACAGACACGGAACCAAAATTGTTCAGGGAGGTCCAACACGTAAAACGCAAGTGGACATTTTGATTTTGGAGACTTTTTTTTTCAACCTTAAAAAGTGAAAACAAAGCTTCCGCTACCTTGGAAGACTCGTTAGCAAAAACAAATAAATGTCAAAAATCGCTTTAAATTAATTTCATTAGAAAATAATACGATTTTCTGTGGTGCTAAATTTTTCGAGTTTATTGGATTTTTTTATTTTATTTTATTTTTTTTTTTAATTCACTGACACTTTTATACCATAGGGGACGGACCAGTCGGGATGCTGCACTTGATAACTACACTGTAGTGGTCCTCTTCATTCTCTTACTAATCTTCTATGTTAGCCACAGGAGGGTACATTTTGGTTCGTTTGCAGTGGAAGTAAAATAATTCCACACTTCACCTTGTACAAACCTCAATCGCGCTTTCCTTAAGATCTTGAGTGCCTCCTAATATCAACCACTTTTCTAAAATATTATGTCTTCGGTTTCACCGGATTTCCGGCTTTGACAAGCTGGAACTTATTTTTGGTTCCAAGATACTCGTACAATATTTTGTAACCTTCCGTACACTTCGGTATCGGTTCATGTTTTTAAACGAGTTACTAGCAAAAACCTCAAACACTTTCAACTCGTAACAATTCTGGCTTACTGCAACAATTACTTCCGAGGGGTTTAATGTACGTGAAGTATCAAATTTGAACTCTAACAACTCTTGACGTTTTTCCAGGGTTCACCAAGTTCCAACACTCAACGCTGATTGCATCATTAAAACTTTCCATGAAAAAGGGAAAATATCTCGTAACTCTTACCAAGTGTCCATAATGATCTCCATCTATTGATGTTATTGATGGTCAATTATATTTTCCCTGCGTCCGAAACATTTGCAAAAATAAGAGGGTAAAAATGATAAATTCACAGGTCCGCACTCCTGAACACAAAGATTTAATTTCAGTATTATCGTCTCGGATAAGTAACCTTCATAAAAGAGCAAAAACAAAATTCACTCCTCAAATTTCTCTGGTTTACGTTTCAAGATACGTGAAATATGAAAATCGTATTAAACAGTTTCCATAGTTTTCATGAAACCATTCCATTGTCATTGGAAACAAGTAAGAAAACGCTGCAAATTATCACACAATGGTTTATTATTTTTCTATATAGATCACTCGTCTACAAAATCACCAACCATCCAACATGAAGAGAAAAAAAAATTAAAAAAATCAAAAAAAAATCAAAAAAAAAATCAACATCACCAACCGTCGATCGCATTTCGGTCAGCTCTAATTTAAACGGAGATTAGGCCTCTTTTGCGATTCACACTCGTGTTTTGATTTATATATATATATATTTTTCAATATAAACCCTTAAATTTTCGTAGGGAGCGAACGGTTAGTCCTACAGAGCTCCGCATGGTCTCAAAAAATTCTAAAATTTCTATAGAATCTTAAATTGAAGGAAAAACAGTACCTTTATATCAAATTTTTTTGAGTTAGGGCGTTTTCAAAATTTCAAAATTGATTTTGGAACCCTTAGAAGTGACCTACATCAACCAAAAGCTTTGGGGCATAACTAGACCCCAAACGGAGCCTACATACCAAATTTCATCAAAATCGGTCAATGCCGTCCGCGTACGGCAAACGGCGGACGGCGGACGGACGGCCAAATTTTTATTCGATTTTTGGATTCTACGTACCTTGAAACGTAAACCATCAAATTTTGAGGGGGTGTTGAAATTTTTTTTCTTGGTCGATTCCAAAGGTTCATTATTGAAAATAATAAACCAAAAACAGGATTTCTACAGCAATTTCTATGCACATTAGATGAAATCTTCAGGGATTGTGTGTTTGAAACACCCTCATCAATTTCATCGTGATAATTAGTAGCCACTTTTCACGCGCCACCGTGAAATCCATTGATAGGAATATCTTCTACTGTTTTCATTCGATTTTGTTGGTTGTTTCTGTGAAACGTCTGGATGGTTACCTGAACATGTCATGTAATCAAATCCTCACATTTGAAGGGTGGTAGTGGGTATTTGGAGATTGGACATTGGAAAATATGAATGTGATCATTTACGCTGTCGCATTATGGATATTAGGAAACTTAGTGCCACAAAAAATTAGCAGACTTTTTCCTCTCCTTCGAATTGGGGTTCCAAGTTTCCTAAATACCTATTTGCACTCCTGAGCAATGAAGATTCGTTACGAAGGGACCCTCACCTCTCGGAAGGCGATGTGTGCAAAGTCAAATGAGACCTCTATGAGCTATGCAGAATAATAATTAATCATTATGTAATCATCTGCAGCGTTTTTCAATAATAACTTATATAGGAGAAATTCGGGTTCGATGACGAATTCGAATTTTCAGGATAATGATGCCAGATCGTTGCCGAACTCCAACTCCTCCACACCAACTTAGACGAACACAAATCTTCCATTATATCACAAATATTATCTGCCTGAACAGGAAATGTGATTGGTGCTCCAAAGTTGAAACCTTTTGAGATTGTTTCTTAAGGCGGTATGCTATTCTTTCCAATTTATACCAGTAGAATGTTCTGAGAGATGCTCAAGACGAATTCTATGGAGAGTAAGACGACGACTGATAATACTTTCATTTCAATAGTTCATCCTACCCGATCATCTATCATTCGACATACTGCCTGTAAAACCAGGAATGGTTTTTTCCACGATGTTCCACTTTGTTTCTCCACAGCAACAATTTTACTCAGAGGAATTTATCAATGATTCTCTTTTTATTTTATGTTCTCGAAATTTCAATTAAACGAATCATACTAGTTGTTAACAATATAAACCTTTGAAATTGTGTATTTTGGCTATTATTAACTAATTAGCTATTATTATGTTATTAACTAATTTCTGACAACATAAACCTTTAAATTTATAGCCACAACTCATAATTTAAAAAGTAGGTGGCCTTCGTTCAAGTTTAACGTCGTAATTTTACCCTAATCAACCCATCTGGATTGATTTTTTTTTTATTTTTCTCAAAAGATTCATAGGGAAGAATGAATTAGTCGAAAATTTACGATTATTACCGGTGACGAACATGATGAATAACACATTGATTTTCTCCTAAGATGTACTACTTACCTATAAACTGAAATGAATGAGTGTAGAAACGAATGAGGTCTCGAGAAACCTGCTTTATACACTCGTCGCTCCATCTAAACTAAGAAGCAGTCGAGTTTCTCCACTTTAAAACCCCACTCTCATGCAGTAAATATATTTTTAATTTAATTAAAACTGCCCTCTCGTTAGCCGGACGATTTGTGCCCCCATTGTGTTCAGGAGCATTTACCCCCCCCCCCCACGCCATTCGTTGATGTGGATATAATTACGACGAATAATTTTCCGAGTAAGTCTCGGAAGGTAGCAAATGAGGGTGGCTGAGAGGGAGAGGGGGGGGGGTGCAATTAATCCGTGTTAAACTCATCGAATCTAGATTAAAACGGAGATTAGTTAAGAGGCTACGCAGACCTTTTTATTAGCAGTTTAACATGGTTAGGTACGTGTTTTTTTCTGTCTTGTGATGCTTCTGGACGTTACAATGAGGAGTTCTTGATAGACTCGGAGATGTGCGCGTGTATTCCTTCTTGAAAGATCAGAATTTCATGTATGAACATTGTTGAGCGTTTTAAGTTAATTCTTATGATGGTTTGATCATGATTAGAACAACTAGGATTCCCCTTATTTAGAAGATTACAAACATTGAACTTATTTGTCATACCTCCTAGTAATGACCTCCTGTAAAGTTTTTGCAATATCGCAATATGCAACTCGATTTTTAATATTCAGTGCACAACATTAGCTCTAGTTTCTGTACAGTCAAAAACTACAGTGTTTTCTTTCACGTATTCAAGTTTATTATATGGGTCATTTCCATTTAGAGATTCGCTAGTTCATTCGTTAGTATTTCTGTAAACCAGTTATATTTGCAAAATAACGTGGCCTTCCACTATTTTGCTATAGCCATAACGTCTACTATAATCAAAATAAGTTAGTACCAATTTTTAATAGCTGATCCTCAATATCAAGTTCCATGGAATGTACACAACAATACACAAGATAACTCGCTTGTGCAATGGGAATAATGCTCAAAGGGAAGCAACGTCATAGGGAGACATTCACATCAACGAGCAGAAAACAAATTAGTATTTAACTTCGTGAGTCACAAATCTGTTCAAATTAAACACAATTACTCCAAACTCAATAAAGCAAATCACAAAAAACAAGTCATTTTATTAAATGTAAATACTTAATAATATGTCTTAGTTTTTGTGATTCGTTTTATTGAGTTTGGAGTAATTTGTTTGATTTTGAACAGATTTGTGACTCACGAAGTTGTAAAAACAAGCCATATTATTAAATAGAAATGTTTAATAATATGTCTTGTTTTTGTGATTTGTTTTATTGAGTTTGGAGTAATTGTGTTTAATTTGAACAGATTTGTGGCTCACAAAGTTAAATACAAACTTGTTTTTGAGTAAATTTACTCAAATATTGCTTTTGATTTATTAACAATGAAAATTTAGTCACTTTATAAAAATTGAAAATGAGAGAAATATAAAGTATCAGCCTTCCTTAAATTGTCAGCGAGAACCTCTTGTGTGTTGTGTGGTACACACCGCTCATGTGTGTTACTTCAACATTTTTAGAACATACGAATTTCACTTCAAAATGACATTGTAGCTAGCCTGAACAAACTAGAATGGCTACTCAGACTCACACATCAATAATTATTGGAGGAAAATATTAAATCACTTAAGTACTGATTGCAAAATGTATGGGAAGAATAAAAATGGTTTTTGGAGAAACTGTTCTTAAAATCTCCCAACCACCTTTCACCACAGAATGAGACAATGAACGATGAATGATGGCATGTTTTTATTGACATGACGGTAGTGCAATAATCAATTGCAACATGGTAGAGACTTTGATAATTTTATTTTCAGCCGGAGTTCACCGTTATTTGAAATATAAATAACAATATATTCTTATAATAACAGTAATAAATAATAACATTATACATGATAACTTAATTATATGATTCTATGACAATATCCCCAAAAACATTATAGCCATCGTACATAAATTAGTAAATTGTAAGTTATTTCTACAAATCAATTCCATTATAAGTTTCCACTTTACAGTTAAACATAGGTAACAGTTTTAATTTTTGTTTTTCCCTAATTATAATTAACGAATCAGCACCTTGACGATTCTGTAGAGTGTCATTCCTTTCCGTTTAATTTCGATGAGATCATGAACGACAGGGTGCACTGAATATGGACCTCCTTCAGTGATAAGGGAGATCTTGCCGCCAAAAATGGCTTCATTGTTGTTAACAAAAGAATGGCATCACACATGAGAGCAAGTTATCATAAAAAGCGATGGAATTTTCTTTGCAATGACGTCACAACAAAAGAGAATGCTTTGCGAGCCCGAGCTTTCAAAAATTGGAAACCTTATGTGCAACTCTACAAGTAGGAAGAGTTAGAAACTTCCCATCAAATTCATTTGTTGCTAAGCAAACATAAAAGAGACGCCTGCCCATAGGTGGAATAAAACACACATGAGGTTTTACCGTGTTGTTCAATTATGAAAAATAAATCCAGAATAGACGAACGATTGAATTTTTCGTAAAAGTGTTTTGTGTCATGGGATAGGAAGCTAAGGAAGAAATCAAAAAACCGGATAAGCCTGAATGTGGGATTCCTAAAAGAGTGAGGATACGAAATGTTAGTTCCAAATGAGAATGACCCATAAATTAAGAATTTCACAGATATTTCACCGGAGAATGTACCGCTTCGATTGGTTATTTCCAGAACCCTCGGAATAAGTGGTGAGGAAGTTGAATATAAGCGCGGTGCATGCCCTCGAATATGCGTTCCACTACTAGAACAGCAAACACTCGCCACCAAGCGTCGACAAAGGCAAATGAGATATTGTCCGTCACGTAGCAAGGATATAATAGCAATCAGAAAGCTCAGAGAGGACGCAGGGCTGGCGTTTAGACCTGATCCACCTTAATGCAGCGTAGTTACCTAGAATCCAGAGCAACGACCAGTCATATTGACTAACTGAAAGCCTCTTTACCGTCGCAAACATGTAGCACAACGTGAGGCACATCAGATCTGTAGTTTTACAGTGTATCTTCTGTGTTGTAGTGAATTATCACAGTGCTGGGTGCGATTTTTAGATTTCTATTGAGTTCGTTACTACCAGGTTGATTGGGCTGTTACCCTTCCTTCAAGCTCATTGTCTGCCTTCTACTTGTTCCGCTAATTCAGAAAGAGAGAGGTCGGAAGTTGAAAAAGGCTTTTCACCACACCTCGATTGCTTTGTCATTTTTTAGCCGGTACAGTTGAAAGAACAGATCGTGTGAAAGTGGGAAAGCCACCTATTAGTGGGCCGGAGCCCCTCTGTGCCAACCACACTTAACGAGTTCTCCTGCAGCATTTCCAGTATGTGAGCCTAATAATGTATTCAGGTATCAGGTGAATAAAAAGTGCCGTAGATGGGAAGGTGATGGGAGGATGAGGGAGGAATTCGGGAAAAACCATGGGGATGTTTTCAGCGGGTAATTGCAGCCATCTGTGTTTGTACAACCCCCTACGCTGGGTCCTCCTCGTGGGAGAGATATAGCCCTTTGTCGGAAAACGTGAGCCTAAAGTCTAATGCGAGCAACGAAATATTTACTCTGGGAGGTAATTGGTTTTTCCCTTTTGGTTTATTAATGCCGCTACGAAACAGCTGCACAACGGAGATGTTTTAAGTTGGATTGGCTCACCCCTCCGCACCCGCGCTCCACTGCCTCGCATACTCCAGGATGGCAATGCATTATGAAGGAAGCTTTTGCTGCAGTTTCCCACAAAAGTCTTTGCAACCAGGAACCCCCTTCACGCCATGGAATTTAGGTCCCAGGAAGCAGGATCAAGCTCCCCGAAATAGTGTCCCACTTTTGAGGAAACGTAGAGCTTTCCAGTGCCTGATCGTATCCGTATATCATCGTATACCATAGAAAAATAGTCCAAGTGATTTTTTGAACTTTTCAGAAGTCATTAAAAATCCTTCAAAAAAAATAAATAAATAGTCGCCCCATGACAAACGAAGTGTTGGTTATTTTGAAGTCTGTCAAAAAGTGGTGGTTTTTTCTATACTCTTGTATATTTTTAATATGTAGGAATGATCGCAGATTATTATGCAGAAGTAGCGGTAAATGAAACTTAAAAACCATTTCAGTTGGATAAATTTCGTCCGCCTGCCATTCCCGGCATAGCGGACGCTATCAGCTGCCATCCATGATGATTTCTTCCATGGTTGATGTTTTACATTGTACTCTCATTTGTCTCATCTGTACATTTGAATACAGAAGGGTTCAGTGCAGTCTTATCAAAATTCTACATTCAAATTCATAGTGAAGAGTTTGTGTGACAAGTACCCAAATGATCACTTTATTTTAAGTCAATGTCTACCACGAAGACTCGAAAATTGCAAAAGTTAGGTAACATATGTGGGCTGATATCTGATTAATTTTTTTTATGAATCTCTGATATCATCATACTATCCCTATTATGACTCCTCTCTTCCGCTGATCTTTGGAGCTGCGAATTCCTCCTTCAGTTCTCAATAAACTCCTTTTCTTCAGGCCCGGAGGTGTTTATCCCCATTTTCTGATAGATCTTTTGTCCACATTTGTCTGGGTCTGTTTCAAACTCTACCACCAAACCCTACTACCTCCACTACTCTACCACGGAGATCTCGATTTCGTTTCACCTTTGTTTCGCTCCCGAGTCTGCCAAGGTAGCGAAAGCATTGTTTTCACTTTTCAAGGTTGAAAGAAAGAAAAAATCCTCCAAAATCAAATTTTCACTCGCGTTTTGCGTTTTAGACCTTTCTGAAAAATTTGGTTTCGTGTCTGTGGTTGTCATGAAATCCTTGTAACGGGCATTAATTCTACATTTTCCATTCGATTTCGATGAAATGTTCATAGATGGCCCGGGTTAACGTGCAGGCGGTCCTCCAACACGGTAGTGCAATTCATGTTTCAAGATTGACTACTGAGCATCTGATCATCTATACAATCGGGTTATGGATACGTGGAAGCTATGTGCCACACCCACTTGGCAGAATTTGTTTGATGTTAGGAATGCTCACAAGCTTTCAAGCATTCAAGGATTCCGTTGATCTCCTCAAAGAACTCTTGCAGCAGTGGCAATCGAAACAGGATAATATCCTTCATTGTATTATAATGAATGTTATAAACCTTCCCCACTAGCTTTATAACAACTAAGTTAAGAATATGTTTATTAGTGAATAAGATCAGCCATTATGTAAATTAACAAGTATCATAAATGTAAAATTATAAATATTCATATAATAATAAAATTCAGCACAGAAGGTCAGTAACCTGGGTTTTCCCCGACAGCCTAGGCCATTCCCCTGGGACCCTCGGGAAATTCCCGGGATACCAAGAAGGGGAACCCTAGGTCTGCTTAAATAGGGAGCGGGCCCAATTCTAGTCACCCATTCTATTCCTGACCTTCTGTCTGGCCACTCCATCTAAAAAAGCTCTTTTACTTTCAAAACCCTAAAAACTCCTTGCCAAAACCTATTGAGTGTAGCTGTTACCTTACTTGGTAAGGTGTACTTGTCTCCTCAATAATCTGATCAGTTGGGCTGTTGCCTCCCTTCAGGGGGCGTACTTGCTCCTGATTAATACAGTAGTGTAGCTGTAGGTCCCCTTCAGGGATCTCACTTGCTCCTACTAAATTATTGGTGAAGCTGTTGGCCCTCTTCAAGGACCGTACTTGCTCCCAATAAAACCTATGGTGTAGCTGTTGAGCCTCCTTCAGAGCCTCGTACTTGCTCCCATAAAATTTAGTGTAGCTGTTGATCTCCCTTCAGGAGATCGTACTTGCTCCTAAATTCATAGTGGTGTAGCTGTTGGATCTTTCCAAGATCCGTACTTGCTCCCACTACTGGTGAAGCTGTTGTCCCCTTCAGGGACGTACTTGCTCCCACAGAAGTGAAGCTGTTCCTCTTTAATACGAGGGTACTTGCTCCTTCACAATAGGGACACCTCCTTCAGAGGTGGACAAGGTGGTGTCACTTTAATACTAAAATTCAATACAGTCGAGCCATTTGCATAATCATAAAATAGTAACATAAAAAACCTTTAGCAAGAAACTTTTAGTTATTTGAGCAAAAACTCATAACACTGGTGACCACCGACATTTGAACCCGCTCCTCTGCCGTTGTCCGCCTCGTTTGTCTCACTCTCTTCCCGTCATCACTCAACTCACCCCATCATGACGCAAGACACCCAGACATTGGACACCCTCTCGTCCACAACGAGGCTCCCGGCATTTCTCAGCGCGGATACCAAACTCTGGTTCCTTCAAGCAGAAGCGATTTTTTCAAATGAGCGAATCACTTCACAAACAACCCGATTCAACAGGGTCATCGCCGTCCTTCCACCCGAAGCCTTACGCCAAGTCGCTGATTTACTTACGGACCCAGGAGAAAAGCCATATTCATTATTAAAGGACAGGCTAAACTCCACATATAGCCGATCAGAGTCGAAATCACTTCAATTACTACTCGACAACCCGCCGATATCAGACCAAACCCCATCTCAGCTCCTTAATGACATGAGGTACGTCGCGGGAACCGAAATACCATCCACCTTACTATGTAGATTATGGATGAATCGACTACCCCTTGCCTGCCGCAACATTCTCGCAGCATCCACGGAATCGGATCCCACGAAGCTCGCACTAATCGCAGATAGAATCATGGAGTCATCAACAACTCACGACACCCCTACAAGTTCGCTGCACCAACAAATCGCCGAGCTAACCAACAAAATTGAACAGTTATCGTCACAACGTCCTCGAGAGGCGCGCTCACGATCCCGATCTCGAGATAGGGGACGACGCAACCCGCAAATCCAGAATCGCTCCCGAAACAGAGATCAGTCCCGATCACCATCCAGATCTAGGACAAGAACGAATTGTTGGTACCATGAGAAATGGGGGAGGGACGCAAAGAAATGCGAAAAACCCTGCCGATTCCAGTCGGAAAACTAAATTTTGCAGCCGTATCGGCGGGACGCCCTGCAAATACAACATCAAACCGCCTTTTTATCTACTGTCAGAAACAAGGCATACCATTCCTCGTAGATTCCGGTGCATCAATCTCGGTTCTACCTAATAAGCTCGTCAGGAGACAACATCGCTCACGAACCTCCTTATACGCGGCAAACGGATCCTCCATCTCATCATATGGCAACCTCACCGCCAAAATACAACTCAACGCCCGACATTATACTTGGGACTTCACCGTCGCAGATATACCTAAAGCCATCATAGGGGCAGACTTCCTAAGCTACTACCACCTCCTAGTAGACCTAAAAAAAGGAAGATTAATAAACTCCGAAAATGGCGAAATTATCTCTGGACGGATAAACTCTATCTCAGCTACAAAACCAATCGCCTCCATCACACATATCCCGCCAAACGCAAAATATAAACGACTTTTGGAAAAATACATACAGATATCCCGACCAAACGGAAATCCTGTGTATAAAGACGTTGGAGTTTACCATTACATCGAAACTAAGGGACCTCCAGTATATGCGAAAGCCCGACGATTGGCACCGGACAAACTCAAATTGGCGAAAAACGAATTCACACGCCTACAAGACATGGGAGTCATACGACCGTCTAAATCCCCATGGTCCTCACCATTACACATAGTCACCAAGCCCGACGGATCCATTCGTCCCTGTGGAGACTATAGGCAGCTAAATTCGCGCACCGTTCCGGACAAATACTCGGTACCCAATTTACGAGACTGCAACACCCTCCTCGAAGGCACAACCATCTACAGCACGCTAGATATTACAAAAGCATTTCACCACATACCTATCGCCCCGGAAGATGTACCAAAAACAGCCGTAATTACGCCTTTTGGACTCTTCGAATATACAAGAATGGGATTCGGATTACGCAACGCCGCCCAGTCTTTTCAACGATTCATGGACCACTTACTAAGAGGCATGAATTTCGTATTCATCTACATTGATGATATTCTAATCGCATCAAGGGACGAACAAGAACACGAAGTACATCTACAGACGGTACTAGACAAACTTGCATCACATGGGCTCCAGTTAAATATCGACAAATGCGTACTAGGACAACCGAGCGTAACCTTCCTCGGACACACTATTTCAAAAGACGGAATCAAACCACTCACCTCAAAGGTCCAACAAATCAAGGACTACCCAAAACCTACAAACGTCTCCCAACTTCGCCGATACCTAGGGATGATTAACTTCTACCGACGTGGGATAAAAAACATAGCGAAAGTCCAGAGACCACTTAACCAATTTCTTCACAATTCCAAGAAAAACGATAAAACTCCTATTGACTGGACCCCTGCAGCATCTGAATCTTTCGACAAACTAAAACAAATGCTAGCTGAAGCTACCCTACTGGCTCACCCCCGTCAACACGCAACACTCCAGCTCGCATGTGACGCCAGTGACGTCTCCATCGGAGCAGCTCTCAGTCAATATAACGGAAATAACGTTGAGCCACTAGGATTCTACTCCAAAACCCTCTCAGACACACAACAACGATATTCCACGTTTGACAGGGAATTGTTAGCCATTTTTGAAGCAGTAAGACACTTCAGAGACATATTGGAAGGTAGACACTTTCACATCCTCACGGACCACAAACCTTTGACATATGCACTCAACCAACTACCAAAAACCGCGTGCCCAAGAAGGATTAGGCAACTTAATTTCATATCCCAATTTACGACGGATATACGTTATCAAAAAGGAGAAGACAACGTAGTTGCCGACGCATGGTCCAGGATAGAGGAGATATACACACCAGATGATACACTCAAACTCATCGAGGAACAACGAAAAGATCCCCAAATTGAAATCTACTTCTCAAAACATCCCAACCGCAGGCGTGTGGAACAAACCCCACATGGCCCACTACTCTGCAACTTCCAGGATAACAAAATACGGCCCTACGTACCTTCCAACATGAGGAAAGAAACGTTTGACCGAATACACAAATTGTGTCACCCTGGTATACGAACATCCAGAAAGCTTATAACAGACAGATTCTTTTGGCCCGCAATGAACACAGAAATCAAGAAAATGGTCCTACAATGCCAACCATGCCAGCTCAACAAAATACACAAACATACCAAGGCACCTTTACAAACGTTTCCAAAAACGCCACCGTTCGGTCATTTACATGTAGACATAGTAGGACCATTACCTATGTCACAAGGAAAGAAATTCTGCCTCACATTTATTGATAGAGCCACCAATTGGATAGAATGCATACCCCTCGCAAAAATAGATGCAGATACAGTATCAGAAGCAATCCTGACTACTTGGATCAGCAGATACGGGGTACCACACACAATAACAACAGACCAAGGAAGGCAATTTGAATCACACATATTCAAAAATATGTGCGACACCTTCGGTATACAACACCGCCATACCAACGCCTATCATCCTCAAAGCAACGGTAAAATAGAACGTTGGCACCGTTCGCTTAAATCCAGTTTGGCGGCCCAAACAAAAAACATCGATTGGGTACGCAACTTACCCCTAGTTATGCTAGGGCTACGAAACTG
The DNA here is from genome assembly GCA_009739505.2 of Apolygus lucorum. Taxonomy (NCBI): domain Eukaryota; kingdom Metazoa; phylum Arthropoda; class Insecta; order Hemiptera; family Miridae; genus Apolygus; species Apolygus lucorum. Next base: position 50,501,469 of record CM019168.2, read on the forward strand.
TGTCACAGCGGACGAATCTTCCCCGGCATCTCGGACGTTCGGATACCCCCTACGACTACCCGGAGACATATTTTCACCGCAACAAACCACCAACAATCCAACTGTCAAGAAAATACAAACCCTAAAGAAAAACTATCTACCATCAACACTATTACAAGCAAAGTGGGTATACGTAAAAATACCTGTCCAAACAACTTCCCTACAACCTTTGTATGAAGGACCATTTAAAGTCTTAGTCAACAATGGCAAAACAATCACAATAGAACGAGAAGGATCAACTCACAACGTGTCAATTGACCGCTGCAAAGCCGGATTAGTAATCCCTTCACCAAATGAGAAAGGCAACAATAATCCGTCAGGTACCGCGACCGCAGGTCAAGCACCCCAACGGTACAACCTGAGGGTCAGATTTTCCCCTTCTCCAACCGATATCGACCCACATAAAAACCCTTCGGTATCTCAAATTAATCACCACTTGCAAAATGGATCTCGCACGAATCACTTACGAGATGTCGAGACTTCGTTTCATGATCGAAAATCCCGTGACACCGATCCCGCCGTCTATGACGGACATAAAGGAGCTTATATTGGAGACAGTCCAAACCGCACTACCACCGGCTCCTGTCAAGCAGAAGAGACAATCAAAACTTCACTCGATGATCAAAAACCCGGTCACTCCAATACCACCATCCATCACGGATATAAAGGAGATGATCGCGGAAACGATACATCCTACCACCGAACCAGCACTCCCAGAAAAGCAGAAGCCGGCCCCCGAACATACGCCCAAGCAACAAAAGGGGAAAGAGAACAGAGCACCCCTCAAGGAGTACTTCACCAAAGAATTCTTACAACAAAGAAAGGCGGAACAGATAGATGTTCGTCGGACAGCGATGCTCAACGCAGCCAACCAACGAGGCCCCGCTACAACCAGCGACCAAGAAATCAAGGAGAAAATCTGGGAGAACCAACCTTCAAAGTTCGGCCCGACTCGCCACACCCGACGAAGAGGGAAAAAACATAATAGACCCTCCAATCCTTATTCTAAGTTAGAAAATAAGTAAAAAAAAAAAAAAAAAAAAAAAAAAAAAAAAAAAAAAAAAAAAAATTTCTTTGTAACAAACATATTGGGGGAGGTATGTTATAAACCTTCCCCACTAGCTTTATAACAACTAAGTTAAGAATATGTTTATTAGTGAATAAGATCAGCCATTATGTAAATTAACAAGTATCATAAATGTAAAATTATAAATATTCAGATAATAATAAAATTCAGCACAGAAGGTCAGTAACCTGGGTTTTCCCCGACAGCCTAGGCCATTCCCCTGGGACCCTCGGGAAATTCCCGGGATACCAAGAAGGGGAACCCTAGGTCTGCTTAAATAGGGAGCGGGCCCAATTCTAGTCACCCATTCTATTCCTGACCTTCTGTCTGGCCACTCCATCTAAAAAAGCTCTTTTACTTTCAAAACCCTAAAAACTCCTTGCCAAAACCTATTGAGTGTAGCTGTTACCTTACTTGGTAAGGTGTACTTGTCTCCTCAATAATCTGATCAGTTGGGCTGTTGCCTCCCTTCAGGGGGCGTACTTGCTCCTGATTAATACAGTAGTGTAGCTGTAGGTCCCCTTCAGGGATCTCACTTGCTCCTACTAAATTATTGGTGAAGCTGTTGGCCCTCTTCAAGGACCGTACTTGCTCCCAATAAAACCTATGGTGTAGCTGTTGAGCCTCCTTCAGAGCCTCGTACTTGCTCCCATAAAATTTAGTGTAGCTGTTGATCTCCCTTCAGGAGATCGTACTTGCTCCTAAATTCATAGTGGTGTAGCTGTTGGATCTTTCCAAGATCCGTACTTGCTCCCACTACTGGTGAAGCTGTTGTCCCCTTCAGGGACGTACTTGCTCCCACAGAAGTGAAGCTGTTCCTCTTTAATACGAGGGTACTTGCTCCTTCACAATAGGGACACCTCCTTCAGAGGTGGACAAGGTGGTGTCACTTTAATACTAAAATTCAATACAGTCGAGCCATTTGCATAATCATAAAATAGTAACATAAAAAACCTTTAGCAAGAAACTTTTAGTTATTTGAGCAAAAACTCATAACAATGAACATGGAGTAGTGAAGGCTCATATGAGACAGTTCTTCCCTACAATGAGCAATATTCGTCAATTTTTCTTTTCTTTTTTTGCAAACTAACATTTTCTGATTTTGAAAAACCAGTAGGTATTCCGAAATCCATTATCAAAACAAGCAGTATTTTTTAGTAAAGGCAATCGGGAGAAAAGAGAAGTTGCGGCAGCAATGAAATAATTCATGTTGGTTAGGCCCTCTAAGAAATGGTGTTTAAATGTGGTGTTCTAATGGTCATTTAAATGCTGTTTTCAAATTTTATTATCAAGTTAAAACCTGAAGGCATTGCTCGCAGGTGTTACATGAGGACCTCCCGCCCTGCCAAGACCATGATTACAAACATATTGTTAAGTAATGCATGCATTCCAGGGGACGCCCCTTTGGCTAAGCAGTAGGTCAATTTAAACCAGGTAAGCGATAAAACTGTTTCACTCGATCTAATTTATTTAGTATTTCAGGCAAGAAATAGTGGTCTCCCCTCCTCTCTCACCATTAACCACCATAACATTTATAGCGGAGTGGGAGCCTCGAATTTGAAGAACATTTTAAAAGATCTACGAAACCCAACATACGAATTCGAGTTACCCCCTCCCCCCCCCCGCCAATGGTGCCAGTCTGGCACCAAAGCGGAAATATTTCGTAACGTTGAACTTTCATATATTAGTTTTGGTAGGCAAATCGTCGAGGTTCACATCCGTATTCTAGGTGAAACACATTTTAAAAAAACACGAAATTTGCGGTTTATGGTGTCCTGGCACCATGGTGGCACCACTAATTAGTTCCATGGTGGTGCAGAGAATGATGTTTTTATAAGAGAATTGTTTCTCAATTTCTAAGCTTGGGTACAATCAGTAAGCTGTAAAGGAACTGAAATATTGGAAAATCGGATATTTTGAGAATATTATCCCACCACTTGCCTCCTCCTCACGCTAATTTTGACACTCCGGTGAAATAATGTGCAACTCAGAAGTTACCTATTTGAGTTGAATAAACGAAATACGCAAATCGGATGGAAATTGAGGCCTGGGCAGAGTACACAAAATTATGCCCGCAAACACTTGTTTTTCAAGCATTAACCCCCACATTTCCCCATAAAAGGCAAAATTCGAAATTCCGGTGACGTAGTGCACAACTAGATAGGTTTCCGCGTCGAAAAAAAAGAACCACGAAAATTGGTTGAAAACTAAGGGCTGTGCAGACGACACAAGATTTTGTCACACACACACACACACACACACATACACCTATGGGTTTTTCGCGGATTTGAATTCAGAATGGTCTGAAACGGATTACTGCGTGGTTATTATTTTTTAGTTGAGTGTTGTCCAACTTCACCCCAGATCAATCGCATAAAGACGCCCAAGTCTTACTGTGGGACGTCCTAATGAACATATTGTTTGGTAATGGATGCATTCCAGGGGACGTCCCATTAGATAAGCATTAGGTCAATTAATACCAGTTTGTAAGCGAAAAAACTGTTCACTCGATGTCATTTATTGACACATGTATTAAAATCCATGATCTACGACACCCAACAACCGATTTCGAGATCAACCCCCCCCCCCCCCCATGGGGGCCAGTCTGGCACCAAAGTGGCAATACTCCATAACGTTGAACTTCCATCTATTTGTTTTGGTAGGCAGACCGTCGAAGTTCATTTCCGTATTCAAGGTAAAACACGCAAAAAAAATTCAAAAACCCATGAAATATGCGAGTTATGGCGTTCTGGCGCCATGGAGGCACCACTATTAGTTCCATGGCGAGACAGAGAATAATTCATGAAAATCCCGAGGTATAATGAGGATTTTTCCTCAATTTCAGAACTTGGATACAATTGGTAAGCTATAAAGGAACCGAAATATAGAAAAATCGGATATTTTGTGAATATTATCCCCCCACTCACCCCCTCCTCCTGCGAATTTTGATACTTTGGTGAAATAGTGTGCAATTTGGATGATTCATGAGTCGAACAAAAAAAAGGAACACTCAAAACGATTGGAAATTGAGGCCTCGGGAGATTTTACAGGATTATGCCCGCAAACGCACGTTTTTTGAGCATTAACCCCCCCTTTCCCACCCTTAAAATCCAAAATTCGAAATTCCGGCGACGTAGTGCACAAGTCAAGAGTTTTCTGCGTCGAAAAAAAAAAGAACCAGGAAAATCGGTTGAGAAATAAGGCCTGGGCAGACGACACAAGATCATGTCACACACACAAACTCACACACACACACACACACCACACACATGCACCTATGGTTTTCTTCGCGGATTTGAATTCAGAATGGTCTGAAACGGATTACTGTGTGGTTATTATTTTTCTGTTGAGTGTTGTTCTCCTTCACCCCAGATCAATCGCATAAAGACGCCCAAGTCTTACTGTGGGACGTCCTATTAAAAATTAAAACGCATCATTGAGAACAAGTGTATTCACGAACTTTATCTCAGGACTATAGTAACTATTGGATTTCAGGAACTATTGTTTCGGTTCAGGACATTCATTTGGGTTATTTAACGGGTGTAACTTGCCGGACGGTGAATAGCTGTTTATTGAGGAGTTTAGAGGCGAAATCGGATGCCCCTCTCTCTAGCGACCCTATTGGCTCGTCCTCCTACTCCTATCCTCTCGCCTGATAAAGCTTTTTCGTTTGTTCGACTGGATTGAGCGATGGGTTTGGCGGGGCGTTTCCGGCCAGCACCTGTCAGCCGATCCAATATGACGTTGGCCGAGTCCAGCTTTCACTCCGCGAAATGAATGGAACACGCGGCTCTGAGCGGCGCCTTCATTGAGCCCACTAATCGACGGGACACACTAACTTGACAAATGCAGTGTAATCGACCTGGAAAAATTGCAAAGGATTAAATTAAGAACAAAATGTTATACAGTAAAGAATTATCGCATATTAGAAAGCTCAAAATCTGAGCAACTAAGATGAATAATTTCCATTAAACCAGCGTTGTTGATATTTTCTCGTTCTGGTTTGTCTCTGCGATGTATGCAGGGTAACACGAGTGGTCCAAGACCTTTCTCTCACGTGTTTTACAACTAATTACCGACAAAAAGTGCCTCCAAACATTTTTTGGTATCCCCACTCAAAATGCCTTTCTTTTCACTTTGAACATTTTTCTCGTGTTTTTAATCGTTGCTCAATAAATTTATCTCAACTCCCTCAAATCGAGGGTCAGCTGAAATCTGAAAACACCTTTGAAAAGAGCGTTAAATTTGCAATCTTTTTGATGCCCAATAACATTTTTTTTAGTGGAGTTGAGATGTGCAAACGACGTATGAAAAGCAAAATTCGTCCAAATCTCGAAATCGCTTGTTTTTTCAGTCGCCTGGTAACCATTCTTGACGCAGAATTGTGAAACTTCCCTAAAAAGTGCGCCAAAATATCCGCTTTCCAATGGTACAATCAAAAAGTATTTTACAACCAAATTTAAGGGAGAAATTTGTGTTTGAAAGCCAAAAACCGTACATTTTTTTCAACGGAATCAGCGTGGGTGGGTCGGAGTCGTAGTAGATCGCGTAACCTCCGGACACAGGAGGCCGGAGCGCTGATTTCGTTGAAAAAATGCACGTTTTCCGGCGTTCAAAGACAAATTTCTCCCTTAGATTTGGTTGTAAAATACTTTTTAATCGTACCATTGGAAAGCGGATATTTTGGCGCACTTTTTAAGGAAGTTTCACAATTTTGCGTCAAAGATTGATGTGGTTACCAGGCGACTGAAAAACCAAGCGATTTCGAGATTTTGACGAGTTTTGCTTTTCATACGTCGTTTGCACATTTACACGTTTGCTCAACTCCACTAAAAAAAAAAAAAAAAAAAAAAAAAAACATTATGAGGTATCAAAAAGATTGCAAATTTAACGCTCTTTTCAAAGGTGTTTTCAGATTTCAGCTGACCCTCGATTTGAGGGAGTTGAGATAAATTTATTGAGCAAAGATCAAAAAAACGAAGAAAAATGTTCAAAGTGAAAAAAAAGGCACTTTGAGTGGGGATACAAAAAAATGTTTTGGGGCACTTTTTGTCAGTAATTAGTTGTAAAACACGTGGGAGAAAGGTCTCGAACCACTCGTGTTTCACTCTGTATATTCATTTTCCATCTTTACCTATCCTGTTCCTTATAAAATACGTTTTTTTGAAGTTGCCAGCTTGATTTTTCTCGGAAGAAGGCTGCTGGCTCATAGGAGAGCCTCAGGTAGTAAATTTTTGCAAGAGAGTTAACTGCTATCTTTCAAGTGTTATCACATCCACGAAACAAAATATTTTGTTCGTTCCGTGATCGATCAGCCTACTAAACAGATAACCAGATAACATCAAGACCACAACCGAATTATTTTGATTTAAATGATCAAAATCAGTTTACCTAGTGAGTGTTTATTAGGTATTTGATTCAAATAAATGTCATTTATATCGTCACAATAGTAACTTCTCGTGGATGGAAAGGAAACATGGAGAAGTTAACTTCTTCCTTACGCAGTTCTTTACAGGACGTGACTTTTTTATGACTATTCGCATAAAATTGGGAAGGTGTGTCCCCAACATGTCTACACTGCCAGAACAAAGATGACGATGATGTGCTCCACACCTTCCTCAAATGCATCAAATGGACGCCTGGAAGAAACCAGCTGATGGCAGACCTGGAGTTAGTCCCCCAGAGTTCAACACCAGAGGTTGTTGTCAGCAGGATGCTGGAAGGTGAAAGCAGGTGGACTGCTGTGGCAGAGTACACAGAAAGCATCCTGACAAGGAAGATACTCTTAGAACGAGAGAGAGGGAGCATCTGGTCCGCCCCTCACCCAGAACTGCCAGACAAAGATGACGATGATGTGCTCCACACCTTCTTCAAACGCACCAAATGGGCACCTGGAAGAAACCAGCTGATGGCAGACCTGGAGTTAGCGCCCCAGAGTTCGACACCAGAGGCTGTTGTCAGCAGGATGCTGGAAGGTGAAAGGAGGTGGACTGCTGTGGCAGAGTACACAGAAAACATCCTGACAAGGAAGATACTCTTAGAACGAGAGAGAGGGAGCATCTGGTCCGCCCCCTCACCCAGAACTGCCAGAACAAAGATGACGATGATGTGCTCCACACCTTCCTCAAATGCACCAAATGGACGCCTGGAAGAAACCAGCTGATTGCAGACCTGGAGTTAGCGCCCCAGAGTTCGACACCAGAGGCTGTTGTCAGCAGGATGCTGGAAGGTGAAAGGAGGTGGACTGCTGTGGCAGAGTACACAGAAAACATCCTGACAAGGAAGATACTCTTAGAACGAGAGAGAGGGAGCATCTGGTCCGCCCCCTCACCCAGAACTGCCAGAACGCCTCAGGAATCAGCCCGAAGAAATGTGTTAAACGGTTCCGGGATGAGTTCCAACGTGGGAGAAAAGGATGACAAAGCTGAGTTTCTGCAAGCAAGGTAATAAGTTGCAGCATTTTTTGTTCGCTGTTTTTGTTTCTCTCCTGAAAACTACGAACACCTTCTGGTTATTGAGGCATGTTGAATAAAAGTTCGTCCATCTCCCAAGCGAAAGAGGGGTCAAGTGCTCTGCGAGGTCGGCAGGGAAGAGGTGTGTTATGCCAGGGGGGGGGGATGCGGTCTGCTAGGAGAAGTGCGGGGGCTGATTGCGCGAACGGGAAGGGTTATCGGCTATTCGTATATAGGGCCAGTTTGAGGAAGCTTTTGTGAGGCCAAGAGATAAGAGGGTGACGGTGGATGCGAGGTCGGGCGGGGCGGAGAAGGGCGCGGGGGTTAAACCAAACACCGTCAGAATACAAAATGCATTGATCACCGATAGCCCCCCCTCCGGCCCTGAGGGCCTCTTTTTTCCCACGGCAATCCAGGCAACGAGATCCTAATACCCACCAGCGGCTCACCGTCCCCCGCTGGTGATCATTAAGAGAGCAGATTCTGCTCCCTCCGTTAAACGCATTATAGTAAACCTGCCCACGCGCCGACAGAGCCATTTCTCCCCACCTGGGCGCCTCGTATGTTCCGCCAAGGAAGTCCGTCGTTATCTGCGATGCTTCTCAGAGGACGCAGGCGGCACCCGTCCGATCTTCACCTTTGAAATATCCTCACCGCCGCGCGGTCTGTCGAGTTACGTAAAAACTGTGACATTGGCCAAAATTTGAAAGTCCTGCTGAGGGTTCCTCACTTCATTATTCGGACACTGATGAATATAGAAAACGTACTCTCGATGCCCAATACTCAGTCACTCCGTAGGCTTTCAATGAGAAATGCTGAAAATCGTTTGTTGAAAATCGAAAGTTTTCGGAAAAACGCAAGATGAATTTACTGGGAATGGACAACGTCAGTATCTCATGTTATGCTCAAGATCAATAAACCACACAATTATCATGGTATTATAGTAAGCATGATGAAAGGTAAAAGACAAAAAAAAACCCTTCAAGTCGATTTTTTCGAATCGAAACAACTACAAAAACGCTGCAAATTATTACAAAAAGGTTTATTACTTTGCTTCCGAGTCTACCAAGGTAGCGGAAGCTTTGTTTTCACTTTTCAAGGATGAAAGAAAAAACGCTGCAAATTATTACACAATGGTTTATTATTTTTTCTATTATATTATTTTTGTGATGTTCGGTAATCACAATATTGGCAGAGTGGTCAGCTGATCCTGGACGCTGGGTGGGGAGGGTGCCCCCGCTCTCTACTTCCTCGGGCAGTGTGCATGGGAGAGCCAAGAAGTCTACCAGCAAGTGGTGCATTTCCTGCCCTTTTAAAAATCACCTCATCATACCTCTTAAATTTTTTGGATCCTCGACAAACAAGAAGATCGCCGTCCGGAGACTTCAACATCAAGAGAAATTGGTTCCGCGGAGAAACTGCACTTCCTGGTCATCCACCCTAGTGTCTACCTACTGGGAACTCCAAACGCTCCAATTGAATTCTTGATGCCATTACCAACTTGGTGGGCATCCGCGGTGAGTGGCACTCCTTCTTCCTCTCTCTCTCTCTCGTCACGAACATTCTCACCTAGTTTAATTTCAATTTCCAGAAATTTGAGGCCCTTAGTGAATTTGGTTGAGGTTATAACTAATAAATCTCTCTAAATTTTGCTACAATTTATTTTGTTTTTATAGTTAATTATTCCCCTAGAGCTCCTTAAAGGCGAGTACGCCCCCATTCTCTGACTAATTGATTGAAGTAGGTACATTCATATCACAATAGATCACTCGTCTACAAAATCACCAACCATCCAATATGAAAAAAAAGTCGAGAAAAAAATCAAAAAAAAAAAAATCAAAAATCAAAAAAATCCAAATCACCAACCATCGATCGCATTTCGGTCAGCTCTAATTTGAACGGAGATTAGGCCTCTTTTGCGATTCACATTCGTGTTTCGATTTATATATATATATATATATATATATATTTCAATTTAAACCCTTAAATTTTCGTAGGGAGCGAACTGTTTGTCCTACAGAGCTCCGCGTGATCTCAAAAAATTCTATAAAATCCTAAATTGAAGGAAAAACAATACCTACCTTTATATCGAAATTTTTTGAGTTAGGGCGTTTTCAAAATTTCAAAACTGATTTTGGAACCCTTAGAACTGACCTACATCAACCAAAAGCTTCGGGGCACAACTAGACCCCAAATGGAGCCTACATACCAAATTTCATCAAAATCGGTCAATGCTAAGTGGCAAAAGTGCCGCGTACGGCCAAATTTTTATTCGATTATTGGATTCTACGTACCTTGAAACGTAAACCATCAAATTTTGAGGGGGTGTTAAACATTTTTTTTCTTGGTCGATTCCAAAGGTTCATTATTGAAAATAATAAACCAAAAGTTCTCCAAAATCAAAATTTTCACTCGCGTTTTGCGTTTTAGACCTTTCTGCACAATTTTGGTTCCGTTTCTGTCTGTCTGTGTGTCTGTCGTGAAATCCTTGTAACGGGCATAAACGTACAAAGTTATTGTCCGATTTCTATGAAATTTTCAGGGATTGTGCGGGTTGGTGTGTAGACGGTCCCCTATGAAAATCATCATCCCCGGACTGATAGTAGCCAGTGCGCATCCGCAAACGTAACGGCCATAACTTCTACATTTTCCATCCGATTTCAATGAAATTTTCAAGGATGTTACAAATTACCTTGTTTTGATGTTTTGAGATTAACTACTGTGCAATAAAATCGGGTTATGGATACGAGGAAGCTATGTGCCACACCCACTTGGCAGACGTTTTCTATATAGATCACTCGTCTCCAAAGAACACGGCTCTGCCATTGTCACCACCAACCAACTTGAAGAAAAACATCGATCGCATTTCGGTCAGCTAACATTTGAACGGATATTAGGCCTCTTTTGCGATTCACACTCGTGTTTCTGATTTGTCGTAAGTCCGACCCTTAAATTCTCGTAGGGAACGAACGGTTTGTCCTACAGGGCTCCACGAGGTCTCAAAAAATTCTTAAAACTATACTATCTTAAATTGATGGGAAAACAAGACCTTTATTCAAAATTGTTTGTGTTAGGGCGTTTTCAAAACTTCAAAATTAATTTTTCGACCCTTAGCAGTAACCTACATCAACCAAAATCTCCGGGGAACAACTAGACCCCGAATGGAGCCTACATACCAAATTTCATCAAAATCGGTCAATGTTAAGTGGGGAAAGTGCCACATACGCGGACGGCGGACGGACGGCCAAATTTTCATTCAATTTTTGAATTCTACGTACCTTGAAACGTAAACCAACAAATTTTGAGGGGGGTTGAAAAATTTTTTTCTTGGTCGATTCCAAAGGTTCATTATTGAAATTGATAAACCAAAATTCATCAAAAGAGAACAATGCATTATGCTCTAAAAATAATTTAAGTCGTTTTTTCAAAGAAGACGCAGATAATAAAGAATTCTTTTGGTATTTGATTATAAAAGTTAGGTCCCCAAAAAGTAGTAACATTACGCAATTTATCCAAGATGACGGGCCTTTCACTCCTATTCGGTGTATTACAGAGGAGCTCACCTCAGTGACATTAATAAATATGACCGTGGCGGAAGTCCTATATATTATATGTTTTGCCCAACCTGGAAGAATGATCTGTACTATTAATATCAACGGCAAATTCGATCCATCACCGTCGTAATGGATCGCGGGTGGAACAATATAGAGAGAAAGAGAGGAAAAACACACATGTCCGGCTCGATCGGCTGTCATATTGAAAAATATCTTGATTTCGCAAGGTAAATCACAAGGGATCAGTTCAACGGAGTCCGGCTCGTGACGGAGTAAAACCCGACATTCCCAGAGGAATATCCACATCCTCATTTACCACCGAGATATCGAAAGAAAAAGAAGGAGGCGAAAGTGATGCAAAGAAGAGATAGAGGTGAGAAGGAAGGTTCATGTAGTTGTAGTTAAATATTGAAAGGGAGCAAGTGATGTTGGTGATTTATAGGGGCTCTGAAGAAGGGTCGAGGAGTGCGGAAGGTCCAGGAGGTGCCTTCAAGGAAGATGGTTCTTGGTGGGAATATCATGCCCTCTCGGGTATCCGATGAATATAACATGTGAAGCAGAGCCCGCTGTCAATATTAAACATGCTTGTGAGGAGCGGAATGCAAAACCTGCGTTTAGAAAATAAGCATAAAGAGTGGCGGACAGTCCAATTTAATCTATCGCCAAATTGTAGTGGAAAGTTCAAGAAGAATATCAACTCTTCATGCAAGAAAAATATCAATTTTCCACAACTGATGAGCCGCACTGGAAGGTTGTGATGGACATGGGATATGTTGAAAGCACGAATCTATGGGGACTGCTCGAGTATGCACTTCACTTGCATTTCAAGTATGTGATGGGTCAATGTGTTTGCTCGTGATGTAACGACTGTACGCAGGATATACTGAAAATACTGTACAGGCCCCAATATGCGTCGTGGAGAGGTTTTTAAGTGATCTGACAGTCGAGCACACCACAGCAATGTGAATTTCGTTCTACTGATTTTATAGTTTCTATGAGAGAAGAAAAATTGTTCCTTTGACGTATTGATGGTAATAAAAAGAAACGTATAGTCTATATTATTTAGAAGTTATTATTTTTTAAATACTTTTTTTTTGGCAGGCAGGTGAGAAAATTTCTAAGATCCATAGGTGTAGTTGGATCTCGTAAGATACGTGGAAGGGTCCGCGTCTTCAGGTTAAGTGGGATTCAAACCTACTTCCTTTTCTCCCACGTTGGAACTCAGGCCAGAACCGTTTAACACATTACTTCGGGCTGCGTCCTGGGGTGTGTCATCAGTTCTGGGTGAGGGGGCGGACCAGATGCTCCCTCCCCCCTCTTTCTCTATAAATAAAAAATAAAATAAAAATTTGGCCGTCCATCCGCCGTACGCGGCACATTCCTCACTTAGCATTGACCGATTTTGATGAAATTAGGTATGTAGGCTCTATTTGGGGTCTAGTTGTGCCCCGAAGATATTGGTTGATGTAGATCATTTCTAAGGGTTGGTATATAAGAGTTGCAATTTTGAAAACGCCTTATTTATTGAGACCACGCGGAGCTCTGTAGGACAAACCGTTCGTTCCCTACCAGAATTTATGGGTTGGACTTACGATAAATCAGAAACACGAGTGTGAACCGCAAAAAAGGCCTAATCTCCGTTCAAATGTTAGCTGACCGAAATGCGATCGATGTTTCTCTTCAAGTCGGTTGGTGGTTACAATGGCAAAGCCATTGGTTAGTCATCGGTTGCTCGTTCTTTGCAGACGAGTGATCAACATAGAAAAATAAAAAACTTTGTGCAATAATTTGCAGCGTTTTTCTATTTTTTCTTGCTCGATTCCAGAGGTTCATTATTGAAAATGATAAACCAAAATTGGATGGACGATTGCAGTGAAATTACTAAGGGAGGGGTGTTTTATACTTTGGGTGTATACAGATTTTTCATTATAGACATACGTTAGGGAGGAACACGGCGCTCAGGTCAACATCTCAGTCAAGACTGAGCGGGCGTGCGTTCTATAGCATACCCTTGCGCCTTCTGTATTTTCTCTGGAACCTACGAGTAATCTCACAGCCTTTTGGTTTATTATTTTCAATAATGAACCTTTGGAATCGACCAAGAAAAACAAATTTGAACACTCCCTCAAAATTTGATGGTTTACGTTTCAAGGAACGTAGAATCCAAAAATCGAATGAAAATTTGGCCGTCCGTCCGCCGTACGCGGCACTTTTGCCACTTAGCATTGACCGATTTTGATGAAATTTGGTATGTAGGCTCCATTTGGGGTCTAGTTGTGCCCTGAAGATTTTGGTTGATGTAGGTCACTTCTAATGGTTCCAAAATCAATTTTGAAATTTTGAAAACGCCCTAACTCAAAAAAATTCGATATAAAGGTAATGTTTTCCTTCAATTTAAGATTCTATAGAATTTTTAGAATTTTTTGAGACCACGCGGAGCTCTGTAGGACAAACCGTTCGCTCTATACGAGAATTAAAAGGTTCTACGTACGATAAATCAGAAACACGAGTGTGATTCGCAAAAGAGGCCTAATCTCCGTTCAAATTTTAGCTGACCGAAATGCGATCGATGTTTTTCTTCATGTTGTATGGTTGGTGGCTTTGCAGACGAGTGATCTATATAAAAATAATAAACTGTTGTGTAATAATTTTCAGCGTTTCCCTTTACGATTCAACTTTCCCTACATGAATTTTCTAAGTAAATATTTCTCTTCGTATACTAATTGTAATCCTGTGTTGTAATTTTTGGAGCCAAATAATTTCGATGGTTAGATCAATTCTATTCAATCCCGATAGTGAAGAGACTTAATGGTAACACTGCCAGAGGAGAACTATTTGTAATAAATCTTCCCCAATTATAACCACTGTAATAATGTGTTTTTTTACTACCATTTACCTACTCTTGTCAAATGTTATTCATAATATTTTATTTTTCCTTGCTGTGTTCCATAAAGTCTCGTTCGCCTAAGTTGAGTGGATGAATTTTTGAAGGGATTTTCCAACTCTGACACGATGCATAAAAAAAGTATAAACCTAAGTATTGCAGAATACCTCAACTACCGTTAGATCTCCTAGACATGTCCGATATTTTTGGCTAACAAACTCCTCTTTTCGTTCGTCACTATGAACATTTTCCAGCATTTACCAATTCATTTTGAAGAATTGACTCTTATCCATTTAAAGGCTTAATTTCCATTGAGATGCAAACGAAAAACTAGGTAGTTATCTACCTACTAGTAAACGACAAACTAGGTAGGTATCTACCTAGTTGAAAGTTGTTGTTTGATGAATTGATGTGAAACTGTGTTACAGCAGTGAAAATAGCTAATAAGCAGTAATAAAAGTTTAGTTTTTTTTGTAATTCAAAAAAGAAAATTTAGATTTTAGGATTTTTTCGCGTTACTGCTTGCTGAGAAAGCACAGCTAAGAGACAAGAACCTATTTGAATGAAGTCGATCGAAAACGCTGCAAATTATTACACAATGGTTTATTATTTTTTATTTCCCTATTTAGATCACTCGCCTGCAAAGCCACCAACCATCCAACATGAAGAAAAACATCGATCGCATTTCGGTCAGCATTAATTTGAACGGAGATTAGGCCTCTTTTGCGATTCACACTCGTGTTTCTGATTTATCGTACGTCCAAAACCTAAATTCTCGTAGTGAGCGAATGGTTTGTCCTACAGAGCTCCGTGTGGTCTCAAAAATTTCTAAAAATTCTATAGAATCTTAAATTGAAGGAAAAACAATACCTTTATATTGAAATTTTTTGAGTTAGGGCGTTTTCAAAATTTCAAAATTGATTTTGGAACCCTTAGAAGTGAGGAGCGACCATGTAGATCTCAAATGAAGCCGATATAGCAAATTTCATCAAAATCCATCCTTGGTAACTAAAGACAATCCCGCGTACAGTAAACGGACAAAAAAATTTTTATTAGCTTTTGGATTCTACGATCCTTGTAACGTAAATCATCAAATTTTGAGGAGGTTAAACTGTTTTTTCCTGCTCGATTCTGAAAGGTTCATTATTGAGAATAATAAACCAAAAAAGTCTCTCAAGTGGGGTACGGCTCATAGTTTCCTTGTATCCATATAATAATTTTATAGATCATCCATTCTCATAACTGTAATCTCCAAGTACCTACCAGTACCATCTAAATATGATCCCATGCCGATGGCATTCAATGGGAACTATCCAGAGTCAAAGTTATGCTGGTTAGGAATTTCACGATGGCGCATGCGCAGTGGCTACCAACGATTTGATCACAATGAAATTAATGAGGGACCGTTTCAATAGGAACTGAGTCAAATAGAACGTAGTCTATTTCCAAGAAAGTAATGAGTTACGCATTTGAATCGATTTCGACGGTAAAGTCATGGTCAGTAACAAACAAGAACTTGTGCTTCAAGATACAGTTCTAGTTTGTTACTGACGATGAGATAACTGTCGAAATCGATTAAACTTTATAACTCATTACTTTCCAGAAAACAGACTACGTCCCACTTGATTCTGTTTTTATTGAAATGGGTTTCCACAACTCCGTCGCGAGTGTTTTAATTCGTACAGGGACCGTCTAGTGTCTCAATTATAAGATCACTGAAAATTTCATCAAATTTGATGTTAAATGTAGAAGTTATGGTTTACCATCTGAGCCTCACTCATACGATCCCTGAATATTTCATCGAATTCCGATAAAAAATGTTGAAGTTTTGACTGTTGAAAGCATGTCTTGTTGCGCAGAGGTTGCTTTATCATTCCAGATGTGTTAATTTTCGTAAACACGCACAATCGCAGATGGTTCCATAAAAATCTGACTGAGTTTATTATAGTTTAGCCTGTAACTTCATAGAATTTGAGGACACGTAGGACCGACAGCCATACAGACAGACCTATACGGAACCAAAGTTGTTCAAAAAGTTCTAAAACGTAAAAAGCAAGTGGAAAATTTGATTTTGTAGGAAATTTCTCTTCCACGCTTGAATAGTGAAAACAATAATTCCACTACCTTCGTGGACAAAACAACATTTTCATGTTGAAAGACTTTAGCAAGGGCATTTTCCAAATTTAAACCCTTAATTTAGACCCCTTAGATGTGATTAACAATAACGTGCTTCGTGGCACAACTAGATCCCTTAGGGCACTCATATGTACCAAATTTGAAACATTCCAGCCCTCAATAACCAAAGAAAGTGCCCTCAAACGGCACATGGATCAAGTTTTTTAAATTCGATTTTCCTATTGTAAGTCTCATGAAAGGTAAAATAGCGAATTTTGAGGTGTTTTTAACTCTTTTTCCTCAACTTTATTATAATATAATAATATTATCCTGGAATATATAATATTAATCCTAGAATAATATCCTGATATTAAGATATTGAAGACCGTTTTAGAATATTTAACTCTGGATTTCCGTAAAACACTTCACCAAAATGTTCTAAACTTGAAACTTGAAGGTAGGTAATTACCTACCTAAAAGTAAAAGTAAGTACCTGTAAGTAATTATTTTAGCTACTACAATTGTAGTAGCTAAAATAATTGTCAAAATATGTTCAAAATTCTGTACGTTCAAAAAAATCTCCACAAAGATTTCAGAATATCAAAATGGCTTAAATACTCATCCTCTCAACGTAAGAGAGAATTTCTTGGCAATTCACTATCCCCTCGTTCCATCATTTGTATCTACACAACAATACGGGAAGAATGGGGATTTTCTGTTCTATTTCTCCTCATCGGCCTTCTTACTGATCAATTGCACATCTGTCTCTACCTGGACGTCGAGAAAGCTCTGAGTTCAGCAGCACGTCCAATCAATCAGCGGTTGAGAGCTTAGCAGCAGCCCCCACAACCTTCACGGCTGGCTGCACCTCGACCTTCCACTTTTCTCCGACCCCCTCACGATTTTTCCCGACGAACTCTTTCAACCCACACGATCCAACAATTCTTCGGGACGATGGGTTTCTCGTTCACCTGATTATTTACCTGCTGTGTGGGTCGTTACTGTGAGGAAACTTCTCG
The DNA here is from genome assembly GCA_009739505.2 of Apolygus lucorum. Lineage (NCBI taxonomy): Eukaryota > Metazoa > Arthropoda > Insecta > Hemiptera > Miridae > Apolygus > Apolygus lucorum. The sequence goes on from CM019168.2 coordinate 50,518,598, forward strand.
AACATTTTTTGAGCACTTGAATATGAAAACTGCAGGAGAAAAACAGGGTAGGTAACTCGAATTTAGTGCATTTTCGGAGAAGAAGGAAAAGAGCGGTTGTAGTGTTCTAAACATTCAAAGTTGCGACATTTTTAATTTTTCACTTGTGAAATTCGTCTTGGAACATTCTCGAAAGATTCATGATGTTTCAAAAGTCAGAATCCTCGATAATATCTACATTGTACACTAATAAATCGTTAAAGTTGAAATTGGCAGAAAATTGATGAATATATTTCATTGAAAATTCGCAGCATGTATCGGACTTTTCAGGAATGAGAATAAACGAGAAAGCGGAAACGATGGTGCGATTGGGAAAAACATGCGAACACGACGTCAAAATGGTGGAAGCGATGATCGACAAAACTACGTACGTGGGAGGAAGCAACTTGTTGGCTCTCAGTAATTTACGCAAATCATAGTAAGTTCACTTTATTTGATAGTTCCTTCTGTTCTTGGGTTGAGTAGTAGGAAATTTTTGATGAAAATTCATGTACTGCAATAGCCTTAAAATTTCCACCAGGACAAATGCTGAAAATTTTCTACACATGAGTAAATCCAACACTTCTATGTGTAAGTTGAACCCAGGAGATAATAATGCTCCTTTCCTCCGTCTGCACCATTGGTCCCCCCAAGTTGTTCGTAAACATGTAACTCCCGCGACGTCCATCCCTCCATTGACCTCTCCTATCTATTGGAAAATATCACCTACCATCGTCAGCTTCATTCTTCTAACCTCGAAGTCCCGAAAAACCCCGTTTAACAAAGTTAAATTCAAATTCAGTGGAATAGGCCTGTTTTTCGTGCGCGAAGTTTGAATCTCCGGAAGCCCCTTTCGGTCGATCTGCAAGCCTACGCTAAGCCGCCTCCATGTTATTTTCGACGCCCCTGTTCTCTCGGGCGAGGTTAAAAACCAATACCTACCTACCTAGGAATAAAGGTGAGTTCTCTTGAAAGGGGTGGGTTACCTCTATTTCTTCTGAGTCTACCGAGGTAGAGGAAGCATTGTTTTCACTTTTCAAGGTTGAAAAGAAAAATTTCTCCAAAATCAAGATTTTCACTCGCGATTTACGTCTCAGGACTACTCAGGTGAATTCCTTGTAACAGCCATCACTTCAACACTATCCGTCCGATTTCAAAGAAATTATCAGGGATTATGCGGAATGGGGTGTAAATGGTAACCTATGGAATGAGGAATTTCACCATGTCGGAATTTCCTATTTTTGACCCCAAAATCGGATTCAGCACCTCGAAAAACCCCCTACGGCAAACTTTCAGCCCGTACTTCCTAATTTACCAATAAACAAAATAGTGTAGAAAATCTGAACGCTTAAAAAAAACTGGGAGGATTTCGTCATCCTGGAATAGTTCATTTACGGCCGCTTGAAGCGCTGAGATCGAGAAGTCTATAGTCCTCAGATGTAACATTTCACAAAACCAGTAAAGTTCGAAATCGAAAAACTGAAGAAAAAAATACAAAAAGAAAGATGGGGAAAATTAGGTTTCCCCTGTTTTTGTTTGATAACTTTCCTCTTAGATAACACGATTTCGTCGTATCATTGGGCAACACTGGGAGGAGACGGCAATCCAAACAGCCAATCAGCGAGCGTTCCCGCTTTACATTGAAGAGGTCCGTTTTCCCGGTTATTTTTTGAAATCATGAATTTTGATTGTCTCCTAGAAATAACAGGAGACTTATTTTCCGAAATCAACCCGATTTTCATCTATCCCACACCATTAACTATTCAGGAAAAATGCAAACAGAATTTGGTGAAATTCATCATTCATGGCCCCAAATTTACAGTAGCCTCTGCTGGGGTCATCTGTGGCCGAGCAAGCTACGTCATGTGTCTCTGGGGACGAGACTCGGACCGGTTGCAGGGGCCGTGAGTTCGGGGCTCGCATCGGGAGCATATTTTCGGGCAAGTCGGTCGCAGTTCCCCCTCGTCGCAACCCAGGGCGGTGAGGCAATGGGAAGCCATGAGCGAAATCATCAGAACAAATTCTGATCTTCCCTTTGGAAGACAGCTGATGACGTCCGCGACGCCAGGAATGGCAGTCGGACGAAAATCCAACCTGAATTGGTTGTTTACTTTACTTACTGACTTACTACCACAGTAGCCTCCACGCATGCGCAAACGTAAAATCCTTGCAACAGCTTGTTACCTACATTTCCCGAATATGATGACATTTTGCAGATTAGCGTGTGGATAATTCCCTGTGAAATTCATCACCCCGGAACACATAGTAGCCACTGCGCATGCGCAAACGTGAATTCCTTGTAACATTGATAACTTCTACACTTTCCTTCCGTTTTCAATGACATTTTCAGGGATATACGGATTGGTGTTATACATGGGATCATGTATTTTTACAATCGGGTTATGAGTACGATGAAGCTATGTGCCACACCCACTTGACAGACTTTTTTGAATTATTTCAGGTTTGCACAACTTTTGATTTCTTTGATTCTTCAAGAGATGGCATTTGAACAATATATCATTATTATCCGTTCAAAACATGTATTTTTGGGTAATTTTGGAATACATTTGTGAGGTTCTAAACTTCCAAATTTAACTTCCCCGGTGTTACCTTCGGTTTTCTCCCGATCCACTCACTAAAATTTATGTAAATAGAAACGAAGAAGGTCTGAGTCGGGGGGTATGGTAACTGTAAAGTCGAATCGAAGTGGATTAATCGAAAACCTAAAAACATTGTGAAATAAATACTCTGCTGAAGATAGTCCGGCTGAGATATTGTAGGACTTTGTGGCGGACAAGAGATCGATAGATTCTCGTGGATCGATTAGCCGAAGAGGAGGATTAACTGCGCACTCCCCCAAATCGGACACTTCCTTTCTGCATCCCTTATCCTTTCGATTGATTAATCATTTTCTCTCTCTCTTTTCGGTGGTATTTTTCTTCGATTGAATATTATGCTACTACTTTGTCCAATGTACGATAGGTTTCTGAAACCTAAAGTTTTTGGTTGTCAAAAATATATACATTGACCAATCTCTAATTTTTCTTGTTGTTCCTGAAGCCTTTCCCAATTAATAAAGGGGTTCGGCCGCAACATTAGCCCGGTTGGCAACCCACGTCTTCATTTTATTGCAAATCGAAAAGAATCGTTTCTATCGTGTTCAAACTTTCAAAACTTATTCTACACATCTGTATTTAGATACTGTAGAAATTTGGAAACGTCAATTTCATGAACAAACAAACAAAAATCATTAAATTCAGATTTGAAGCTCATGAAGCTATCCTAACATTTTACGAGAGAAACATTGGAAAATGCAAGTTGTTTTGGCTTTGGGTTAGCAGCCAGGTCCTTTCTGCTTGAAATATTGCAACGGAAAAGATCGAAGGGGGTTGAATAAATCCCGTGAAGCAGCTCTAGAGATGACGAAAAAGAAAGATAGAAGAGCTATGAGAAGATTAGAAATTCAGTGGCAGCAGGAAGAAAGCGACACTCCATCGTACGCTCCGGGCGGCGGATTCAGGAAGGGGGAAGCACTATTGGGGACGAGCGATTGTGAATTAGTCACAGTAATCAGACACAATTAGTCAGTAATCCGTTTTAGACCATTCTGAATCCAAATCCGCGAAAAAAACCATAGGTGTATGTCTGTGTGTGTGTGTGTGTGTGTGTATGTGTGTGTGTGTGTGTGTGTAACAAAATCTTGTGTACTCTGCACAGGCCTTAGTTCTCAACCGATTTTCTTGGTTCTTTTTTTGTTCGTCGCGGAAAACTATCTAGTTGTGCACTACGTCGCCGGAATTTCGAATTTTGCCTTTTAAGGGGGGGAAAGGGGGGGTTAATGCTCGAAAAACGTGCGTTTTTGGGCATAATCTTGTGTACTCTGCCCAGGCCTTAGTTCTCAAACGATTTTCCTGGTTCTTTTTTTGTTCGTCGCAGAAAACTATCTAGTTGTACACTACGTCGCCGGAATTTCGAATTTTGCCTTTTAAGAGGAGGAAAGGGGGGGTTAATGCTCGAAAAACGTGCGTTTTGGGCATAATCTTGTGTACTCTGCCCAGGCCTTAGTTCTCAAACGATTTTCGTGGTTCTTTTTTCATTTGACGCAAAACACTATCTAGTTGTGCACTACGGCGCTGGAATTTTGGATTTTGCTTTTTAAGAGGGGGAAAGGGGGGGTTAATGCTTAAAAAACGTGCGTTTGCGTGCGTAATCTTGTAAACTCTGCCCAGGCCTCAATTTCCAACCGATTTGCGTGTTTCTTTTTTTGTTTGACTCGAATAACTTCCGAGTTGTACATGATTTTACCAGAGTACCAAAATTCGCAAGGGGAGGGGGTGAGTGGGGAATAATATTCACAAAATATCCGATTTTTCAATATTTCGGTTCCTTTACTGCTTACTAATTGTACCCAAGCTTTGAAATTGAGGAAAAATTTGCATTATACCTCCGGATTTTCATGAATTATTCTCTGTACCACCATGGAACTAATAGTGGTGCCACCATGGTGCCAGGACATGGTGCTATGATGCCATAAACCGCTTATTTCCTGTTTGTTTCTTGTGTTTCACCTTGAATACGGGTGTGAACTTCGACAGACTGGCTACCAAAACTAACAGATGAAAGTTCAAGGTTACGACGTATTTCCGCTTTGGTGCCAGACTGGCACCATTGTTGGCGTTGGGGGGTGGGGGGGGTGATCTTGAATTCGCATGTTGGGTATCGTAGATCATGGATTTTAAAATACTCTTCAGATTCGAGGCTCGCATGCCGCTAGAAATGTTAAGGTGGATAATGGGGGGGGGGGTCAGTATTTCTTGCCTAAAGTAATAAATAAATTACATCGAGTGAAACAGTTTTATCACTTAATAACTGGTTAAACTGATCTAATGCTTATCCAATGGGACGTCCCCTGGAATGCATTCATTACTAAACAATATGTTTAATTCGTCGGAACCACGCCTGGCCTAAATGAAAGCTACACCCGCGCACTTCAATATTTTCAAAAACAGTTTTCACGGCGTTGTGTGCAGCTACCTCGAAATCCAGATGGACTTTTTGAATCGAAAGTTCAGTCGTAGCCAACGAAGCGCACAATTCCATCAATTTCGTCCAAAATAAGACTTACCCGATAGTGACTGTTCTCTGTACCCAATAGTGTCGTGTTTCATGCAGACTCTCGCGGCCCACTTCCCCAGAAGTGTTCTCCCCTTCAGAACTATGTTTGGAAGGTTGGGAAAAGGTCTTCCAGTTGGAATTTAGCGATGCTTTTTTTTAAAAAATGTGCAGAATAAATTCAATTTTCATAATAAATTAAAAACCGAAGATCGGAGAAAAAAAAAATTACGGTCGAACCCCCTATTGAATAATATTCAAATTAATCAAGGGTTTATCCCATTTTACAACATCAAAAATCTGTCTTCGTGACATGAAATGTTGAAATACGAAATCATCTGCTGAAAATAGTCCAGATAGGTTTGTTTGAGGACTGTTGTTTACTGTTGACGGTATGTTTTCGAAAAGTTAGTTCGGGACACATAAGCGTGCTTCAGTTGAATTGCAAGTCCGTTGAAACACGAAGGATTTCCGTTGAAAGTTATTGAACGAAGGAGCCGATGTTGATTGGTAGCAGCGGCGACTTAGTGATTACAAACTCGCCATCACGTCTGACTACGTGGTGCCATCTTCTGCTGCGGAACAACGCGAGAGGCGAAGTCTGTCGCAAAGGATTCCTCTACATCACGAGGCACGAGTAACCCTGCTGGAATTACCTTCCAGCTACTCGTGACCTATCATAATGGCCGCCGTACTTCCTATTCAGTAGTGATTGTAGTCTTTGTAGCAAATTTCATTGAAATTTGAACCGTTTAGGAACGTTTACATTACCGTGTCGTTAGAATCATTGATTGTATAGTGACCGTCTCGAACTTTTATAGACTGGGTACCTTATTCATGTTCTGCGACTTCCTAAAAGAATAAGTATCAAATATATATCTTCCTAAGAAAAATGAACGTATCAAATCATCTCTATCGTTGCTCATCTCCCCATGTGAATATTGTCGTATGATAGGCTCTATTATTAGTCATTTTGACAAATAGAAAGCAAATAAAAGCCCCCTTCCCCCCTCTCACTCACTCTCTCTCTCTCTCTCTCTCTCTCTCTCTCTCTCTCTCTCTCTCTCTCTCTATCATTTACGGCCGTTGGCTAGTGAGCCATATTATCTCGGGCAGCCTCTGTGCCTCAAATTACGTATCTCACCTTTCGAGCTGAATTAATAAGCCTTCATATTATCAGGCCATTACAGCAAAATGCTATCCTAAAACAATTGTTCTTTGGGGCGTACGGAGTGTAAAAAATTGTTTCTGCGAATTATCGTTGCAGTAGTAATTAGTTTTGTTTCTGGTGACTAGATAATAGCTGATATATGAGTTTTAAGTGGGAGGTATAACGGGAATAATTGTAACATAAATCAAGGTTAATCTTCTGTTCAGTTACAGTTATCAAATAATCAAGTTTCACACCTTTTTCACTTTTCATGGAGGATTCTCTTGAGACATTTAACCCTTATTCAGAAAACACCTTTTATTAAATAATTGTATGGTGTAAAAAATGTCAATTATCTCTCAAACATAGAAAAACACGTTTTATTAGTGAATGTTCAAGAAAAATGAAACTATGCAATGGATTGAAAATTTTGAACATGGACTTTTAGAATTTTTTTGTCACTGAAATCTGGTTTGAATCATTCCAAAACGATTCATGAACTTGAAAATCTAAGTGTTTTGCAAAATTTTCCATTTTCTTTTAAAAAGTTTGCAATAACAAACAAAACGGCGAGTTCGTATAGCCAGGAATTTTGGGCCGCCCTTAGAAATCCAAATTTCGAAAAAAGGCAAAAAAAAAAAGAAAATTTTCAGATTACGTGTTTTAGGTTTTTGTGTATATTACCGTCATAATTATAGTAATATATGGAATATTAGGGTTGACCACACAATTTCTTATGTATCATAATTTCAGAAACCAAAAAAGTCGAAAAAAATCGTAAATATGTATTAAACAATTTGTAAATCATGAAAACCTGCGTGTATCGTTGAAACCGAAAATGCAACAGCCGAGTGGATACTCTATGAGTTTGAGGAGACTAGTAGAACATGAATATGGATTCTTAGCATATTCAGATAATACCCTGCTCATACAGTATGATGTTATGTTATACTGAAAATCGAAAAAAAATAACAACGTACGAGTACTTCTCTATGAGTTCGGGGTGATTCGACAGAACTTGAATGCGGACTACTAAAATATGTAAAACATACCCTCTGCATAGTATATTGGTATGATGTATAAAAAAAATAGGGGAAAAATTAATATTTAGGTAAGTTTTAGTACTCATAGAGGAGAGGATTTTTTTTCTTCAAATTTTTTGATCATTTGGTTCGTTCACTCCCAGAGGGGTGGGATATGAAAGAGTGAAAACTTGTTAATATTCTGATTTATTTCAACTCAATATTCGGTTTCACAAATGGCCTATACGTAAAAGTGTATCGGTAGCTGTGTACTTGAGCAACTTTCAACAGAGACTGCGGGATATCGGATAGGTGGGTTTGGGGAACAAGGAGGAAATGGAAGGGGGTTTACCTGACGGAATTGTCTGTGGGATTTGAAAGGTCTTGGCTGAAACGGTACATGTCATGTGCATTGTTTGAAGAGAAGCTCAAAGAACTGTAAGTTATTTTAGGTAAGTACACTTAAGCTACTGTTGCGGTGCAACATACTCCCCGGCTATTGCCGGCATGCAACTAAGAACATAAATAAGCAGGTACCAAATTATCAATGTAGAAAACTTTACTGTGTAGGGAGAGGACACAATTTTCTCAAATCGCGACGAAGTATTTGCGATCTAGTTCGAACGTCAGCTGTCCGCAGAGTTCCGTTAGAACCTGGATAGAGGTGAATAATTCTTCCTATTTCCCATTGGGTTGGTGGGAGGTTGTCATCAACAAGGAGGACGATGGTGTCCAAGGAGGGTGGATTGTTGGGGGTGTTCCATTTGTGTCGAACTTGTAGTACTGTTAAGTGTTCCACTTTCCACCCTTTCCAGAATGCATGCACTCAAAGTTGAACCTGAAACCAACGTGAACGTAATGCAAGTCTTTCATCTAATTCAGGATCATCAGGAGGAGCTCTTATAGGCCGAAATATTAAGAAGTGGCCGGGGGTAAGAACATCGATATCATCAGGTGACTGGGACAGTGCGGTAATAGGTCGGGAATTCAGGATTACCTCTATTTGGATTATGGGACTACGGAATTTCTCCATGTGGGGGGTGAATTCTTTTATGGCCTAGTTCAAAGGTTTTTTCATACATTTTACTGCCGCTTCCCATACTCCTTCAAAGTGAGGGGCTCGAGGGGTGTTGAAATGCCATTTTGTTTGTCGTGAGCAAGCTTCATTAATGATTGCAATTTGGTGTTCGGGTTGTGCCATTAGATCATATATTCGTTGGATTTCATTAGCAGCTCCCACAAAATTTGTACCCCAGTCAGAATAAATATTTTCAGGATTACCACGGCGGTTACAAACGTTACAGCAAGCGAGTAAGTGACGGGCAACATTCTTTCCGTCAATAATCCAAACATTTCTAAGCAGATATGCTAGTATAACAGATGGGCCAATATGAATATTAACCTGATGAGCGTGCTGAATGATGAGTTTCGTCAATGGATGTTTGGGCGGGAGGAGAGCTTGATGTCGAGTTTGGTAAGGGAGATCTGCATTCTCAATCCGACCGCCAACTTGTAGGATCCCATCATTAGGGTCCACAAAAGTAGCTAAGACACGAGTTATTTTCAGTTTCGGGCGATCAAGGGATGCGTCTTTGAGTTCAGATAATAAGTCATGATGCTGTGCCCGTTGAATTGAAGCTAACGTTTCTTGATGTAACTCTCTGACCATGAGAGGTCCTGTGAGAGCAGGCTCCCACTTACATTTATTATGTATGAATCTCAGACACCATGCTGTGACATTTCGTAATCGAATAAACGATGATCTCTTTGGGGAGTCATTGGTAGCGCGATTGAATGCGGTGCAACAGGGCTGCTTGTATAAGTTTAACGATTCGTGATATAGGCCACATCCACAGGGCGACTACACTCTCATACAGCTAATGTTTAGATTATCTCAACCATAGCTTTGAGGACTTCTTTAGAAATTTGCTCATTAATTATGCAAATGAATTTTCTTATTAAAATCAGGGAGAGAGAGACTTTATTGTCTTGACTCAACTTGAAATACAATAAAAACAATGTGAAGCTGAGCCAATGTAAATTGATTACTTGTATCGGAAGAATTTCAAATATACACCTGAAAAACTATTCTCTTTGTAACACATTCGGAGTCCGATAAGCTTCGTTTGTAGGATACACGTTCCCGTAACTCCATTCACCGACATTACTATATTTTGCGTTACGGAATGACAACGAAATTCATAGGACATTCAACAAACTCGCTCCTTGAATATTTCGGAGAGCGGGCAAGTACGAGGGAAACAGGCGCGCCCGTCCCAAACTCGATCATAATATTTCCATTCCCTTAACTCGTAGGAGAACATAGAATAATAATACACAGCAGGGGTAGAGTGTGGCCCAGTTTTCGCTCGTAGCCTGATGTCTATACGCCCTGGGAAGGAAAACTTACGAACAGGCTACAAATGGACTCAATTATTAATGAACGGGTCCCCCATCCCGGACCTGTGGCCCGATTTCTCCGCACCGCACGGCCTTCAGCGCACGTTCTGTCGTAGTCAGCGGAGGACCTTTTTGATCCATCTCTATTGCTTTTTGTCGTAACTCAACCGCATCAAACTTTTATCGAGATACTCGTATATATTCTATTCACGATAACCGAATGGACCAGACGTGAATGATCGGCGAGAGCGAACTTGGTTGAAAGGCTGCTGAATTATTTCATGATGAACGCAACGAATAAAATTCATTGAAGTTATTAGGTAATAGGTATTATTTTCTCAGGAAAATACACACCACCAATTACTATCATCATGAAACCACATCGTACTAACCTTGGGCCTCAGCGAGCCAGCTCCTTTTCCATTCTGCGTTATTTGAGTTATTCGTTAATCCCTCAATTATATTTTCAATAATAAGACTTCAAAATCGAGGGGGTCTCGATTTTTTTGAACGAGTTTCAACGTGGAGGAATAGGAGGTGTATTCGTGAGTGAGTTAAATTGCCAGCTAACACGCCAATCGTTCAAGTGTCTTACGAGATCAAACTCCACCTATGGAACTCGAAGATTTTATCACAAGCCTACCCAATAAAATACAAAACTTCCTCAGCTTCCAATTTGGGTTTACTATTTTCAATAATGAACCTTTGGAATCGACCAAGAGAAAAAAAAATTTAACACCCCCTCAAAATTTGATGGTTTACGTTTCAAGGTACGTAGAATCCAAAAATCGAATAAAAATTTGGCCGTCCGTCCGCCGTCCGCCGTACGCCGTCCGCCATACGCGGCACTTTTGCCACTTAGCATTGACCGATTTTGATGAAATTTGGTTTGTAGGCTCCATTTGGGGTCTAGTTGATCCCCGAAGCTTTTGGTTGATGTAGGTCACTTCTAAGGGTTCCAAAATCAATTTTGAAATTTTGAAAACACCCTAACTCAAAAAATTTTGATATAAAGGTATTGTTTTTCCTTCAATTTAAGATTCTATAGAATTTTTTGAGACCACGCGGAGCTCTGAAGGACTCACCGTTTTCTCCCTACGAAAATTTAAGGGTTTATATTGAAATATATATATAATATAATATTATAATATAATATTATTATAATATTTATATATTATATAAATCAAAACACGAGTGTGAATCGCAAAAGAGGCCTAATCTCCGTTCAAATTAGAGCTGACCGAAATGCGATCGATGGTTGGTGATTTTGATTTTTCTTATTTTTTTTGGATTTTTTTTTTGATTTTTTTTTGATTTTTTTTTCTCTTCATATTGGATGGTTGGTGATTTTGTAGACGAGTGATCTATATAGAAAAATAATAAACCATTGTGTAATAATTTGCAGCGTTTTTAATGAAGGTTTCAACTTTCATACACCGTTTATTTAAAATCATTATTAGAGCGAGGCGCTGACTCTCACTCTCTATTAAAGAAACGACTGTAGCCATGTTTTCATGGGAAAATCAAAGCATTAGATAAAAAATTATATTATTCTTATTGCTTTTTTTCACTATGCTCCTAATAACCAACCGTATCATAAATGTCACCTCTGGACTGGTTTTTCAGGAGTGAACTGTTGAGTACTGTTTTAAATATAGTAAAAAAAAGTAGTAAAGTAAGCAACCATTTCAGGTTGAATTTTCGTCCGACTGCCATTCTTGGCGTCGCGGACGTCATCAGCTGTCTCCCTAAGGGGAGATCAGAATTTGTTCTGTTGATTTCGCTCATGGCTTCCCAAACATCACCGCCCTGGGTTGGAACGAGAGATTGCCGATCGTCTGATAGACAGAAAACTTTCTGCGACGACCAGACTCGAACGCGCGTCCCCGCTAGACGGTTCTCATCTTATCACCACAGTCAGGTACACTGTCCACTAGACCACCGACGCCCGTGTTTTAAATATATCACAATGAAATACCAGGGATTTCACTTTATTTCAATAGCATGGCATTCTTCACGGCCAGATGAATAATAACCTTACTGAAATGATTCATAGTAAGGAAATACATCTACATTACGAAAACTGATGAAAAACTGCGGGTAAATTAATTTCAGATTTAAATTGAGGACCACTAAAAAGTGAAACATAAAAATATTATAAAATTGAAAAATAATAAAATAAAAACCTTTTTAACAAAAAAATGGACCGACCTATGATGTCTGTACACACGAAAAAGGGAAAAATAATAATCTTAAGGAATCCAGACGGGAAGGTGGGTAGGTAGGTAGGATATCAGTCGCCGCCGTGCCCATCTGTAGACACAAACAAGTAGATTCCACTTCCGTCTGGTTAGTATTACAACATGCGTCGATAGGGCAATACAAAACAGGAATGAGAGTAGGGGGTATCATTGAGGTAATAAATGAGTTCCAAAACTATTAGGTAGTTCGTCACTGCTATCGTATGAAGCAGGATGAGAGAGTGACAATACGTGTGAATCCCCGTACGAAATGTTGGGGTTCCAACATACCATCATTTGATTACATGATAATATCTAATATTTATTTATCTAATTATACCTAATCAGGTTCTGATTAGATAATGTCTAATTAATCTAATATTCCATGTATTGCATATTGTATGTAGAATTGTCTAGATCATGATGTGGGTTTGTGATATGGGTATGAGTTCATACCCAAATGAACTGGTTAGTATTAAAACATGCGTCAATAGTGCAATACAAAACAGGAGTAAGGGTAAGTAAGTAAGTAAACAACCTTCTCATGTTGAATTTTCATCCAACTGCCATTGCTGGTGTCGCGGATGTCTGCAGCTGTTATCAAAGGGAATATTCTTACTGAGATTCACTCTTATTGTCACTCTCTCATCCTCCTCTGTATGACAGCAGTGACCTACTACCTAATAGTTTTGGAACACATTTATTACCTCAATGATAGGTACCTACTTTCATTCCTGCTTTGTATTGCACTATCGACGCATGTTGTAATACTAACCAGACCGAAGTGCGATCGTGCGAAGTGCGTCTACTTGCGATCGTTTGTGTCTACTGATGGGCACTGCGGCGACTTCAATCCGTACCTACCTACCCACCCTCCCATCTGAATTCCCTAAGATTATTATTTTTCCCTTTTTCGTGTTTACAGACATCATTTTTGAGGTCGGTCCATTTTTTTAATGTTAAAAAGATTTTCATTTTATTATTTTTCCATTTTATGATATTTTCTATTTTTCACTTTTCAGTGGTCCTCAATTTAAATCTGAAATTATTTTCCCACAGTTTTTCAATCAGTTTTCGTAATGTATATCCATACTGTGAATCAGTTTCAGTAAGGTGAACCAGAAGCCGTAGGGTGGACCACATTCTGAAATCCGGATCAGTTTCCATATGTATAGATGAGTTTTCGTACTTTGGAACGGTTCCAGGAGGTATTTGGGTCACTTTTCTACTTAGCAATCTACTTTCTTATCCCCTGAATGTTCGACGTCCCGCATATTTGGTAGGTACTCAGTAGTTCTGAAAACACAATTCAACAACTCAACCATGACATGATTGTGGAGAGAGCTATTTACTGCATCCACATCCACATGGTAGAAAACCCTCTCATCACCTAATTGTACTATATACCTACCTCATATTTGGTGTGGCATTATGCAGTTCTGACGATCTCCTATACCATTACCTAACCCACTATATTACGGATCACAAGGGAGCTATGTTCTACACCCTTTTTGGTAGAATATTGTTACGACTCGACAAAATGTTGGTAAAATACAACAAATAAGGCCGGAGTACAAACCGCGAATGAATCTTTTATTGACAACCTAAATTTCTCATAAACATAAACAGTAGCAACAAGTAATCATGTGATGGTTTCTTGATAGTTTCTGAGGCACGTCCCTCACACCACACCCTCTCCCCCTTGACTGGGCTGAACTGGGGCCAGTGTGTCAGCATGTACCACTCTTGTCTTGCAGTTTGGGGGCTTAATTCGGTACAAAACGTCAGTTATTTTCGTCTCAATCTTGCAAGGGCCGACCCAATTTGACTGCAGCATGGCACAGACTCCAACTTTCCGTCGTGGCCAATGATACCACACCCTGTCCCCCTCCCTAAACTGTGGCTTCACGGTGTGTACATCGTACCTCCTCTTCGAGTTTGCCGCTGCACTTAGTAGCTGCTTGCGAGCCAAGCAATGCACCTCTTCCAAGTCCTCTTGTAGCTGCTTTCCATAGCCCACTAACGTTGGCGCATCTGGTGCCGGACCTGTCAGCAGAGTCACAGGCAAGTTCAGATCCCGTCCAAATGTCAGGCGAGCAGGGCTGAATCCTGTCGCACTGTGTTCAGCAGCCCGAAATGCCAACAATACCAAAGACAAATGAGTGTCCCATTCCCGTTGTTTTCCATCCACCACCTTGGAAAGCATTTCTACCAACGTCCTGTTGAAACGCTCCACCTGGCCATCGCTTTGGGGGCGCATTGGGGTCGTCCTGGTCTTGTGAATCCCTAACAGTTTCATGACAGCTTGAAATACGTCTGCTTCAAAAGTTCTTCCTTGGTCGGAGTGGATTTCCCGAGGAATGCCGTGTCTTGAGATCACTTCATCCACAAGACCCTTGGCCACTGTGTCGGCACATTGATCCACCACCGGGAATACCTCTGGCCACTTTGTGAACGTGTCAACCACCACTACCAGGTATTTATTGCCTCGTGCTGTTATTGGGAATGGACCCACTACGTCTATGCAGAGCCTTTCAAATGGAACCCCAGAAACGTATGTCTGCATAGGTGCTTTACGTTTTACTCCTGGCTTGCCTCTCCTGGCGCATACTTCACATGACTTACAAGCCAGTTTGACGTCTCGTGTCATGCCAGGCCAAAAGTAGCGCGTACGGATGGTAGAAATGCTCTTCCGTCGACCAAAATGTCCCAACAAATGTGCAGTTTGGATAACCTCCTCTCGTCGTTTTCGTGGTACTATCACTTGTTCCTTTGTTCCCCAGCGCCGTACGAGAACACCCTCCTGAATCGCCAGCATGTCAAACATTGCCCACAAGGCTTTTGGAACCAGTCCACAAGACACCACGTTCTGCCATGTTGGTTTCACACCACTTTGTACCCAAGCATACACTATGCCAAGATCGGTGTCTCCTAATTGATCTGTCGCCCAATCTTTGCCCAGAGGCTCCAATTTTGCAAGTCTTCCTTCTTCCAGTGATTCATCCTTCTTGAACTTCTTTTCTTGCCGGTCACAGTAGTTGCATCCCTCTTCAGCACATGGCCTTCTAGACATTCCATCAGCATTTGAATGTTCCTTTCCAGGTCGATGCCGTACTTCAAAATTGTATCGAGAGATACCTTCCAACCATCTGGCCAATTGGCCATCCAAGTCCTTGAAACTACGCAGCCATTGGAGCGAAGCATGATCCGTTCGAACAAGAAACTTCCCACATTCCAAACCAAAAGAGCGGAAATGCTTCAGAGCTAGCACAAGACTCAGCAGTTCCTTCCTGGTTGTGCAGTAGTTCCTCTCAGGTTTTCGCAAACATCGGCTGAAGTACGCGAGAACTCTTTCTTTCCCATCCTGCAGCTGTGATAACACTGCACCTATGGCTCGATCAGATGCGTCTGTGTCTAGGATGAACTCTGCTTCAGGTATCAGATGACCCAAGACAGGGGGCCTTGTCAACGCTCCTTTCAAATCCTCGAATGCTTCTTGGCAACTGCTTGTCCAGCTAAAGGCACTTTTCGTTTCCTGCAATGCATATAGGGGCTCGGCTCGATTCGCAAAGTCTTCTACAAATCCCCTGTAGTATGAACAGAAGGCTAGAAAAGATTTCAATTCTTTTACATCCTTGGGAATGGGCCAATTTTTCACCTTCTCTGTTTTGTGTTCTTCCGCTGCAATCCCCTCTTTTGAAACACTGTACCCAAGATATGACACTTGCTGAGCAAAGAGCTTGCACTTTTTGGGATTCAATTTGACATTCCCTTCTCTCATCACCCCAAAGACCTGTTTTAGCCAAACCATCTGCTCCTCAAAAGACCTTGCATGGACGAGCACATCATCCAAGTACACTTTGACATTACCTTGACGGATTTGATCATGGAGAAGGCTTCCCATGGCTCTTTGGAATGTTGCTGGGGCATTGGTAAGGCCAAAGGGCATAACCGTGAATTGCCATAAGCCCCATGGCGTACAAAAGGCCGTTTTCTCTTTATCTTCTTCTGCCATAGGGATCTGCCAATACCCACTTTGAAGATCGAGGGTAGAATACCAGCAACTTCCTGCTAGGGAACATATCAGCTCATCAATCTTTGGTAATGGGTGCGAATCTTTCTTAGTTTTGTCATTCAGCTGCCGGTAGTCAATGCAGAATCGCGTGCCTCCATCCTTCTTCTTCACCAAAACTATGGGACTTGCCCATGGGCTCTTTGATGGCTCAATTATTCCATGAGACTCCATGTCTGAGACCATCTTGTCTACCTCCCCTAACCTGAAAGGAGGTAATCTACGTGGGGACTGTCGAATTGGGTGGTTCGATCCCACATCCACACAATGTGAACAACCTTCGATCCTCCCCACATCAGTCCCTGTCCTAGCAAAAATATCAGCGAACTCCACCAGTAACTGGGCAACCTTTTCCTGCTGGCCAATATCGAGACCGGTGCAAGCTTCCAAAAAAAGGTTCTGAACATGAAGCGGAAGACTCTGGGCCAGATCACTCCTCTCTACTTCACAGAATGCTGTACAACAAGCTTCAATTTCAGAGACCCCCAACTCCTGATACCCATCTTGACCTTCCAGCTCTTCCAACTCAATCCGGAATTGGTAGATCTGTTCCACACCTTCACTGACTGGGCACGCCCCAACAGTTACCCTGCCATTAGTTGCATCAATCAAACACCCATGAGCACCCAGAAAATCCAGTCCAAGCACACAGGGTTCATAGATGTCAGCAACAAGCACCTGATGGTCCCTTGGCACACCATCACCCACGTCCACTGCAATAGTAGCCTTTCCACGAACGGCCAATTTCTCTCCCGAGATCGACCTAATACATAATGTTTCAACCGGTACAATTCGAGAACTTGCAAGAGCCCGAACGTTGCTGCTCACGATCGTCTTTGAGGCACCGGTGTCAACAACCATGTCACACGGAACACCATTGACTTTGCCTTTGAGAAGAATTGCTGATGAAGACGTCACCCGGTAGCTAAATTCATCTGGCTCTTGGTGAACAGCCTTTCGTTGTGGGCCCCCCTTCACGGTCTTGGCTTGGGCCCTTAGTCCGACCGTGGCTCGTTTCCCGAGGGATCATCCACTGGCGACTGCAGCTTTCTCTTATTAGTTGGACAATCCCGGAAACTATGACCCGGCTTATCACACCGATAGCAACGAAAAACTCTGGCAACAAAGCCGCATTCTTCAGTTGTTTGCGCACTCCTAATGGGGACATTAGTTAGCCGGCACACAGCTTCCATACATAGAGCCACTGTTAGTGCTTCCTGCATTGTTTGTGGCCAGACCGTCAGCACGCGTTCCCTAATTCTATCGTTCCATAGGCCCTTCACAAAATGTAGGGCCAAGGTACCCTCCAATGACCCATCATGTGAATCAGGCCAAGCCTTTCGGCCAATCTCCCGCATTTCCCGGTGATACTCAACAATGCCTTCTTCCGGTTGCTGAACACGGCTCTGGAGAAGAGCAAGATAGAGTTGTGTCTGGTTGCGAACCCCGTACCTCGCTTCAAGAGCCTCAACTAAAGCCGGATATAGAACGAGGCGTGGCAGCCCACTTAAAACAGTGACTGCTGGTCCACAGAGTGCAGCCCCCAGTTCAGTAACTTTGGTCTCGTCGTCCCACCGATTTTTCCGAGCTATCATCTCAAACTGACGATAGTATGACTCCCAATCCACGGAGCCGTCGAATGGCCTCGGTTTTGTCTCCTTACCTGGTTGAGAAAGTGCATACGACACTGTGGTGGCTGGTGGGGGGTTTGTTGAGGGGAAAATTTGAGGAGTTTGTGGAGAAACTTGCATGATCCTCATACTCTCCTGCATCATTGCGACTGCATCATGAAGTTGTTTCATATCACCCCTAATAGCATCCCCCATCGCCCATACCTGGTTCGACACATACTCCCGCACGTCTAACTGAACAGCAGACTGTATGCCTGTACTTACATTGCGGCGTGCGACTAGCTGCCCCCCAACACCGACTTCCACAGCCTGTTCATTCTGCCCTTCAGGTCCCACGACTGCAGCACCTTCGCCAACCTCCGGCTCCTCTTGCGCGAGCAAAAATTCCTGCTCACCATCCCCAGATGTAGCTTCAGGCGTGGGCGGGCGCCTAAATGCACGGCCCGAACGCGTAGTCATCCCACCGCTGTCACCAAATGTTACGACTCGACAAAATGTTGGTAAAATACAACAAATAAGGCCGGAGTACAAACCGCGAATGAATCTTTTATTGACAACCTAAATTTCTCATAAACATAAACAGTAGCAACAAGTAATCATGTGATGGTTTCTTGATAGTTTCTGAGGCACGTCCCTCACAATATCCTCTCATCACCTAATTGTACTATATCCCTCATATTTGGTACGGCACTAAGCAGTTCTGACGATCTCCTATACCATTACCTAACCCACTGTATTACGGATCACAAGGAAGCTATGTTCTACACCCTTTTTGGTAGAATATCCTCTCATCACCTAATTGTACTATATCCCTCATATTTGGTACGGCACTAAGCAGGTCTGACGATCTCCTATACCATTACCTAACCCACTGTATTACGGATCACAAGGAAGCCATGTTCTACACCCTTTTTGGTAGAATATCCTCTCAACACCTAATTGTACTATATCCCTCATATTTGGTACGGCACTAAGCAGGTCTGACGATCTCCTATACCATTACCAACACAATCATGTTATTAGTGATGAGGGTGCTATGTGCTACACCCACTTGGTAGAATACCCCCTACATCTAACTGTTCTATATCTCTCATATTTGGTAGGAAAACTCACATACTTGAGCATTCATAAACACGTTTGATATGGCTCATGCATGTTCTGAGCGTATAACCCAGCATAATTTCCCCCTTTCTAATCCCCGCAGCGCTTTCTAGTTATCGGAACCCCCCTCATATAGCATATAATTTCAAAGCTACCTAATTTGACCTAATTTTACTATACACAAATAGTCCGTCATCGACTCAGTCGAAAGTCACAGGGCAAGAAGTGTGAATGCGGGCCAATATTCTCGAAAACGGGAACCACGTTTTTCATCTTCTTTCACACATTTTCGATACTTTTAACAATGAAATCTGTTTGAAACGGGACCACCACGGATACTGGTCGAACACATTTCAAAAAGAATCAGACAGATTGGTACTAGAAAAAAGAAATTCAAGGTGTCCATAAATATTTTTAAAAAAATCGTCGTCCCCACTACAACCCGAATTGAGTACCTAGTTTTTTGCGCGCCTTCGGCGCGTTGAAGTCGTTCGAAACACGAATCTAGCGTAATGTTAAGTCCACTTTATTGAGCATCTTCAGGGCTTAGAAACAATTATGGTTGAGAAAAATCTGAGGATGCTCAATAAATTGGGAAAACGTTAACCTATAACCGGTTTTTACTCATCTAGCCGTCTCGAGAACTCCATCCTATCGATTATATTCTCGCGGTTCGTTTCAAAATTTTTCAGTCCATTGCCGTATTATAAGGTCAGTGAATTTCAACTCATAGCTGCTGCCGCCTACTGAAATAATTGCTCACGAACCTGAGGGAGACTTCATCGTTCCTGATTCAGCGTGTATGTTAATAGCTGTGGTGGATGCAAAATCCACATCCAAAATTAGGAAAATGGTATGGCATAAACCTATCACTACAATACCTACTGTAACTATCGTGGTAATAAATCTTGTGCTGCGTCGATCTATTTTATCCAAAGAACAATAATTCACTTGTGAGTGAAAATGTGATCATTTCCAAATGATCTCACAATCTTACGACGTAGGATTTTGAAATAATTCTGTTCCACATCACGGTGAAAGTCGTTGAGTCATTCCATCCCCGTCCCGTTGGGTAAAGTTGGTAAGCCAGTTGAAATCCGTATTTCGCGACTTTTTCTCCAAGCTCGGGACTTTGGCGTTCAAACGCCCTCTCAGGAGTGTAGTTTTCACCTGATGGGACAGTATAGGGAAAGGAATTCCAAGTTTAGGAATCTA
Organism: Apolygus lucorum; assembly: GCA_009739505.2. Classification (NCBI taxonomy): domain Eukaryota; kingdom Metazoa; phylum Arthropoda; class Insecta; order Hemiptera; family Miridae; genus Apolygus; species Apolygus lucorum. The sequence continues at coordinate 50,538,559 of CM019168.2, forward strand.
GTGGCCGCCAGAGAGATCTGTTGCATTGGTCGGGATCGCGTGAGCCTTGGCTTGAAGAGGCTTGTTTCAACGCAATTTATATGAAAACACCGACATCCTCGCTTCCTCCTTCAGGAATGAAGGAATACGAAGAATGGTATTTATGAGAATCCTTCGCTCTGATAATTCTGCTGTTTTCTCTCAATGACAACAACTTCAATATTTTAGCTTATACTATTCGATGATCTACTTATGTATAAGGGTACACATTGTGTAATAATTCATGAAGATTGCTTCATTTTAAAATTTCAGTGTTGAGCTAAGTCCCCTGCAGTTCAATCTTGAAATGTGAGAAATCTTTTCTCCGGAGGTTGTCCAGATGAATCTTTTGTGAGACAGAAGATAAACATAACTACCTTCATCAAATTCACTCCATACTAGCTTGCAGTAGTGCCATTGAGACGAGACATGTCACCTTGAAGTTATTCAGATGTCTTTATCTGAGTTCGAACACTTTACAACTTTTAGTCTCCGTTTTGGAGCGTACTATAAACAAACCCAAAAGTATAAAGAGGCCGTGTGGCAGTGAAAAGATGTTTACCGTGTAAATGTTGCTGGTCTGCGTTCTCGATTATAGAAAGCTACGGGAAACGGATCTGATGATGGCTGGATGTTAGGATATTGACAAAATTCACTTGCTTGATTCATTCAGCTTGTTCCCTTCTTTTCTACTTTTGGGGCCTTAATCTGGTAATTTAATTAATCATTCCTCCAAGCTTTTTTTTTAAATCAAGGTTTCGGGTAGGGAACTCAATGCGGAAGCCCTTCCTTAATTTCACGAGCAATCACAGTTGTAGAAATGCCGAGAAATGAACGTGAGTTTCATACTCCTTGTAAGAACGTTACGCTCCATACCAAGGCGCCTTGGCTATGATTATTTGAGAGCGCTAATCGGCAAACGCTGTAGCTGCTAAAAGGGGTTGTGGGGATGACTGTACAGAGCACACCCTGCTCAGAAATTGTTACCCTTTATATAACAAGGTTTACCCACCTCCTCGCTAGCTAGCAAGTCTCTCAATTATGCGGAAAGTTAACTTATGCCGCGAACCTGTGAAGGCGGCTGTGCTCCTTAGCCAACCTATACATTAACGGATTAACTTGTGAAAACTTGGTGGTTGTGAACAATGGTGCTTTGTACACAATCTCCTCTATGAAGTACATCACAACTATTCAAGAATTGTCTAGGAGGTCACTTAGAGGTGACTCTTTCATTTGTAAAGTTGAAGAAATTGTGTTCATTGACACAAGAAGGTTCATATTTCAATGGAACTATGGAGAAAGATAGGAAAATCTATTTGAAAAGGTTGAATGACAAATTGACGTATCGATTGCATGATGATGACAAAGATTAATCTTTAAGTCGGTTACCCACAAAATGTCGATGCGGAAGACTTTATCAAGGACCCTTGAAGTCAAAAATCTGTAAAATCCTCGTTGGGTTGTTAGGTTAGTAAACTAATATTCCTGTGCTAGTTTCGTGTCCGCCCGTAAGAATAGTGAAGAAGAAAGGTTTCAAGTGTTTACACCGCCATCTTTGATTGGAGCACCTGATTCAATCAACCCTGAGAGCTCTCCACCTCCCTGTAATCCCTTTGATCTTCCCTCTGGCTAATCCCAATAGCCTCTCTTCTCCCCTCTCCTTTCTACTTCAGTGTCCACTCTTAGTTTTAAATTAAAGTGAAATTGGGAACACCGCAAACGCTTTCCGACCGTGTACTCTCAGAATTAAGGGCATCCGGTTAATATTAGATAACACTCCGGCCAGCACGGAAGGCAGCTTTTCAATATGGATCTGGATGAGTCATTATCTCACTTCTCTCTTATCACGTAATTCAAATCAAGGCTTCCTAAACCACGTAGTTATGTCGACACATAGGGTTTATGATGTTGCGAACTGTTGAGAGGGATTTGATCGATGAGGATTCACTTTTGTTCCACCTTTGCTAACCAAAATATTCAGAGAGTAACATAATCAACGAAAATCGGAATGACATGCTTTCCATTTTGAAATAGAGTTGGAGATATTCTGATGGAATGACCTACTCATGTTTCTATCCAATGATTTGAATATGATTTTAAGTTATTATTTAACTAAATTATGTAGATATGAATTGGGTAAACAACAACAAATCAAAGTGTGATTTATATAGATTGACTCTTCAACCTTATATAGATTCGAGATGAGATGAAAATGGATTTTGGGCATCATAGGAAACCTCAAAATATTTTTAATAATGTGAAAAGATCACATTCCAGGAGCAAAGCACGAAAGTGACGGACTGCCGAGCTCGATCCCAATCTAGGAGCGTAGCCTAGCCTCTACAGACATAGTTCGCGGAGCATTTCGAGGAACTGCTATAATACCAAAAAACAAAACTGAAAGTTTGAAAAATCGTACATTTAAGTATTACGTTAGGCTGGGGAATTCAAAGGTAATATCTTTTTGCGGGTTCCCATGTGCGAAAGGTTCATTCGGTGCGCACTAAAAATTCATAAGACTTGGCACAACACTCGAAATTTCGAGCGCAAAAAAGCACATAGCCGACGTTCGAGTTGGTGAAAGTATCTATATCCAACCACATCTGACAGGGATATTATGGCCAAGGTATTATTTTGCCGACCCTGGGTCACGTCAACTTCAGTGTTCAATGCAATTTTCGCATGATGTTGCGCACATTTATGGTCACTCAAAAATTCAAATGAAGATGCCATTTTTCATGAAAATTCATGTGGATTTCGAAAATGCAATATTGATATTTTTCATAAGGGACTGTGTGACGATTATTTCATTTGCCCTTCTTTATCGACTTCAAACAGTCGAAAGCGAGAAGGAGGAGGTAGATTCTCATTTTGGTGTGATACGGGACAAGGATTTTTCCGTTTTTTATGTTTGGATACCATGAATTTCATTACTTTGTGATGAGACTCTACAATATATTTATTAAACATCAACCATAATATCGTTCATTAGTTACTGTTAAATTGTTTTTTGGGCGTTTGCTAAGTAACTTCCACGTCAATTTCAGAAGATAACCAAAGTTGTATGAAGTACAGGGTGGCGAAAAACGAGTGACTATGTTTGTAATGGGTAGGAATTTTGAAGAGGAGGTCCTACAAGGTCTCCGATCGTCTCCTTTAGTGGGGAGGGATGGGAAGTTAAGTAATTATGTCACCATGGAGCACTCAACGTCGTTCTTTCGCTGTAGAGAAATGAGAGGTACGAGGCTCAAGTCTTTCGCACTTACTTCCACCTTTACCCCCATGCTGCTCTTCCTTCGGATCGATTGATTTCGACGTGGACAGACGATTTTCGTAGAACATTTAATGTTGCCTCAGAGGTTTCTCATGGTCTTCCCCGTACTGAGGTGACCCCTGAAAATGTAAAGCGGGACAGACTCAGAGTGTCAGTTGAACAGAGCCCTCGACGGTCAACGAGACGCTGCGCTCAAGCTTCTTTTTATGGGGTTACCTAAATTTTAAGGTTTATGAGGATTAACCAAGAACTCTCCAAAACTCAAGGATGCTCTCAGATGCAAAATAGCCACCATCCCGATGGGAACGTTGGCGAATGTTATGAGGAACTCTGCTATCAGGCTTGAACAATGCATCAATCAGCAAGGATGCCATCTTCATGACACCAATTTCCATTCATGATTTTTCTCCACTCACAATAAACTTCCAGTCTTAAGAGGGTCTCAGTCGGTCGACGTTCGTTCCTCGTTCCGGGTAAGTATTCGGCCAAAATGAAGGGGCAACAACTTGAAAAATTGTACTTAAATTGGAAGTTTTAAAGGATTTTAAAAACTCATTAGTTCACGGCACTAGGGAATTGAATAACTGAAATATTGCTGTTGTAATCATCAGAATCGAACAATAATTTCCAGAGAAATAAGGAAAACACTTGGGAAAATCCGTTTATTCAGTAGTTTTCCCATTTTTCTTCTGTGATTTTGATGATTTCAGCGGCAATAGTTCAGTTATTCAATTCCCTAGGGCCGTGCATTAACTAATTTCTAAAATCCTTTAAAATTTCAAATTTAGGTACAATCTCAAGTTTATGCACCTTCAATTTCGCGAAATACTAAGAATGGACGGTGACCGACTGAGACCCCCTTAACGAACATTTTGCAGTTTGTTTCATCCAGATATCTCCAACATTCAGCATTTGGTGTCATTTTAAAATGTGGTCACTCGTTTTCCGCCACCCTGTACATCGAAAATTATAAAGCCAGTTCAAGAATGAAAAATTTGGATGTACGTAAGCGCTCTGTGAAGGATCTCATCAATGAAAAAGAGATAACTTTGAAATATTGTCTAACTGACGAAAACCTTGCTGGCCTTCTCACGAAACCAGGGCAAAAGTCAGAACACAAGTTTCAAACCTTCCGTTCATGTTTTGGACTCACTGATGGTTGAAGATGAAGGGAGGTGTTGAGGTATATTGTAGAAGGCAATATATCTATTGAACATCAACCATCATAATTGTTCATCAATTACTGTCAAATGCAGGAAGGATCGTGAGGTCGAGTCTCGATCACCGGGCGTGTTGTCGGGCATTTGCGGCTCGCCGCCCCCCTCGTCATCACCTAGGGCGGTGAGGCAATGGGAAGCCAAGAGCGAAATCATCAGAACAAATTCTGATCTTCCCTTAGGAATACAGCTGATGACGTCCGCGACGCCTGGAATGGCAGTCGGACGAAAATCCAACCTGAATTGGTTGTTTACTTTACTTTACTTACTTTACTACTGTCAAATCTTTTTTCGTTAAAGTTTGTGATTCCAATGTGCATTGTAACATTCTGGTACCAATCTGCCTGATTATTTTTGAAATGTGTTCTTCCAGTATCCATGGAGGTCCCTTTTCAGATCAAGTTTATTTTGCTTTGTTGGAAGTTTTGACAATGAGTGAAAATAGTTGAAAAGCGTGTTTGCTGATTTTGGGAAGATTGTTCCGTTTTCACATAACTTCCCCTGTAGCTTGCGATTGAGTCATTGACGGACGATATGTGAATATTCAATCTGAAGGTCAGATTTTAAGCTTCAAAAGATGCTATATGAGGGGTATTCCGATAGCTGTAAAATTCTGTGGAGATGGGGGTGGGGAGGGGGGATGTGGAAATTATAGTGGGTTATTCGAGCAGAATCTGCATAAGCCTCATCAAACGTGTTCATGCATCTTCAAGTAGGTAAGTTAACATACGAAACAATATTTATGCGGAAAATCTAACCATTACCTGATGAAAGATACACAGCCATGGGGGTGTAGCACATAGCTCTCTCTTCATCCATAACATGGTTGGAAAAATTATGGGATTTGAGGAAGTCTGGACTGCCATGTACCCTTCCAAATATGAGAGATACCAAACAGTTAGGTCTACCAGACGTGTGTGTCACACAGCTCATTACATGTTCACACTGCACATAGCGTCATCTTCAACATGTAATTCCGAGCTTAAGATAAGTTCTCAAGGTCTTGAGTTCGACAAGTTCTATCCCATCGGTGCCTACAGTATGCTAATACCTATGAGTGTAGATTAGTGAATAATACCTTTATAGATGATGAAGCTCACAGATACTAAATAAACAGTTTACGAGTTTGTAATCTCATCCTCATCAATATATCCTGAAAGTTTCAGCATCGAATATCTCGATAGATAGAATCTGAAAATGTTTTCAGAATAAAAAGTTTCCCGAACCTTCATCAGTTCCCTTTGTTGCCTTTTCCTTCTTTAACCTCTGTTCTATACACGTCGAAGGGAACGAAAATCCCAGGAAGCTCCGGAAAACGAGAACTTGGGGATAGTTGGAGTAACTAAAATTCAATATCTCGTTCGGGTAGAGATACCCAAGAAAGTGGAACTGAATTGCGTTATAAGTAGAAAGTGTGGTGGAAGAGGGAGGACTCAAGGTGAATCTCAACTTTTTTAATAACAGTAAATGCCGTATAAGCGACCCACCTGTCTGTTTCTTGTTCGCCCCAATTCGTTATCCCATTTTTTCTATCCCTCGGGATGGTTGTAGTTTGCATGTAAATCATCTTGAATTTCTGTTAATTGCTATTTTTGTTTGAATAATGTTTGAAATTAATGCCTTTCCCGAGAATGGAGCAAAGCCCCGCAGAGACACATTTTAGCGAATTTTCAAGGAAAATGAAGCTATTGCAATGACCAAAATGATCGTAACGACAAACAAAAGGTCAAGTTCGTTAGCCAAAAATTTTGGACAACCCAAAGTGGTCCAAATTTCAAAAAGTCCGAAAAACGGGGTTTTCCCGTTTTTCGTAGAATAAAGGCAAACTCAAAAAATGGGGTTTTTGAGTTATAACTCATTGGAAAGCATTGTTTAAGGTGTCTACTACATTCGTAGATGACAGGCATTCTGCGGTCTTATTCAGGGACCACTTTAGAGCACTACTTTCTTTGTTCGACGGAGGAGGGGTAGACGTTTGGTTTGTGGAACATAGAGCCAACTAAAAAACTCGCCTGATAGTATCGTGAAATTTGAGTTGCATCTTTTTTCTTCGAACAGATCAGGTTGTTTTCTTTTTTTTTAGCAAAAACTCTTGGTGGAGCTCTCCTGTAAAGCTCTTGGGGTGGCTGACTGTCAATAAGGTTTGGAAGCCTGTGCCATTTGAACACGCTAGTTTTGACCTAGTCACTTATGGGAACATAGACGTCGTAAGAGATATGCTAATTATTCGTGAGCCAACGCTGACAGATTGTTCGTGGTACCAATCCTGACAGCTACTTTGAATGAGATATTTGAAACTCCAATATTTGCATCTGCAACAATGCGATCAACCATGACCATCTTATTGTGACCTCGCCGAGCAACTTCACTAGCACTGCATGGGATAGCCACACAAATCGTCCCCTTGTTGATTCTAGTGATTCCTCCTTCAACTTTTCAGACGCTGTTCTTTGTAATGGACCAGCATCACACGTCATAACCGTCCCTGATCCAAATGATGATAAGTTTTTGAGAGACTCTTACAAAAGTATCCCATAGTGAATGGTGCCTTCGCTGATACCTAGGTAGCTTTCAAACACCTACGAATTTTTCCTGACATTTGACTGACAATATTTTGTAGTGATGATTATTGCTGTGATATTTTATTGTATTGATGATATTGATTGTTTTGGAATACTTGGATTATTACTTACTCGTACTTGCAATTACTTAATTCGATTTTTTAATAAATTCCAAGGTAAACTTGAAATTCCTAAAATTTGAGGTTCAATAAAATTGTGTTATTAGAGTAAAATTGGCGATTTAAAAAACTGAATTCAATAAAATTGTGTTATTAAAGTAAAATTGGCGATTTTAAAAACTGAAATGTCTCATAAATTATAGCCCCAAAAATTGGGAGGATTTTATAAGAAAAGTCGTGATTGAATGTTAGAGTGTGAAACTTGCATGATAATTAAGCTATGGCTCTTTAAGAATCAATCTGATGAAGACGAAATTGTATTAAAATTCTCCATTAGGTTCAAACTTCTAGACAGCCAACTATTCCTGCACCAAGTACAGTCCAGCAGAGGCCATAGAAGATTCCAAACCATTTTGGGTTATGTTCATTATTATTGTTGACGAACGGTTAATAATTTTCCGTTGGGAAACACAAGTAAGTAAGTAATCATCTTTACTAGTGGCTCAGAGAGCTATAATTTGGTAGAATTGGGTAAGGTAACATTTCAAAATATCATAGAGAATGTTCAGTTAAAAAGGTAACAACTCGAAATATCATCGAAATTTGACCAAAATTCACCCCCCTCTTGGCCCCAATGGCCAATGGGCTTCAAACTTCAAACGCAATTTCCTAAAAATCACGTTTTTTGAGTTGTGCCATTTTGTACGATGTTTATTAAAAAATGCTCATCCACTCAGTCAAAACGTCACATTTTTTACAAGATGAAAACATTTTTGAAGTTCACATGCCTCAATAACAGTAAGTTACTCATTTTTTTCAACAATTTACAAAGGCTTACAGTCAAATAGTGTAGCATTTGCTGGTAATAAATTCCCCTCACATCTTCAATGCACAATGAAAAGTACAATTGTAGAATATTCGAAACATCACGAAACATTGAATTAAATGGAACACAATTAAAACTTTGAGACAAGAGAAAAAAGTGAAATGATCGCCCAGGGAAATACATTTTTCTGAAATACTTTTTTTCTTCGCACTACAGGAAATTCCACACAGAACTTGATACGTGGCAATGGGGGTGCGCCTTGATTTTTTAAAGATTTTTATTCGAAAGTAGACTACATCCTGAGAATTTTGGCACCAACCGCGACCTTCTAGCGTGAGTAGATCTATGATGTTTCAAAGTTTCGACCGTTTATGACGTCACGCGCCCCACTCGCCTGGGCGGGACCCCCCAGACCGCTGTGACGTCATAAACGGTCGAAACTTTAAAAATTCATGGGAAAAGATTTACACACGCTAGAAGGTCGCGGTTGGTACCAAAATTCTCAGAATGAGGTCTACCTTAGATTAAAAATAGCAATAAACAGTTTTTCCTACCCAGGCCTACACCCTATTGGCCTGCCATCGAACGGACTTGATCATAGCTAGCACAATAACGCGGCAAACCCTTGTGCGGGGACTTCCCCCGTGCGGGACCTTCCCCCACCTTACCATAATAGATATTCTCCTACAGTAGGTACTTATTTGCATGATGCATTCCAATTCTTCTTTGATTAACCATGCAGCATTTCAATAGCCATCTCCCGACGATGTGGAAGTTTCAAAACATCATTAGTCATAACGTCGATACCATATGAGAAGTTGAATAAATATATGCGCTACCAATTTACAATTTAGATGCTAAAAACCCGAGAAATTTCGGGTGATATTGTTTTGCGGTAATTGCCAAGAGCTCAGCTCACATGATTATTATTCATTCAAGTTTCCACCCTCCATTATCACGCTTGGCTGGAATAGACCATCAAAATCCAACCAACAATGTTTATGTATACTTTCGTCGACTGAGTTGAAATTGGGTTCCGGCCATCCCAACGAAAGGGTGAATTTTAGCTACACTAATTAATTTGCTTTGATCCCTAGTTGATTCAATTTGATCATGTCTGAAATGCCTTGACGCAGTCGCTTTTGCTATAAAGACTCTCTTCCCACCCAGTCGAAAATCATGAATATTCCAGGGTGAACAAACGATTGAATTTTTTAGCTTGTTTGACTTTGTAATCCGTATCTTTTGTCGTGGAACCAATCGCTGTGAGAACAACGTATGGGAAGAATTAATAGCTGAATAATTTCCATTGCCGTGCAATGTTGCGTTTCATCCTAGTCTTTCATACTGTTGGCCTCGCAACATTATATAAATTCATGATATCTTCCTTACAACATAATTTGACAAAATATACAGGCTTGCTGGTTATTATTTAAAAATAAATTGACTATCCCTAATAAAATGTATTTGTTCATTCATGGAGATGATGTAGTAATGACACATTGAGATGAACTTTTGACAGATCAACTTAAATTCTGGACAAATAAACTTTCGTCAAAATGTATTAAACCTTCACCATCAATTTCAGTAACTATAGTTTACTTTAGTTCCTCAATGGTTAAATTTTTCTTAGTTTTATTAGTATCACGAAGAGTTTTGGTTGAATTCTGAAAAATTGGAATCAGTTTTGTAAAGGTTAGCATTGCTTCATCAAAAATTTGATGCTTTAAATTCTTGTAAGAAACATGATTATGCAATTGCATGTGATCATCAGCTGGTATCTTATCAACCTGAGTGTTTCGCAACATGTTTTCCTGTCTGCGTTCTAAAGGCCACTCAGGTTCCACATCCTTGAGATTTTAAAATGGTAATTTAGTTTCTTGAAAATGATGGAATTTTGTTTGTCTTGGGTAACTACCGATTTTTGACTCTACTCATGTATATACTCCATATCGACTGTGCTGAGGAGCTCAATGAATTCTCGATGTTTCCGGTCTGTTAGCTCAATTATGACAGTTGATATGGAAACTGAGTTATGACTCAGATGATCCGACAGCTCAATAATGACTCTGTTCTTATGAAAGCCATTTTTTTTACTCTGATTATTAGTGAGCTCATCGACTTTGAACTCAGTGTTGTTGGAGGAGAATTTCACCCTAGGTTGATTGCCGTTAGTGAACTTGAGTTGTCTAATGTTGGATAATGTAAACATGTCGGGTATAAGTAGCCCGATAAAAAACTGTGTCATTTAGAGATAAATGGACGTACTTAACCCAAACTATGTACCTTACGAAGTACAAAATTAATTATATTTTTTTTTCTGGAAAACAACGCTGACGTTGCAAACCATCTCTGATTACTGAAAAATGTTATTATTTGTTATTGGAGTCTTCTTAGTAAGGTTTCAACAGTACTCAGTCGTCTTTTCCAGTATAATAAAAGAAGATAATAATTAGGGTTAAGTCTCTTCGTCATGTATTCCTATATTAGATCTACGTCTTTATGTTATTAATGACTCTTGTTATTTATAGATATTGCTTGCTTTCTTTTGCTTGATAAATAACAACAGTCATTAGGGACAAATGGGGATCAAATATAAGAGTACATGACGATGATTATCATCATATGATTAACTTTTAACTATACATGCCCTCCGCTGGAACAATTCTACACGCGGGCGGAACTCAGTCCCGCCCTGGTGTTTTTTGACCTTAGAATAATTCTGGAAGCCTACAGTGCAATTAGTGCAACCCAGAAAAAATCACTGGCTCTCAGATCCCGAAGGACTAAGGGAAAATTAATAATTGTCATTGAATTGAAGCGGAAGAGGTACAGAAAGAGCTTTTAGTCTCTGACAAAGGGATCAAATAACGGGATTGCACTGTGACTATAACGAACAATTTTTTACAATTCACATGAAAGAGGATTTTGTTATTTATAAATCGACCAGATACTTGTTCTATGGAAGTCTGAAACACAATAAAAAAATATCAGCAACATCATTTTTAGTTATTTTTCCAAAGAATTTCCTTACCTAGCACCATAACGAACAACAGAAAATTCTTATTCATCCAAAATTCCCTCAAACCAGCACTATCACGAAAATAAGGACTAGCCTATTTTTTATCTTTACACGAAAATGTTGAAATTGGAGTTTTCATAAAAATTGACCACAAAATTGTTCTGTAGTATGTTTGAGTAATCATCGAAAAGTTGTTGAAGAACCCGAAACAATTCATAGGGTTGACCTAAAATGTTGGCGAAAACCAAAAAACGCGAAATATGGACGGTTTTAACGAATCCTAGAACAGTAGTAAAATACTTACGTTTCTACACGTGGGCGGTACGGAGTGCTCAAAGAGAGGACCTCCCGACTTCGACGGTTGATTGAAGCCCGCAAAAAATATTTGGCGTAATTTTCGCGTAAAGGTAATTGTAAAAGGAGGAACCCGGAACCCCATCTTCCTGAGGAGGGAGAACTGTGAGTTATTACAAAAACTGAACCAGAGCGGGACTGCGTCCCGCCCTGCGTGTAGATGAGGGTTAAAACTGATTATTACCTACTTCTATCATTCTGAAGAAAACTTCTGAGTACCGTTGTACATGTACCAATACATAACTCCTCTGAAGACTCCGATAGTCAATTTTCCGAAAGGCAAATCGTTCCACCACAATAAGCAACACAGTATATTATTTGTTACAAACTTTTATCTGACCATCATTCGAATATATCACTTTTTTTTGCACCACGTATAGTTTTAATTTTACGTTCAACATATTCCACTGGAGCAATTTTCTTAGTTTCTCGTAGCGATTGAGAGTAGAGGTCTGAAAGGACATTCCAGGGGTGGGCGACGACCTCCAACCCTTTCTCTTGCTTCCTCCACGGCCCATTAATGTCAATTGCCCACCTGACCTTTCGTTGTGTCCACATGTTTCCGCGGAATTTCCCCTCCAGTCGTTAGATGAAAACTACGTGAAAACGAAAAAAACAACGACTACGTTCCGCATTACTGCTTTTCATAAATCCTAACCGTTTGGGACCTCTACCAATTTGTCCGGTCGATAGAAATCTTCTGCCCCGTTTTATAATTCCCTCACGTAAACTGATCCGTTTCAAGTGATCTTATCCTGAGAGGCGTAACTAGTGAGGTCTCACCTTAGCTAAGCCTTGGAATTGCTCTGGGTTTTACGCTGTTCCCCACCTTAGAACCTCCACGTTGGCAGTAAAACTCTTTTACGTTACGTGTTACGTTATAACTATCCCCAATTCTCTTGTGTCTCCTCACCTACCAGTTACACCAAATCTTGTCATGCATCACGTACCTTCATTTGGTTTTGACGTTTCTCTAGAGCTTTGTTCACCATGTTCATGAACTTGGACTCTATCGAATCGAGGGTACATAGGTACACATATTACCGGAGAACGTGCTCGACTTTTCCACTTGGCGGCAAATGATACGATTCCCATGAATATGGGTATCGTTACTGTATTATAGCCCTGTGAACGAGGTTTTTACTATTATAGCATTAGATTATTATACTGTTGGAAGAGCTAACACAACAACAACAACACAACATGTAACAACAACAGCAATAACATTTAACATGTAATCTACGAGAGCCAAAGGCACATGTAATCAAACTAAACAATGTGGTGATTAGCCAGTACTCAAAGAATGGTATGTGCCTAACTCTGGATTTTCGGAACAATCAGTGCACACCAAATAGAGTGAGAGAAAATGTTAGGTATCGATTCTGTATGAAACAAGAGGGAAAATAAGTTTTGTTGTTTTGGCGAATTCGCAAAGAAAATGAAGCTGTTAAAATGGACTCGAAAGTAGCATTGTAGCATTGACTTTTTTGGAATGTTATTCACTGGAATCCGTTTTGGAACATTCTGGAAAGATTGCCCGTGCGTTTTTCTAGAATTATATAAAGGTATATATGATTCACTCCAGGCAATAAAAACAGTAATTACCTACTTACCTTAGGGAAACTTACCTACTTGATGAATGAATGAACAAGTTTGATGAATCAACATCTGATCTCACGCAGTTTCTGTGCGAATAACCCACTAGAATTTAACCCCCCCCCCCCCCTCAAACAGCATTTTCCAGTTATCGGAACTCTCCTCGAATAGCATCTCATTTTGAAGCTTACAATTATACCTTTATCCTGAACATACTTAAACCGTCCATCAACGACTCATCAGAAAGTTATAGGAAGCTGGGTGAATACCGAACAATCATCCCAAAATCAACAACCACGTTTTTCAACTACTTACATTCATTTTAGATATTTTCAACGCAGTAAAATGAAATCCGATTGAAACGGAACCACAATGGATACTGATAGAACACAGTTTAAAAAAAATCAGGCAGATCTGTACCAGAATAAAGAAATGCAAAGTATTCAGACAAACAAAAAGAAGAAAAAAAAAATTGTCGTCCCATGACACGTGGAAATAGGAAAAAAAAATTATGAGGAGAGTATTCTTTGAGATTTTAATTTTTTTTACCAAGTGGTTGATTGTACGAGCGTAATTTTAAATGTTCGTGCTATCTGCCACACCCACAAGGCTGACTGCTCTCTCATGTAGCTAATATTTCGATTTTCTTAACGATAGTTATCAAGATTTCTTCGATAGTTCTCAGAATATCTCAAGCAGCATGAATGGACTTCTTGACCCTGTAGTCTGGTCGGGTTGGTTTGAAGCACCATGCATCAATACGACAATGAGATGCGAAGCTAAAGTGAATCCGTCTTCCATGCAATTGAATGAATCTATCAATGAGGAACAGCATATTTTATTGTTTTGGAGTAACATACATATTGTTTTCATGGAAACTTGATTACATCAAGGGTCTTGATATAATATATATCGAGATAATTATAATACCACCTACCATCACAGTTTCAAATGTGTTCAAAAGTTTATATACCACTTGATGATTCTCCTACACGAGCACTTTGTTGATGGGAATGATACCCTTGTATTATTATAATCATTTGATATAACTCTTGTTACTGCAGAAAATGATTAATCTTGTGTGAAAAACCACCGTTTTACTTATTTTAATTTTAAAGTAATAAACAAAAGACCACGTGGTGTATCTTCCACCAGCCAGACTACCTTCCCGGGAGAAGCCCCAACCTTGGGAATTATTCTCGAATCTTGGGGGATCCCCAAGCACAGGAGTGGGAAACTCCTTCAAGTATTCCCAAGGCCCTTGACACATAGGTAGTCTGGTGGAAAGTCTTGAGAGCAGTACTCTTATGGAACGAACCTCTTCCATTCTTACACTACACTCTAAAACCTTGCCAGACTCAATCTAAAAACTTTCAAATTCAAATTGGTCAGTTTTAGCACAACCTCCTATATACGTATACATTCATCCTATATAACAACTTCATATATTCATTTTTCCTCAACTCAATGGGCTGTATTTGCCGTGTGGGAGTGGTACTGAGCGGAGCTTGCATAGCAGTAAATTCAAAACTACCACATAAATTATTCTATCTTGATGAGCTGTCGACGGGCAGGTGCTGAGTAGAAGCTATATTATCCTAACCTAATGCGAACCGACGCAGGGATATCCTGATATCGCTAGCCTAGCTCCTTACACCACCATTTTTTGGCTATAACTGATCAAAATTTAGTATTAAACCATTACCTATATCATCTCAAATTGGGAATGTTGAATAGTAGAACGAGATCCATCAGATCCCATTCTTACATGAACATTTTACTTGTTATCAGAATAGGTAACGTAAAACCTGTCACCTCATAGGATAAGATTTAGGTTTTTTTTTAAATTGGTAAAATGATAGTAAGAATGAAATGTTGCGAGTATCTCTGCAACGCCATGCCATCTTGATTTTGGAATGAGTCTTCACTTGGTTCAACCGTACTTAATAGTATAATACTTGGATATCAAGAACTAATAATGGGCTTTTGTCCTAAGAAGATGCGAATTGTCGGAGAACTAATTCCATTTTCTATTCAAAACCTCCTGGCCATGGAGTTCAATATAGTGAGAAGTGCAAAAATCATACTACTAAAACGCATTTGTATCTACGAGTATAACTTATTCTAACGAATCGTCGCAACAGTTATCGTTCAAGACAGCGCGGCGCTCAAGTTTTCCTCACCTTCAAGACCGACAAGTGATGCGGGCTTAACATACTCGGTTGAACCAAGTGGCCCATCCTTCAACTGGTAAGACGTTCCTCTACTCATTCATATAATTCGATTTGAATGGAAGACATCGGTATTAGAACTTTTTTTTTTTAATTCAATAATCCCATTTCAACTGACTTATTTTTATAGAATTTAGCTCATTTTCAAGTAAAATGAAACTATTGCAATGGACTCAAAATTTTTAGCATGGAATTTTTTTAGAGTTGTTTCCACTGAAATCTTGTCTGGAACATTTTGGAAAGAATCCTGAAGTTTTCTTCAGAAATCATTTATATATTACTATGTGTGTCCCTCCGGACTATAGATTAAGTAGGTAATTGTTTTGCAAAAATTTCTAGTTTTTGCTAAAATGTTTATAATAAACTCACGAAAAAACGAGTTCGTTACCAGGAATTTTGGAGAACTCTGAGGAATCCAAATTCCAAAAATATGCCAAAAATGTGTTCTTATGGATTTTTGAGGATATTACCATCATAATCTTTGTAATAATATTGTATATTCGTTATAGTACATTGAACGTAGAAAATGAACAACAATGTACGTGTGGGTTTTATGATTTTGAGGTGACGAAAAAAGCATGTATATCTTCCTACATTTTCTAAAACAAACCCCATGCATAGAGTATGTTCGTACGGTATACAGAAAATAGGAAAAAATAACAATTTACCTGTGGGTTCTCCATGAGTTTGAGGTGACATGAAACGTATTTCATGAGGTTTTTTGAATTTTTCCCAAGGGGCCGCTAAGGTCCCTCCCTCCCCCTCGTCAAAACCCAGGGCGGTGAGGCAATGGGAAGCGAAATCATCAGAACAAATTTTGATCCACCCTTTGGAAGACATCTGATGACATCCGCGACTCCAGAAATGGCAGTCGAAAATGGCGGACGAAAATCCAACCTGAAATGGTTTTTAACTTTACTTAGTTAGCTTACTCGATGAGTTTAACGATTCGTGCCAAGTGCCACACCCACAAGCCTCTAGTTGTCATATTACTTTGAGGACAGTAGTCGGTTCACGTGAATTAGGTCTTACATACTGTCAACCTTTGAATACGTGTATATATTCTTGACAGAAATGTACTTTTCATTTAAATTCAACATTCAATTTCATTATTTTCAAAATGTTTTCATCCTTTCCGTATTTTAAAACCCATATTGTTGGGTATCTTATTATTAAAATACTGAACACTCAGAGGTAGTTCTAATTATCTCTTATGGGATTACTTGCTCAATCATTTAATGGACACGTAGAAGCCATGTACCACACCCACTTGGAGGAGACAACTATTATTTCATTACTCTGCAAAATGGACTACTACCAGCATTGACTCGAAGAAATATTGCGTTTCGTCAATAAAGTCTATGTCAATGGAGGATCGTTGGTCTTCTGACTCGAGGGTTCTCCAGATAATAGTCTGCTCTGTGCGCCTCCGCATTATGATCTTTATCGCTTTCCGAGGCCCAGACGGAATTTACTGCTGCCGAGAGAGCCCGTTGAACGTGTCAAACGCCTCATGAATATCACACCTGCAACGAAAGTGCCATCCGATCTCCTTAGAATCCTATGGAAGCGGTGAATTGACAGTGAAGGAGGTTCTTTTCCAAGAACCTCTCAAACTAGGAGTATGTATAGATAGATAACGATCATATCCTTCCTCTCGGATGAATAGTTTGTCATTCTATGGCTGACCAAGTGTCTCGCTAAGGACCCAATCCCTCCTTCTATAGCAGCCTCCTCCATTCCTTGAACAATGGGAACTAGAATAAGTGCAGATATACTTACATTTAGTGACGAATCAATATTACACTGCAAGCTCCGAGCTAACACCATCATGGGGTACTTCAGATATTTAGACGATTTAAGTGCAGTTCGTAGGAAAGCATTACGAATAATCAAAACCAAAATGAAGTGGATGATTCTCAAACTACGAGAAATATTAACGTCAGAATGAAATTTCTGTCAATCCGTTCACTCCCGATTTACCATTTTCGTTTCAATAGTGCTCAATTTACTCCAATATTCGGAAGAGTTGAAGTACAATACCAGTTAAAGCTATTGACATGTAATGTGGAATGAAGAAGTATATACATTTTGTACAGTGAAATTCGTGATTTGCAAACACCGTGGCAGATCTTAAACGCGCTTTTCGATTCATTCGTGTCCTTTTTCATCTACCGACAGTTGTGGAATTCAATCGATTTAATTTAGGATGAAAACGCTGCAAATTATTACATAATGGTTTATAATTTTTCTATATAGATCACTCGTCTGCAAAGCCACCAAACGTCCAACATGAAGAAAAACATCGATCGTATTTCGGTCAGCTACAATTTGAACGGAGATTAGGCCTCTTTTGCGATTCACACTCGTGTTTCTGATATATCGTACGTCCAAACTTTAAATTCTCGTAGTGAGCGAACGGTTTGTCCTACAGAGCTCTGGGTGGTTTCAAAAAATTCTAATAATTCTATCCTATCTTAAATTGATGGAAAAACAATTCCTTTATATCAACATTTTTTGAGTTAGGTCGTTTTTAAAATTTCAAAATTCATTTTTCAGTCCTTAAAAGTGACCTAAATTAACCAAAATCTTCGGGGTACAACTAGACCCCAAATGAAGCCTTCATACAAAATTTCATCGAAATCAATCAATGCTAAGTGGGGAAAGTGCCGCGTACGGCGTACGACGATACGTTCATTCGATTTTTGGATACTACCTACGTACCTTGAAACGTAAACCAACAAATTTTGAAGGGGCGTTAAAAATTTTTTTTCTTGGTCGATTCCAAAGTTTCATTATTGAAAATAATAAACCAAGATGGTCCAGTGGGGGGGGGGGGGATTTTGCACCAAATCTTCGTCCGTTTATCTGTGTGTCTATCATCAAGTCCTTGTACCGCGTAAAAATACACGAAGTTATTGTCGATAAACTATTCAGGGATTGTGCGGATTGGCGTGTAGATGGTTCCCTATGAAAATCATCCCTCCCGGATCAACATTAGCCTCTGCGCTACTGCAAACGTAAAATCCGTGTAACAGCCATAAATTTGACATTTTCCGTCCGATTTCGATGAAATTTTACGGGTTGGCATTTTGATTGTCATCAATGAAAATCATCGACCAGTATTGATAGTAGCCTCTGCGCATGCGCAAAAGTAAAATCCTCCTAACTTCTACAATTTCCTCCCGAATTCGATGACATTTTCAGGGATTGTGCGGGTTGACGTGTAGAGTCCCCTATTAGGGTACTGCAAGGTACTTGGAGATTGATATTTTGAGGTAGCTACTATGCATTGGATCATCTATACAAACTGGTTAAGAATACGAGGAAGCTATGTGCCGTTTGAATCAGGTTAAAACTTCGAAGGAGTACTACTGATGGATGCGTCAAACGCATTCAATTCCATGAATCGGCCCCTAGCGCTGTGGAATGCCAGAATTCTACGGCCAACGTGTGCCAAATTTCTATTCTACACGTACCGAGGCTTTCCAAGAACAATATTCAGGCAAAACCAGACAGTTATCCTGGGCAGAAAGTGTACCACTCATGGAGACCCATTAGACATGCAAATGTATGCAGTAGGGACTCTCCCGCTAATCGGGAGACTGAAGAGACCACAGTGGCACCAAACTCTGCATGTGCAGATAAACACTGAGCACTGCTGGAATGGCAGTTGAAGGCCCCCAATGGGCTTATGCCCAGAGCCGCATAAGTACTACTAGATAGTGAAACCAGGATTCGAAGCTCAGGCAAGAAGTTTGTTCCCAGAGTTGAAAGTAGTTGGATCGCACCGATACCTTGGGGGCGTCATAGGGCAACTTGAGGTGAGAAATGAATTTGTCGCGGAAAACGTTGCCAACTGGACTGGCAACCAACTTGGTATTTATAATACATTTATTGTAATGAAGCGGGAGTATTCTAGAACATTGTTGACAATGCGTACCTGAGCGGAATATTGCTAAATTTTCGGACCGAATTTTTGGAATTTCTTTGGTCGATTCTGTTGGCGTTTTTGCGTCGTGCCAATAACCTCCTTTATTTAAAAACCACCAATGTAATGGTTTTTTTAATCGTAATATAAACAGGAACACAAGAATTTGAAATTTGAAATTCAAACTTTTGATAGACAAATCAAAAGCTAATACACGTGTGAAACCGTGAATTTGAGTTTAAAATGGTATATTCGAAATTCAACCACGCATTGTAGAAAGTGAGACCATTTTTTGAAGGACTGTGAGAGATGATGTTCAGGAGTTGACCCACCGTCTATGTTTGTTAAATAAAAACCATGCAGTAAATGTTCGGGTGTCAAACAGTTTAGGTCATGTGTGTCTCTCCCATATGAACACAAGTTATATTCTCCTTCCAGCAATTACTTCTAAATGGAAAAAAAATCAAACAAATTTTCTATTACTTTGCAATTTTTTTTGGTGAAGCTAAATTCAAAAAAAGAGTTTGGATGTAGGGCTTAAATCTCGAATCGTGATATCCATTAGTTTTCCCTAGAGTATAACAAAGGACGAGTCTCAAAGCCCCCAAATATAAATATGATAACACTCTCGGATATCGCAATCTTTTTTCCTGGCGTGTTGCCCAAAAAATCTCCGCCGGACCGCAGTTTGATCTATTGCCCTGGTGATGAATGATATTGGAGTGCCAGTGATAGATCCTCAGTTTTCCTATATGAGGGAAGTGCGAAATATATTTGTCATCCACAATAACTCCCATTCGAAGACTCAGGATTCTTTTTTTTTTTTTTTTTTTTTTGGCACCTATTTTGGTATATTTATTTATACTGGTATACTAGAAAAATATCTGTTCGTCTGTTTATCCTTTTGGTTTTCCGTCCGGATTACAGTCAAACATAACTGAACTGTGCAAAAATGCCCATCAATATTTTCATTGATGAGAACTCAGAATGTGTCGTCTTATGTGGTACGTTACAACCCAATCTTGAGCAATAATTCGAAAGTTCATTTTTGTAATTTATTTGTTTCAGGGCCCCCTGTGGAAGTTATGTCTGTTGTGAGAGGAACTGCCCACCTTCCCTGTGATATAAAACCTCCAATACCACACGACAGCGTTACGTTGGTTGTTTGGTACAAGAATGACGTCAAACCTATATACAGGTATTTATGACTCCTAGTGTTTTCTTTATTTTAGTAAGCAAGGGGAAGTAAGCATCATTTGACCGACTGGTCGCATCCAAACATGTTTGTTACGAACGAATCGTGACATTT
Organism: Apolygus lucorum; assembly: GCA_009739505.2. Classification (NCBI taxonomy): domain Eukaryota; kingdom Metazoa; phylum Arthropoda; class Insecta; order Hemiptera; family Miridae; genus Apolygus; species Apolygus lucorum. Next base: position 50,559,017 of record CM019168.2, read on the forward strand.
TCTAAGTGGTCAGTATGTGAATCTAGCATAAACAAATTGTCCGATTTTTCGTTGCTGGTTTCGTTTTCCATACGAACGATATCCACAAACCGTGACATTTTGTGACGGATGAATCGTAACAATTTCGGTTCGGGCACTTCTGATTCGTAGATTATTATTACAAAATGTCGGACTGTGTGTAATATCCACAATAAAAAGTACCAGCCACTGCTGTGTCGGCTTCTTATCTTGTCCATCATCATAACACCCGATCCATATAAGGAGTTTTTGGCTGTGCAAGCATTTTTTCATGCAGATTCACGAGGATTAGCACACTAATAACCACTAATGGAGGAAAACGTTTTATTGCAAAATTAGTTATCACATAATTTATTAATCAATTTTAGTTTCAAATGTATTTTATGACATTATTTATTAAGTTTTGTCCTCCTCCACCCCAGATTAATCGCATAAGTACACCAAAGTCTTACTACGGGACATCCTTGTGAAAAACACAACGCGGTTTAAATGGTATTCTTTCCAAATCAAATATTATCCCAGACGAATTCTTGAGGCAAAATAAAGCGGGTGAAATGGCTCGGAAAGTATCAGGAACTGTGGACCTCATAATTTGGTTTTCCGAGTCGCTCACGCTCTCCGGTTTGAAGATACCTCTACGCATAACTGCCTGAACTAGCAGGGTAATGAGGCAGCCGACATGCAAGCCACGTTCCTGACCGCCCAATTAAACCTCGACGGTAAACTGCAGGTCGAAAAGTTCAGTTTGATAAGGCCGATTCCAACTCGTGGCCCCAAACGGGCGGAGAATAAAAGACTTTATCACTAGGAAGTGCGGAAGGTCAGTTCCCACCCGGAGGTAAACTGTTGAGCCATAAAGCTATGGAAGCAGCCCGTAAAAATACCATAGCCCGTCCCGTTGGTTGGTAGGTAGCCATTCATCATAAAGGCAAACGGCATCAGTTCACGCATTCCCATGGTAGATGTTGGTGCGTTTTTCTTTGCTCGACGTATTTTCTTCTAAGAATTGTCATTTAGATATACTTTTTTTTGTCATGTGCTACTTTTTGACCGACTTCAAGAACCACCGCAGGCGCGAAGGAGGTTCTCTTTTCAGTATGTGATGGGATTTTTTTTTGCGTGTTTGAACATCTTGCTTTTCTTATTATGGTATCAATCTACCTGATACTTTTTTAAATAATATATTCTACCAGTGGTCCTGTTTCAAACGTATTTTATTTTGTTCCGTTGAAAGTGACGAAAATGAGTGAAACTGGTTGAAAAACATGGTTGCATAATTTATGAGTCGTTGATGGACCATTTGTGTATATTCAAATTGAAGGTCTAATTGTGAGCTTTAAAATGTGATGCTACATGAGGGGGTTCCAACAACCTGAAAATTCTGAGGGGGAGGGGGTTTGAAAAGGGAAATTATAGTGGGTTATTTCCGAAGAACCTACATGAGCCTCATAAAACGTGTTCGTGCATCTTAAAGTAGGTACGTTTCCCTATCGAATAGGAGGAAAATCGAACAATTACGTGAAAAGAGAATTCATAGCCATGTGGGTGTAGCACATAGCTTTCTCGTCATCCATAAGATGATTGGGTAGGTAACAGGGTTGGAGGTCGTCATAACTGCTACGTGGCCTTCCAAAATGAGGGATATCGAACAGTAAGGTGATGAGAGGGTAGTCTACCAAGTGTGTGTGGCTCGCAGCTCATTGTATGTTCACACAGTACATAGCTTAACTTCAACTTGATTCAAATTGTAGATTTGATTCTGAGCTACTGTGGGGAAACTGATCAGCAGTAGATACGAAAACCGATCTAAACTACAAGACTTATGCAAGAAATGTTAACCGAGCTACATTGTAAAATTTGATCCACAGCTACGAAACTGGAGCACAGTACGGAAACTAATTTAAATTAATCAAACTAATGAAAAGCTGGTCCGGGTAAGATAAACTTGTCCACCTTACAGGAACTGATATACAGTACCAAAACAGATTTTCATTACAAAAATTGATTGGTAAACTGCGGGGAAACAAATTTTGAAAATAAATTAAGGACCACTATGTAGTGAAAAATGAAAAATAATCTATATGTATACATAAAACTCCAATCGCACGTACGTAAGTATGTCGCCCTGACGTGGGGGTCCCGGGTTCGATTCCAGGCCGCGACATCAGATTTTTTTTACATATCTTCAATTTTTTTGCCTGCTTTTAGCAGGATTTTCAGCTAGTAATTAATAAAATAAAAACCTCTTTAACAAAAGAACGGACCGACCTCAAATCTGATGACCCACTAAAAAGAGAAAGTAATAATTACAACTTATTTAGATTGGTTGTTAGGTAGGTTCGCATTGAAGTCGCCGCCGTGCCCATTTGGAGACACTAACATACGCATGTATATTCTATTTCCATTCTCATGTGAACTTACCAGCTAGAAAGTCTGCTAAAAGCAGGCAAAAACAAATCGTAGATAATATCTACTCTATTTACATATTTCACATATTATGTGAAAAAAAATTTAGATGTAGCGGCTTGGAATCAAACCCGGGACTCCCACGTTCTTGCGACATACGGCTGGGGTTTGATGTATTTGATTGCGATAGGAGTTGGATTTTTTGAAGTAATGTTTATGAAGGTGTTTCGAAACTATGAGGTAGTACTCGTACGTCACTGCTCTCGTGTGATGGAGAATATGAGTGTGCTAATAAGTGTGAATCTGTCCATGAATTGTTGGTATTCCTACATATCATCTTTAGATAAGATGTATCTTCAACTACCTACTATATCAAGTATGTTTGTGTTGTTTGCACTGGCGTCCCATGTAAGACTATCTAGTTCTTGATTGGGTGGGGGTGTGTGTACTCAAATTATTGGTATTTACGAAAAAAAGAAAATGTAGAATATTCTCAAGTAAGTACGTTTCTACAGTGTCTACAGATATTCACCATCTACCAACCAATCTGAAACGTTGTAATAATTATAGTTTTCTCCTCTTTAGTGGCTTGCTATCATCATTTCAGAATGGAAGTCGGTCCATTTTTTGTTAAAAAGGCTTTCATTTTCAAACAAAAGTGTGAATATTCTTGATAACCAAGTTTGAATGATTATTCGATATGAGAGCAAACACTACAATTGGTTCAGCCGTTTGGCAGTGATTGCTCCGCAAATAATACACCCTAGCGAACAAACAGTTCATCGAACTGTTTACTCCTATTTTCTTGAATCAAGCGCTAGATCAACAATGGGAACAATTGACTTTTTTCTTCAAGTAGAACTATTCATTGAGTCTTCATTTGAATTTGAATGAGTTGAAATTATGTTTTCAGATCACATTTTACAAATTTTTGGCCTCGATGGGTCGTCCCGAGAAACATCTGTCTTTCGATACCTTTTGAGGTAGATAAATGATGTGTTTAGAATTTCGTCCGAAGTGTTTCCGCTCTTCTCGACTCGACTAGTTCGTTTCCCAAGTGTTTTAGGTTCAGGAGGGTTTCGGAAAAGTCGACAGAGCGAGAGGAGGGGGATATGGGACAACCACCGACCACGGGGCACGGCCGATCCCAGATGGGGTTTCGGTCGGTTGATATTGACGCCACTCCGAGTGGAGGGAAATAGCCCTCGGCTTGTGTTCTCAATCGTCGAGTAACTCAATTTCACTAACTTCCTCTGTTAAGGGGTTGACCATCCGGATTTACCTCTCGCAAATGTCATTTCCACCCGAGATTGACACAGGCTGTTTGAGAGGATTGCCGTTCAGCGGTAATGGAGGAGGGAAGTGGATCTATTACTTTTATCCTCGACCCGCGCAAACACGATAGGGATAAAGATAAAGTACGTACGAGTATATATAGATATTCCAGTTTATATTTTTCGTGACGCAGCGTATGAATAACGGCTTCGTTCTATATACTACTATTTTCCACTGAGACGATCCCTATTTGGACACCAGTGTCTGACCTCTGTTCATTTCTATGTCGTTTTATACGTCCAACTTATAATGGGATCCATATGCACATCCTTCCAGGATGGTCTATTACTTTGAAGCTATGAAGGCAACTTGCCATAATTATGGTGGTAACCAAACAAATCGATGACATTATCATTTTAGTCACATATTGAAATTGAACGATGTTGAGATTAAATTACTCTGTAGTGGAATTTCGTTTTAAATAATGTCACAAATAATTGTATTTATGTTACAGATCACTATCCCTGTAATTTTCTGTACCTAATTTCGTTGTTAGAGGCAAAATCTAATGACCTACGTAGTTCCACTACTTTTTAAATTTTAAGACATAATCCGAAGAAAACGAAAAAAACTCCAAAGACGGTATATCCTCGGAAAATTACATGTTTTTTAACTCGGATCGTTACTAAACTAATAAAGGTGAGGGGAAGTGGTCCTCTATGAATTTAACGGAATTTGGGTGGTCCCCTTGGAAATTAAGGTTGGATTGGAAGATGGTTTCTAATCTATTGGTGAACCCAATAGATTGGTGGTCCATTTCTGTTGGAGGTTCCCTATGATTTGTAGGAGTATTGGGTGGCCCCCTATGAATTGAAGAGTAAAGGCTAGTTCCCCTCCATCCACCCTTACCAGGACATGGTGGGTTGTTGGGTGGTCTCCTATACATTTTAGGATGGTCCTAATGGTTATCGTGGTCGTGGTATCGTGGTGGTCGTGGTTATCGTCTTTTTATTTATTTTATTTTTATGGCGTGCCCCCTCCGTCAAAAAGACATTTTGTCTTTGAGGGGAGATTTAAAAAAAGAAAAAAAAAAAAAAAAAAAAAAAAAAAATGTAACGCACTGATGAAGCGATTGAACGTCGAATTTCTTATAAATACTAATAATCAGGAAACTACTATAATCCACAATCACTAGATTAGATCTCCTAACCTCATCTGTATAAATCTTCTTAACTCATTTCAACAACATTCTTGTCCTTTTTTCATTATACACTGCAAATTTCAGGAAACTCATTCATGTTGGTTTTCAGCAGTTGTTAAGCTTACAGAAAACCCCTCTCCCAGTACCTGAACTGAAGAACTACATAAACAATCCAACGTGTATTCCTATCTCATAAATGGGTACACCATACAAACCTCAACAGATAATAATCTTGGAACTGAGAGTTTTATGGAACAACAAAGGAAATAAGGGGGCAAAAATGCCAAAATTCATAGGGGATAATTTACTGACTGGCAGACACACATGGAGACACAACCAAAATTGTTCAGAAATAACCAATTGGTGTAAAGCGAGTAAAATTTGAATTTTGATTTTTTAATCAAATCCTTGAATAAGAGTGGAAAACAATAATTCCTCTACCTTGGCAGTCTCGGAAGCAAAATGTATTAGAAACTTATAGTGGAAATGAGTTAATAGAGCAATGGTTGGGGTTTCAACAGGATCATCTCGGACATGATTAATAAATGTGTCAGAAGCCTATGCCTTCTCCCAACCCTTTTTCTATAATTTCTTGAAGCTTGGTTATCTTGCTATCATTGGCACGATACCATGGTAGACCCTTCAGTAGAACAATACTTGTGGTTCCTTCGCAGATCATTGTTGGTCTTTTGAAAATAATTTGCAGGAAGGGGTCTAGGTTGGAACAATCATTTCTGAGTGTTTGTTTTCATCCGAGCTGACTCGTTTGATTTAAGATGAAAATGAAACCCTTGGTAGATGCTCCGGTTGAAAACTCAAATATCACAGCCAGCCCTCAGCCGCACGTAGGTTAGTCAGTTCTTCCTTCGAAAAAGGAATTCATCAGAGTTACCAAAGTCTCGGTTCATGCTCGAAGTAACTCATGACTGCTGTGATGAATCAGAAATTATTATTATCTTGTTTTTGGGAACGCTTTCCTCTAGCAACTGCTGTCGTGTCTTTCCGATTCCATAGCTCGTTTATATTCTAATTATTGTCATGAATTCAACAATGTTCTTACTCAAATTAGTTAATTAGAGCCTCATATTTACAAAGGTTATATACAACAACTGCTAAGCCCCCAACTTCACCAGTCCATACAAGTAATGAATTTTCAATGTGTTCAGAAATAATGCTTTCTTCGGGAGTCATAAAGACATAGTTCATAAATATCTCGGGATCTAAACCCGCGACTGAGGAAATCTGGATAACCTACCAAATGTGCACAAGCTGGCTACTATCCCACGCCTCTTGGAATTGCTTCATCATCACAGAACAAAGAATAACAAGCGGAAGAATGGAAGGAAGAATGAAGAATACTTCCATAGTACGCATCGAGGCACAGCAGATCGATGGCAGCGCATCGATGACAGCTGTGAGGCGGGGGAAAAGGATTGGCGGGACTGCGTATGTTATTCTGTTTTGTAGCTTGGTAGTTTGCTTGTGTTAACTAAGGACACCCGTATTAAATATTTTGGTTATTCCTGATACTTGAGTCTTTGGTGGGTACGAACTCATTTCTTTCAGCCCACAGTACGTACCATGGATCCTGGAAGAAGCCCATTGGGAAGCATTCCGCGAGAACTCGGCGGAGAAGACGATTCTACCAGAAATCCAGTTGATTTTGTCAGCAATTCGCTTGATCCTTCTTTTACTGAATCACTTCGTTTGCTTTTTCAATCATAAAATCGCTTTATTCACAGGCAAACCACCAAGCTACAAAACAAAATAACATACGCGGTCCCTCCAATCCTTTTCCCTCCGCCTCTCAGCTGTCATTAGCCCTCGACGCGTACTATGGAAGACTTCCATAGTACGCGTCGAGGGCTAATGACAGCTGAGAGGCGGAGGGAAAAGAATTGGAGGGACCGCGTATGTTATTTTGTTTTGTAGCTTGGTGGTTTGCCACCAAGAAGAATACTTGGTGGTTTGCCAAGAAGAATACTTAGTATTCTTCTTTCTTACTTCCATGCAGCTCGCTTGTTCTTCTTTGATCTGTTGATGAATTCCAAGAGGCGTGGTGTAGTAGCCAGCTTGTGCACATTTGGTAGGTTATCTAGATTTCCTCAGTCGCGGGTTTAGATCCCGAGAAATATATTTTGAACTGGCTTTGCATTCTGAATATCTATTGTAAAAATGTTCAAGAAGTTGGAATATGAATGTTATTTGAGAAAAATATTGTTCTAATTTAATTTTAATTAAATTTACACGTGACTTATAAATGTTTGCGTAAAGTTTTTTATGGTCATTTTTCTTCTATTCCTCTACGAGGTATGTCAGACATCTAGGAGAACGATTCTTCCCTCCGTGTTTCAGCTCTTGTTCCAACTCTATCAGCTTATTTCATCAATATGACTGTATGAATTTGAAAAAAGAACAATTGGAGCGAGTCTTCACACTAGTTTTTCCACTAGTTTAACCAGGGGAAATAATATTTAACTGTTTTCAATGTTGATTCACACCTTCAGGATATCGCTATTGAGTAGGAAGGCATGGAAAAATGTTTATGCATTTCTAAAAAGTTGGAGTGGAAGAGCTAGAACAACGCCTTCTTGCTAGGCGGAGATGGGCGAAAATCGATTAACGATTACGGAACTATTTGTCGTTACCGAATTTGCTCGGTACTATCAACTGCTCGGACATTTTGGATCGCCAGAATTATTCGAATACAATTGTATTCAAATACAAATATAATCGATAACAAAAGGTATTCGATTACAATAATTATTGGATTCTAATTTTAGCGATTGAAAAACTAATCGTTAAAAGTCCGCGATTATAAATAATGTAATCAATTACTTTCATTAATCGAATAATTTTACAGATATTTTTTTAATATAATTCAATTTGTGAAACGCTGCAAATTATTACACAACGGTTTATTATTTTTCTGTAAAGATCACTTGCCTGCAAAGATTTGCCATTGCCACTACCTACCAACCAAGAGTTCAATTCACAAACGCTTCACATTCAATACGAGTCGTGGTGCCTTCATTAGAAAATTTGTTTACTGGTTGCTAAAGACGCGAAATTAAGTACAACATAAAGAAACGAGCAACTACTATATTAGGCCTATTTTGCGATTCGTTCTGGTGTTTCTGATTTATCGAAAGTCCAACCCATAAGTTCTCATAGGAAGCGAACTATTTGTCCTACAGAGCTCTGGGTGGTCTCATTCGATTCGAAAAATTCAATACTATTTTAAATTGATAAAAACAATACTTTTTTAAGAGAAAGTTTTTGAGCTAGGGCGTTTTGAAAATTTCAGCTCTCTTATTTCAATCCTTAGAACTAACTGACATAAACCAAAAGTTTTGGAGCACAACTAGACCGAAAATAGAGCCCATACACCATATTTCATCAAAATCAGTCCATGGTAACTAAGGGAAGTGCCGCATACGGCGGACATTTTCTATTCGAGTTTCGGATTCTGCGTACCTACCTTGAAACGTAAACCAAACAATTTTGAGGCGGTGGTGAAGGGAGTGGGCTGGTTAATTATCATTAAATGGTTCATTAGCGCGAAAAAAAATTGATTTGGAAATTGGTTCTGAGTTAGTAGCATCTCGTGCTGAGAAAATGCAAAGAAAATTCGAGGAACTCCGTGGTTGACAAGTCCGAGCAAATATGAGAACAATTATAGAGGGGGTAGACTGCAATGGTATGGAAAAACGCTGCAAATTATTGCACAATGGTTTATTATTTTTCTAAATAGATCACTCGTCTGCAAAGCCACCAACCATCCAACACGAAGAAAAACATCGATCGGTCATTTTGTTTTCTTGGTCGATTCCGAAGGTTTACTATCGAAAATAATAAACCAAATGGGCTTCAGTAAACTCAAAAATGAAAACCAAGTTTGGTGCGGGAGGAGAAACATGTTGCATGACTTCATTAGCTATAATGGCGATCAAGTTTTCAAAATGATATCTATGGTGGAGGGGGAGCAAGTCACGACCGGATATCTGCTCCATCTATCGGTTGTCGTTTAAACTATGATTTGGGAAGAAGAGTTTCCTCCTTGGGGTTTACTTTTTGCTTCCGAGTCTACCAAGGTAGCGGAAGCTTTGTTTTCACTTTTCAAGGACGAAAAAAAAAGTTCTCCAAAACCAAAATTTTCACTCGCGTTTTGCGTTTTAGACCTTTCTGAACAATTTTGGTTCCGTGTCTGTCTGTCTGTGTGTCTGTCCGTCTGTCATCAATTCCTTGTAACGCGCATAACTATACGAAGTTATTGTCCGATTTCAATGAAATTTTCAGGGATTGTGCGGGTTGGTGTGTAGACGGTCCCCTACGAAAATCATCATCCTCGGACTGATACAAGCGACTGCGCATGCGCAAACGTGAATTCCTTGTAACGGCCATAACTTCTACATTTTTCATCAGATTTCAATGAAATTTTCAGGGATGTTACAGATTAGTATTCAAATGGTCCCCTATGAAAATCATTACCTTCGGATTGATAGTAGCTAGTGCGCATGAGCAAACGTGAATTTCCTTGTAATGGCCATAACTTCCACATTTTCAACTCGATTTCGATGAAATTCTCAGGGATTATGTGGATTAGGTTGTAGATGGTCCCCTATGAAAATCATCATCCCCGGACTGATAGAAGCGACTGCGCATGCGCAAACGTGAATTCCTTGTAACGGCCATAACATCCACAATCTCAATCCGATTTCAATAAAATTTTCAGGGATGTTACAGATTAGTATTTAAATGGTCCCCTATGAATATCACCACCTTCGGACTGATAGTAGCCACTGCGCATGCGCAAACGTGAATTTCCTTGTAACGGCCATAATTTCTACATTTTCCATCCGATTTCAATGAAATTTTCAGGGAAGTTACAGAGTAGTTTTTAGATGGTCCCCTATGAAAATCATAGAGAATTGTTTTTCATAGAGGGATGGTCTCCTGTGAGAATCTCAACACTTATTCATGTCAAGTTTACTAGCTCAGAGGAAAGAGTCTTGATTAGAACTCTAGGGGTCGCGGGTTCGAATCCCAGCCGAAAGTAAGAATTTTTTTGATCCAATCACATACATCTACTCACTTAATTTTTCATCCGAATTTGATGACATTTTCTAGGATTGTCCAGATTAGCGTGTAGATGGTCCCCTATGAGGGTAGTGAAAGGTAGGTACTTAGAGATTGGTGTTTTGAGATTAACTACTATGCATCGGATCATCTATACAATCGGGTTATGGATACGAGGAAGCTATGTGCCACACCCACTTGGCAGACGTTTTTTTGTTCTTGCGCGATTTCAAAGGGTCATTATTGAAAATAATAAACCAAAGTATTCTTCAATCGATTGAGGCCCGTCTCCGCTAGGTTAGTCGTACTTAGTTTTTTCCTCGTAAATATAGACTTTGGAAGCTGAAATTCGTCTGGGTATAAAAGAGAAGACTCAGAATAAATTCTTGTTCATTAAAAAAAGAAAAAACCTTTGGAATTCATCAAAGTAAAACAATGTTCAACCCTCCCTCAAATATGTTGTTCACGTCTATAAGGATGAAATATCCGGAAATCGGATTTTACAAATTCCGTCCGCCCGCCGTGTGAGTACTTACGTTCATACATTCATCGAATCAGAAATGAGTGTAGAACTCAAATAAAATTAACAAGGCTACGTCAAATGACCCTTCCCGCCTCACACTCCAGGTGGTTTGAGGTGTTTGAAAAAATAATGAAAGTACTGTATTCCGTCTATTGATCTGACGCGGATACTAAATTGAGTAAATCTTGCACCTCTTTCTTTCCACAAGTTTTTTTTTGGGGGGGGGGAGGGGGTCGCAGTTGTTTGACCTGGTGTAAGAATACTGCCCAAACGATACGGCTAGAGTCGTGAACGAATGGCGACAGGCCCGCAGTAATTAAGATGGGTGGTAATTGGGAGTTGCTTAACTGGTTGGAAAGAGAAAAAAATTTCGCTCTAGGCCTATTTTGAAAGAGCCATCATCCAATGTAACCTAATGATCATAGGCAGACTAAGAATCCAAACTGTTATCCCCTTTCAAGACTTACCAACGTTTATCCAAAAATTTTGCCACTAGGTACAATTTCATTTCATCTATATTAAATATAGATCTCCTCTTTCCAAACTGTTATCCCCTTTCAAGACTTACCAACGTTTATCCAAAAATTTTGCCACTAGGTACAATTTCATTTCATCTATATTAAATATAGATGAAATGAAATTGTACCTAGTGGCAAAATTTTTGGATAAACGTTGGTAAGTCTTGAAAGGGGATAACAGTTTGGAAAGAGGAGGCATGTTGTGAAAATTTTTCACAACATGCCTCCTCTTTCATTTGATATTGAATAAAGGAATACACGAGGTACCTGACTATGGGAGGAAATAACTACTTTTATTTATCAATAAGTTTAGGATTTCCATAAATTACCCCCAGAACGTGAAATAACTTGTAATGAATATTTTCTTATAAAAAATTATAGCCTTACAAACTTGTTTAATTCTTGGGCATTAATTCATTCTCCTCATGTATCTGTTCCTCCTCCGATAATGAATAATAATAAATTTTCGAACCGTAGCGAACGAAATTTGATTTTTTAAACTGAGTTGTTGGTTTACCGCGTGCGCTCAGTTAAAAGGTATATTCAGTAGCTGAGTTTTTTCTCTAATCGTCCGATACCTGTCGAACCTGGGGAGTGTCATTTATGACTTTTTTAATGTCTTCCATGAATTTCATCGGAATCGGATGATTTGTGCGATGCCTGGGCAGTCAAGGAATCCTTGTGACATGAATAACTTCGCCTGCTTTCATCTGACTTCAACAGAAAAGATTTTGGAGGGGCTAGAATGGATTGTATCGGCGCTTCAGGATAGACAGTTAGATAGATATTTGTTTATTGGCACCATTTTGTACACTTTTACAAGAAGAAAACATATTTTCACATCTTTCCTTCATACAAGATAAAAAGATAGCTTGAAACCGCTGAATATGCGCTAATGGGATAATTCTCCAAGTATCATCCGTTCACTGTCTACTACTCTAATTCTCTACTCTAATTTCGCTCTACGGGATTTTCCCTACAACCATGTCCAACTGCATTCAAAACTGCGTGTTTGCCGAAATAGGGCCATTACAACGAGTTCATTACGTAGATAACATTGATTTCGCTTGTATCCCCTTGAAAAACACTGATTGTCTCGATTTTTTACAAATTTTACGAGACGAAAAAATTCATAAAGGGATACGATTTGCTTTGATTTCCTACCCAACGTTAGGCTTGTTGGTCCTGGTGGTGTAAAAGGATCTTTGCAAAATTTCTCCCTCTGGGTAAGAAAATTGATAAATACATATATTATTATACACAAATCATATGATATTTACATGATATAAATTATATTATATTATATTACTATATATTATAAAATACTTTTTCTACCATTACTTGAATTTACATGATTGGACTGCAGAATGTACGCTATTTAATAATCACTAATCCTATACACATATGCTGTTTAATAGCCTCTAGCATCTAAAGCCCCCTTCTGTAACTAGCCGATTCAACACTTGCTTTTTTTATTTTGGTCTAGTGAACGTCTGGGGACTTATCATGCTACAAACAATTTCTCTATGTAACGTATGCAGAATGAAGATCGGGATGTGCGTTGTTAGAGTCAGTCTAGGTCTAGGATGAAACTTGATTTTGCCGTCCTCTGTCTGCCTTACGTGGCAATCCATCAATAATCACAACAAATCTTCTTGATGTGGCCCACGTTATATTTCACAGCTTCCATTGTAAATTCCTCAAGGTTTTTAAGTGATAAATCACCACCCACGATTCTTCCCTTTATGAATATCCTCATTTTCACCCAAGCCTACCTAGCAAAAAGTCAGGTAAAGGATTGGAGCGGAAGTGACCGAAAATGGGATTTCCCTGGACAAGTGACAAGCTCGGAGGAGGTTGAACGGATGTGTTCAGTTTAGGATTCGGTAGGGTCCTCGCGTTCAATCTTTTTATCGGGGGTCAGTAGTTTAAACACAGCCAAATTCGGTGTTGTTTGGTCTCATTCTGACACACACTTTATGAATAATCAAAATTCATTAATTGAAATTGTCGGCTACGTAGCTGACAGGATTTCGTATATTGAAGTGGGGTCATAATTTGGGGTTGAAGAATGCGTTAGTCCTTAGCTGGTTGGTCGAGCTCCCGGCATTGCCGATTCATGGCGGGGAACGAGGAGGATTTTTACCTGGTCGACCTGCCTAGAAATCTCGGACAGAGTATAACCATCGATGTATTATGGTATAAGTATAATACATAATGGTATAATACATCGATGAGTATAACTCGGATGTTATTTGGGTATTGACGCTTTGACCCAATAATACGAGTGATCTAGGTATAACCATTATACAGAATTGTGTCATGGATCGTAGAAATATATTTACTACAGCCACGTGGCTCGGTATTTATTCATAAGAACTCCAAAGGCAAGAAAAGAACGTGAAACGCAATGGTGTAAAAATGTGGTTACGTAGGGTTTATAGCGGCATCGGTCATAAGTCAGTATATTCCGTGACTTTCTGGGTAGGCCGTCGTGAGTTTATTCAAGGGAAAGGGTACGGGTAGTCGTGTGCATCGAACGACGGTGGGACACGTGGAGTCTGGTGGAAAGGTGGAAGCTGCGGTAAGGGAGTCGGACAATTAGCAAGTCAAGTGGCTACCTGGATAACTAGGTTGGTCCATAGCTCGTTCGAATGAACATTTCGCAAAACAATTAGGACGTAACGTCCCTCCTTCTCCTTCCTACCTCTCTCTATGTAAACATTTCATTACATAATCCACGTGTATTTTAATGTAAGAATGGGTTTCTCTCGTTCTATAAAACATTTGTAGTTTCGCAGAAATGTGTAGTCTTGTGGGATTGCAGTCACACGGGGTGATAGTCCTGGAAGTTATTTTTCTACGATTTGTACTTCGGGTAGTTTTTCGTTGTAATTCTATGTATCAACAGTACAATATGTTCATGAACCTACTGGTATTGGTGTATTATGTTTCGTGAACATCAGCGTTCGAATTTTGAATTTTTGGACTGGAACTTGTTGAAAAAAAGTCAAGATTTGATCTAAACTGACTTCGAAACAAATTTTCTTTCGGTTAACGATGGTAGGTTGTATAGTGGACCTTGTTTCAAAGTCAGAGAGTGCAAAACGAAGCGTAGGGATGGAAATTGATGAGAATGTGATAGGAACATGATCCCTGAATATAAAACACGCGGGAGGAAAATAACAGACGGCCGCGGGCAGATTGTTGATCGAGAAGTCGATTCGACACCTCCACCCTCCACTGATTGACAATTTCGATTATGATACTCACTTCTCCCGATCAGCTCATTTTCCGAATGTTCCAATTACTCACTCAGAGGAAGAAGAAAAAAATCATCTCGACCTATAAGCGGTCCATTAAATTATTTCGAACGCCATCGAATTTCATCGGCTTTGCAGTTGGGAGATGTTTATCGAGTGAGATCACGCTAGTCCGCCCCTTTCTCACTGGCGAACTCACATCAAGCTCGTAAATCGGCGCTACCGCAATATGATGGACCTCCACCTCCACCCCCATCTCTTGATGATCCCTAATCCCCTATGGCTCAGGAACTAGTTTTATTTACTGTGTAAAGCCATGTTGATAAGATTCTAATAAGCAGATGGCAAATGTTTTAACAAGTAATTATAATTTTGCTGATTCATACAGTGTTGCGATGAAACTGGGGGATGGCATTTCAAAATGCTCAATGTAGATCAAATACTCTCATAAAATGCATTGATTGTCCATCAAGTTTAGATAATGTTGAATAAACTGATAATATAATCTGATCAGACCACTCAGAGCTCTGAAGGACGAACCATTCGATCTCTATTAGATAGACCTCAAGGTTAATTGAGAAACTTTTTTTTTCCTTTTTGGTTTATTATTTTCAATAATGAACCTTTGGAATCGACCAAGAAACAATTTTTTTTAATTCCCCCTCAAAAGATGGTTTACGTTTCAAGGTACGTAGAATCCAAAAATCGAATAAAAATTTGGCCGTCCGTCCGCCGTACGCCGTACGCGGCACTTTTGTTACGTTTCAAGGTACGTAGAATCCAAAAATCGAATAAAAATTTGGCCGTCCGTCCGCCGTACGCCGTACGCGGCACTTTTGCCACATAGCATTGACCAATTTTGATGAAATTTAGTATGTAGGCTCCATTTGGGGTCTAGTTTTGCCCCGATGATTTTGGTTAATGTAGGTCACTTCTAACGGTTCCAAAATCAATTTTGAAATTTTGAAAACGCCTTAACTCAAAAAATTTCGATATGAAGGTATTGTTTTTCCTTCAATTTAAGATTCAACAGAATTTTTAAAATTTTTTGAGACCACCCGGAGCTCTGAAGGTCAAACTACGAGAATTTAAAGTTTGGATGTACGATAAATCAGAAACACGAGTGTGAATCGCAAAAGAGGCCTAATCTCCGTTGAAATTAAAGCTGACCGAAATGCGATCGATATTTTTCTTCATTTTGGATGGTTGGTGGCTTTGCAGACGAGTGATCTATACAGGGTGTCTACACTTTCGATGGACATAACTTCAGGGTTCGATTCTACAAGGTATTTCCAACAAAAAATGTCTTTTAGCAATTTTCTTTCAACCCACTCAAAATTCCTTTTTTTTTCACTTTAAAGTTTTTCTTCGCGTTTTCGACCTTACGGCACTGATATGGTCATAACTCCCTTATTTCTCCTGAAAATTCAATTCTGACTACACCGTTAGAAAGAGCGTTAAATTCCTAAGCTACCTAGTGCAAAATCAAAATATTTCAGCGATAAAATAGTTTCAAAAAATCAAGTCAAAAAGCCAACTTTTAAAAATTTTTGAAACTTGACTTTCTTCGACCAAAGTTTTCACTCTAAATTCCTGCCCATTTCGATGGGCGCTCTTCGGAGAAAACATGCTCAAGTTGTCAGCTTTTCAACGGTCTATCAATTTTTCTTTTTAACATTCAAATTGGAAGAGTAAATTAAGTTTGAATGCCAGAAAACGTGTGTTTTACAAGCAAATCCAGTGTTTTAAGCGGTTTATGGTCCCCCTCGATCTCAAGATAGCTTGACGATTTTGGTATGAATTCCTATGTAATTTTTTACGCTGAATCTAATGGTGATACTTCCGAATGATTCCGACTGCTAGAAAGTGGATTTTTCGAAGAAAACCTTCGTTTTTCGTACATAAAATACGCATTATTCGTAGATATAGTCGTGAGCATAAAGTAACACCTTTGAACTCAACAAAAACTTCAATCAGCTAGAAATTCGATGTCTTTATTTAGTAGAAAGGTGTTACTTCATGCTCACTACCACATTTACGAATAATGCGTATTTTATGTACGAAAAACGAAGGTTTTCTTCAAAAAATCCACTTTCTAGCAGTCGGAACCATTCGTGAATTCCTCGTAACTTAACTACATTTTCCTAACTAACATAACATAACATAACATAACTACATTTTTCATCCAATTTCGACGAAATTTCTCAGGATTAGCGTGTAGATGGTCCCCTATGAGGGTAGTGGAAGGTACTTCGAGATTGATGTTTTGAGATTTACTACCATGCGTCGGATCATCTATACAATCGGGTTATGGATACGAGGAAGCTATGTGCCACACCCACTTGCCAGACTTTTTATTTATTTTGGAACACAATTTATTTTCAATAATTTAGAAGTAAAAATAAAACATATTGTTAAGTAATGCATGCATTCCAGGGGACGTCCCATTGAATAAGCATTAGTTGCACAACTATATAGTTTTCCGCGTCGAATAAAAAAAGAACCACGAAAATCGGTTGAAAACTAAGGCCTGGACAGAGTTCACAATAACTATTTTACAAACGTACACCTATGGTTTTCGCGGATTTGGATTCAGAATGGTCTCAAACGGATTAGTGTGTGGTTATTATTTCAGTTGAGTGTTGTCCAACTTAACCCCAGATCAATCGAACAAGGATGCTGAAGGTTTACTGTGGGACATCCTAAAAAGGAGCCGCGTGAGGAGGATTAAAGAAGAGAGGCCCGGAGACGGAGAATATTTACAAAGAAAAGATTAACGATATTGTCAAAAAAACGGGATGGCTTCTGGACATTGCTCATGATGGGTCCAAGCCAAGCTGGACGGCTGCACCCCCATCGAAACCTACAGGTTGTCGACACGCCTCCAGCGTTTCCGAGTGCCTCGGAAGCATAAGCTGCTTGCTCTTAGTACAGCGAAAGCCAGACGAACGCGGAGCCATTCGCGCTCTTTGCTCTGCGGCCTTACCAAATTTTCTGAGAACCTCTCCGCCAGAGGTGAACTCTACTGCTTGTGGAGCCCACATCCCATCTACGGAGCACACCAAATTGGTGTCACCAATGGCGTGGATGTAACGTGGCGCTCTTCGCATGCGTCAGCGTACTTCTTTCTCTTTTCCTGCTCAGCAGAGGACAGCAGGGGTGGGAGACGTATGAGGAAGCGCCAGTGTGAACAACACGGATATCAAATAACTCATCCCTCTGTGCCTCCCAAACCCCCCGGCAAGCAAGGTCTTCTCGCAAAGGAGGACTTCAGGTCGTCTCTTCCTTTATTAACCCAGTTCTTTTACTAACCCAGGTTCTAACCCAGGTTTTGGCTAACCCAGGTTCTTTTACGCAGTTCTCATGAGCTCCCCAAAAACATCCCTTATCTCATTGTGACGACGCGATATCAAGCCACCCATTTTACAGGTCAGCGAATGTTCCGAGGAAATCACTGAACCGCTGCCATGGCACGATACTGGAACCCTTTCATTACCAACTCTTCAATGGTGACTGGGCTTTCGTGTATGATTGTAACATTGTTCTTGACAGAAGATGGTACAATTTTGTACAACTAATTTTGAAGTTATGGCATGATGTATTTTCCCAGAAAACTGGTGAAATTGCGATGAAAGGAGCGAACCTAAATAACTGGTACAATGACGATTTGAAACCACTGCAAATTATTACACAAAGGTTTATTAATTAATTTTCTTTGTAGATCACTCGACTGCTAAGAACTTGGCTTTGTTATTATAACCACCTACCAACCATTGATACTACCTACCTACCACGTACCTACAGCGATCACATTTTGGTCAGCTAAAATTTGAACGGAGATTAGGCCTCTTTTGCGATTCACACCCGTGTTTCTGATTTATCGTAAGTCCAAACCTTAAGTTCTCGTAGGGAGCGAACGGTTTGTCCTATAGCGCTCCGCGTGGTCTCTAAAAATTCAATACTATTTTAAATTGATGGAAAAACAATACCTTTGTATCAATTTTTTTTAGCAAAGGCGTTTTCAAAATTCCAACCCTTATTTTTCAACCCTTAGAAGAGACTGACATGAACCAAAAGCGTCGTGGCACAACTAGACCCCAATTGAAGCCCATACACCTACAAAATTTCATCAAAATCGGTCCTTGGGAACTAAGGAAAGTGCCGCGTCCGGCAGACGGACAGCCAAATTTTTATTCGATTTTTGGATTTTTTTGGATTCGATTTTTTTACCTTGAAACTTAAACCAATAAATTTTGAGGAGGTGTTGAAATTTTTTTTCTTGGTCGACTCCAAAGGTTCATTATTGAAAATAATAAACCAAAATGGATATATCTAGCTATCTAGCCTCATCTTTAGAAGGTTTGAATGCAGTTCGCTCAATAGAAGATAGGTTGTAGGCTGAGATATTTTCTTTTTTCGGTGTCCCCCAGTTGAGCTGCCTCAGTAACCAAGAACCAAATTTTGTTATGGAAACACGAATAACTATGGATTCTGATAATATTTCAGGTAGGTACTTTCTGCCGTAACAAATAGTGTTAATAGATCGTTAATTTGCGATTTTGCATCGTGGAGCGTAGCTATTCATGAAGTTTGCCATGAGATGAACACAATGGAGATCGTGGTCGAGAGGGGCGGAGGTATGTTGTTCGAGAGACGTGTTCTTGCTGGGGGTGGCGGCGGTAGTTGTTTAGTTAATGTATATTGGCGGGAAGTGCTCAGAAACCGCAACATGTTTGTTACCAATCCGACCGATCGGGCTGCGGTTTCGGCGCCTCCCCACAACATCAACAAGGCTACTCTGCTCTCCCCTTACTCAAACCCTCGTACCCTCCGCAGACACCCGCCAATAGCTGCTACCTTTCCAGTTTCCAACGTCCACGATAAAAGTCCACCGCTGCGGCCCGTCGCCTACCTCTGGATTTCCATGCATCACATCCTCCCTCCGAAATTCTGTAACACCTAGTGAATTCGAAGTGTAGACAGAGAAGGAGATAGTATGTGAACCTGCTTGTTCGTACATGTCTGAATGTGTACATTATTACTACCACAAAGTATGAATACAAGTATGTACAATACGAATTTCAAAAGATCAAAAGAATGTAATATCAGATTGGTCTTCCCACAGTTTGTGCCTACTCAACAATATGAACAAGCGATTCTAGAGGAATTCAATTACTAAGCCCTGGAGAGTAGGATGTTGTTGATGGGGTGACGCGAGTGGGACTTTAAGTTATCCTTTTCGCGAATCAGTAGTGGCATCGCACATTGGGCCTGTTGTATGATCGCGTTGGATAAAACTCTGATATCCGGAAATTTCTCGCTGATCACGAATACATCCCACATTAAAATTCGCAGACCTGAACCCAACGAAGTAAGGTGTCTAACCAACAAAAAAGTGGGGAAAACTTTGTTTCAAACTCAATTTCCATTTCAATGAGACCAACTGGATCTCTACAGGGGTGGAATCTGAGTTCATCAATTTAACAAAGCCGCAAAGCCCGGAAAATTGTAATAAGTAGCCACCAGACGCAAAATTGCTCACTGTGCTACATGGAAGAGCTCAGGGGCCTACGTACAGAAGAAGGATATGTAGGACTTTCATTTGAAATGAAAATGAATTCGTTCAAAACATAAACATCATGCATCATGCATTGCATGGATAATAATTAAGCAAGGAACAATCACAATAATTTGTTTATTAAAATAAATAATAGTAAATATCATACCCTCGCAGGAAAATTTTTTTTTAGTGCTTCCAAGCTTCTGTATCAACTACTGAAGATCCCTAAAAGTTTGGGAGAGGATGTTTTCGGATAGTTTTTTCTTCTCGTTCCACCATATTTAAAACTAGATTTGAAATTTTAAAAATTTGATAGAATTCCTAGGAGTACAAAATTTTCGCTGAATAAATTTTCTAATAATTTTGATGAATCCTTCTCTTGTACTTGCATTGGGAGGATACGCCTACTTAAAGCACTCAAGAGCGTTCGGATCTCCCAGCTTTAGGGAAGTGATTCACAGTTTCAACGTCAGGAATTAATAGGGCAGACGAGTAGCATGTCATGATTTTGTCATCCTTAAAAGGCAAAATTTGAAACTCCGGCGGCGTAAGTGTACAACTAGATAGTTTTCCGCGTCAAACAAAAAAAAAATCACGAAAATCGGTTGAAAACTAAGGCCTGAGCAGAGTACACAAGATTTTGTCTCACACACACACACACATACATGCACCTATGTTTTTTTTTGCGGATTTGGATTCAGGAAGGTCTAAAACGGATTAGTGTGTGGTTATTTTTGGTTTATTCATTCAATAATGAACCTTCGGAATCGACCATGAAAAAAAGTTAACTCCCCCCCCCCCCCAAATTTGGTGGTTTAAATTTCAGGGTACGTAGAATCCAAAAATCGAATGAAACGCTGCAAATTATGACACAATGAATAATTTTTTTTCTATATAGATCACTCGTCTGCAAAGCCACAACCATCCAACATGAAGAAAAACATCGATCTCATTTCGGTCAGCTAAATTTGAACGGAGATTAGGCCTCTTTTGCGATTCACACTCGTGTTTCTGATTTATCGTACGTCCAACCCTTAAATTCTCGTAGGGAGCGAACGGTTTGTCCTACAGGGCTCCGTGCGGTCTCTAAAAATTCTATACCATCTTAAATTGATGAACAAACAACACCTTTTTAGAGTAAGGGCGTTTTCAAAATTTCAAAATTTAATTTTCATCCCTTGTAAGTGACCCCTATGGACCCTAATGACCCTAATGTGACCCTAATGGAGCCTACATACCAAATTCATCAAAATCGGTTAATGCTAAGTGGCAAAAGTGCCACGTACGGCGGACGGCGGACAGACGGCCAAATTTTTATTCAATTTTTGGATTCTACGTACTTTGAAACGTAAACCAATAAATTTTGTGGGTGTGTTCACATTTTTTTTTTTTGGTCGATTCCAAAGGTTCATAATTGAAAATAGTAAACTAAAATTTGGCTGTCCGTCCGCCACTTAGCATTGACCGATTCTGATAAATTTTGGTATGTAGGCTCCATTTGGGGTCTAGTTGTGCCCCGAATATTTTGGTTGATTTAGGACTAAGGATTGAAAAATGGTTTAGGTTTAAGGGTTGAAAAATGAATTTTGAAATTTTGAAAACGCCTTTAGCCAAAACACTTTGATATAAAGGTAGGTATTGTTTTCCCATCAATTAGGGATAGTATAGAATTTCTAGAATATTTTGAGACCATGCGGAGCCCTGTAGGACAAACCGTTTGCTCCCTACGACAATTTAAGGGTTGGACGTACAATAAATCAGAAACACGAGTGTGAATCGCAAAAGAGGCCTAATACCCGTTCAAATGTTAGCTGACTGAAATACGATCGATATTTTTCTTCAAGTTGGTTGGTGGTAACAATGGCAAAGCCGTGTTCTTTGCAGACCAGTGATCTATATAGAAAAATAATAAACCTTTGTGTAATAATGTGCAGCGTTTTTCTGTTGAGTGTCGTCCAACTTTACCCCAGATCAATCACAAAAGGACGCCCAAGTCTTCGTGTGGGATGTCCTAAAAACTACTTTCAAAGCAATTTTAATACGTTCTCTGTGAAGGGGAAGATTTACTGGAGCCATTGGTGTCTTCAGAAGTGTTTTATCTGAAAAATTTAGAAAAATACCAGGAAAACCAAGTTGATTGCAAGGAAAACCAAGCAAAAGAAAAATTGGGAATTGCTAAGGACCTTAAACATTGAACCATTGGTGCTTTTACCTCACCCGAATATGAGGGAACACGATTTTAATGGTAATCAATCCCTAAAAATTCTGCTTTCTCAAATTTGTCCGAAGTTCTGTTCAGGAAATTCTGGAAATTCTGTTCAGTATGCGTCAATTAAGTACTGGTCATAAAAGGTACTTGGATTCCCTTATCAGCCAGTATTGGAGGAGTTAGTGACGTATGAAATGAAGATTTTGATGGTAAGGATATTCAGATCAGCCGATGAAGCGCTAAATTCCTGGGAGGAAAATAAATTACGCATAGCGACTCTGAGGGAGCATCAATCTGCGAGGTAGTTACGTTGAGGTTAACGAGCCGAGCTCCCGATGAAGGCTTTTCTCTGGAAATAACTTGAGAAAATCAAGTATCGCCCTTTAGAAGATAAGTTATTAATTAAAGGCGAAAAGGAACATTGTTAATTAATCTCCAGAGCTCACACATAATGGAAAGGGAGGGCGGGTTTTCTCGGCGGGGTTTTCTTGGCGAACAACTTTCTCGGAGGCGTTCTAAATGGGAGTAGCCAGCCGCAGAAGTGCTGTCAGTCCCCAATAGAGCGCTCCCTTCACCGATTTGATTGATTGCAATAAGTTTTTGGCGAGAAGAAAATGCATTAATTCACCCTCAGGGAGGGAAGAGGCTTTTCCAACGTGTGGAGTATCCTCGTTGAACGTCGGTCCGTTGAATGCTCGAGAGAGGATATACGTATGCCCCGTCGAATGGTTCTAAGGGGGTCATCTCCATATCGGCGAGCGACGCGGGGGGCTATTTTTCAGCACGTGTCTGATGGAGTATTCAGATGTTGAATGATGAATTCGTTTCCCCCAGAGGTCAATTTCTGTATGAAAATTCACCAATCGGTTTCACGAACCTCGAGGTTGAGTGAACGCCTGGTAGATCGAAAACTATCTCACTAAGTTATTCACATCACCCTGGAGATGGGCGAAATGGTTACATTATATGCGTATTAGGTTCCAACGGTTCTAATAACCTGTTATTTATTGATTGGTAATCTCAGGGACCTTCCTCACCCTCTTATTCTGACATTCCCAGTATCAATTTTGCTTCCAAGTCTGCCAAGCTAGCGGAAGCTTTGTTTCGCCTTTTATAGGTTGAAAAAAAAGTTCTCCGAAATCCAATTTTCCACTCGCGTTTTACATTTCAGACTCTCCCGAACAATTTTGGTTCCGTGTTTGTCTGTATTGTGGGGGTCTAATTCTCAACTTCAAAATTCAAACAAATTTGCCCGGCTATACCAGTTGAACTTGAACCAGCCCTGACCCTTTTTTATAGAACTCCTAATCCCAGGGGTGGGGACCCAGGCGTCCTCCTCCCCCAGCCAGCAAGGACAACAAATTTAGAACAAAACAAAGCTGCTCGACCAATTTATTCAATAAATGGAATTAATCCTACCTAATGCACAGCGGTTTCAAAATTTGATGACGATTAATAAAAAAGAGGAAAATGCTGAGTCTCGCACCTTGCTCCGGGGTCCACTTGTAGGAACCCGGGTTTGGAGAAAATACAGCCTTGAATCGGAGACTCCTTGGTCGAAGGTGGCACGTGGAGGCGGTTGAAGGCGGTTGTGACGTCACCTCGGAGCGTGGATCGTCCTGAGAGGGCGAGAGCTGGCGACTGCTGGCGTCTCTCTCCGTAGGAGGCCCGATGTTGGCGTCTCCCCTCCCCGAAACGGTTACACGATTGAACAGGGTTCAATGTGAGTCCCTGGCTTTGGGATCTCACATATCCCCCTCTCTCCCAGAAAAATGTCCGAAATTTCGAGGACATTTTCATGCAGGCCGAAATCCAAGGCAGCAGCAGTTCATGGTGATGGGTCTGTCCATTCTTCTTTTCTTGATGCCTACCTACTCTTAGCTCTCCTGCAATTCAAACCTACTCCGACTGTGCTTAATGAAGTTCTATACAAGCTTATTACAAAATTTCATACATTTCAATAAGTGATCAAATCTTATGTTTGCTCAATTGTTCATCCAGTAAATTCAACGAACCCAATACACTTCACTTCACTCAGTTCTTATCCCATGGTGCCAGTGGTGAATGTTGAGACATTTCGCCAGTGCAGATGAAGTTCATGATGAGTCGTGAAGAACAAGTAGTTCGTAGTGGGTCGAGTTGTACAAGTCGCCTTTCGCCGCTCTCGGTTGCCGTTAGTTCTTGAATTCTGCCTCGCCAGTTTTTGATCGCCTCCAACTGAAACGGGAAAACTATCAGCAGCATCGTATCCTTTAAAACATTCGGGTTCGGATCCTCCGGTAGTAGTCCTGGTGCCTTCGCTACCTATCACCGTCATCAATAGGAAATCCCTAATTTACAAGGCATACTAAAAAAAGCAGGTACTCATTACAACACCATATTGCTGCAGAGTGATGATAATGCATTGACTTTCTTTTGATTTGAATTATTGACAGCTGACTTTAGACGGTGATTAGAGAACGAGTGCATGAAAAATAGGGGACCACTCCATCAGATTGCTTATTACTCAGTTCTAGAAACATTAGGCAAAGTGAGTGCTGAATCGTGGCCCTTCCGGAGTGAAAACAGGCAGGTTCATTGAATAGACTCATATTGCAGAGTACTATGGGCAAGAGGTCCGACTTTGTGTCTTTGAATCCTAAATGATTCGTAACAGAAAAAATTTAACTACAAATTAACAAAATTCATCAAATTTGATTCGAACCATGCTATAAAGTGGTAAACGTACCATAATTTCAACAATGAGAACAATAAATAGTGTTCAGCTCAAAACATAACATGCTGAGAAAAAAATTTTTACCCTAAATACCCAAAATATCACAAAAATTTTTCTGTAAAAGCGTTTCAAATGCGAAATATTGAAAATTCCCTTCACCGAACTTGTGACAGGGTCCTTTAATTCATAGGAACCATTTTTAAAATCCCTGGAAATCACATAAGGACCTTCATTCCCATTCATAAACTTGTGAAATATTCCCAAAGGAGCAGTAATTCTTCATGCATATCCCGCATTAGGTCTGTTACTAGATGGCTAGGCACGACTACTTTCCATCGTTCCCTAATCCAATGGAACAGTAATCCATGTTCAATTTTGTACTTGTCTCCATTCGAGTTACCTGGCACTACTTTCTCAATCAACCAACTAAGCTGAAGATCATCCGTTTGGCTCTGTGCGAATGCCTGGAAATCTATCGTTGCTACCAGAATCTCATTAAGCCTGAGGTTTTTCTCATACCTGTCGACTAATTTTAAAAGTCCCTCTCTCGTTTGACTAAGCAACTTATTAGCGAAAGAAGGGGGAATATTCAATTCTTCAAATATTATAATGAAAACTGGACCCTCAAGTGACTCACTGGGGCTTTGCTGGAAATAAGAAAAGCTCACCACTTCACCAGATTCTGCTGCTAATCGTATTCTACCATTTTTTGTGTCAATTTTGGCACACATTTGAGCCAGAGTTTGCATTCCTATCACTATTGGCTTCACTAGGTTCTTTACAACTAGAAAATTAACTGGAAATGACAAATTTAATATTTTCAAATTTAATAATACTTGTTTCTCTATTAGAAGAGATTTACTGCCTGTGGCAGTGATAACATACGCATTAGAAACGGGTAAAGTATTCAAAATGTTTAAATCCTGGAAATTTCTATTAAACCAAGATTCACTTATACAAGAGTACAATGCTCCTGTATCAAAAAGTGCGATTCCCGAAATACCACCTAGTTCTACAATAAATTCAGGCATAATAGGAGTTGGACAAAGTGGTACTGATTCATGCTGTAACCAATCCTTTGGATCCTCAAAAATGTGGCACTTAGGTGCAGGAAACATGCTACAAACTAATTCATCACATTTGGCCCCCACCTCACAAATATTTTCCTGAGGAAGGGCCCTTAACGGTTTAAAGGCACATCCAATGGTATGATTCGTGAATGGTTAACGTTTAAAGGAAGAGAGATTTTGCCCTCACTTCCATCCTGACCATGATTTTCCTGGACCTCCAGGACCTGAACAGGTACCGCCGAGGTATGATTATTTCCCCTACTTTGTTCATTATTATTATGGTTATTATTAGTATTATCTCTCCTATTATAATTATTGTTATTATTTCCTCGATTTCGGAAGTGATTGTTTCTTCCAACATAACTATTATTATTATTGTTACCATGATCACGGCCACCACTATTCTGATTATTGTATGAAGAATACCTGAAGGTGTCATGAGTATTCCTTGACATGAATCGATCATTTTGAGTAGGTCTATCCTGGGGGACTTGAGATTGACTCATCATTTCGGTTTGGCATGACCTACTAACTATTTCTACCTCCTGTGGAGTCGGACAGGCATAACTTGCAGATCTTACCCGATCAAATCTCCTAAGACATTGGAAAAGCTGTTTTTTATTTTCAATAGCAATCTGGGCCATGTGCAATTGTTCATCTGGAAAATGCTTCAATAAAGCTGCTATAACCATTTTTTCTGGAGGGGGATCATCTAAATATTTCAAAAATTCAAACCACTCCCTGGCATATTCCTCACGGGAACCGGTCGTAAATTGGCTCGTACTAAGCTTACTTAGCAGACTTAGCTGCTCCTGTGCTCCCCAAAAGCAGTCTTTAAATTCCCCTTTAAACGCATCATAGCAATCAAACTCGGACTTTCGACGTGAGAACCATCCGGCAGCTGAACCCTTCAACGATAGTTCTACAATTTTCAAAATTTCTCTATTGGATAGACCAGGCATGAGAAAAAAATAATCATCCAAACTTTGAAGATAAGACATTGGATGCTGATCTTGGAAAATTGGATACTTAATGTCCTGACGGACACCACTATGTGAAGTATGTGTCGGGCTATGCGATAGGAGCTTTTGATCGACGTTTTCTATCTTACTTTCAAGGACGCCCAGTTTCCTTCCTAACTCATCATTACACTTTTGTTGAATACTCATGGACTCATAAACCATGGAAATCTTATTATTAATGGTCTTATCAGCATCATTAATTACTGCATTCACTCGAAATGAGACTTGATCAATCAATTCTTTCCTAAGATTCTCACACTTCGCATTAAATTCATTCGCAATCAACCTATTTTGATCTTCAAGACTTTTATTAAACTCAGATTGGATTCTATTTGAACGATCGGTGCACTGCCTATTCAAATCTTCTTCAAGTTTTTCTGCTTCAACTCTACCCTGTTTTGAAATTTTTTCTTCTGTGAAATCTAGGCGTTTGGAGAGACCATCAAGGCGCCATTCAATTCTTGCCATCATGTCGAGTATCTTATTCATTACGGGATCATTATTTATTTCCAACTGAGAGTTTAAAGCTACTGAAGGAGAACTCACCCCATTCTCAACACCCGGGAATCCACTATCACGTCTCTCAGTGTTATTCTCAAGCCGCCTCGGCGATCCAACAAGTCCATTATCATCACCAAGCTGCATCTGGTTCTCATTCTCCTGATTTTCTCCCATCTTGACTCGTACAGCGAAATAGGTACCTGTTACAAAAAATCACGCAAGTATCTGACCTCGACAAGGCGGTAGGTCCCTACCTAATCAAAGAAAAATTTGTATTCAAAGGCAAGTACAGAATTTGTACAATATTAGCAAATTGATACTTGAAGTCGGCTGATGGCTCTTGGCAGAAATTATTCCTAACCTATTACACTTTCACAGTGTGAGATGCAAAACATTAGGTAACAACCTGTAGGCTATAAGCAAATGATAAGTTACTCTTCACAATGAAGACGATATAACAAAAAAATAAGGATCCAATCCAAGTGATAAGCAAGGAGAAGATAATGCAATCAAGACCAAGGGTGGTCGGATCAAGATAAGAACGAGTCGTAAAAACGAAGAAGAGATTTGTCGCTAAAAATGCGACACGATTGATCCTGGTGACAAAATGAATACAACAATGCAATGATTGTGGGTTGTGTCTACTTGAGACCCCAAGTGAACATAACAGATCAAGGATTAATGAAGTCGCCAGCTCATCAAACCAAATAAATGAATAACACGCTGAAAAATCAATCTTGTTAGAACATGCGCTAAACTATCTCCAATTGAACCTACTAAGTACCAATTGAAATTGACCAAGTGAATTCTACAAAATTACAACTAGCTCCGCTGTGAAATTATTCCTAAAACTTCCACTAAGACATATGCAAAAATTTAAATTTCCCTAATAAAGCGATTCTACCTATTACAAAAAAATTGTCTTACTGCTGGAGGGAAGATTTCGGGCCCCTAAGTTCCGGCGCCATTATGTGGGGGTCTAATTCTCAACTTCAAAATTCAAACAAATTTGCCCGGCTATACCAGTTGAACTTGAACCAGCCCTGACCCTTTTTTATAGAACTCCTAATCCCAAGGGTGGGGACCCAGGCGTCCTCCTCCCCCAGCCAGCAAGGACAACCAATTTAGAACAAAACAAAGCTGCTCGACCAATTTATTCAATAAATGGAATTAATCCTACCTAATGCACAGCGGTTTCAAAATTTGATGACGATTAATAAAAAAGAGGAAAATGCTGAGTCTCGCACCTTGCTCCGGGGTCCACTTGTAGGAACCCGGGTTTGGAGAAAATACAGCCTTGAATCGGAGACTCCTTGGTCGAAGGTGGCACGTGGAGGCGGTTGAAGGCGGTTGTGACGTCACCTCGGAGCGTGGATCGTCCTGAGAGGGCGAGAGCTGGCGACTGCTGGCGTCTCTCTCCGTAGGAGGCCCGATGTTGGCGTCTCCCCTCCCCGAAACGGTTACACGATTGAACAGGGTTCAATGTGAGTCCCTGGCTTTGGGATCTCACAGTATGTATGTGTGTCTGTCTGTCATGAAATCCTTGCCACAGCCATAACTTCTGCATTTCTCACCCGATTTCGATGAAATTTTAAAGAATTATGACGGTTGACGCGTAGGTGGTCCCCTATGATGGTAGTGCAAGCTATTTAGAGATTGATGTTTTGAGATCGAATACTATGCATCGGATCATCTATGCATTTTTGATATCTACTATCCGTTCCCTACGTACGTTCATTAGTTTATCATATTATTCCATTCCAAAGTACCATTTCGTTGATTTCTAATTTTCATATCCTCCCTAAGTTGGTTTTCTTCCATTTTATTCCTGACAACATTACGTGATAGCGTATTTTCAATCTTTTTCGACAGAAAAACTAGCTATTTTTTATAAGAGCGCATTCTAGTTTGCCTTCCCCCTAACGTTATTTAATGGCAGGGTTATTTTGGTAATATGTTCCAAGCAGAATTAACGATACCCAGTAATAGGTTATTGCTTCCAAGTCTGCCAAAGTAACGGGAGCTTTGTTTTCACTTTTCAGGGTTGAAAAAAATGTTCTTCAGAATCAAAATTTCCACTCACGTTTTACGTTTCAGACCTTCCTGAGCAATTTTGGTTTGTGTCTGTCCGTCTGTGTGTCTGTCATGAAATCCTTGCCACCGCCATAACTTCCACAATTATCATCCGATTTCGATGAAATTTTCAGGGATCGTGCGGATTGGCGTGAAGATAGTCCCCTATGAAAACCATCGCCTCCGGGCTGATAGTAACCGCTACGCATGCGCAACGTGAAATACTTGCCACAACCATAACTTCTGCATTTCTCACCCGATTTCGATGAAATTTTAGAGAACTATGTCGGTTGACGTGTGGATAAAAATGAATCTGCAGCGTTTTTCAGAAACATTGTATTTTTACAGTTTATGTCATGAAATTACATAGCTCTAGGTAAAGTTCATAAGACTTCCCAACAATAAACACGAATTCACAAAACGTATCTCCAAGTCGAATTCCGTTCAAAAGGGAGGGAAGACAGTAATTAATTGAATTCATCTCAACGAATGTGCTTAATTGACGACCCGTTCTCCTCCCTTTGTCCTCCCCAGATCCCTTCGCTAGGAAAAATGTGGCAGGAGAGAAAAAAGAGAATCCAGCTGCTTCTTCACTTAACCTGCGGAAAATTAAAATAACGGCCAGTATTCATAGGTTGTCAGTGGCAGGCCGTAGAGGCGTTGGGGGTGAGAAGCTACTTTCCCCCACCTTGAGGCTCTCTTTTTTTACACGCCGACGGCAAGAGTGGCAGAGCTCCGTCTCGCGTGAGTTATCCGTTTTCCCGTCTTCCCTGTATGATGTGAGTTAGAGCCGGCAATTCCGAGGGTCGGATGGGTAGATGTTACTTCGGTTTTTCTGTGAGTGACTGAAGATAATCAAAAAGTGCGTTCAAAGGAGGGAACAGGGTTGATGAGGAACGAATCGGGTTGACAGAGTTTCTTCCAAAGCAGATTAGGGCTACGTAGGAAAATCCGTCTGACATTGTATAATACTCGTACTCGCCAGAAATACTTCGAATTAGCTTATCCAAATAGACCAAACTCGGTTAGAAGACTACTGTAGAGAGTAGAGTGGCTTGACGGGTTATTCGATTTTGAGCAAATTGAAATAGTGCGCAATTTCGCTTAATCTTTGAGAGGCTTTTTTGGGTTTATCGGTTTATTATTTTCAATAATAAGCCTTTGGAGTTGAGCAAGAAAAAAGTTTAACCAGCCTTGAAATTTGGTAGTTGACGTTTCAATGCAGGTACGTAGAATCCGAAAATCAAATTTTAAAAAATCCTCCCGTCCCCCGTTCGCGGCACTTACTTTGTTTTTGTTCAAAGTTTTTTCATTAATTTAAAATATACTTTATTTCTTGTGATCCAACGAGACCACTCAGAGCTATATTGCGTCTACGACAAACCGTTCTTCCCCTATGAAAACTTGGGATCGGACTACGATCAATTAGAAACACGATTGTGAATCGAAAAAGAGGTCTAACCTCCGTTCAAATTTCAACTGACCAAAATGCGATCGTTGTTCGTTTCTTCGAGTTATCAATTTTTACGTCCTAATCAAATTTCCTAATTAACCCTCAATAGACAGATCGGAGGCACTCAGTTACGGATTGTTAGGCACTGAGTGCCGCCTCATAGGAAAAAGTGACGGCACGTGACAAGTTTTGTGCAAAAAATGGTCTAGGCGACACTCTAAGCGACCGGTTGATGATTTGGGAACATTATCATGATAAATGGGTTGAAGTTTATTGAAAACATTCTCATTCATCACGATTATTTGAGACGATTTTCAAATTCAAATATTTCCTGATACCTACGAGTATATTGAAAATTGGTACCAATATTTCTTTCGATTTGTAACGGATTTGAATACATAGATAGCAAGATAGCAGAAAATACCATAATGTTATAACTATTACCAACTAGAGGAAAGAATTTCTATTTCGGACTTCTAATATAGAAATAGTTCGAATATTGAGGTAACGGC
Source organism: Apolygus lucorum (assembly GCA_009739505.2). Taxonomy (NCBI): domain Eukaryota; kingdom Metazoa; phylum Arthropoda; class Insecta; order Hemiptera; family Miridae; genus Apolygus; species Apolygus lucorum. Next base: position 50,590,416 of record CM019168.2, read on the forward strand.
CCTCTCGCCCCTCGGCCCTCTCCGGTGGGTGATTTGTAGTTACAGTAAAATAATAAACCATTGTGTGATAATTTACCGAGTTTTATGTTCAATTAAACCTACCTAAGTACAGTGTTCTACCTAAGTTACATTGGGAGAGATTTTTGCGCAGTAGAAAGGTGAATAAGAATGTGAGTTTTATCGCTTGCTAGTGCAGAAGGAACGATCTGCTGCTTATCGAATGGGAACAATGTTTTAATTCTTGTGCCTAATTTTATTATTTTAACGAAGTGGAAATAATGGAGCGCTGAAACAATCCGAGCATTCACTTGTTATGTCGATAGGCTCGAGGAAAAGACGGGGCAAATAGAGGAATGTTTCAAGCGGATAGAAGGATGGGTATCAGGTATGTTTACACCCGTCGAAGGTGACGTATGGAGAAAAATAGGAAGAAAAGACTGTAACCGGAGTGGAAGAAGGTTTGTCAAGAATGGGCAGTCAACCATTGTATTGGCAGGATCCCGTCCGCATTCCCGTGCCTTCCACCTCGCTGCCTCCAGGTGCGCCCTCTCTGGATCTGGGAAAAACCTTGGATGGACCCAGCGGGGAGAGACGACAGAGGATCTACCCCTCGCCTTCAGCTTCAGAAGGAACCCTGCAGCTCTGGACGATGAGCTTGTTGGGCCGGGGGTGATGGGGACTGCATGATTTATTCCCTTCATTCGACCGTTCCCATAACACTGCCATATTTGACAGCAGTCCTTCCACCCGCCTCACCCCATCTGCTATTCCACTGCCCCACTGGGTCTTGCCGTCCGATTCTCCCCACGTCTAGGGTCCAGGCAAACGGGAGGAAAAGTAAAAGTAAAATACGCACGGGTCGATACCTACAGACAATGTTTTAGAGACTCTTTCAAGTTAGAAGCTTCTCTAGCGTTTTCCCATTCCTCAAATAACTGTTATTCTCATTGAAAAAATGATTAGTGTATTCAACTGAATCCACAACTATGCACTTTTCTGTCATCAATTGATGGTTTACACATACGTGACACCGATTCCAATTTATAACTTTTGACGATGAAGAAAATCTTCGATGAGTTGTGATGAACGGATGATTAGATTTTATTCATAATGAAGCCATCTGGTGGCACATACGTTAATGTTAATGTTGGCTGTTGGATGGGCGGACCCACCGACCAAAGCGGTGAAAGAAACCAAAAACGTGCCCTTCCATTGGTCTCTACAGACCAATGATTAAAAAAAAAACTTCCAAAAAAGCTAAAGAGTTGTTGTTTCCTATATTTTTGGGACTGAAGAACACGATATAGGGATACAGGGATACATAAAAGAGAATTTGGTGGGATAGTTCTTAACACGGTCCAACAATTTTGCCCTGTTTCAATGAACATGCAACTCTTCACACAGTTCAATGGTCCAATCCAAACAGCTTTTCAGCTTCCCAACGACAAACTTTGCTCGGTGGATACCCGTGTAGGCACATTTACGAAGTTTTCTCAATTATCCCGTCCAATTAGTTCTTGACTGAATCTCTGTGACTCCTGAACCTTATCCAATCCTCCTGCGTCTATTTACCCCTGCGTTTTATATCCCAGATGATCCAAACCAAGTGTCACCTTCAATCCAATTCCCTCTGAGCTCCTCTTTGGTACGGCTGACTACATTTCTCTAAAATCCTCTCCACTAAAATTTGTTACTTGATTATTCGATTTATTGCGATGTAAGCTAAGCTCAACAAAGTTGTCTTTTTTTGACATGCTTCTCCAATCTAACTCGCTATCTTTGGGCTGGTCCTCAACAGTGGAATAATTGCTCTGGGAGAAAGTTTGGTCATTAGGTACCAAGAAACTCCCATTTATGTTGTCTAGTTCTTTCAACAAACGCAGTGCCATACGAATAATTTGTGGGTTTTATCAACCACCTCAAGACTTAAGAGGAAGAAGCGCTCCTAGAGGGGGATGATGCCTTAGCTCGAAATATTTCAATAAGCATGAATGAATTGTCTTCCCATCGACTCAAAATAGTCTTGAATAAGTCGAAAAAATGAAAACATTCAGAACTATGTCGGTTCAAAATAGTTATCTATGTAAAAACATAATAGTTATACAAATAGAAAATAAATAAAAAACACGATTGTGAATTGCAAATAAATGTTCACGAAGGAAGTAAAACGAATATCCGATCAAATCCCAGCTGAACGAATCCGATTTTTTTTTTATCCATGTTTCTCCAAATTAAGATCCATGTCAAACAGTTGGGCTTCGAAAAATTATACCCATTAATCCCTGGTTGTGTAACCATGGTCTACGTATGTTGGCAAGAACAACATGAGTCACTGGTGAAATTTATCTTTGGGCGTAGCGCAGAGTGATACGAGTTTCTATTCCGCCAAACGTTGTCTAGACGGTACGAATAGTTTTCTGCATAACTTCATCGTGTTTTCTGATTACTGATTGTCGTGTCAGTTGATCGTCCTCAGGGATGCTTGTTCTTTTCTTTTCGTATTCTCTCAGCGAACTACACTACCTGGCAGAGCAGCCCGCATGGCCATTCTCTTCTATTGATTTATTTCAACTCCTATAATTTGGTGCTCGTTTGCTTATAAGCGCTAACGACGTCTTTCAATGTAAATGTATCTCGATAACGAACTTGTTCACGCAAGGAACAGCTCAACGGATTCTCTCATTCATAACACTCCACTCTGAAACCTTTGAATTTCTTGTCTGCAACTGAAACTTCATTTTGATTCAAGGGCCGTTACGATTTCAAGTAAATATAACCCATAAGTGAAATGTATAATGCTTGTTTTTAATGAGACTAGCAGTACAGATCACTGAAATTTTTAATGCGATTGTTGGAAATGCAATTCCTTGAGTACGCTCAAAGAGTTATGCAGGGTAAAACATGATTTTACTTGAACATCATCTCTCACGATTTGATAGCTTTGGAAAATTTTGGAGGGAAGTTTGAGGATGGTTCCAGGGAGGGATGCACATTGATTTCTTTGGGACCCGATGTGGTGTGTACCTCGGTAAAATATGTTAAATGTGAATATCACCAACACAATCAACGACTTCACAGTCGTGCTGCTATTAGTTGCCTTTGAAAACCGGCAATATGACAGTGACATACGCAGTTATTGAGGTGCCGCTCAGGAATACGCCTTTTTACTCAAACAGATTACATTTGTCCTTGTTATTCTACATGTGAAAGATTAAGATGATACTCAACGTGACTGACATTTTCATTGAGTTATTTATGGTTTCCATTGATTGGTTCAATTCCTGGTTCAATATCGGGATTGAAACATATTGTTGAGTAATGCATGCATTCCAGGGGACGTCCTATTGGATAAGCATTAGGTCAATTTTTTTCAGTTGATAAGAAATAATGGTCTTCACGCTCACCCTTATCCTCCATAACATGTCTAGTGGCACGGGAGCCTCGAATGTGAACAGCATTTGAAATTCATCATCTACGATACCCCAACATACGAATTTGAGCCCCCCCCCCACCCCATCCCTAAACGGTAAAACTTCGTGAAGTTGAACTTCCATCTATTAGATTTGGTAGGCAGTCCTTCGAAGTCAAGCTGTGGTTGTTGCTGTCAAGCCCGACCAGTCATGCATTATCCTGGATGTCCAAGTTGTCAATGGCAGCTTGGACATGGAGCAGACTTGGCGGGCCAAGATAAGGAAATATGACACAAATGATTTACGGCAAGCAGTGTCGGAGCTAAAAGGAGTGGCACCCAACAACATCAGGGTGATGTCTGCAACCTTGTCGTGGCGCGGTGTGTGGTGCGGGAAAAGTGCCACGGAGTTGCGCGAGTTGGGCATCTCAGTAGGCGTACTCCGTGGTATCACCACCCGTGTCCTGCTCGGCTCATATTTGAACTGGTGGTCGTTTTATAGAGGCACTTCCCTTCATCCTTCTCTCCCACCCCCACCTTCCTCATCTTCCCTCATCCCTAGGGCCGGCGTCGGGTGAGTCCTGGGCGTCCTCCCCATTATTTTATTTATTTATTAATTTAATTTTTATGGCGTGCCCCCTCCGTCAAAAAAAAGACATTTTGTCTTTGAGGGGAGATTAAAAAAAAAAAAAAAATTCAAGGTGAAACAAAAAAAAAGGAAACATAAAAAAACCGAAATATGCAGTTTTTGGTGCCCTGGTCGTACAGAGAATAATTCATGAAAATCCGGAGGCATAATGAGAATTTTTCCTCAATTCTAACACTTGGGTACAATATTAGTAAGCTATAAAGGAACCGAAATATTGAAAAATCGGATATTTTGTGAATATTATCCCCCTACCTCCCCCTCGCCATGCTAATATTGATACTCTGGTGAAATAATGTGCTACTCAGAAATTATCTGAGTCGAATAAATGAAGAAACACGCAAATCGGTTGGAAATTGAGGCCTGGGCAGAGTACCTAAGATTGTGCCCAAAAACGCACGAGTTTTGAGTGAAAAGTTCCGTGCAACGATATAAACAAAAGCAATCAACTGAGTCCAGTGACTGGTCATTTATTTATCCAGGGATTGAACAGGCTCACTGCCCCTGCAGCAGTCAGTTTATGATGAATTTTTAATTTTGTATGGCAGTGAAACGTGAAAATCCTGAAAAATGTCCATTCGTGCAATATGAGTAAATGAGCGAACTTTCAAAGCTATGGAGGAATATCGAAATATTTGAGTCCATTGTAATAGCTTCATTTTCCTTGAAAATTTGCTAAAACTGTGATGAAGAAGCTGATAGTGATTAAGAATTCTCTAAAAAAAATCTGATCCTGATAACAAAGAAAGACCAAATCGTAGCTCCGAGTCGTATAGTTATTTACGGTACAAGACGAGTTCATTAGCGACAGTTGGCGCCACAGCTGTAATTCACATTCACACATTCCCATTTGTAATTCTAATTAACACAACAAGTCTTATGATATTAACAAGGAACACACTGTAATGAACGCTAATCTGCATGCTGAAGTTGGAGTATCGCTTGGAGAGCGAGGAGGAATCCGCCCGCCTTCCAGCCCCCTCTTTTATACTTGAGTTATTGCTGTGGGGGCGGTTATAGAACGTCTCTCGACTCTCTTGATAGTCTTGGGGTTGAGAGAAGAAATCAGGATCCCTTTTCACCACCATTTTCGAAGTTGGTTGATAATGAATGTTGATTGTAGAACATCGATGCTGTCGAATAAATTCTTCATAGCTACACCAAGATGGATGATGCAGACTCATGAATTTCCAGTCCTCGTGATGTCTTACTAGTGTTATTCACCACTTCTCCATCAATTTAAAAATTCGTTCAGTTTCTTTTGATAATCCCTCTTAATTATCATACTCCTATCACGAGTAGAAGATTGTAATTCCTAATTAAATATTTCCAGAAATCAATTAAAAAATGGTATTTGGAAATTATTCGTTAATTTCGTGTTCCAGAAACCTTATGGTCTCTCGTCAGAGCGGAAAGCTCAGAAAAGCTACCTTGTTGCTATCATATCCACGTCAAGAAGGTTTTACTTTCGCAATAATTACTCCATTCTAGGAATTTGAGACAGAACCGTAGTTACATGAAACCACAAATCCCATACCAATTCGTACGAGTAGAATATATCACCAAAGGTGAACCTGTGAGCAAGAAAGGAAGGAAGTGCGATTAATGATGAAGCAGAGATAAGCTCAAAGGAGCCATTGATGGGACGACGGGAGAGGGTGGAAAAGGTGTTATATTACAAAACAAAGACAGCTTAACGCCTCCGCTCAGCGCGAGCCGCCTCATCCTGTTTTCTGAGCGCCCTCCACCATCTGTTTTCTCCTCTGCTGTAGAACTCAACCTCGGTTAAGTGTTAAGTGCATCATTAATGCCGGAGGCTGAGTCAGATACGGAGGGACACTTACCTGTGCTAAGCCGCTTATTCACCGGGCTTATTCCTTGACAAGCGGATATCTTTTACCGGGGACTGTCTTCACTTTTGTGAGCTAATGCATCTCGGGATGGGTTCGACCCATCAGAAGAGAGAACTGCGAAATATGGGAGCTACGGAGATTGCCATCATTAATATGAGTACGCTGAATTCACTATAATTTTCAACAAAATTTCGAAAACAATCAGGTTCATTTAGCTTTCCGAAAATTTTGAATTGTCAACGTTTTGCGATTTTTAGCGAATTTTCAAGGGAAATGAAGTTACTTCGGTAGACTGAAAATATTTAGCATGGACTTTTTAGTTTTTTTCCCCACAAAAATCCATGATTTTGGAACATTCTAAAACGGTTCCTGAAGTTTTTGAAAATTGACATAAGAGGTGTCCCATTTTAAATACCGAAAAACTTTGGAAGTCGATTCTACAACTAATTTAACTGAGAAAATCTCTCCTAGCAATTTTGCTTTAACCCCTTGTTCGACCTTATTTCACTAAAATTACGATAACTACCTCAATTTACCGTGAAAATGTAAAAATACGGGCACCTTTGGAAAGAGCGTAAATTTTTCAACTTTATAATGCCTAAAAAAAAGCTATTTTTGGGTCTGATGGATGAAAAATCAAGTCAAAGAGTAAATTTTGTCAGATTGGCACAATTTCCTTTTTCATTATTTTTGTTTTTAGGGTTTTTCTTTCTCATGTTTTTTAACGTACCTCATCATCAAAAACTTTCCGTAGATCTTAGCTTTCCAATGGTATAATAGAAAAATATGTTACAATCGAGTTTAGCGGAGAAATTTGTATTTGAACGAGGAAGAATGTGATTTTTTTCAACGAAGTTGACGGTTTGACGGGGGATTCGGTGCTTTGGAGTAGCGGAAGCGGTGCAGACCTCGGATTCCTCCCGGGGTGATAGTAGTAGGTAGGCACTAGAAACAGGAAATAGGACGCTATTTCGAACGGTGCCCTTATTTTTAAATTTTCACGGTAAATCAAGGATGATATCGTTATTTTAGTGACATAAGGTAGAACACACGAAAAAATCTCAATATTAGGAAAACTTGGAAAAACAAGGGATTAAAACAAAATTGCTATGACAGATTTTCTCACTTAGATTAGTTGTAGAATCGACTCCCAAAGTTTTTTCGGTCCTTAACGTGAGGCACCCTGTAGATATCACGATATTTACTCGTAGGTATGACGAGAGGTTATCACTTCTTCTCGGGCTGAAGACACTGTTAACGATATCATTTCGAATTTTCCTCTTAGGTTTTTATATTTTGTCGCTATTTGTTTCTCCCTACTGTTAAATCTTTGAGACTAAAATAGTGCACCGCGAGTGTTTTTCCTTTTCACTTCAAAACTTTTTATAATATATTCACCCGGTCGACAACTTGAATAAGTGTTCCACATAAATTTCAAGTTTTTGCCAAAACATTGAAATTGAAATGACAAACGAATAGACGAGTTCGTCAGCCAGGAATTTTGGACCCCAGGGATCAAAATTCCAAAAATAGGTCAAAAACCATGTTTTTGTGGATGTTATTTTAATAATCAGAATAACATTATGATATATTCGGATTCAGTACAAAATTATTGAATAAATACAATTTCAGACATTAAAAATAGTCATATTATTGTGAATATATAACCTAACATTTCCAGAACACGGTCTGTGCATACAGTATTTAAGCATACAGCCTTATTAGCGAATTTTCAAGGAAATGGAAGAATCTGAAACGATCCTTCAAAAAAAAAAAAAAAAAACTCCTAGGTATTAGCTCATATTAATGATTTAGTAGTTACCTTTTGTTAATATTGTTTCTTCCTTAATCATAGCTTCAACTACAAGACTTCTTTGAAAATACGCTCATTAATTCATGCTGCATAAATGATTTTTTCCATGAAAGTCCATTAAAGACCACTAACGATTCTCGATTCATAATTCCTTTTGGTCCTCGAAATGAAAATTTTTGCTCAACTCGAGGAACATCATCAACAAAAAACACCAAAATTCATCATCAAGCATCATTCAACTTCTTGAATTCAATCAGTCAATTCAATCAACTTGTTCCACATCCCTCTGATTTCAATGATATTTTCAAGAATTATTGGACTCGGGGTGGAAATTGTCCTTTCTGAAAATCATGGCCAATTGAGAGTATTTTGTGCGCTTGCGCAAACGTGATATCCATGTAACAGCTATGACTTTTACATTTTCCAACAATATTCAAAGATTGTGTGGATTGACGAGTATGTAGAGTCCCAAGGATCTTAGAGACTGATGTTTTGAGATCAACTACTTACTATGCATCGGATCAACTGTACAATCGGGTTATGGATACGAGGAAGCTATGTGCCACACCACCCTTGGCATACTTTTTTCTGGCATATTTGCATGAAACATCGAATTTACAAGTCGATTAGAAGGTAGAGTTAGAAGGAAGGAAAAACCTGGGAATCGTGTTTAAATGCTCCGGATCTGACTTGCACGGCAGAATATCACTGAAGTTTCATAACAAACTTATGTTGAGCAATTTTCATGGGAAATTTCACTTACTAGCTCTGTATTCATAATCTGTATTCGTGAGTAATATACACTATCTAGTACCCTATCGAATAAATAGCACATACCAACATTGAATACTCCAAAACATTTTTTCACCATCTAAATCCGCAAAAACTGGAGGGTTCCTTCAAAAGTTATGACTTGGCGGAAATCAACAAGGGGCGGGTGACAAAAGAAAAGCGATGAGAATCATTGATTAAAGATGACGCTCTGTAAACAGATTAATTTTTTTAACGTTGAAAGGTGTAAATAAACATCACTAAATCGGAAGTAGTGATTAAATTTAATTTTACACTCCATTACTGCTTACAATTACTGATTGGCATTCGCAACATCTTACGGATGTTACGATCTTCCCAACAAGGCGACGTTCACGAACATGTACAAGCTATTGGCGTAATGAGACGTTCATACCGGAAAACATTAAACCTGTAAGTATATTCGTTAAAACACCTCTGGGAGATTCGATAACGTTCTTGTCCACTACTCCCATTGCTGTAACGTTTATAGATCAGTCATGCTTCCTACAGAATCCTCTTCTCGGATCCCACTAGCTCTAAAACGGACTGGATTTGGTATGAACGGTTATTTGAGACCTTTATCTGATAGATATGGTTGAATCATTTCACTTACTTGTCCACTATTATAAGAATGTTAGCGACACTATCATGACAGCGATAGGATGCCGAGGATGTCAAGATGCGCATGCGCTGTCGTCCATTACCAACATGAAGGTTTCAGAGGCTTGTGGTCGCCATCCTCAGATCGTCTTGGGGTGACTGGAATGTCAAATGACTCATGTTCCGAGCAGTGATATACGGCATGTAATGTATAAATTATCGCGTTAGACTATAGGCTCGCGCCAGAACCTCAACCGCGATTCATAAGCACGGCTATGACTATGAATGAGATTCCGCACATTCCAACGCTGCAGAGAACAATGTGGCACCGATGTCCCATAATGCTACAATCGCAATCGAGCCTCATTCGTCGAGAAAGTCAAGGACTTCATGTTTTGCAAGACGCATGCCATCTCCCAGATGCATCACAAACCAAAATAAAATTCTGAATGCAATAAAGACAGATCGGAAGGTAGTGTGCACGCACACGATTGCGAAAATTCTCATCAAAATCTGTCTTCCTTTTTGGAATTTCAACACTATTGCGCACAGCTTCCTAAAGCTTATCCACTAACTCATAAAGTACACCCATTTGGAAAAATCGAAATATTAGTTATATGAGAGCGTAGTCAGCCTTGCGGTTGTGGACGAACACATGCAGGACCCACTCGTTAACTAATTTTTTCACGTTTTGCCTATTTTCAGCATACCATACCACCATACTTTATGCACAGGGTGTGTTTTGAAGATGACTTCTCCACCAACTCATAGAGTACACCCCCTCAGGTGTTCCCTGATTGGATACAACGTATTATACACTCTAGTTTTCATGTTTATATAAATTGTTTATATATTATATATTTATTTACATTTTTTGACAACTACTAATTTCTGAAATTGAACTTATATCAAAAAGTTTGTGCTGAATCCTCTAAAAATACATTTTTGACCTATTTTTTTACTCTAGGTTTGTCCAAAATTCTTGGCTAACGAACTCGTCTGTTTGTTTGTTATCATGAACATTTTGGCTAAAACAGGAAATATTTACGAAACAATTACTTAAGTTGTCGTCCGGAGCGGCACATATAATATCGATATATGTAGGTACCTTTATATTATATATGTCAATATGATTTTTGGAAAAACTTCAGGAATCTCTTTAAAGTAATCCAAAACGAACTTCTGAGAAAAAAAATTCAAGAAGTCCCTGCTAAAAATTTCAAGTCCGTTGCAATAGCTTCATTTTCCTTCAAAATTTGCTAACATGATGGATTGAATAATGAATTACAAATCATGTGTACATTGGTACCTTTGAGTTACTATCACAATGTAACTCTACTTAATGTATCATTAATTGCTGTTCGGCTAAATCTATACTTGATACTTAAATCATTTAAGTATCAAGTACAGATTTAGCCAAACAGCATACATTCATCATTTTCATTTTGACCAATAGTTGGTTCAAGTATAACTAACGTGGCTACTAGTAGGTGATACAATGTTCACCGAGCCACAATAACCTCCGTAGCTGAATAATTTGGCTCGGGGAGGTACCTATGTAACAAGATGGCGATGGTAATGAGAGCACTGAAAGTGGGAATTTCTGCTCGGGCGATCGGTGCGGCAGATAAGGATGCAAACTATATTATTACGGCGTAGTGGTTAACCTGGAGCGGACGGGAGCGGTAGGTTCGCCCTCCGGTAACGCGAACAGAAATTACTTCGATGTCATGCATGTGCAAACTAGATACCTACAGACCTTCGCACATGAATACTATCGCCGTTCCACCCGCTCGAAGTTCAGTGTAGTGCCTAGCCGTTGCATTTCAACAACAAAAAAAACCGAAATGCAAATAACCCCTACAAACTAACCCTGAGTGAAACAAAATAGGTTTCTAGATGTTCGCTAGATTATGGACATACAATTACCATCATTTGACTTCGTTCGCATACCAAATGTTCGACTCACATCAGCCCCCCTGCAAGCCTCTCTAATATGCACCCGTCGAAATTCCTATCCCTAATTTCACAATTGAAATTAAAGTTGATAGTTAGTGCAATAATTCACAAAAGGACTTAATCACCCCCGATGGAATTGTGGTAACTCATCCCAATATAATTGACTTAATGTGAACTTTGTCCGTTCCCCCACAAATTACAGTTACAGAGTTAGTGTATAAATCATTACATTTTTGTGAATAGTGAACTTGTAAAAACCCTTAATAGAGAAAATTCCAATAGGTTGAAAGCTATCAAATGGTATTTTGAAGTCATCTGTGTACACAAACATGTGAACACTTAATCCTTTATGTACTCACATGATCCTGAGTGTCTTATATGCATCAATAGAGCAACTTATAAGGTATAAGCAATAGTTCAGTATCCTTTCTGTCAGCGGATACTGAACGATAAGTATCAGCATCAATTCTGCCTTTTTGTAACTGCCTTGAAACAGTTCCCCCACTTTCCGTGGGTCAATTTTCCAATAGTCCTTGGATCATTTTTCAGTGGATCTATTTACCAACTGTATTAGGATCAGTTTTTCATCTGTCTTTGTATCAGTTCGTCTACCTACTATATTTGGAATCATATCCTGTAAAGTAGATAACCGGTAACATGCAAATCTGATGCCTTAACATTTTCGGCCAGTTTTTTACTACCTATTATCCGTTTTTACCACCTTTTATCTTAGAATATAGGTCCTTTTATCATGGATCTATATTCCTGCTGTCTTTGGATATGTTCTTTCTTCAGTAGGGAAATTTATGTATGTAAAAAATATAAGTTTTTCAACAATTTTCTCTAGTTTTTTCAATTTTTCATATAGTAAAATTCTAAATCTTACTCATCTCTTTGTAACCTGGTTGCGGCAGTAATGACTGATTGAGTTTAATAATTCCAAAAAATCGAAGTCTAATAACACTGGGCATTCACATGACTGCTATCCTTCGGAGCCGCTATTGTGCTGGCCTCCATGGGTGTAATATAGGCAGTAATTTCAATAACTGACCGCATTTGGTATTCTATAACGGGGTTATAGGGATCAGAGAATTCTATATCGAAACCCGAAATGGAATCACTAGTATCGTTAATATTCAATATATGCGCCTTCTGCTGTTTGCCCCAGCTGTGTCCCTCGCTCGTCTTTTAATCCCGGAAGCCGTCTCACATGAATCGCATGAAACTTGAAAGGATAAGCCTTTCAGCTAACAATGATAAAACGGGTGAGCATTGGGGTTCCCATTCGTATACCTATTTTTCATTCACGCAAGGGGTGAGAGCTTTTTTATTCTATCAAACCAATAGGAAATAATGTTCCTACCGTCCAAAACCACCGAGAGCACATTTTAGACAGTAAAATCAGAAAATTTCGTCGTATTTGTGTAAGTTTTTGTGTCTTTCAAGTGTGGGGATATAATTTTGAATTTTGACATCCAACGCAATCTCTGGAGTTTGCCGCGACATCTACCTTTTTCACCGTCGATTAGGGCTCACATAACGAGGCATCTAGTTTACTTAGAGTTTTGTATATGACTCGCATTAATAAGTCATCTGATTCAAAGTAAATAAAGGTCAAATCGGAAGGTACATGCCACTTACACCAGAAGATTATGTGGGTGCAAACTATGGTACTCCACGTAATGTCAGAGTTGTCAAGCTTTGAAGTTGAAGCATACATTGAAGTGTTTGTGAACCGATAAATGAATTAAAATTCTATCCAAGACAATTCAGTCGGCAAAATCAAGGAATCAGGAATCAATCATAAAATTCTTAGTGGTTAAAATCTCAGAAGTACCTTACTTGATAGTTGAGGCTATTTATCTATACAAATCCAGGCCAAGTAAGGAATCCAGGAATAGTACTATCATTTTCATGGGTAAGATCTTTCGAGTTCGTTACTATGGCTACCCTTATGACTCGGTGATGGAGACTTGAGTGACATGATCCAAACGAATGACACATCTACCTCGAAAGTACCTAGTGCTAAATAAATTGAATTCGCCGATTTCTCTCATTTAGTCCAATCCAAGGAGAAAAGAATGGGGTGGACGTGAAAATAGGTGGACACAATTGTTAGATAATCGAACACCTTTCCAACTCGATATCCGTCTTTTGGAACAGCTGCGACCAAGAAAAAGGGGAAGGACATTCACAAGCGTCTCTGATAAAAATCCTTGGATGCAGGGTAACGAACACTGGCAGAGTGGTAGTTCCCCTCAGCCTCGGTCTGTCCGCCCTAACTCTACTCAGGGGTTTCCAGTAGAAAGAGATTCTGTCGTACTGAAACGAACTGGTTAGATAAAAGTTGACAGGTCAAACCGATTTCGTACCGAACGAGTGCTATTCAAGTCCATTGGAAGGAATTGAAGCGCCAGGGAGAGAGTGGGAAAAGGATTCCATCATTACGGCACTGCTTACTTGAGATACACCAACAGGACGGGTGGTCTTTGCTGATGGAACTCAAGTGACAGCATTATTTGTTTTGTGGAGATTCATCAAGCCAATAAGAATTTGAACTGTCATCCTAAAATACAACCACATTTCAATGAAATCATTGCATAAGGACATCAATTTGTAGATCGATTGGTTTGGCCTCATTTAGCTGTTCATGTAATATCCTTATCAGTCAACTTAATAAATATGACACATTCTTGTTAGTCAATAATTGTGTGTAAATTTTCACTGACATCAATAAATAAAGTCAAACTGCACTGAATAATCGTATTTGCATTCAACTTATTGATTAAGGCCCACTTTCACCAAAAGTTGTTCAAATCGCGTTTAACTAAAAGCCTTTATAGTTAATCTGGAGGAATAAACCCGGCAAGATGACAAGCGTCTTTCACCAACCCAAATCATCGTTAAACGTCGTTTAAGATAATCGAGTTTGTCTAAACTTGAAATGTCGAGCGGAACGAATGAAAGATGGACATTATGACGTATTGGAGCGATAGAAACGTTGAATAACAACCACCCGCGCACATGCTATCAGTAGATTCCCGCCTTGTGTATCGTTATCAGTGTCAGTTTTTCGAATTCCTTGTTTTTTCTGGTTCCTGTGGTTTGTTTCGAGTTTTCCGGTTTCCTTCGTTTTATTTTGCTGATTATTTTCATCACCTACCTATTGAGTTATTACACATCATCACTTTGAGCCGCAACGAGCGCAACAACTCCAGTATTTCTCCAGACTCAAGTACCTTCCTTGATGAATCCTAGCGAAACACAGTGGCCACCGCCTTGTTCTGAACGGTAGGAATGTACTTCGATAATTTGAATGATTACCGATGGATGTAATCTCGAAGATGAGGGCCCCCAATTTCACCTCAATAGAAATTTATTTTGGTCGAACTGGTCTTTTTGTATAATAGTCAATTTGTATAATTCGTCCGAATAGAAACAACCGAAGAATGTAGGTTGCACTATTATGTTATTGAAAATAACCATTATTCATTTTAAATTGACGCTTTGAACTTATTTGTCCGACGGGAACTCGAGGCGAGTGTCAATCTAGTCGAGCACTTGGATACTTGGGTACTGAATCGCTTCTGGATGTTGAGCTTCGCTATTCCTTCCAGAAAATGGGAACTGGCTTCGTCATAGTGTGGGCAGCGAAGAACTATTTGATTTGCCATTTCTGTTATACATGTAGATGTACTAGCTGGTGAGAAGGTGATTTGTTCTTAGACGGGAGATAGTGGAAAAGAATACCTTGGGTTTATTAGAGATAGATTTGAACCAGGCACGTTTAGTGGGTTTTGGGAATGGCGCTTTGTACCTCGCTCCAGAGGGGTGATTCTTATGGAAACTCTCCCATGCTTTTATGAGTTGTCGGTGGAATGTGTTGCGAAGGTCCGAATATGGGAACACTGGGGGAGCGAATACACGCTGGGGAATATGTATAGGTACTCTCAGCAGCTTTTGGTTTATTATTTTCAATAATGAACCTTTGGAATCGACCAAGAAAAAACAAATTTTAACACTCCCTCAAAATTTGATGTTTTACGTTTCAAGGTAAGTACGTAGAATCCAAAAATCGAATAAAAATTTGGCCGTCCGCCGTACGCGGCACTTTTGCCACTTAGCATTGACCGATTTTGATGAAATTTGGTATGTAGGCTCCATTTGGGGTCTAGTTGTGCCCCGAAGATTTTGGTTGATGTAGGTCACTTCTAAGGGTTCCAAAATCAATTTTGAAATTATGAAAACGCCCTAACTCAAAAAATGTTGATATAAAGGTATTGTTTTTCCTTCAATTTAGGATTCTATAGAGTTTTTAGAATTTTTTGAGACCACGCGGAGCTCTGTAGGACAAACCGTTCGCTCGCTACGAGAATTTAAGGGTTTTACGTATGATAAATCAGAAACACGAGTGGGAATCGCAAAAGAGGCCTAATCTCCGTTCAAATTTTAGCTGACCGAAATACGATCGATGTTTTCCTTCAAGTTGGATGGTTGGTGACTCTGCAGACGAGTGATCCATATAAAAATAATAAACCGTTGTGTAATAATTTGCAGCGTTTTTGTCAGCGATCTCATTTCCTATTATTCCTTTATGTCCTTTATCTATCATAAGTTATAATGGTAAATGCAATTGTGGCCCGAGTATTCCCCAAATGTCCTACAACATCGTAACAATATTCATATCATCTCTTGATTATAGGCTTGACTTTATACCAGCGATGTTGAAAAAAACTTCATAACCCATCCAGTAGGTTGACAAAGTAGTTTTAATTTGAATTAAACAAGGTATACATACATCACAATTCAATACGAATTGGCTATGTCGTGAAAAATATTTTTTTTTTTTTTTTTTTTTTTATAGAGGAGGAAACCGTTTATTGGTTGACAGCGGGAGAGGGATGTTAGTCTCACCGCCCTTTATGTGGGGGTCCAGTCGCTATAAGCAACTGGTTACCCACTAAAACCTCCTCTGTTCGTCTGGACTGCCCCGGGACTACAGTTGATGCATTACTTCGGGACAGCCCCTTTTTCAGCCCGGCTGTTGCTGGGCTTCCTCTTCGTGAGGCCTAATGTCTTTAGGCTCCTCCTTGGCTTCGATAGGGGATGGGGCGTTTATGATGTTAAGCCTTCCCAATCCCTATTTCTTTCCTTCTCTTTGAGAACTGCGATGACGTAGGTATTGATGGCATCCCAGTTCTCCTTTGTCTCTATCATCTTATTAACGATGGTCTCTGGCTGAAGTTCACCGACTTCGTCAATCAGGCTACTCCGCATTCTCTCCCATCTAGGACACTGGAAGAATGTGTGGTACACATCGTCTTCCTCGATCTCCAGGCCTTCTGCGACTCCATCTTGATCCTGCTGCTCGTCGTCTGTGATGCGGTCACGCTGCTGCTGGCAGTAAAGACACCGCGAATCCGTGGTCCGCCCAATCTTTTTCAGGAAGGACCGAAAATAACCGTGCCCGGTAAGGAATTGTGTAAGATAATAATTCACTTCCCCGTGCACTCTCTCTGTCCATTCCTTGACGCCATGAATCAGCCTTGCAGTCCATCGTCCTCGACTCTCAGACCTCCACCTATTTTGCCACCTCCTCATGGTCTCTTCTCGTTCTTCCTTCTTAACCACCGTCGGCGCATTCTCCGCTTTCCTCAGGTGGATCCTCCTGCGCTCGTCTGCCAGTAGGTCAATTGGTGTGACCCCGGCAACAACCTGCACTGCAGGGGCTGAAACCGTCCTGTAGCCGCTGCATATCCTTAGTGCACCACGTCGCTGTACCGATTCAATACGCGTCCTGTATTTTTGAAACTTCAGAGCGTCTGCCCATACTTCAGCACCTTACAACAAGATGGCATCGGTTGTTCTCATGAGCAGCCTGCGTTTGGAGGGGGATGGGCCGCCTATGTTAGCCATAAGACGGTCCAGCCTCCCCACCACTGAAGCCGCCCTATCAGCTGCCTTACATATGTGCGCCCAGAAGCTCAGTTTCACATCCAGCATGACACCCAGATACCTTATTACGTCAGATGTGATAATGCTCTGGCCGTCGACAAGCATCTGGATATTTCTGTCTATTCTCTTCCGGGTTAGAAGGACAATCTCCGTTTTTTGAATAGCCAGCGACAGGGATCGGGATCCCATCCATTCCAGTATTCTTCTCATGGTCTGATTCAGCTTGAGCTGCAAGGCTTCGGTGGTTCGAGCCTTCATAACCGCCACTATATCATCAGCGTACCCCACAAGGAAGACGTCTTCTGGCATTTCTATGTGAAGGATCCCATCATAGCTGACATTCCAGAGGTCTGGCCCTAGGACTGAGCCTTGGGCAGCTCCCGAGGTGACTCGTTTCCTCCTCGTTCCTTCCACAGTGTCGTACTCCAACCACCGATCTGTCAGGTAGTCCTGAAGGACCCGGTAAAGATACCCTGGGATGCTAAAGTCCCTGAGAGCCGCCAGGATGTCACTCCATTTTGCCGAATTGAAGGCGTTCCTTACATCTAGAGTAACTGCCATGCAGATGTCTCTGCTCCGGTGGTTACCGTGAAAAATAATAAATACTAAAAGTTAGCGCCACAAGATTTTCCGTGACTCAATCCACGACAACTTTTACCTCTATTGTGATAGCAAAACTCAAAGGTAAGAACGATAGTTCCAGATAAGTGGACACTGGAGCTCGAGAGGAAATGGAAGGTCCAATCAGAAGAATAAACATTCTTCAATCTTTGGTTACGGGGGCAGTAAAATGTTGTGGAGGAACAGACGTCCATCAACATTTTGATTTAATTCGAACTAAACTCGAAAGTATGATGAGCTGAAGTAAGTTCCAAACTACGTAGATGACACTATAAATCACAAATTAGTGTTTGTAAAAAGGACTGGACAACATAATTAAGAGTTTCATCATAATAACCAAATCTTATTCATAGAGCACTCGCTCACTTTGCAGAGAAAGGTGTATCTATGATCTAGCTAATACTAATGATAAACTTTTTAGCCTAATTTCTTCTTCCCTCATATTTCATTGGTCGTGATAAACTCTCCGTAATTCTGCGCTTATACTTCGTTCCTCTCCATCTTGCCAGACAGAACTTCCTTCACTAGATGAGCGACACGTCCCAGGAAGGCATTTTGTTCTTTCTGCCACCAAACTGTTCTTCCTACCACAATTAACGGATCCCACTTCTGACACCCGTGTTATGTGAGTGCTTAAATTGTCATTGAAATGGGAACAAGAAATGCATTCATGGGAGTAGAACAAGAACTTAAAACGTTCATTTTCAAGGAGATCAACAACAAAAAATATTTTCGTAAGAATGTAGTCAGCATACCTTGAATCCATTGCAATACTATACAAATGTGATTTTATCACGAGTTTAGTAAGCAAGCACCTAGTTACCTAATGTCTTGTACTTGATCTGATTGTGTAGAATTTGTTCTGACAAAATTCAAGACGATGTAAATACTATGCGGAATGAAATTGAGAGATTCGATCGATGGCACAACAATTTTAGGATCCGTGATGTTTTCCCTTTTTCCTCAGGCGGGAGAAAACCGTTGCCAATATACGTTTACCCTCGGAGAAATAAGAGGTCACCATATTTGGACAGTGAGGTAACGAACAACACTATAAATAAGAGGGCCAACATGCCTGCTTTCTTGAGTTAACAAAAACAATCCACTCTGTTCTGGAAATACTTTCTACCCGTGCTTTCCGTTGACACCTTTTTTTCAATAATGTAGTTATAAAATGGAGTCTTCTTTAATTCTTGTTATTTATTTTACGTTAATGTTTTGACGGTGCTCTGCTGCTTTCTTCAGCCTGATTGGTACCTAATAATTAGGATTAAGTTTCATCATCATTTTTCTAATATTTTCTAGACCATCCTCAGCATGTCTCCAATGGCTGTTATTTATTGCTGCTACATGTTTATGTTCTCTGCTCCTCATTATTATTATTAACGTACGATAAATCAGAAACACGAGTGTGAATCGCCAAAGAGGCGTAATCTCCGTTCAAATGTTAGCTGACCGAAATGCCATAGATGTTTTTCTTGAAGTTGGTTGGCGGTAACAATGGCAAAGCCGTGTTCTTTGCGGATGAGTGATCTGTATAGAAAAATAATAAACCTTTGTGTAATAATTTGCAGCGTTTTGGTACAGAACAATAACAACGGGAAAACAGACTAAAAAACGAAACTCGTAAAAGCTCCTTTGCAGATAGAAATCGGTGTCTGAGGAGACTACTATGATGATATCATACATATATCATCATTCATTCATATCATGAATGGAGCATTGAGAGAGCGGGAACTTCCAAGGTTATTGTTACATCCATGCTTCCTCCATGTACCTATCACTTCCATGTGTCTACCTACTTCCATGTATCATAAAGGTAATCAGGTAATGATTAATAAAACCAGTCCTGTTCTGTATCTCGCCAAGGTGGCCGTCTTTTATATCTTTTATGAATCCCCGTTCATCCGCTCTAATTATAGTTAGACCCCTCAGTTATTACAGTTATCTTTCATTTTGCATATATTATGTTCCAAATAGGTATGTAGTTGCTTCAGGGAGAGCGCTTACTTAATATTCGAGAGGAACTGATCGAAAACCAGTCTGTAAGTTTAAGCACAACTGACGGCACTGACCCTCATCCTACCTACGGATGAGGGTGTTCATTTCTTCCTCTTCCATCATTGGGAGAAGATAAATTACGTCACGCTCTATCTTTTAGTAATTTTTTTATTTCTAAACATACGTAAGTTCTGAAAACAGCTCAATGGGATTCTGAGGCCCTGAATCAAAATTTCTCAAAGATGCCTTCACATTCAAGTTTCCGAATATGCCTCAGTACATCCACGCTCAGCTCTTTTTTTTACTTGAGCAACCCTTGTTCATAAATTGCAATTTTTATTTTGTTTCCGACACTATACGATGAGGTCTCCCTCCTTAAATCATTATTGTCGCACAATACCAGTACATGCGTATATTCGTGGAATTGTTTTTCAATTATCCACCAGTGCCGTCTGAAGATGGAAAAACGAAAATCCTTTAGATATTGTCTCTTGAAGCGGTTGTTCATTTTCATTGGTACCAAAAGTAGATGTTAAGATAAACTCGAGGACACTTAGGAGTTTCAACCATTGCTTTGAGCTTTGCTAATAATCCATGAATAGAAAATAATGATGTTCTGAAATTTTCCCAGTTTTAATCATTGTGGTGTTGAAATGACAAATCATAGAAACTCACTGGGACAAAATTATAAATATATTTTGAGAACAGTTTTGTAATGGGTTTCCCTTGTTATTGCCGAGAGTGGACATTACATGCTCCGCTACGTCACAGGCCGGTCACTGCTGTATTGAAGAGAGTTCGATGAGCAACCGAAGTCTATCGAGGTCCCAACAAGTTCCTTTTTCCCTTTTTCAGCTCGGCTTTATGATCCGAATCAGAACGTAAGGACTAGAAACAAGGCGGGAACTCATGAAAGGCCAAACCATTTCGCGGCATGGCTCCAGCAGTACGTGCTGAGACTATTGCTCCACATATCATCCGCCAAAGAGCAGGAGTGTTTTCAAGCCGACAAGGAAGTTTTAATGAAAGATCGAGTTTCTAAAGAAAGAAAATATGGCCGAAGGAGTTTGACCTAATACCGCTCCCCGCTGCAATTCTCACTCGCCGTTAGTTTTCCTATTCTTATCACTGGAATACCGCCCACCACACTGTTGTCTTACCCATAACGAAATATCATTGGTAACATGACATTTTCCATGTTGCGCGGTCTTCAGGCCAGTGGACAAAACTTTTAAAATATCATAAAAAAATACTGCAACCATTCACTTAAACAAACTAAATACTGATCATAAGAAATTGTTGGTGAACTTGCTGCATTATAAATAATAAGAGGACTTGGTTAGTCTTCCAACTTTGAGGATCGTCAAGGATGGTGATGAGATGAAGAGGGAGGAGCTTCACCTAATTTGATTTTTGGCGCCTCATCTTCGTCAACTACTTGCTTTTTTCTTCGTCGCGGGTAGTAAATTCCTCACACATTGTCTTAATTTCCTCATTCCCGTTCTTAACTAATTTGTTCCCTGTCTGGTAGCTTGATAGTATCTCAGAATATTGGCTGTTTTGGTGAGGGGACGGGGTTAAGAAAGGCGGGGCTAGTTTAATGTTGTCTACACAATGGACCGACTCTCAGTAATCAGCAGACTATTATTATTCTAGGGCTCACAAGATTGAACAACGACAGCATCATGCTGTCACAAATTGCCCATTATATATATATTTGATGGGTTTCTCGCTTCTTGCAAGAGAATACTGGAATCTGTCGTATCTTCTCTTTTAGGTTCTTACATTCGGCTGCACGATAAAGTTAGTATGCATAGTAGCAAGAACAAAAAGGAGAAACATACCCAAATAGGTTGCAAATTGAGTGCTGTGCAGTGAGCTTAACACGATAATATGAGAATAACCCTTTTTGTTTACTATTTCCAATAATGAACCTTCGGAATCAAACGAGAAATTTTTTTTAACCCCTCCTCCCCCTCAAAATTTGTTGATTTACGTTTCAAGTTATGTAGAATCCAAAAATCGAATAAAAATTTGGCCGTCCGCTGCCGTACGCGGCACTTTCGTCAGTTAGCATTGACCAATTTTGATGAAATTTGGTATGTGGGCTCCATTAAATGGAGACCCCAAATTTTGAGGTCTAGTTGTGCCTCGAAGCTTTTGGTTGATGTAGGTTACTTCGAAGGGTAGGAAAATAAGGGTCGAAATTTTGAAAACGCCCTAGCTCAAAAAGTTTTGATATAAAGGTACAGTTTTCCCATCAATTCAAGATAGTATTGAATTTTCAGAATTTTTAGGGACCACGCGTGAATCGCAAGAGAGGCCTAATCTCCGTTCAAATTTTAGCTGAACGATCGATCTCTTTCTTCATGTTGGTTGGTGGTAACAATGGCAAAGCCGTGTTCTTTGAAGACGAGTGATCTATATAGAAAATTCCAAAGGTTCATTATTGAAAATAATAAACCAATAATAAACCTTTGTATAGTAATTTTTAGCGTTTTTGGTTTATCATTTTCAATAATGAATTTGTGGGATTGAGCTAGAGAACACACGTCTGCAAATAACACAGCTTTGTCATTGTCACTACCCCCCAACTATAGTTTCGCTTCACAATGAAGTTTATTTTAAAGAAATAAACACTTCGCATTCAATTCGAATAAATAGTTAACCATAACTACCCGCCATCACTTCCACTTGAGAGAGACTTTTAACCACCTCCAGCAGAGAATTACTCGAAGCTCATAGACTTGAAACACTGGAACACATTTGGAACACGGGTTAGTTTGTATAATATACTACATTGCTAAAGCGATATTTCCGACATTGTGTGATGTTTATATGATTTGTAGTCGAAGGTGATCAGGAGCGGAAATCGCGCAAATTAATGGTAAAGTCGTGGGTTAGCGGTTTGAGTAGCGTGCTAGGAAAAATGTGGAACGCGAGACGGGATTGAGTGGGATAATGAATTGAGAATGGAAGGGGGAGATGATGAAGTCCATTTTAGGAAGATGGATGTAAAAGGGAAACGGAGACAGTGGAGGAAGGACGAGGGAGTCGCCCACTAGCGTAGCTGGATACAGGGGTGGTCGGTAGCCTATTAGCTGACCAGCTGCCACCCCGCACCGCTCAGTCACCGTTCACACTTCTTCTTGACACCTGCGGCTCTTATAAAATTTAATCTTGTTG
The DNA here is from genome assembly GCA_009739505.2 of Apolygus lucorum. Lineage (NCBI taxonomy): Eukaryota > Metazoa > Arthropoda > Insecta > Hemiptera > Miridae > Apolygus > Apolygus lucorum. The sequence goes on from CM019168.2 coordinate 50,613,251, forward strand.
TGGGTGATCTCAAAGGACGCTATGAGTCCCACGTGTACTCTAAACTAGCAATCACACACATTCATTCTTCTTCACACGCATTCTTCCATTTAAAAAAAAGTCTGTGGAGTGAATGAGGATAGAGTGAATGGATTACTACTGCATCATGCTTATGAACTTGATACCATAATACTTAGCCTGGTCACTATTAAATAGGTAGAACATTTCTAAGAAATATTCTGCGTAATCCGAAAATTTCATATACAACAGATGATAGGCAACTGTAGAAGTTATACTTCCAAGTAATCTCATGCGAAGTGACTACCAATGATGAATTCTGATGAAAGTATTTTCAAAAAAATATTCACCTATATTGATGATGATGATGCATAATAATGATGATGGTGTCCAGATCCATACGGTCTACATACACGATGAAATTCACACTGAAAAGTATGAACTTTCATGTTATACTTCGGAATTATCCTTCATGTTTGAGCGAATTTGTGGAATCAAAATTCTTCAAGGAGGCCTGAAATACAAGTGGAAATTTATATTTAGCTTTTTCTCATATATGTAGAAGTGAACAAATCATTACCGCTCTATTTGGACTATCATAAAGCAATTTTGAAAACTAGCGTCCGAGGTTTCTGAGCTTTTCCAAAGAGATCGTATCTAAAATTCAAGTCATCATGTCAGGTGTTATTCTGCCAACGCGTACTTGGCTGGGGGCTAAAGAAGGAATCACCATTTTATCGTTAAATTGACAACTTATGAGGAGGGATTCAAAGTAATTTATTGCTTTGGGTTTTGAAATTGAACACTTTTTATTTTTTCACGCTTTCTCTGTTATGAGCGCTTCACCCACTTCAATAGTCTTCAGACCATATTTTTGAGGGATTAGGGTAAGTGGCCGAATGTATAACTAAAATGGATTTGTTTAAGTTTAAACTGGAATATTTAAGCACCTTGGAAATGGAAAATATGCGTACTATTATTCATAATTTTGATTTTTTTTCACACTTCATTTTGAATTCTGATAAATTATAGTTATAATACCTAAGATTATAGTATCACAAATATTCTTGAAAATTCGGAAATATCAAGACAATAAGGAAGTAGGCTCACTCATGAGAGGTGTCGACGAATTATGAAGAGACATAATAATACATTTTGAAAAGCACAGATAAAATATATGTTGAAGGAGGTGCCGGGGTGACCTTGAAGCAGTAAAGTGAAATAAGTAAACAACCATTTCAAGTTAAGTTTTCGTCCGACTGCCATACTTGGCGTCGCGGACGTCATCAGCTGTCTTCCAACAGGAAGATCAGAATTGGTTATTACGATTACTCTCGTGGCTACTTATTGTCTCACCCGTTTAAGTGGAGCGGGGTTCGCCAACGATCCAGAGCTGCTTTCGGTGATCTCTCTGGAACCAGTTGATTAAACCAGCTAACGGCCGTTGGCCCTTAGAGGTGAAGTAGCTCTGACAACGAGCCATATAATATTGTTTCTTCGTGTGAAATACTTCTAATGTAATCTATTTATACACCACTTGCTAGCTACATCAGATTTTACAATAAGTTGATTAAAAAAAAAACTTTTAAAATGTTCATAATATTCTTTGAAAATGATGATTCTTTATGATATCAGTTTGCATGATAGCAAACAATGAATGGATATCAACTGAATTTTCCGATGATCAAATAGACTGCGATAACAGTGCAAAAAAAATCTAGAAACTATCTTGGACAATCCAGCGACCTTACTTCCCGGAATATCAAGAATCCACAAGTAACATCACCGTGGGAGGGTGTTGGTACAAGAGTCATTAGCGAGATGCCCTGTGAGAAAGGAAGCTCTCTCGTTAGTCTTGCATTTGTATAGTAGGCAGGTTGACATGTTTCTTACTAAGAAAATAATCCCTACAATTTTTTTGGCCGAACACATACATTTTCATACTTACATCTCAACCGTTATTTCTCCTGTGATTTTTTTTCTTTTTTTTCATCCTTGTTGATACAGCTACCAACTGATAATCAATTTGGATTTCATCAAAGGGGTCCTTTTCTATTCTGTTCAAATTTTGTTTACAATTTCTACAATTCGTTGAACTAAGATCAGTTGCATTAACTACGTACAAATACATTCAGTCTTAGTGGTGATTAAGAGGCGCTGCAAATTACTACACTAAGGTTAATTAGTCTTTGCAGTGAAAACCATTCTGTATTGACCTGCTGTTTTCAGTACGGAGTTGCTTCAAGTTTCTTCCCTACGTATCAGAGTTACACTAACTTTCTCTCCCATTATACACATCAAGTTGGATGTCGAAAGTAGTAGTTATCCCATCCCCACCTGGTCCATTAAACACTCGATTTTAATAGAAAACATGTGTTTCTTCCAAATTATTGATGTTTACCTATAATTTTGTGCTTGTTAATGGCGACGCAACAGAGGCATATTCCGAGGGAAACCGCACCAATAAACCAAGCCCTAACATGAAAGGCTCGACATTAATATCGTCGGTAGAGATATTTCATCGGTAATGCTCGGTGATTTATATCTGAACGCAGCCGGAGCTCCCGGTAGTGAGGATGATAATGTTCAATTAAATGCTCTCATTTCCCTGTCTTTACTGGTTCCCCACAGTTCCGTAAGTATCTTTCTATGCTTAATATCTTTCTGTTACCAACTCATTTCGCGGGTAGGTACGAGCACACGCAAAATTGCGATATGTACCTCTGGGAGTCCATAGTTCTAGAAATATAGACTTTGGGTTCCATGGGATGATGTCGATGGGAGTTTTTAGTTATTCATAACTTTTCGTCATTTAGTCAATGTGGATATCACTCGTATTTTCACTTGTATTGCTAAAATATGAGGCGAACACTCGAACATTATTTTATTTTTTCGTTAGAGAGGGAATTTTATAGAACTTGAAATGTTCTCTCTAATTTCTATCATCGGTAGAATCACCGTAAATTATTTGCTAAGAAAGCATGGCTTAACATCAGAGGGCAAGATAAATAGTTGAGAATACCTAATGAACCTTTGGAATCGACCAAGAAAAATATTGTTTAACACCCCCTCAAAATTTTATGGTTTACGTTTCAAGGTACGTAGAATCCAAAAATCGAATAAAAATTTGGCCGTCCGTCCGCCGTACGCGGCACTCTCCCCACTTAGCACTGAACGATTTTGATAAAATTTGATATGAAGGCTCAATTTGGGATCTAGTTGTGCCCCGAAGATTTTGGTTGATGTAGGTCACTTCTAAGGGTTCAAAAATGAATTTTGAAAACGCATTAACTCAAAAAAATTCGATAGAAAGATATTGTTTTTCCTTCAATTTAAGATTCTATAGAATTTTTGAGACCACGCAGAGCTCTGTAGGACAAACCGTTCGCTCTCTACGATAATGTAAGGGTTTGACGTACGATAAATTAGAAACACGAGTGTGAATCGCAAAAGAGGCCTAATCTCCGTTCAAATTTCAGCTGACCGAAATGCGATCGATGTTCTTCTTCATATTGGATGATTGGTGGCTTTGCAGACGAGTGATCAATATAGAAAATTAATAAACCATTGTGTAATAATTTGCAGCGTTTTGGAAAGGGGAGCCGTGTTGAATATGTTGATAGAAAAGTTTTGTCATAGCCCAAAAATTACGATTCAAAAGTTGCTTCAAAATATGGAGAATGCCGATGTCAGATGTGGATCGAACCTATGTACAATCATCGGCCATTTCTAGTTTGTGGCTTCTGTTTGTGCTTCTTTGGATTCGCTGCCTCGTCTGACCGCAGGTTGCGACTCATGGACTTCAGGGATGAGAAGAGGGTATGTCTTAGAAGCAGGGTGGAGTCGTCAAACTCATATAATTTATATCGTCAACTGGACCCCGCGGTGAAGTGCGGACGTTTGCTCGGGTTTCAGAGCATTGCATGAATACGCTACGATGGATGTTCAAGTTTGTTCTCTGAAACCCTTTATTTGAATGCGAAACCATATCGAGAATCCCACCCACCCTCGGAGAGATGCTCAATGTGCAGTCTTTATCCGATTTGGAGACGACATTTCACTTTCTATACAGGGGTCTGGTGTTGGCGGAGTTCAGATGTCGTGCGCTTAGTAAATCAAGTTTGTCGAGCGATGAGGCAATGAGGTATTTCAGTCAATTTTTTATTATTATTATTATTATTATTATTTTTTTTTCAAAAGAGTAAGGCTCAGGAATAACGATAATCGGGTCTGTTCGTCGAGAAAATGTTTTTAAAAAATCAGAGAAGCTAAGGAAAGTTGAAGATTTGAATGGTGTGACGTAGCTAGCCAATCGTGACGTAGCTAGCCAACTGTCTTTGAAAAAAGTATCCATGCACAGAAACTCTTGGAGGACGTCTTGGATACTACAAAATATTACTCACACACGCGCGCGGCGTAGTCCGCGGCGTAGTCCTTACCTAGTGTGTGTGCATTTATAGCGGCCCGCCTTTTTCAAACGTGTGAGCTCTTTAATTAATTTTTCTACCACATGTTATTGTATCATTAGGCCTAAATTTGTAGTATATAGGTTTTCAAGGGTGCTGAATCCAAATTTGATGTCAAAAACCTGAATTTCCGACCCACCGAAATACCCCATTGAACTCCTTGATGACTCGCAGGCCTGGAGTAAATTGGCACATTATTGCAATTTGGTTGGCCATACCGCAAATAGCTTGTTGAGAATTTTAATTACTAAGGTTTTCTGCACTAAACCATTATTAATTGGAAAGTTTACTTTGATTCCAACGTTTTTTTCTCTTACGATGAAATTCAAAGTTAGTTACACAAATAATATATTACACTAAGATCCGATTTTCCAGCAGGCGGTTCGAAATAAACCATGCTGTATTGTTTATTCTGCTATTGTAATTAATATTTTCGAGTTATGTCAATTTCTTTCAATAAACTGTTATCTTCTTCCTATGTACAATATATTCATCTTTTTTCAAAACGACAAAAAAAGTTTATAAAGGGTGCTCCCGTGTTTTAATGGAGATTTGAGGGTTTCGGCCTACTGTGTGGCGGGTAAAATTCGAAAGATCGTAAACAGAACACCGAGAACGGCTTATTCCAATCTCAAGAGGATATTAGATTCCCCTCATCAAGGGTGCCTTGGAAGTAAAGTTCATAAGCCATCATTATTTCAGGTGGTTAGGTGGTGTCGTTTCCGACTTGCGATGAGAATATAATTAGTTTAAAAGTCGTTTTGCGTTAAATTCCCCAATGAAAAGTTTCTGAGACTCTCGAAAGATGTGGTTATCATCGGTTGAGCTCTCAAGAGCAGGCTACCTGATGTGAAATAAAAGCTCATTCCCAAATTGGCCTTTCTTCTCCATAAGCTTTTCCGAGGACTTGAAAGAGATGTAGGAAGGATCAAAGGGAACGATTTTAAACGTGGTTATGTCGACCCGCTCATGAAACCACCCTCTTAACTGGGGGCACCGAATGTTACAACCCTATCAACTAAAAGCGGTATTATCAAATAAATTTCAGATTTATGATTTTTTTTCGAGTGATTTACCAACAATATACTGTACTGAGGTCGGATCTCAGACCCTGTAACCAAGCAGTCAGATGGACATGACTGCTGAAAGTGCTGATACAATACTGTGATGTAACTATTTAAATACCATCGATTGTAGTGGTAAAGTTTTTTTTTCCAAATATAAATTGCTAATTTGACTGGTACCTACTCTTGACTCCAACATGGAAGTAAGTAAACAATTTGTTAATCAATTACTGAACTCTCTATCAACTCCTAAATCAAGAATTTTTCTTCTGTTCAAGTTCGAGTTTCCTTCCCATTTTGTTTAAATAAATTAAACTTTTAATTAAAATTGAATTAAAATTAGATTGAAATTGAATTAAAATTAAATTAAAATTAAATTAAAATTAAATAAAAATTGAATTAAAATTAATTTAACATTAATTTAAAATTAAATTAGAATTAAATTAAAATCAAATTAAAATTAAAATTAAATAAAGACTTTTATTAGTATGAATATTATACTAATACAAATATTTGTCTACTTTTCTATCTGCCTGTCTTGAACCGATTATAGCTGAATGGCCCAACCGATCTTCACCAAATTTGATACATTCATTAAATAATGTTACCAGAGAGGAATTTGACAAAATTGTACGCAGTACGCAACCTTTCGCAATTGTGTGCACATTTTATACGAATGGACCGATTTTCATGGGAATTTTTAATCGTGCTCATCCATAGGGAAACTCTTTGCAGAATCCAATTCTACCCGAGTGTTAGTTGGGGGAAAAAATGAAACCTGTCTTGAACCAAATACCTCCAAATCAGCACCCAAAATTCAAATTAAAAAAATCAAATGATAGATAATGACAATTAATTATCTTTGATGAAAATAGTCAAATACTGGCAACCAGTGGACCCAATTTTGATTTACTCAATTTACTAGCAAGTATCGAATATTGGTAAGACGTGCAAAATTGGTTCTTCAACTTTTTAGGTATCTTTATTATATTTTTTTTTTCTCATTAATTTAATAGTATATCATCATGAATTCGATCATCATCCTAAACCATCCAGTTTTGAAAATTTATATTTCCAAAAGTTCGGAATTATCTACTGGGATTTGCCAGCTTGATCTCATTCCCTAATGTTAAAAATTTTTATCTTTTTGACAATCACCACTGTTTTTTTAAATAAAGACTTTTATTAGTATGAATTTCATACTAATACAAATATTTGTCTACTTTTCTGTCTGCCTGTCTTGAACCGATTATAGCTGAATGGCCCAACCGATCTTCATCAAATTTGATACATTCATTAAATAAGGTTACCAGAGAGGAATTTGACAAAATTATACGCAGTACGCAACCTTTCGCAATTGTGTGCACATTTTATACGAATGGACCGATTTTCATGGGAATTTTTAATCGTGCTCATCCATAGGGAAACTCCTTGCAGAATCCAATTCTACCCGAGTGTTAGTTGGGGGAAAAAATGAAACCAGTCTTGAACCAAATACCTTCAAATCAGCACTCAAAATTCAAATTAAAAAAATCAAATGATAGATAATGACAATTAATTATCTTTGATGAAAATAGTCAAATACTGGCAACCAGTGGACCCAATTTTGATTTACTCAATTTACTAGCAAGTATCGAATATTGGTAAGACGTGCAAAATTGGTTCTTCAACTTTTTAGGTATCTTTATTATATTTTTTTTTCTCATTAATTTAATAGTATATCATCATGAATACGATCATCATCCTAAACCATCCAGTTTTAAAAATTTATATTTCCAAAAGTTCGGAATTATCTACTGGGATTTGCCAGCTTGATTTCATTCCCTAATGTTAAAAAATTTTATCTTTTTGACAATCACCACACAAAACATGCTTATGCCTCAACTCAAGCATAATTCAAAGTTTTCAGTCACCAACAGGAACGGTGGCGAATTCGCAGTGTAATCTGCTGCTGTCAATAGTTTTTCCTAGGTCAAAGGCCCTCTCCATAGGTGAAAGTTGGCAGCTGTTTTTCTCATTAACTGAATTTTATGAAATTTATTGTGAGAAACTCGTATGAAATCAAGACAAACATCACTAAGGTTGCAGGTCTTCTGATTCGTAGAAAAATAAAAATTAATAAATAAATTTGAAATAATAAAATAAACACATTTTTAACAAGAGAACTTACTGACCTCAAAACTGATTATGACAAACCACTAAAAATGAGAAAATAATAATTACATTATAAGTTGGTAGTTAGGTACGCATTGATAGGTGGGTGCCGCCGTGCTTAAACTTTCGCAAGTATATGTATAAGTCATATTTCCATAGTCACTTTATCTGGTTAGTATAACATTTACATATTACCGAAAGTGCAATATAAAACATCTGCCTAGGAATTCTTGGTATTTCACTAGACCATCTTTTTATTAGATCTACTGGTATCTTCAACTATCTACTAGGTATAACAAGCGTGTTTGTGTTCTGTATTGCTCTGACGCCCCATGTATGACAATCAATATTATGATGTGGGTATGTATGTAGTATGGGTGTGCTTATTTGCGAATAACTACTAATTTTTATTTTCTCCTTATCATCGATTTCCTACAATGAGTTTTGACGTCGGTCCGTTTTCTTGTTGAGAACGTTTTTCATAATAATAAATTATTATTTCTTGTGTAATAGCTTTTTATGCTGATTTTTTTCTTCACATCACTTGTTTTTCTTTATCCAAGTAATGAAGAATGTGTATCTACTCATTTCACATTTCGTTGCCTCTGAATTTGTTTCAAGATAATGATTACTGCTTAATAAAAATATCGCTCTAGTTTTAATATGTCGTGTAAACGCAAAGTGCATTGATGATGAATGTTATGAGTTTTTGCTCAAATAACTAAAAGTTTCTTGCTAAAGGTTTTTTTATGTTATTATTTTATGATTAGGCAAATGGCTCGACTGTATTGAATTTTGGTGTTAAAGTGACATCACCTTGTCCACCTCTGAAGGAGGTGTCCCTATTGTGAAGGAGCAGGTACCCTCGTATTAAAGAGGAACAGCTTCACTTCTGTGGGAGCAAGTACGTCCCTGAAGGGGACAACAGCTTCACCAGTAGTGGGAGCAAGTACGGATCTTGGAAAGATCCAACAGCTACACCACTATAAATTTAGGAGCAAGTACGATCTCCTGAAGGGAGATCAACAGCTACACTAAATTTTATGGGAGCAAGTACGAGGCTCTGAAGGAGGCTCAACAGCTACACCATAGATTTTTATTGGGAGCAAGTACGGTCCTTGAAGAGGGCCAACAGCTTCACCAATAATTTAGTAGGAGCAAGTGAGATCCCTGAAGGGGACCTACAGCTACACTACTGTATTAATCAGGAGCAAGTACGCCCCCTGAAGGGAGGCAACAGCCCAACTGATCAGATTATTGAGGAGACAAGTACACCTTACCAAGTAAGGTAACAGCTACACTCAATAGGTTTTGGCAAGGAGTTTTTTAGGGTTTTGAAAGTAAAAGAGCTTTTTAGGTGGAGTGGTCAGACAGAAGGTCAGGAATAGAATGGGTGACTAGAATTGGGCCCGCTCCCTATTTAAGCAGACCTAGGGTTCCCCTTCTCGGTATCCCGGGAATTTCCCGAGGGTCCCAGGGGAATGGCCTAGGCTGTCGGGGAAAACCCAGGTTACTGACCTTCTGTGCTGAATTTTATTCTTATCTGAATATTTATAATTTTACATTTATGATACTTGTTAATTTACATAATGGCTGATCTTATTCACTAATAAACATATTCTTAACTTAGTTGTTCTAAAGCTAGTGGGGAAGGTTTATAACATACCTCCCCCAATATGTTTGTTACAAAGTAAATTTTTTTTTTTTTTTTTTTTTTTTACTTATTTTCTAACTTAGAATAAGGATTGGAGGGTCTATTATGTTTTTTCCCTCTTCGTCGGGTGTGGCGAGTCGGGCCGAACTTTGAAGGTTGGTTCTCCCAGATGTTCTCCTTGATTTCTTGGTCGCTGGTTGTAGCGGGGCCTCGTTGGTTGGCTGCGTTGAGCATCGCTGTCCGACGAACATCTATCTGTTCCGCCTTTCGTTGTTGTAAGAATTCTTTGGTGAAGTACTCCTTGAGGGGTGCTCTGTTCTCTTTCCCCTTTTGTTGCTTGGGCGTATGTTCGGGGGCCGGCTTCTGCTTTTCTGGGAGTGCTGGTTCGGTGGTAGGATGTATCGTTTCCGCGATCATCTCCTTTATATCCGTGATGGATGGTGGTATTGGAGTGACCGGGTTTTTGATCATCGAGTGAAGTGTTGATTGTCTCTTCTGCTCGACAGGAGCCGGTGGTAGTGCGGTTTGGACTGTCTCCAATATAAGCTCCTTTATGTCCGTCATAGACGGCGGGATCGGTGTCACGGGATTTTCGATCATGAAACGAAGTCTCGACATTTCGTAAGTGATTCGTGCGAGATCCATTTTGCAAGTGGTGATTAATTTGAGATACCGAAGGGTTTTTATGTGGGTCGATATCGGTTGGAGAAGGGGAAAATCTGACCCTCAGGTTGTACCGTTGGGGTGCTTGACCTGCGGTCGCGGTACCTGACGGATTATTGTTGCCTTTCTCATTTGGTGAAGGGATTATTAATCCGGCTTTGCAGCGGTCAATTGACACGTTGTGAGGGGATCCTTCTCGTTCTATTGTGATTGTTTTGCCATTGTTGACTAAGACTTTAAATGGTCCTTCATACAAAGGTTGTAGGGAAGTTGTTTGGACAGGTATTTTTACGTATACCCACTTTGCTTGTAATAGTGTTGATGGTAGATAGTTTTTCTTTAGAGTTTGTATTTTCTTGACAGTTGGATTGTTGGTGGTTTGTTGCGGTGAAAATATGTCTCCGGGTAGTCGTAGGGGGTATCCGAACGTCCGAGATGCCGGGGAAGATTCGTCCGCTGTGACACAGTTTCGTAGCCCTAGCATAACTAGGGGTAAGTTGCGTACCCAATCGATGTTTTTTGTTTGGGCCGCCAAACTGGATTTAAGCGAACGGTGCCAACGTTCTATTTTACCGTTGCTTTGAGGATGATAGGCGTTGGTATGGCGGTGTTGTATACCGAAGGTGTCGCACATATTTTTGAATATGTGTGATTCAAATTGCCTTCCTTGGTCTGTTGTTATTGTGTGTGGTACCCCGTATCTGCTGATCCAAGTAGTCAGGATTGCTTCTGATACTGTATCTGCATCTATTTTTGCGAGGGGTATGCATTCTATCCAATTGGTGGCTCTATCAATAAATGTGAGGCAGAATTTCTTTCCTTGTGACATAGGTAATGGTCCTACTATGTCTACATGTAAATGACCGAACGGTGGCGTTTTTGGAAACGTTTGTAAAGGTGCCTTGGTATGTTTGTGTATTTTGTTGAGCTGGCATGGTTGGCATTGTAGGACCATTCTCTTGATTTCTGTGTTCATTGCGGGCCAGAAGAATCTGTCTGTTATAAGCTTTCTGGATGTTCGTATACCAGGGTGACATAATTTGTGTATTCGGTCAAACGTTTCCTTCCTCATGTTGGAAGGTACGTAGGGCCGTATTTTGTTATCCTGGAAGTTGCAGAGTAGTGGGCCATGTGGGGTTTGTTCCACACGCCTGCGGTTGGGATGTTTTGAGAAGTAGATTTCAATTTGGGGATCTTTTCGTTGTTCCTCGATGAGTTTGAGTGTATCATCTGGTGTATATATCTCCTCTATCCTGGACCATGCGTCGGCAACTACGTTGTCTTCTCCTTTTTGATAACGTATATCCGTTGTAAATTGGGATATGAAATTAAGTTGCCTAATCCTTCTTGGGCACGCGGTTTTTGGTAGTTGGTTGAGTGCATATGTCAAAGGTTTGTGGTCCGTGAGGATGTGAAAGTGTCTACCTTCCAATATGTCTCTGAAGTGTCTTACTGCTTCAAAAATGGCTAACAATTCCCTGTCAAACGTAGAATATCGTTGTTGTGTGTCTGAGAGGGTTTTGGAGTAGAATCCTAGTGGCTCAACGTTATTTCCGTTATATTGACTGAGAGCTGCTCCGATGGAGACGTCACTGGCGTCACATGCGAGCTGGAGTGTTGCGTGTTGACGGGGGTGAGCCAGTAGGGTAGCTTCAGCTAGCATTTGTTTTAGTTTGTCGAAAGATTCAGATGCTGCAGGGGTCCAGTCAATAGGAGTTTTATCGTTTTTCTTGGAGTTGTGAAGAAATTGGTTGAGTGGTCTCTGGACTTTCGCTATGTTTTTTATCCCACGTCGGTAGAAGTTAATCATCCCTAGGTATCGGCGAAGTTGGGAGACGTTTGTAGGTTTTGGGTAGTCCTTGATTTGTTGGACCTTTGAGTTGAGTGGTTTGATTCCGTCTTTTGAAATAGTGTGTCCGAGGAAGGTTACGCTCGGTTGTCCTAGTACGCATTTGTCGATATTTAACTGGAGCCCATGTGATGCAAGTTTTTCTAGTACCGTTTGTAGATGTACTTCGTGTTCTTGTTCGTCCCTTGATGCGATTAGAATATCATCAATGTAGATGAATACGAAATTCATGCCTCTTAGTAAGTGGTCCATGAATCGTTGAAAAGACTGGGCGGCGTTGCGTAATCCGAATCCCATTCTTGTATATTCGAAGAGTCCAAAAGGCGTAATTACGGCTGTTTTTGGTACGTCTTCCGGGGCGATAGGTATGTGGTGAAATGCTTTTGTAATATCTAGCGTGCTGTAGATGGTTGTACCTTCGAGGAGGGTGTTGCAGTCTCGTAAATTGGGTACCGAGTATTTGTCCGGAACGGTGCGCGAATTTAGCTGCCTATAGTCTCCACAGGGTCGAATGGACCCGTCGGGCTTGGTGACTATGTGTAATGGTGAGGACCATGGGGATTTAGACGGTCGTATGACTCCCATGTCTTGTAGGCGTGTGAATTCGTTTTTCGCCAATTTGAGTTTGTCCGGTGCCAATCGTCGGGCTTTCGCATATACTGGAGGTCCCTTAGTTTCGATGTAATGGTAAACTCCGACGTCTTTATACACAGGATTTCCGTTTGGTCGGGATATCTGTATGTATTTTTCCAAAAGTCGTTTATATTTTGCGTTTGGCGGGATATGTGTGATGGAGGCGATTGGTTTTGTAGCTGAGATAGAGTTTATCCGTCCAGAGATAATTTCGCCATTTTCGGAGTTTATTAATCTTCCTTTTTTCAGGTCTACTAGGAGGTGGTAGTAGCTTAGGAAGTCTGCCCCTATGATGGCTTTAGGTATATCTGCGACGGTGAAGTCCCAAGTATAATGTCGGGCGTTGAGTTGTATTTTGGCGGTGAGGTTGCCATATGATGAGATGGAGGATCCGTTTGCCGCGTATAAGGAGGTTCGTGAGCGATGTTGTCTCCTGACGAGCTTATTAGGTAGAACCGAGATTGATGCACCGGAATCTACGAGGAATGGTATGCCTTGTTTCTGACAGTAGATAAAAAGGCGGTTTGATGTTGTATTTGCAGGGCGTCCCGCCGATACGGCTGCAAAAATTAGTTTTCCGACTGGAATCGGCAGGGTTTTTCGCATTTCTTCGCGTCCCTCCCCCATTTCTCGTGGTACCAACAATTCGTTCTTGTCCTAGATCTGGATGGTGATCGGGACTGATCTCTGTTTCGGGAGCGATTCTGGATTTGCGGGTTGCGTCGTCCCCTATCTCGAGATCGGGATCGTGAGCGCGCCTCTCGAGGACGTTGTGACGATAACTGTTCAATTTTGTTGGTTAGCTCGGCGATTTGTTGGTGCAGCGAACTTGTAGGGGTGTCGTGAGTTGTTGATGACTCCATGATTCTATCTGCGATTAGTGCGAGCTTCGTGGGATCCGATTCCGTGGATGCTGCGAGAATGTTGCGGCAGGCAAGGGGTAGTCGATTCATCCATAATCTACATAGTAAGGTGGATGGTATTTCGGTTCCCGCGACGTACCTCATGTCATTAAGGAGCTGAGATGGGGTTTGGTCTGATATCGGCGGGTTGTCGAGTAGTAATTGAAGTGATTTCGACTCTGATCGGCTATATGTGGAGTTTAGCCTGTCCTTTAATAATGAGTATGGCTTTTCTCCTGGGTCCGTAAGTAAATCAGCGACTTGGCGTAAGGCTTCGGGTGGAAGGACGGCGATGACCCTGTTGAATCGGGTTGTTTGTGAAGTGATTCGCTCATTTGAAAAAATCGCTTCTGCTTGAAGGAACCAGAGTTTGGTATCCGCGCTGAGAAATGCCGGGAGCCTCGTTGTGGACGAGAGGGTGTCCAATGTCTGGGTGTCTTGCGTCATGATGGGGTGAGTTGAGTGATGACGGGAAGAGAGTGAGACAAACGAGGCGGACAACGGCAGAGGAGCGGGTTCAAATGTCGGTGGTCACCAGTGTTATGAGTTTTTGCTCAAATAACTAAAAGTTTCTTGCTAAAGGTTTTTTTATGTTATTATTTTATGATTAGGCAAATGGCTCGACTGTATTGAATTTTGGTGTTAAAGTGACATCACCTTGTCCACCTCTGAAGGAGGTGTCCCTATTGTGAAGGAGCAGGTACCCTCGTATTAAAGAGGAACAGCTTCACTTCTGTGGGAGCAAGTACGTCCCTGAAGGGGACAACAGCTTCACCAGTAGTGGGAGCAAGTACGGATCTTGGAAAGATCCAACAGCTACACCACTATAAATTTAGGAGCAAGTACGATCTCCTGAAGGGAGATCAACAGCTACACTAAATTTTATGGGAGCAAGTACGAGGCTCTGAAGGAGGCTCAACAGCTACACCATAGATTTTTATTGGGAGCAAGTACGGTCCTTGAAGAGGGCCAACAGCTTCACCAATAATTTAGTAGGAGCAAGTGAGATCCCTGAAGGGGACCTACAGCTACACTACTGTATTAATCAGGAGCAAGTACGCCCCCTGAAGGGAGGCAACAGCCCAACTGATCAGATTATTGAGGAGACAAGTACACCTTACCAAGTAAGGTAACAGCTACACTCAATAGGTTTTGGCAAGGAGTTTTTTAGGGTTTTGAAAGTAAAAGAGCTTTTTAGGTGGAGTGGTCAGACAGAAGGTCAGGAATAGAATGGGTGACTAGAATTGGGCCCGCTCCCTATTTAAGCAGACCTAGGGTTCCCCTTCTCGGTATCCCGGGAATTTCCCGAGGGTCCCAGGGGAATGGCCTAGGCTGTCGGGGAAAACCCAGGTTACTGACCTTCTGTGCTGAATTTTATTCTTATCTGAATATTTATAATTTTACATTTATGATACTTGTTAATTTACATAATGGCTGATCTTATTCACTAATAAACATATTCTTAACTTAGTTGTTATAAAGCTAGTGGGGAAGGTTTATAACAATGAACATCAATCCTCACTTACCCGATGTCCGGTGAGCGGTTGAGGAGATCTCGTGGGCTGCATAATTGACATAATGAACGACGCGATCCGAGCTGTCAAGCGGGAAATGACGGTGGGAAGAGGGGGTATTTACACGGGCGGATCATCCTCTAATTATCCACGCGCGAACGGCGAGGCGGCAGCGAGGGAATCCGATCGAAGCTTCCTAGACAATCTGTCTTGTTCCATCCGTCCTTTCAGTTAAATCACAACGTTCGAAAATACGGTCAGAGTACGAAATGAAAAGTGATGGATTTCCAAGGTCCTCAAACTCCAAGATCGTATTGAACAACTTAATTCAATATAAGAAATCATAATATTTATTGGTATTCTGATTGACCAACCTACTGGATCGGAGAGTAAATGATTACTACGAGTATGTTCACGACGTTTTCCCACAATTCCTTGGCTCCAACCGATTGAATTTCGCATATCGATACCTCAAAGCAAAAAGGGGTTATGTCTTGAAACGGAGTTTTGAGAAAAACGCAAAAGAAGTTATCACCAGTGCACAATTCCTAAAATAATGGCTTATTACACCAAACTCTTTAATTCATTCAAGAAATTTTCGAGCTATAATCATCAAGAAGGTCAATAATAGTTTTGTTAAATTTGAGTTTTTTGAAGTTGAAAAAAAAAGTTAAACGTGGAAGATGGATGGACATAGCACTTTTGTGCTTTAAGGTATCGATATAATACTTCATCATTATTATCAGGCCAGTTCCGAATTACTCTCCAAGTTTGAGATACTAGTAGGTGTTATGCACTTTTTTTTTAATTAATTTTATTACAAATGCCTGCTCCCATCGCTGATTACAGGCATTTTACACATACTATTTTATGATATTTACAGCTTATACCTATATCAAAATAACTTTACTGGTTCAAGTAAATAAAGTATTAAATAAAGTTAATAAATAAATGATAAAACATTGAATAATATGCAATTTCTAAAATAAATCAAAATTAATTTCGTTTATGAAATCTGTAAATTCATTCATATATTTAGTGACTAACACAGGAAAGTCCACTGGCCAACCAGAACCGCCCAGCACTGATCTCCTGATTAAGCGTGACCGCTGCGGCTCGAACAAGATACAGTTGAAGTGCAACGAAAAGTACCTCTTGACCCACGTCCAATTCTCAAGAGTAATAGAGAAATTGCAGAATTTGTATGTTTTTGATACCCAAAACGTTCGGCCAAGAGTGACACGAGTGCACGTCAGTTTTCCCCTGGAATTGAAACGTGGAACGCCATTCTCGGCAGTCTTACATAATACTACAGGGTGTCTACACTTAAGTTGGGCATACCATCAGGGTTCAATTGTACAAGGTATTTCCAACAAACAAAGTCACATAGCAATTTTTTTTTAGCCCCATGTTTTTCAATTTAAAAGTTTTTTTGGTGTTTTTGACCTCACATCTTCAAAAGTGTCATAACTCCTGTTATTTACCTAGACAACTCAAATTTGTGGAAACGTTGGAAAGAGCAGTTTATTTCAAAGGAAAACCAATATATTTTAACAATAGAACATTCTAAAGAAATCAAATAAAAAAGTAAACTTAAATTTTTTCTTCGAAATTTGACTTTTTTGATTGGAGGTCACTGAATCCCTGCCCATTTCGAGAGGCGCTCTTCGAAAAAAAACATGCTGAAATCGTCAGCTTTCTAACGGTCTATCAATTTTTCTTTTTAAAATTTAAATTGGGAGAGAAAATCAAGTTTGAATTCCAAAAAACTTGTGTTTTACAAGAAATTCGAGTGTTTTACGCGGTGTATGGTCACCCTCGATCTCAAGATGACATAAATAGTTTGGTATAATTTCCTATGTTATTTTTTTACGATGAATCCATATTCTTGTTCTATTGTTTAGTAACCTCATACCAGATGGGAAACTCCACCCATAACGGATTTTTCTCTTTCTTCTCGTCATCATAAGTTTACTGTATAAATGAAAATTAAACGGTGATTTTCGTACTTAGAGTGAACAGTAACAACTGTTACATCCCTCCAGAATGACTCAGTGTAAGTAACATAATTATAGATCATCATTCATCTATCTCATCTAACCTGTGAGAAACCCTTCTTCCATCTAATGTCAATCATCACATTGTTTGTCATTTGTAGATAAACAAGAAAAATAAAGATCCTGATCCAGGGTACTTTTCCTCCATTAATATTGGACTAGTCAGAAACCCACTACAATATAATTATTACTATTTATTTGTAGCTATAGCTTGCAAGCTTCAAATCGCAGATCCAGTTTATGTCTGAGTTCTGGGGACTCCTCAATTATCAGTTTCGAAAATAACTAACAAGTTTGTTTCTCATGATGATTGGTCAGTGCTGACAAATGATCGTATAAAGTACCTGTATTTTGGTTGAATTACTCTGATGTATCAACATAAAATCAATAGAATTTACTGTACTCATCATCACTTTATTGATTTTAAGCTTTCGATACAAATCACGTTAAAACATTCATAGTACATTAAATAATGATTATAACGTTATATTGAAGGTATATCGACACAAATATCACTTCATTCATAATTCACTCAAAGTTAACCCACGCTCATAATCCACTTCAAAAGCATCAGCCGAACAGTAGTGTACTCAAAACGGCTTTACAGAATTTAAGGGATGCAGAAACAACCTGTTCTTCGAATTCTCACACTTGTTATATCAAAAACTATATTTCGATGGTTTTGTCACCAAAAGGATAAAAAAATAAAACATAATTTATTCGAGTAATGGTGAAAGTAAGTGGCTACTAAATCACGAGAATGCGCCATTTAACTTCATTTCTTCCTGGTATCGTTTCATATAAAGTCCAGAAGGGTCATACTTTGCCTCGAGCATTTTGAAATCTTCTGGTCTTTGATTTATCAAGAATCTGATGACTTTATGGCTTTCCTTTGCCTGCCTCTCACTGCATATCCCACAATTGGTTTGTAGAGCTTCGGGCAACTTGTCTGTAAAAATCAAATCACGCACGAGCATCTGAATCACATCAGTTTGATTTATTGGAGTTAGTCGATATATATAATCACATTCTACACTTTTATCTATAACAACCAATCTAGATTCATTACATGTATAAAAGTATACATTATGTATATATTCGAGTCGAATTAGATAAATTCTCGTACTGATATGGCTTAGAAGAATAATAAGGGGTAATAGAACTTCTATCATCCCAGAATATTTCACAATGATCTCGATTATACTGCACTAACAGAGGATTGTAAAGTCGATCTAATCTACTTTTGACGCTAAAAGCAAATTTTCATAACTTTTCACATATATCACTCAGTCTAAGTATACGTTGAAAAGTCATAAAGCGATTCAATCGATGGAACTGGGCTCATGTACATACAGCTTCCGAAAATACATCATTTGACGTAGAGTTCAATTTTTCAAGAAAATAAGTACAATAGCGCAGTTAGGAAAGTCGAACGGTATTATGCTCCAAATAAACACTGAGACAATAACATAAATCAGACAATAATTTTCCAGAAATTAAATCATTTTTGTCAGTCTGAGCTATAATCCATCTCAGTTGCTTTTGTGAAATTCACTCTTAAACTAGGTGGTAATAAGCTTAATTTTCTTGATCTGTCCATCTCATTGATTAACAAAAAACACGAGTTCTCCATTTATAGAATTGCTTTAGTTCATAAACATGCTGTTTTACATAGTATTATCAATAGAACTTTGTCAATACCAATGAATGATCAAAATTTATCAAAAGAAAAAACTATTATCCCCCCCCCCCCTTCACAATGTTACCTTTACCAATGTTTGAGCTCCCTTTCACTTTGTCTGCCTAGATTGGCATTTGTTGATCCTCTCAGATCCCTTCAATTTCTCTGAGCCAATAGGATTCTTCTGTCACTTATAGTAGTGAGTAAAAGTAAGTAAGTAAAGTAAACAACCATTTCAGGTTGGATTTTCGTCCGACTGCCGTTCCTGGCGTCGCGGACGTCATCAGCTGTCTTCCTAAGGGAAGATTAGAATTTGTTCTGATGATTTCGCTCATGGCTTCCCATTGGCCTCACCGCCCTGGGTTGGGACGAGGAGGAACTGCGACCGGCTTACCCGGAAAATATGCCGCAGAGGCGGGCCTCGAACTCACGGCCCCTGCAACCGGTTCGAGTCCCGTCTCTAGATACACATGCCCTAGCTCGCTCTAGATACACATGCTTGAATCATATTGGTTTTGACTTTTTATGTTTATGGTTATGCTTCAATCAGATTGGTTCAGTCGTTCTTCTTGGGTTCGTTCGTAGTGCAGTTTTAGAACTTGTCCAGAACTGGAGGAGTTCTGAAAAATGGCCGCCCAGAATTTCGAACTGTGTTCTCGGATTTTCTACACTGCGAACGCTTCCATGATTCGGAACTGCTGTACCTAATCTGTTATCGCCTAACCTTCTCCTTCATTGTGATAAAACGCTGCAAATTATTACACAGTGGTTTATTTTTTTTCTATAATAGATCACTCGCTTGCAACGAAGACAGCTGACATGAATCTCATTTCGAAGAAATAAACATTCTGATTTATTTGAAGTTCAACCTTCCTCATATGGACCAAACTGTTGATCCCACAAAACTATGGGTGGTCTCATTCCATTCTAAAAATTCAATTTTATTTAATATAAAGTATAAAATATTAAATATAATATATTAAATAGGTAGGTACTTAATAGATATACAATATTAAATATAAAGTACAATTTTGTGGAAGAACAATAACAGTATTAACAGTATTACTTAAATTTAACTCTATTTTATATTAAATAGGTACTAAATAAAATAAAATTTTGTGGAAAAACAATACCATTACAACGGCAGTTTTCAAACAAGAAGGACAAATGGTACCTACCTAAGGACATGCGGAAAAATTTATTTTTATTTATTTACTGTACGTACCTTGAAACCTAAACCATCAAATTTTGAAGGAGGGGTGTAATTTTTTTCTTGTTCTATTCTAAAGGATGTTTTTAAAATAATAAACCAAAATCAATTCGGAGTTATTTGCTATGAATGAATCTGAAAAAAACTGGCTTTTTACCAAAATTAAAATAAGAAAGGTAGTTACTACTTTTTTGGTTTTAATTCATTTTTGAGAAATGGAATAAATTCTTTATTTTGAATTGTTGTATCTTCGTTATTTATTCTAACTACAGAGCTTAGGTTGATGTCAACCAGTAGCAAATTTAATCTACATCAAAAAGTTACTTGGCATAAATTATTGAAATCATAATAAAAACAAATAATATAATAGTTTTAAAAAACCGACAAAAGTGGAACAATTTAATGGTTTTCAGCGCACTTCGTCAGTAACAGAGGGGTTTAACGTTGCAAATACGTACTATAAAAATTCAAAAAATGCCTGATGAGCCACGTACCCGCCTCTTATTAAAGTTCCTTGAAACAGTCACCAGAGAGCTCCTTTGTAGGTGTCCGGAGTTCTGATAACGAGTTCGAGAAAAAATCCGGAACGCCAGAACCGAGTTCCGAACTAGTCCGGAACTGTGTCCGAAAGTCACTGCGAACAGCGAACTCAGTTCCAGAACTCGGAATTCGTGCACTGCGAACGCGTAAAGCCCTACTGCGCATGCCCGGACTGTTCTAGAACTGTCCCGGACTGCACTACGAACGAAGCTCTTAATTCCGTGTTTTATCGAAATGGTTTTCCACAATCGCATCGCAAGTGATTTCATTCGTATCAGTTACTGCCGTTATTCAGCGGATTTTGAATCAGAGGGAACATGTTGCAAGAAGCTTGAAGATAAAAAGCCGACACTAGCTGCCACTGGTGTCACGTCTGTCAAGATTACGAAAGCACATTGAATACTTGTTAAGGAATCGCTGTGGAATCCATAGGAGTGGCCCCTCTGTCTTTCAAGGTTAAGACAAAATGAGGGTTACTTTCATGAGAAATTGTTGATCCGGGAAATGAAAACCGTAGGAGTGAAATTAGCTTGTATACGATTACTCCAAGCACCATTACAAATTCTGTAACTCTAGGCTCATTCCCGGGAATTCAACCAAATAGACTCCGATTGGAATGAGATGGGCAAGGTATATACGTTTCCTCTCATTAACCGACACCGTTCCTCAAATCTCTTCCTGATCCTCAGTTTCCTAAAATTCCTATCATGGTTTGCAATTTAGTGATTGGGATGGCTCTATTGTTAAAACGGAACAAACTGGCAGTCACATAGTAAATTGTTGTGGAACAAAAGATGTAGTGGAAAAAACCTCCTGCTAAATGTAAATGACTAATTGGACTCTTTGGAAGTGCCCAGTAGTTACAATGTTTCTCCAATCGATGAAGTGGGGCAGAGTTTGTACATCACCACTGTAAATTTTTATATTACATACGACGCTATAATTTTAAATTTGTTCATTCTGAATAATTTCTAACCACCCATTAAGTTTGAGCACAATCTGCAAGTTGGTGATTGAAAATCTGAGTTATAGTTTTTATTTATGCACTTTCCCATGCGACCCTTGATATGGGAGTGACTATTGATAATTTGGATTTGTACTACTCGATTATTGAAAAATTTATCAAAAGTGTTCGAAAGAATTCGAGTGTTAGAATATTGCTACTATATTGCTCATGAAGATCCTTCTGGTGAACTCCACGGTTCTACTCATTTTAGAAAAATTATGATTTAACGAAACCTTTCGGGATTTGTAATTTGCTTTAGTAACAATTTAAATTATGTAAAAAGTTAGATTGATGCCTACCTCTCAATTCTTTGGCTTCAGGCGTACACTTCCCCTGACCCATGAGACATTCGAAGTACTTGGTATACAGGCGAGAGTTGTTCAGTACTTGGTCCACGTCAATGTAGTCATAGTGAGTCGAGTACGGCAATCTTGTGCAGACTCCTGTCCGGGCCACGGACGCTATCGTCAGGAGTACGACCGTCAAACGAATCATCGTGCCCTCGCCTCGTCTCATGCAAAACTGACCGTAAATCCGAAAGACACTTCAAAACGGAGACTCCTGTCCGAGTCCTTGAAAGGAATCCTTGCTCCTGAAGACTCGTACAGTTGTAATGATAGCTCCACCACGGGTTTTCCGCTTTGATTGACATTCTGTCGCTAGAACAAAAGAAACATTTGGCGACTTTTTCATATAATTAGATCCCCATCTTTACCCGGAAGGATCAACTCTTCCTGTACCATAATATCCCACTCATGTCTAAGTACCAACTGTATCGCACACATCGGGTTTAGTGTAGGTAAATATCGTGGATATTTATACGTGTCATCATCGACATCCAGCAGATATGCTGAATGAGAGTCCTTTTTGGTTTATTATTTTCAGTAATGAACCTTTGGGATCAGCCAAGAACAAAACTTTAACCCTCCCCTCAAAATTTGTTGGTTCACGTTTCGAGGTAGGTACGTAGAATCCGAAAATCGAATGCAAATTTTTCCGTCCGTTCGCCGAACGCCGTACGCGGCACTTTCCTTAGCTCCCATGGACCGATCCTGATGAAATTTGGTATATGAGCTCCATTTGGTGTCTAGTTGTGCCCCGAAGCTTTTGGTTGATGTCGGTAACTTCTAAGGGTTGAAAAATAAGGGTTGACATTTTGAAAACGCCGTAGCTCAAAAAATGTACATATAAAGGTATTGTTTTTTCATCAATTTAAGATAGTATTGGATTCTTAGAATTTTTAGAGACCACGCGGAGCTCTGAACGACAAACCGTTAGCTCACTACGAGAACTTAAGGGTTTGACTTACGATAAATCAGAAAAGGGTGTGAATCGAAAAAGAGGCCTAATCTCCGTTGAAATTTTAGCAGACCAGAATGCGATTGCTGTAGGTACGTGGTAGGTAGATGGTGAAAGAGGAAAAGCCGAGTTTTTTGCAGACGTTATCTATACAGAAAAATAATAAACCTTCGTGTAATAATTTGAAGCGTTTTTCTTCTCCTTTTCTAACCCTTTCTCCGCTTTCCGTTGCCATTTAAAAAATCCTACTCAAAAATTACTCTGATTAGGGTCCACAATATAGTACCATATTTTTGCTGTTTGAAAATACATCCTACAAAACTGGGTACCTATGTAACATTAAATTGTGATATTGATTTCCATATCGTTGAATTGGGATCATACACAATAATGTGTGGAACCAACTCTCTCGGTAGTGACAGAAATATTCGGATGATATCGTTCTGAAAGGATTCTAATATCATTGAAAAGAGTCTCTGGGTATTAGGTACATTATTGTTGGAGCACAACAATTGACTCCTTTTTCGAAAAGCTATCACCGTTTCAATTGTACTCATTGACGTCGGAGATCTCGTCTATTCAAAGGGAAAAATCCATCATTACAAAAGCTACGATGAACTAAAAAGGGCCAAGAATATGACGAAAACACTTAGAGGAACTGGCAACGGGACAGAAAGCAAAAGCGAGGCCCCTTGATATTGACAAGCTGTTTATAAATTATTGATATTCAAAGGACAGTGAAAGATGCAAAGATGGCCTCTGATAGTGAATTGTATTTCTATTCATCCCAGTTGGCGCCCTCTCCAGTTTATTCTCTCTACCTCTCCTTTTCGCTGTTACAATAAAACCTTCAGGCAAGGACCGATTTCTTGTCAAGGGCAAACGGGTTTGAAGAAGAGCTGTACTCAATTTTCAGAGCAGTAACTATGGTCTGGTAAATATTCTTGATCTTAATACAAATCAGTAGTATGCAATGAAATATTCACTACTTTATAAAATTAGTTCAATAGTGTTTTTTTAAAACAGAGGTTATGTTTTGGCGATAAGAAGGTAGGAGCCTAACTTGATGAAAATTTGTCTCGCTAAATCAAAAGCAGGTATTAGTCAATTAATGAAACAATTGACTTATTGCAATGAGTCTAACATTTCGGGGAAAAAATGTTTGGAATATTTCTCCATGACAATCAGTGTTAAAGAATTCTGAAAAGAATCTTGTAGATGAACATTTTTTACTGTGTTAGATCCAGCTTTATAAAATTCACTAGGTTTCGCTAGCTGAATATGGAAAGATGGAGCTTTGAGGTATGCACGCAAAGAGTCCTTACATAAATGTTTGCCTCCAAAAACAGAAAATAAAACATATTGTTTAGTAATGCATGCATTCCTGGGGACGTCCCATTGGATAAGCATTAGATCGGTTTAACCAGTTGGTAAGCGATAAAACTGTTTCACCCGATGTAATTTATTTATTACTTTAGGCCCCCTTTATTACTTTACCCCCCTCACCCTTATTCACCATAAAATTTCTAGCGGCATGGGAGCCTCGAATCTGAAGAGCATTTTAAAATTCATGATCTACGACACCCAACATGCGAATTCGAGTTCACCCCCCCCCCCTCCTCCAATGGTGCCAGTCTGGCACCAAAGCGGTAATACTTCGAAACGTTGAACTTTCATCTATTAGTTTTGGTAGGCAGTCCGTCAAAGTTCATTTCCGCATTCAAGTTGAAACACACACAAAAAAAAGTATATACATGCGGCTGGCACCATGGTGGCACCATCATTATTTACATGGTGGTACAGAGAATAATTAATGAAAATCCGGAGATAAAATGGGAATTGTTACTCGATTTCAAAGCTTCGATACAAGTAAGCTATAATTAGTAAGCTATAAAGGAATCGAACTATTGAAAAATCGGATATTTTCTCAATATTATCCCCCCACTCGCCCCTCTTCCCATGCTAATTTTGATACTCTGGTGGAATAGTGTGCAATTTGAAAGGTTTATGAGTCGAACAAAAAAAAAACTCTCAAATCGGTTGGAAATTGAAGCCTGGGCAGATTTTACAAGATTATGCCCGCAAACGCACGTTTTTTGAGCATTAACCCCCCTTTCCTCCCCCCCCTTAAAAAGCGAAATTCGAAATTCTGGCGACGTAGTGCACAACTAAATAAGTTTACGCGTCGAATAAAAAAGAACCACGAAAATCAGTTGAGAACTAAGGCCTGGGCAGACGACACAAGATTATGCTCAAAAACGCACATTTTTTGAGCTTTAACTCCCCCCCCCCTTTCACCCCTTAAAAGGCAAAATTCGAAATTTCGGTGACGTAGTGCACAACCAGATTGTTTTCCGCGTCGAATAAAAAACGAGCCAGAAAAATCAGTTGAGGACTAAGGCCTGTGCAGACGACACAAGATTTTGACACACACACACACAGACATACACTTATAGTTTTTTCGCGGGTTCGGATTCAGAATGGTCTAAAACGTATTACTGTGGGGTTATTTTTTTTCTGTTGAGTGTTGTCCTTCTTCACCCCTTATCGATCGCATAAGGACGCCCAAGTCGTACTGTGGGACGTCCTAAAAACCAACAACTTGCAGAGATTAAGTAAGTTAACCCTCGATTCGACTTTAATTCAGTTGGTACTAAAGTTAGAAGGATGAACCATCCAAGGGTGAAAATTAATGTTTTTTAACCTTCCGACAATCGCGCGTATGTGACACATACACATCTTCCTTCAATTGCCCAACTCATCCACGTGGCTTTACGAGTGACTAAGTCTTCATCACCTATTCTCCCTAGTTCTTGATGAGAAAGTTTTAGTCCAATTCCAGCCTCCGTTGACACTATTTTTCCGACATAACGGTAAATTGTATGTATCTCGCACATGCGACTATTTGCGTTACTTTCTCAGAAATTTCGTTTCAACTTTGAATCAGGTTGAATTCTTATTCTATATTGACATATTCTTATAATTTTGCAATAGTAGGTATCGTTCCTAAAAAATATGCTTATGAAATTAAATAATATATAATTACGATTTAATAAATCTTCATGAAATTTCTCAATTCTTGCTGCTGATTCTTTCCAAGTTTCCTATAAAAATGGGTCGCGATTTTTTTCGAAATGGGCATCTAAAGAAGAGGTAGAGGTAAAATTCGCTAGATTTTTTTCCTAAATTTCAACTGGTCATGTATGAACCTAACCAAAGTTTTTTTTGTGCTTGTTATTATTTTGTTGATTTTTTTTTCGCGAATTCCTGGTTCCATTTCTTTATGACAAGAGACTTAAAGACTCATAATTTCCCATCTTGCCTTTATTTTGAGTATGACGGATATCAAACAATGTTCCTAGAAGTATATTTTTTACATTTGAAAATGTGATAGTGCCACTTATGGTGTTACCAAACCATGTGATTCACGTTATTTTCAATTGGAAAAATTTAACAGAGCGTTTTTTCATAATTAATATATTTTTGGGAGAATTCAATCGTGATCCATTATCATCTTTCTGTCTAATCCTTGGGTTTTTACTTATGAAAAGACTCAGATCTTTGTTGTGTATGTGACACATACTGGAAGGTTAAATGTGCAGCAAAATTGAGCAGACCATGACAGAGTCGTGAAACTTGTCAAGTTTGTGAAACAGAGACATTAAATAACTGAAATTGAGTCTGAATCTACGCATCTATCATTGCTGAATGTTTTCTGAGCTTTTCTAAGGAGTGGAGGCACGGATGTTCACTAACATTTTGAGCCTCAAAAATAAAAGCAATCCACCAGAGGTGGAGCAGGAATGTTGAAGGTTCCATGAGTCAATATGGTAATATTAAAATCCGACAAACTATGGAGATGGCCAATACAAGATGCCTCCAGGGACTACTTCCGTTCTGAAGTAGTATTGCTAAGCACGTTAAAATTGTTTGAATACAAATCTGTCGAAAACGTGAATTACGATAGAATGCATTCCGAACCTCATCGTTGTGGCCGTTCTGCAATCATTCCTGGGATGATCGGCATGGTTAGTTATTAACAGGTGACTAGCATTATGGAGGAGAAGCCTCACGGCTTCTTGACGCGATGATGTTCGAAGAGACCTCCCTTAAGAAAACACCCCAACGGGGATTCAATTAGGGGTGGATGGCTTACATTGCGCTTTCCCTTCTTGGGACGGAGTCTCCTAACACTCGCCTTTTCAGCTCTTTTTCCTCTTTTACATTATTTCAACATCGTCGGCTGGGAGCTTCCAAGATCTAGCTAACTGCTTCAAAATCTTGGCGAAGCATTTTATGAAAAGCGATTGACGCCTTCTACAAGAGAGCAGCACTCATTGATTCGAATTCAATAATCTGTACGGTTAGAACTAGAATTTCCACTTCGTTGGCCTAATTACTTCGGTACGTTATAGAAATCTTTGAATTTTATAATAATCTCCTAATCTCGTATTCTAATATGTTATAGTTAATACTATAATGGATCATTCTCATTCAAAAGGCACATTCAGGGTTCATCCCTACACCACTAGTCACGTAACTATTAATTTCTAGCTTCCCGCATTTCTTTATTCTTCCTTAAGCCCCATGGAACACAGAACGTGGAAAACCGTCTGCCAATTGGGTGTGGTACTGTGACGAAAATTAATATTTGAAATTTCCCGCTAATGATCGGTCTCGGTGAACTTTATCTCGGTGAACTCTATCAAGTGCTGCTCTCTTCCACTAATGTGAGGAACTCATCGATCACGAGCTCTCCAGGCTCTGTGTGGTCCCGTCGTCTGCCGATGCCGTTTCTCTCTCTCATACTGTTCTACCAAGTTGGTGATTTTTCTTAAATATAAATTCAAAACATTGTGGAAATTTGGATGCCATTTTCGCTCTTTGAGGACCCGTCAACATCCGTCTTCCAGAAACAAGAAGAAATTTGGAAAAGGACCCAGCTCTTAGCTAAACATCCGTTTTCGTACCGTTCCTGTCCCGGGCTACTTTCGTTAGCCGTTTGTCTCCATCTCGCCAGGAATCCGAGGTCTCTTCACCCTCAACCTTCCACAAAATCTGTCCATTTCGTAGAATAGCACAACAGATTTTTGTAAGTACCTGTAAGTACTATGTTAAGTAAGATTAAGAAGAGTATAAGAGATATTAAGTAGGTCGAATTAAGTTGTAGTTGATTAATGTTATTTTTGAAAAATCTGTGGAACCCTGAGAATTAGGATTTTTTTTCTCTATCAAATTTTGAATAAATTTTGTGGGTTCATCCCCATTGATAAATCTGTTTTATTTTATTTCCGCCACAGATAAATCTGGCGCCCAACGTAAATTAAATTTAAACGTAAAATCAAAGGTAAAATTAGGATTATCGTAGATTCAAGGTCACTCACAACCTTTCGAGCGATTATCTTATTACCTCCGTTTGAAAGCATTGTATAGTTCGATCACGTTCGTTCTGGTTGTTGTTTTGTGTAGCTGATAAAATATGGCTCATAGCTCGGAGCCTGAACTTTCTCGTTCCGAATTGATTGCGGAAAGAGAAGATCTTTTCGCCAGCGTTCAATATATCAAAGATGTTAGCGATAAGGTTGACATAAATAACGTTAAGGCTTTCTTTCCGAAGTATGAGCGACTTCTTAAAATAGAAAGGAGACTAGAAGAGCTCTGTTCCGAAATGAGAAAATTTAATGCATCTTGTTCAAATGTAAAGGAGTATATAGATGTCACTAAGCCTTATATAAGTTTTCTAGAGTTAATTGATACAGTTCGTGCTAAATACCTGAGTATTACGAATGTTAATTACAAATCTACAGATCCCGACCTAAATAGGGAACCTTGTACATCCAATGTATCCCAATTACCTCGCATTTCCTTACCTACCTTTTCCGGTAAGACCGAAGAGTGGTTGAGTTTTTTTTCGCTTTTTGAGTCTCTCGTTGATTTAGATGAAGGTATTAGCCCTGTCAAGAAGCTTCAATACCTCCGTTCGTGTTTGAAGGGTGACGCACTCGCTGTTATTTCGAGTTTTCCGCTGACTGGTACTAGCTATGTGCTTGCTTTAGATTCTCTCAAGGCTAGATACCATAATAAACGTAGACTTGCCAGTCATTTCGTCACATCGATTTTGGATTTCAAGCCTATTCGAGAACCATCCATTCCTGAGTTGCAGAGATTTCTTAACATTCACCAGAATAATTTCGATTCTCTAACAACCCTCAACCTCGTCGATGTTTTTGATTTCTTGAAACTTCAAATATCGTTAAGCCATTTGGATTCATCAACTCGCCGCTCGTTCGAAGACAAATATTCGAACGTTGATTTTCCGACTTATGATTCACTTCTCAAGCATATAGTCGATAAAATTCGCCGAGAAGAATTGATAGCAGCCGAAGGAAAGTCCACCTCTCGTTCGAATGATTCGGCCAAAGATTCGTCGAAAATAGCGTATTCTCCAACTGCACATCCGAAAAAGAAAGGTTCTAATGTTATCGATTTGTATAATATTAATTCCTCCGATGCGATCCCGTCCAATTCGATTTCACCTGTTCCTGATAAAACTAAAGCTTCAAATAAGTCTAGTATTCAGGTCAATTCTAAGCCCCTTCTAAGCGCTCCAGAACCTACAGTTTGTTGGAATTGTGAGGGAAATCATGTATTTTCTGCATGTACATTGCCTCGGAAGAAATTCTGCTACAGATGCGGCTACAAGGACGTAAATGTATACAGTTGTCCGATTTGTAGTTCAAAAAACGGACAAGGGAACCAGTCCTCGGGTCAATCCTAGTTCCCTCGTCGAAAAATGACCCATCCCTGTCGCCTGTCTCGCCTACCGGATCTTGTTTATCACCTTCATCACCTGATCACGTCTCTATGTTGCCGATAATCTCGCCTATCGTCTCTACCGTTTCTCTTCCCTTATCGTCTGTACCGCTGCCTTTATCGTCTCAATCATTCAAAGAATATTCTTGGTCTCAAAGTATGGAAACAGAATTGTTTTCAAATCGTGACTTACTGACTATTCCGTTAATGTTTCCTTCAAGTGGATGTTCTATTCCCATTCCGGCTTTATGTGATTCAGGATCTCGTCTCTCATTCATAGGGAGTCATGGATTGAAATTGCTCGGAACTGAACTAAACATTGTTCGAGCCGAGAAATCCACTCCGTTCATTGTTCAGATGGCCAATGGTAGTCACGTTACCGTTCACGAATTCTACTCTTTGGAATTTCTTGTTGGAAATCGGAGTAAAACCCTCTGCTTATTCTTTTTGAATACTTTATCGTTCCCGATCGTACTTGGACTGGATTTCCTGAGGGAAAACAAGGTTATATGTGATGCTCACAGTAATTCGTGGTGGTATGCAGAACACCCGGAACAAAAGTTCCAATTTCTCAATCCTACGCCAAAATGCATCTCTAGTTGGTCCCAAGGAACACCTGATCCTCTTTCAGTCGTTTGCTGTGGTATCAAGCAACTATCAGACTCGGAGAATGACATTTTGGAAAAGATAGTATCGTCCGGTCTCGAATCTCTAAATGACTCTCCAGGTCTAACAACTCGAATCACTCATAAGATCGATGTTGGTTCAGCAAATCCTATCAAGCAAAGGGCTTATAATTACTCACCCAAGATTTTGGAAGTTATGCATTCAAAATTGGACGAAATGCTTGCACTTGGAATTGTAGAACCTAGTCATTCACCTTGGGCATCTCCTGTCGTTATGGTGAAAAAAGGTGATGACTACAGATTCTGCATAGATTTTCGTCGGGTCAACGCATGTACCAAGAAAGACGTCTACCCGATGCCTAATCTGAATACTTTGCTGAATTCTCTTCGACATGCAGCCTACCTTTCAAAGTTAGACCTCAAGCAGGCTTTTCTACAAGTCCCGTTGGCTGACGAGGAAAGCCGTGATATTACCTCTTTTATAGTACCGGGCCGAGGTCTGTTTCGCTTTAGAACAATGAGTTTTGGATTAACTAATAGTCCTGCATCTTTTCAGCGCCTTGCCGACTCAATTTTCATGGATCTTTATCCACAAGTTGTCGTTTTTCTAGACGATATTCTAGTTTGTACCCCAGACTTCGAAACTCATTGCATTTTGCTCCAGGAAGTATTCCGTAGAATCAAAGAATCCGGTCTACAGATCAATCCAGAGAAATGTGAATTTGGATCGAAGGAGGTTAGATATCTGGGTTATCGAGTGAATGCAGATGGAATCAGCGTAGATCCTGAAAAGACCGCGGTCGTCTCATCATTCCCACCTCCAAGAAACGTCACCGAAGTACGTCGCTTCTTAGGAATGGCGGGATGGTACCGTCGTTTCATTTCTAACTTCTCCAATTTGGTATCTCCTCTGACTTCTCTTCTGAGAAAGAAACAAAAGTGGATTTGGTCTGATGCACAAGTTGAGGCTTTCGACTCATTAAAAACTGCCTTGACATCAGCCCCAATCCTTGCCCGCCCAAATTTTGACTTGCCATTTACACTACAAACAGATGCTAGTCAATATGGGATTGGTGCATCACTCACCCAAAATCATGATGGGTGTGAAAAGGTAATTACTTACTGTTCCCGTTCGTTAAATTCTGCCGAGAGAAATTACTCAGTTACAGAAAAAGAGGCTCTTGCTGTAATTTGGGGAATTGAAAAAAACCGACAATATCTGGAAGGTTCCGAATTCGTTGTGATTACTGATCATTCGTGTTTGAAATGGCTCCTCAGTCTGAAAAATCCGACTGGTCGTTTGGCGCGATGGATTCTACGTTTACAGCCTTATCAGTTCCATGTCGAATACCGTAAGGGAAAATTAAATTGCGTTGCAGATGCTCTCTCTCGTATTTCGCCTGAAATTGAAGCTCTCACTGCCGTCATGACTCAAGGTAATACTACCGACACCCAAGATGAGTGGTACAACCGAAAATTTTATAAAGTTCGTACCTCACCTGATCTTCACCCGGATTGGAAAGTCGAAGATAACAACCTATTTTATTATCGAAAATCCTTTCTAAAAGGCGAACTAATAGATCCCAGTGAGGATTGGAAATTAGTAGTACCTTGGATGTTGAGAAAGAATATTCTGCGGGAATGCCATGATGATCCCCAATCTGGTCATCTTGGAGTTGCTAAGACCCATTGGCGTATAGGTCGCCAGTACTATTGGCCTGGGATGTATCAGGATATACTTCGTTATATTCAGCGATGTGATACTTGTCAAAGGGTAAAACCTCAGAATTCAACTCCTGGTGGACTTATGTTTCCCCGCTATTTGACAACTCCATGGTCTACAGTTTCTACCGACATTATGGGACCGTTTCCTCCAAGTTCGTTTGGTAACAAATATCTATTGATATTTGAAGATGTTTTTACCAAATGGGTGGAACTGGTACCAATTAGAACTGCTACATCTACCGTGATCCTGAACAAGTTCAGATCAGTTATTTTGAACCGTTTCGGGGCACCTGCTACTCTAATTAGTGATAATGCCTCTAATTACGTGAGTTCGGCTATAAAATCATTAGCTGACGCTTGTGGTATCGAACATAGAACGACTCCTCTGTATCATCGCCAAGCCAATCCAACAGAAAGAGCGAATAGAAATATTAGACAACTCATCATCACGTATTTAGACAAAGAAAGGCATACTAAGTGGGATCAATATATTGGAGAACTCCAATTCGCTTTGAACAGTGCTGTGCACAGTTC
This sequence comes from Apolygus lucorum, assembly GCA_009739505.2. Taxonomy (NCBI): domain Eukaryota; kingdom Metazoa; phylum Arthropoda; class Insecta; order Hemiptera; family Miridae; genus Apolygus; species Apolygus lucorum. Next base: position 50,645,638 of record CM019168.2, read on the forward strand.
AACCAAATTTTCGCCCGCCTTTTTGAATTTTGGAAGAGAATTAAACCCGATTCATTCCCATTCTAGAAAAATATCGTCTACCTCTACTCAAACTAATGATCAGTCTAGCTTGGACACTGGAGAATGGGGCGAGAGGATGAGCAAATTAACCGAGTTGTTCCATCTTGTCGAACAGAATCTTCAGAAAGCCAGTCTCAAACAAGGGCAACGTTACAATCTTCGACGTCGTCCAGACCTCTTCAAGATTGGTGACCACGTTCTTCGAAAAACGTTCGCGCTTTCATCAGCCGCCGATCGTGTTGCAGCTAAGCTGAATCCAAAGTTCGAGGGTCCGTTTATCGTCAAATCAGTCAGCCCAGGAGGGACCTGCGTTCTTCAAGATACTCAAGGAAGGAACGCTGGATCATGGCACCCTTCGAAGCTTAAGAAATATGTATCCACCTCAACCGCTGGATAGGGGTGTGTGACGAAAATTAATATTTGAAATTTCCCGCTAATGATCGGTCTCGGTGAACTTTATCTCGGTGAACTCTATCAAGTGCTGCTCTCTTCCACTAATGTGAGGAACTCATCGATCACGAGCTCTCCAGGCTCTGTGTGGTCCCGTCGTCTGCCGATGCCGTTTCTCTCTCTCATACTGTTCTACCAAGTTGGTGATTTTTCTTAAATATAAATTCAAAACATTGTGGAAATTTGGATGCCATTTTCGCTCTTTGAGGACCCGTCAACATCCGTCTTCCAGAAACAAGAAGAAATTTGGAAAAGGACCCAGCTCTTAGCTAAACATCCGTTTTCGTACCGTTCCTGTCCCGGGCTACTTTCGTTAGCCGTTTGTCTCCATCTCGCCAGGAATCCGAGGTCTCTTCACCCTCAACCTTCCACAAAATCTGTCCATTTCGTAGAATAGCACAACAGATTTTTGTAAGTACCTGTAAGTACTATGTTAAGTAAGATTAAGAAGAGTATAAGAGATATTAAGTAGGTCGAATTAAGTTGTAGTTGATTAATGTTATTTTTGAAAAATCTGTGGAACCCTGAGAATTAGGATTTTTTTTCTCTATCAAATTTTGAATAAATTTTGTGGGTTCATCCCCATTGATAAATCTGTTTTATTTTATTTCCGCCACAGTACATAGCTTCCTCGTATTCATAACCCGATTGTATAGATGATCCGATGCATACCTAGTAGTTAATCTCAAAACATCAATCTTTAAGTACCTTCCACTACCCTCATAGGGGACCAATGCTCCTTCAGGAAATTATACTCATTCAATTTTCACGCAGATTTGCAGATACATTAAGTGCTTGGTACCCTTAGGAGGCTATAAGCTCGTTTCTAACGCTTCGTTGCAATTCTACGGTGGGTGTTTTGATCTCCTTTGCTTGTTTTGAAATAAATAGAGTCATTTGATAAATTGACGTGTTATTGATGTGATAACATGCGTTCTTCAGGTCTCTAAATATATGTTTTCCCCCTCAACAATTTATTGACACTCGTGAAAGACAAATTGCTACGCTTTGATTCACCTACTACTCAAATTCTTTTAGCGGAAGAGATGTTAACAATAACTTGGAGACTGTGCCCTAGTGTGAAGTTTAGTGTCCCTAATGTGCTCAAATTATTGAAGGCGAGACTACCCAAAGACAGCATCGACTCAGTGGGTCTGCCACAGTTGAGCTGAGTCGGATCGTAACCCACCAGTGAAACGGCCGGAGTACACATTCCACAAAGTGAGTGTACTACTTGTAACTACAAGCATAAAGGTACTCGTAAAACAGTTGCGAGATAGCAAAGCGTTGCGGAAACAGTCTTTCAAGTTTAATGCGGCGATGCTCAGGGTATAGGTGGCGTTGCCCAACGACAGCCACATGTGAAGCTCATCGCCTTTTCAACGTTCATGGGGGCGTTACGTGAGAAGGGGTGCCTATAATGTCTTGAAAGGACTCCTATTGAGACGATGGAGGGAGGGGTAACTCATAAACAGTTTTCGAAGGACAGTTGAAACACGTGTGCCGAGTGTAGACTAGAGATTTCAGAGCTCGATGGGGGAAAAAAGCTGAGTCGAGAGGAACCCGACGGAATTTATTACTTCGGCACCCATTTTAAAGGCATTAAGATGAACGACCGGCACCGAGTGCTCTAAGCCAAACTATAAAACTTTCCGGCTAATGGAGAACTACTAAAAACGACAGTTATGAGGGAGGATTTCCGAACTCTAGGAAGATACCAATTACCTATTGTTCTCACCTTGAACTCAGGGAACGAGGAAAATTAACAGAATGTATTGTTATTTTACCTTACAGATAATTTTATTAACATATCGCTGACAGTCAATCACCAACAATTTTGTCTTACCCTGACTTGAAATATATTTCACGAGTAAATTTTTTCATTATAGATGTATAAAAACTATTTAATCTTTCTTAAATAAATGTCTCATCAAATAAAGAATACGATACGGTTGACGATTCGTATCTGGGTCATTTTCCCAGCAAGGGCCGATCCTGACCTGGGAATTTAGGAAATTGAAAGTGTCGAATTATCGTCCCAAAAAAATCAGGGATGTCCGGGGGGCGGCTAATCCTCCGGGCGTCGTTTCAAGGGAAGGCGGCAGGGAGCGAGGTAGCTTCTCACTTTGACGAACCTTATTTTCCGACTCCCTCCTTTCTTTCCTCTTTCGTCGTGCTCGACTTTTTTTTTCCCAGGTCAGCTCTGACCTGGTTTTGTTTCATGTTTGTGTGAGAGGTTCCTTCTCACAGTCACATATCACTGATTGTTTTTCAATAGTACAAGTTACAAGAGCAGGCTTCGTTAATTAATTAATAATAAAAAATAAATCACACCAACCGGGGGAAAGACACCTGTGGCGGGGAAAGGACAACATGGCTGCCAGGGTAGAAAACTCGCTTGTCAGTGTTTAAATATCACTAAATTGGTTGACGAAAATGACAGTCCTTCATTAATTATATTAATATTATATTTTATATTTATTTTAAAAGAATACAATGAAGACCCAAGGGGAAGAATGCACTAAGTCCAATTTCCGATGTCCGATGATTTCCAATGTCCGATGTGGACTTTTGTTTTAACTAGAAACATAATTTATAAACGTTATATGAATCGAATTATATCATAAAATTGAAGGAAAAAAGAGAAGGAAAGGAAATTCATTGCCAAAAACTTTGTTTTTCTAATTCTGGAAAAATTTTCAAATTGGACTTGGTGCGTTCTTCCCCTTGGGTCTTCAAATGTATATATGCATTCAAATAATTGTAACAGAAATAATATTTTATAACAAAAAATTGGCACAACTTTGCTAATATTATAGGGAATGCAGTGTTTTACGAAACAATTCTGCTGATTATTTACTCAGCGGTTTATTATTTTACAGTATAGATCACCTGTCTGAGTCATAGAACATCGCTATCGAAATATTGAAAACGTAAAATTTATAGTGTACTCAACACAAAACAGTTTTAAACGTCTTAAGGTGAATTTAGTGGACTACGCTTTATTATACTCCTTTTTTCTTTCACTTATGCCATAATTTTTCCAAAGCATTTACGAGAGTTGGGAAACTCTCTCTTTGGTATGTAGGCTCCATTTGGGGTCTATTGTGCTCCGAAGATTTTGGTTGATTTAGGTCACTTCTAAGGACTGAAAAAAGGATTTTGAAATTTTGAAAACGCCCTAACTCAAAAAATGTTGATATAAAGGTAAATAAAAAAAAATTTATAAAGGTAGGTTTCCATAAATTTGAGATTCTATAGAATTTTTAGAATTTTTTGAGACCACGCAGAGCTCTGTAGGACAAACCGTTCCCTACGATAATTTAAGTGTTGGACGTACGATAAATCAGAAACACGAGTGTGAATCGTAAAAGAGGCCTAATCTCCGTTTGAATTTTAGCTGACCGAAATGCGATCGATGTTTTCGTTCATGTTGGATGGTTGATGGCTTTGCAGACGAATTATCAATATAGAAAAATAATCTTCTCGCCTAATGAATAGCCATTGTCCAATTTTGAGCACTGTAGTCCCATCTTCCGATTTCCCGAAGTTGACGAGAGTATTCCGATCAGAATCCCTTTTGAAGAACAACAAAGCAACTGGTGACGAATACTCGACTAAAAACCTTACAGCTCAACAAATTCCATTTCGGGTATTTAATTGTTCTTCATATCCAGCAAGAACATTGTTGGTGACAGTGGTTGTGGTCTTGCGGATTTTTTTTCAATAATCTGTTCATTATTACAACTGAATACAATACATCTAGTAATTTCTCTTTAATACGTACTAAACGCAGTTCTGTAGTTCATAGATTACTACCTACTTCCACATAACGTTACACATTGCTCTTCCAGTGGTTGGTGACAAGGTCCAAGGGTAAGCGGGGGGGGGGGGGGGTCCAGGGGTTGCGTCCTCCTCAATTGTCGCACGTTGCTGCTGTTGTCTAGCAGATTCAATACTTCGACGTTTCAATGTTTGTGGAGACGGGTTTCGTGGTCCACAGCTTTTCTTTTCATGATCTTATTCACTATCTCAACTTTGAGGTCGCGTTGGAGGTCACTTGTTAGAATTTACCAGGGGGCATTAACTTGGCTCCTGAGTATTTTGTTCTGCACAGTTTGCATGATTTTCACGTCGCTCTTTTTGGTGCATCCCCATATGGAACAGCCGTAAACCCATACTGGCTTTATCACTTGCTCGTAGAGTAGCACTTTATTGTGCAAAGGGAGTTGAGAGTTTCTCCCAACAGCCAGTACATTTTCCTTAATCCAGCGGATCTTCAGAAAGATACGTTCATCGGCCTCGAGTTCATCAACGACTCGGTATCACAAACCATAGTAACAACCTCTTCATGAGATAATCGAGAACTCCCTAGAACATATCTAAAAATTTTCTTCATCAGACCAACAAGCCTCTCCCACTAGCAAGGATAAGTACAGTTCCGTAATCTTCACTCTCAGCCAACCGACTTCAAGTTGTTGCTCAAGTCAATATTTTTTATATTTGGACAACCTATCTTCAGTGGATCCTTTGAACGGTTACATAGAAAATCAATTTCTGATCAGGTCTAAGTGGACGATGGAGGCGAGTCACCTGAGAACTCTCAAGCTTGTGGCTGAAATTTAGCTATTTTGTACCTTCTCCATCTCAGATCAATTGCAAAGGAAGGTCAAGTCCTGAGGGTGGACGTCCCTAATGGTCAACCTGACAAATGATATTTTAAAACAGTATGTAACTTCGAGAAAAATAAGAACAATTTTTGCTAATAATGCGTTGCGATCAATTAAGTCAGAAATACATTCCATTCTGGGAGAAAACGAATTCTGATATCTCAAAACTATAAGTATATCGGTCACTTAAAAAGTTGTAAGTAAAAAATGCCTGCCAAGTTGGTGTGGTGGCTTCTCGTATCCATAACAGGATTGAGTAGGAGATCTGATGAATGAGGGATCATAATCATCACAGTTTTCTCCAGCTAATTCCATTTTATCAATTTTCAATTTCACGTCCGCGCATGTTTAAATTTTTTGTAAATTACTTCAGTGTAACTGATGGATACCATTCACAACTCAAACGTTTAATTGGAATCTGACGATGCGGAACCTATTTGTACTTATACAGCAAGTTCGCATAGTTATTGACTGTTACTAGGATTTTTCGGCACATAGACAAACATTTCTTGATAAAACTTGAGGTGTTTTTATTTGAAGTACTTTTTTTAATACACCGATTAACAATAACAGGAAAGGTGGACACTCACGCAGACACTCAGAGTAACGCATAGATTTATCAATATGTTCAACACTGTATTCAGAACAATGTGCGCCTTGATTTTTTTTTAAGATTTTTAATTGAAAGTAGACTACATCCTGAGAACTTTGGCACCAACCGCGACCTTCTAGCCTGAGTAGATCTGTTTCTATGATTTTTCAAAGTTTAGACCGTTTATGACGTCACGCGCCCCTCTCGCCTGGGAGGGACCCCCCCAGCCCACTGTGACGTCATAAACGATCGAAACTTGAAAAATTCATAGGAAAATATTTACACACGCTAGAAGGTCGCTGTTGGTACCAAAATTCTCAAAATGAGGTCTACCTTAGATTAAAAATAACAATAAACAGTTTTTCCTACCCAGGCGCACACCCTATTATGCAGTTCTTTCCAGGATGTATCAATCGTCACCCAACTGTGAAGTATAATAGCATTTTTTCATATTTAATCAATTTCTAGGAATTGCATATCTTTACCATCCCCAACTTTATCCTGAACACCTGTTTGGAGTTTGTCCATCAATGTATCCCATCGTCAGCAAGAAAAACATCCTCTCGAAAAAGTATGGATTTATGTATTCCCACCGCTTGTTGAGACCACAATGAAAACGAGCCCCTCACACAGCCCTCTTCAATGCCCCAGCACGTGCGAGATCTGAGTATAAAACCATTCCGCCGATCGCTGATCGCCGCGGAGCTTTATGACGTAGGAAGTTTTTTCTCTCTTCAATTCCCTTTAATTCGACGATTTTCGAACCCATAGTGGAAAAAATTATATGTACTGCGCTCTATCAAGTACCTACTTGAGTATATTGAACACTAAAATAAATATTGAATAGTTTTACGAGTTGTTGAAATTTATTGTAATATTATTATTTTTGATGTTTGTCTTGCCTATATGTTTGTCTTGTGTTACATCTTTGCAACGCAGGAATAATATATTTTAGATCTTGTGAATTTTTGACCCTACGCAGTTTTATATCCAATTAATTTCATAGTGATCGGATCAACTGTAATGACATGCAATGGAAAAGGGGAAGCGATGGGCCACTTTCAGCTTGGTATACGTTTATTTATTATTCTGTAGTTAAACTGTAGACCTTCCTTTCCAGCTGCTAACGAATTATTCCGTTTCTGTCACAGTTTGGATAGCAGAGCGAAGGGAAAGGAGATGGGACTGCACTGGAAAGACCAGTCGGTGCTGGAGGAGCGCTCGTACTTCAGGACGGTAACCGAGCCGGCCACACTATCGATAGACAACGTTCAAGAATCCGACGAGGCTCTCTACAGGTGTCGCGTTGACTTCAAGACTTCACCCACCAAGAATAATAAGATCAAACTCATCGTAATAGGTAAGGCTGCCGACGTACTCGTATTACTTGTCCCCTCGTAGTTACTAACATACCAACTATCCTCTCATTTTATGATCCCATCGTTTTATTGTCATTTCGTAAATGCCTCAACCTTCGGTGTTTATCGGACCGACCTCACACAGGAGTTGATTGTCTCAAGACTTGGTCCATAGGATCATATCTGGGAGGCAAATGGCATGGTGTGTATAAGGGCCCCTATCACCTACTGTAATCAAGATGAAAAACAGCTTTCTCCTTGACAAGTGTGGCATTTGGTCCCAATAATCGACCGTTTCTCAATGAAGTGTGAGGTAGAATTGCTTTCTCCGACTGTATCAAAACGCCTATTAGGACAAAAGCCGAGGCCCCGAAAGAGTCCGCTATGAAAAATACTGGCGCCTCTTCACTGACCCAGATTTATATTTTGTTTGAGGGAGAAAAGCAAGTTCGGTATTTATTGAGTGGCGATAGCATTGTTCCCTCCAGGATGATGTAAAACAGGGTGTTTACGAAATTGTACTTCAGATAAGGTGATATTGGTTTAGGGGATACGAACACATCGTTGTTTATCTTGATTGCGGGCTCTGCCTCTACCGAATGAATCAAACGAGCTGTTATTGTGTGCAGTGAGTGGTCGGTGAAGAGGGGTTTTGGGTCCTCGCCGATTGTAAACGAATGATTTTTTTCTCTCTCTCTTCTCTGCAAATCTCTGAGGGGGCATGATTTATAACAAAAGCGTATTGGATTCCATCCCTGCGCTCCACCGTCAGAGACCGGTGGGCGTGATAAATACGTCAATTTGCTCAGGTAAATAAACTTGCGTAATTCCCGATCGAGCCTAGAGGGAACAGGTAAGATATTGTGGTAAGGTCAACCTCACATTTTTGCAGGTTCATTGTACACTTGCGTCATGAATTCATTTCAATGTGGCTACTAATGAAGATGTAGATATCCGACAACTTCGTTTGCTGAAATGTAATTGTAAATTTGAACGAATCTTTCACCAATCGCTGGTAGAAATTTGGTGCGGCAACAATAAATATTGCATTATTAGAAACTGTTTGAAAAAGTGGAAAACTAGTTAGTGAATACATGACTGTACCAAAACTCTCGGAGCAAAGGTAAGCAGATGTTAGCGCTTCGATTGATGGCTACTTTTGGTCACCTACTTGTAATGGGCTGAGCATACAGTGAACACCAACTTTTTCCCATCCTCCCCTGCTTTATTTCCGAATAATTCCAGCAGAATGGGATGATAAAATGATGAAAACCTGTCTGAGAATAGATTTGGAGCCGAAGAGGCGGCTGACCAGATATCAGGAAGCCCAAACTACGTAGTAACTACTTTTTTCTTTACTTAATTTACTATTCATCAATTTTTCTTTGGGATTGTTTTAATAGAAAACATTTTATGAATCAGAAAACCTGAAAATGAGTCAAATAAAAACTAAAACAAAGTTGTAAAAACAGTATATAGGTAATTTTTTTTTAGAAAATTTTAATAAAAATTTAAAACATTAAAAAATAGGAATTGAGAAAAACATTGGAACTTCAAAATAAAATGAAAAGAATTTGAACCAAGACTTGAAGCGGAAATTGTTCAAAGATTCGAAGAAAATCGTAAAGAAAATTTCTGCTGTTCCCCTTGGATGACCTTCGGGAGCGTTATTGGGGAGGTTAATTTCGGAAAAGAGGGTCAAGGAGGTCTAGTTAAGGCTGAAGGAAGAACGTCGCCTGTGCTCTGTGTGCACCCACCCATCACTCGTAGGGTTGACAGCTTTGCTTTGCAGGTTATGTCTGGTTGAAACATCGAAGGCGCCAGGTTAGACTCGAAAGACACCCGAGTGCTGGGTGTTGTCTTCTGCGTTGCTAATGGGAGACTTTATTAGTTATTATTAGTTGAATGAAGGAAAAATGTCTCAAGGCCACACCTCAACTAGGTAGCTAGTTGGAGATTTATGGTCCACGTCATGAAAGCCCATCAGTGGGATGGGTTGTTTTTATTTGTTACCTATTGATGCCAGTAAGGTAAGGAGGAAGTAGGACAGAATGCCATACTGGAAACTGGGATTTGGGAAACCTTATTACACTTCAGCCCCTTCCACTTGCGGCAGGTCCGAGTTTGGATTGTGGGGCCGAATCCGTCACGGGTTTGTGATTAAACCGCATCGGTTTTGGGATCATTGAATAGTTAAGTAAGTAGCAACGGGTTTGGGATCATGACAGACGTTCTTTTATTGAGATCAAGGTACATACCTGGATAGTGTCACATAGAACATTCGAATGAATATTTTCATTGTCGTCAAAAATTATTCACGTCGTCATTTCTCATCTTCGCTAGACGGACCTAACCTGGTGCTCACGCTCAACAGATATTGCATTATGTCCTGGTCGTTGGCATACTTCTTCCACAGATCCTCCAAGTAGCAGTGAGAACATGTATGTTGTGATGGGGGGTGTGGGATTGGTTGTTGAAACCCTTGTGGAACGCTTCTCCACCATTCGAGAAGCGTATCAATCTGCTTTCATGAGGAGCGTAGGCCCAAAGGACGGGGGCGGGGGATAAGCTGTCGACTTCTACGTAGGTGGTACGAGTATGGATGTAGTAGCTGAATTCCATACCCTCAGTGTGAGCATCTTTCCGTGATCCCGAATCCGTGGCGTTGGCGATCCCAAACCCGTGAACATCTCAGCCCCGCTTCACCGCTCATGATCCCAAACCCATGACAGCCTCACTTGCTACTTCAATTCGTTAGAGAAATATCCGTACTTTCTTGATATTATCCCTGTTCTACGTAAATGTTTATGGATCCGTTATTCATGAATAAATCACGAAAAGTTTTGGCTATCATTAACATAAATATCATGACGGATAGTATAAGTATTGGCACATTCAAAATAATCAAAATGCCAATAATCCAAATATTCCACTCATACGACTAGGAAGGTTTTTAAATGCAAGTTCCTCTTGCTTCCAAGACTACCAAGATAATGAAAACATTGTTTTAATTTTTCAAGTTGGAAAAAGAAAAATGTTCACCAAAATCAAAATTTCCACTCGGATTCCACGTTTTAGACCTTCCTGAACAATTTTAGCTTCTTTTCTCTATATCTATGTGTCATGAATCCTTGGTTGTGCAGATTGGTGTGTAGATGGTCCCCTATGAAAATCATGTCCCTCGAGTTGATGTTACGCGCAAACGTAACAACCTTGAAACAACTATAACTCCAACATTTTTCAGGGATTGTGGGGTTGGCGTTTAGATGGTCACCTATGATGATAGTGCAAGATAATTAGCAATTGATCTTCTAAGATAAACTAGATTGACAAGGATATGGATACGAGGAAGCTCTGAGCCACACCCACTTGGCAGGTGTTAATTCTTCTTTTCAATAAAATGTTCGTCTATTTTTACCTTCATTTTACTTGAATTAGTATGAGCCTACCTAGCCTAATCAAATAACTGGCTGAGTACACCTACATACCCAAATGGACCCAAATAGAAACGCATGAGAATGCTTAAAGTCCTACGGATTTTATTACAACGAATATAGTAGAGGTTTCAAGGAACCAAAATCCTATTATAAGGTACTTTGTAATTGACTGATGAACTGACTGATCAACCTGATCTCTCCAAATTTTCGCTCGTACATTAGGAGAATCGATAAATTTAGTAGTTTATTATTTTCATTAATAAACCTTTGGATTAGAGTATGATTGAAAAAAAAACCTTCCTCAGAATTTGAAGGTTAAGTTTTAAGGTACACAGAAATATGCCTAATATCTGTTCAAAAGTGTTCTTTGTCCGTTTCAAAAGTTTCATGTCGCAGTCAAAGACCACATTTTGTAATGGAGGCAATGTCACTAAAGGTAGGTAGTATTGGAAGAAGTCGTTTTCTTTGCGGATAGGTGATCTATATAGAAAAATTAAAGCATTTTTTCAGGGAAAGATCGATGCGTGTCTCTTAGCTGCGGACATTAAAACATATGGTCGTTATTAAAGAAGAGCGATTTTTTTGCCAAAAGGAAGACATTAATAAAGATTGTTCTACACAAGAATGCGAGGAGTGGTTATAGGTACGTGAGGAAGAAATAGGTTGGAGCCCTGGGCGAAACGACCGAGCGACGAAAGCTCAAAAATTATTGAGATAAGGCATTAACCGTTCTGAGGTCATAATGCTGGGTATAAATTGTATTTTGAAGATCGCTTCTTTGCCATCCTCGGGTGGTCAAGAAATGGGAGGGATGAGGTCAGGGGTGCAGGGTCGAAGGGGATAGCGGACCACTACTATAGTTAGCATGATTTACCTTTCAGGGGCAGTGAAGGGGTCGTAGGGGAGGTCTAGAACTACCTTTACATTACCTGCTCCCATCCCATTACGCCGTCCTAATCCATAAATAAGCCGTGCGCTCCAATGAGCCTGGCTTACGTGGAATGGTCTTTTAGAATTTAACTACGTTGTCTTCCGTATCGGAACGCCTCGTCTTGTCGTGTTCTATCAAGATAATGCAACCATTTCGTAATGTTCGACTTCGGCTCGTGACTTGCAGCATCGTCGCCAGGAACATGAGATGCGAGGACTTTATTTTCCTCATCCGTTGAAACTCGGAATTTCATCATTTCCGAGAGCTTCAACGCAGAATCAGGTCCCCAGAATGATTTCCTGAGAACGAGAAATATTGGAAATGATTGTAGTTGCTGAATAATGAAAGGGCATAACTCAAACACGAGAGTGGAAGTTCGAAAATTAAAGTGAAATACAAGTGTTATGGATATGTATAAAAGGGGCCTTTCATGCATTTTGAATAAAATTCTAATAAATTTTCCAGATAGCTGGAAATTTGTTTGGTTTCTATTGTATTACATCACAATATTACAATGCAAGGATTTGATTGCATTTGGATAGCTGTTAAATTTGAAGTTTCAAGGTTTCTTGAACAGATTAAACAACTATGGTTGGAAAATGATGCATTTTAGATAAATATTCTTCGATTAACCCAGTAGTGGGCAACGTACCATTTATGGTACAGTAAGAAGGGCGAGTTTGAGGGTTGACAGAATATTAACCCAAGTGAACTTTGGACTCCCGAATGTTCAAACATCATGTTCAGCTTTTGTACTATCAGTCCTGTGAGTTCAATCGCCTCGATCGGTCCCCTATTCATGCTCAGTGAATTTATACTGTTTCATGTTCGACAATTTCGTCTATATGTCATCATGTTCGACGAAGAGTAAGTATTATCATTCCACTGTCGTTCCCAATTGTATTCCTTCGTTATATTTTCTTAGAGTATTTGTTTAGTGATACAACTAAAGCGGTTTGGGGTTTTTTCGTACTCATCACACGCATACACTACGTAATAAAACCGAGCGTACCATTTATGGTACATTGCGCACTCTGCACGTGATCTACAAAGTTGTCAAACATCTACAAAAAGTTCTCAAAACTACAAAAAAAACTTGTCATACGACGAGAGTATGGTAAGGTATTTCGGTAAATTCTACTTGAAGCAGTATATACTCACTAAGCCTATTCGTTTCAGGTACAAAGTGTGGTCACTGAATACACCGGCGGGATACCTTGTTGATTTTGACATATATCAGGGGAAAAGTGGCTCTAGCTACACTCATGTCGAAAAATTGGTGGGTAAATCTGCTGCTCCATTGCTAAAAATGATAGAACGCTTTCCAGATGGAATGAAGCACTTCCCTTTTCATTTTTACGTCGACAATCTATTTACAACCTTCAAACTCCTCTCACACATGCAACAGTTGGGATACGGTACTGCTGGCACTTTGCGGGTGAACAGGATCCCCAAATCTTGTCCTCTACCCAGCAATAAGGATTTTTTGAAGACTCACCCACGCGAGCACATTGAAAATATAATAAATAAGCCACATGGAGTCCTTGTGTGCAAGTGGCGCGATAACTCGGTTGTTACTGCTTGTTCGAATACACATGGCATCAACCCGTTGACCAAAGTTTCTCGGTACTCAGTTGCAAGTAAGGCTCAGATCCAAGTCCCCCGTCCTGCACTCCTGACCGAGTATAATAAAGGAATGGGAGGCACGGACCGAATGGATCAGAACGTGAATCTATACCGTATCCGAATGAGGAACAGAAAATGGTTCTGGCCGTTGATTACCTGGCTGCTGAATGTATCACTTCAGAACTCTTGGATATTGCATCGGAACGCAGGTAATAAAAATATAGCTCAGCTGGAAGGGAACTACTACGCAATGAACTACTTGAAAAAATATTACGTCCTGAAGAAGGCAACTGGGCCTCGGACATCAAAAACGTTGGACCAATAAAGGTTTGATCACAAAGATCACTTCTTGGAAAAGATTCCCTGTCAAAAACGACGACGCTACGGTGGAGCACATAGCAAAACCAAATCTCGCTATTTTTGTGCAAAATGTGATGTTGGTTTATGTAATGACTGTTTCAAAACTTACCACAATTTATAAAACTAAGAAAGAAAAATGCTTTTACACAGAACGATGTAGTTAGAAATTGAAACAGCGCATTTCAACGTAAGAACTATTATGTTTTGGGATATTTTTTCTTTCAATATATATCTACTGATACTAGGAGCAGAATTATATTTACCCAAATTTGAATAAACCACTTTGTTCCAATTTTATGACTTTGATTCGTCAAAATTGCCACTCTTCTAGTCGTTCTGGGAACAATGGTTCATGCTGCCTTAAGAGTGGGCAACGTACCATAAATGGTACACCTGAATTTACCTCAAATAAATTGTATTAAAATATAAGTAATATCAGTTTCTTCATTAGGAAGATTCTTCTAGATGGAATCCATTAGAAAATTCGACTAAAATGATCGGAATTGAATTAAGGCCACTACTGGGTTAATCGAAAATTTAAATACCATAATCTGTTGTATCTACATGATTACATACATCGTCATGTATCCAACATGAAGTTGCCGAATTTTCAGAATTTCGGATAAGGTGACTGGAATATTAATTGGTTCGGGGCAGGTTTTGCCAATGTGAGGCATAGGTAACATTTGAGGTAAGATAAACAACCATTTCAGGTTGGAATTTCGTCTGACTGCCATTTCTGTCGCCGCGAACCTCATCAGCTGTCATCCAAAGGAAAGATCAGAATTCGTTCTGATGATTTCGCTCATGGCTTCCCATAGCCTCACCGCCTTGGTTTAGGACGAGGGAGGCGGCGAGCCCCAAACGCACGAAAACATGACCCCATGAGCGAGATTTGAACTCATGACCTCCCGCAGTAGTCGGTTCGTATCTCGCCCCTACAACGCAAGCTCGAGCGATCGCGGCCGAGCCGGACCCTCGAGTAAAATTTGATTCTCTCATTGGCATCCGTCATTCAAAAGAACAACGAGCACGGAGGAAAAACTCAAATCGAATAACTGAAATCATTCTGACAAAAAGTAGAAGATGGACAAAGAGAAATAATGAGAACCCTTACGGAATGCATTCACGTAATGTGATTATTATGAACTGGGTGGAGACTATTACTTGGAATGCATAGAGAAAAAATTCCATTCATTCGGCATGATTAAATAAGCGAATTTTAAAAGAAATCTATCAGTTGAAGCAATGGTTGAGAAAACAAAAACAATGGTGTTGTAAATTTCATTTAGATAAGTTTTATATCGTAATGCTACCAACACAACGGTGTTCATTCTTTCTAAAATAAAATTACTAAATCGATAATGAATGTTGAGTTAGGTTAGGTTCGTATAAAATAAGGTCCAAGCTACTAAATATGGTTTTTGGTAGATCAAATTCAGAGCAATGATAGTACAAAATAGCTTCTTATTAACATAATTATAAAATATGATTTTGCTGTGATTTTGCTATGTGTGTTGCTAAAAATATTGACAACAGTCGGGAAGCTGGACTTGAAGAAATTCACTTTAGTGCTCCTTTTCATTCGACTTCATTACTTGTGCGTCTATTATTCCCAGTTTTCTTGATTTTTGCGGCTGGCTTGAGGAATACAAAGCGAAAATGGTTTTCATATCCTCTACATACCTCTCCTAGAGTCGGTATCCTATTGAATCTCGTATCTCCATATAAGTACAATTTTCCCAGATTTAAAGCAGTGTTTTCCTGGAACCAATTCATACATCCTCGATTGACGATAAACTCTGATGAACACGTAGTACGTTTTGTTGGGGGTTCTTGCGTTCAGAGTGATGTGGGCTCTTTGTATTTTGCGTTTTAAGTCCCAGTGTTTTCAGTTATCCTTTCCTGTGGAATTTTAGCCTGTTCTGAAATTCGACAATGTTTTTCTATTTCTTCCAACGTGCTATCAACTGTTGGATACAGTTTTATATCTCTTGTTGCTAGCCTGAATTACATAGCTATGTTTGAAGGTAGCTAATCCTCGTATAAACGTGTTGAAAATTAGGTTAAAATATACAAAACCTAAAGGTAAGTTCTACTAAATTAAAGCATTACTATAATGTAAATTTCGTGATTTCTTGCCTTCCACAATGTGAATGATCCATGACAACGGTTTTCACATGGACTTTAATTCCTACTTTAACGTTCGACGAAAGATGATGTACAGGCTGTTCTACCGAAAACAGGATGAGGGATGTAATATAATAGCCACCAGAAGATTTCGCAGCCGACCCCCATCTGAGAGTATCTGAAAAACAAAAGGGCGTGAAGGGATGCGAAGCGAGCAGTGGCTGCCCGCCATTAGACGAGAATGAAGAAGTGGCAGTAAAAACCGAAAAACCTTGGCTCCGAGGGGAGCAAGGACCGCTAATGCCTCTTCCTCCCTCCTACGATTCTTTTCCGAGCTATTCCTTTAGGTTACAGCTTATGTCCTATATACAGAACCGTAAATAAGACACTAGCCGGGAAGAAAAAATGCTGAAAAAAACGGAGTTGTTGCAACTGTTGCTATTTACTTTATTTCCAGTACAGTGGTTGTTCAAAAACGCTGCAAATTATCACATAATGGTTTATTATTTTTCTGTGAAGATCATCTGTCTGCAAGAACTCGGCTTTGCAGCCAGATCGTAGCTACCTTATGATTGAACCTACAAGCAACATAATATCCTGATCTCAAAGTTGTGATAAGGAAGTTGCAAGGAAGTACAACTGAGTAACTTAAAATTCTATTCTAATAAACAAAAACGCTGCGAATTATTACACAATGGCCAATTTCATGAAAACCACGGCTCTTCCATCATTAGTACTAATCGCGTAGGGTTAAAAGTCAAGTTTATTTTTACAAGTTCCTACCAGCTAAACATCGCTATCGCAAACTTGAGGAAGCGTTAAATTCATTTGATTCTTGATTGCTGAGGATGCACAAGTGAGTACAACACGAAACTCTGTAAAAAGAAACGAACAATTACCTATCGCATTTGATCAGCTGACATTTGAACGGATATCTGGTGTATTTTCTTCAGTTAACAGTATTTTGCGATTCAAACTCCTGTTTTTGATTTGTTGTAAGTCCAACCATTCACTTCTCATTGTGAGTGGACGAACAATTTGTCCAAAAAAGCTTTGGATGGTCTCATCCGATTCTAAAAATCCGATTCTATCTAAAATGGATCGAAAAACAATAACCTTATATCAAGAGTTTTTGAGCTAGGGCGTTTTGAAGTTTATGACCCCTATTTTTCACTCCCTAGAGGCGGCTTAAATTTTCCTTTCTTTTTTCGATTCCAAATTCATTATTGAAAATAATAAACCAAAACGATGGGTTCAAACCCTTGTGAAATGTACTTAAACGCTTACATGACTTCTAGATCTAAGAAAAAAATCTACTCTGCAACCAAAATAATGCGTGACATGGGTAGGTATGTCTACATATGAACCTTAGAGTGTTGTTAATAGTAACCACGGTCGTTTATCACTATTATAAATGCTGACTATAGATATTTGTTGCTCTTTATTGGTATCGCATTAAATTTCATGTTTCTCTGAAGAAATGGCTTCTATCGTGTTCAAACTTTTACAACTTATTCTACTTCTAGATTACTTATTTAGATACTGTAAAAATTTGGAAGAGTCAATTTGATAAACAAATATAATAAAAAGCTTTAAAATCAGATTTCTAAACTGCAGAATTCACAACTTTGAAGTACCTTTTCTCTGAAACTATGCAAGCCAGTAAAACTAGGTTTCTAAATATTGTAAATAGAACGTAGATTTTCTGAAGGCGCGGCGTGTCATGTATATGTGTACCTACCTAGCAGATTTGCGGCTCCACGCTCGCGTCTCATTTTTCATCCATTCTCAGTGTAGATATTCATCGTTCTATTTTAGTTCCGCTACTCCCTTCTTATAGTGTCCATAATCAAAAATCGGTAGGTAACATTGAACAAGAATAAAGGGATGTGTATATTTTGAATAGGTAAATGTTTTGTTCTGGTTCTTGTTGTTCTGTATTGTGATTCGAGTTTCTGAACTTTGTTCCTCAAGGAGTCTCTTGTGGTCATAATTACCAAAGCAAATGTTCGTTGGCATCAAGACAATTACTTTTGGGGCTCATGAAGCTATCCCAATATTCTTAGAGAAAAACATTAAAAAATGCAAGTTGCTTTTGGCTTTGGGTTAGCAGCCAGGTCATTTCTGCTTGAAATATTTCAAAGAAAAAGATTGAAGGAGGTTGAATAAATCCCGTAAAGCAGCTCTAGAGATGACGAAAGAGAAAGACCGAAGAGATCTAGAGCTATGAGAAGATTATAAAATCAGTGGAAGCAGAAAGAAGGCGACACACCATCCTACGGTCCGGGCGGATTCAAACCTATGTTTGGAAGAGTGGGAAAAGATCTTCCATTTGGAATTTTGAGAGGCTTTTTAAAAATGTATAGAATAAATTCAATTTTAATAATAAATTAAAAACCAAAAATCGAAAAAAAACAAATTTTGCGGTCGAACACCCTTAACTTACCCCCATTCCTACAAATTCTCCTCGGTCTAGATTGCGTTCTCACCTTCAGGTGTAGCAATAAATGCATTTTTTTATTATTAAAATAATCAGTAATAATTATGAAAAATGTCTTGGGCAGGTTGACCTTATAGTCAATAAAAATCAATTATCCTACAAATTGATATCCGTTTCTCTATTATTTTTTATTATTAGAACAGCAATCACACCAAAGTTGTGATGACATTCAATTCTGACGTCGCGACGGTTGACATAGGTTGACACAATAAAGATTAGGTGATGGGTAATGAATAGTTGTGTGAAGCTGGTTGGAAATTAAGACAGAATATTTTAAAATGATCCCTAATTGTCATTTTCAGATAAACATGAAGGGCTACCAATACATTGTTTAGTCAATAATTTAGTTCTGAGTCGAAAATAAAAAATGGAATCGTTCTGAAATTAAAGCGTACAGAGATGTGTGATCTCAGTTTTTGGACGACCACTCACATATCCACACCCACTCCGATTGATCAACATTCATAACTCCAACCTTCCACTTATGCCACTAATAAGCTCCAGTGAAAAATTGTGTAATTTATGTTTTTTCCTGATGATTTCATAATAATTGGATATTATTGTTGGAGTTGATCAATTTTGTGATTCAACCTCTGTGAAAACTCAGCGGACAATTCATTTTCTAACTCTGTACCCATAGGTAATCATTGAAACCTGGATCTTTCCCCACAATTATGATTTGAAAATTACTCACTTGGCAACCTTGTGTCAAGCCCACACATTTTTCCTCATAAAGAAAACCGAAAGAAACAGAGGGAATGAATGGAGGAAGAATAGACATCACGTATGCAATCCATCACTTTCTCTATACCACCTCTAAACAGTTTTCCCATTTAGAAAGGGGAAAATGGGTCCATGGCACCACGTACCCATTCCTCCTGTTGAAGGAGTATTTTTATTGCCTCGGTTCAACTTTATGGAACGTGAGAGGAAAAAGTCCCGTGATTTCACGCCAGGCATATAGGAATGTGCCGAGGAAATATCTTCTTTTTTCGAGAATGTGAGAATAATGTGTGCCTCCCCGTACGTCCGGTGCAACGCACATTAAAAGTTTTTGCTTTGACGACGTACGTTACCGATAATGGGGCCTGGAGAACAGAAAAAGTGCTGTTTTTATGCCTTGATATGACTAGTCCAGAATTCAAGGTCTGGAGCCACGCCGGAGAGTCTAACCATTTCATGGTGATGAGCCGGAGTGAAACTAGTACCACAATGCACGGTGGCGAGAAATTTAGATTGGAGCAGTGCATGTTCAATGAAATAGATTAGTTTTGAAAGTAAACTTCATGGCATTTATACTACCGATCATTATTGTGGAAATACTAGCGTTCTTAATTCCTACTGTTTGTTGAGAAACTATCACTCCCGATGTATTATTACTTCTAACAGTGGTGTCAAGTGGAGAAAAGGACGTTTTTTGAGAAATACAAAAACCAACCACAATCCTTCGAACTCCAATTAACTTTGGCATATCAGCCAATATACCTAGTGACTGTAATGTAATATATAGCACGCTACGTCTGTAACAGTCATATCAATTTCTGAATTAAAGAACTTATAAGTACTGAATAGGTACTTCTGTCAAGTGGGTGTGGCATTCCGTATCCCGATTGGATAGATGAGCCGATGACATGAAGCTTATCTCAAAACATCATCAATAAAAAGATAAGTACCTTGTACCACGTCAACAGAGGACCGTCTACACGACAACCGGTTTAATCTCTGAAAATTTCACCGAATTCGGGGAGAAAATATTGAAAATATGGAATAATCATATGGACGGAATCATCAAAACTTCTTAAACTAACTTCCTACTTTCAGTCAAATTAAAATGCCAGGTGAAGAGAAAATTATAGTTAGGATAATTAGGAATCTTGCCTTCGTGTTTGTCTCAATGTTCGTTGATCAACCCCCAAGCTCAAATATATAACATTTAGTAAATTGGGTTGGACCGTATTAGTTGTTAGTTGACACAGTCAAGGGTGATTAAGTAGTAATATGACGAAGTGACATCCAGAGTTCGAGTAACCGTCGAGCATTTTGGTAATTTTAGCCCAATCCAAAGCTCCCGGATTCAACTTTTTAGCCCAGTACAAACTTTCCGGGACGATAAATTAACAGTACGAGGATTTGACAAAACGAACGTTCCATGAATCACAGTTCACAGGTTCGGTTACTCCAGAGCTCAGAGACTAGGTGTATACTCGAAGACCGCCGTTCGATAGAAAACAAAAGCAGCTCCGTTGAAATCATAGAGTGACGGACTTTATGAGTAGTTGTAGAGACCGTAAGATAACAACGCTCGTATAAAACCCGTGAAAAGCCGACTAGAGTCATCGCAGCTCATGTTGACGGGGTTTATAGCCCTATTAAAAACTCAACTCTCAGTGGCGAAATGACTCAAAAGCTGCGTGATAAAGATCATCTGATTATACTGAAAATACCTCGAGGTCGATGATAAAACATCAGAAGATTGCTGATTGAAGAACGATAATTGTAAAATGGAAGGGTGCTTCACACAAGCGAGAATCTTTGTATTGTGTATACTAGTATTATTATTCCTGAACCTTTCTGCTGTGAGCTCCCGCTCACTGGTGGTCTCTTCCCAGTGACGGAGCTAAATTGATTTATCAATTTCCTTCCTGACCCAAAACTGGCATAGTCACCTGCGATCATCATTGTCCAGTTTTGCAGTCCTGAGGTCAGCTGGGAGATGACGTCACCCCCCCCCCTCGCACAGAAGATGCCACCACCACCTTGAGCATCCCTCCATTGGAGATGGGAAGCCAGTCGCTTCCCCCAAGCCGCTGACCATCCTCCGGCGGAGTGGAGGGGGAACCACTCCAACAAAACCAGAATGTTGGACCCCCTCTCTTTAGTACCCCTTCAGCTATCAAAGTAAAAGTCATTGTGAGCCCAGCAGCCCGTGAACTTGAGCTATCCCCCCTGTCTTTGCCACAACCACAACGGCTGTAGGACCCTGCGACATCAGCCTTGGATCCTCGCCATACCTACTTCGCCACACACGTTTGATGGATACCTCAGGGCCCTGAAAGCGTGAGTGCACTAACAATTAACTAATGCATTGGCCAATGATTTAGTAAAACCCAGTGTAGAAGTAAAGAGCATAACTATAACACAATCGCCACAAAAATTCGT
Source organism: Apolygus lucorum (assembly GCA_009739505.2). Classification (NCBI taxonomy): domain Eukaryota; kingdom Metazoa; phylum Arthropoda; class Insecta; order Hemiptera; family Miridae; genus Apolygus; species Apolygus lucorum. The sequence goes on from CM019168.2 coordinate 50,666,911, forward strand.
GGAAAGATCAAGTTATTTTCAGAATCATATAACCTTTTAGTATACTCGCCACATAACAACACGGATTTGGACTTGATTTCGCAATTTAGCCAGAATTTGTACATAAAACATTTAATTGAACTTGTGCCATATCAAATCTATTCTTGTATTGTTGCCCTTCAGGCTGTGCCACCACACCATTGGGTGGGCTGAGTCAAAACAGATCTCATAATTAAAAAGTCAATATTAATTAGTTGTAACCTTGTAGTTGTTCCTTCGAGTTTACCTGTATCTCAGTAAGTAACAAGGAGCAGGTGCGTAGACACACTTCGCCACAACTATCTCGAGATTCCCTTCAGGAATACTCCTAGGCTCTTCCGGCTCAGACACACTCGGTGACCCACTTTTCTTTCAAGATACGCACTTCAGGCTTAACCCTTTCCTGCCTGCCAACGTCATATATCAGGCGCCTGTACTTTCCGTAGCTGCCCGCCAACGCCAAATATCAGACAGCTCTGCCTTTCCGTAGCTGCCCGCGGCGGATAATAGCTGTTCTGGCACTAGCACTCTTTTGCTTTGTAACTACGATCTTCCGGGGTGTAATTTCCACTACAATCCTCATGATATTGCTTTCATAGAACTGTGTATATTCCTATAACAGTTAATGTGTTTTTTTTAAATAATCTCATTGTTTGTCGGCGTTTTTTGGTCGGTAGTTTATCCTTGATCCAGTAGGTACGTTCTGATGCAGTGGCACCTCAAACAGTTGGTTTTCTTTGATCTTCTCTGACTTGTTCTCTGTATTTTTCTTGTTTTTTATTTTCTAAACCATTTTAATTCTATTTCGGTACTTTTGACGGTAGGCCTGTCAAAGATATTGCCGCCCTTCGGATATTCCACCGCCTATTTGAAATCTGCTCGGGAATATTCGCAAAAATGTCCCTCTTCTACATGCACTTCTCACCTTTTAGGTTTTCCCCACTATGAAAAGTTATCAAATTGTATGAATTTTCCTAAACAGAATGAAAGTGAGAAACAATAAATTATATTGAATGAATTTAATTGAAAGCGAAGCGAGTCATAAGGTACCATAATTACTCTACATTAATTGTATTATTCCCATTATGTTTAACTGGCTAGTAAATGAATAAATAATGCGCATAATCTCGATAATTCTCATGAACTCATAACGGAAAGTATCACGCGATAAAACGTACGAAAAAAATAATGCATAAAAGCAAGGAAACAACTTTGGACGAACCACCGAGTTGCCAAAGTAATGTGGTACTGAGGGGACGAGGGACCCGCCGGCGGGCGGGTTGTGAGGGACAGTAGGCTCTCGAGAATCCGGGCGCGAAAAGGTTAAACTTTCAGCTTCTTCGCCACGAACTTCCGACTTACCGCCACAGCGCCACGTCCAGGTAATTATCATTTCGCTATCCTTTTTGACTGTAATTGTGTTTCGATATTTGTTTGCAACCCCCCCCCCCCCCTGAGCTCACCTCGTTTATACCTTGCCGTCCTTCCGACTTAGACGTACCTCCGTGATATTCTGTGTCTATCGTCACGAGGGATAGTTGGATTGAACAGTTTGGGACTTACAAAACTGGAGACTTTGAGATCGACATGTGAAGTAAAAACCCACGGATCGATCGCAGACTCGCCACAGCGTGAAATCCCAACACCCAAACACAGGCCTACACTGCAATAAACTCTCAATATTTTTATAAATTATGTAAATTATATTCAGTTTTTGAATGCGCTGCTGCTCCTGAATGATGGGAAGAAGGTGAGCTGACAAAATATGTGTCTAATGTGAGAGTTCAACTGATGAAGCCACCTAAAGTATCTTTCTCTGGATATACAGGGTGTCTAGCATTCGGATGGACCAAACTTGAAAGATCGATTCTACAGCTAATTTGCAACAAAAAATGTCTCATAGCAATTTTTTCTTAACCCAATCGAAATTCTTTTTTTCCACTCTAAAGTATTTATTCGTATTTTCGACCTTACGGCACTAAAATGGTCATAACTCCCTTATTCCTCATGCTACATCAAATCTGAGTATATCGTTGGACAGAATGTTAAATTTTCTATCCGTTTAGAGGGAAACCCAAATCTTACAGCCATTTGTGAAAGCTAAAAAATAAATCAGTCAACATTCATAATTTTTTTTTTCGAAAATCGCCATTTTTCAGGCTGACGATTCCCCCATAAAAAATTCCGCTATCGTGGTGCAGTCGACTGAAAAAACTACCCTAAGATTTCAGCGTTCCAACGGTATGTCAGTTTCAAGGTTTAAAAGGAAAGTTTCTTGAAAAAATTGAGTTTTATGCGAAAAAAACGTGCTTCTTTAGGCACATTCCGCTAGAGAGTCGACCAAGTATTCTTGTTTTCACTTTTCTAGGATTGCAATAAAAAGTCCTCCAAGATTAAATTTCTACTCGAATTTTACGTTTTAGACCTTCCTGAACAATTTCGGTACCGTCTATCTGGCAGTCGGTCTGTCTGTCTGAAAGGCCTATGGCAAAGGTAAGACGAAGCTACTGTCCGATTTTGATGTAATTTTGGGCGATGTTCTCTATGAAAATCAAAGTCAAAGCATTAAATTTTCAAAATCAAATTCAAAAATTTTCAATTTTTCTCAAAAATTAACATTTTTTTAGTTTATTGTGTGCCCTTAATAAGTTAATATAAGAGCCCATAATAAGGATAGTAGTAGTTTTTACAAGGATTACACTTTTATGCATGAGCAGAAGCTGTTATCAATATAGGGGGGGATAAAACTCCCAGGAGACCATTTACACCCCTATCCGCCTGATCTGTGAAAACTCCATCCAAATTGGACTATAACCTCCTTTGACAAGAATCTACGGACACACAGAAAGGTCTAAAACGTGAGATGAGAGTGGTGATTTTGATTTTGGAATTTTTATCTTTTCCTTAAAAAGAGAAAAAATTGTTTCCGCTATCATGGTAAACTGAAGAGCAGTGACTATAACATTGTGAATCAGATATTTGGAGAATTTGTTTTAGTAATACGTTGATTTAACTTTTATTGTATGAAAACCCTTAGGCAACTGAGAAAAGAAGTTAGGATTTGAATTTTTACGAAATTTAATGGTTTCTTAATATCCCCAGGAATCCGGTTCTTAAAATGCTAGGGAGATAGATACTCAGGACATTTGTTGCTCCTTCCAACAGTGTGTATTAAGTTATGCATTGCAAATCTAGTGAATCGTAATCATATAAAATTAAAATGGTCGGGGAAATGAAAAATATCTTGAAGATCACAATACATCCGGAAGCAAGTGGTAAAAAAGGAAAAAAAAATGCCAGAACTGTTTTGTTGCTTATGTACATTATACGAAAGTCATGATTTGAGGTGAAAACTCATTTAACGACTATTCTAAATTGCAATACCTACATGTCCGGTATACCTTTACATTTCCCGTAGCGTGTGAAAAGTTGAACGTTGATTTAATGTTATTTCGTACGTTCAACTGAATCGCCACATAATAAAGTCATCAAGACGAATAGTTGAGGTATTTTTGAATCAGAATAGGAATGGGAAATCAGAATAGGATGTTGCGACTCATTTGACCAGCTTATAACGTCCCGTCTTGATGGTTTGGTTATTCGTGGATGAATTGACTGAAATAATTAATTTTCGTAGCCTAGCAACAAGTAAATTGCACAAAAATAGGGCTTGAAAGGCTTCGCCGTTGGACTTATCTCTTCTGAGAAAAATACTTGCCTTCTTTTTTAGTTGGAATAAAGTATGAGAGACATAAAATTCCTCACTGATTCTCGTAACGATTTTAATCATTCATCTTCTTTGAACGATAACGAAGAATCTCAAGACATTTTGAAACTAAAAAACGTAAGATTTATTTTAGAAATGTTGGAGACGAGATGACATAGGTTGAGTGATTGAGAGATTTTCTATAGAAAAATGTTGCTGGGGTAAGGTGATTTTTAAACGGAAAAGAGAACCTTCCACTAGGAGGGCAACACATGAATGCCATTAGCGTCAAGTCATCGTTTTGTTTGCTCAATCGAGACCCGGACTCATCCCATTTCAAAGGCTCTAAGGGTGTTAACGGCACTTCAGCTCGTCCCTCCTATTTTATAGAGAATCACGCCATCTTCATCTTGCTTGAAGCAAGCTACCCCAGCTTGTTGTTTCCATAACCTACTATCAATTATACCGCAAAAATATCTTCAAAACTCGTAAAATCGATTATTACAACGTTCCATTCTTGCAGTTTGATATGATGAGCCAATTTCCAAGAACTAATTCAACGAATTTTTATTATTAATTTTATTTTTTTCTTACTAAATCACTATTCTTTGTTTCTGATGACGTATTCCTATTAATCATTATACCTCACTTAACCTAAAAATCTTGATGAGGTTTAAAATTCGCTAAACACAAGGATAAATATGATTATGATGGTATTCACTTAATAAAATATTCTAGGATAGAAGACACACGTTCAACAGCAGGCCATGTCCAACGTCAAGGAGGTGCAGCAGGTAATCCGCGGATGGAGTTGTCCAGGAGACGTGTGTGATGTGAGCGCGATGCCAGGGAACCTAATCTGGCGTACTTCCTCCACCCACGATTAGCTTGTCACCTGAACTTGAGTTTCGCAACTTTTCTTAAGGAAAGTCATTAATAAAGAATGATCTTCTGTTTTTCCGTGTTTCGGAATGCAAATCGCTAATTCATTCTAGGCGAAACAAAAGTCATATCTCTCAGAGATTACTTGGTTAGAGCAACAAACAATAAAATAAAAACCTTTTTAACAAAAAATGGACCGACCTCAAAAATGATGTCGGACAACACCAAAAAGGGGAAAATAATAATCTCAGCGAAAACATACTTGATGTTGTAGGTAGATGGACATAAAAATCTAATCAACATGGTATGTTGGAATACCAACAAACAATTTGTAGCGTGATTTACACTTATTTCCACACTCATATCCGCCATCATACGACAGCAGTGACATAGGTACTACCTTATAGTTATGGAACACTTTTATTTCTACTCGTATTCATGTTTTGTATTGCACTATCGACGCATGTTGTAATACTCACCAGATCATGACGCCTTGAAGTCGCTGCCGTGCCCATCTGTGGACACAAACTAACCACCTTCCATACTCGATGATCTGGTTAGCATTACAAAAGTAAGTACCATTGAGTTACAATATGTTCCCAAACTATTAGGTAGTACGTCTCTGCTGTCATATGAGTACAATAGTAGGTGTGAGCCTTCCCAGGAATTGTTGTGACGAGTTTTTTGAGACTTTCGATTAGATATATGTTCAAAGATAGTCGAGAAACTGATTGGAATACCTTTCGAATATCTGATCCACAATATATAGAAATAAATCGAGCACCAGGAACCTGATCCAAAGATCGAATTGAAATTGATCAGTATCTCTGAGGAAACTGATCTAAAACCAGTAAAAGAACTGATCTAAAGAGTTGAGATTGTTTATTATATTGGTGGACGTATTATAATGTAGAGACATACCTTCGGAAGCGATGTAACCAAATTAATGTTCAAACATCCCACACCCACCCATAATTTCGAACGAACGGAGATTTACGTTCTTAAGCATGTCTGTAGTAATACCTACGTACCTACGTGTAGGTACGTATATTTCGAAAAAAAAAAAAGATTTTTCGGTAAGCAGAAGTTCTAGAAGACGTTTGTGTCCACAGATGGGCATGGTGGCGACTTCAATGCATACCCACCAGGGGCGTGGCGTCCATAAGGCCACTTTGGGTCTAGCCCCGGCAAAATTTTTCTCACTGTAACCTAGATTTTTTACCCCAAAGTTGGAAAAACTCCCTTCAAAAAGTGTTCTCCACAAAGTAGAAAAAAATCCCTAGCAGAAAGTTTTTTCCTCAAAACTCACTCATGATCCATGGAAGCATGGAGCTTTTACAAGTAAAAAATAATTCTACACTGACATGCAGTTATTATGTCAAATTTCCATGGTAAAACCCGAGGCCATGGAGCTAGCTTCCATGCCTACTACTAGGTCCATGCCCAAGGCTGTCTCCATGGCCTGCTACGAGAGAGAAGATGTAAGATGGAATCGATAGGTATCCAACAATCGATTTGTATCAAACAATCGATTCTCCACTCCCGAATTCCCAAGATCTGGGGCTAGACCCTACTAGACCCCGGCGTCGTCATGCCAACGTGTTGTTTATTTTTAGTTTTTCCTGGTCCGCACATGCGCAGTAGTGTTATTTTAGTTTATCCCCTCCCTTTCTCGGCCCCTGCCCTGGAAGGCAAAATCGATTTTTCATTCTTTCTGGTGATGACTTGTTTTGATTCAACTAGATGGATGGATACTCTGTTCAGGTTGCCATGAAAGTTCATTGTATAACAATGGACTCATCATAGGATGTAAACGCATGGAGTACTTCTGATATCAGTTATAGATGGGTTAAAAATTGAATGGATACTCCCCACTTTTACAGATTTTCACAGTATGTTGCCCAGACTGCACGATTAGGTGTTTTGTGTGTACCGACAAGAGATAAAGTTTATCTGATAAACAGGAGGGTGGTTACATCTTGACATGATACAATTTTGCTGATTGACAGCAAAATTATGATTTTTGGAGTGTTATCATTGTTGTGGATGGCGTTTGCTACACAGAGATTTTGTCACATAGGCATGAAAGTAAGTTAAAACTATTGTAAGTTGAAACGAAGTTTTAAAATATTGTTGAAGTTGTTATCTTTAGGGGTTTTTCTCCAAAATGACTAGTCTCTCTGGAGCTCTTTACCTACTGTGTTCCCTAAAGTGTCTTGAAACAATGACAGTTTACGTTCCTGGTCCTCTTATCATTTTCGGTTTTCCATTCCATTTTCCCTGCATTTCAAGTCGTCTTGGTGTTTGTTGTAATACGATCTGATGGAGTTGACCACTGATTAGACTTACCTACCTACTTATCGTATTTTTTCGTTTCTGTTCAACATTTCTGTATGGGGAAATACAATAGGCAGCCTGGTGCTCTTCAGTTCCACAACTTTTCATTTATAAATGCTACGTAGGCGTTGCAAAAGACAATTAAAAGTCATCAAAGGGAATATGACCCTCGAAAAGCCTTATAGACATTTCGACTAGTATGTAGAATTTGTTGAGACACTTTTTTTTTATGATCTCGTCTTTATGATTAAGAAATTATGTGCTTTTCGTTTTAAAAAAAAATTGAATATTTAATGTTTTAGTAACAAATTAACATTTTTATCTTTTCGAGTCCCAGAAATGATTTTTTTTTTTTTTTTTTTTTCATCATTAACTGGAATGAAGTTGAGATGTGATGTTTCACCACTGGGTCCTCTGTTTGTCGCAAAAGTATGTAGGTATGTGTGATCCTAGGGTCAAGTTCATGTATTTTCTGGTATGGTGCCCCACCACTTTCAGAGGTCACCCAACGCCCCTGGTACCCACCTACTTATCAGGCTACGCTGTGATTATTAAGTACTACTCCCATGATCTGGTGAGTATTGCAACATGCGTCGATAGCGCAATCCAAAACATGAATACGAGTAGATATAATAGTGTTCCAAAACTATTATCTTGTTGGTGGTCGAAACGACTCTGGGTCCTCTTTGTGAATAAAAAGGGGAAACGTTGATTTTTGGTGTCACACACTGCAGTGTGGACACTGCCGCCCATGCCAATGGAGAATATCGAATGTTTCCTTGGTTTTCTTTGAGAAATCTCTTTTTTCCGCAATTAAATTGAAGTAATGTTAGATCTAAACTCTTTCTTAATCAACGTTGAAGGAGGTATTACTAAAATTATTTTACCTATCTATTGAAAAGATCGATTTTGAAAGAATAGAGAAAAATTGAGAAAGGAAAGAACAAATGACTAGAAGTATATTCTACATAAAACTGACAAGCCTGAAGATGCTGGCAAGTTGCCCCAGCGAAACTGTAGCTAGAAATCAAAATTAAACACCAAAAATCAACGTTTCCCCTTTCTATTCACAAAAAGGACCCAGAGTCGTTTCGACCACCAACAAGATATTATCATCCGACTCAACACCCTTCAACAACCAAAACTATTAGGTAGTACGTCACTGCTATCGTATGATGGCGGATATGAGTGTGGAAATAAGAATGAATCACGGTACAAATTGTTGGTATTCCAACATACCATGTTGATTAGATATTTATGTTCATCTACCTACAACATCAAGTATGATTTCGCTGAGATTATTATTTTTCACTTTTTTGTGGTCCTTAATTAAAATCTGACAGTAATTTACCCGCACTTTATCGATAGGTTTTCGTGATGCAGATCTATTTCCATACTGTGAATCTGTTTCCACAAGCGGATCCAGAAACGTCTGTAATCCGGGTCAGTTTCCATATAGATGAGTTTCCGTTCTCTGGATCGGTTTCCTGAGGTATGTGGGTCACATTCCTACTTACCAATCTACTCTCTCATCCCCTAACTGTTCGACATTCCTCATATTTTGTGGGTACTTGGTAGTTCTGACAACACAAGTCAACAATTCAATCATGATTTGATTGACAAGGGAGCTATGTGCTACACCCACTTGCTGGACTACCCTCTCGTCGCCTAACTGTACTATATCCCTCGTATTTGGTAGTATGGCACTATGCAGTTCCGACGATCTCCGGTACTATATCCAACTATCTTTTGGATGACTAGAAAGCTAGGTGCTACACCCACTTGGTAGAATACCTTCTCATCACCAAACTGTACAAACTATATCCCTCGTAATTGGTAGGAAAACTCACATACTTGAGCATTCATAAACACGTTTGATATGGCTCATGCAGGTTCTGAGCGAATAACCCACTATAATTTCTCCCTTTCTCATCCCCGCAGCACCTTTTAGTTATCGAAACCCCCCTCATATAGCTTCTCATGTTAAAGCTTACAATCAGACCTTCAATTTGAATACGCACAAATAGTCTGTCTTTGGCTCAGTTGGAAGTTACTGGGGAAGAAGAGTGAATGTGGACCAATATTCCCAAAAACGTGAACCACGTTTTTCAACTTCTTTCACAAATTGTCGATATTTCCAACAAAGCAAAATGAAATCTGTTTGAAACGGGACCACCACGGATACTGATAGAACACATTTGAAAAAGAATCAGACAGATTGGTACCAATAAAGAAATGCAAGGTGTTCGGACATACAAAAAAAAAACAAAAAAAAAAAAATCGTCCTCCCACGGCAATCCGAATTGAGAGAGAGCCTCCTCTTTTGCGCGCATTCGACGAGTTGAAGTCGGTCAAAAATAGCATAGATATTGACACGCACACCTAGTTGGTAACGTTTTCCATGTTGATTCAGCTTTGCCTGTTTCCTCCCTGTAGACCGAAAATAAAATATTTCAAGCACCAACCAGGTCACACGTGACAAAAGGTCGTGAAACTCAGCTACCCTCAAAACACTTCCAAGAGGTTACTTTCCTGAACACCGAATATCTTAACTATTTAACCCTTTAACGAATCGACGTAGAGGTTCAAAAAAAAAAAAATAATCCCTCCACCGTTTGTGTTTTCTTCGTTTACCACATTGGAATATTTTATGGTTTTTAAACCGATTATTATTAATCAAATTGGAAGCGCGAACCTCCAATGTTACTGAAATTTTCATCGAAGACACTGATTATGGTTTTTGATGAATAACTATCCGAGTGTTATGCACTCAATATATTACTTATATGAGGTTGATATATGTTGTTCTTTTCACTGTGAGAGTCGAAATTCCTCTCAGAATATCTTCCAGAAATTGGTGGGTACTTTTCACATCAACTTGATATATATTGAGTAATGCAAAAACCAAAAGTTCCAGTCATGCAACAGCAGTGAATTTTTTCGGCATGTTCTCTTCACCCAATAAAAAAAGAATACAAAATGTTGGTATATCCTTATTTTAATTTAACCAGAAATCAAATTAAATCGTTGTCGATTTCATCTTCAAATTTCATCTAGTTTAGCTAATGATCGGGAGTAAAAAACACCTACCTAGGCGGTGATTTTGCATGACGTCATGGCCGTTGACAGTTCGACGGTCTACATTTTTTAAATTTACGTCTACATAACTTGACGGTAATTTTTTCCAGAAGGTTAATTTACCTTTGGATGAGCAAACCTGAAAATCAACCTAATCATTCTGACGGTTGTGTGAAATACTTGAATCTCATTGAGTAATGCTATCAACCAATAACTTCAGCTTTCTTGAAAATTACTTTAATATGAATTAATTAGGAAGATTAGATCGAAGCGAATTTTATTTCTTCAGTTTAACTATGCTATTGGAATTTGTACTCCAAATGAAAGGGAACCTCAAACACTGCAATTCCTGCGATAATTATGGACACTCATGGCAAAAAGTGAAGGAAAAAAGCAGAAGGAATGAAGTGAACTTCTATGTATTTATTATTGTAACATTGGTAAGTGATTGTAGGTTTGATGTGATCCCAAATATTACCAGTAAGATATTCCTAACCTTATGGAACTAAATTCATCTTCATAAATGCAAATACAATTTCATCAAATTCAAATTGTCAACTAAATTCATTCATAGCTAAACTACTAAAAACTAAATAACTCAGATTAAAACATTGAAATTTCTATAAATTTAAGGATGCTATTGGCAAATATTTCGGGGTTCGTGATGTATACAACAACTAGGACTGCCAATGTTATATCGTAATACACTGCGTCACATCTTTGAAGTTTCGATGAAAAGGATTGTGCGGGTTGGCGTGTAGATGGTCCCTTATGAAAATCATCACCTCCTGACTGATAATAGCCACTGTGCATGCGCAAATGCGAAATTCCATGTAATAGCTGAAACTTCTACATTTTCGACCCGATTTCGATAAAGTTTTCAGATAATATATAGATTGGGATGATGATGGTCCCCTATGAAAATCATCGCCCCCGAACTGATAGTCACCAGTGCGCATGCGCAAACTTGAATTTCCTTGTAACCGTCATATTTTCAATATTTTTTTCCCCAAATTCAGCGTAATCTTCAGAGATTGTGCGGGTTGACGTGTAGATGATCCCCTGGTAGGGTAGTGCAAGTTACTTTGAGATTGATGATTTTAGATAAGCTATATGCCATCGGGTCATCTATGCAATCGGGTTAAGGCTGCAAGTAAGCTATCTGTCACACCCATTTGGCAGAATTTTTTTTCCATTTGTTTGTGCTGTTTTTGATCCTAGGCGTTTTCTTTACCTGCTCATTTTTCACTACATGGAATGAGCATATAACTCAAATTTTCACGAAACAATTACTACCCTTTGGAATTCGGACTAGTGATGTATAAATTCAAAGTTTACAGCGTAACAGTGATAAATTGATGTTCATGAGGTTTGGATGGTAGGTTGAGGTTTGTCTTTGTTGAACTTCGTTGAGTGCAGTCAGCTCAGAATCCAGGGGCTGAGAAGGAATGTCCGTTGTGGAGCTGCTGGAGTCGTGTGAGTGGGAATCCGTTCATGAATTCATGAGGATGCAGCATCTCAAGCCGTTGAAGACTTCAGGGGGGGAGTCATGTCAGTTGTTTCTATTACAGTGAGCAGCTTCGCTGTGTATTTTTAGCAAGATGGGTTGATTTGGCAGCGTTGGCGGTGAACATCACTGATTCCCCAGCAGCAAACATGAAACAAATCACAAACGAATTGAGAACTTAATAAGCTGTGAAATTAGTTATAGTTGACAAATTATGTAAGTATCGAGCGGTAAGAAGGAAAATAATGATGAAGAGTTGTTGATACTTGAACGATGTGTGGGGAAGTTGATGTTTGAGGGAGTAAATGGGAGTAAGCTTGTTTGATGTTCTTCAAAACTGTATGTTCCAGCTGTCAAGAAGGAAGTTTTGCCTGTTGTGCGACTAATTAGTGCTAATACCAACAGTTTTACAGCCTGCATTTCTTTAGGTCAATTCAATCACTTTTCTTCTTCGCCACTTCATCAAGACCTTCTCCTTTTCCTTGTTTCACCAGACTGGCGCAGAGTGAAGCCAAATACGATTTTAGATGGACCAAAAAACCGTTTGTCCTGAGCAAAAAAATAAAATAATTATAATAAGATATACAAATTGATTCTAGTGGCAATATTTTAGTTTTTAAATTCCCTAGGCATATGCACTAATGAATTTCGAAAATCCTTGAAATTTTCTATCTGAGGTACAACTTTTAAAGTTTGAGCACCGGTAATTGAGAGATATACTAATCCGGAACGAGGGACGAACGGTGACCGACTGAGACCCTTTAACCCTTAGTTACACGGCGGGGATTTGCCCGCATTTTCAAAAAAACAGAAATAGAATGATGAACCATTCACTATTGTCCCTCCATTGTCCAAGGTATCTTTTCTCAGACCTTTAACTGAGTAAGCAATGATCCCCTTAACAATTATTTACCTTACCTCCAGTATGCAATCAGACTGCAAAGTTTGATACACATACCTATATGATTATGATTATAATCATACTACTTCTACTATTATGATTTCACACGTTTGTATTTTTTGCTTGATATATAGTTTCATGTTTCCTCATGTTTCCTCGTTCTTGAATAATCATAATAATAATTTTGATTATTATGATAGATGTAAATTTTGTTGCTTGTATATTTCCTACTTCAAAATTCATATTTTTATTACCTACCTATTGAATAAAAAAATGTATTGAGTTGAAGCTCATCCTATATCCATGACTTTTTAAAACCAATTCGTGCCTTTCAGTGTATCATAAATTAATAAATGTGTTGAAATAAATGTGCAGGGATTTCCCCGCTAGCGTGTACGAACGTAATTCCCCACCTAGCGTGTAGCCAAGGATTAAGAAAATATCGGAGGCATCGAACCCAGGACCTCTCGTTATCAAGTCTCTTCCAATTGAGCTACCATCTTCCAAAGGAAGTGTCATACCAATTCAGCTGGTGGCTTCAGAGAGAAAAAGAATTTTCGACAGAAGGAATGAAGGAGACAGGTCCCGCATAGCCAAGGAAGAAAGAGATTGCACGATGGTAAGCTGGCAAGAGAAATGGACAAGAGAATATAGAGGACGGTGGACCGCACGGCTAGTGCCAAACATCCAGATATGGACGGACAGGAAGCATGGAGAATTAAACTTTTTCCTCACACAATTCTTCACAGGACATGGACTGTTTTATGCTTATCTACATAAAATGGGAAAGGTAACTGTCCCAACATGTCCGCACTGCCAGAAGAGAGAAGATGATGATGGCTACACACCTTTTTCAAATGCACCAAATGGGCGGCTGAAAGAAGCCAGCTGCTGTCAGAGCTGGGATTAACTCCCCAAATTTCAACACCAGAAGCTGTCGTCAGCAAGATGCTGGAAGGTGAGAGGAGCTGGAGTCTTGTGGCAGCGTACGCAGAGAGAATCCTGACAAGGAAGACATTCTTAGAACGAGAGAGACAGAGAAGGGATCACCTGGTCCGACCCGCCATCCAGAACTAATGAAGTGCCCCAGGACTCAGCCTGAAGTAATGTGTTAAACAGTCCCAGGCTGAGCATCCAACGTGGGAGAAAAGGAGGTGTTTTTTTTAGTGGGTTTGAATCCCACATAACCTTGAAGTCGCGGATCCTTCAAGGTATCTTACGAGATCCAACTCCACCTGTGGATCTTGAAGATTTTCTCACCTGCCTGCCGAAAAAAAGGAAGGCTGTCCAGAAGCAAATGAAATTGACTAACCGCAACTTCTCCCAAAAAAGAATTGAGCTATTCCCAGAAAAATCCAACTCCGAATCTACTCGTGAGTTGAACGAAAATGGATGAAAATGGGAGACTCAGAAGTCCGCCTTGATAGGGATCCTCTAGAAAGAAGTCCGGTTGATGAATGGATTTGTTTCCGTAAATTTGATCATCAGATCTGTTCGACTGCGACTTTTTCGTTTCAAAACCACAGTTTGTGAAGGACGATCTGTGACGGGATGACCGAAGGTGTAGTATGAGGGAGGCTGGCAGGGGTACTACCGGATCACAACTGCCCCCTGAATAAGTGAACACTGCGGGTGACCCCCCGGGAAAACCCCATCAAATCCGAAATATCACCCAAAAAAGAAGGAAAAACGTTTTTCCACGCCTTTCTCTCTCACGTAAAAAAGGAAAATAGTGCGCTATATCGTGTGGAATTGGTGACGGGAGTGTGGTGGGAGGAGGAGTGAAATCCCAATGTTGGAGGGAGGTTATTGGAGATGTTCACTGAGCCCTTCATCGTGTGGGTCTCTCCATAGCAACCATATTGAAGAAGAGATTCATTCTCGACTACCGAACGTCCCTCTCAATAATTCAATCTAACTCAAGTACCCAAAGCCCATTGAGCTCTCGATCTTGGGAAAATCAGGTTCCCGCACCTACCGTCGTGTAAATATGCTTCACCGTTCTCGCTATGGTGTGGAAATCACGGTGTCGTATCTGTCACTACCTTTCACCTCGAATGCATCGCTATATTCTTCGATACTCCGATCCTTTGGCTACACCTACCTGAGGGTTGCTCTTCGCCCCATAACTCGGAAAACTGATGGAAATAACGACTCCCGGTTCCAGCCTCTGAGAGAATGCGAACGTAACTGAAAGAGCACCTAAAAGTAGCATGAATCAACTCTGAATAATGTTGTCACGGTGACAGTTCCATGATAAAAAATCCGCATAATTAGCGAATTGAAAAAAAGAAGGTATTGCAAGACTCGATATTTTTAGCATGGCTTTTTTCGTCTTTTTTTGTAACATTTTAAAACGATTCCTGAAGTTTTTCCGAAAATTATATGTATCTAATTATTATAACGCTATAAAAATAAAACGATGTAATAAGATAGGTTTACATGGATATATGAATGACCAAGCAAGTCGTTTTGTTGTTTTTTCTTTACCGCACAACGTTTCTGTACTGTATCAGGACCCTTTCAAATGCGTAATTTGCAGGTTTTTTCCCATTGTGGAGAAAAAAGGTTGACATATTGACGTCACAAATTCGCGAGATTACTTTAAACTCAGTTCAATAAGTTTGAACTATAAGTTCAAACGATAAGTTCAAAGTTGTCTCTCGAATGTCTGACGTCGAAGTGTCAACCTTTTTTCTCCACATTTTTTTTCAAACACTGTCACTGGCGATCCAAAAACGGAAATTGTACTGCTAACCACAGCGCGAATTGAGAGATCTTTACCTACGAGTATGAATGTGGATGGGCAGGAAATCATCACTTCTCCAGCCATTCGCTACCTTGGTGTGATGCTGGACGGGAAACTAAGCTTCTGGAGGCACATCAGTTGAGCAGCAGATAAGGTTTCTGATATTGTAAACTAGCTGAGCTGACTGATGGCAAATCTAGGGGGCCCATCACCTGCTAAGAGGAAACTCCTTATGAGAACTGCAGAGGCAATTATGCTGTATGGAGCACAAGTGTGGGCAGACTCCCTTAGGTACCAAAAGTACAGGGCACGTATGAAAGCTGTACAGAGGAGAGGAGCTATGAGAATCTGTAGTGCATTTAGAACTGTCTCAGGTCCAGCATCACAAGTGATAGCGGGAACTATTCCAATATACCACCAGGCAATGGAGCGCAAAAGGATAAGAATGAAGACGGCAGAGGCAATATCCATAGTAAAGAAGGAAGAGCGGGAGGAGACCATCCGTAGGTGGCAAGCAGATCTTGTATGTGAAACCCGTGGAAGGTGGACAGCCCTCATAATTGACGATCTAAAGGCTTTGTTGGAGAGAAAACACGGTGAGGTGAACTATTACCAGACGGCATGGATACTTCCGCTCCTTCTTAGTAAAGATCGGAAAAGCCACTGACCCAGACCACCCATACTGTGGGATAGAAGAGGATGATATCTGCCACACCTTCTTGCCCACAATGGGAGGGTATGAGGAGAAGTGCGGAAGTGGTCATCGGAACGTTGCGTCCACAAACAATCATACATGAGATGATTAGGAACAAGTCAAGCTGGGACGAAATGGCAGTATTTGTCAAAGCAGTCCTCAAAGCAAAAAAGCTGGATGGAAGATGGGAGGAAGAAGATGAGGAATAGAATTGGAGGAGAGACCAGAAGTAGGAGCAGCCTTTTGGCATAAAAAAAGGGCTCACCCTGAAGTAATACTGTGCAAGTGGTTCCGGGATGAGTCCTAAGCAGAGGGAGTGGGGTTTTAGTTGGTAGGCCCAATGCTGGGGAGTCCAACACTGTTGGGGTGAACTTCCCCTTCGCTCTTATTTCCCCACTCTCGTAACAAAAAAAAAGTCTGACGTCGGAGTGTCAACCTCCACAACAGAAAAACTCTAAACTACGCGAATGAATAAGGTCCTCCTCCAGTACATAAACGTTGTGCAAAAAAGAAAAAACAACAAAACGACTTGGCCATTCTTACTTCCTCATCTATAAACTATTTACATAATTATGAAAACCTGTGTATATTCGTTGTGACAAAAAATGAAGTAGCAGAGTGGGAACTCTCTGAGTTTGGGGTGACAAGGAAAGTATTTTTAGAGGTTTCTTTTAAAGAATATTCAACCAAGAGGTGGATCGCATAATTTAACTACTCGTGCCATGTGCCACACTCAAAGGCAGTGTAATATAGATAATATTTCGATTTTCTCAACCATAGCTTTGAGGATCTCCTTGAAAATTCGCTCATACTGAATGAGTGGACTTTTTTTCTCTTGAGGTATTAACTTGAAGGTAAAAAAAAATGAAGTCACAGAAGTCATTTGCAGTGGCTACCAATGATTCAATTATGCTAGAACATATTATTCAACTACTAAAACTACAGTCCCCGAATGCCCTTCAACTATGAAAGGAAACAAACTATTTAGGAAAAAACTATTCAATCAGGAAACAATTAACTCTGTGCCACCCAACTGATCACCAACACTATTGGTTCACGCATTCAGCGCTGTTGTGCTCAACTTGATGGGAATTGTTCATAGTGCTCCTCACCTTCTTGGTGGGGAATCCAGGAGTCTGAATCAGATTTGTATTCAGTCATCAAATTTCTCATGTTAGATTATAAGTAAAATTACATAATTATGTTCAACTCCAGAAGAAACTTGTATTTTCGAGTCTGGTTCTTTTTGATCTTTAGTACTTGCACTTTTCGCAGTATTAGTGTTATCTATTTAGAACTTCTACTCTGCTTCTTTCGTGTGTTTGAAAGGAACTGAATAAATATACATAAGCTCCTAAACATTGAAACACTCAGCTAAACTTGATATCAGGGATCTCCGTCGTTCCACTAACTACTCACGATCGTTGGAATTTACGAGTATTATAGTGATTTCCATTATTCGACATGAAATTAAATCCATATCATCAGAGTCTAGCCTGAGCAATAATTTAGGAGAGGGTACAGTTCAGGAGAGGTGTAGGTGGTGTTGTGGTGGGGGTTAAGCGATTTATTGCTCTCCACTCGCCGCACCTCCGTTCCCACCCCTTGTTTCATAGCCAGCCAATTTCCGCTATTACCCCCTCCTACTTCATCCTCTCGCCACCCCATCGCTCTCTCTCACCCCCTGTCCGGCTCTTTAACTCTTTCTCTGTCTCTATCTCACAAAGCGCATACCCACCTTTGTCTTTACAGGTACACCTAAAATACCACTACCGTTAGATACCGTACTCCGAGTGCTCTAGTAATCACTTGACGATTTGAGGGTTGAAATAGTTATAATTCTGACTCCTGGAATGACTACTTTCCAATCGCGTGTTATCAGAATAATATCTACAGAGTCTTCTATCTCAAGTCTTCAGTTCCATGGAACGCTCAAGGGATTCTCTTTGCCAACTGTTTACCATGATGGGGAAGGCATGGTTCCTATTCAGTTATTTGATGTACTAAATAGCCTACGATCAAAGCCGAGCAACAAAGACTCAATCAATTATATTTACATGGATTCCTTAGAATCGGATTTTTGTAGCCGAGTACATTCTGAACTAGTATTCATGGTAATTTGGTAAATGTGTTGCAAATCGTACTATAAACTACATGGTAGATGTATGATAGCAAATAAAATACCTGTAAGTGACGAGAAGCCAGTTGGTTTACTTATGTTCTAGATGTGTTTATAATGGCTTGTAGTTGAATTGATTTCGCTCATTATCTGCGAAACTTGCTTTCATCGTGCATATTCACTGACTTTGATGTGGAGGTCTCCCCCGCGCTGAACGGTTGAATTTGAGTTGGTACCTGAAACAATTACGATAGAATGAGGATAAATTTCTGATTCTTCTTTGACTCCTGGTTTCGACTGGATTGGAAAGACAACCAAATAGGAAAACACGATACCCCTGACAATAGTTTTGTCGTCCTTTATTGTGTCCAGTAGGCCGCATCGTGGCTCTTATTACTCAGTTCAAAACTGAAAAAGCACGCCTGTAAAAATTTAGAAACCTGGTATACATAAATATTCTGAGGTTTAATAACTTCAATAAAGAACTTCTATATTAGAGCAAAAAATATATGTTCAACCCCTCCTCAAAAAATTTATTTTTTACTTTTCAACGTACTTACGAGGAATTTGTAAATGGAAAGAAAAAAAAATCAACGTTTGCCTAATATACCTAATCGCACTTTCTGTTACCCTCAGTCGTTCTGACAGATAGAAAATAAGGGTTGACAATTTCAAAACTCCCCAGCTACCTCTAAAACAAGTATTGAGGCATGAAAAAGCTGTTACCTTACCAACGTTTAAAAAAAAATTATTGGGGTCGTGTTATTCGGGGTGATTGGTAAGTATCAACAAATTTGCCAATGACCTCTGTTTCGAATGATCTGAGCGAAATAACTATTACTATTACCCAGTTGTGAAATTCTTGTAAGCTTTACAAGATCCGATGACGGAATTATTATTCAAGTACGCAACTTTGATAGAATGTATAACCTCCCCCATTTGAGACTGTTGTCATAGAAATAAACTCCTAGCTACCTCTTGTCGTTGTAATGTTCCTGGAAAGTGGAAATTGACCAGGAGGACAAACGAGGCCTGTGTTGAACAGTTTGTCAGTGTTGAACTCATCTGTGAACAGAAAGATGAATATTGTAGCTCAGATGCAAGAAGTGGGTTATATACCTACTAGTAGGAAGTTTGGTGATAAAATAGAACGAAAACTAATCATTTTAACCTGAGCTAGAGGATGCTCAGGTGTAATAAATTCCAAAGCAGATTGAACTGTCAAGTGATCTTCATTCATTTCCCCGGTTCATATCAAACGGTTGAAGAACATAAAGAACAAACTAGAAATTGAATCCTTTACATATCCCCACCAAAGAATTATTCCATAAATCTTCAATCAAAGCAATGTGCTTCACCAGTAATGTTATTCCAGAATTATCGTATCGATTACAAACATCTTGTTCATGATCATTCAATGGCCTACCTCCTCCTTTGCGGCTACTGTGGGTTTGAACGTTATAATATTCAAGTACTTTCTCAGACAAGAGACGGTGCCAGTACACCATTCAACGTACCGACATCTAGGTTTTTCAAGAAATTGAATTTTTGAAAAATTGTATGAAATCTTGATTTTATTCCATAATGAAACCTTTGGTTGATAGATTATCAAATATTTAAGGACAGTACTTTCATCTCCCCAAAGGTTATATTAGTCTCACCTAATTTATCATAATATGATAATATATCATAATATATCATAATATGATTATATATTATATATAACCGCCTTACAAATACTTCAAAATAACGCGTAGTGAAGATGAATACATCCTCTTGTCGATACTCGTCACACAAATGGAGTATTCAAATCGATATTTATCTATACAATTTCATCTATTATTTTTAATTTCATTTATTACATTTTAAAATTTTTAAAATTAATTCTAATTTATCTTCTATAACTCGATTGCAATGACAGCCAACCTAGATCATGGAAAATTGGGTAGGTCAGGCGATGAGATGACTTGACACCAGACGATGTCCAACGGATTCAATGTTGCTTGGTATTTGTCCTCTTGTCGATAGAATTTGCAAAGATGGAGGATGCGTAACGAGTTCTACCCAGTTTGATTGCCGATGCCATTAAGCTTGATGCGTAAGGAACATCTATAACTCGATGGCAATGACAACCAACCTAGAGCACGGGCAATTGAATAGATGACTTGACTCCATACGAAGTCCTTTGGTTATACAGCGAATGCAATGTTGCATGGTTTTTCTCCTCCTGTCGATACTCGTCACAAAAATGGAGGATGCGTGTCGAGTTTTACCTAGTTTGATTGCCGGTGACATTAAGCATGATGAGTCAGGAACATCTATAACTCGATGGCAATGGCAACCAAACTAGATCATGGAAAATTGGGTAGGTCAGGCGATGAGATGACTTGACACCAGACGAGGTCCAACGAATGCAATGTTGCATGGTATTTATCCTCCTGTCGATAGAAGAAGCAAAGATGGAGGATGCGTAACGAGTTCTACCTAGTTTGATTGCCGGTGCCATTAAGCTTGATGAGTAAGGAACATCTATAACTCGATGGCAATGACAACCAAACTAGAGCATGGGCAATTGAATAAGTCAGGCGATGAGATGACGACTCCATACGAAGTCCTTTGGTTATACAGCGAATGCAATGTTGCATGGTTTGTCTCCTCCTGTCGATACTCGTCACAAAAATGGAGGATGCGTGTCGAGTTTTACCTAGTTTGATTGCCGGTGACATTAAGCATGATGAGTCAGGAACATCTATAGCTCGATGGCAATGGCAACCAAACTAGATCATGGAAAATTGGGTAGGTCAGGTGATGAGATGACTTGACACCAGACGAGGTCCAACGGATGCAATGTTGCATGGTATTTATCCTCTTGTCGATAGAAGTCGCAAAGATGGAGGATGCGTAACGAGTTCTACCTAGTTTGATTGCCGGTGCCATTAAGCTTGATGAGTAAGGAACATCTATAACTCGATGGCAATGACAACCAAACTAGAGCACGGGCAATCGAATAGGTCGGGCGATGAGATGACGACTCCATACGAGGTCCCTTGGCTGTACAACTAATGCAATGCTTGGAATCTTCTCCTCCAGTCGATACTTCTATCACATCGATAACATCTATAACTCGATGGCAATGACAACCAACCTTTATTCATTCATTCACACACAAGCATGAAAACATCGGAAATCGCTCACATATTTTTTTCAATACCTAAGTTACATAAAATGTAATTGTAAATGTAATATGTAATATGTAAATGATAGTATCATGCATAATACGAGCGTTTAAAGTTGTTTGTGTTTTCAAAAGTTCTTACATATTGGTTTTTTCAATACTTTTTAATATAAGTTTATAATATAATGGTACAATTTTGGTATTTTGAAAACAGAATTGCAAAAGTTACGGGAAATGCAACACGAAACATGGTGAAATGTTTTTAATGTAAAGTTTGCTGTTCCAGGTAAGTGAGCAGCTCTGCTGATGCAATAGGGTGAGTAAATTATGAATAATATCGCTATATCGAGTTGTCGTCAATCAACAACTCGTTCCACATTTTAGACAAAAAAATTATCAGGTTAGCACAATAGCTAGATGACTATAACAACCCTAAAGCTTGAAATAACAGAAAGATGATGATATCTTCACTGGACAGATGGTAATTCCAAAAATATGCCTCCAACAACTGAACACCTCACGGACCCCAACGAGTTTACTGAGGTGTGCAGTGTTACAAGGCGATTACAGTTGAGCAGTGTTGTCATCGTATGATATTTAAGCTTCCAGTGTCCTATATTAGAAGTTCTGTTGAACTGTTTCGTTTGAGCGAGAGATTCGGATTAATAATCGAAAAAAAGTTAGGTTGTTGCAATATTGGCGACGATATGCATGTTACAACTCACGAGAAATAAAGTCGGAAAATGTGTAATATCAAAAGTCATATCTAACATATAACAACATACTGGTTACCTATATTTTGAACTATTATTAGTTAGTACCTCCTCTCCCTAGAATGAATAGTCACATAATAGTACGATCTTGAATTAAACCATTGTTCTTTCATTTTCCTAAGCCTTGAAGTAATTGAATATTTATTAACCTAATCGTTGTAATTACCAATACGAGTTAGTAACATCGGTGAATCGGAAACTAGGTTCTTAGTAATTACGAAAGACCGTAAAATGGTTAAAAGGTAAAGTAGGCCAAAGAGGGTAGGCCAAGGAAAGGGCCATTCTCCCAGTTCATTCAAAAATTGTTCCTCCATGTAAAAATTAGAGCAAAATTATTGAAAATAGTTTCATTATGTGAGTAGACTCTCACCTAGAGGTTGATGAGTCCTGCGTAGCATCGTAGTCATCATAGCTTCTTTCAGGGTCGGATTAAGTAAGTGGTTTGAGCTCAGTTTTTGAGACCACAGGTCTTTGAACAGCAACTACTCAATGACCAGCGGGTTCAAAAGTTAAGCAGAAACATGTATCCAGTTGATCGTTAATGTTTCAGCGGTCACGAAGATTGTTCTCTTCGACGCTTGAAGAACTAGATGATCTGACTTAATCCAAGAAACCGTTACCAATTGACAACGTAACATGCATATTGTCAACGGCTTCTAGAACCAAACCAGGTCTAGTCATGTGTTGGACTGAAGCATTGAAGCATTGAAGGATTGCACTATTGAAGCATACTTCCTTCTCGATTGATGATGGTTCGAAGGTCTCGCAGATTGATGTTTCCATCACTTGGAGAAATAGGTAATCTGATTTAGTCCAAGAAACCGTTACCAATTGACAACATAACGTGCATATTGCCAACGGCTTCTAGAACCAAACCAGGTTTAGTCATTTGTTGGACTAAAGCATTGAAGCATTGAGTATTTTGAAGCATTGAAGGATTGCACTATTAAATCATACGTCCCTCTCGATCGATGATAGTTCGAAGGTCTCGCCGATTGATGTTTCCATCACTTGGAGAAATAGGTAGTCTGATTTAGTCCAAGAAACCGTTGCCAATTGACAACATACAATTTAGCAATTTGCAACAGCTTCTAGGACCAAACCAGGCTTAGTAATGCGTTGGACTATTGCAGCATATGTCTTTCTTTGATCCTTGATCGTTCGAAGGTCACGTAGATTGATGTTTCCATCACTTGGAGAAATAGGTAGTCTGATTTAGTCCAAGAAACCGTTGCCAATTGACAACATATATTTTAGCAATTTGCAACAGCTTCTAGGACCAAACCAGGCTTAGTAATGCGTTGGACTATTGCAGCATATGTCTTTCTTTGATCCTTGATCGTTCGAAGGTCACGTAGATTGATGTTTCCATCACTTGGAGAAATAGGTAGTCTGATTTAGTCCAAGAAACCGTTGCCAATTGACAACATATATTTTAGCAATTTGCAACAGCTTCTAGGACCAAAACAGGCTTAGTCATGCGTTGGACTATTGGAGCATGTGTCTTTCTTTGATCCTTGATCGTTCGAAGGTCACGTAGATTGATGTTTCCATCACTTGAGGAACTAAGTAATCAGTCATGTGTTGGACTATTCGCATAATTGAGCAACTGCAAAAGATGAGTAGTCCAACCGTATCAATGACTATTTTAGGCGAAGAAATATATTTTCGGGTTTGAGTCTAGTGTAAATCAAAGTATATCAGCTTTTAGCAATATTTTGGCTTATTATGATGTTAATGAATCGTCTTGTACAAACAGTATGATGATTTGCAACTACATTTGGATCGTGAACTCACCACGCCCCTTTTCCACTTATCGTTCCTCCAGAGATTAGTGGAAGACAACGTCTTCAACAAGTTTCGAGTCAAATCTGCAGCATCACAGTTTTGTATGCTATGTGAACCTCACTTCTTGCAACAATATTGGGACAACTCTGAATGTTACTAAATTTACTGATAGCTATTAAGGGGTTCTCAGTCGGTCCTCGTTCGTTCCTCCTTCCAGGTTAGTATTTCTTTCAATTACCGGTGCTCAAACTTTAAAAGTTGCACCTAGATTTGAAATGATCAAGGATTTTCGAAATTGAATTTCGGGAATTGAAAAACTAAAAGAGTGCCACTGGAAAAAAATCTAACAATAATGCCTGCGGAATGTTGGAAAACCCGTTTATTATGTTTAACTATTTCCCGCATTTCGCCGACAATTATCGTTAGATTTTGATGACTCCAGCGGCAATCTTTTAGTTTTTTAATTCCCTAGGCAGATGCACTAATGAATTTCGAAAATCCTTGATAATTTCAAATTTAGGTGCATCTTTTGAAGTTTGAGCGCCGGTAATTGAGAGAAATACTTACCTGAAACGAGGAACTAACGGTGACCGACTATGACCATGACATTTTTCTTCTGGATAAATTCTTTCACGAATATGTTTGATAAGTTATCAGATCGAGCGTGCTAAAAGATCGAGTGAAAACTTCGTGGTCTTTTTAATGTTATTTGGAAAAACCCGATGCTTTCGGTGTTGAGTTGTATAACATTCCTTCCGAAAGCGTGGTCATCCGGAGAGGGGAACATTCAAGCGCTCTTTCTTAGATACAAACTTGAACTAGTGAAATATCAACCTGAATCAATTTTGATCTTCTGAATGAAGATCCAATTAAGAAACCAGAGGAATGATCGAACAAAATCTAAAAATTTCAAGGTTAGGCTAGTTTCCACCTAGCGCTTAAATTATAAACACTGTTTCATGATCAGATTACATAATTTTGTAGTACGAAAATCATTCGACATTTTGTTCTTTTTATAATAAAACATGAATAACGCGTGCTACAATTCATTATCCTTGAAAATTCGCTAATGTGGCAAATTGGATAGTTAATTTATCATAAAATGCAACGATTATTGAACCAAATTGGGAAGTGTTTACCGATATCAGTTGTTGATACATTTTGACTGGAATTATTACTTATAGTTTTACATAATGTAGGATACATTGTAAGGTGTATGCATGCAATTCCAACCGACCGAAGATGTCTCTCTACTGACAATGTTGCTCACTGATGTCGCATGAAAAACAACCTAGCGCAGTACATTGATGCTTTTGTCAATTGGAAACTCAACACGCAGTAGACAGAAGCATAAATGAACAGGCCATTCTGTGGGAGTCGTTGCACCGATCAACTGAAACGTTTTCCTTTCAGATTTTACTAATGTTTGATATTCTGGGATAGATGGGTACGTCTTACACACCATACGCCTTGCTCAATCGGCTGTCAGGCGTATTGCGCGCTCATAGCGTCCACACCGCGTTCTTCATGGATTGGTTGGATTACTTAACTGGCATTTCAAATCTAGTTGAATAACAACATACATACTTAGTACGGAAAATATTTGAGGTGAAAATAACTAATGTACTACAATATTGTCCACGCCTAGAAAAAACAAAAATGAAAAAAAAGACAAATTAATTTTATTGCATGGCATGAAATAACAATTCTCATTTTTTGAGAGATCAAGTTAGACTATTCTATCACTCAGAATAGGATTCAATACATCTCGACGTATTAGAGTCAGTGGTTGGTTGAAGAAATCGATGTCTAGGCAAATGAAGATAAAAGAGTTCGCTTCTCTTGGCAAACGAGGCAGTGGTCGATTGTATAGGTAATTTGTACATGAGAAAAGAATCCACAATAAACAGTGAAATTTTGAGCTCAGCCGGGGGTAAGGAAATTTATGCTGAGGACAGGTGAGTTGACCAAACCAGTCAGCCGAGAGTCAGACACTTCTCATTTAACTCCGCATAGTTCGCTGAATCCCGGGGTAAGTGGAGTTTGAAGGCTATGTACCGAAGGAACCTATAGTGGATTCGTTCAAATTGGTGCATGTGGCACTTGTAGTACGGACTCTAGATAATTGAGGCATGTTATAGGACTGGCAATACCAGTGTCTTGTGTAGAGTCACTATTACTGGCACCTGGTTGAACTCCCTTGTACTTCCCTTCACTAACCAAATAATCTCGTCGGCTTGCACGATATGGTGGCTATGTGGTTTTAGAAAGTGAGCTGATGGTCCATTAAAACTCCAAGATCGCGAACCGATGACTCCCTGGCCAGATTGGCGTTTTCTGTATGGTAGTCGTAATGGATGGGGGAATCAGAACGATGGAAGGTCATTGTTGCGTATTTAGTGGGTTCAGGGCCAAGCCGTTGGACAGCACCACAAGAAAAGCGAGTCAATCTTTAGATCGCTGCAAGTCTAAAGATCCTGGAAGTCACGGATCGACTCCACAGTACTGTACAGCTTCAAATCGTCCGCAAAAATCAAATACCTTGTTCCACGCAGCACACTGCTAACTCTGTTTATTACAAGCAAAAACATCAGTGGCCCAATAAAGAGAACCCTGCGGAACCACAGATGTAACCAAGAATGGCCTGGATTGGACATCCTTCAACCGGATGATCAGTAACTGGAGATCCACACAAGAAAAACTCCAAATACTCCAAGAGTCACGAGCACAGACAAGATGAGGGGATGCGACAACTTGTCGAAGGCTTTTGAAGAGTCAGTTAAAACTAAATCATCCTGCTGACCAGCCTCGAAAGCTCGCAAGGTGTAACCCTAACTCCGCGAGGTTTGAGACCGTAGACCTCCCCATGCACGAACCCATACTGCTTTGGTACGAGATACGATGAAAAGAGTGGGGTTATTTGCTTGACGACTGTTTTTCAAGCATCTTCGGCATCGTAGATAAGGAGCAAATTGGTCGGAATTGCCTTATATCAGTTTTGTCTTCTTCTTTGTCGATCGGAATTACAAACGATGACTTGTATTGCGAGAGACATTTGTCTGATTGTAGCGACAAATTGAAAAAAAGTGAGGTTATAGTGATGACTAGAGATGTTCCGCATGAAAGGATATACTTACAGATATACTCTCGCATAATATAGGACAGCCATATTGTAAGGAAGCTTGATCTGGCTGTAGGAGTCTCTCCACTGGCAATGTTGCTCACTGATGTCGCATGAAGAATAAACTAGCTCAGCCCATGGATGCTTCTGTCAATTGGAAATCGAACACGCAGTCGACAGAAACATCAATGACCATGCCAGACTATGTGATACGTCGGTGTGACTTGGAGAATAAAATAACATACAGCTAAAAATTATTGTTAATAGTAACGTGCCATACAATTGTCATAGACCATGAATACGATTCAAATAATCATAAACATTAATTATTGTTTTCAATCATATTTTATTCAGTTTTCACATTTGGTGGAAGAAAGCATACGATACATTGAGACACGCTACTACCTTCATCCCAATGTTTGCGTTCAATCAACTGATGATTTCTAATTTCGAATAGTTAGACTGGCGATGGCCACGAAAACATAGAAAAGTCAGCGTCAAACTCTGGAATCATTACTTACAGATATCCTACCGCTTAGTATAAGACACATTGAAAGGAGTACACACGAAACTCGTTCCGACCGCAGGAGTATTCTAACTGGCAATTTTGCTCACTGATGTCGCATGAAGAACAACCTAGCTCAGCCCATGGATGCTTCTGTCAAATGGGAATCCAACACGCAGTCGACAGAAGCATCAATGACCATGCCAGGCTATGGATAAGTAGATAAGAGTTTGAAATAATGGAATCGTTAAAACAATTGAGGAAAAAAGTTTTTCATTCAGATTTCATATATTTTGATATTTTTGGATGGATATTTTACACACCATACATGTTCATGGGATCACATATATTTAGAGAGCTGGACAGCGATCTCCATCCAAATATTTTCGCTTCAATCGAATAATGACATATATTTTCGCACATGACATTCGCACTCGCATCCCATGTTGAATGCTCAACACTAATTGTGAGTTGAGCCTCACGAAGCGTATTGCCGGAGTCCCCTTTGGTATTGTTGCTAACTGATGTCACTGGAAGAATAATCAGGCTCTGTTAACGCAATCATTGTCAATTAGGACCTCATACAATTATTGTCATTAAGTGTGGTTACCAAGCTAGACTATGCGATACGTTTTGCGGAGCCAAGTGTTCCATTGACTGCTCCATGATGGTACCAGCGTTACGTAACATTTTTTATTTGTCAGAGACTGACATTATTTTATTGGATGTCAGAGACTGCTTAGATGATGAATAGATTTGACGAACCTCGGACCAACTGTTCTCGCAATGTTGCTGACTGATGTGACGTGGATAATTCCTATTCTGGTTCAGCCTTTGACGCTATTGTCATCTGGAAACTCATCACCCAATTGACAGAAACATCAAAGACACGGCAGACCATAGTACTCTTGCGTTGCTTAGATAAATTAAAAAAAAATAAATAAATAAAAAAAAAAAATAATAAAAAAAAAAAAAAAAATCTTTGACCTTCCTTCCTTCTTTCCTTTTAAATATCTTTGACCTTCAAAATAATAAAAATATTTACTTATAGATTTTACATGTCGATATAACAAGGAATTGATAATAAGCCTTTGCCAATTCAGTGATTTGGACCAAATGGAGCCCATGCACCAAAAATTTTTCATCAAAATCGGTCCATGGGAACTAAGGAAAGTACCGCGTATTTCTGACGATTTTATCCGTGTGGTGTGGTCCGTGAAATGGAATGCTTCTGTGCGACAATCTCTATCAGTTATAACACTCCAAGGACAGATTCCGGGTACCAGTTAATATTGATTGGACCAACGTGCTGTAGATCTGGTTAACTGTTCTTACATTCCACATGAAATTAATCATAAGACGGTCAGCCTAACAAAAACATCCTCCAATCAAGAGGATCAGAAATAGGATATATTTTGCCAGACAAAAAGAAAGCTGTCATCGAAGGACAACTTGATTTCTTTTTGGTTTATTATTTTCAATAATAAGCCTTTGGAATCGAGCAAGAAAAAAAAAATTTTAACCCCCCCTCAAAATTTGATGTTTTACGTTTCAAGGTACGTAGAATCCGAAAATCGAATAAAAAAATTTCCGTCCGTCCGCCGTACGCCGTACGCCGTCCGCCGTCCGCCGTACGCGGCACTTTTCTTAGCAACACTGGACCGATTTGGTTCAAATTTGGTATATGGGCTCCATTTGGGGTCTAGTTGTGCCGCGAAGCTTTTGGTTGATGTAGGTCACTTCTAAGGGGTGAAAATTAAGGGTTGAAATTTTCAAGAGTGCCCTAGCTCGAAAACTCTCGAAATAAAGGTATCGTTTTTTCACCAATTTTAAATAGTACAGAATTTTTAAAAATTTTTGAGACCACCCGGAGCTCTGTAGGACAAACCGTTCGGTCCCTACGAGTATTTGAAGGTTTTCCTTCGATAAAACAGAATCATGAGTGTGAATCGCAAAAGAGGTCTAATCGCCGTTCAAATTTTATCTGACTAAAATGCGATCGCTGTTCATTTCTTCGATTTGTATACAGTTTTGCCTTCTGCGTAACCAGTAATCAAATTTCCATATCAAGCTTTCTATTTTTCGAATCGAGTGTGAAGCGTTTAG
Organism: Apolygus lucorum; assembly: GCA_009739505.2. NCBI lineage: Eukaryota > Metazoa > Arthropoda > Insecta > Hemiptera > Miridae > Apolygus > Apolygus lucorum. Next base: position 50,696,370 of record CM019168.2, read on the forward strand.
TTCTTTCTAATAAACTTGATTGTGAAGGTGTGAAGCCATTATAGTGTGGTAGGTAGTACCTACCAATAGTTGGTAGGTAAAAAAAAATTGGTAGGTAAAAACAATGTTTGTAGGTAAAAAACGCTGCAAATCATTGCTCACTGATCAGATCACTGATCAGCTGAGTGAGTTCCGAAGCCATTTTCAATGCTATTGAATGGAAGTGCTCTTCCAGGCGTCTCCAGCATTCGAGGATATCTTCTTCACTCCTCACATCACTGATCAGCTGAGTGAGCTCCAAAGCCATTTTCAATCCTATTGAATGGAGGTGCTCTTTCAGGCGTCTCCAGCATTCGAGGATATCTTCTTCACTCCTCACATCACTGATCAGCTGAGTGAGCTCGAAAGCCATTTTCAATCCTATTGAATGGAAGTGCTCTTCCAGGCGTCTCCAGCATTCGAGGATATCTTCTTCACTCTTCTGATCACTGATCAGCTGAGTGAGCTCCGAAGCCATTTTCAATCCTATTGAACGCAGGAGCTGAAATTTGAGAGGGAAGGTCAAGGGAGAATACAGATGGTGGTAGGTGCTATTGATGGAGAACCAGTGATCTATACAGATGGATGATCTATACAGAAAATAATAAACCTTTGAGCAATGATTTGCAGCGTTTTTAGAGTTTTTTGAGACCATGCGGAGCTCTGTAGGACAATCCGTTTGCTCTCTACTAGAATTTAAGGGTTGGATATAAGATAAATCAGAAACACGGGTGTGAATCGCAAAAGAGGCCTAATCTCCGTTCAAATTAAAGCTGACCGAAATGCGATCGATGTTTTTCTTCATGTTGGATGGTTGGTGGCTTTGCAGACGAGTGATCAATGTAGAAAAATCAAAAATAATAAACCATTGTGTAATAATTTGCAGCGTTTTTTTTGTTTGACGTCATTGCTGTTATCTCTGACACTAATCATGACTAAATAATACATATTGGACTACAACAGTATTGATGCATTTCTAGTTCGCTATTAGTTGTGTCCAGTGAATCGCACGGGACGGAAAAAATTTCATTTACATGGGTGTGCAACATCTAACTCGACGTCTTAAGCATCTAAAACCGCATGAACTCGTGTAGGAAGTGAACGTGATTGTTTCGAGACACACAGGACAAAGTTGTGTATCTTTGGTCCTGAAAAATGTACTGTAGACAATGTCCAGTCAGATTTATACTGTTAATGAGTTTACTCGGTGCAGTAAAAGCTTTATAATTAAAAAAAAATTACATAGGTATGTGCCTTTTCGATTTGAGCGGCAATAAAGGGAAAAATGAACAACTGTACTACGCGGATATCTTAATCTACCAGTTAATGACACATTTCATCCGGTATGTTTTGCGGTGGATCACGAGGTAGAGTCCATTCTCCAATCAGCACATGGGTTACCATACTACCCAACAAATTTTGAGGGGGGGGTTAAAAAATTTTTTCTTTCTTGATCGATTCCAAAGGTTCATTATTGAAAATAATAAACCAAAAAACTCTCCTCGTCACCCCGATCTCATGGAGTTGATTGTTATTTTTTCTATTTACAGTATCTCATACCAACATGCTGTACATACAGAGTATGTTTTGATTATTTCAAGAGTCCATAATCATGTTCTTCTCCTCTCCACTAACTCATAGAGTACCCGCTCGGCTATTGCATTTTTTGTTACAATGAACATGACCATATATGAATACATTCAGGTTTTGATTATATGTAAAACATGTTTATATATTGACAATTTCTTTTACAATTTTGAATTTTGAAAAATTTTAGTTATACCTATTTTCCGAATAAACCATAATTTATTATATTACTATGATTGTGATGGGAATGACCAAAAAAAATCCTAAAAATACTTTTTTGTCTATTTTTTGAAATGTGTATCTCATAGAGTCGTGTGCTGCTTGTTATTATTATACAGATTCAGTCAAAACCTAAAATATATGCAAATCAATTATTCAAGTTATCGTTTTGAGTGACACGCATATACTTTACACATATAATTTTCGGAAACACTTCAGGCATCTTTTTAAAATCTACAGAAACGGATTTGAGTAATAAAAAAAATTCAAAAAAGTCCTTGCTAAAAATGTTGAGTCTATTGAAATAGTTTCATTTTTCTTGAAAATTCGCTAAAAGGATTACTGTACAACGGAAGTTAGTTTCACTCACATTGAGAGGTTTTGATGGAAGCTTCATGGGCCCAATCGGTAGTCAAATTCTCTCCAATCTCGGGCAGTTGATGAGGGAACTCGATGAAGGTTTTCTCGTTCATCACTGCTGCATTAATGGAGATGGAGAAATAGCTCCTAGGATTAGGGAAATTAGGGAATTCTGAGTTAAATGAAAATAATAATAAAAACGTAAGAAATCCATGCTTAAATAATAAAATGAACACGAGTAAACTGCCTGATTAAAGTTAGTTGAATTACCTATTGATCGTAGGTCCTGTGCGACGTACAAACAAGAACATTAATTTAACTTTCGTTCAAGTGTGCGAGATTCCAAAGCACCTTGTTGAGATATCGTCGATCAATTATGTCTCCTGCTAAACTCAAATAAGACTAGTACCTACGAATTAAAATCACATTATGGAAGGTACTAAGCCTAAGTACATGTTCCGCTCAAAAAGCGATTCCCTTCATAATAACGCTATTTTACCTTGTGCAATAAATGAGAAGGTTATGGACAATTAGGACTAAGCAAATATGAATTAAGCAAATGAGTTCAATGATAATGTAGTGGCGAGAATGGCTCCGTCATGGTTTGAATTACAGCATTCATCTTGTTGCTTCATAGTTGTTTTCCTTCGATTTCCAACAAGGGGGGCCCTGCTGTTTCGGTGTCACTGGACGATCATGGTGTGGCACTGTCGAAGGCGTCATAGACTCAATGAATTTGGTTTACATATGAGTGAATGGCCCCTAAGACAACGCTAAACCACAGCCATCGTATGGTCATGAAATCAACTTATAAAATAGTGAACATAAAATAGTCCCACCCGAACAAGTATGGTAATGTAAGGTGAACAACCATCTCAGGTTGAATTTTCGTCCGACTGTCATTCCTGGCGTCGCTGATTGTTTCAGAATGTTCCAAAACAGATTTCAGTGTGAAATTTTTTCGAAAAAGTCGATTCTAAAAATTTTGAGGTCATTGCAATAGCTCCATTTTCCTTGAAAATTCGCTAAAAATGCTGGACTACAAACTCATCCTTTCATTTGTTATTATGAGAAGTTTGGCCTTCTAACCTACATTTCAGGGTAAGTTATTTTCTGGAGTGTCAGTTAGATACTATGCCTATGAAAAAGTTTTTAACTGCTGCTTTTTTGTCAAAACATATTTATCAACCTAAAAACAATTTCAAAATTTCCTATAAATAAAAATTTCGTAGAATATTGCAATAGTGTGTTTTTGCTTTATTATTTTCAATAAAGACCCTTTAGAATCGATAATTACAAAAAACTGTAACCCTCCTCATAATTTAAGGTTTATGTTTCAAGCTAGGTATGTACCATCAACAAATTAAATAACAAGTTTTCTGTCTGCCCGCCTAATGCTGTGAGAGGCAATTCGCTCAATTCCCGTTCACCGATTTCAATGAAATTTGGTACCTATATCAGTTTTATTTTCACTGTCGACCACTTCTAAAGCGTAAAAAAGTGGTGAGGGGGGAGGATATTTTCAAAACGCTATGGTTAGAAAGATGTTTAGTCATTATGTTTTTAAAGAATCTTCACAATGACACTACCCAGAGCTCTTAAGACCCAATCGTTTAATAATAAAAATCATTAAAAAACTAATGTTACCTAATTAATTGATGGTCTATGACTTTTTTCTTAGAAGAATTTTTTTTCAATGATATTTTTATTCAAATAAAATCAATAACATAACAACTGAGCACATAAGGAGCCCATGTAATTAATTTACTTTCAAAATTTAACCGAACAGTTCGTAGAGTCAACAGTTGGTGAAAGAATGAAGAGGAAAAAATCCAATCACAAAAACTTTTGTTCCTTTTTGACATGCTACTACAACACCAAGTGTTACGTAATTATATTGTTCAGATATCCTTGCAGCTATGCAACTTCTTGGGTACCTTTTCCTAGTAGGTACCTTTTCGTGTTACTCGTGCGTAATATACATTATTAACATAATAAAATAATAACATATATAATATGTATAATAATATAATTAAATTAATAATAGTATACTATAATACACTTATTATAATATACTAATTATATATTATATTATATTATACTAATAATATATTCAAATTAATAATAGTATAATAGTATACTATTATATACTTATAATAATAGTATAATATGTGTAATATAATAACATAATAACATATATCATGTAAAGAGTAAGACACATGACTAAATTTCCTATGGATTGGCGAGGATGGCTCTATCATTATTTACACAACTCCACTAATACTGTTTCGCCTAACATGATTCAATGGTGTTCTTGACCGACTTCTAACTAGTGAAAAGGTCTATCAACTCTACGAAACGATGTGCCCCCCCCCCCCCCCCCCCCGATTCAATTTTCGGAAAAACGCACGGTTCTCCCTCCTCAGGGAGATGGGGTTCCGGGTATCCTCATTCTACAATTCCCTTTACGCGGAAATGACGCAAAATCGTTCTTTTCGGGCTTCATTGATTAGCAATCAACCGTCAAAGTCTCCCCTCTTAGAGCACTCTGTAACACCCGCGTGTAGAAAAGTAATTATTTTACAACTGTTCTAGGATTCGTTATTAAATTCCTTATTATGCATTTTTTGCTGTTTTTCATTTTTGAGATTTTTAAAGAAATTTCAGGTCACAGCAGTATCATTCCCATGCTTTTTCTAGGGCTCTCCAAGAGCTTTCCGATGAAGAACAGTCAAATGGTTTCTCAGACACTATAAAACAATTTTGTGGTCAATATTTATGAAAACTCCAATTTCAACATTTTCGTATAAGGATAAAACAGACTTTATTCGCTATTTTCGTAATGTTGCTGGTGTAGGGGAATTTTGGATGAGTAAGAAGTTTTTGTTATTTTCGTTATGGTCCTAGGTAAGGGAAATTTTCAGGGTAAAGTAAATTTGGCTTCCAGAGTTATACTAGGGTCAAAACATATTGTTTAGTAATGCATGCATTCCAGGGGACGTCCCATTGGATAAGCATTGAATCAATTTAAACCAGTTGGTAAGCGATATAACTGTTTCACTCGATGTAATTTATTTAGGAGGTATTTTAGGCAAGAAATAGTGGTCTCCCCCCACCCACATCCTTATCAACCATAACATTTCTAGCGGCATGGGAGCCTCAAATTTGAAGAGCATTTTGAAATCCATGATGACTTCGATTTACCCCCCCCCAAAATAATGGTGCGGAAATACGGAAATACGTCGTAACTTTGAGCTTTCATGTATTACAATAGTAAGGGTACAATTAGTAAGCTATAAAAACCGAAATATTGAAAAATCGGATATCTTGTGAATATTATCCCCCCACTCACCCCTCCCCTTGCGAATTTTGATACTCTAGTAAAATAATGAGCAATTTGGAATTTTCTGAGTCGAAAAAGAAGAAACACGCAAATTGGTAGGGAGTTGAGGCCTGAGCAGAGTTTACACGATTATGCCTGCAAACGCACGTTTTGTGAGCATTAACCCCCTTTCCCCCCCTTGAAAGGCAAAATTCGAAATTCCGGCGACGTAGTGCACAACTAGATAGTTTTCCGCGTCGAACAAAGAAAGAACCACGAAAATCGGTTGATAACTAAGACCTGGGCAGACGACACAATATTTTGTAACACACACACACACAGAGACATTCCGTTTTTTCGCGGATTTGGTTTCAGAATGGTATAAAACGGATTAGTGTTTGGTTATTTTTTCTGTTGAGTGTTTTCCAACTTTACCCCAGATCAATTGCATAAGGACGCCCAAGTCCTACTGTGGGACGTCCTAAAATCACCACGCGTGTAGAATTGTTCCAGCAGAGGCCGCGTGTAGTGAAGGGGTAAAGAATAATATCTCTGTGATAGAAGAACTTTCAGATTTCTTCCTTTGTAACTGGTGAGATAAGTGGTTTGTATTTAAATTTCAAGTAACTTGATACTTGGTACTCTGCTGCTTGGTAGTTGTTGGTAATCCTTGATCATGCGTAGTCTGGGGGTCTATTAGTAACGTAACACGCGAGACTCGACAGACCCAAAGACCACGCCTGAGCAAGAAGAGATGACGAGTTGTCGCGTGGAAGAATGACTCGTGTTAACCATATCCTTGCTGGTTGACTTATAGATACTGAATAAAAAACAGCACCAAAAAGTTTGACTCTAAAATCGAATATAGAGCTCTTTAATCGGAAGAGGCGTTTTGCAACCCATCAGTTTCTCAGAAAAGCGTGATTCAAATTGTATTGCAACCAAACCGTTTGATTGAAAATTTGTGATTTTATATTCTATTGACCCATTTATCGCTTCGATGACTTGACTTGCTATGAAACATGGCCTAAAAAATTCACGGAAGATCGCGTGCTGATATCCTCTCGATTTCTCACGTCATTATAAAAACCATGTGTCAATTCGCAGTGGAAACCGGTCTTCGGTTTTCGCATAGTAATTTGTTTCGAACTCCATTAATCAAAAACGGAAACCTTTGGTCAGTTTATTGTTGTAGTATTTCCAAGATCGTAGAATAAATCATCCATTTGTTTATTCCTACTTTTTAACGTAATAGTGAAGGAAGAAGACCAACTATTTTTACGTAACTTTATGCAAAATCTTGATGTTCCGTGTTGGCAGAAACGTCACCTAAGTATAAACATAATTTTGCCATGATTCATCTCCTTCACGAAATATTATGACGAATATTACAAAAGAATCGAAACATCCCTAGAGTATCCTTCTCCACCATATGATTTAATTTTTCTAACATAACACGTTACCAGTAGCAACAGCTTTGAGAAAATAGTTAGATTGCTAGGTTACTTACCTTATCCAAGTGTGTCATTATCGCTCATATCCTTGTAATTTTCATTCAGTTTGTCACATATATCCTTCCAGGCATCACCAGAGACATTCAGGTCGTTTCATTCACCACCGCCTTTCACCCACACACATGGCCTCTCTTGCACGAGGGTACTCAGTCGGTTTAACCCTCGAGCAGTCGCGTGTTTTAAAAACACATAACTGAGCGCGTGGCGGCAAACTGGCCGCACTTCGTAACTTAGTCGAATTTCAGTTGTGTAACGCGTATACGCTTATATTCTTTATGTAAATGATACGCAGGGTACACATAAGAAACCAATTTTCAGTTAAACGATAAATTTATTACTCAACAAATACCACAAAGTCAACTAGAATAACATCAAAATTTAGAAAGTTCTTCTTTCATACCTATGGTACATATTGTATGAAACAGCCAATATTTCCTGCCAATATTTGCCTCTTGATTTTCTCTCGTATTTCAGATGCATTATAAACAAAAATGACTTGTTCTTTACTAGAAAATGGTGCACATACCACAACACTTTTCACAAAAGAAAATATTAGGAACGTGGCCGCAAAAACGAGGTTGATGGACGACTTCAACTTTGGTACTGAACTGAGGTACCCTATGCGCGTCTTGAAGTCCGAGCCTAGCGTAGTCTAGCTTCTTGAACAGCAACTTGAAGGTACACATCGGCTATTGCTCGGTATAGTATGAATATAGAAAAACCAGCCTATTTTTTTCAAAAATGCGGCCAAATAGCCGCACACGCGACTGCTCGAGGGTTAAATCAATTGAAATGAATCGAGGTGTAGGCCCACTAAAAGCGTTGCGATACCACTGAGCCCTCAGATAGACAAGTCTAGCTGAAAATCCGAATGCGTGTAGGTTCTTGTTAAAGGTTTGAACATTTCAGTACGGGTTTCGTCCGGGTTAATTCGATTTGAGTGCCAGATCATTTTGCGTTTCGTCTGGTTACTTTTAACTCGTAATATGTTACGTCTGAGAAATACAGCAGTTCTGAAGGGAGATAGGACACCTCGGAAGAAGAACAACTTGGACGAAGAACAGCTTGAAGTAATTAAACGTTACACTGGAAAAACATCTAACGTTGCCCACTCTTTGAGATCAAAAAAGCTCTACAATTATTATCTGCGTACCGTATTGGAGAAACCGTCGTAACCACCAAGTCGAGTACAGGAGGCAAGTGCTTTCGATGTAAGAACATCATCTTCAATTCGTCGAGAGAGTACTAAGTTTGTCATTCCGTCGTCCTAATTAAATTGGCTGGGTGAAGGGATCAGAAAGGAAAGAGGCCACGAGGTGACAAGACCACGAAGTGAAAGGTTGTTTGTCTGTCATGTCAAGTGAAAGAGAAAGATGAAACTAAGCCTATTAGCTTATTGTACATTTACCACGTGGAGGACCATGTGGTCATTTATTCTAAACTATAAAAGAAATCTTAAACTAATCTACTCAACTAAGTTACTGTTAAACTAGGTATTTGCTAATATTTACTTCAAACTTACTATCTTTTATTAAATGTTTCTAAATTTTTTGGTGAGTAGATTACTTATTACTAATTGTTTGAAATTATGAGTTAAGTGTCGATGAATTAGTGTCTAGTGATCTCGGCTGATTGAGTTCTGAGTCTGCTGGAGTGCACGTCGCAATATTCATGATGGCCATAACATCAGGTGGCGATTATGATGGATCCAGAAACAAAACGTATTGTTGAGTAATGCATGCATTCCTGGGGACGTCCCATTAGATAAGCATTAGGTCAATTTAAACCAGTTGGTAAGCGATAAAACACGCGATGTACGTAATTTAGTTAGTATTTTGAGTTAGAAATAGTGGACCCCCCCCCCCCTTCCCCCACGCCCTTGGCCGCCGACAAATTTCTAGTGGCATGGGAGCCTAAAATTTGAAAAGCGTTTTGAAATCCATGATCTACGTACCCAACAAGCGAATTCGAGCCCCCCACCCACCGCCAATGGCGCTAGTCTGACACCAAAGCGGTCATACGTCGTAACGTTGAACTTTCATCTGTTTAGGTAGTCCGTAGGAGTTTACATCCGTATTCAAGGTGAAACACCCCAAAACCCATGAAATACGTGGTTTTCGGTATCCTGGCAGCAGTGTGGCACCACTGATTTGTCTCACGGTGGCACAAAGAATAATTATGAAAATCCAAAGGTATATCGAGAAAACTAAGGGCTGGGCAGAGTATACAAGATTTTGTCTCACACACACGCAGACATAAACTTATGGTTTTATTTCGCGGATTTGGATTCAGAATGGTCTAAAACGGATTAGTGTGTGGTTATTTATTTCTTATTTTTGAGTTGAGTGTTGTCCAACTTTACCCCAAATCAATCGCATAAAGACGCCCAAGTCTTACTGTGCGACGTCCTAAAAAGGCTGCCAAGTGAGCGTAATTCATATCTTCCTTGTATCTTTAACACGATTATGGATATAGATGATCCGATACATATTAAATAATAAAACTCCAATATCCAGGTACCTACTACCGCCTTCAGAATTATAAGATCAGATTACGATGACATCTTTATGGAACCATCCACTCACAACCCCTGAAAATTCTATCGGAATCGAATGGAAAATGTAGAAGTTATACTTATCAAGGATTTCACTATGGCGTACCTATGCACAAAGTCTACGAATTTTCCGATTGATCAGATCACAGTGGTATACGGCATAGAGCATGAAGTTCATATGAGGCTCATTCATCTCTCGAATTAGTTACATTCTCATGTATACCTATCTAATAGAAATACCACACGATTTGAATCAATTCATTGAATGTTAAAGCGTAATTCGGCTGGTGGTACACGACTTCTTGGTATAATTTCAACATATACACACCATCACACAGATCACGGAAATGATCACCCGAACACACCTAGAACAGATCACGGAAATGATCACCCGAAATGGACGGAATGGACAAAATGGAATCGAAGTGGTGAAGGAGCCTCTGGTTCACGCCGGAATTATCGATTTTACTCATTATCGCATAAAACATAGTACAATGTCTATCTAGCTTACCAAATGAACAACTATTCGTCAGTTTAATAAACCTTCTTGAGTGAGATGGTGCAGTAAACAAATATTATATGTTCGGTTCGTGTTGGAGTGACACACTGGTATAAATCAACCTATGTTCTAAGTACCACCAACCTAGACTAGATCGAGGAACATTATCATCCAAACTAATGAACACATTAATGTGGTGTATGGAATAGTTCTGGCTGTTCGAAGATGTTATGGCTGATTCTGTTCACTCATTTTTCATTTGAAATACGGGTGTCCCATGTTAAAGACCGGAAAACTTCGAGAGTCGATTCTACAACTAATCTAAGTAAGAAAATGTTTCCTATTAACTTTGTTTTAACCCCTTATTTTTCCTAGATTTTTCAATTTTAGGACTTTTTCGTGCTTTCGACCTTATATCACTATAATAACCATAACTACCTTAATTTACCGTAAAAATGAAAAATAATAAGGGCATCGTTGGAAAGGGGTTCAAGTTTTCCATATTTCAAGTGCAAATAAAACTATATTTGGGGTCCTGATGAGTTTTTTATATATCAGCTCGTTACGTAATTGTTGTCAAATTGGCAAAACTTTTTTTTTGGTTGTGGAGGTGTTATTTTTGCATGGTTTTACACGTACCTCAACACCAAAAACTGCGCAAAGATTCCTAGATCATGAGTGCAATGGCGCAATGGAGAAGAACGATCCGTTCGGTTATTATAATATTATTATTATATTATATTATAATCGTGAGAATATCATCCCAAATAGTAGTCACGTCGATGTGAATTATGGGTTACTTTGGTTGATCATGCACACATTTTAGTTCTGCTCATTCATTTATCGCTTTAAACATATTCAATCACGAGCTTATATCTTGCACGATTTGAATCTTTGAATAAATGTTCGAGAGTGCAATGGTGCTGTGGAGAGATATGATCCGTTTTGTTGGTGTTGGGGAGACACATAAATTAAAAAAAAAATTATATGTCCTCACCATTATCCTACGGTAGATCAAGGAATAATAATGATGAATCAATAATTATCATTATTAGTATAATTATAACTATTACTATTATGTTCATCCAGGATGATCGATAATTATGGATTCGTAAAAAGTGGTTTATGCTCTGGTGGTTAATAGTATCAGAATTATTCGAATCTCATTCATCATTGTCACTGAATATGTATAATCTCCATTCAACTCACCAAATCAAATTCCAAATTTGAATCAGCTGGTGAAGATTTTAATTAGGTTGTGAATGCGATGGTGCAGTGAAGGAACATGAACCGTTCGGTTGGTGTTGGAAAGACACATTGGTCTGAATTAACAACGTGCTTAACCGCCACCAACTCAAACTAGATCAAGGAACGGATCACGTAAATATCGGACACGCCGAAGTAGTGAATGTACTCGCTCTGGTAGATCATAGCGGAGACATAAGTTTTGCTCTATCATTTTTCACATTAAAAAAATACAATCTCTACATAGTATGTATAATTTATCATATTTTTTTAACTAATTAGGTCATCATTCATGAGTGCGGTGCTGCAAAACATATTCCAATCAAATGGACTCAGAATGACACATTGGTGTAGATCAATCACAAGTTCTATACATCACCAACCTAGACCGGATGAAGAAACAGAATTTCAATCCAATGGTCATGACGACATGGTAGGTATATGGACTAGTTCTGGTACTCGTAGTTGTTTATGTGATGGCTGCGTTATTTGTTCTGCTCATTTATATCTCACACATGAACTTAGGTACTATTTATACAACGTACAACAAATGTATCACAAGATTGGAATCAAACAAATAGTTGTTCTTGAGTGCAGAGATGCAGTGATGAAATATGATCCGTTCGATTAGTAATGGAAAGACACACTGGTCTACGAATATAGCAACAAAGTGTTTTACCACTACCAACCGATACGTGATCAACGAACAGATCATCTAGACCAATGGGTACGTCGAAATGGTATGCGGGCTTGCTCTCTTCGTTCGTAACTTAATCAATGGTTCTGCTCATTCAGCTCTCATACAAAACGTAAGTACGTGCATTCTCTACCAAGTATACATAATGTACTACGAAAGTCCCATTCGTGCAAGTTAAGTTAATAAGCGAATTTTCAAGAATATTTGAGACCAATTTTCAGCCATTCTTGAGTTATATTGATTTTTTAACTATGTGGAGTAGAAATCATTATAAAAAATTACTTTCTGATTTCGAATATACGATTCAGTTATGAGTTCGACATAGCCTACTTACTACAATGTGTACTAATCCGTTATAGACCATTTTTAATTTAAATCCAGGAAAAAAACTGTATGGCTGTATGTGTGTATGTGACAAAATAGTGTGTACTCTCCCCAGGTCTTAGTTTTCAACCGATTTTCGTGGTTCGTTTTTTGTTCGGCGCAAAAATATATCTAGTTGTGCACTCGTCACCGGAATTTTTAATTTTGCCAATGAAATATTAAACCGTTCATGTTAGTATTTTATGATAAAGATAATCATTCCTTACGGTAATAATCACCTGCATCGTTCCTTATCTGTTCTATCCGCAAACTAATAATGCGTGACTATAACTCGACATTTACAGTCCTATTATTCCAACATTGTACCGAAAAATTCCGGACAATGAGTCTAATACAAGTAGCATATTAAATATAACGACTTGTTCAAACCGGCTCAATCATTTCTCGACTCGGATCATTGTCTTTTCGTACCTCGGATAATACTCGATAATGAGGGAGTATTGTAATAAACGAAATCTTAACAGAACTCGTAAAACCTAGAAACGTCCATGAATTGAACAAAAGGTACTTCAGCCCTCTCTAACAATTTCGAATAACAAAATAACTAGGTAGGTAATAAATATTATCTGTCATGTTCGGTGCCCACACTGATACCAACGCATTAACTAGAGGACGTGAAAAATTGTAGTGAACTAAACAACTAGAAACACCATTTCAATAAAATACTCAATTGAAAAAAGTAGCTTGGAAAAATTGATAAATTTATGTATATACGAGTTTTGTTCGTATGTTTCTCGTATGTTTTGTTCAGTTATGTGTGCATTACAGGGACCTCCTCTTGGATAAGGAGTAATTCTTTCAATAACAATCGCTAAAAGTTAAAACTTTTTTTGAACATTTATACTGCACAATGCAGTTTAAACTTACAACTATAACTTAGAATGTTGAAAAAGTTCCATAAAATTTTTGAATTATGAGAGCCAGAATGTTGAAATTTTGGTATCGGAAAAGAAAAACCCCCTCGCCGATAGCCATTGTAACATTTCTAGTGACATGCGAGCCTCAATTTTCAACAGCAGTTTGAAGTCCATGATCTAAGAAATCCAATACGCAAATTTGAGTACCCACCCCCACCCCACCCCCCAAAGTACTGGTGACAGCCTGACACCAGAGCAGTAATGCGTCTTATCACAGGAATTTTATCTGTTGGTTTTGATAGGTGGTCCGAAGAAGATCACCTCTCCATTTAAAGTGCGACAGCCGAAAACCTACGCAATACGCGATTTCTGGTCTCCTGGGACCATAGTGATGCAACTTATTTGTTCCATGGTGGCACAACAGATAAATCAGAGTACATGAAAATCCAGAGGTATATTGATTATTTTTCCTGAATTTAAATGCTTGGGTACCATTAGTGAGCTTTAATAGGAACCAAAATTATTGGACTCACCCCCACCTCGTTTTGCTGTTCTGGTGAAGTAATTTGCAACTAGGGAGAGTCTGATTCGAACAAAAAGAGCAACACGTAAATCGCTTGAGAATTGAGGTCTAGGTACCTACCTCAGGTAGGCCTACCTACCTAGTAGGTAGCACATTAAAGGTATCCTCAGGATGCATCTTATTTTCAGTAAATAATCCCCGTTCCACCCCCTTACACTCAAATTTCGAAATTCCTGCGAAGTAAAGCACAACTATACAGCATTATCGAACAAAAAAACGCTGCAAATTATACACAACGGTTTACAATTTTCCTGAATAAATCGACCGTCTGCAAAGAATACGGTCTTTTGATTATTAATATCTACCAATAATACTGTCGCTCAAGGTTAATAGTAAAGTTTACTTCGACAAAAAGTCTCCAGCTAAACAGCCAGTCTTCAGCTAAACATTAAAAAGACATGAACAAGCTCAAAACATGAATGATGACATGAGAAAAATCGTAATATCGACCTAGTTATACCTCAGCGAGTCAAGGCGGGGATTCATTCAACAATAACAACCTACGTACAGGTGGGGAGGTCTCAGTCGGTCGCCGTTCGTTTTGAGTATTTCACGGAATCGAAGGCGCAAAAACGTAAAAATTTGTACCTTAATTTCAAAGGATTTTAGAAATGCATTAGTTTTATTCATTAGTTAATTCATTAGTTTTATTCATTAGTTTTATAAATTCATTAGCCCTAGGGAATTGAAAAACTGAAATATTGCCGCTGGAATCATCAAAATCGAACAATAATTGACAAAGAAAAATGGGAAAAACTACTAAATAAATAGAATTTTCCAAGTTTTCTCAATTTTCTTTGGAAATTATTGTTCGATTTTGATGATTCCAGCGGCAATATTCCAGAGATTAGGCCTCTTTTGCGATTCACACTCGTGTTTCTGATTTATCGTAAGTTCAACCCTTAAGTTCTCGTAGGGAGCGAACGGTTTGTCCTACAGAGCTCCACGCGGTCTCTAACAATTCTAAAAATTCAATTCTATCTTGAATTGATGGAAAAACAATACCTTTATATCAAAATTTCTTGAGCTAGGGGGTTTTCAAAATGACAACCCCTATTTTTCTACCCTTAGAAGTGATCGACATCAACCAAAAGCTTCGAGGCGCAAATGGAGCCCATATATCAAATTTCATATTTCGCGTATGGCGGATGGCCAAATGTTTATTCGATTTTTGGATTCTACGTACCTTAAACGTAAACCTGGGGTGGTTAAATTTTTTTTTTTTGGTCGATTCCAATTGGTTTATTATTTAAAATGATAAAGCAAAAAGCCAATATACCGAAATTTATCCAAATTGCTCCATGGGAATAGCGGCAAATTGCCACGTACAGCGTTTATTTGATTTTTTGATTCTTCTTGAAACGTAAACCACCAAATTTTGTGATGGTGGTGGTGGTGGGGGGGTTCTTGCTTTATTCCAAAGGTTCGTTATTTAAAATATTAAAAAAAAACACGCGAATCGGTTAGAAACTATGGTCATACAAATACACACAAACACGTACACCTTTGGTTTTTCGCGGATTTGGTTTCAGAATGGTCTAAAACGGATTCGTACTCGTGGCGTCCTAAAAACGAAATTTCCGAATATTCAAGAGGAAAAGGATGCTGGGGGGGGGGGGGGGCTCCGATCGGATCCCGAGAGTAGGCGTCAGTAGGACACCGTGTATACGAGGTATTCTGAGAGGTTAAGCTGATCAGTCGAATTTTCCTCCTTAATAGTTCTTGAAAAAAAACTCCTAATTATTAGAATTTACTTTATAATGAAATCTTCAAAGACAATAATCTAGGAACCTACATTAATCATAACTTGAATTAGATAGGCTTGGACATTAAAAATTGTCGGAAAGGGTGTATCTAAAATATAAGTTTGGTATTTAAGAGAGGAAACTTGAAGATCCAACAGCAATAGAATACTTCACTAGAGAAAACATACCTGGAGTACGAACGTCTCCTGTAACCAGGCACAGAATGAAGGTTGGAAAAAATAATGAGAAGCCCACGGACGGACTAACGAGACGACCTCAACAAAATGCCTTCATTGTCCTTCAATTTATGGAATTTGTTCGATTCTTCGGTTGTAATTTTATCTTATCAAGATCTTACTTTACTTGATCTGAGTCAGTAGGTATGAATAATGAGACTCCCATTCTGTAGCCAAAGGACGATAATTTTAGCGATTTTATTATTCAATGAAAAACATTGAGTAAAATTATCATTAAATTATTCAACTAGTTAGAATGTGCGGGGTGATGTGTTCCGGAACACATAAGGGGCTGACTGAAATAGATAATTTATACATATACTTATTGAGGATCGATTTTGATTCGGAGGGGGGTTTTGAGGTGATCTCGAATCTGAAGTTAATTTTTGACATGCTAGACCATTCCAAAAATACGAAAAAATTCTTTCGTTCGTGCTTTTTTGAGTTTTCCGGGTTGATAACTCAAATTTCATTTCATTCACCTGGTGCTGTAGAGAGCTTCGTGCAAAAAAAAAGTTCAATAGAAATCTGAGGGTTTTTTTGATCGATTACCGTTTTCATTGAAAAGAAATCACAAGTATTACACGTTAGGAATATTAAATACATATCATGATCATACTGCCGTGCTAAGCCAGAAAGTCGTAAAGTGAAAATTTGACCAAATTGAGTTATTGTTATCCGGGGGTTTAGGGGGTCGATTTCTATCGATTTTCGAAGTTTCAGAGTCGTATCTCGACTAGAAATGCCTCAAACAAGCCTCCCAATTTTTGCGTTAAGGCATGTTAACTTGATTATGCTAAGCAACTAGTCGTATCAGAGCGAATCAGAAGAAGAAAACTCGTATCTTGACACAGTTACGAGAATCGGCCTTAGTATTTCGACGATACGACTTCTTGCATTCTGATTCGGCATGATACGACTTTTTGCCTCTGAAAACTCAGCATTTAGTGGCGACTTTAGGAACCTTCTTACTGTTACCTACCTGAATACTGCCGTGCTAGGCCAGAAAGTCGTATTGGCTTCAACCAACTTTCGGGAAAACGACCAAATAGGTTTCGTGGTGAAATAACTCTTCCACGGGATTATTTTTCCTCCTTTTACCGCAACTAAAAGTTTTTCTTATAGAAAATTAGTTGCTGAATCGATTTTTGAGGTCAAAATTAAACATTTTTTACTGTTTATTGTCAAAAAACTGTATAAAATTTTTCCATTCTTATTGCTTCCGAGTCTACCAAGGTAGCGGAAGCTTTGTTTTCACTTTTCAAGGATGAAAAAAAAGTTCTCAAATCAAAATTTTCACTCGCGCTTTAGGTTTTAGACCTTTCTGAACCATTTTGGTTCCGTGTCTGTCTGTCTGTGTGTCTGTCATGAAATCCTTGTAACGGGCATAACTATACTAAGTTATTGTCCGATTTCTATGAAATTTTCAGGGATTGTGCGGGTTAGCGTGTAGACGGTTCCCTATGAAAATAATCATCCCCGGACTGATAGAAGCGACTGCGCATGCGCAAACGTGAATTCCTTGTAACGGCCATAACTTCTACAATTCTCATCCGAATTCGATGAAATCTTCAGGGATGTTACAGATTAGTATTTAGATGGTCCCCTATGAAAATCATTACCTTCGGACTGATAGTAGCCACTGCGCTTGCGCAAACGTGAATTTCCTTGTAACGTTCATAACTTCTACATTTTCCATCCGATTCCAATGAAATTTTCAGGGATGTTACAAATTAGTATTTAGATGGTCCCCTATGAAAATCACCACCTTCGGACTGATAGTAGCCACTGCGCTTGCGCAAACGTGAATTCAAGATCGAGATACGACTTCAGGCTTAGTATATCTGACCTAAATGTAAGTAAAATAAGAATAGAAAAATGTTATACAGTTTTTTGACAATATACACCAAAACAATTTTAATTTTGACCTCAGAAATCGATTCAGCAACTAATTTCCTATAAGAAAAACTTTTAGTTGAGGTAAAAGGAGGAAAAATAATCCCGTGAAAGAGTTATTTCACCACGAAACCTATTAGGTCGTTTTCCCGAAAGTTGGGTGAAGCCAAGATACGACTTTCTGGCTTAGCACGGCAGCATACATGTCACAATTACGTAAATGTAACAGTGGTTTTATTGCATATGGAGTTATGTATGTTAATTATAGATAATATTATGTACGGACCCACCCATTTAATACTCATTGTTGTGTCTAGTCCACCGGCAGCCCAACCCCATGACCACATGAGCAGGGACGGGTTCGTGGGGAATTCTTATTGATCGATTCTGACACCGCATTTTATTATAATTTTCATTGATTAAAAGGACTTCTGTTTGTGATCTCGATTCGACAAGGTGATTTTTTATTTATTCCTAGTTTTCCGAATTTCATTATTATCCCGTGCAGAAAGAGAAAGTAGGCGGCTAGGAATCTCGGATCGAGTGATCAGTTACAACACTCATGGAGTACCTTTTATTACAGGTCCACAACTCACGATTCACTATTATCATGTTCATCGATGTTCTTTCTCAACTATCATCACCGAGACAACTCCGTCCAACTTAAAACAACATAGCAGACGATATCTCAATGATAATTCAGCTAAAACGAGTCGGTTGAAAAACGCTGCAAATCATTACACAACGGTTTATTATTTTTGTGTAAAGATCGCCTTAGGTACTTGAAAGATCTCCCGTCAGGAAATTCTGTTTGAAGAAAATCATCTTATCATTCTATTATCAGCTGAAATTTGTTCGACTTCCGTCAGCGAACGTTCACGTGCGATTCACACTCGTGTTTCTGACTCATCATTTTCCCAATACAGAGTAACTGAGACCAACCTTGCGGAAGAACTCTACTACCTTCAAATAACGATTGGCTGGCGGGCGGGGAAGGGGATTTTCACCCTCACAGGCTAGGGACCTAGCCTGGCTGGCGGCAATGGCAATTTCAAAATAAACATGTATTTATTTATTTTTGATCGTTTGGATGGTATTATTCGTTTCTGGAAATAAAACAATATCTTGAATTGGTAAAAACCCTACATGAACACTCAATAATTAGGTAAATGATTATCCTCATTAGGTAAACGGTTTGGTCTACAGAGCTCTGGGTGGTGTCAAGAAACTCTTTAAAATCGTCGCTATGTTAAATCAATGAAAACAATACACGTAAGTAAGTAATAAGTAGTAAAGTAAACAACCATTCCAGATTAGATTTTCGTTCGACAGCTATTCCAGGTGGCGCTGACGTCATCAGCTGTATTTCAAAGAGAAGATCAGAATTTCTGTATTTGTTCTGAAGATTTCGCTCATGGCTTCAGATTGCCTCACCACCCTGGGTTGGGACATGGGGATGGGAGGAGGGTGGGGTGAGTCCATGACGAACGAAAACACGGCCCGGCAACGAGACTCAAAGTTACGACCTCTCGCAGTAGCTGATACGAGTATCGCCACCAAAGGGCGCTTGCCACAGCGAACACGGTCTCATCGCTCCCCCGACTTACCAACAATACTTCAAAATCAAAATTTTTCGAACTAGGTACGGCGTTTTAAACATGTTTTCCAGTTAGAAGTAACTTACAATAAAAAAAAGCTTTGAAGCATAGCTAGACCCCAAATGGAGCCTACGGTGTACGGCGGACATTCAATTTTTGGATCCTACGTGCCTTAAAACGTACACGGGTAAACCATATAATTTTGAGATAGGGTTATAATTTTTTCCTCGATTCCAAAGGTTCATTATTGAAAATAAACCAAATGAAAAAAAGGATTTCAAACTGGGAAATAACAGTTTCTCAGAGGGTATCCATTCATCACGAGACACCCTGCGAACTAAGCCTACTATTTGTATTCACATCAGAGTCTCAAGAAACCAATAAACTGTTGGGATCAGTTTTCTTTCTGTTTTTGGATTCAAATGTTGCAGGAGAAGTTTGGCTACTAATTTTTGATTTGGTGACGAATTTTTTCCCGGTCTGGAAATCTCATTTTCGAAGACTATTTCCACAAGTTTGTTTTTTCAATTTCTACTCAGGAAAATAAAATTCCGTAACAAGGAGACCATATACCTGAAGTAACACATTGGAAATAGAATCAGACCATGTAAATACCATATATTATATATGTTATAAAAAAAGTCGTTTCATGGCACACAAAACTGAGATACCTTCTCCTACTTATTTGGGGTATTTTGAACTGGGTCACATTTATTCTTATTTCATTTTAGACGAGAGTCGAGGTGCACTTTGAGATGTTCGTTTTTCACCACTGTAGCTCGACCCAGATTATCTTGCAAACAGTTTTATATACTGTTTGTACAAGTGACCTGGTATCGAGCCGAAATGGCTATAGGACTGACGATCTGATTGAAGATCTTTGGTGACTTCGAAGATTTCCATGATGATGCAACAGCGTGACATCAAGTGACTGAGTAAAGTACTACAACAACATTGCTCGTACACTTGATGCCAAGTCGTTACCACCTGCTCTGAATTTCTGATGACGAACTGAGTTGATCATTCATTGGATGGTTCTGATCGTTGGATACGAATAACGTTATGACCTTGACGTTAGTGTGATTACAGTAACTCAAGCTGCAGATGAATACAAATGAAACTTAACAAGTTCAACACAAAGAGTTGGAGCTATTGCTAACCTATGGGATACCGCTATGCTTCTGTAGTTGCTACTGAAGTAATGACAGATTTTTTAATCAACCGTTAACAATTCTTCTGCATTTGTTGTTTTAATAATAACCAACAATACAGAGAGTAGGAAAATACAAGAAGTTATCGATTCAGTTACTTTCAGGAGACTGCTGTGTTTCAGTAGTGTTGCTAGTGATGTTGGATTTTTCTATCATACTCTACCAATCCCTCGAATATTAGAGGCAAACGTTGAGGTGCAATTACGAGTATATCCTAATTATACCTTAATTATTGTTTTGTTGCTAGGCATTTGAAGGTTAATGCTGTCAAGACTATAGTCACTACATTAGCTTGTCATACATAATAGAGACATGATCTAATACCTGTCGAATACTCTCAGGACAGCAAGCAGTTATAGTGAAACTCAAGTATTTTAGTTCGATGAGCTTACAATTTTTGTTCATCATAGCAGTAAGAAACGAGAATTGTTTTAGACCGACTGTAGCAAATAGTCGGACTATTTTCACAATGGGACAGACCAGTGATTGTTGATTACAGTGGGACGTCCATTTAAAAGGATGATACTGAAAACATTACAATATGTAGGTGGATACCGGAAATAGTACCTTCCAGGTTGGTGAGATAATGCAGTTGTACACCTCAGTAGCAAGATACCCGGACTTACACCAACATGTAAATGAATATCAATGTCAGTAAAAATTACCTGGTATCGAGCCAACATGGCTACAGCACTGCAGAATAGGTAGAAAACAACAGTTGTATAAGGTGAAGAGTGAATACAATGGATGACCCTACAGGTATTCTAATGCTACGGTAGTTAAACTCAGTTGTACCACTAGGTTGGTAAGATGAGCCAGTTGTTCGTCACAGCAGCTTGATACTAGGACTTACAAAACCGACTATTCTCAAGGTTTTAGCAAGTGACCTGGTATCTAGCCAACATGACTAAAGGATCACCTTGACGAATGCAGGCTGACATTGAAGGTATTCTGAAGTTAGGTTGACGAATCTTAGAAATATCTTGTTGGTTGTTGTAGCAGTTTTTCATCCCAGCAGGAAGACACCAGAACTTGTACCGACAGAATAATCTCCCTGTTTGAACAAGTGTCGAGCAACGTGTACACTGAGCCAGAGACCAGATTGGCTGTTTGTTCCCATGGGGTTGAAAGTATCATTGAATTGGACTAGCAGATTCCCATGGAAATTAACAATTTTGAGGGATGTACTCGTGATACTACACATAATTTCTATTCGGCCAACATAACAAGCATCAATAACCTCTCACACTTTGAAACTTTTTCGATCGACTCCAAATACTCAAAAACAAAAGGAGGAGGTCTTCAATTCCATGAAAGAACTTTTGAAAAATTCGAGTACCTAATGAACAATATTAAGTAATACAACCTATATTTATAAACCCTTGACGCTACTAATGATCGAAATCAATCTTACAAAACCAATGTTTTCCGTGATTCATTTGCATTGAGTTAATTTCTCTCTGGCAGAGGTTCATTCTAAGGGAACTAGGACTGCTGAAACAAAAATAATGCTACCAAATTTCGAACTACAGCATGTCAAAAATCTTCTCTTTTCCAATCCTTTAAAATTTAATGGAGTGTATAATAAGTTTATACAATGAACTGCCTGTTGACACAAGGAAAATTGAAATTGTAGTAACATTTAAAAATAAATTAAAACCCCATTTGCTGAAATTATTTCCTTCAAAACGAATGTATTAGAGTCACTCGAATGTTGTTTAATGTTTTCTTTATAATTTTTTCCTTTGATTGTATAATGATTCCGTGTATGTTGTATTCTATGAGTCTTTTCTGTTTCGATTTTTAGCGTGGTAAAGCAAGATACCCAGATTTATTTTTCAAAATTTAAATGAGAACATAGTATGTAATTGTACTTTTATTATTTTAATGTCCAGTAAAGAAAATATTGTGTACGCTCATTTATTTTAAAATGATAGTGTAACATTTTTCTCGCCAATAGAAAGTGGGATCGCATGCGACCAATATTTGCTGGTATAATAAAAACGATATTCATTCATTCTCTATCTAAATAGAGATCACGCATGATGAGGTCACTATGGATCATCATTTCACACTTACTAAATTTCCTTCCACCTATTGTATGATAAACATTACGATTAGAGGCACCATTGCGGGGGGAGGAGTCGTGTGTAGGTTTATCAACGCTGGGAGAAAAATAACGTACAAGATTATAACTATTTTGTCGAACCACTCATAATAAATACAAAAAGCCACGTTTCCGTCGTAGTAACGTAATTATTGTAATTCCGTTTTATACTTTATTAGACAATATTGTTTCAACTAGTGATTGGCCCGTTAATACCATCTTGAGACGCCTTATGCTGAACTCAGTCCCTATTCTAACTGACTAACTCTACTATGTACCATTATGTAGATTATTGCCTAATATGGCCCAACGGCGGATCAACGTTGCATGCACCATTTAAAAATGACCAATGCGATGGACATCGCAACAGCTTGTCAACTTTCTCCTGGGACCGTGTATGGTGTCTCTGAGAGGGCAAGTTAACTGCAAGCTGCTATGCTCTGTTTGAGTTAAGGGACATTAATGTGATATAATTGTGGATATTCACCATAGCAGTGTGACATCATGTAAAAGAAAACAAGTAATTGTCACTTTTAAGGACGTCCCACAGTAAGACTTGGGCGTTGGGCGTCCTTATGCGATTAATCTGGCGTAAATTTGGACAATACTCAGCAGTAAGAAAATAATCACACAATAATCCGTTTTAGACCATTCAGAATCCAAATCCGTAGGAAAACCATAGGTGCATGTCTGTGTGTGTGAGGGAGAGTATGTATGTGCGTGTTTGTGTGTGTGACAAAAGCTTGTGTACTCTAACTAGGGCTTAGTTTTTAACCGATTTTCTTGGTTGTTTTTTGGTTCGACGCGGAAAACTGTCTATATAAAAAGTTAGTTCATGCAGCATGAATTAATGAGCGAATTTTCAAAGAAATCATTCAGTTGAAGGTGCGGTTAAGAAAAGGAACAATGGTATTGCAATTTCTTTTAGAAAGTGTTTTTTTTACACGATTCTTGGTTTTTTTGATTTTTATTATAGCATAACAACATACTGTATGCACCGGGTATGAAGATGTTGAAGATGTTAGGAGTCCAAATTGACGTTCTACTCGTCTCCACAAACTCATAGAGTACCCACACGGCTACTGCATTTATGGGTACAACAAATATACGCACGTATTCATTATATATATAAATAAATACATAATTTTCTCAATTTTGTACAATTTTCATTTTTGAAAAAGGCATCAATATCAAAAATTTTGTGCTGAATCCGAATATACCATATATTACCATGATTTTGATGGTAATAACCACTAAAAACGGGAAAACCCCATTTTTTGGCAGTTTTTTCGAATTTTGGACCACTTTGGATTGTTCAAAATTGCTGGTTAACGAACTTGACCTATGGTTTGTTGTTACGAACATTTTGGCAAAAACTAAAAAAAAATTCTAAACAATTACTCAAGTTATCGTCTGGAATGACATATATATAAAAAAAGTCGATTCTAAAAATTTTGAGGCCATTGCAACAGCTTCATTTTCCTTGGAAATTCGCTAATAAAACATTGAGTGAAAGAGTTTTATGGCGTACCAACTGGTTTAAATCGACCTAATGCTTATCCAATGGGACGTCCCCCGAATGCATGCATTACTTAACAATATGTTTATACAAATGGTCTTACCGAACATCGATATTCGCAAATTGACGAGTATGAAACTGTAGATATTCTGAAGGAATATTAATGGAATCCAATTAGGATACGAAGAGCTGATGCAGTTGATGATCGCCACAGCAGCAATATGAAACGGCATGTATAATCACATCTATCCAACTGTTCTTACTAAACATCAAAATATCAAACCAACATGTCTCCGGAAATGACGAGCAGATTGACGACTTTTCGATTCGGACTTTTCATCGGCTGCAAATGAGATTTTGTACAACGATTCACTGTTTGCCACCAGGTAAGTTCTTTCCTCCTTGCTAGTGATGTGGGTTGACGGTGCTTCATGAGATGCGTCGATATTGCCCACACGTGCTACACGCCAGAACATTCGCTTTCGAGTCACTCACCGACTAAGCGACGGAACTGGCGCGAAGCCACCGTGGGCTGCTCTATTCTTGCTGATGTATCCAAATTCCATGACTATAGTAACATCTCATTAAAAATATTAACATAGTCTTCAATAACGTGCCTGACGCTAGTATTTTGATTAATACATTTTGATTCAACCAGTATAATACGTATGAGTCTCCACTGATAAGTAAGCTCCAACAAACTGGAGCATTTATCATACCCTTTCATTATAATGTGAGAAATATCGTTGGGTGCCAACGAAAAGATCTACTATGCTGATAAGATTGATGACAAACAGGAAAATTATGTATCTTAAACACGTGGTACAATCAAGACAACGAAGTCAGTTCTCAAAAGTCAGTTCTATATAAAAAAAATAGTGGGGAAACATTTTCCTTAAGGCTATGGAATGGATGTTAGCTTGTCTAATGGTGAGATGTACATAAATTAAATTTTTATTAGGGATGGCAAGCTTCTCCAGACTTCAATGTAGACTTCTCATTTATATGAAAGATTAAAATCTCAGGATTGATACTAGTTCATTATTTTGAACAACAAACTTCCAATTTTCATGAATTTTCAATAACAAACCTTCGGGATTGAGCACCGAATAGAATATTTGAAAATTTTATATGAAAAGTGTTTAAGCTAGCGTTTTGAAAATGTTCTTTTCAAACTGTTCACCTTTCACCCCTTAAGAGTGACTGAGAACAAGCTTTGGGGCACAACTAGAGCAGATGTTATACAAATTTTCATTAAAATTAGTCTACGGGAACTGTTCAAAGTTCCGCGTACTGCGTACGGGGTACGGAGCGGTGGACGGACGGATACTTTTTTATTCAATTTGTGGATCATAAGTACCTTGAAACGTACGTACGTAAACCATCAAGCTTTGAAAGGAGTTGAAATTTGTTTCTTGCTCGATTCCAAAGGTTTATTATAGAAAATAAACAACACGAAAAAAACTTTTAAATGGAAGATAAACTTTTTAGAAGATATCCATCCATCATGAGACACCCTGTGCTACCATCCACTTTGGTGATACATGCTGTATTTGTATTCGTCGCGGTATCTCAAGGATATATTGAAAAATTGGAGTCAATTTACCTAGTTTTGCTATTAAAATTTACTTTTTGGAGTTATTAGTTACACTAAAAGTTACGTTTTTAGCAAAAACGGATGAATCTCAAGTGGAATCGAAAAAAAAATCAACCAAAAAAAGTGATGATGCACTTACGATTATGGTTAATTATTATTATTTCTTCCAACACTTTTGGAAGGAATACAAATTATGCCACTCATTGCGTAGCTTACATAAATGGCGATGATCGGCCTAATCTTAACTCCACGCTTGCCTCAATTTTCTTCACCATAGAATAAGCGAACTTATTCTATAAGTTCAGATTCACCATAATGAATTCTGGCATTGAGTTACGAGGTTGGATGGGACTCCCATCTTTTTGCGAGGATGGTCTAACTTAATGCTAACCTAGCCCAGCCAGGCTTGATGGTTCAAGGAGATGGTCCATCCTGATGACAGTCTAATGTGATGATCTCCGAAATAGCTCAGCTTCAACGATTCTTCTGGAATAATAGTAAACATTTCAGAAGAAACATTGAAGGTGAGCCATTGCGGCCTGTAGAATTCACATTGCTCTTTTTATTTCACATAGTTATGCACTGCTTCTTGATTCAACCAATAAATGTGACGTAATATGAGCAAATGTATAGTCCTTTTTGCTTCCGAGTCTACCAAGGTAGCGGAAGCTTTGTTTTCACTTTTCAAGGATGAAAAAAAGTCCTCCGAAATCAAAATTTTCACTCGCGTTTTGCGTTTTAGACCTTTCTGAAAAATTTTGGTTCCGTGTCTGTCTGTCTGTGTTTCTGTCATGAAATCCTTGTAACGGGCATAACTACATGAAGTTATTGTCCGATTTCTATGAAATGTTCAGGGATTGTGCGGGTTGGTGTGTAGACGGTCCCCTATGAAAATCATCATCCCCGGGCTGATAGAAGCGACTGCGCATGCGCAAACGTGAATTCCTTGTAACAGCCATAACTTCTACATTTTCCATCCGATTTCGATGCAATTTTCAGGGATGTTACAGATTAGTATTTAAATGGTCCCCTACGAGAATCATCACCTTCGGACTGATAATAGCCACTGCGCATGCGCAAACGTGAATTTCCTTGTATCGGCCATAACTTCTATTCAGAGATTGTGCTGGTTGACATGTAGAGTCCTCTATGAGGGTTGTGCAAGGTATTGAGGGATCGATGTTTTCAGATCAACTACTACGCATCGGTTCATCTGTACAATCGGGTTATGGATACGAGGAAGCTATGTGCCACACCCACTTGGCAGACGTTTTTGTTTTAGGTATATACAGTAAAACTTTACAGTCTATATCTATGAACAATAAACGTTCAACTAGATTCAATGAACCGGCTCACATGAGATTACCGAGGTTATGGCTAAACGGCTCGGGATATTATCGGGATTTGTGACCACTAGTGAGCGTGCTCCCAGGTCTTGATAATTATTTGAGTTAGGCCGTTGGCGACCCCCCCCCCCCCCCCTACATTCAAGTAGGCATGAGCGAAATCATCAGAACTAAATGTGATCTTCCCTTCAGAATAGTACATCTCATAACGTATTCTGAAACGCCAGGAACGGCAGTTCCAACCTGAAGATAGTTGATCACTTCACTACTTTTACATTCATTTTAGCATAGGTTACAATAAATCAAGTTGATAAGACAAAATTATTCCATAAAAATTCGTCAAAAGTATAGTTTCTTTCAATAAATTAAACAACGAATAGGAACAACTCTTCTACATAGAGATAACAAATAAAACTCTCTTAATTGGACTCTAAACTCATTCAGACGAACAATTGAGTCATAACGTCGTCTTTTTCCACGAGTAATCATCTTCTTCCAGCCCGTATAAAAAATGTGTTATGCTTCAGTTGCTTTATTGTTATTGTTACGATGGCTTCTTATATCATAATTGTTTCGTCCGTTGCCTAAAATTTACGATCTAGGTCATCAAAGTTCAATTGAACAGCTACGCTGAATGATTATTCACTAAGAACGTTGAAGGTATGCTACTTTCGCAGAAAAATCCATCTGTGTGAATGCCCACCACATGGCAATTAATATAATTTGCACAGTTCAATGATGGCCGCTTCAGTTTGACGATGCCCTGCACAGTTTGACGATGGCCAGCATAGTTTGATGACTGGAGGCCTCATCAGATCCCCGTCAGCATATCTAGAAAGATAATGTTATACATTCCAAAAGATCTGTTGACAGTGAGCTAATACGACCTGCAAGTTCAAATTGTCCAGTTCAAATTGTTGGTTTCGCTTTTCTTTGTTGGGTTTTTTATTTTGAATCAATTAGTGAAATTAAAATGAGAAAAGCAAGCCAATGATGAACATGGTACTAAAATTACTGCAATGACTAGACTTCAGCATTTCTTAAGAAATAATGGTTTAACTTTCAATAGACCTGTCGAGAGCGAGCCATTACGACCGGTAAAGTTCCAAAATTTGGTTTTATTATTTATAGGTTTGGTATTTCACTATATTCTGATTCAACCGATGAAGCTTATATTATTTAAGCAAACCGCAACTAACTTGAGCATATGGCTGTAGAGTTGAAGTGTTCAATGTAAAGTAGTCACATAGGTACTCAAGGATACCCTCACACATAATATGGGAAGGTACAAGATTGATGATGAACTGTCGCAATGATACTCGTAAGAGCTCGCATACAGCATGTCTTCACAACTAATGTTAAACCTTTCAAAAGACCTTTTGTAGGCGAGTTACAACGGCATGAAGACTTTGAAATACGTTTCAAATTTCGGATAAGTAAATTGTTGTCAATAGTTGGTAAGTACATTCAACGTGAAGTTTGCCCTTAGAGTAAGACCCTTTCAATTTGTAAATTGATTGGATGACAATCAAAACAAAATAGTGAATTATTGGTTGGTGCTATAATCTTTTTTACGTTCCATAACATTACTTATTCCGTTACTGTTTCCTTCCACACAGGTATATCGTATCACACATTTAACCCACAGGATCTAATTAGACATTAACGCTCATTCAAATATTGTTTCGAAGTTGATGAGATGATGTTTATGGTAACCCCAGTAGCAAGATACCAGGACATATATAAACAGAATAATTTCAATGTTTGTATAAGTGTTCTGGTACCGAGCCAACATGGCTATGCAGCTGAAGACTTGGTTGAAGATAACGGTGTCAAAATTCCTCTGCTGGGTTGGTGTCCACCTAGGAAGCATGGGAATTTCATTGAATAAAGTAATCCAACAGTTCGTGAAAATGGCCCGATATCAAGACAACCTGGATTCTAGGTTCTTCTGTGGAAATTCTGATGTCAATGTGGTAAAAACAGAAGTATAGCGATGGAGGAGTGATGATGCTAACTATCTCAGCATGATACCAGAAACGTTGTTAACAGATTAACACACAACTGTTTGTGCAATATTTATGATATCAAGCCGAGATGGCTTATGGACTGACGATCGTTGAATATGGAGACTATCATATGTTGGTTCATTCCTGGTCTCCGTTTATGTTGATGCTAGTTACGAAACACAGAGCCCAGACCCGAACTGCAAGGGGACAAAGTTCTTCAATATTGAGAAATTAAATATTTACTAGAAGTGAACATCAATATTTCAGTTGACAGTAGTTTCATACCTTAGGAGGTCAACGTTATGAATCGTACCTTTGAGAGCGAGAGTGATGAGTATTCGAAGGTCCCTTTTAACGGTCACCTCAACAGCCAATTAAACATCATTTTTGGTATATTTTTATACCTTTCAGAGAATTGAATTGAGTTTGCAATTGATGACCATCATATTACTCGGTTATTCGCCACAGGTACCAGCAAATCACAGGCTCACACAATACTGCTCGATTCAGCTTTCAACAACATCGAAATAAAATATATGAAACCACCTACAAACTGAAGTATAAAATGCAGTAGATTGATTATTTCATTCCAATTGTATCAACATACAGTAGGTACGTCTTTTTTTGGATCTCAAGTACCAGCACGATGTAAAGCGTACGTAAGGTTTGAAGTGCAACAGCTGAACGAATTTCTTGTTACTATATGCCTACAGTTCAATAGACATTAAATTAATGTTAATTAAATAAACTCGATGAATAATGTTTATGGGATACAATTTATCCTATTTCTTATCTGAAAAGTAACAACTACGTATATGTTTTTGTTATAACTATACCAATCTAAGTTAACAGTTCAATAAACTGTTGAATTTTTATTGAATACATTCTATGAATAAGTCATGTTTGTAGAATAAATTCTATCATATATTTCAGATCGAAGAATTAACAACTATATGGTTTTGTGTTACTTTTGTTCAATTTTATTTATTCAATTATTTTGTTGTTAATTTTGTGGTTTTTGTAACTAAATAGTTTTGTTTCTTTGACACCCTACTTCTATAAATAATCCTCTTTTATATGGACCAAATGTCTAAGCAAAGATAGGTTTATTTGCAAAAGAAAGTTTTATCAAAAATACACTTTATAATTGATCAGACAAACTTTCAGATGTTAGACAAATAATATTTGTGACGATGTATGTATTAAATTGCGGCTATCGTCATCGAATTTTTGTGGGCAAAGAATGTAGTGAATGTTTACTCGCGGAAAGTTAATTTTTGATAAATAATTAATCATACGGTATTTTCTCTATTCCGTCCGACCGTACATAGTTAGTAGTCAACGGTTTCTCATAAATTCAACGGTTTGAGTGGATGCCTCAGTATCAAATCTCCTTTATCCCATCTCATTTCCATCACAGGCGACCCAAGCAAGTCTAAATTTATAGCTGATGGGGGGGGGGGGGGATGCATCTTGAAATTGTATCGGGTTTGTAAGAACGATTAGGGAAAATTATTCGTATTGGATATTAGATATAGAGATATTAGTTAACGAGAGCACTAGGTATTATGTTGAAAACTCTCCTTCAAAAATTAAATGTCAGTCGGGCTCAATCGGGTGAACTATAGGGCGCTATTATAGTGTTTCCTTGTTAATTTCATGGGTGGAAATTCTCATCAAATTCGGTGACAAAGGTTTTGCAGTTTTGCGAGATATTGATTTGTAGGAAGTTGGTTAATTATGTTTAGTTATAGTCCTTGAAAAAGTAGCTCCCTCTTCTTTGATTCCCCGTACTTCTTCTTTTATTTGAAGCGGTATTGAATATATTGAGGGAAGCTCAAATTGTTATAAATTTAGGACAGTGGCAAGTTTTGAGTGACTCATTAATTTTAATTGAATAAGTACTACTTACCAAATGTCTTTCATGAAGGAAATAACGAGTATGTACAAGGACGAAATTAGCTAAAGAGAATAGGTATCAACATCATTTTTCCGATGATTTCGCCCATACTTAAGCTCACCGCAAAATTAAAAGAGAGGTAACTATTGAAAACATAGTAGGAGACGAATGTGATCCTACTCGCAAGCGGTTACCCTTCCAAGTACTAACATGAGTCCTCTGATCGCATAACTTTGGTGGTCTCACGAGGATCAGTTCATTAAATCGTAGAGAGATTTAAAGATTGTTTCAAAGTAATTTCGGGGAAAATTCTGCCGAGTGGGTGTGGCACATAGCTTCCTCGTCACCGAAACCACCGTATGCATGATTTAAATTACTTACAAAACATCATGGTTCAATTGGGTGGAGTTTTAGATCGGCTGCGTTTTTCAAATAACTTTAATCCTAGTTAATCACTATCGCGATGAAATCCATGCTCTCAGCTTACTTTGATTTCTTATCTGTCTATGATCAATCCACGATCAGGGCATAACAACTTGAATGGTCAGAATTCAATCAAATTTTCAGGATTGATGCGTGTTATCCACGTGACTTTCCTTCATGAATTTCGTCAACGTCAGACAAATAGCAGTAAGATACTAACTTTAAATAACCTTCTATGGAGATTGAAGAATTTATTCTAATTAAAGATCTCTAGATAACGCATGATTTTCATGAGGGACCATCAACTACCCAATCGGTACAATTTCTGAAAAGTTCATCAATTTCGGATGGAAATTGTAAAGGAATGCTTAGCAAGGATTTCAGGTTTGCGAATGCGCAGTGAGTACAATTATACCAAGGGCGATGATTCTCATATCGATACCTCAAAGCACAAAGGGGCTATGTCCATCCATCTTCCACATTTTAATTTTTTTTCAACTTCAGAAAAACTCAAATTTAACAAAACTATTATTGACTTTCTTGACGATTATAGCTCGAACATTTCTTGAAGAAATTAAAGAGTTTGGTGTAATAAGCCATTATTTTAGGAATTGTGCACTGGTGATAACTTCTATAGCGTTTTCCTCAAGACTCCGTTTTTGGACATAGTCCCTTTGTGCTTTAAGGTATCGATATGGAACCACCTAGAGGACAATCCGCACAACCCTTGAAAATTTCATCTAACTCGGATTATAACTTCGTATAGTTTTGCCCGTTACAAAGATTACATGACTGACACACTCACGGTACCAAAAATGTTCAGGAAGCTTTACAATGTAAAACGCGAGTGGAAGATACGATTTTAGAGAATATATATATATATTTTTTTCAACCTTGAAAAGTTAAAACATAGTTTCCGCTAGCTCGGTAGACTCGGAAGCAAAATGAAGAACGCAATTTTGCTAACGACGAGGAAACGAGTTGTTGAAACGTTGATGGTCCCTTACGAAAATAATCGATAACTTCTATAACTCAAGACCGAATAATTAGCCTATTTTATCAAATTATTATATTACTGTTATTACAGCATAAAATAAGCGACATTCCTATTACTCTACCACGCTCATTGAACCTGATGAGGAATTACATATATACCTATAACTTATAGAAAGTTGTGTTTTGAAACGATCCTCATCGGATTAAACTTAAGTATACGAATAAAAAATACCAAGGGTGATTCAGAAAAGGGTAACGAACCCTAATTATTTACTTTCTCTCTCTTTTGTAGTTTCCTTCCTATTCATCCAATAATTTGGTTGCGACTGTTATAATACCAGGTATATACTGTATTGGATGCATCAAAAAAGTGGAATACATTGTTATAGCGTTCCTCATTCACTAAATTCATACAGTTAATATTCTTGTTACTCCAAGTAATACAAATAACTACCTAGTATATTTGTAGATCTGCTATTTGCAATTTTCCAACAGAACAAATTCATACTTAATCCATATAATTAGTTGCACAAGCTGATTGAAAACGTGTGCAAGCACAAAATTAAACTGAGACTCAAAAACTCATTACAATAGTAAACTGCTAAAAGGCGAAGGGACCCAATCTTTTCGTCCCTTATAAATGAACACTTGAAACTGAATACGGGTATTCACACTTAAAATATCGCAAAATCCTTGAGAAATAAATTCTACCATCAATCGCACCTCAAGAACAGTTGTGTGGTGAGTTGAAAAAAAACATGTTTCAAGTCATCCCTATCGGCAGAACCTATCTCGAACCTATCTCGAAGAGTTCCACAAGAATAATTGTTGTACTCCTAGTATCAGTAGGTAACGTTTGGGGGTTACAGTGCTACACTTCTCCGTGGAGAAAAGGGGCCCATGCGTAGCTGCTACGTTCCATTTTGGATTATTATTTTCGATAATGAACCTTCGGAATTGATCAAGAGGGAAAAAATGTAACCCCCCTCAGTAACTTCTAAGGGGTGAAAAGAGGGGGAAAAATGTTAAAAAATGCCCTTCTTCGACAACTTACACACAAGATGGTGTAACATTTCAAGAAACGAATGATACCACCCAGAAAATCAACGTCTGGTAAATGCGCGTTCAATATGAAATTTATCAGACACGTGGTTCCCTCGAGCCTTTCCTTGAGGACCAAAACCGCTCCCCACTAAACCCTGGATTTGGAAGTTTAAAGAAGTTTAAAAGATTTGGAAGTTTAAAGAAGTTTAAACTTCACACAGGAGTAATAAACTGTTCTGTGATAATGTGCAGCGTTTTTATAAATGAATGATACAATCCAGTCGATTAAAAATTTGTTAAATGACCGTTTATCGTGAAATTTATTTGAACAAAAGGGTAAATTTGGGCTATCTAATGAGTTTTCCCAGACGACCGACATTACCTACCTCCACTTTCCCCTGAAGGTTCATTCACAATGTTGGTTAACTTGTCGCGGTTACTCTGAGTGTTAGAAATGGAGAGTCAGAAACACCTTGTGAATCGCACAAGACCGTGCATTTCTTTGTTCAAATAGAGTTTAATGTCACAAAGATGCGCGCAAAAATATGGTTGGTAGGAACTGATAAATCCCTGTTCCTTAGAGGCGAGTTATCTATACAGAAAATTAATAAACCGTTGTTCAATCATTTGTAGCGCTCTTCTCAAATATTGTATTTTTCTGCAAATTGTCAGTTCAAACTAAAGTCCCAGTTGATTGATTTTTAGTTGATTGGTCCACTGTCTCAACATGATGGAATTGCCTGGAACGTTTTGTGATCTTGCGCATTTTGGGAGAAAAATTAAGTTTTTCTTTCGAATCATAGAATCAAACATCATAAAATCGTGAAAAACAAAATAAAACATGACTACTTGGGGCAATAGTTTGGCTCCACTAATACAAGCTCCTATGGTGGCTCAAAATGATTTCTTGAACAATGCAAAAACATTTTTCAGATTTTTTCCATTGTTCTGCACTCACTATCCACATAATATTTAGAGGTAATTTCCACAGTTTCCACTATATTATAGTGGAAACTGTGGAAATTACCTCTAAATATCGTAGAAATCAATGGACGCAAGCCGCTCTGAAAACATTTTGGCACTTTTTGGAAAATTTCAAATGCATATTTTCACGAAAATTTATAATTTTGACTCTTCTCATTCATATTCTTGAGGTGTGAGTATCGTTATACATTTCAAATGCGTTCTCAAACGCCTGCTGTTTCGGCCAGATTAAGCCTCCAGTCGGTGAGATGACAAATAAAGTTGATGTTCACCACAGTAGCATGGTATCGGGTCGATTGGGGATATTTCATCATATTGTTCCTCCAATTGACCAGTTACCATGCCAACATGGCTTCTGAACTGATGAGTGTATTTTTTGGCGTACTCTTGAGATACGTAGATTTTCCATGGGTGAGTATTCACTGTTGGTCGATTCAGGACAAGTTCTTGAACCGCAACAACCTGATCACAACAGCACTACTGCAATCTAGTTAATACAACAGCGCTGTTGTGATCAAGCCCTCACGGCCTATTCGGAGTATGAGCATCTATTATTACTGGTTGAATACGATCAACTTGGAAAGTTGATTGACTAGTGAAAACACTATTAAAATAACGATACGGAAGTAATTCCCAAATAACATTACCCAAGAATGTGGCTGGTAAATGACACTACACCAGCATAGTTCAGGGCACATAGTCGACAGACATTTACATTGTATCCACAATTACCGGCCACCAGGCCAGCATGGCTTCTGGATGGATCATCTTATACGTTTTTTTTATCAGGCTTCTTGGCCACATTTGGTAGATTCTCAATAGATTCATAGAAATATGCTGATGATGAACTAACACGAAGATGAACCGCAACAGCGCGACCTTAGCAGCACTACTGTAATGCAGTTGATACAATAGTACTCCTCAAGTCAAGCTGTCACGGCCTGTTCAGAGTTTGAGCTTGTGAGATAATGATGGTAAAGATAATGCAGCTATAACGGATGGCTTCAGAATTCTGATAATTGATTAATTATGCTCCGGAAACGTAGTGATAAATCATTCTTACATGAACCAAATTTGGAACCCAATAGTTCAGTAGGTAAAGATTATAATAAACAGTAACGCTTGATAACCTCTCTTGGTAAATACAAAACAGTTACTCATTTATTCAGTTCGATTATTCTTATTCTTAAATATAAATCGTACGAATCAATTCATTTCTGAACGTATAAAATCAACGGAATCCACTGCGATTGGTAGGAAATTGTTGAGTGACCTATCACTTTAATGAGCACTTTAATGTAGTCAGCGAGAAGAATGGCCGAGCGTAGTGGTGGAGAGAGTTCGAATATGAGAGGATAGAGGGTAGCAGCAAAACATTTTTAACAAAAAAAAAAAAAAAAAAAAAAAAAAACAGACCAAACTCAAAACTTATGGTGGCAAGCCCCTAAAAAGGTTAAAATAATGTATTAGTTTGACGTTGAAGCTGCCCCCGTGTCCTTCGGTAAACACAAACATAAGTACAAATCTTCTACATACTCTCTTCGTCGCAAATATACATGGCCATACTACAAACCCAATCGTACATGCGACGTCAGTCCAATTCATAACTTAAACACACCTACTTGACAGTTGAAGATGATATTCAGTCAAAAGTGATATGTTGGAATAACAACAATTTGTAGGGGGATTAACACTTATTGTCACATTCACATGCTCAATGATACGACAGCTTTGAAATACTACCTAAGGATTTAGAACACGTATATATTATCTCAATGATGCCTACTCCTATTCCTGTTTCTTATCACACTATCGACGCATGTAACACTAATCAGATCATGTAAGTGTGGAAATAGAATTCACTGCAGATTGGCACGGCAGCAGACTCCTGCTAACCTATGTGAATACGTTGATATTATTATTTCCTCCTTTTAAGTGGTTTGCCACCGTTAGTTTTGAGGTCAGCCCGTTTTCTTTAAAAAAGGAAAAGGCAATTATTTTTTATTTCCCATTTTATTTTTAAAATTAGTTCCCCCGCAGTTTTTTGATCAGTTTTTTGTAATGTACATGTGTTTCCGCACTTATATCAGTTTCTGTACGGTGGATCAGTTTATATAAACTGGATCAGCGTCTACAATATTGATCAGTTTCCCTACAATGGTCGTGTTTCCCGGCTCTGGATCGGTTACCCTAACTTGTCTCTGTTAAATATTAGAGGGAAAGGCAAAATATAAAAAAAAGAGACGGGTACAGTGAGGGAGATAACAAAGAACTGCATGTATTGATACGTACCGTACTTTTCATACCTGTTTTTTATATTTTTTATGGTACGTTCCTCATTCTATGACATTTAGGGACCATACTTAAGTTCCTTGTTTTAAGTCATTAGGGACTGTAAGTGTCAAATTGCCAAAGTACCTATATCCTTGTTAATTCCATTCGGTCCAAATAGAAGGTTTTGTTAGAATTAGTGTGGATTAATGTTTTCAATGCCTTTCAATAGAAACCAACCAGTTGGTCTATAGAAACCAACTTCTAAATAAATTAAAATTGGATGAAACAATTTTTTTTACAGTTTAAAGAAGGTGAAGGCCCAACGATGAGATGCCTAGGTACCACAATGTTCCAGATTGAAGTTTTAATTAATGTGTTTTAGGGCCAGGAGATTGGGTGGACCATAGTTGTACCTCCCATGGGTACAAGAATGTGCCACGAAGAAAAAAATCCCCCACCTCACCTATTCATCATAGATTTTTTTCCAAAGCAGAATTTGAAAGCTGAGATGTGTAGGTATGATGGCTAAAATCCGCAAGGGGTTAGCATTTTTTCCCCCGGAGTTATTAAACAAAAACCTTAAAAAGTGGCACAAAGTTGACCCTTTTTACGGTACCTACATAAACGACAGTTGTATACATCGATATCCGACACTAAATTGATATCCAACAGTGTCTTGTAATCTGGATCAGTTTCCGTACTGCAGATTCCTTTGCTGATCCAAAATGCTCATAATCACTCCTAGGGAAGCTATGTGTTACACTCACTTGGAGAAGTACAAGTTTGATGAGGCTCTTGCAGGTTCTGGGCGAATAACCCACTATAATTTTCCCTTTCCTACCACCCCCGCACACCATTTTCCGGTTATCCGAACCCTACTCATATATCATCTCATTTTGGAGCTTACAATCAGAACTTGGTTTGAATATAGAAAAAAAATTTTACTAGTTTTTTAACTTTACATTTGTATTAATGATGTTTAAGGGAGACAGGTTTTGAGTGTTGCCTCAGTATCAGATCTCTGTGATTCTACATCACCACTCTCATCCCAGGCAACCCTGCCATATGTGAACTAATTAGGGAGGGACAATGATTACTTCTGGGCGTTTTTTTTCTCGAAAAGTTGGCCCTCTATGAAGGTTTAGGCCATGAGGTCCTACTTATCGTTATCGATAACCTTATTGCGATAGGGGTAATACAGCCCTATTCAAATTTATTACACGTATGAATTTAATGGTAGAGAACAAATGGAAGGATTTTCCTCTATCATTAATTAATAAAATAAGCAAAAATTATTTGAGTCAGAAGTGATAGTTTCATTTCATCATAACGAAACAAATTTATATTTGGACCCACCCTGGTTGCAGTTGATCCTGTTGTATACAAATTTTCATTGAAACAGAGATTCATTTTAGTTATCGACAAACAATTGAATACTTTGTCCCACAGTTTTAACGAGATAATTGTAATTTAAGGTATGTGAATATACTATTGTCTATCAGTCGGTCAGTGTTTCCACAAATCGCGTTACGAAGTTTCAACAGGCGAAACTAAGTGAATGAGAACAGTCCAATTTTTTTCTCGAAATTCTTAGGAATCGTATGGATTAGGGTTTGCAAATTTTGCAACTTTAATTTAGGCCACCTGTTGTAAGTATGCAAGTAGAGAAAAACAAAAATACTACCTGGGAGCCATGCAATTCATAAGGGATTATCCAAACCCTAATCCATACGATTCCTAAGAATTTCGAGAAAAAAATTGGACTGTTCTCATTTACTTACATTATTATTTAATAATACGAGTAACATATTTCTTGCATCGATTAAAATAATTTGTTAATTTCTTGTTATTGAAATAATTCATTGAAGAAGTCTTGCAAAAGATAATAAGGGTCACAAAATTAAATTGGAAAAAAGGCCAAAGAAGGCTTTGGTATTTTAAAGTATGAAGTGAAACGACGAATAACATTATTCGTTAATTGATATAAGTTTTATTTTATTTCTGTTTCTGAATTTATTTAATACCAATTTACTTACGGGTTCGAACAACACGAGTGTGTGATTTTCGGAGGAGCTTCCAATCAAAATTTACAGAACCATATACATCATCATCATTTAAAAAGTTCAAGTAAAGCGGACAAACATTTCAGGTTGAATTTTCGTCTGATCACCACTTTCAGCTTTTGGACGTCATCAACTGCCTTACGAAGAGAAGATTGGATTTTAAAAAATTTTTTCACCCATGGCTACTAATCGCCTCAATCTCTTGGGCAATGGTTCATTCAACCTTATAACGGCCGTGGGTTACAATATATTATTAGTTGAACCAATTTCTTACTATGCTAAAGAATATGATTGAGCATTACAACGGGTTTGTATATAATGTATATAAACACCGAATCTGATTCACTAATTTCTGGCTAACCAGAATTGAGAATCTTATCGAATTTCATTCGCTTATTTAATCAACATCCCATGCTAGATGGAGTTACATAGATTAGATAGATTACAGTCTGAGCCTCCAGTAGTTGAGATTACACAGTTGAGCGCTGATTGCCACAGGAGCTTGGTAGTGGGTTCTTGTTAACATACTGATCACGTTGTTTGTACAAATGACCGACTTCCAACTTGGATGGACCGGCGAGTGAATGAGTAGACGTAAGTAGATTATTAATGATCGGACACGAAGCAACTTGACATTGAGTGCAACTTTGAATGATAAAACAACATTCAAAATCGCACTATACGTCAAGCCGTTACGATATTGCAAAGTCTGTGATTATTTCGATGATAGATTGGTGAAACCTCTAAGTTGGTATGTCACCAAAGGCTGGCACTGATGAAAGTTGGTTACATACACGAGGATCAACCGCTACAGCATGGCATCAGCAGCACCAGTGTAACGCATTCAATATACTGGTGCTCCTGAGGTCTTACCGTCACGGCCTGTTCATATTATGAGCCAGGAAGATGATGCTGAAGATTATGAAACAACCAATCGATTCAGGAGTGTTGACTAATGATGCTTCGGGTACAAATATCCAATTTTGTGAGATGAAATAATTTTAAAAATTGGACCTAGTCTTATCTTTCTTCGAGCAGGTACAAGTCCGGCAATCAATAAGAACCATCCTGCATAACTAATAGTAGCCACAGAAAACATATTGTGAAGTAATGTGTGCATTCCAGGGGACGTCCCATTGGATAAGGGGTACATCAATTTAAAACAGTTGGTAAGCGATAAAACTGTTTCGGTCGATGTAATTTATTTAATATTTCAGTAAAGAAATAGAGCGCCCCTCACCCTTATTCACCATAACGTTTCTAGAGGCATGGGAGCATCGAATTTGAAGAGCTTCTGAAAATTCATGATCTAAGATACCTAACATGCGAATTCGAGTTGTCCAACTTTACCCCACATCGATAAGGACGCCCAAGTCTTACTGTGGGACGTCCTAAAAAGGAGCTCAAGATATTCTCTAGTTACGACAAATAACAGCAGAACTAGCTCTAGGTAAAGCACACAGCTGGTGGATCCGTTTCAAAGTTGGCCAGGTCGAAACAACAGCCCAAGCCTCTGCGGTGCGCCCTACTACGAGTATCATATCTTCGACTTTCAGTACGAGATATAAATTCATTCTAAAACTTATCATATATATTCCACCGTGAATTCATTTATACTCACTTTCAAATACATCATTCTTTATCTCAAATGTCAGCAAGGGGAGGGGATAATATTCACAAAATATCCAACTTGTCGGTTCCTTTACAGCTTACTAATTGTACCGAAGCTTTGGAACTGAGGAAAAATTCTCATTATACCTCCGGTTCTTCATGAATTATACTCTGTACCACCATGGAACTAATAGTGGTGCCACCATGGTGCCAGAACACCATAAACCGCATATTTATTGTGGTTTTTTTGTTGTGTTTCACCTTGAATACAGAAATGAACTGTGACGGACTGCCTACCAAAACAAATAGATGAAAGTTCAACTTTACAAAGTATTACCGCTTACTTACCGTATTACCGCAGGGATGGGGGGGGGGGGTGAATTCGAATTCGCATGTTGAGTGTCGTAGATCATGGATTTTAAAATACTCTTCAAATTCGAGGCTGCCATGCCGCCAGAAATGTCGTGGTGGATAATGGTGAGGGGGGGAGGGTCACTATTTGGTCACCAACTGGTATTAATTGACATGCATTGGCATGCATCACTAAACATGAATTAATGAGCGGATTTTCATGGAAATCTTCCAGTTGAAGGTATGGTTAAGAAAAGGAACAATGTTTCAATTTCTTTTAGAAAGTTTTTTTTTTCGCACGATTCTTGGTTTTTTCGATTTTCAGTATAGCATACCAACGTACTGTATGCACTGGGTTGAACATCTTAGGAGTCCATATTCATACTCGTCTCTACGAACTCATAGAGTACCCCCACGGCCACTGCATTTCTGGGTACAACAAATATACGCATGTATTCAACATATATATTTGACGGAAAGGGCGTAATCACTAATCATAACTCGTCAATATCACACGACTTTCATTGCTCTAGAATAGCATTACGATTGAATTTCACTTATCAAACATCACTAGGCCGACCTCAATTTGTGGGGTTCTCCCGAACTCCCTGTCTCCTTCTCGATACATCGATACATCCTCCCAGTATCGATAGCTGATTCAATAGGCTTCTCGTTCGTACGATCCATCGAGAAGCCGATTCAGATATCTTATTATATTTCGGTAGCGCCTAATTTGAATACTGGCGATGCTGCCGACATAGATAGATACATACTTTTTTTAATTTCGGACAATTTTCATTGTTGAAAAACGCATTGATATCAGAAATTTTGTGCTGAACTCGAATATACCATACATTACCACAGTTGTGAAGGTAATAACCACGAAAAAAGGGGAAACCCCCGTTTTTTGGACTTTTTGTGAAATTCGGATCACTTTGGATTGTCCAAAATTTCTGGCTAACGAACTTGACCTTTTGTTTGTTGTTACAAAAATTTTGGCGAAAAAAAAAAAAAAAAAATCCAGCGACGAAAAATAACTTTTAAAACAGGAAAATTGCATTTTTAAGGGCAAAACCACCCTGTCTACTTAAAAACTTTTTTCCAAGATAGTCGAAGAAAGATTTTCAAGTAAA
Source organism: Apolygus lucorum (assembly GCA_009739505.2). Taxonomy (NCBI): domain Eukaryota; kingdom Metazoa; phylum Arthropoda; class Insecta; order Hemiptera; family Miridae; genus Apolygus; species Apolygus lucorum. The sequence continues at coordinate 50,738,252 of CM019168.2, forward strand.
CAGGACGGGTTTTTCACGAGAAATTACTAGTAGAGAGTCCTTGTTAAATTACTAGTGAAGAGTCCAGTGTGATAAACAATCGTTTTGACATGGATATGTCTTTTGGCTGGGGGTCAAAGAATTTTTCGCGGCACTTTTTTTTATCACAAGAAAATGCAACGTTGCAACTAGTAAAAAAAATCATAGGTAGATATCGGTAGCTATTTACCAAGGTTATCTAGAATACTGCAATAAATTACGTGCAATCTTTTTTTTAATGTCAAAACATAAATTTCAATTTATTAACAAGGATGAAGTTAACGGATGGGCACAGAAGATGCGTAATGAGTAAAAACGCAATTTTCCTTTTAAAAAAGTTCAATTTCGTCGATGATTTGATAAAAATACAGTAAAATCAAGAAACTAACATCACCACGTGATTCAGCGTAAGAAAAAATAATAAAATATCAAGTGTCACACTTAGGTACTTCGTACATGCACATTTTGACACAACCTTGCGGTTGCGCATCTTTGAGCGCGCACTGAGCGGGTTGCGCGCAACAACAAAAATCGGTTAAGGGGTGAAATGTTCATGAAATTTCACGTAGAATCCGAATCTGCAATAAAAAATGGGGGGGGGGGGGGTCCCATTCGAAAAAACGAAGTTGGTGTGCCTTGCGCACGATTGCACACGTGCGCAATGCGCACCGTGCTCAACTGTGAGATCCTTGGGAAAAATCATGAAGATTCAGAAAAAAAAATTTTCTTTTTTACCACTACCTGGACGATTTTAGCATGGGGGGGAACGTTTTCGGGGACACCCTGTATACAGGGTAATATATATACATATATTATTCTTGGAAAAACTTCAGGGATCGTTTCATAATGTTCCAAAACGAATTTCAGTGTACAAATTTTTCGAAAAAGTCCATTCTAAAAATTTTGAGGCCAACGCAATAGCTTCATTTTCCTTCAAAATTCGCTAACAATATGTTTCATTATTATGTTTACCTAATTGTGTTTTAAAAGGAAGAAATTCCGATGTTAGTCGTATTTAGGTATATCATACATACATGATGTATTTAAAATAACGAACAATATCACTCTAATCGCATAGTTTCCAATTTAGAGAGAACATGCCTTCGCTCTCAATGGCAAGCATTGTAAAGAGGCCTGTATAACCTCTGGTCGGTGAGACGACTGTTATGTCCTCCGCAGGTCCCCTTATCTTCCAGTGCGTGATCTCTGATGCTCGATTCGAAATAAATTCACAAATGTTAATACGCTGGTATGGGCACACGCCACAAAGATCCGCAACCGCACAACTGTAATACAGTTAATAGAATAGTACTCCTAAAGTCAGGTCGTCACGGCCTATTGAAACCTTGAGCCGATGAGATGATGGTGGAATTGATTCAGATGTTACATGATTCCAGTATGTTCAATAATGTGATCTATGAAGATTTAGTCGCATTAACCAAATCCTTGTGCGAGGACTGCATTGTGATAGTTAAATTATTAACGATTATGTTATATTCGTCTAAATTGTAGGTATAACACTGAAATTTGCATTCATTGTTTCAGGTAAGCACCAGGAACTAGCTTCCAAGACGCCGGTCTTCCGAACTTCTCTACGTAAATTTGTGGTATGAATGTTCATTCTCCACATCGTAGGGGTCCTATGTTGATTGTTTAGCATCGCGATCACAATCAATTTCGGGATTCTCATATGGATATCTAACAGGGTGTCCCATGTTAAGCACCGGAAAACTTCGGGAGTCGATTCTACAACTAATTTGAGTAAGAAAGTGTCTCATAGCAATTTTCCGTTAGACGCTCAATTTCCGAGTTATTTCAATTTTAAGATTTTTTTCGTGTTTTCGACCTTAAGCCATAAAAATGACCATAACTCGTTCAATTTACAAGCAATTCAAAATCTAATTACACCGTTGGATAGGGCGTTAAATTATATATTCGAATCATTCGAGGTTATTTCTCAAACCATGCACACATCCATCTATCTAGAAGGGGTGAATAGGATGAATTTAAGTGGATATATAATAAATTAAAAATAATAAAAAAAATAATAATAATAATTATAAATATAAATTAACCCTGTATATGATATATATCATATACAGGGTTAATTTATATTTATAATTATTTTTTTTTTTTATTATTTTTAATTTATTATATATCCACTTAAATTCATCCTATTCACCCCTTCTAGATAGATGGATGTGTGCATGGTTTGAGAAATAACCTCGAATGATTCGAATAGATAAACATATTGTTTAGTAATGCATGCATTCCAGGGGACGTCCCATTGGATAAGCATTAGATCAGTTTAACCAGTTGGTAAGCGATAAAACTGTTTCACTGGATGTAATTTGGTTTATTAGTTTAGGCAAGAAATAGTGACCCCCCCCCCCCCCCTCACCATTATCTACCAAAACATTTCTAGCGGCATGGGAGCCTCGAATCTGAAGAGCATTTTACAATCCATGATCTACGATACCCAATATGCGATTTCGAGTTCACCCCCCCCCCTTCCCTCACCAATGGTGCCAGTCTGGCACCAAAGCGGGAATACATCGTAACATTGAACTTTCATCTATTAGTTTTAGTAGGCGGTCCGTCGAGGTTCACATCCGTATTCAAGGTGAAACACAAAAAAAAAAAGAAAAAAACACGAAATATGCGGTTTATCGTGTCCTGGCACCACGGTGGCACCACTATTAGTTCCATGGTGGTACAGAGAATAATTCATGAAAATCCGGAGGTATAATGAGAATTTTTCCTCAATTTCAAAGGTTGGGTACAATTAGTAAGCAGTAAAGGAACCGAAATATTGAAAAATCGGATATTTTGTGGATATTATCCCCCCACTCACCTCCTCCCCTTGCGAATTTTGGTACTCAGGTGAACTTATGTACAACTCGGAAGTTATTTGAGTCAAACAAAAAAGAAACACACAAATCGATTGGAAATTGAGGCCTGGGTAGAGTTTACAGGATTATGCCCGCAAACGCACGTTTTTTAAGCATTAACCCCCCCTTTCCCCCCTTAAAAAGCAAAATTCAAAATTTCGGCGCCGTAGTGCACAACTAGATAGTTTTCCGCGTCGATGAAAAATAGAACCACAAAAATCGGTTGAGAACTGAGGCCTGGGCAGACGACACAAGATTATGCCCAAAAACGCACGTTTTTTGAGCATCAACCCCCCCTTTCCCCCCCTTAAAAGGCAAAATTCGAAATTCCGGCGACGTAGTGCACAACTAGATAGTTTTCCGCGTCGAACAAAAAAAGAACCAGGAAAATCGGTTGAGTACTAAGGCCTGTGCAGACGACACAAGATTTTGTCACACACACACACACACACATACACACACACACACACACACACAGACATACACCTATGGTTTTTTTCGCGGATTTGGATTCAGAATGGTCTAAAACGGATTACTGTGTGGTTATTTTTTTTTTCTGTTGAGTGTTGTCCAACTTCACCCCAGATCGATCGCATAAGGACGCCCAAGTCTTACTGTGGGACGTCCTAAAAATAGATTTTGTTAAAATGCGCATGAGATTTCGTACACACGCATGTACTCAGACGTTGGTTGGACGTTAGTCTTGGGTCTTCGACAGAATCTAATTCAAGCTGATCTAGACTGATTCATAGGTGATTATGTTTTTATCAGTTGAGTAATTATCTTAGTGGTCGCTGATCGATTACATGCACGTGTCGAACTACCCCCTCCTACAAAAAAATAATGCGATTTTTCTATGTTTATCTGAGGATAACATGAAGAGTGATGTTAGTTTCCCATGATAAATGACGCTATCAAGAGTTAAGTTTTCAAGTCAAGTATGGATCAATGTATCTGTTGATGTTGAAAATGTCGAGAGCTCGAATTGGAAGAGAGTGCCCAGTAAATCTTTCTTCAACGAGATGCCACCCCGGACGGCGACCTGAGTGACAAAAAAAAAAAAAAGCGGTGACACCCTCTTTCAGGGATGTTGATAAAGCGTTTAGTCTCCATGTGTGCTCTCGAGGTGTCTAACGTAAGGGTGGCTCCTCTATCAGCCGACAAAATTTCTTAAGTCCTTGATGGTTCAGATCAACAAGCGTTTCTCCTACTTCTGAGCCATGCTACAGGTAATTTTCTATATCGTGTAGTATTATATTGATTTTTACGTGGAAGTTGACAAACAAACCGAAGAAATTATTTAAAAAACGTATATGATGTGGTAAATCTTATGACATGATGAGGTAGAAAAGAGGACTCTTGAAAACACATATCCGAACAGACAATGCACTACCAACTAATTCACGACATTTCATCCATTTAGCCACAAATCTTTCAACCTAAGGGGTCTCAGTCGTTCGCCGTTTTTCTTCGTTCCAGGTCAGTATTTCACGAAATAGAAGGCGCAAAAACTTAAAAATTTGTACCTAAATTTCAAATTTTAAAGAACTTTGATAATTCATTAGTGCACGGCTCTAGGGAATTGAAAAACTGAAATATTGCCACCAGAATCATCAAAATTAAACATTGAAATAATTGGTTTATAGAATGTTCTTCTGGTCACTATGATTTTCGCGTTCTTCTCACGTTTGACCAAAATTTATATAGTTCCTTTTGGAATCAAGCTCCTCAATTATTAACTCATAATATTGGAACAGCTTAAACACGTAGAATGGGATTGAAGAATTTCTTGGGTTAAAATATTTAGATTCTGATAAGCAAGGGCTTTATTGAATGAATAAAAATATCTTTAAAATAATAAGAAGTAAAATCGCTAGGAGTTAGCAAACAACGCCATTCCTGATACCTACTGAAAATCAAGTCTTGTCACTTGACAGGACTGACCGTGACAGGTTTGACGTACTATTACCTTTTTCTGAAACTAGGTAGGTATTTTTTTTATTGTTCAATAATAATTATTCGATTATTGTTTTGGCACATAGGTTTTATTTCTGTATCAATAACTTGTCTCTCCATCGTCTTATCATCATACTTTTGGTTACTAGGATGATAATGTTTAGAGACAATGATACCAAATTAAATTACCTACAATTATTTTAAAATAATTACTTAATCAATGGATGTTCCATGACGTTTTTTGCCAATGTTAAAGATACTGTTCAATTCCAAGAAACGAATAATAGGTACAACTCAGACAGTCAACTGTTGAATTTGAGTTTTCCTGAAATTACAAGAAATAAAAAAATTGAAAGACGGATGGACATAGCGCCTTTGCGCTTTAAGGTATCGATATGATATATTCGGGTTCAGCACACAATTACTGATCTAAATACATTTCCAGAAATAGTCCGTATAGTTGGGTTCATGGAAACGAGTACTTTTTCATGAATATGGAGTCCTAACATCTTCAAAACGAACCCTGTGCATACAGTATGGTGGTACGGTATACTGAAATTCTAAATAAAACAACAATGTATGTAGGTGTGGGTACTCGATGAGTTCGAAGTGACGAGGAGAGTATTTCTTGAGGTTTTCTAAATGTTTAACGAAGGGGTTGATTAAAGGCTGACGAGTACTCTGCCATTTAGCTAGTATTTCAATTTCCTCAACCATAGCTTTAACGATTTATTTGAAAATTAGCTCATTAACTTATGTTGCATGAATGGACTTTATTTCTTGCTCAATTCCAAAGGTTGACTATTGAAAATGATAAATCAAACATAGCGTTCAATATTCCCAAACATTCCGATCTGCAGTAAGTAGTGCGTCGTTTATGCTAAAATATACTTGATAATATTCAATACAAAGATATAATTTTATAAACTTAGGAGTTCAATCCGTCATCTCGTGACAGTATCTACCTATTACGATGGGTATACCTATTACATAATTTGTTTAATTATACAACATAATGGTTTATCTTGTTCATAATAATTTATTCAAAAATATCACATCTCTCTTATCTTTAGGATTTTCGACGAAGCTGTAAATTTCACGCTAATTTATCAACTCTCAAATCAACCTATCCGTTTTGGAGTGGGTGTAAACTTCAATGTACCTTTCAGAAAGTTAGTTATTGGGTGCGTAGGTGCATTTACAACTTCTGTATTAGTTGAGTTGACTCGTTGCACAGTAATCATGAATAGGAGAGTAAGTGGAGACTTCCCACGCATATAAATCCTCTCTATGTAACCTCGTACTGTAATTAAAATTCAATGAGTCATGTCAGAACACTACGGTATCAGGCCTCACCGGATTCTTGACACGCTGTGTAGTATGGTTTCCAACTGTTAACGTACCAGCAAAATTGCATTTCAATACAATCTGTGCATTGTTCTTAACACATTAAACATCATCATTGTCTACAATCAAGGATAAGGAAATTTAGTTATCCTACCTTATACAGCTACACGTTCATCTCATCGTCGTCAATCTCGGCTTTTGTAGAACACATCCCTGTAACAGAAAAGTCGTTGGAGTTTATTTTGAACAAATTTGACATCACTATTTATTTGAGTGGTATGATCGTGGTTCAGAATATTTGACGAAAAACAGTTTATTTCTTAGAACAATTGATTTCATGGAAAAAAGTCGGAAGTTTTGGAGGAAGAGGTGGTTGGGTGTGACTCTACTCACACCGACCTTACATGTTGTGATATTTTATCAAGTTCGTAGTGGATTGAAGTGAAAGAGAATGGAAGGGAGATGAACTATAATATATCCTAATTCTAAATGCAATCAAGACAGCTGGACTATTCGCGAAAATTCGCTGAGAAGTGGGGAACTGGTGAGCGTATAATTAATCTACCATGAACTAAAAAACTTAGTAAAACTCCTTAGCAAAAAAAAAAGAAACTAGGTACACTTGTTGAAACTGCAGGATTTCCGCAATAATAGTTAATCAAAATCCCAATATGCCCAACATTGAGCGTCAAACAAAAAGTATCTACAACTTAGTCATTCTGTTTTTCTATAGCCGAACTTCGGGCTGTATCTAAATTGACGGAGTAAGTAAATAACATAAATCTAAACCTCAACTAGTGGGTAAATTAAATATGTTGCTAACCTATATGACCACGTGTTGTATGACCTTCAATATTCAGATGGGTATGGAGATTCTTCCTCAGCCCAAAAAAATTAACTGTAACTCATTTTAAATAGTATACTGACGGAGTAACTGACGGAGTAAGTAAATAACATAAACCTAAACCCCAACTAGTAAATAAATTCAAGATGTCTCTAACCGAAATTAGCACGTGTTGTATGACCTTCAATTTTCAAATGGGTATGGAGTTTCTTCCTCAGCCCAAAAAAATTAACTATAACTCATTTGAAATAGTATACTTGTATCAGGTAATCTTATTAAACCTGATCTTAGTATTGCCTACTAATTAATAGGACATAGGCACAACTCCACCACGCAATTTCAAGTTTTTGGCCAACACTAATTAAAACAGGTGTGACTATCCTTAAATAAAAAGAATGTGGAAGCATCGAGACTAGAAGAAACTGAAAATAACATGTAAAAGGCCGATGATGATTTTAAAAACAATAACCATGCGGAGCCTTGTCTTCATAAATGAAATGATGTAGATTTAGAAAATATGTAGCTACTGTTACGAATGTCAGTTTTATTTGTAGTTGAGTAAACGAGTTTACTACTGTGATATATAAAATCCTTGGGTAATATCTGGAAATGAGGATGAATTTAGATACATATCTGACCTTCAGATTCGTGATCACCCCCAAGAACAGACGCGCAGATGCGTTTCCTAAACTAACCTCACTTCCAACCACGCGTGATGCTAAGATTGACCTTGAATTGTTCAAAGAGAACAATTCAAGAGTATTTGAGGTGTTGACTATCTGATATTGGGAAGATTTCAATGTAATTTAGTACCAGTGAGAGAAACAGCCACACCCGATTCTATCAGTAGGAAAAAGAAGCAGATAATTTCCGAAATTTTCGAAAAAAGAAGCAAATAATTATAAATAGAAAACAATGCAAAATTTTACTGTGATCTGTATAGAAATATTTAGAAAAACATAAGCAGAAATTACTTAGGTAAAATTCCCCCCAGTTTTACTTGAATTATGTGAAGTATGGAATATCAAACTACACTGGTGCCAAAATTTGTATTATTTTACCAGTGGTTTGAATAGCTAGAGTTGTAGAAACCTAAAGATACAACAAAATGACTGTGAAACTGATGTGAGTTTGAAATACAATGAAGTAAGAATTGAAATTGGAATGAGGTGAAGCCAAGCCAAGCCATACCAACGCCATTGTTGAGGAGGCAGCAGTTGAGGGACAGCATCTTCAGTCGGTAACACTCGCGAATGGAATGGACGAGAAGTGGGGATTCTACCAATTTATACCAGACCAAATGACCATGAAATCATATGGTCAACGATATGGATGGCATGTGGGACCAAGTAAAATTTACTCTCCAATTTTCATTTTAAATACGAGGGATGGATAAATTCAAATGTTTTTCCCGATACGAGAGCATTTTTGTACGAATTCTAGCATAAATATTCTGAGACTTCACTTACAAACTGATTTCAACATAGATTTAGACTTCGGGCACCATGTATATTCCTCCTTTATAAAATTATAGAGGGTAATTGTAAAATACCACGATTTTTTTCTTCTTAAAAACTAGTTCTTCCACTTCAAAATTGTTTACATCATTATTTAGAAACCATCAGATTCTTGAATGACCTTGGAAGCATCTCGGGAGGATTCGAATCATTCCATTCAAGGTTACCGTGGCTTCCTCAAAGGATCGGTTCGAGATCAATTCAACATGGCGGTGGGTCACGTAGGATAATAGTATACCAACTGAAACCGCTGTAGCTTTCTTCCGTTACGAGGCATAATTCTTCACGAATATTGTGTTTTGTCGAATAAAATCGATTTCTGGTGAGAATTCGGCATGTACGAACCTCAATCGAGAGGGTTAAGCGTTTTCGTTTGTTTCAACATTTCAACATTTCAACTTCATTATTTCGTGAGAAGTTCGTGGAGTGAAGGAAAACGTAGCCTTAAGACCATATACCTAAGCCCAAAGTCATATCTAAAAACAAGAAAAATGTGATAAATTCCACCCAAAATACTACACTTCGGTTTTAGAGTAATATGTAGGCATAGGTTTCTTGAGGGCTGAATATTCATGTGCTCACGTACCCTCGAAGGTGACTTGCTAAAATTGTCTGTGCTTTCTAATTAATTGTTCCTACTTCGGTAGCCTCCAAGCAAAGGCAAAGTATCTGGTATTGCTACATGGTACATTCGATGCTACGACAAATAGCTGAATCAGAGAATGCCATTCATACTGAGAGGAGAGAGCTGGATTCATCCCACTACAATGACTTTAGCTCTATGAATTTAGATTCAAACTCAATTTAAGAATTTTCTCGTGTGAGTCCACGATGAATAAATTCTAAACGTTAAGTTATGTGACTTGATATAATCTTATAATTCCGGGGCTTTGAAGGATGAGGTGAGGGCATCCATATTTTCTTCGAACACTGACACCGTTCGATCAACCTCCTACATAAAATTAGACAACCTCCTACGATAAACTCCTTACATAAAATTAGACAAGCATTTTTTCAGGTAATCCACGATATTAACGTGGATAAGTTGCCCGTGTTATACTGAATAAATAAATAATCTGGGCTTCGAAAACGTAGAAGTTTTCAAAACACTAGAATTATATTCACCGTCGAATTAATTTGAAAGTTCTCACGCTTTCTAACTTCTAGTGTCAGAAGAATGACACTTTGGACAGGAGTCCATCCGAACTCCATGAATTTTGATTACGGCACTAAAACTGTTAGCTAATCATAATTTGACATGAATAATCTATAATTTTACTACTGCAAATATCTTACAATTTTGATTTTATTCATAGACTTGAGAATAGAATGAGGGCTCCAAGTTTATTTGGAAACCGTTGTGAGGTCACAAGATAATCCATTCGACCGAATTATTTACACGATCCAATGCTAATGTTCATTTTAGAGAGGATGATCCATGATTTTTTGGATATTGCAGCGTAAAAGTATGAAAGCACCAGGTTTTCATGAGCTATGCAAACCAAAAAAGAAAACGCTAAGCTAAGCAAAACTCAATGAATCGTGATTGAAATCTGAATCGTGATTAATGCTGATTGAAATCGTTGGCAAAATCCAAATTGAACAAGGAAAAACTGTTTTCGGGAACAATAGCAGCATAAATAAATCTCAAAATGTTCTTTATTTATTAATACAATTTCATTCGTGTCCCTTGACCTTGAAAGGGGAAGCAAAAGAGTCCATGTTTTCTGCAGTCGTCCACGCCAACGAATTTCTTCCAAAAAAAAGAGTTAATTTAAACTAAATATCGTTATCTGTTGAGAACTTGACACAAATAGTCACTTATCGTTAGTTACAAAGGTGCAATCGCTCTTTCAAATGAATTTTCTATTTATTCCTTGACCTTGGGAAAAGACGATGTAATTCGTGTTTTCCATTGGTAACAAGGCCGTATGAACACCAACACGACCATAATTCAAGAAATAGATCAGATGGTAACTACAAGTATTTTAATTTGAAACAACGTATACGTGTATTTGTACGTCAAAAATCCTTGAATCTTGAATTACGCCGACTAAAACCATTTGCCGATGATAATTCGAAAAAAAACCGAAAGCAGTAGTGGTACAATAATTCCCTAAAATGTGTCTCAAAATTTGACTTTTATTTCGTGACCTTGAGAAAATACGTGAGGGAATCCATGTTTTCTCGGACACCTGAAGAACTATCCTTCCTTTACCATGAGCGGCTTCCCTGAGTCTAGAGAACATACAAGTATGTTCAATGTACAATGGAAGCACAATGGAAGTCTCCATTGTTGAACAAATTTAATTGTTCAACTCGGAGAGTTATGACAACAACAGCTGTGTGTTAAGTAGTACGATTGCACGCAATTCAGGAGTAATGTGTAGGTGCCACTGGACCCATCTCGCTTGGGAGTGACCCTCTCACCCAGTATGACGTCACCATTGCTGAAACCTGACTTCATAAAATTGCTGGTGTAATTATTACACACTGCGCACGATATTTTTAAATACCTAGCTTTTGGGAGAACATAGTGTATTAACTTACCAAATTTGTAACCGGTTCCCGACTGACAGACTTCACATGAAAACCGCTGAAAATTATTACACGGTGTATTATTTTCTGCAAAGATCGCATATCTGCGCAGAACACGCCTAATCCATCTCCTTCCATCCATAAAATGAGTTAATTAAATTCTCGTGAACATCCATTAAATAATTATGGATGTGGAATATAATTTCATAGGTATGTTTGTGTCTACCAATCGGCACGGCAACGACATCAACGCGTACCTACCAAACCGAAAACGTTCTAATTATTATTTTCTATTTTTCAGTGGTTGGTATCATCAGTACCTATTGGTTTATTATTTTCAATAATAATCCTTTGGAAAACGAAGAAAAACAATTTTTAACCCCTCTTAAAAATTTGTTGGTTTACGTTTCAACTTACGGAGAATCCAAAAATTGAATATAAATTTTTCCGTCCGTCCGCCGTACGCCGCACAGTGGGGCCGGAGTGGAAAAAACTACATTTTTACTAAGTGACTAAAAAATAAATGTAATGTGGTTTTCTCAAAGTCTATTACCTGTAGAATCAGGGTGTGAAGGACCTTCAATGTTTAAAAATTGTTTTCACTGCTAAATGGGGGCTCAAACCTGATATTTCGAGATTTTAAGCACTTTGAGAGTGGAATTTGAAAATTTCCTAACACGTTCTATGTGTTTCAAAAAATTTAAATAAAATTATATAATGTTGGATATATATATGTAGTATCTCTAAAAAATACTAATGATTTTTTCATAACATTTCAGCTTGAACATTAGCTCCAGATTTGGGTTTTTATAGCGAAATACAACTTTAGAGGAGTGGAAAAACCGAGCTTCGCCTTCCTTCGGTTCGGCTCATTTTTTTTCTTGAAGTTCTGACCATTATTAAGAAGCTGTAAAAGTTTCATAGCCGTATTTCACCGAATTTAGATGTAGTGGGTTAAAATGTGATTAAAGGTACACCAAGAACGCCGTCTCCGCAGCTTCAGAGTAAAACCCTTCTAAGGGCTGTAACTTCTACATTTTCCTCTCGAATTCGATAAAATTTCCAGGGATTGTGAATGTTGACATGTAGAAGATCCCCTATGTGGGCTGTTAGCTACAATCACAGAGTAACGGAGTCAAGTTAAGGCTACAATGGTTGGATCATCTATACAATCGGGTTATGGATACTGGGAAGCTATGTGCCACACCCATTTGGCAGACATTTTTTGTTTTATTTTTATTGGAAAACAGAATGATGTAAATAGCGACGTTTTCGTAAAATATTTCTGCTAAGAGTCAACATGGTTCTGTTTGAACAAACCAGGTTCTTCGGATTGCCACTCGCAGTAGTGTGGTCAGTTCGTACTGTCGTGACATACCGAGAACATGTCATCGTTGAAAATCTCTTATTCGGACTTAGCAAACGTTTAATTTGGATTCGTTCCAATATTCGATCGCTTACTATCCAATTTTCAGAGGTTTTTATCACTCAAAATTTTGTCATAATTAAATATACAACTATATACATATATATATAAATATTTACATACATATATAAAGAAACCTCAATTCAATCATCACTATCGTATCCTATAACCTCTGAAACGAAGAAAAGAACAAAATAACACACACCCATCGCCTGTAAAACCGCTTTTCTGGTTTTTTCACACGCTTTTCCACTTTGAGTAACATTATTTTTTTCAAAATTCAAGATTTAGTACTAAAATAATAAATTTAAACGTCAGAAAACATATTTTTCTAATGTATTTTCGTATTCGGAATTGAATGAAACCATTCCCAAGTCGATACAGTAATTCGTTCAAAAGATAATGACTTTTTTCCGCTTTTTGGCCATTTGGCCCCACTGTGCGCCGTCCGCCGAACATGGAGGGGCTCCAATTGGGGTCTAGTTGTGCCCCGAAGCTTTTGATTGATGTCATTCACTTCAAATGGTTGGAAAATAAGGGTTGAATTTTTATAAACGCCCTACCTCAAACAATTTTGATATAAAGGTTTTTTCAATCAATTTAACAAAAAAAAAGGTTTTTTTATTTTTGGTTTTTTTTTTTTTTTATCATTTTTTTTTTTTTTGAATTTTTAGAATCGAATGAGACCACCCAGAGCTCTGTAGGACAAACCGATCGATCCCTATAGGAACTTGAGGGTTGAATTTACTATAAATCAGGAACACGAGTGTGAGTCGCAAAAGAGGCCTAATCTCCGTTCAAATTTTACCTGACCAAAGTTTGATCGTTCTTGTTTCTTCGAGTTGAACTCAATTTTGCGTCTTTAGCAACCAGTAATCAAATTTTTACATGGTGGCACCCACAACTCCCTGTTTCTTCGAACTGAGTGTGAAGCGTTTATTTCTTCCGAATAAACTTGATTGTGAAGTACGTATGTGGTAGGTAGATAGTACCTATGGATGATGGACAATGGCACAGCCGTGTTATTTGCAGTCGAGTTTATTATTACACAACGGTTTATTAATTCTCTGTATAGAGAATTAATAAACCTTTTTGTAATTATTTGCAGAGTTTTTCCGTTAAAAAGGTTTTTGTTATGAAATTTTTTATTATTAAATATTTTTCACTTTTTAGTGGTTCTTGATTTATTTTTAATTTGTTCCTCGCAATTTTTCGACCAGTTTCCTTTATATGGAAAGTTTCCTTTATCCTGTTTCCGTGCTGTGTATCAGTTTCCGTGAGTTGGACCAGTTTAACTGTAACCAGGATCAGCTTCCATACTATTGATTATTTTCTGTACTGTGGATCAGTTATCGTAACTTGTCTCAGGTATTGTAGTTTGGATGAGTAGGAAAAGTGATCGTACTCACAGTCACACCTATGTGGCACACACGCTTTGTAGGCTACCCTCTCAACATACCTCATATTTGGTAGGGTAGTTTGCACTCTGACGACTTCCAAGCTCATTACCTACCAACGGGTGACGAGGAAACTATGTGCTACACGCCTATGACGGTGTATTCTCTCATAACGTAATTGTACGATTTTCCTCATGTTTGATAGGGAAACTTACCTACTCGAAGATGCATGTGCACGTTCGATGAGGCTCCTTGAAGCTTTTTCCGGTTATATCAGGCCTTCAAATATATAACACACAAACAGTCCGTCAATGACCTGGTGGAAAGTTGCAGGGAACTACTTGAATGTGGACCAATCTTCCCGACATCGGTAACCACGTTTTTCAACAATTTTCTCTCATTTTCGACACTTTTGACAAAGCAAAATTAAATTCGTTTAAAACGGGACGACCATGGATACTGGTAGAACATTTCAGAATTGATCGAGCAAATTGGCACCAGAATGAAGAAATTGGAAGGAGTTCAGAAATTCAAAAAAAAAAAAAAGTCGTCCCTTGATCGACAAAAATGAGTACCTCCTACTTCGCGCCTTCGCGGTTTTGAAGAAGGTCAATACAACAATAGTGTTAATATTCACGGATGTTTCAAAATGGATTAACTCTAAGGGAATATTTGAAAAACTGCTAAAACGCGGCACTTTCCTTAGTTCCCATGGACCGATTTTGATTAAATTTGGTATGTGGGCTCCAATTAGGATCTACTGTGCTCCGAAGATTTTGGTTGATGTCAGTCACTTCTAAGGGTTGAAATTCTCCCTAGCTCAATAAATTTCAATATCAAGGTATTGTTTTTTCTTCAATTTAAAGTAGTAGTTAAATTTTAGAAACGAATGAAACCAACCAGAGCACTGCAGGACCAACCGTTTGCTCTCCATGATAATTTAAAGGTTGGTCTTACGATAAATCAGAAAAACGAGTGTAAATCGCAAAAGAGGCCTAATCTCCGTTCAAATGTTAGCTGACCGAAATGCGATCGATGTTTTCTTCATGTTGGTTGGTGTTAACAATGGCAAAGCCGTGTTCTTTGCAGACGAGTGATCTACATAGAAAAATAGTAAACCTCTATGTAATAATTTGCATTTCGAGTTGTGCTCAGTTTTGCGTCCTCAGCAACCAGTATTTGAATTTCCTAATTAGGGCACCCGGAACTCGCTATGTCTTCGTGGATTTCAGTGTGAAGCGTTTAGTTCTTCTAAATAAACTTGGTTGTGAAGTTAAAATTGTGATAATGATGCAGGCGAGTGTTTTAACAACCAACCATCTAACAGGAGACTGTTGGATTTTATATGAGACCATGTTTCAGGCTGTAATCTCTTAAGGTTCATGACAATCAGATTTTTTTGGCAATTTCACGGTTGCGCAATTCGCGCAATTTCAATGAAATTTTGCGTGGAATCCAATTCTGGAATTAATACATGCGGGTTCATATTTGAAAAAACGAAGTTGGTGCGCGTTGCGCTCGAACGTGTGATATTTGAATTTCCTCTCATAAAATTATGGGGGATAACATTTGAACATTTTTGCTTCCGAGTCTACCAAGGTAGCGGAAGCTTTGTTTTCACTTTTCAAGGATGAAAAAAAAAAGTTCTCCAAAATCAAAATTTTCACTCGCGTTTTGCGTTTTAGACCTTTCTGAACAATTTTGGTTCCGTGTCTGTGTGTCTGTGTGTCTGTCATGAATTCCTTGTAACGCGCATAACTATACGAAGTTATTGTCCGATTTCGATGAAATTTTCAGGGATTGTGCGGGTTGGTGTGTAGACGGTCCCCTATGAAAATCATCATCCCCGGACTGATAGAAGCGACTGCGCATGCGCAAACGTGAATTCCTTGTAACGGCCATAACTTCGACATTTTCCATCCGATTTCAATGAAAATTTCAGAGATGTTACAGATTAGTATTTAGATGGTCCCCTATGAAAATCATCATCCCCGGACTGATAGAAGCGACTGCGCATGCGCAAACGTGAATTTCCTTGTAACGGCCATAACTTCGACATTTTCCATCCGATTTCAATGAAATTTTCAGGGATTATGCGGATTAGATTGTAAATGGTCCCCTATGAAAATCATCACCCCCGGACTGATAGTAGCCGATGCGCATGCGCGAACGTAAAATCCGTGTAACAGCCGTGCGTACGTCAGAATCTCAAATTCTACACAGTCCACTGTCTGGCGCCCGTAGCACATTCGTAGCGGATCAAACTAGCATTCAAGGGGTCGCGGGTACGATTCCCAGCCGTAGGCTAGAAATTTTTTGAGAGTGACTCACCCACATTTTTCATCCGAATTTGATGAAATTTTCTAGGATTATCCAGAGTAGCGTGTAGATGGTCCCCTATGAGGGTAGTGAAAGGTACTTAGTGATTGGTGTTTTGAGATTAACTACTATGCATCGGATCATCTATATAATCGGGTTATGGATACGAGGAAGCTATGTGCCACACCCACTTGGCAGACGTTTTTTAACTCTTGTTATCCATTCCTCCTATTCATTGAGGAGGAATGGATTCTTTCCTGTTTATCATGAACTTGTTCATTCCTGTACATCAAAAACTGCCAGTCAAACACGCAGTATTTACCCTATTCGCGTTTTCCTAATCGTTTTCTTTAAGAAGTGTGCTTATTCTGTCATATTCCAATTTAAAATCAATTGCAATTAACTGAAATATAATACAATACTGATTTGATCAATCCAGTTGTTGAGTTGAGTAGGCACTTCTTTCTCCTCTTATACCTAGTTTCGTTCTCTTCCGAGCTGAATCGACAATAAAAAATAATTGGTTTTCTCCAACAGTTTCATTAAATTTAGGAATAATGCCGTACCGTTTCATAAACGTGCGTCTTTATTGCCCATTATGAGCAATTGAAAGGTAACAAGGCGACGGCCCGCTGTTTTTACCCAGCACCGATCCATTGTTTTCCTAATAATATTAGGAAATATTATCATAAACAGTCATATTATGACTGTTAGTCATCGCCTCCGCATTTTCAACTAATTTTATAAATAACAAGGTCTTGCAACGGTTCTGACATATTTATTCGGTGAGGACAATTTTTTCATGGAATATCCGTTTTGAAATATTCTAAAACTATTTCTATAGTCTTTCGACAAGTTTCAACGATTTTTTAAAATGAAGTTATTGTTGTTATGTTTGATGGAAAATTCCGGTTTTAAGCTATACGGAGTGCTATGTAAGTGCAATTGGAATCAACATGAAATTTTCTGTAAGAATCTTTCATGAAGTAAAAAATGTATAAATATCATACTTCAACAATGCCTCAATCCCTGAAAATTTTCATTGATAAACCTAAATCTTTGGTTCACACCAACTCAATCTATAGGTTTCAATTTTATTCCAAATCAAAGAGACGTCATCAGCTTTCACAAGGGTTGGAGAGAATCATCGTTTAATCAACACGTTTTATGAAAACGAGATTCGCTGATTTCATTGTTGAAATAATACAAGTGCAAAGTGCTCCATCCGTATTTGTAAAATGGTAGGTATACTCATGATGGAAACAACGATAAAACAATTATTTATTGTAATATACTTTATTTTGATATCTCTGTTGCTTGTGTTCAGTTTTTTCTAGAGAAATGTTGAAGGCAATGGCGGACGGCCTTTTAGTGTGATTTTCGAAGAAATAAATGGCGTTGTTGGTATGTCAAAAATGTTTACGAATTTCCTCTGAACGTACCTCACTTTTTCCAATTCAAAAACGTTAATTAGTCTAGGGCTTATAAATTAACAAAACTTTAATTCAAGAGATTCCACTTTAATTTCGATGGAGTTTCTGTAGTTTTTCATTGATAAGTGTTGAAAATTAATCACGTCCAGTTATATAATTTTGTATCAAATCATTCCTGTTCAAATCAAACCATTATTGGGGACCGTTGAAGAAAAATAAAATTATCACGATTAGGTGAACGGAAAATCAATTCAAATGGAGTGGGGGAGGATTTTTTTGGAGTGGGTCATAAGGATTATTGACTTTCCTGCTTGAAGGTGGCAGGTTAATCCCCTAGTCTTTGTAGGATCAAGCTCAGCTGTCAACGTGGCGTTTACCAGTTTTGTTTATCTGAGTCCTTCCGATGAAATTTTTGTAATTTAGAGACAATAATACACCAATGCCACGTGGAAAAGGACAGTTTCCTTATCCCCAAACTTGTCGTCCCTCATTACCTTAATTATAGGAATAACAATGATCGAATAGTCAATTATCATTCACAGTCACGTTTCTCACTATAAACATTATATTGTCACTTGTCAATCATTGCATTCTTTTGAAAACATCTTTGGAAATTACCAGTCGTTGTGGATAAAAAGAGAGAGAAAATAAAAATAATTTCTGAACAATATTTCATTAAATTGAACTAAGCTATAGTTATAAAAAAACGAGAAACATTATATTGTCACTTACCAATCATTGCATTGTTTTGAATATCTTTAGTAATATAGCAGTCGTTGTAGATAAAAGGAGAGAGAGAATAAAAATATCTTCTGAACAATATTTCATTAAATTGAACTAAGCTATGGTTATAACCAAACGAGAAATAATTAATTATATAAATCATGAGTGAATGAACGCAAGAAAATCCAATTGTTATTCTCTTACGTTTTATCAACAAAAATGAACCTTTTTATGAAAAAAATGTAACATCACTTATGATACAGTAACTACATAAAGAAAAACAGTTTTGTGTATGATTTTTATCTTCTTGATTTCAAGAAATTTCTCTGCTACTAGACTTTAACAAATTTTTGTGACTGTTGTTAGCCACGTTAGTCAGTTAGTCACTATTGTTTTTATTGTATAAACACAATCATTCCAGTCGTGGATAAGTCAGTCAGTAGTGTAGAGGTGTTTGTCTGGAATGTAGGTTGAACATAAATAGTCGTTCTAAATCATGCATTTACAGGTCTGAACCAGCTCACTAAATGATGTTGACCTCAATATAACGACTTTGACTCTAGTATTTAAGTACAATTACTTACTATGTTAATTCTTACAATATTGATTATTTACAACAATAATATTCAAACTTACTATAGAAAAAACTGCTCTATTTAAAAATTTAGTAACTTTATGGTCCTATAACTACGAGTTATATAACATGTACTAAACAAACTGTATTAACAAAATAGTTGTTTATTCATCTTTCGTAATGAAGAGGCCTGTAAACAGATCATAACAACCCAGATCTCCCAACCGTATTACTTAACATAACCAAAATATGAGTAGAACTCTAAACATACATCAGAACAAAGTTCGTCAACAAAGTTTATTATTTCCTCGTACAGTTATCATGAAATTGGACCACCAACTGAACTTTATAAAAACCTATACATATAAAGAATATGACAACAACTATTCTACGTAAAAAACGAATCAACTCATGCTTTTAGTGGTTTTCTCGTATCTAAAATGGATTAAAAAAAAAGTAAAACTGGAAATTTGAGTTGAGCTATTATTAATGTCGCGAATGGTGAGGAAGCGGGGACTTCGATTTCCAGGTATTATATCAATATTTGAATCACGTTATAAACACCAGTAACTCGCATAATATCAACAAATATAAACAAATTTGGAGATGAAAAACTATCAAACTAACGCTTTTTGAGGTTTTTTATGTCTCGAACAGATTAGCCACTGTAGCTGGAATACAAACAGTGTTTTGCGTCTTGTAAAGTCACTCCGATTCCTCCTTCAGCCATGCTACGTCATCACCCTTTTCATAAAAACAACCTTATTTACTAACAATAGCATTTTCCACCTACTCCAAAGCTTAATTCAGAACAATTTTCAGACTTATTTGAGACAACATATTTCACTCTTATACCGCGTAGTAATAGCTTCAATCGTTTTGATCACAATTTTTATGTACAAAACCAGGATAAACTGGAGAACCAGAAGATTACGAAGAATCAGGGGAAGCTGGAGAATCGGGAATAACGGGAGTGTCAGGAGAATCAGGGATGTCAGGGGAATCAGAAGAATCAGGGGAATCAATCATGTAAGGGTAATAAGGAACCGCAGGGGAATCAGGAAACCCAATAGAATCAGGGGAATCAGGAGACTCCACGACGACGGGATTCGGCAAATTTACGTTCTGATTCAGATTGACTGGGTTGCCGTTCCCAGTTTCTTCATCCGCGACGTTGATCGAAGCCTCATAGGCGGCTAATTCACTCAAAAAGTCGACCATCTCCTGTTGTTCTGGAGAGTAGCTTGCAGTTGTGTTGGGGGTGTACAATTCCGGCGGAGGTATAACGACAGGCGGTGGCTCATACACAATGGCGTCAGAAGAATCAGTCTCGTAGTCGCTGTAGACTCGGAGAGGATTTACTGACAGGTCGAGAGGTACGAGCTCAGGCTCAGAATGTGACGGTGAGCGGATGGGAGAAGACCGGTTGGAATCGTTGGAATCGTCTCCTGTGTAGCTGCAACTGGAGCAGTTCTTTTCAGTCAATCTCGGCTTCTTATGGTCCTCATCATCCGTCATAGGGCTCGTGAGGGGACGCTTATTGGCATTTCCCTGCCACCCACTAGTACTTGCTCCAGCTGAAAACGAATTGTATCATTATTGTGGAAACTCTACAGTCGTTCATTTAATTGAAATTGCAACAGTAGGTAACTTATAAGATTTTGTCACCAACATTATTACAACATTGGCTTGATTTTGGCAAATCTAAGGAGAATTCAAGGATGCTAAATTCCAAACTGATTATGTTTATTTTTCCGAGTCCATCAAGGTAGTGAAAAGCATCACTTTTCAAGGGAGAAAAAATACTTTCTCCAAAATCAAAATTTTCGCTCGCGTTTTACTCGTACGTTTAAGAATTTCCCTAAATTAATCCTTTCCTTATTTTGACTTTGTGTCTGCGTGTTTGTCTTGAAGTGCTTGTAACGGGCATAACTATACAAAGTTATCGTCAGATTTCGATTAAATTTTAGGGGTTGTGCAAATTGGCGTTTAGATGGTCCCCTATGCAAACCATCACCCCCAGACAGATAGAAGGGGCTGCGCATGCGCACACGCGAATTCCTTATAACAGCCATAACTTTTATATTCCATCCGATTTAGACGACATTTTCAGGGATTATGCGGACTGGGGTGTAGATGTTCCTCTATGAATACCATTGCCCCAGGATTGATAATCGCTAATGCGCATGCTCAAAATTTAATTTTATTGCACAGCCATAACTTCTATATTTTTCTCCCAAATTTGATGAATTTCTTCGGAATTGTTCAAATTGACTTGCAGATGATCCCCTTTGAAAATCATGGTCCCCAAACTAACAGTAGCCTCTGCGCATGCGCAAACGTAAATTCCTTATTACAGCCACAACGTCCACATTTTCCACCTGATTTCGATGAAGTTTCCAGAGATTGTACGGATTGGGATGTATATGTTCCCCCATGAGAATCATCGCCTCCGGACTGATAGTAGTCGGTGCGCATGCGTATACTTGAAACCGTCATATTTTCAATATTTTCTCCTTGAATTCGGTGAAATCTTGAGAGATTTTTTTGGGTTGGCGTTTTGACGGGTACTGCAAGGTACTTAGAGATTGATGTTTTGAGAAAGGCCACATATCATCGGATCATCTATACAATCGGGTTAAGGATAAGAGGAAGCTATGTGCACTTGGCAGACTTTGTTTCTTCTTATTATATATTTTTGGTTTATTATTTCCGTTTTATTATTTTTTTAGGGCGTCCCACAGTAAGACTTGGGCGTCCTTATGCAATCGATCTGGGGTGAAGGAGGACAACACTCAACAGAAAAAAATAACCACACATTAATCCGTTTTAGACTACTCTGAATCCAAATCCGCGAAAAAAAAAACCGTAGGTGTATGTCTGTGTGTGTGTGTGTGTGTGTGACAAAATCTTGTGTCGTCTGCACAGGCCTTAGTTCTCAACCGATTTTCCTGGTTTTTTTTTTGTTCGACGCGGACAACTATCTAGTTGTGCACTACATCCCCGGAATTTCGAATTTTGCCTTCTAAAGGGGGGAAAGGGGGGGTAATGCTAAAAAAACGTGCGTTTTTGGGCATAATCTTGTGTCGTCTGCACAGGCCTCAGTTCTCAACCGATTTTGATGATTCTTTTTTTTTCGACGCGAAAAACTATCTAGTTATGCGCTACGGCGCCGGAATTTCGAATTTTGCTGTTTAAGGAGGGAAAGGGGGGTTAATGCTCAAAAAATTAGAATTTGCGGGCATAATCTTGTAAACTCTGCCCATGCCTCAATTTCCAACCGATTTGCGTGTTTCTTTTTTTGTTTGACTCAAATAACTTCCGAGTTGTACATGATTTCACCAGAGTACCATAATTTTCAAGGACAGAGGATGAGTGGGGGGATAATTTTCAACGAATAATTACAGAAACACGAGTGTGAATCGCAAAAGAGGCCTAATCTCCGTTCAAATTTTAGCTGACCGAAATGCGATCGATGTTTTTCTTCATTTTGGATGGTTGGTGGCTTTGCAGACGAGTGATCTATATAGAAAATTACTACCCATTGTGTAATAATTTGCAGCGTTTTCTTTCTTTGATGGGTTGTATATGACTTTTTCTTAACATTTTTTTTTGGGTCAAACATACTTAATACACTTGTTGAGTGGAAATGGTCTCATGCAGTAGAAAGGTAAATTATAATTTCATTCTTTCCCAAGGTTCACATCGAGAACGCACTAAATGCACCGGAACAATTTGAGTTATCTATGCAAAAAACACCTACTTGTGCATTTCTTATAATCTGAAAATGAGCTGTGTTCCGTTTTCACGTATATTAAATCCAACTCAACATTGTATATTGTGTACACAATTAAAATAATATAATTGCTAAGTGGACTCACTGTCTGATGAATTAGAATCATGCATGGGCGTGCTCTGACCCACAGGTGGTGTGAGATTGGAGCTCTCCTCCTGCTCATCGATGGCATCCTCCTCATGCCCAGCACCTGCTGTTTCCTGGATTTCCTCTGAGTCTGTAAAAAAGAAATTGGTCGAGTTATTCTCATAATTATTCAACTCATTGTACAAAGCAGTTGATCTGACAGCTCAAATCAACTAACCATCACGATCAGCCGCCTTCGAAGTTTCGGTTTCGACCTGTCCTCCTTCTGTCGCAGTTCTTTCCCTGTTCCTCCAAGGTAAAACCTCGATGAATATGAACCGTTTTTGAAAACTATCTTCGAAGTTGTCCCCCACACTTTCTTTCCCAACTGTCTCTCCAAGAAACCCAACATTGGAGTCTGAAAAACGGAATATAGCTCATTTTTATTTAACGGTTTCGCCACTTTAATGGTTTAAGAATGAACTATTTCTATTATTAATACCATTGCCCTGGTTTCCTCTCCTTTATCAATATTATCTCATCAGCCATACCATTTCATAATGGTTCAATTTTTGGTTTGTGTTCAGACCTTAGAATTTGTTCTAAATGTTTTCCTTTAGTTTTGGTTTGACGTTTTATATGGGTACTCAATTGATTTCAATTAAAAAAAACCAACTCCAAATTACATCATTCACAAACAGTATAAACAAGGCGTATGGAAGTGGTAGTGGTTATTGACCATCACACCGAAGGTTAACACAGTATACATACCAGGAGGTTTTTGACAACAGCTTGATTTTCGGGGTCTATTAGGTAGATAGGGGTCAGCTGTGGCCGCGATCGCTACGACGAGCGTCTTTTAGCGGCGAGTCTCGGACCGGCTACTGCGGGGAAGCCGTGAGTTCGAGCCTCGTCGCGGCGGCATATTTTCGTGCGAGTTGGGCTCAGCCCCAGCGGCAGATACTCATACCATATTATTCAAAGGTAAATGTCACGTATTAGTTGTGGAATATTCCTAAATGAATTTTATGTCAAATTCGAAGCAGGAAATTTGGTGCAATGTAGTTTAGTGTCCTTGTTACAAACCCTCGTTTTAATTTGACAAGAATCAAAATAATTATGAATGATACTCGGATTCAAGTGGACGTTTTTCTTCAATTCCTGGGCGTAATTCTAGACAGAAAATTGACGTTACAACAACACTTGAAAGAGCTTCCTTTGGAGAGTTGATATTTCTTTGCGCCCGTTTCGGACTATCGCTTGTGGCGTCAGAGAGGCCTTCATCTCGATAAAATCATATACATTTATAATGAAATAACATTTTCCATTCTATATTATGCCTCACCTCTGTATGGTTGTGAAAACACAAAGAGTTTAGCAAAACTCGAAGTTATCCAGAACGACGTTATCCACATTGTGATGGGGTTTTACCAATCGACGCCTATAAACGCACTTCAAGGTAAAGCGGGTTTATCACTTTTGATTCTCCACAAGAAACGGTTAGGACAAAAGATTTCGATAAAAATCATGGATGGTCAGTCACATCTTCTTAACATTCCCTATATTAATTCAAGAAGAAAAAACACTATAATTCACCTCAACAGAGAGGACATAGTGCGTGATGGACTACTATCTTTGCTGGGTAAAATCCACAAGTCACCATGTCATCCACCAAGTATATTTCAGTGGCCAGTTGTAATGTGTCCTGGTCATGTCCTGACTCTTTGGGCATGTTTCATTACTCTTCAGATCAGTGCCCAGTGGTCCATTGCACAACAATCCCATTGTTCATCACCCAATTCAGGTTAGCCAGTTCGTAGAGAAGATGATGCTGATTCTGAGACTCCATTCTTGGAGTCTGTCAGAATAACCCCGCTGATGTAGCCATCTTCAAGCATAGTATATCTAAGTTACTGATGTGATAAGTTCAGCTGAAAACATACTGATGCTGTTTTGGTTCATTATTTTCAATGATGAGCCTTTGGAATCAAGTAAGGAAACATTTTTTAAACCTCCCCAACCTCAAAATTTCACGATTTATGTTTCCAGGTATGTAAAACCCAAAACCCGAATACAAACTTTTTCCAGTACTTCTTTGCGGTACTTTTTCCAGTTCCCGTGGACCGATTTTGATGAAATTTGATAATATTGTAAGGTTACCAATGCAAGCTTGCATGTGGGTGTAGTAAGGCTGTTATTGTTGACCTGTTTATCAGTGTTACCCCAAAAATTCCATTTGTACTTGGACTATTAACTAAAGATACACGGTCTTAGTATAAAACTGCTTTATCACTCTTACAATATATTGGTTCCAATAGGGGTCTATTTGTGCCCCGAAGCTTTTAATTATTGACAGTCACTTCCAAGGGGTAAAAAGTGGGAAAAAATATTTTCAAAACGCCATAGCTTGAAAACTTTTTATACAGATGTGTTGTTTTATTAACTCTAAGCGGGTTTCAGTACGGTTATTGGTGCATTAGTGCCCCGGGTTTTAAGAATTTTTAACATCAACCAGAGCTTTGTGGTACCAACCGTTTGCTAATGAGGATGATTAATGAACCTTTCATGACTTTTTTCATTTATCTATTTTTACCTACTGTTGAATTTTTGGAAACGGCCGTTTCCATGGCCGTTTCCTTGGTTGTTCCATCCGGATGGAACAACCAAGACGATCAATAGTCATGGTTTAATACGCGTTTATTGTTAAATCAGAACACATGGGCGAATACAATACACATGGGCTCTGCGAATACAACCCCCCAAAACCCGTACCCCTCACCCGATCCTTATGAGTTACGACGCAATTTTAATTGGTTCGAGTGGCTAACTCTACCCCTAAATTTTATTTTATTTCCCTGCTTCCAAATTTAGGGGTAAAGAACCAATTAAAATTGCGTCTTAACTCATAAGGATGGGAAAAGATCGATTTTCTAGTTAAAACCACCGTTAAATCCAAAATACATACTGCCACGTAATTCAGCGTCGAACAGCGTTATATGAACCGCCTAATGACGGAGTTGAACTTCCAGAAGATCAGTGGAACTTCAACTTGGTCAATGAAACAGCTTCGTCTTGCTTCTGTATTTTATTACAATACCGTAGGTAAATTACAAATTTGGATTTTGAAAATGACGCCTCATATAAGGTGCTATTCCTGGAGGTTACCCAACATGACTCCGCACTATTCATGTTATTAATGGACCTTCGTTGAAAAACTGGAAATTTCCAAACCAGTCGGTACCCCAATGGTACTGAGGAGGAAAACTAGGGAAAGCAAAGCTGGAGGGAAAATTGGCTCTGCCTTCCCTTCGGTACCCACTCATATTCCTATTGTGCGGCCGCTGTCAGAATGGCTCCCCCTAGGATCCAAGGCCTAATAAATAAACCTCCAACAGATTTTTGATCACATCGGTAATCTCTCATGACGTAACAAACCAACTTACCAACGGAATCAGCAGTCTTCGAAGTTCCGGATTTGACATCATCCATTCCTTTTATAATTATTTTCTCGCTTGTTCGCTGAGGAACCTCAATGAACAAATGCCGTTTAACTTGACTGTCGGAGCTAACGCCCAAACTTCCTCCTCCAATTACCTCCCTGATGAATCTTACGTCCCTGTCTGGAAAATACAATGCAACCATATGTTAGTGCTTGAACAGAAATGAACTATCTTGGAGTTAATTTTTTGCTTCATTATTTTCAATAATAGAAATTAGAATCGAGAAAAAAATTCTCACTTACTCGTAGAGACTTTTGATAACTTTTCTCTGTATAAGAGGCCTATTTCAGAATTTATCATTGGATCACTGACAATTAAATTTTACTGATGATCAAGTTTTATCGTTTCCAATACTCTTTGTAGAAGCATAACTGCTCAGCCTACACCACTGCTCCTATCGGAAGTGGTTGTAAACTTCTCATTCTCTCCTTCTTACCTGCCCTCGAAGCAACAAGTTGTTCTTCAAAAGCCCGCATCGACCGCATGAAAACCACCTCAAAATCCACTTTTTTCTCGTATTTATTCATGCCTCAGATATTTTTTCGAGAAAGAGAAGTTCATTTATTTACATTCAGAGTTCTATCCATAACTGACCCTGTTCTATTTTGCTCAGCCTAGTCCTCAACTTCCAATTATAAAGCTTCAACACTTTTATTGTCCCCTCTTCTCTTCCGTAGCATTATCATCCTATCAGTTGTGCATGTAGACCGTAGTTTTGTTGTATTATAGTTTTAGTACCTTTGTCTCTTGGATTGTTCTTCAACCAATATTAAAAAATGAGTAGGTTTCAACTGAGTTTTGAAAAAAGTTGGTCCTAATCATGACCATAGGTTGAATGATGAATAATAAATACCAAACATAACGAACCAAACCGATTGTATGTCTTTGAATCTTGTATTCTTTGGCGTCAAAAACTAATTTCTGATACTCTGTAGGAAATGTAAATTCTGATATTGAACTCTGTCAAAAAATCTAATTTTAAGTATTGCTCGCCTGAATTTATTTTGTTACTTCATATTTGAAATTAGTTCGTTGCAACCTCAAACACACTTACTGGAATCATCACCAGGTTCGATCGAGCTGGTATGGGCAGTCCTTTCGGAAGAGACACCCATACGTCTGTTCTGATTAGCCTCTTCGTTCTTCCCTTCATCTATTCCTGGGAGAAAAAAAATTATGATTCTTTATAAGCAAATCTAAAAAAAAAAAAAAATAAAAAAAATGAGATGTAAATTTTTAGATGAGTCATATAATTTTAAGTGTTCGACATTTTGGATCCCTTTCGAAGATATGCTGATGCAGATAGTTTCATCTTTGAATACCTGATTTCACTTGTAGGCATGTACTTTGGAGAGCACAATGCTTACTCCCTATTCACCCTAATCATCTACTGTTATTTTCAAGAATAAAGAATAGGGCGACAATAACTATTTGATTCCCCTTTGTATGAACCTACAATAGAATAATCTACCATAATCATTTTTTCAGCATGAAAATACACTCGTAAATTACACAATTTCATAAATAAACAAACCCATTTTTTCCTAGGATCGGTGAATAAAGTTTTTTCGTTTTCTTTCTGATTTCGATACATGCACGCTGGGATAGCATATTTAAAAAGCCTTAGGTGTTACAGGACGGAATCACAATAACATAAAATTTGAATATACAAATCACATTATTTTAAATACTACCAAGTATTTCATTAAAAATCAACAGCTTTCTGGAAATTGCAAGTACTACGAGAAGTAGTACTACGTGAAACAATTTTTAAAATAACCAAATCTAATAATTCAGACAACTAAAGTTAAAGGAAACGTTTGAAGGGCGTTTTAAAACATAGAAATTGGGAAGGTAGAACGATTTTTAGTGAGTATTTGGGCAAAATATGTACGTTAAAATGAGAAAGGAATCTCGAGAAATCAAAATCTGGTGCAGATTGGAAGCCCTAGTTCTCTTACGTCGTAGTATACCAATACTCAATACGTAGTATATCAATACCAATACGTAGTATACCGATCGTAATGATTAGCCTACCTCTCTTCACTGCTGTCTTAGTGGAGTACCTCAAGCTCAAATTCTGGTCGGTTTCTTTGACGATTTCTTCAAGGTCTCCTGAAGTAAAAAGGAGAATATAGCGACTCTGACCAGGTTCGGGGGTGAGTGTTTTCTCTTGCTTGTCAGAGTTACCTTCAGCACCTCCTCCTCGAATTACCTCTCCAATGATCTCCACTTCAGAATCTGAAAGAATCCGAGTACGAACAATTTAAGCGCATAATTTCAAACGCACAATTCACTGATTTACACAATTGAATGATGTTATTTTTAGGAGACTCCAGGACACCTACCCGTATCAGCCTCAGGCTCAACTGGACTGGTGGGGCTGGACAATACTGCCTCTTTTGGAATCTTTTCCGTCCTTTCTTTTCGCCCAGTTCTCTGAACGTTTCCTGCAGAAGTCCCTGATAAAGAAAGGAGAATGAATGAGGGATTGAGTAGAATTCACCTTGGTCAACTTTGCTGTTATCTAAAAGATACCAAACACACAAGACTAATCACTTTTGTTCCATGTTCCAATGCCAGTTGTAACCTGAATTGTGAACAGAACATAAATATATTCATGGGTTCCGATTTCATTTTTGAGTTCATGATATGAATGGCACAAAAGAATATACTGAGGTTGTACAATGTATATCGTTAGTTCTTGACTTGTGGAAGTGGATCAGTTCTATCTATACTCAATCAGTGACTACACATAATAGGAATAGAATCTTTTCCTGTTCCTGCTATCTAGAATCCTAGAATCTATCTGTTCCTGCTACATCTGAAATAGCACGTACCCATGACCTACTGAAACCTAGAAGTAGTATCCCAAATTACGAAAAAATTCAACAATGGAAGAAAAGGCGTAACCACCGTTGAATTTTTCTTACTTAACAAACGGTCCACAGAACAACTTTAGACATATTGCATAAAATTAATTATAATTTTTAATAAACGTAAAAAATAAGCCAAAATTAGGTGCCAATTAGCCATTGTATTCAACGAAACAAAGGTTTTATCGTATTCACAGGTGTCAACAACTACCTTAGGTTCAAGGATTACACCACTTACCTGGAACGGGATTAGCCCTGTCACAATCATCAGCGCTGTAAGTTTCTTCATTCGTCTCAGCTCTCACCTCTTGGAGTCCTTCATGATGTGTGCTCCTGAAGAGCCCCGCGAAAGATGCTGATTGCAAAAGGTCAATATTCATCAGTAGTCGTTTCATGATTCGTAGACGTTTTCAAATTAAAAACAAACACAAATTATGGCAATTTAAATAAAATCCCTATCACTAAGAAATTATAATTATGGGAACATCTTAGTTTTTATGGATCACCCTATATATTTGAAGGAAGGAGCACCAGAGTAGCCCCCAACTGGAACAGCTTGACAATTTCAAGAATGGGATGTCATTGTGGTTTGAAATTTGTCGTTTTTGACGTCCGATTCGTATTTCCAAAATTCGGACAGTTCAGAAGAAACAAGATTGCGTTGAAACGAAATGACATCGCAGCGGAATAATCTCCCTTTCTCTCGTTTTCCACTAGCAGGAGCAAGATGGATATTGTTGGGTTCTGACGTCAATTCGTTTTTACCTTCATTTCCTTCCCATATTTATATTATGAAGTAGATTTCAGTGGAAATCTCACGAACTCTTTCAAATAAAGAATCGAATCTAGTTTATAGTTATGGAATAATAAAATAATTCATTTTATGGACACCATAAGAACTCGCCTTCACAAGAAACTTTTAATCCAACGGGTGTTGATGAGAATATGAAACACTCATCCATTGGATCGATTTGCTCAAGGTTTTTGAATTTCTTTACTTACTCATTCCAAAAGATCTCTGAGGGGTGATGAATCCGAAATTCCCTCCCTCTTTAGGCTCGTTTTCCGGAACAATCCTGTCCATCCTTGTCTCCGAGTCGTCCAGGTCTTAAATCAGAACACAGCAATGTGGAGTTCAGTGTATGTTCTTAGAGTGTTCTCCTCGGCTGGGGCAATGTTCATTTCAATACCGATTTATATGATTGGAATGTATAATCGATCAAACTTTTCGCAGAATGAATGAGAACCCTTGATTCGGCATCAAAACCAAAAGAATCGGCTTTTCCAAACTGTTTATGTACTCCACAGTTCTATGTTTTTAAAATAATAATAAATTGGGTTTGCAATAACTTGAATTCAATTCACAAATTCCTTCATGGTATGTATTTTGGAAAACGCTGTAAATGATCACAAAATGGTTAACTATTCTACTGTATAGATCACCAGTCAGCATAAAATTCGGGGTTTCTATCAATACTATTATCTAGCAATAACGTCGCTATCTGATTGCCTTCATCACAAAATTGGGTTCTTGGATGCTAAGAAAGCCGATCTGAGAGACATGAATCTCAATTCAAATTGAATCATCAAATCAATCAAATCTCGATTCATTAATCAGCTTGAATTTTAACGGATATTAGGTTTATTCCCATAAGTGAGCAATCTTTTGCGATTCAAAATTATTTTTCTTTTACATTGTAAGTCAAACTCTGGAGTCTTCGTGGGGAGCGTACGGTTTGTTCTACAGAGCTCTGGGTGGCCCCATTCGATTCTAAAAATTCAATTCTATTTTAATTGATGATTCACGATACCTTTATATTGAGAGTGCAGAGGTTACTAAAGTTGATTTTTTGTTTTTACACCAGTTGAATTTGTTTTGGTTACTGTTTTTGAAAAATTTCGTTGTCATTCAAGTTTGAAAAGTTGTCACTTCTAATTTTTCAAATTGCGTAAATTGTATTTTTTCTCACAATTTCGTTAATATTATTGTGGAGTCAGATAAATATAAATTAAAAATAAATAAGTAAATATAATAACACTACACCACATTTACTTGTCACTTTATACTTTTAATAAATATATTAAATTATAACAGTTGTAGGTCACTTCTAAACCTCCAAGTAATGACCCCAACGTTATAAAAATTTTGCATCATGGCTGGGACTAATTCGCTTCCACCGGCACCTGTTGTTCATGCGCCAGCTGTCAGCCGGTAGAGTGACTGAATTTCAAGGTCACTATGGCTTCAACGATTGCCGACTGAGGAACAAGCTATTCTAACTTGCAGTACCGATGAACTGAACATACTAGCTACTATGGCTGAGAAATGTCTAGAGATTACTCTCATGCCTGGTGTTAATTCTATTAAAATTCCCAATCCTGAAACAAACACAACCCATCCCCAACCTGAGTACAAACCATCCTAGATCTGAGGAAAGCAGTAGTATTCGGAAATTATCAGATCAGATGACCGGTATACTACGCAGCGTAGAGAAAATTGAGTGTTCACCTAGGTTTCAACTTCAAGGCTCTTCTTAAAATTTCAGGAGTAGATCAAAGTCACTAGAAACAAGACTCAAGTCAAATGCAAATGTTGTTTGTAAGTGGCATAATAAGTACGGAGACACGCTTTCACATGTATTTTGCATTGACATTACAAATCCAACGGACAACACATTCCGAAACGAGCCAGACCAGTGCTAGAGGCGACAGTAGAAGAAGCTTAGGTCTAGCATAACAGTCTGACGAGAAAACAGGTTGTCAGGCACCTAGCGATCGTAATCTCCAATTTTTTTTTCTAAAATATGTTTATGCTGCTAATCCACTATTTTGTATTTATGTATTTTGAAACGGAATTTCGTTGTCATTCAAGATTCAAAAGTTGTCATTTTCAGTTTTTCAAATTGCGTAAAATATTTTTTCTCTCCCAAATGTTTTGCCCATTTTATTTCGGAGTCCGATAAATAAATTTGGCAAATTAAAACCGTAACCACTAAACTATGTTTTCTTGCTTGATTCCATGAGTTTATTAATAAACAAACAGGCATATAATCAACACAATTGAGACGTTCCGAAATTGAATGATCTGGTTTCGATGGAGCGTCACACAGTCTCTTCAAACTAGTAACATGAGGTCAAAATTCCGCAAACCTACGTCTGAAAGGTGTTTATATCGAAGATTTCTACACCAAATCCTATGTATTAACATTAAATAAATAACAGGCTATACAACAAAAAAACATTAAAATATGTACATAATATACGTATATTATGAATACGAAATGGTATAATATATGTATACATGCGTCATTCCAGACTATACCCAACACTAGGCTAGAAACGATTTTAAAAAGTCTGCCAAGATAATGTGACACACAGTATAACTAATCCGATATAGAACATGAGAGGGTATGTACTCCGATAACTAAGATAAATGAGAGGGTACGTACACCGATAACTAAGATAAATTCCGATCATGAAAACATAAATCTCAAACTATACGCCTAGTTGGAGCTGAATTGAAGGAAATTATGGAGGAAATTATGTTTAGAAGTATTAACAATCACGCGCGCTTAATGAATAAGTTATCAGACAACAATGCAATTCTTGGGGGACTGAAATTATAGATTCCAACTTAGGAAAATGAATAAAAACCAGAAGTGATTTCTTTTTGACATGAATTCTCTCTTACTTCCCTGATTTTCACAAATCAGTGTAGGTACTACCTAGTTTTTTTTTTTTTATGAGATGGAATACTCTCATTGGTGTGAATCAGGAAATTTCCCCAAGTTGAACCCTTGAAAACTTTCTAGCTGAACATTAAGCCTGGTTCGAATAATACAACAGTTCGAACTCGTAGAGCATCTCACATTCTACCCAAGGCTAGTAAGGTACCTTTCTTGGTAGGCGGGAGTACATTGCATCAATCAACATCCTGTTATCATGGCTGAATCGTTGTGAACCCTCTGAATCAATCAAACTTACAGCCGAATAATTCCAAAACAGGACCTCTTATTCTGGGTCTGTTGCACTCGTCCGGTATCCATGTACATGTGACACTTGTAGTAACTACTACTAGACGAAGAATCGATCAGCGGTATCGCCCCATTCCAATTTTAATGAGTGAAGTATCGATATTAATTGTCATTTGGTAAATCAGGACTTGGGTGTTATCCAGGTTTTTCAGGTATACGTAAATAAATTGAACTAGATGGATGGATTGAAACGAGTTTTATTCAGAGCTTACGTTACAGGAACAGAACATCATATAAGGATATCAATGGACAGTTTCTACAGAACTACAATGATGGAATTTACAAGAGAAAAGAAAGTTAAATCATAACAATTGGTCGCAAGTTCCATATTAGCTTCCTCACCCGTGAAATATAAATTGTGACATTTGATTGTTTGAATGCTGATATGAGCTCTTAGGATACTTTCCCGAAGACTACCTAATCTATTGTTATCGTATTAAGAAGTATATTAAAACTCAAAAACCAAAAATGTACTTGAAACGACAATTTTTCATTAATTTAATGATCCTCTTTCCAAATTTGTAAATCTAGAGTACTGACATTTTTATTTGGTCATCGGCATGGGTGATTGAATTCAGCTTCATTATTAGAAACTTTCTACCACATTTTAGGACGTCGGTTTGATGGGAATTTGTATAGGATATTTCCCCAAGAGTAAAGAGCATTTAAGACTGGTTTTTTGCATTAAAAAAAATCTGTCAGAACGATTCACGGGTGAGACTAAAAAAATTGCTGAAAGCTAATTCATTTTTCCTTCAAATCAATTTTCCTGTTGATATTGCTGTTCTGGGTTGTTTGGTAAACTTTGACCAACCAAGCATAGTTCACAGCCCAAACAAACAATAAACAACAACTCAGACTCATCTTCCACACTCATTACAGAACAAAAATGGACGTCTCTTTCTTCAGCTTCACCATCCAAAATGTCAGGTCCTGAAATTTGAGAACAAAAATATGGATGTACTTTCTATTCAAACGTCTTATGTTGGATTTTTATGGGAATCGTGTTAAGGAAAGGAAGCGGGGAATATTCGACCACGTGCCTACATTCAATATGTGTCCAGTAGCCTTCGTTATTATTTTTATATCTAGATAAGAGAAGGAGAAAAACTGTACAAAATAGGAGAGGCCAACGTCAATTTGTTTGGAGTTGACAAGATTCGACGTTATTGGTTACGCCAAACCCGCAATACCGAGCGGTCTTGAGGGTGAGGAGTACCTAGTTGCGCCGTTCAGTTCGATAACACATCACGGAGTTGCACTCGTTTGTTGTTCATATTAACACTGTCATTATTAGAGTTAGAAAAGAGGAAGGCGTAAACAACCCTCGACTTCCTATCAGATTATCGATCGGAATATACTTCATAGAAAATATGATGAATGCAAATGAATCACACTATCGTGTTTATAATTTGTTTATGCTTCTCTCTTAGAGTCGTGTTGGAGGTGACATTTGAATTTATAAAATTACACGAACTTTTGGTTTACTATTTTCAATAATGAACCTTTGGAACCAAGCAAGACTTTTTAACCCCCCCCCCCTGTTTAAGGTTTTCTACGTTTAAATATACTTATGAGGAGCTTGATTCCAAAAAGTACTATATCCATTTTGGTGGAAAGTGAGAAAAACGCGAAAAACCATAGCGACCAGAAAAACGTTCTATAAACCAATGATGATTTCTAAATTGTTATATTTTTTTAACGGTAAATTAGTTAAAAGTTTAAAATAATTTTGGATGAGATTTGAAATATCAGATTAATGGATATAGTACTTTCTGAAACTTAACGTGGCGTTAGTACTTTTTGAAATCAAACTAAGTGGATAAAGTACTTTTCGAAACAAAACGGACAAGAGACTGCCATTGTGCTGGACAGTATCTTTTGAACGGAATATTCACCCTCTTTTCTCAAAGGAATTGAGTATCTTTTGCTCCAAAACGATAGTATTTTTGTGAAGAACTCCCCCCCCCCCCAACCCTGGGAAATTGTTAACTAAATTTCGATACCTTTTGGAATCAAGCTCCTCGTATGCAGAATCCAAAAATTGTCCTTCTTTACCATGGACCAATTTTGATGAAATCCTATATAATGGGAATTATTTGGGGTCTAGTTATGTCACGGAGCTTTTGGTTAGTGTCAGTCACTTCTATGGAGCGGAAGATTAGGGTTGTAGATAATTTTCCAATCGTCGTAGTTCGAATGTTCAATATAAAGGTATTGTTTTCTCACCAATTTAAAAGAGAATTGAACGAGACCACCCAGAGCTCTGTAGGACAAACCGTTCGCTTCCCATGAGGACTTAAGATAAATCAGAAACACGAGTGTGAATCGCAAATGATTGTTCACTGACGGAAATAGGTCCAATTCAATTTCAGCTGATCATGTTCTTTGGTTACAGTTAGCCGGTTTCTCCAAATAGAGTTTCATGTCACTCAGCTGGGCTTCCTCAGCAACCAAGAACCAAATTTCGTTATGAAGGCACTCACAGCTCTCGGATAGCGATGTTATAGCTATTAGGTACTCTATTCAGACGGGTGATCGATACAGTAAAACAATAAACCATTGTTGTAATTTGCAGCGTTTTTTTAAAATGATCTTTGTTACTTAGTAACAACCACATTTCTGATGGATATTAAATTTCGATAAGAAGTTTGAAGAACGTTATAAACTATTCGACAACAATTTACTATATTTTCTTATCGATTACAATAATTCTGGGTTGATCACTCTTCTCTATTCGTAGGAAAAATTATGTGTATGTCGGCGGAGGCGCCAGTATGTGTATTTGCCCATCATTTGAATACTCGGTTGCGCGGTAGGTATTCAAATGATGGGATCGCTGTCCTATACACATACTGGCGCCTCCGCCGACATATTTCTTTGTGCAAAAAGCACGCCCCCCTTATCTTCCTATACTATCCAACCTGTGTATATGATCAGATAACAAATTAATAACAAAACATTTCTTTCTCAAAAGTTAACTTTGCTAATAAATTATTATTTAAATTCTAGAACTGAATAACGAGAATAAATCACCGCGGATAAAAATGTTGTTGGAATTGAAACTGACTGCACTGTGTGACGGAGCAGCAGTTACTGTCAGCTGATTCGTAATTCGATGGAACCCTTACTTTCGTTCTATCGAATCGCGATTCAGTGATTGCTCCAATAGTCTTACTCCAGGCAGAAATCCTGTCCCTCCGGTAGTCTCGTGGTTCATACCCCCGGACATAGCTCTTCAATTATATTCTTGTATGAATCCCCCACAAACAATACTGTTTCAACTGACCACTGATTTGAAGCTACCTGATGGGAGGAATCCATACCTAGAAGCTCATTCTATATTAAAACACCTTTGTAAAAATACATACGTACCGGAGCTAAGTTGAAGGTAGAAATCACTGTTGGTTTGTTCGTCTTGCTCCATATATCCATTTTCTTTATCTTCTTCAACGCATTCTTGTGCTTCTTGGAGTTCTTGGAGTGATCCTACTTGAACCCATCTTTGAACTCCTCCCTGAAGTTGGTTGATCAGAACCTGTACTGCCACTAGCTCGGCATCCTCTTCCTGTTGTTCATAATGCTGAGTCAGATCACTCCCTTCAGGGAGTTCAGGGATTCCTCCTCCATTCTCCACACCTGTTTGAATGAAATTATTTAACGCAACTGGAAAAATATCAACTCTCAACTTCCTACATAATATAAGAAATGGAGATATGAAGGGCGACGGAACCTTTTGACTACCTCAGTTATTGCTATCAACATTGCCGATGGAAATTTGAACTCAAACAGTTAAGATTCGTAGATCACATCATCAGCAGTTATAACAAAATCAATTACGCAATGACATTCAATTACACTGGGAATTTTCTCGCATGTGAATGAGGTATGTGAAGTACGATGTGAATGATGAGATATACAGTTCAGTATTTCATTGATACCTCGCTAAAACTAAATCGTCGAACATTATGATTGTAAAAATCAACTTTCTATTTTGAAACTTAAAATATCAAGATTCAAAAATCAACTCACTTTCGTTATCCATCGGTGATTGGTTGGTGGGGAGCATATGTCCTGATATTCAAAAACCAGAATGATAATGCAAGTATCGGTGCAGCGAGCACGGAGTTTGAATGTCGGATCTGGTCCTGATTAGGATATCTGTGCGAACAGTAATCTTTAGCTTAGACACTGAGATAGATTGATGTAGGTAGGTACGCCCTTATCCATACTGCTCCTAATTGTTAGAGTGGAGCCTCCCCACTAGTAGGGAAGTTAATATTCTTCACGATTTATCATGCAATAATTTAGTAATGTTAGACGCCCAGCTGTGATGAAACTCATTCAGGATACACCGCGGTCACACCCTACAAGTCTCCAAAGATTTCAACTAACGCAAACAAAATGCCAACTAATCGACATATGGAGGCCAAGGTGTGCGCAAGCGCAGACGCTTTCATTGACTCTTCAGTGACGTGGAGGTCATCTGGAGTCAGCATAATCTGCGATATTCGCATCTAAATCAATGGATGACTTTCTTAGTTACAGAGAACAGTGAAAAGTAAAACATCTAGTATCCATCTACTTACTTTTCAAGCACGGAGACAATCCAAGTTTTTCTCTCAATTCGCAAAAAGTTATATACGTTTCTGAAAAAATATTTGTATCGTAATCGTGAATAATAATTGAAAGTTATGCAGCTCTGACTGATTATTACGGGGAGACCGTCACGAACTCGATCGCCATCACTTTTGAAATACTAACATAAGCTCCTAGCAGCCCATTGGATCTATGACCTTGGAGATTGATATTGGCCTTGGATATTCTTATTGACCTTGGTTATCTGGTTCTAAGTCTTTCTGTCAAACCCACCGGTATTCTGACATAATTATACCTAAAAAAGCCGATGGAAATCTTCAAAAAATAAAAACAATTTATTGTTTTCCTTCCTCTTTCTCTTAAAAATCAGCGTACTTAATTAAATCGAAAGGCTGGGGGATTGCAAAAATTCAAACATCATTCTGCGCATGCACTCATGGATGATAGGAAAAGAAATGTTTTCCATTTTTTTAAAGCTAAAATATGAATGCAATCAAGAAATACCGAGCCAAAACCGAAATGTGTTTAATGAAACACTCGTAATAAGAAACGATTATTAGAGCGCTATGCAAACTGCGAAAAACCATCTTTGCCACACCCTTCTTTGATGAGTTGGGGTTTTCTTGTAGAAATTGTTGTTATTCATCTATTTTACGAGTGTTGGTTCTAAGTGATTATAAATATGTTGTGCAAACTGTAGATCTGACAAGTTTATTCCAATTTATAACTACAGAAGACTTTGTCATTTGACTATGCAAAATGTACCTCGTGATGTGAAGGTATTCATGGGTGTGTCTGTGGACATGATCGTCAACCTTGCTAAGCCTTTTCAAACATAACCCAAACTTGATTAATACATATGATCTGTAATTAGCGAGAAGATGCAAATGGAAATACTCACTATATTGATCTGGTAATCCTTTTGAAGAATTTGTAGAAAAAGAGTTGAACTCAAAACGTCAACCGCGGTCGTAGGTGTCCTCAGACTGACAAAGGGAGGTACCTACCTCCACTCTCGAAACATGCGTATGCGCATGCGCCGCCTCCACTTAGTAGATTAGAAAACAATACTAGTATGATATTACTCACCACTTGGAAGAACTGGAACGGTATCATCAGCAGAACATGATCATCATACTGAATCGCGAAGACAAAATTATTCAAATGCATAGGTACAACAGAAGATGAAGTGAAAAAAAAAAAAAAAAAAAAAAAAAAATGCTAAAGGTTATTACACAGCGGTTCATTTTTTTCTCGAAGGATCACCCGTCATCATTCAGCACGACTTCCCTGCAATAGTGAATACAAACCATATTAGCTCACCAAATCAAATTCATTTTGGCAGGGAGTACCTACCAGCAAAACATCGTTAACCGGAAGTTGTAGGTACCTGTATTTCGTAATTCGGTTCATTGAGGAAGCACAAGGGAGTGACATGAAATAGTATTCGAAGAAACAAAAAAATATCGCATTCATCAGATGAAACTTGACTCAATTCCATCAGACAACGATCATGTGCGATTCACATCCGTGTTTCTGACTGTTTATAATGACTGTAACATTCAAACGGCCCAGTAACAGGTACCGCACTCTTACAAGGAAATGGTGAACTATAACCGTCCAAGTACAGGGGGGGAAGGACTGAAATTCATCAGAAAACGCCACTGAACCATCAACAATTCGGTAACCGATTTTCCTCATTATTCTCATTATCCTCATAGAAGGCGTACGGTGGGTCCTGCTGAGCTCTGGTTGGTCTCATTCGGTTCTAAAAATCTTTTGTAATTTGAATGACTGAAAAAACAACTCCTTCATAATGAAGTTCATAAGCTAGGGCGTTTTGAAAACTCTAATCCCCACTTTTTACCTCTTAGAAGTGATTGACACGAACAAAAAGCTTTGGTTCACAACTAGACCTCAAACCGATATACCAAATTTCATCATAATCGGACCATGGGAACTGGGCAAAATTTCACGTACCATCGACAGACGTAAATTCATGTTATTGGATTTTTGGATTACATGTACCTTGAAATAGAAATCTTCAAATTTGTAGGGGCTACAAAAATTGTGATCCCCGTGCTCAATTCCAAATGTTTGCTATAGAAGATTTGAAAACGCTGCAAATAATTCCACAATGGTTTATTATTTTTCTATATTGATCACTCGTCTGCAAAGCCACCAACCATCCAACATGAAGAAAAACATCGATCGCATTTCGGTCAGCTAAAATTTGAACGGAGATTAGGCCTCTTTTGCGACTCACACTCGTGTTTCTGATTTATCGTCAGTCCAACCCTTAAATTCTCGTAGGGAGCGAATGGTTAGTCCTACAGAGCTCCGCGTGGTCTCAAAAAATTCTATAGAATCCTAAATTTATGGGAAAACACTACCTTTTTATCAAAATTTTTTGAGTTATCAACATCAATTATAATCATCAACAGAGCCTACATACCAAATTTCATCAAAATCGGTCAATGCTAAGTGGGGAAAGTACCGCGTACGGCGGACGGACGGCCGAATTTTTATTCGATTTTTGGATTCTACGTACCTTGAAACGTAAACCATCAAATTTTGAGGGGGTGTTAGAAAATTTTTTTTCTTGGTCGATTCCAAAGGTTCATTATTGAACAATAATAAACCAAAAACTAATCTCCGCACAAAATTTTAAGTGTTTACAACAGAAGAGCCCCTTCGACCGTAAAAACCCTGTCGCATGGACATAATAGAGAAATGATTACTTCCATCACTCACACTGCTGATCTGACATGCTCCAAGTTATTATTATTATTATTATTATTATTATTATTATTGTTATTATTATTATTATTATTATTATTATTATTTTGTTTCGATACCCGAGGAGCAGCATACCAAATTTCAGCGCCCCAGTATTATTAAGAAGAAAGTTGATTTCATAACTCACAGTACGTACTACTAACTGCTGATCACTTCCCGGGATTGCCATCAGACAGATCACTAACTATGAGGAGAATATGACAAGTACTTAGCTCATCTGACTTCTTCTCAGACACATCTGGTTACACTGAAGAACAATAACGGAGAAATAATTGAAGTTGTAATCCATGCAGTTGAAATCTCAAGGACTATTTGTTTCATCTCCCTTCATGATACCAGGATGTACCAAACTACCTTAACCAGATGACGACAACGATGACATACGAGTAGATGGGTTCGTGAAAGATGGAAACAGTAACAAAACACGAAAACAAACATATTGTTTAGTAATGCATGCATTCCAGGGGACGTCCTATTGAATGAGCATTAGGTCATTTTAAACCAGTTGTTGAGCGAGAAAAAAAACATTTTTTATTTACCTTCCTCCTGCACAAAACTAGAATTTTAGGAAAATTTAGAAAATTTAGAATTTTTAGGACCACGCGGAGCCCTGTAGGACAAATCGTTCGCTCCCTACGAGAACATAAGGGTTGGACGTACGAAAAATCAGAAACACGAGTGTGAATAGCAAAAGAGGCCTAATCTCCGTTCAGATTTTAGCTGACCGAAATGCAATCGATGTTTCTCTTCATGTTGGTTGGTTGTAACAATGGAAAAGCCGTGCTTTTTGCAGACGAGTGATCTATATGGAAAAATAATAAACCTTTGTGTAATAATTTGCAGCGTTTACTGCCAGATAAATGTCAAATGTGAGCAAAAAGCTTTGCAATGGTAATAAAAAGAAAAGAAACAGGGGAAATCATATTTATTAAATTATTTATTACAAACAAGTTGTATTTCCACAGAAGAAAGAAAAAACCCCAAGAACTTGTACAGCATTTCCCCATAAGAACACCCAGCTTAATCATTACACATTACAAGCACCCCCTAATCGAAGTCTCGTGTTGAATTAAAGCAACAGAACTGTTTCTCTACATAGAAAAATACACACATCTCGACATGTCGGATATGTTAGTGAAAAAATTCCGTTGAGTCAAGTGTGATTTGAACACATAACCTACCGCTGGTAACCGTGGCTGGGTAACATTTAATAACTGCGAGTTGGAAGCATCTTCACCTTGTTAGTTCATTCCATTGTCCTCATTCCGTACAAAAAGAGTGATCAAAGCTGCACCCGACTTGTGGGAAATGCGAAAGAAGACTGCTATTCACTTGCGGATGATGAACGGGATTAGCAGTTGGGGTGCTTACGCACTGACAAGTGGAAGCATCAGATCACCCCGTGGAAGGTTCATTCGATCCGACACATAAACTAAATAACCTAACCTGTACAAAAGGGGATATCGTAGAAACGGTATTCGTTTTTCCAAGGGGTTTATACAATATTTATACTACGTATGAACTTCGTGATTTCAATATTGTTTACTATTTCAGTCTCTTTGCCTTTTAAATTTGAACATTTTCGTTATTGAAAATGCCTAGAACAAAATCTCAAGGTCATGTCATTTCTGGTTTCGATCACTGAACGCTCACAATTTTTTAATAATAATGAACTGGTTGAATTGATCAATAAACTCACACATTCGTTCAAATAAATACTCATATCAAGATTCAATGCCACTCCAAATACTGGTGCACGCTTTACGTAAGGCATCAATCCTACGTCATCCATCGACCTTGACGTAGCCCTCAAGGCTACTACCCTCACAGCAATTATTTTCCTTTCCAACAGGAATTTCGTATTTTCAATCTATTCAATATTCAACCTTTACGCGCTTTGTTACGCGAACCACACAGACGCAAGTTGGGGTGCTCACGCACTGACAAGTGTGAGCATCAGATCACCCTGTGGAAGGTTCATTCGATCCGACACATAAACTAAATAACCTAACCTGTACAAAAGGGGATATTTTACATACGGTATTCGTTTTTCCAAGCGGTTCATACAACGTTCCGAGTATGAACTTCGTGATTTCAATATTGTTTTACTATTTCAGTCACTTTGCCATTTAAATTTGAACATTTCGTAATTGAAAATGGTCAGAACAAAATCTCAAGGTCATGTCATGTCTGGTTTCGATCACTGAACGCTCACACTTTTTTATTAATGATGAACTGGTTGAATTGATCAATAAACTCAAACATTTGTCCAAATAAATACTCATATCAAGATTCAATGCCACTCCAAATACTGGTGCGCCCTTTACTCAAGGCATCAATCTTACCCATTGACCTTGAGGTAGCCCTCAAGAACTCCTCTCACAGCAATTATTTTCCTTTTCAACAAGAATTTCGTCTTTTCAATGGAAAGAAAATTTAGAAGTGTAACTCGTTTAGTGATTTCTTAGATGAGTTAAAATCTGGAACGCTTCATCATTCACGCATGAGAAACCCTGGCATCATAACCTGGAGGGTTCCTGGGTGGGTAAGCATCACGACACTATTATTCCCCCATGGAACGGGGAAATGGCAACTACTACCTTCAGGATTTTGCATTTAAAACAACCTGTTTGTATGTTACGCGAACCAAAAAGACGCAACCATTTCCTTAGGAAGTCAATCGTGAGTGAAAAAATTTCGTAGGGTTAAGTGGGATTTGAACTAGAGACTTCAAGCTCCAGCTCGAGGCTGGGTATCTAACACTGCAGAGGGACATTGGCTGGAAGTATTTTCATCACGTTACTTCACTCCATTGTCTTCATTCCGTACAAAAAGAGTGATCAAGGCTGCACCCGACTTGTGGGAAATGCGAAAGAAGACTGCTATTCACTTGCGGATGATAAACGGGATTAGCAGTTGTTGTGCTCACGCACTGACAAGTGGAAGCATCAGATCACCCTGTGGAAGGTTCATTCGATCCGACACATAAACTAAATAACCTAACCTGTACAAAAGGGGATATCGTAGATACGGTATTCGTTTTTCCAAGGGGTTTATACAATGTTTATACTACGTATGAACTTCGTGATTTCAATATTGTTTCACTATTTCAGCCATTTCTTCGTCAATATCTTAGCGGTATTTTCAAAAATATAAAACCAGTTTGAACAGAATCTCGAAGTCATATCTTGTCTGGTGTTGTTAACTGAACCCTCACGGCTTTTGAATATTATTGGATCGAATGTATTTATCAATATATCCATGAATTCGTACAATTCGGAAATTTTCTCTTATTAAGATGTTACTGAAATTGCTCTTGTACAATGTCAAACATGTTTGCGGGCAATTGCAAAAGGGATTAACCTACTACCAGTGTATTGGCCTTGACAAATCCCCCAATAAATGAACCAACCGAGGACGTCACTCACAATGCTAGATACATTTTGATCAAACAAGAAGGAAAACTGGACTGTATATGTTGGAATCCAATCG
Organism: Apolygus lucorum; assembly: GCA_009739505.2. Classification (NCBI taxonomy): domain Eukaryota; kingdom Metazoa; phylum Arthropoda; class Insecta; order Hemiptera; family Miridae; genus Apolygus; species Apolygus lucorum. Next base: position 50,782,397 of record CM019168.2, read on the forward strand.
TTTCAAGATGATATGGTTGAGTGGGATTTGACAAGAAACGAGCTGCGGGAGGTCGGATCTGGGTATCATTGCTGAAAGGCATTAGTTGAAAACATCTCCTCACACATCATGACATGGACACATTGTGTCCAAGTATAAACATTGGCACGACACCAACGTGAGACATGCAAAATGATGAACCCGCTGACCTAAGCATCGTAGGTACCAATAAATTGGCAATGCTGGTGTAGCACTCCTTATTCTGAACCGTGACTGTGTGAGACATTTATTAACTTGGACCAATAATATAGCTGGCTGAGGTAATTTCTATGATTCCAGACCCCCCCCCCTCCCGTCATATCGTGACATCCCTTCCACTACAACTTCCTAGATACTCACTGATAGATTTTATATGTTACCGCTCACAGTACCTACCACTTGGGTTTTATAACAAACTGTCAGCTGAGCCAAGACCTCTCCTTGGTAAAGGAATTTAGAATTTAAATCAGAAACGAAAGTAAACCTCTCAGACACTACAGGTAAAAACAAAGAATAATCCCACGTTCAATAACTCTTACCTTGATGTAGTTTAAATCCATGTGATAACTAGTAATTTATCTTTAATAAAGCTAATCTTCAACTTGTGTTCAACGAAGGAAGCATATAATATGGAAAATTTCTGCAGCTCACATGTAGCAGAAAAGTAGCGGCAAATGGCGAAAAGATCTTTCGTCTCAGACTAGGGCGGCATCAAGTGAAAAAAGCATTGCAGATAGATGAGAGCGATTGGTAACCTTGAGAATATGTTGGTTTTATGCGCATTCAAACGGGATGGGTCAACAATAAATAGGCTGATAAAAAAAAATGAATAAGGAATTAAAATAAAAATAAATAATATAGCGTTGAAACTGATATTTATTTGATCTGAATAGAATGTGTCTCATGGAAGGCCTATTCATAAATTGCGTGTGCTACATTACACTAAAGCATCTGTTATCATAATATTATTTAACCTTATTTTTCATGGTTGTGGGTCCCGAGATTAAGTGCACGTTACGAATGATTGATTAAAACTGTATAAAACGCTGCAAATTATTACCCAAAGGTTCATTTTTTCCTAATAGATCACTCGTCTGCAAATAACACGGTTTTGCCATTGTTACCACCAGCCAACATGAAGAAAAACACCGATAGCATTTCGGTCAGCTTAAATTTGAACGGAGATTAGACCTCTCTTGCGATTCACAACCGTGTTTCTGATTTATCGTCAGTCCAACCCTCAAGTTCTTGTAGGGAGCGAATGGGTTGTCCTACAGGGCTTTGATTGGTCTCTAAAAATGCTAAACATTCAATACTATCTTAAATTGATGAAAAACAATAGTTCATATCAAAATTATCTGAGTTACGGCGTTTTCAAAATGTCAAACCTTATTTTCCAACCCTTGTAAGTGATCTACATCAACCAAAAGCCTCGGGGCACAACCAGACCTCAAATGGAGCCTACATACCAAATTTCATCAAAATCGGTCAATGCTAACAGATGGAAGTGCCGCGTACGACGTACGGCGGACGGACGGCCAAATTTTTATTCGATTTCTGGATTCTTCGTACCTAGAAACGTAAGTAAACCAACAAATTTTGAGGGGGTTAACAATTTTTTTCTTGGTCGATTCCAAAGGTTCTTTATTGAAAATAATAAACCAAAAATTGACGTCTTTCAATAAAATTCAAGTGCTGATTTGCATTTGGATTTGTTGAAATGTCGATTTTTTGCTCTCAAAATAATATTTTATATGTACCTACTATGATAACAAAAAACGTTGAAAATGTATTCTCACTAAATACTTCTAAAAATTAAGAGCCTCTATTCTTCATTAATGGAAATGGATCATATTATCCTAAAAACAATAAAACGGTAATACAAACTATTTCAAAGAATGGGTTTCTATCTTGTTTAGATAAAAAAAAACACTATATTGAACATTGTAGAAGTAAAAACCCCTACTTACGAAGTAGGGCTGGCGTACTAAAAAACTATTGCTGTACGTCTGAAATACTTCCTCAAAGTATGAACTATTACACATATTTACCAACTTCAACATAATAATTATGTTGAGTAATTATTACTCAAGTCAATCGGTGTCTGATGGAATAGGAATGGGTTAGTTGGTTCTTTGGTTTGATAGGGAGAAATTATTAGATAAACTGTATTTATTATTTCAACATTTTGGTGATGTTACATCCCATAATTATTTTTTGTTACACCTTGTTGTAAAACCTGTTCGTATTATTGCTATCATTACATAGGTTCCATCCAATTTATGAAAAAATATAATACAAAAATTGTACATACAATCATATTATCTGCTAAACTACTTGAATTGAAAAGAGGTTTCTTGATTTATGTTAAAGTTAATATTCCCGATCTGTTTCCTCCGAGGGATGCAATCCATCCGATAAGTGTATCATTGTGATGGGAGAGAATGAATTTATGTCGTCAACCTTGTTGGTTGCGTCAAATTATACGCGAGGAGGAGGTTCTAAGAAGGAGGTTTAAAGATCCTATCCAGAGTTCGAATTGATGTATTCGAGTCGGGCAGTACAAGTAGTTTCAGAGGAATACTACAAAAAGTAGATAGACCGGCTTACATAGCGATAAGATTTTTCTAAACATACTGTAGCACCTGGAATGCAAAAGAAGTATAGAATCGATTTCTCTATCATACACTTTATCTTAAAATATGTGAGTATCTCTGATTTCTGAGAAAATATCATGAGGTAGTCGAATAAGGTTTCTGGACTGTATTGCATTTGTTTGAATATACTATTTTTCAACACATAGTCTAAGTGTTGAAATATCACAATTAGGAGAATAGAAGTATTTACAAGTAACGAATAAAATCAATCGCGACGGGATTGTGGAAAAAAATTTTAATAAAAAACGGAGTTGAGAAGAACGTTGTCTATTTCCACTAAAATAATGAGTAAAAATTAAATCGATTTCGACGGTTAGGTCATCATCCATAGTTATTGTTTGTTACTGATGATGACCTAACTGTCGAAGTCACAACGTTATTTTCAACTCCGTTTTTTTTTAATTTACAATTACATTACCATGTTGAATCCATTGGTGAAGTTAAACAAACTCAATGTGGGACATCCTGTATAGGTACCATGTCAAATGAGTTAGGGACACTTTGTAATTTCCCCAAAGATTAGAAGAGGGGATCGAGACTCAAAGCTCATTATGTAACGATAATTACATTGCATTTATACCTGCACACGATAGTACTCAATAATAATGAAACGGTTGATCAAATATTAACACCAATGGCGGAGTAATTGAATATCTCAGGTATTTAAAATAGTTGTTGCTAATCTCAAATACGATAATTTTTTGTAGGTATCAACATTATTTTCTACAATAATCTTTATAGTAATGATTGAATAATGGGACGAGCGTCTAGACTTGATTACAAAACATTGGAATGTAATTAAACTCGTATAACAAGCATAAACTTAATAAATGAGCAGATCATGAAATCTAACGAGTTTGAATATTCATCAAATATAGAGAACCCCTTTTTAGGTTTATCTAATTTGAAGATTAACAGGTACACTTAACCCTAATTGGACCATGGTATCACTAGTGTCTTCGAAAACATCCCAGGAACTCTACATCTGCCCCAAAGTGTCACCGGAGTAACCAAAATTAAATTAACATTTCCAATTTAATGAACAGCATAATTCTTCAGGGGTATTGGAAGTCTCAAAATAGAGTTATGACAAAAAGTTACAAGGAAATCTGTGAGAAAAAATTACAAAATTTCTGTCATTAATTTTCTGATTTCTAATAACTTACAAAAAACTATTTTAAAAATACAGCTGTATCCATTAATTTTTACATTTCAATTTAAATCTAGTTAATCTGGTGACACCTTGGGACAGCTGTGGAATTCATGAGATTTTCGGTAACACTAGTGACACCATGGTCCAATTAGGGTTAAACTTACTGGTAAACTTATCTCGTAAAATACATAGAACTTAGTGGTAAGTTTAGCATAATTTTTCTATTATGAAATATATCAACGTATAACAGTAAGTTTGTTGTGAAAACTTTGGCTTGAAAAACTTGATCAAATCCTAATATTAACCTTTTGGCGGGCGCGCGGCCGCACTGATTGCGGAAAAACCAAACTTGTTTGCATTTCTGAATGAAGAAGTGAAGGAAATGCCTCTAGGGCAAGATGTAATCCTAGTTCACACCATTTCCGCTAAATTAAACGACTTGTCACTGAGTGAACCACGCGCTTGGTTTCGTGACTCCCAAAACCGCATTCAATTGTTTTCATTTCTAATCAAAATTTTCTATTCTCCAATGGGACGTCCCCTGGAATGCATGCATTACTGAACAATATGTTTTCTTAATGAAGTTGGAATGGTCCTTTATACATATTTGTAATATGACAATTTCGAAGAAAAATCAATTTTAGACATCAATGAATTCAATCTTAGATTTCGATGTTTTCGTGTATTTTTCCGATACCAAGTTGAACCTATAAAATATCACTTCCTTTATCATTTCATTGGAATGAAATGTTTTATAATTGAAAATGTGTTGAAGTTGAATGACTGCTGTTTATTGTTGTTCAAACGTCTCGAATAATATGCCAATTTATCAAGAATAGTATTTTTCTTTGAAATAACCCCATAAAACTTGAACAAAATGTACTTTTAGTCCGAATACGAGTAAATTGATATTTTGAACAGCCGCATGGAGTGCGGTGCGCGCCCGCTCATGATATTTCAAAAGGCGCGTCCGCCGGAAGGTTAAATAGAGAATAATTATTTCTATAACACGATAAATAAAAAATTAAACAGCATTCCTGAATTTCGTACTCCTAACTGCTGGACGAACTGGTATCCGATTCATCGTCTGGTAAGTCGAGAAAACGGTGGGGCGCCAATCGAGGGAATTTTTGTGCACACAGTTTTGGCTTGGCCGGGTTGATCCAAATCCCCTTCAATCGGCCGGTTGCCTCAATGAGGGAACCCATGTCACCTGCTGATGAATTATCACATATTAATTTCTTGTTAGTGCTAGGAAATAGTACACAAAAAGCAATGAGAATACCGACGTTGGGAACACAAATACAACATTGTTCTACATTACTAGATTCTAATGTATGTATATACATTTTTTAAATGAACAAGTGACCAGTAAATTACGGAGCACAACAGCAAAGTGAATAATCGTAAATGACCATCTTTAGATAGAAATCTTTATGTTTGAGTGATGATGAAATTAGGTTTTAAGATATTTTCATGTAAGCAGATGATAATTGGATACAATAATTCAGATTAAAATGAAATTAATATTACCTAGACCCTGTAAAACTCATGCTCATTACAAGGATATCACGTATTGCACAAATGGATCTAGCATCCGAGTTTTATGAGCATAGGACGAATAGGAAAGAATAAAATTATTCTTGAAGCATTTTTTCATTTGTGCTTGGTAAGTAAAAACGAAAAAAGTAACGTAAACGACCATTTTAGGTTGGATTTCCGTCCAACTGCCATTCCTGGCGTTGCTGACGTCATCACTGTCTTCCAAAGGGAAGATCAGAATTTGTTCTGATGATTTTGCTCATGGCTTCCCATTGCCCACGAACGCACAGTGGTGGTGGGACTCGAACCCACGACCCCACAAAGTCGGTCCGATCCACATCACCCAAGAACGCGTGCCGCAGCGACCACGGCCACATCGGACCACAGTGTACGGGCACAAACTCAGATAATTATCAAAATCGAATGATACCTCGTGCGTATGACAATAATAGTAGTTTCAGTAGATTTCTATGGTAGTTTTGAGAGGAAATTGTGATTCCCAGTTGAAATAAACCAAAATTGTCTTCCGCATTGTCATTTTCCCCCCGACATTTTATGGCGAAACGATGAAATTAACGTTTAAGTAAGAACTATGAAGAAGCATATTTTAATAGTTATTTTTATTCGATGCCTAATTAGAGTATGATTTTGAGGGTGAGGCAGTGTACTACAGCGATCTTGTGTATTCAGAATGCAGGACCGTGAGTTCGTTCATTGATACGCATGACGCTTATGACCAAAATAATTATCCCTATCAGGATATGACAAATGCAGTGTCATCAAGGCTGGAATTCCGCTGTCCATGTAGATTTGATTCAATTGCGCACCTTTCCATCAATTCTTACCCATAATCCTCACGGGATTATTCCAACTCTTCGATCCATTCGAACACTCATTCGCGCTTTCTTCACCGCTGAGCTTCTCAACGCATTTGTAATACGTTACGTTGGTCTTTGGATCAGTGTACCCTGTAATAAAATTTCCACCTGTACTATCACCATTGCAGTTTTGTCATCAGATAAACCCGCTTTATTGCACAACTTGTCAACAATCATTACTATTCTTACCCTGAATTCCCCATGGATTTTCCGTACTCTTCAATTTGTTAAGTCGCTCAATCACGCTGTATAAACCATTGGAATGCCGACAATGCTCATGAAGAATGTTGACCGTTTCTTCAAGACGCCCTGGAATAAAATTTTCGCCTATACTATAATCATCATTATTCTGTCAACTTTTTAACCGTGCGTTGCAGTGACTGAAATTGAATACTAAAGACCAAAGGATCAGAATTGAAGAATAGGATGAGAAAGTTCCAAAGAAGAAGAGAGAAAATAAGCAGAAAAGAATTTGAGCAGTTTCTGACGGAGGAGTGTGGGTTACGCAATAATCACGAAATAAGTAATGCAGGCTCTTCATAGAAGCTATAGAATGGTAAGGGAATGACAGGTTGCGTTTACAGGAACATACCATGCGAACTAGCGCTGTCGACCATGCAAGGAAGGTGTTGAATGGTAACCTTGGAGGACGGAGGGTCCGAGGAGACCACGAAAAAAATAGTTAGAAGACGTTCAGACTGACTTCAACGAACTAGACAAGAGGCTAGCGACGAAAAAATTCAGGATCGTTCTGTCTGGAGTCGGACTGCTGGGCTTAGGATCAAAAGGCTGTAAAGATGTGAAAAGCGAGAAACAGCATGCCTCGGAAATATTTTCATAGATCGCTCATTAGCTATTGTTATAAATGGTAACTTGAGTCAGATTGTTAATTTATAAACCACCCAGGAAAGGCACTACTCACGAGTCAACTGTAATCACCGAATAATCTGCATGTGCAGATATACAAACCCAATTCTAACTCCCTTAGTAGACGTGGAAAAGCTGTGTACATTTATGCCCCTTAAATTTTTGAATAGATTCCGAGCGTGTAAACTTTTGCCACTAACTTTATCGTTTCCAATAAGAGCCCAAATTTCTCATTGCAAATTTTAATTCAATCCGAAATTCCTAGGAAATCACCATTTGATTTTTTGAGCTCGACACTGTGCATACTTTTCCGCAAAACACTGAAATAGACTTTTTTCTTCGAATAGATTGAATTATGTAGGTATTTTTAAAAGTATAATATTGCGTGATTTTAAATATACTATTCTCCATAGAAATTTGTGATCAATATTTTTGAATTAATAATTCCTGCTTTTTGGTTTACTATTTGATGGTTTACTAATCCGAAAATCCAATGGAAAAATGGTCTATTTTACACAGTTAGTGGTGCTTTGGCATAAAAATTTAAATAAATTAATAAGACTGTTCCAAAAAGAGGCTAAGTACATGGAAAAATTTCCAAATTTTCCATATTTAAAATTTTGAGGTTATTCCAATATCTTCATTTACTTAAAACTTCCCTAAAGATGAGTTTGTTGGCCATTATTTTTGAACAAAAAGTTGAGAGTGAGTTTGTTGTGGTTGTGAGTTTATTTATGTATTTTTTTAAAATTCTACTCTGAGTAGAATACATTTCTTCTAAGGTGCTAATGTTTTGGTAGGTTTGGCAACTCAGTGTGATGCATGGGGAGGTACGACAAGCATGTCTCAACAGGAGATTGCGCATCCATGCAGGGGAAATTATGAGGAGTACCGCTAAGCCACCTTACCTTACATCTTCATGAGTTTTGCTTAATGTCGAATTCTTCCGGGAGAGCGGATGACAGTGAACTAGAACTAGGATTACCATTATGCGGTTTCCCCTACCAGCATTATCTTCAAGGTGTAGGCCTGGAAACCTTTCCTTAAACCCTTTACTTGTAAATCCAACCCTTGGTTATCATATTGATCGTTTACAAGGATTTTACGATAATATCTTATGATTTCCAGCTTGCTATAATGCAAACTAAAGAAAAACTTAATTCGAACCGTAGAGAAAATTATGCACTCATATAATTTCCTCACATATTAAGAAGAACTGAGGCAAATTTTCTTCTTCATCAACTCATTCAAATCCCTATACCAATCTCAGATCCTGAATCTTACGAATCTTCTCGTAGGTGTAAATATTAATTAACATACGAAAATCTAACGAAAGGATGATTCATAGCGCAGAGAAGTCTGGAATGGCAAGTTCACGCCAGGTTATCATCGTAGCCCCTCTCTTTAGAAAAATGGTTTTGAGGAGACTGATTGTTAACTACAAAGCTATTTTTATTGAAGATTTGTTTAGTTCATCATTTTTGGAATTATCATCACACAAAGGAGTTCGATTTATTTCCAACGTTATGAGAAAGATTTATCAGATGATAAATAATGAGTGAGTTCACGATTTTTTATGGGAGAGTAATCACTATTATTATTATGTATGTTCCTTTATTTTACATAGTTATAAATGAAATATGGAGTTACAATGTGAAGGTAATACGTTAACAAAAACTCGATTAAAGTAGAATACGCAGTTTCCATATTTTAATCAATCTATATGTATATAAGTGAATTGATTTCTATATTTCATCTGGAAAATTAACGTTTACGGTGCACAGTAGTTCATGAATAATTTTCGAAAATAAATTTATTTTATTTTATCTTTTACACTCTGAATTTTGGATAGTTTGCTGCAAAGTCGCTGTTAGATGGTACCCCCCCCCCCCCACACTCCTGCTACCCTCCCTTCTTGAAGTGCTTCGAGGAACAGTGTGGTCAACGGCGACGCCCGAGAGTCCCTGTGCGGCTAAATTTTCAAATTGAATCTGGTAGATCCACCCGACCAAGTATTTTAAGTTTCTCTGATATCGCTTCTTTGCGGTGTGGTTATTTAATTTCATTACATGAAACTAGTTGTTATTTTAAAAGGCTTTGGCTACCGTACAATTTATTCGTGCCTAGTGTACATGACGATCAAAAGTGATATCGCTTACCTACTTGGTTGCGTGAATTTGCCAGATCTAATTGAAAATTTTGATTCGCAGGCAGGCACCATTGAATACGTACAGTATTGAATATGTCTTCAACTTCGTAAAATGTCAAAACCGGTGTAATTAAGGGTGAAATCTTCATTACTTCGAAATGGATCACTCAGGTCTAGTGTAACTATAATAGTAATTTTTACAGCGCGACCTTCGGAGTGTTAAAAAACATTTACGCCCAATCCAAATATGTCCAAGTTTCCTATATTAAAAAGGGCTCCCTTCTTAAATCAAGCAATTTCAGCCCAAGATTCTCGAAAAAGATTAAAGTTACAAGATATTGAATTTTGCGCCCAGTAAAACAATTGCAGTTTTTTCTTGGAAAATGACTATTAACAGAACAATTTAAGGGGGTCTTAGTCGGTCACCGTTCGTTTTTATTATTTAGAAAAATTGAAGGCGTAAAAACGTAAAAATTTGTACCTAAATTTGAAATTTAAAGGATTTTAGGAATCCATTAGTGCACAGCCCTAGGAAATTGAAAAACTGAAATATTGCCGCCAGAATCATTAAAATCTAACAACAATTGCCAAAGAAAAATGGGAAAAACTACTCAATAAACGATTTTTCCGTGTTTTCCCTATATTTCTTCGGCAATTATCGTTCGATTTTGATGATTCCAGCGACAATCTTTCATTTTTTCAATTCCCAAGGCGCATTCACTAATGCATTTCTAAAATCCTTGAAATGTTCAAATTTAGGTACAACTTTTCAAGTTTTTGCGCTTTCAATTTCGTGAAATACTAACTCGGAACGAGGAACGAACGGCGACCGACTGAGACCCCCTTAAGGCACTCTACATTGGTGGTGAAAAGTTTTGCTTTCCATGCACTGGTCGAAATTTCATTTTGATCCAAGCACCAAGCCAACTAGGTGAAAAATATTGAATAAAGAGTTTAGGGAATGAGGTCATTTATAAAAACGGAGTTGAGTAGAACGTTGTCTATTACCACGAAAATAATGAGTTACAAGTTAAATCGATTTCGACGATATGGTCACCATCTAACTTGTAACTCATTATTTTCGTGGAAATAGACAACGGCCTACTCAACTCCGGTTTTATTAAAATGGTTTTCCACAATCTCATCGCGAGTAATTTTATTCGTAGGTCATTTATGGTGAAAAATATTGAATAAAGAGTTTAGGGAATGAGGTCATTTGAGAGTGTATTTACTATGGAAGCTTTCCCAACGTATTCTGTTAATCTGAATCGAATGAGACCATCTCCAGATCGATATAATCGTTATTCTATAAGGCGTTGTTCTAAAAATTCAAGGAGAACGGATAGATTGAATTGCCCTGATTTATCATTTCACAATTCCCACTAGGTTTTTTTTAAATAAATGGGCAGGGTAAGGCCAGTACTCTCTAAAACTCTCAATCTTGGTATCAAGCGCTAAAATAGAGTTTTCAACCGTTTAGAGGAATATGTTTTTTCTAACAGGTTTGTATTTGAACCATATAGGATGTAATCATGAACAAGAATTTTTGGGTCTATGACCTAAGCAATAATCGAAATCAGTGAAATTCCCTATGAAGATAAAATATAATTATAGTCCCAGAAATAATTTTTCGAACACTATGCGACGTAAATCATCCATTATAAATACTTCATAAAACGTTTACAGTAGAATCCCGGAAATAAAATACACCACCTAACTACAACAGCAACTACCACTACCACTACTGCAATTACTAATATACTTTGTTGAATTAATATTCATCAAATTATAATATTTATGCATGAAAGGCAGTACTAAAAAAAAAGCAAGAGAAGGAAAGTTGTAAGGTAATCTTAGCCACTATTTGGGGAAGAGCTTTCGTCGGAATGATCGTTTGGAATCCCATGCCGGAAGCGCCAGATGAATCTCTCTGGTATGATCTCGAGAAGAGGCGAGTCGATTTCAGGATCGTGGAACAAAGCCAGGGCCACAAATTTCCCAAGCCGACACCCATCGCACTTTTGGGGCTCTTCTCCGGCATGGCCGCAAATGTCTACGATGGATCCTCTCTGCCAGGCCTGCACATTCTTCTCATGATGATCCAGACATACCTGACAATGCCATGACTCAACTTTGAACATGCCAGTCTTACAAACTTCACAAAACCAATATATTTTGGTTTCAGCATTGGATTCGAGCTCAAGCACTTGGTTGAAACAGCAAGCTTCCAACGATTTCCTCTGAGCATATGTCTGAATCTCTTGTGCAGTCTTCTTTCTGCATCCTTCTCTAACTGCCGAAAACATGTACTTCCTGGAGGAAGGTTTTTTAGTCCAAGTAGACTCCCAGCTGCCAGTGGTTGTAGTAGGCTTCTTCTCAGGATCATCTTTAGGTGATAAAAACTTGTCAAGCAAAGAGGAAGATGGCCCAGCTGGAGCAGCCGCCAATTTATCAAACCCAATGTGTGTTGTTGGCCCGTCGGATACAGTGGAAGTAGCCGGAGTAACAGTCAGGGGTTGAGCATCTCTAGCTGAAGATTTGAGCTGCTCCTTCATCTCTGCTAGAAGGTTCTCCTGTAATCTTCTCATAATATCCAGCATTTCCTCGTTTCTCTCATGCAATATTGACAGTCCGCCCTTAATGGCATGCAAGTCCTGTTCCAATATATCCAGGCGACATATGTTCATGTTACTCGCGCGTTGTATGAACTCGAACATATCTTCTATAGGGAGTTGTGCTTTGACCTTTTGCTGATCACCAGTTTGACCATCGGCCACCGTGCGCGTTAAAAGCAAGACGTTATTCACAACAGCACGTATCTGACGACAAATTTCTCGCAATCTCGGGCTGAGATCTTCGCGATCTTGAGCCACTTTCAGCATCATAAATGCTACCGCTTCAATTTCACCTCGCAACATAGATGGCATTTCGAGAGTTGTTAGTGGCATAGAATGGAAACCCGGAGGTACAGAATTTCGAAGCGTCTTCGGAAGTTCAGGATGAGGCCTGGTATGTCCTCCGGTTCTTGGATCTTCCGAGGGACCAGGCGGAATAGGAAAATGCTTTTCAGCCATTCTGTAAAAGAAGAAAAAATATGAAGGGTAACAATTCCATCCAGCTTATATTTTATAGTATTGGTATTGGGTTTAAATGAGAGAACAGTGTGTTAAAAACATAAAAACGTCTGCCAAGTGGGTGTAGCACATAGCTTCCTCGTATGCATAACCCGATTATATAGATGATCCAATGCATAGTAGTTAATCTCAAAACACCAATCTCTATGTACCTTTTACTACCCTCATTGGGGACCATCTACACGCTAATCTTGACAATCCTAGAAAATTTCATCAAATTCGGATGAAAAATGTAATTGTTATGGCTGTTACAAGGATTTTACGTTTGCGCATGCTCAGTGGCTACTATAAATCCGAAGGTGGGGATTTTCATAGGGGGCCATCTAAATACTGATCTGTAACATCCCTGAAAATGTCATCAAAATCAGATGGAAAATTTGGAAGGGGGTGATTCTCTCCAATGGGGACCATTTAAAACCTAATTCGCATAATCCCTGAAAATCTCATCGAAATCGGGTAGGAAATGTGGAAGTTATGGCCGTTACAAGGAAATTGACGTTTGCGCGTGCGCCAGTGGCTACTATTAGTCCGGGGATGATGATTTTCATAGGGGACCGTCTACACACCAACCCGCACAATCCTTGGAAATTTCATAGAAATCGGAAAATAACTTCGTATAGTTATGCCCGTTACAAGGAATTCATGACAGACAGACACCGAACCAAAATTGTTCAGAAAGTCTAAAACGTAAAACGGGAGTGAAAATTTTGATTTTGGAGAACTTTTGTTTCATCTTTGAAAAGTGAAAACAAAGCTTCCGCTACCTTGGTAGACTCGGAAGCAAAATTGATGAATTGAGGAAAACAAGCTGACAAGTTGGGTGGCACGTGAATTCATCGTATGTTTCCATAACACAATTGTATAAACGATCAGATTCCGATGTGTAGATGAAATGTATTATCCAAACCATATTTCCACTCGAGCAAAATCAAATAATTTGGAGTGATTATAGAATGTTGGCAGTTATTCACGTTTTCGCTTGATCCATGAGGTACATCATGATCAAAATTTCAGTCTGAAACATACTGACATACGGACATATCTTATGTTTCTATGAAAGAGATCGGCTAATTGGGTACTATTTTATGTATTATAGAATTGATGTCTGCCATACTTGAATGGTACATGCATGCTACCATTATTTGTATACTAGGTAGATATTATCAGGTGACCATCCAGATTCCGATCAGCACAAACCCTGAGAATCATCGAATTTTAATGACTTCCTGTTTTAAAAGTTATATTTTATTTATATATATACATTTTACAGCAAGCTAGTCTGATGTTTGAGCAAAATCAGTGACTCCCGAGGACCCGATCACGATTCAACGCCTAGACGATCATCAAATTGTCAGTTCCTGCCAAAAACCAAGGTTTTTTTGGGACCACGCTACAACACATGGCAAAACCCTGTTTGAAAACATATGGGATGTGGTTGGAAGTACTGATAAAGAAATTCGGTTTCTGGCCTACAAAGCAAGCATAACTGACGGGAGTGATCAAATATTTGCGATTCACACCCAAGTTTCTGATTTATTATTCGTTCAAACTTTGAGTTCGTACAGAGAGCAAACGATTAGTCTTACCATTGCGTTGGGTGATCTCATTCGATTCAAAAAGTCGAATACAACATAATTATGTTTATTGAAAAACAATACTGAAACATATTAAAACTTGTAGGCTAGGGCTTTTGAATATTGCAACCCCCATTTTTCACTTAAAGATTTCTCCTCGATTTATTACAACTTTCATCAGACGATCTATCGTTTCAGAATGAAATAAAGAGATGATATCATTATGGCTCTCAATACTGATGAGATTTGATTCTAATGATGCCTACAGCATTGAGTAGTTGGTCTTTTTGCAGCTCATCTGATGTCCAAAAAAGTCCATACCCATGACCAGCCAATTCATCGAGGTTCACAACTGGCAATGTTTTGCGTTTAGGGATAATAGCACAGTAGTGTATGACAATCGACCCGATGTAAATTATGTCAGCTTTATTGGGATTTGGGTCCAACAACAAATCCTCCTCTTTCACCAAATTTTCGAAAAATTTATTTTCTTCATCAGGGTCAGAGGATGAGTTTAGGTTTGAACATCAAACCACGGTCGGGAACAAAGAGGTATAAACCAGGAACACTAATCATTAAATTGGTGTTAAAAAAACTTGACTATTATAATAAAATTTGGAAAAACACAATAACATCAGGCTTTAAATTGGTAAAAAAACAAATCAAGACAGTCAGATAGACACAACCCATTTGGGTGAAAGAGGAGGATTTGTTGTTGGACCCAAATCCCAATAAAGCTGACATGATAATAGCACATGACATGAAAAGTGTCCAACTCGATAATCTCGAAATAAAATAGCCAGAATGAGGGAGATAGACTCAGCAACACAATTACAATATGACCCACAAGAAGCAATTTGTGTTGTTGGGATACACTGAACAACAATCAATAAACAGTCTTCTAGCCTTTCTATGATTGACTAGAAGACTGAGAACCTTACAGTCGGATAACAAGTTGTTGAAATCATTGGCATGTGGTTACATATGAGTAAAAGGTATACTCTGGTAGATGACCTTGAGGTTATTCCACTTTAGGCTACATTGCTGCCACTTCTAGGTTGGGCGGTGAGACCTCGCTTCGTCCTTCATGTTGCTGGGTACCCACCTATGCCAAAACTGTGTTGGGAATGAGGTAGGATTCTCATGCAGTGATTACTGGTTCACAAATTATTCACTCAAATGATTATAGACTTTCCCCCAGGATAAGATGAGACATAATTCAATCGTTCAATTTCAATTTTTATCAACTCCACTCCACATCTTTTGTTGATCATAAAGTCCAATATTGATGATGACCCTTTAGAATGAAAACTACTGGTGACCTTGACTGGTTGGTTCGAGGTTAGGAAGAAGGTGTTTTGATCGTTATTATTAACCTTCATTTTTCTTGATAAACCGCCTATATTTGATGAATAATTCGGAATAATTCGAGGCAGATAGGTTTCCCACTCACGTGAAACCTCAGTGAATGAACTTAGCCATTGGTAGTTTGAATTTCTGAGAGCGCGAATGTTTACTGGAAACAACCTTTCTACGACCTTAGTACGTAACTAGCTCCAGAAACTACCAAAATCTGATAGTAAGTAAAGGGGAATGATGAAATTACCAACATTATAATTATTAATTATAGTCAGATTTTCTACTCACAAGATACAACAGAGGCTACGAAACGAACCGGAAAGGCTGAAAAGTTTGTTTCAACTGGGGTTCAAATTACATAGTGGAGAACAGCGGAATTCCCCCCTCCCCTCCACCCATCACTCCTAACGCATGGTTTCTAGAAGGTTCGCTATAGATGAGGGATTTCCGACAGGAGAAAAAATTTCTAGGAACGAACCTTTCATTCCTCCCTTTCCCACCATCGACCACTTAATTTCATCTCAGTTCACTGATTACTCTATCTTCACTATCACGCATCCTTTTGAAATGCAAACAGACGGGTGACTTTGTAGGGCCGGCAGAATTACTGTAAAGGGAAGAAAGATTTTTTAATTTGATAGGTACTGAATCATTTCCATACATAGGATATGATACTTTAAAAACTGAAGAACATAGTTTTATAATAATTGGAAATGGGTTTTTCGAATTTTCAAAATTTGGAGTCTAGATAACATACTCGTACTTTCCGTAAAAGCGTAAAAACTTCGTAGTTTTTCATTGGCTGTTTTCATTTACTGAATGAAGATTTGAGAAACAAGATAGAGAATGGAAAATATCCGCAAGAATACTTGGTTTATTTGGAGTCAATAGTCCTTCAAAAATAGGAATCTATCATATTCCAACCGAGAACGTTTCTTGAATTTTTGAGGTTTTTGGTGGAAAAATCTATTTTCCACAAATTATAATTAGGGTACATTTGGAATCAGCATAAGATTTTCTGTAGGAAGATGTTGTGAAGATAAAGCAAAATTATCGTAGTAAAAAAAACTATTCAAAATCTGTTTAAATATTCGTTTAGGTGTACTCTTTGCTCATTTACACACGGATGGGCTATTTTTTTTCGTGTTTGTAAATTTTTTTCTCTCCGTCAATATACAATTTAATTGATGACAGTTTGATAAGAAGAAAATTACAAGGTCCCTCTGACACCTCGTAAAGTATAAACACTGCAAATTATTACACAATGTTTTTTTAAATATAGTTCACTCGTCTGCAAAGCCACCAACCATCCAACGTGAAGAAAAACATCGATCGCAGTTCGGTCAGCTAAAATTTGAACGGAGATTAGGCCTCTTTTGCGATTTACACTCGTGTTTCTGATTTATCGTACGTAAAACCTTTAAATTCTTGTAGGGAGCGAACGGTTTGTCCTACAGAGCTCCGCGTGGTCTCAAAAAATTCTAAAAATTCTAAAGAATCTTAAATTGATGGAAAAACAATACCTTTATATCGAAATTTTTTGAGTTAGGGCGTTTTCAAAATTTCAAAATTCATTTTGGAACTCTTAGAACTGACCTACTTCAACCAAAATCCTCGGAGCACAACTAGACCCCAAATGGAGCCTACATACCTAATTTCATCAAAATCGGTCAATGCTAAGTGGCAAAAGTGCCGCGTACGGCGGACGGACTGCCAAATTTGTATTCGATTTTTGGATTCTACATAGGTACCTTGAAACGTGAATGAACAAATTTTGAGGGGGTGTTAAAAATAAATTTTCTTGATCGATTCCAAAGGTTCATTATTGAAAATAATAAACCAAAAGTAAAGTAATGTAAACAACCGTTTCAAGTTGTACTCTGGCACCTGACACCTTGCATACCATTGATGACCTTGTCTTGCCTTCAGATCATGAGAAGATGTATTATATTATGATTAAACAATAAAAAGTCGGGAAATTTTCAAAACGTGGTGGTAAACGAGCAGAAATAACAAAAATGCTTACGTAATTGTGATAGGCAAGTTTTCTACTCACATGAA
The DNA here is from genome assembly GCA_009739505.2 of Apolygus lucorum. Classification (NCBI taxonomy): domain Eukaryota; kingdom Metazoa; phylum Arthropoda; class Insecta; order Hemiptera; family Miridae; genus Apolygus; species Apolygus lucorum. The sequence continues at coordinate 50,799,789 of CM019168.2, forward strand.
ACAATAGTGACTCGGAGGGGGACCTGTCAATACGGGACGTTATTTGATACTGAACTGGGAGTGGAAACAGCAAAATAGAGGATAACAATAATGTCTCCTCTATGGTTGGAGATTTCAATCAAAACGGAGTTGAGTAGAACGTAGAACGTTTCCACGAAAATAATGAGTTACAAGTTAAATCGATTTCGACGGTTTGGTTATCATCAGTAACAAACAATAACTCAGAGTTATTGTTTGTTACTGATGATGACCTAACTGTCGAAATCGATTTAACTTGTAACTCATTTTTTTCGTGGAAACGTTCTACGTTCTACTCAACTCCGTTTTGATTAAAATGGTTTTTCACAATCTCATCGCGAGTGATTTCAATCTTAGGAGATTCTTGAAAAGTTAGGGATATCCGATGAGAGAAACGAAAAGAATTTTTAATGTATTTGAATATGAGATGACCCTTTTCCCCCGTCACAAACTTCTCCACTTCGTCTGAATATACCATTTGACCTTGAACTTCACTATTATGTGTCTGCCCTAAAATGCTGACTAATGGTGACCTTGTATGGTCGTCCGACGGTTGGTAGGCGATAGGAAGATTATTCATATGGTCAGTATGGACTCACGTAACTTTAAAACCCAAAATCTGACAATCAACTAAGTACAATGAAAAAAATTCTAACGTAATCGAAGAGGATTAGGAAATTTGTCACCTACGTGAAACCACAGTGGGTTGGAAAAGAATGTGACTGGCTGGCCGAATTGATGGAACTGGACGTGATTTTGGTGAACAAAATGGAGGACGAAATGAGCCCCACCGTCCTCTTTCCCATCTCGATGATTCTTGAAGGTTTTCAGGGGTGCTCGACAAGTGACTGATCGAAAAGGACCCTTCCAGTTTTAAAACGATACGAACCATATTGATACTGCAACTTGTTTCCCTCATCTTCGATTTTGGCTCTATTTGAATGTTACCGTTAACGATTGATGGTATCGTGTTTGTCGGGCCCTTCTTCAATTCAAGTTGGTAGGTTGAGGGAGGATTTACTGCGGCTTAATCAATATACTTTTTATTCTATCGAGTGCACTTTCGCTAACTAGCATCATCAGGACACTGTCTAAGAGTAACAGTTCAACACTTAAGGTTAAATTTATACAGCAAGTTACTAATTCTAAAGGGTTTTTTAATGCTAAGTTGAGGTACTTAGTGTTATTATGTAACAAAAATATGAAGGTGAGGGACTCACTCAAATAGGTTTTATTTGGCCTGTTTTGAGAGTCATGTGTTGAATATATCCTAGTCTTAGCGGGGATTTAGGATCGCTACTCATCTGGTCTATGTCTTTCGGTTTATCTATGTATTTTCGGTCTATTTCTATTGGTTTTCTTTGCAGTCTTATACTGGCAACACCAATAAACCGAAAGACATAGACCAGATGAGTAGTGATCCTAAATCCCTGCCGAGACCAGTATATATTCAACACATGACTCTCAAAAAAGGCATAACTACCAATTAAAACCTAATTGAGTGAGTCCCTGCACCTTCATATTTTAATTACATAATAACACTAAGTACCTCAACTTAGCATAAAAAAACCTTTAGAATTAGTAACTTGCTGTATATTTAACCTTGAGTGTTGAACTGTTACTCTTCTACAGGGTCCTGATGATGCTAGTTAGCGAAAGTGCACTCGACAGAATAAAAAGTATAAGGATCAGTAATCCTCCCTCAACCTACCAAAGACTAATGGTATGCAATATTGTACTTCTTCCCTGGGATGTGATGAAATGTCCAACTGGTGACCAGTTAAGTTGTCAGAAGATTGGGAATATGTTCATAGCGGATTTTTAGTCTTTGTTGATCTACCTAATTTGAAAAACCACCCAAGTGTGATAACAAAATTGTAAGTATGAATAACGAAAATGTTCACGTAATTAGCGGTAGCTAAGTTTTCTAGACATCATCTTTCATTAAATAACTACGACTTACACAGAGACCTAATATACTCAATGGTTTATGGAAACTGACTTCACATGTAGGAAGTAGGGATCACAAGGCACGATAGGGTTTGGAGAGGGGCCCTACAGGCTGGAAATTCTGAAGAACCGAACCAGGGCATTGAAACAATGCAAGGCTAACATCAATATTGAAGATTCTAGAATGTTGTGAATGCATACGGAAAGTGAGGAATTCGAAAAACAAAATTGACAGATGATGACTTCTCTGCATAAGTACATAATGATGTGAGAGACGGTCGCGATCTGGTTTAATGAACCGTGAGATCACCGTGAGATTATCTGGATTGGTGACCGCTTGAAGGCGGTATAGCTTGTTTTGATCATATATCGGGTTAGGCCTTTGATGAATCCCGTTTTACTTAAGCGTTTGAGGCAATAAGTAGCAAAAATCATCGAAATCAATTCTGATCTCTCAGCTGATGACGTCCAGGAATGACGATAATTATACCTGAGATGGTTGTTTACTTTACTTTACATTACTTATAGCCCAGGCAAATTAGACTTTTGCTGCCAATAAAATATAATATAGCCGGGAAGACTGTAATTAAATTGCTCGGCCGAATTTGAGGTTCCAGTAGTAATTAGACGGGAAATTTAGTGCTCTTCAATTTAGTATACAGTAAAGTGCTCCGTAGAATGAACTAATTTTGAGTTATAAGCCAAAACCTGAAAAAAAGAGCAAACCTTTCCCGGTTTTTCGGCTCTCACGAGCTAAGCCGTGCTCAGAAACCGTCGCAAACTCATATTAGTCTCATTTTTGATGTCCAAAGTGGATGAAGATGATTTCCAGCTTTACGCTATTTTATTGGCAGCGAGGTCTTTTCTTGGTCTGATTTGCCTGGGCTTTTACTTTACTGGATTATTTTACTGCCTCCTGTTTTCATCATCGACCATCTTAGGTGATGTTGGGTTAGGTACTATTTGATGAAATATTGAGCGATCTTTCTTGAATGCTGGTGGCCTTAAACCATCCTACCTATGTTATGGAACCAACTGAATATGAAAGCAAATCAATAAAATGTAAACATAATGATTGAAAAAAGTCTACTCACTTGATTTGCAGTACCTTGGAGAGAGGAACGTGACGGGCTGGACGACTTCTTGACGACTGAGACAGGTCCAGGGGTAGGACAAACAAAATGGAGGCCCCAAAGGTAGACGGATAAAACTGACCAAATACGAATCTTGGAATCTTAACCGATCTGACGTGACGTCACCTACTGATTTGCTTGTGCGAGACCACCCACCTTCGGCCGTAAAACCAAAATCACCTTACCAGTTCTTTCGTTGGTTTCTCACAAAACTAAACGTAATTGCAAGTGGGGAAATTGGGTTCAGGGACCGCACAACGCAAAAATTGGGGCCTTCGGGTGGACAACTAATTATACTTAACTAATATAGTGGGACGCGATTTAAGCTTGTTCTTCCTTGCTAAATCACCTGATGATGTTTGATAACGAAATACGATCATCCTATCGAGAAGGACTTCTCAAAATAGTATTCAAATAATGTTTGATAATTAAAATTTCTAAATTAAAAATTTGACATCACCACTGTAGGAACCAGTATGACTCTACAAAAAACGTTTACAACGTTGGATATGCAATGGGGTATTTCGGTGGGTCGGAAATTCAGGTTTTTGACCTCAAATTTGGATTCAGCACCCTTGAAAACCTATATACTCCAACTTTAAGCCCAATGATACTATAACATGTGGTAGAAAAATTAATTAAAGAGATCACACGTTTGAAAAAGGCGGGCCGCTATAAATGCCCACACACTAGGCAAGGACTACGCCGCGCGCGTGTGTGAGTACTATTTTGTAGTATCCAATAGGTCTTCCAAGGGTTTCTGTGCATGGATACTTTTTTCAAAGACAGTTGGCTAGCTACGTCACGATTGGCTAGCTACGTCACACTATTCAAATCTTCAACTTTCCTTAGCTTCTCTGATTTTTTAAAAACATTTTCTCGACGAACAGACCCGATTACCGTTATTCCTGAGCAATACTCTTTTGAAAAAAAAAAAAAAAAAATTGACCGAAATACCCCATTACTGGGCCACTCTAGTTTTTGTCCGCTCGGCCATGTTTGATTGAATGCTGGTGCAGATTTGTAATTTGGGACTTGAAGTACGAGTCAACAACGTTCAAACTGTTCATATTAGATCCAAACGTGCAAATTACTACGGTTTCTACTCCTCTGAAGATTGTTACTACGTTTCGTTTATGTCAACCAAATTTAGTTTATCAACCTGTGTATGGAAGACGTAGGATCAAGGATGATTACTATTAGATGAACAATAAGACTTATTCTTTATTTATTTTATTTTACTTAGTAAAATAAAATAAATAAAAAACGTTTGCTAAGTGGGTGTGGCACATAGCTTCCTCGTATTCATAACCCGATTGTATAGATGATCCTATGCATAGTAGTTAATCTCAAAACATCAATCTCCAAGTACCTTTCATTACTCTCATAGGGGACCATCCACACGCTAATATGAACAATCCTGAGAAATTTCGTCGAAATCGGATTATGGGTGTTACAAGGAATTGACGTTTGCGCATACGCAGTAGCTACCATCAGTCTGGGGACAATGATTTTCATAGGGGACCATCTAAAACCGAATTCGCATATTTCCTGAGAATTTCATCAACATCGGTTCAAAATGTAGAAGTTATGGCCGTTACAAGGAATTCACGTTCGCGCATGCGCAGCAACTACTGTTCGCCTAGGGGGTGATGATTTTCATAGAGGACCGTCTACACGCTAATCCAAACAATCCTGGAAAATTTCATCAAATTTGGATGAAAAATGTAAGTGGTATGGCTGTTACAAGGATTTGACGTTTGCGCATGCGCAGAGGCTACTGTAATTTTTGAGGCCTTGATTTTAATAGAAAACCATCTACAACCTAATCCGTATGATTCCTGAAAACTTCATCAAAATCGGATGAAAAATGTGGAAGTTATGACTGTTACAAGGAATCAACGATCGTTACAAGGACGATGAGATTCCCGGGCGTCGAAAAACGCACGCTGCCGGCGATGAGCCTCGAACCCAAGACCCCTGCAGAAGTCGGTTCAAAGTCCACCGCCAAACAACGACGCACCAACGACCGTAGCCACACCGGCTCCCCAGGATTTCATGACAGACAGATAGGCACACATACAGACAGACATGTAACCAAAATCGTTCAGGAAGGTCTAAAACGTAAAACGCGAGTAGAAATTTAGATTTTGGAGAACATTTTTTTCAACATTGACAAAACAAAGCTTCCACAACCTTGGAGGACTCGGAAGAAAAATCACAATTCAAAAAATGTTGAAGTTTTTACTAAATATTCAGAAATATCTCAATAAACATTTACGCTGCACCACTGGAAAATTATTGTTAAAAGAGATAGGTCCTAGTTATCCACTTCATTGGAAATGGTTTTCTTTTTTCATTAAAATGGAGAATTTAAGTAGGTACCTATCAAACTCACTTAACGGAAATAATCAAATTACAGAAGCTAGAAAAAGGAGCCATATCATAAATATAATTGAGAAATTGGAGAAAGGAATGTAGGTTATTAGAACACTCGAGAAACGCATTGTCTCATTTGAATTGTAAATTGGCTACTCATGAAAGTGAGTACAATTTTTTCAAATATTTTGTTCACGCTCGCCAGCATCGATCCTCATAGGCTATTAGGTAGTTCCGGTATGATATGCTACGCTCTTCCTTCATGCTGTAAACCACTTCCTCTCCACCACTTAAACTGTTTCGAAAGTGTATTCAACTTGCCAGATCAACTGATAGGTATTTGAATGGTGATTTGGTATCTTTAGGATAATTAATTACAATGATGGACCTTTAGATTCCTCTAAGAGAAAACATTTCAACCCTCCTTCAACATGTCATGGTTCACGTACCAAAATCATACGTGGCACATTCCTTCCTTTCCATACACCGATTGTGATAAACATTACTAAACACATAAAAGCACCGTAGGACTTGATCCTGATTAACTGTGAAATTACTTACTCACGAAAAATACTAGTGGCACACCTAGTGTTCATCGGGTTGGTTCAGTTTGATTTCTAGTTCCCTCTCAATAGAATGCGGTGTAACCGGGTCTACTCCCATTCCGTTCAAACATTTAGAAAATTGTTTTCGTTGAATTGCGATTCTTAGCTTTTTAGATGCCCAGTTGAGCTTCCTAAGCAAATAAGAAGCAAATGCTCTTAAGAAGATACCCCATCCCTCAGATAGTGATATTTTTGAATCAAATGAGACGACTTAGAGCTACACAGAATAATAATGAACCGCTAAGTGATAATTTGCAGAGTTTTTCATTGACTGAAATTCAATTTTTTATTCACATTCGTGTTTTTGCAATTTATTCGGTTTTCCCTCACCAGATTAAAATATACCAAATTTTAAGGTCTAGACTACGTATGATGGACTTTTTCTTCGATTTTTGGATTGATTGTATCTTGGTACAAAACAACATCAGATTGTTGACTGGAAGGAACAATGGAAGGAACAATGAAAATTCGTGTATGATGGCTAAGAGTCGGAGAGGTTAAAAGGTGTTACCTGAAAGGAACTATTCTACTACTATTCTACGAGACATACATGGACCTTGGAGGAAACCAAATAGAATCGTTGGATAGTAAAGCGGATGGCAAAACCGAGCCAACCGCCCGTTTCTTCGTTACCTATTAATGTTATGAGATACAGTTATGTCAAAAGTAGAGTTAGAACGATGAAAAGCAAGATTGGTGGGATGGGACCACAACATTATAGTATCATGTCGGTATCATAAAACATACCGATATTCTTGTTTCGTGGGATAGTGATGGTAACGGATTGTAAAGACGGTATTTAACTTGGTGTTGAAAACGATCAAGTGGACATTTAAATGACACGTGAAATAGTGACCCATATGAAGTAGTAGACACAGGAAAGTGGCAGAATGTATTTTTTGTTTTAAATTGCGAAGTATTTCTTTGAAGAACATACCTACAGTTCAAAGCAAGTACACCAAGGAACGTCCCATTAAATGAGAAGTGGAACGTTTAATTTCAATCTGTATTCGATAAAATATTTATTTAACTTTTCTATTGCAAAGAACATTCCTCCCTATAATATTCAGTTAGTAAGTTAAGGACACACAATAACATTTATTGCATCATGCAACCCTGAAACTGAACAATATTACAGCAACGAAGTGCAGTCAATATGCGAGCCAAACAAAGAAATAACCATCACAATTAGTTAATCATTTTGGCCTGGGCTGAGTACACAAGTTTTGTCACACACACAGACATACATCCAAGAAATTTTTATGGATTCCATGGATTCACGATGGTCTAAAAAGGATTTGTAGGTGGTTATTTTATTCTTCGTTATGATTTGTCTTGATCCAAACCAAATCAATCGCATAAAGACTCCCAGTCTAACTGAGGGACGTCCTAAATTAAGGAAGAAAAGTCTGACAAGTAGTGTGGCACAAACTTCCTCGTGCCCATTGTATAGATGATCCGAAGCATAGCAGCTAATCTCAAAACATTATTCTTTAAGTGCCTCGCACTTCCCTAATAGGGGACCATCACCACCTCAATCCGCACAATTCTTCAAAATTTAATCGAATTTGGATGGAAAATGTTGTAATGATGGCTTTTACAAGGGTTTTACGTTTGTGAGTTTACGTACTATCTATTTGAGAGCAATGGTTTTCATAGAGGGCCATCTACACGCCAACCCACACATTTCCCCAAAAATGTCATCGAAATCGGACTATAACTTCGTACAGTTTTGCCCGTTACAAAAAACTTCATGACAGACTGACAGACACACACCCAGACCGACAGACTCGAAAGCAAAATGGGTCAGAATGGTCTACAAAGTAAAACGCGGATGGAAATTTTGATTTTGGAGAACTTTCTTTAAACCTTGAAAAGTGAGAGTATCATTAACTGAACATTCTGCATGAATGACCTTTTTTAATGAAAAATACGCGAATGATTCAAAGAGTTGAATAATCGATGTTAGAACGTATTATGTTACAGTATTCTGGTATGTACAGTAGTCATGAGTAGAGTTTGTGGTCGTCTTACCGGAATCTGCAAATTCAGAGAATCTAGCAGCTTTCATTCCTTGCGGTATATTGGCTTGAATAGGGTATCTGGTTCCTCCCACCACTCGAAATCCTGTAGTAATAAATTCAGAGCTCCATTATTTACATATACCCTCTGTGGTGGACTGCTAATATTTTATAAGAATTTAATAAAATAAACACAGCCATAGTCTATCACAAGACCTGGGAATTCCCTGGAGGCTCAGATTGAATGCACCTACCACGCGGCAGGTTTAGCCTGGGGGAGGTGGAGACCCCTCATAAGAAGCCGAGGGCTCAAGCTTGATGAGACAGTCTGGAGGGGAGCTCTGACAGTAATTTTCCACGATCAAACACTTGTTATCACACCTTTCCGAACTGAATTTGGTCAGTTTTAACACTCATATCTCAGGCATGAGATTGCCTTGTCGGGTGATCACTGATCAGTAATATCTGTTAATCTCGTGTTTCCAAATGAGTGGCGAAGGCCAGTTAAACCTATACATGCTGTCATCTAGGAACCTTCATTCCTATATGTCCAATTCAATGAGCGATCCCTGATCGGAAACACTTATTGGACATATTTTTTATCTTACCTAAATAGCTAAATGGTGCAGGGATGAATTTCCTGGGAACATTCGGTAGGTACATACTACCAAACTCTGAAATCAATTTCACCTGAACTGACCGTTAGGAGTAAAATTGTACAAATACCAATATAAATTGGGAAAGTAAATAGCAATCCTTCAAATCTCGTCCATACACCATCCTTTTATTACAATAAAACTCCGTAATATATCCTCCCCTTTATGATTGATTTCAAAGGTCCAGTTCATTCAATAGAGATACTGGATTAAGTACAGTACATAATCACTCCGAGACTCGGAAGAGTCAGCTAAATCACATGTAGGGTGGAACATTCCACATCATTAAACCTAAAGAGCTATCCTAGAGTTGAGCCAATTAGGACAAGACAATTTAAGATTACGAATGGGAAGTTGTGATCAATTTCATCTCATATTTTGGTTTCCACGCAACCAAAACACTGTCATCAGTGGCCTTTCCGGCTGGAAATAATATTATCATGATATTATCATGATTGGATTTTCAGTTAAAACCCCATCATGCCATCATTCCCATCATCAATAGTTTGTAAATAACCGGACAACAAGCAATAGTTGAATTAAAAATTAATGTGGATACAGCTATACGGTATAAAGAATTAGTCTAAAATATCTGGAGGATTATAATTGTCCACAAAGAGAGTGAAGAACTATTGTTTATGTTTAACCATGTTTTCCACTTTCTCCTATTTTCATTGGTTTTCCGATTTTTTTCTCAACGAATATACATTCAGTATTAAAATTCATGTTTTTAACGAATTTTGATTCCAAAAGGTAGGTACTAAAGACAATGTTCTTCGGAATTGATTTAACACTTTCCTGGGGTTTTAGAGAGGTAGTTCTTCACAAAAATGCGATCGTTTTGGAACAAAAGATAATCTATTCCCATGAAAAATGAGGATGAATATTCCGTTTCATTTCAGAAGGTACTATATCCACCACAATGGCGGTCTCTTATCAGTTTTGTTTCAAAAAGTGCTATATCCACTTCTTTTGTTATCAAAAAGTACTATTATAGTACTTATAAATAGTAGGTATAATACCTATATCCACTTCGTTCGATTTCAAAAACTAATTCATCCACTTCGTTTGATTCCAAAAAGTACTAAACGCCACGTTTTGCTTCAAAAAGTACTACATGCATAGATCTGATATTTCAAATCTCGGTCAGAATTATTTCAAACTTTGAAATAATTAACCTCTTTTCCCAAAAACATTTTTTATAGTTTAGAATTATTTTAAAAAATTACATTATTGGTTTATATAACTTTTTTCATGCTACTATGTTTTTTTTTGCGTTTTTCTCACGTTTGATCAAACAGGACAATATATAGTACCTTTTGGAATCTAGCTCCTCAATTTTATTGGAATATTTAATAATGTTTATTACAAATATTTCATGTTTTATTCATTATAATGATGATAGGCCGATGGAGAAAAGATGTATGGTAGATGAACTCACCAGAAATACTCCCTAGTTTTTCTTTGGCTGGGGGTTCAGTCGAACTGGTAACATTAGCCGACTGCTCCCAAGGTTCGGGATCACTCTCGTTTCTGAAGCGACGGGTAATACGCTCAACTGCAACAACAATGCGAAGAGGTGATTAGTTCCTCATAATTTACTGCAATGATTGACCAGTGATCCATCAGCACAATTGAGTCGCAGACAATGAAAAGGGTGTAAGTCCCCAAAAACCAATTTTTACAGCAGAAGCAGAAAACGTTTCAGGGGTGCAAAAATTTGACAATAACACCGTTTTAAGTAAACTTGTATTTTGGAAAACTGAACTCACAACACTGTTGTCATATAAAATAAACGATAAATAAAAGCATAGTAATTGTAATTAGGGTTCTTCTAGTGCATTTTTTCTAAGTCGTGATATTTGGAATCCAAAGCGGAGCCAAAGCGTTTTGACAAATCCCCAGTGCTATCTTTGGACGCCGACTGGTACGAAACTACAAGGTTTATCAAAGTACTTCCTATTCAAAGCTATTTGCCTCAACACTTACATCCCTTTCAGTGAAACAAAAAATTCGGATTTTTGAGACTTACACCCTATTCATTGTCAGCGACTCAATTATTTAAAGTTTTCAGAGCCTAAACCAACTCACATGTTCTTGAGACGCGCGTGAAGCTGTCTGGGCTGTCCGACAAAACACTGATGACTTCTATGTTTTCTTCGATAATTTCGACGTCCGAATCTAAAACAGTGGACGTCCATGCATACATCACTTTCAAATTGGCACTTTTCTACAACGGGTTGATGGCATGTAATGATTGTTAAATTTACAAGTTAGGGGGAACTGCAGCCAACTGGGGAAAATATCAATTCTGCCCGATACTTGAATAGAAGATTATGGATTTAAAAAAGAAGAAAGAGATTGATCTCAATGAGCCGATGGGGGAAAAAACATAGCAAATTAACTGACCGCGTTCTTCAATGAGATCAGCGGAATTCATGTCACTGGAGGACTTCACTTGTTCGCGGCTGCTCTGAAAACTGGGGGCAATGTTGTCAACTGCAAAAGAACACGAATAATGGTTAGTTTCTGATAATTTAGAGCAAAGTTTGTTCAGATATCAAACAGCTTGATTTCTCCTTATTTTTGAGACCAAAACGACTTACGAGCTATCAAGAGACGTTCGTAAGTATTTGGACAGTCCGATGTAACACTTATCATCTCCACGTTCTTCTCTGTGATTTCGATATCAGAATGTAAAATCGTGGGCTTTCAACCTACTTTATATCGTCGAGGATAGCACAATTTATTACTTTAAAAAGCCCTCCGTAGGATTTTTGTATGAAAAATATATTTGCACCTACAATTTTGTTTCATCTTACTTCGATTTTTAGAGCTGGGTTTTATCATCGGTTGAGGTCACAATGTGACTTTGGATGATTTCACGGACTTTCAAAAACTTTAAAAACGTAGGTTTATGGCAGGTATGTTAAACATGTTACATAAATTGGTTGGTTCGAGAATCAATATCCGTCAATCGTATTAAATAATCCTTCAGTGGACCCTAAATAAATAGCAAGTGTTGTCTGGAGCGTCTCACTGGTAAAACCTAACTTTGAGTCGCCCACAAAGGAGAACCATGATAAACGCTGCAAATTATTACACAAAGGTTTATTATTTTTCTATATAGATCACCCCTGTGCGAAGAACACGGCTTTTATTCGATTTTCGGATTCTACGTACCTTGAAACGTAAACCATCAATTCTTCAGGATGGGTTAATTTTTTTTCTCTCTCTTCCTCAATTCCAAAGGTTCATTATTGGAAAATTAGAACAAAGCGAACTTACTACTTGCTATGGGATCACTTTCCTCACAACTGGAGCAGGTCGTAGAGCTCGAACTCCCAGTACTCGTATCCGCACATTTTTCATCATCAGAGTCTGAAACTATGATGGTGCTTTATTGAAAATGCTGCAAATTGTTACACAATGGATTATTTTTTTTCTATATAGATCATTCTTCTGCAAAGCCACCAACCATCCTACTCGAAGAAAAACATCGATCGCATTTCGGTCAGCTAAAATTTGAACGGAGATTAGGCCTCTTTTGCGATTTACACTCGTGTTTCTGATTTATCGTACGTCCAACCCTTAAATTCTCGTAGGGAGCGAACGGTTTGTCCTACAGGGCTCCGCGAGGTCTCTAAAAATTCTATACTATCTTAAATTAATGGAAAAAAATACCTTTATATCAAAATTTTTTGAGTTAGTAGTGACCTACATCAACCAAAATCTTCGGGGCACAACTAGTCCCTAAATGGAGCCTACATACCATATTTCATCAAAATCGGTCAATGCTAAGTGGGGAAAGTGCCGCGTACGGCGTATGGCGGACGGACGGCCAAATTTGTATTCGATTTCTGGATTCTACGTACCTTGAAACGTAAACCAACAAATTTTGAGGGGGTGTTAAAAAAAATTGTTTCTTGGTCATTATTGAAAATAATAAACCAAAATTGTCCTATCCCAGATTAAAAAGAGAACCGAAAAAATGTTCCTGTTCCCACATGGTCTCAATAAATATAATATCTGAAAGAATGAACTTACTAGTCAAAACACTATTTTCGCTAACGTTAGGGCTGGTCGTTCTGTTCAACTTTTCACTTTTCACTTCATTATTTTCTTTATCTTCAGAATCTGAAACTACAATGTGGAATGATAAAATGGAAAGCAGAAAATTTCCCAGTTCACGCATAATATTTACAATTCAAGGAACAAACTTACTAGTCATGATACTATCGTGGTCAACATTAGAGCAGGTGTGTACATACAACTTCTCAGATTTTATTTCCGTACATTTTTCTTCGTCAGAATCTGTAACTATGTTGATGCATTAATAAAAAATACTGCGCACAACGAAAGACAGTGGGGTGCTTATACCTAATGATGCGAAGTCTGCAACTGTGCGCGATCGAGTGCCACGTTTAAACAGCTGGACTTCGTGAATTCCTCAAAATAGGGTATCCCGACGTAACTTTTTTCAATCAGCTTCACCGAATTATCGAAATTTAGTAACTCTATGATGTATTCTGTATGCTGTAGTTAGGAGGATGGAATACTTTAGGAAAATGAGAGGGACGTAAAACTGTGACCAATGTAGTGCTCATTTTTTAAATGGCTGAATTTGAAATTATAAATACTGCACAATCCAGCGCTAACCTCTAAAAACTACGATTCCGCTTAATCAATAAACCATGATACTTCAATCCTCGAGACCACAATACCGAGAAATTGCAAATAACAACCACTAAAATGAGCGAGCGAAGCGAACGGACATGCTCAATAAATACCTCGAAGAATGAACTCACTGGTTGTGATATCATCGTCCTCAACATTCGAGCTGGCCATTCTGTTCAGCTTTTCACTTTTAATTCCTGTACATTCTAGAACATCGGAATCTGAAAGAAAGAAGATACCAGAAAAAAGTAAGAAGAGTAAGAAGTATATTGGAATCAATTCGTCCCAAATCAGATTGAACGTAGCACATGACTTTTCAATGGACACATAATAATCAACTAACTATGCCTCAGAGAATAAACTTACTAGTCCCGACATTATCGTCGTCAACATGGGAGCTGGTCGGTGTCCTCAATCTTCTATTTCCCGTGTCCGTACTTTTTTCATCATCAGAATCTGAAACTATGATGGCGCAAAAACAATCGTCTCAAATCAGATTCAAATGAAAACACAAAATTATTTCGTTCTCACATGATACTCATATACATGTAGGTATATCTCAATGATTAAACTGACTAGTCATGACACTATCGTCGTCAACATTGGAGCTGGTCGTTGTGCTCGATTTTCCACTTCCCGTTTTCGAGGTTTCTTCATTTTCAGAATCTGAAACTGTGATGGCGCAAAAAAATCAGATTGAAACGAAAAAACAAATTAATACGTTCTCACATACTCGAGTCTATAGCTCGAAGAATAAACTTACTAGTCATGACACTATCGTCGTCAACATGGGGCCTTTTCGGTGTTCTCAACTTTCCACTTCCCGTTTCCGTACTTTCCTCATCTTCAGAATCTGAAACTATGGAGGTGCAATAATGAACTGAACTGTATGAACTTAACTATTATACACAACAATATAGCTGTTCTTTATGGTTTTTTGTTGTTGTATTTTTTGTTTTTCCACTTCCTATTTTCCTGAATTCTTCCATATCAGAACCAGAACCCATTAAGTCGAATTAAAGAAAATTAATATCAAATAGAGCAACCCTTGAAATCCGACTTATACGGGTTAACGGGTGTAAACGTTAAGGGCGCACCATCGGCTAGGGATCGATTCTACAACTAATTTCCAACAAAAAATATCCCCTAGCAATTTTTTTAGAGGCTTAGTTTTCAAGTTATTTCACCGTTAACATTTTTTTCGTGTTTTCGACCTTGTTCGCTGAATCTGTCATAGCTCCGTTAATTATAGAAGTAAATTCAAATTTGATTACACCATTGGAAAAAGCATCAAATTTACTGTATAAATATTGTAAGTTTAAATTTTTTGTAAATAAGTTTAAATGTAAAAACATAAACCCAAAGGCAAAAATCTGTAAATTAGTGAAAATTTTCAGTTTTTTCAATCGTTTGCCAGCCCCACTGAATGTACAGTTTCTCTTCCTGCAGTAGTCCTAAAAGTTGGTCCAAAAGCTCAATTTTCCAACGGGCTTTTCAGATTTTTTTCATGTGCTTTTAATTTTTGAAAAATGAGTGTTTCCGAGAGAAAAAGCGTGACATTTTTATCGAATTCGTGGGTTCAGCATGACGTAGGTAGTGACTGTTACATCACTTGCGGGTGAATGAAGTTTGGAGCGATTTTCCAAGTGATTTTTCTCGCTGAACCAAATAGTGCCACTCACAAGGCTGTGTGAGTACCTAAAATGAAAGATCTAGGTAGGGTGATAACGACGTGGTAGTAAAAAGAATGTAGATAACCTAGTTCTTATGATTCGGGTTCCTGTGGTGAAGTATCAGTAGTTCTTATGGTTCGGATTGTTGGATGATGATTATCTGCGCTCAACTATTCTAACGATTTTATTTTTATAAAATATTTTTAATGTGTCCGCCTTTTGGATGATGATGAGTTAGGGGCGATTTTCGAGTTCCTGTTGGTTAGCCTGCTAGAAGCCCTCACGCCTCTGGACTTCTACTTGTGGGAGGACCTGGAAGCTAGGGTTTCCCAAGTAAAGGGGAATACCATGGAAGATGGTATCTTCCTCCAGAAGAAGAAGGTATCTTCTATCTTCTTCCATGGGAATACAAGGGATAAGTTGGAGAGGATCCACCGGTGCAGCAAACTCATCAGAAAAGACGAAGATGCACTAGAACGGGCTGTGGATGCTGTTCGCTGCAGGTCCCGTTTGTGCATTACCCAAAATGGGGGACACTTTGAAAGTATTTTATAAAATGAAATCGTTAGAATACTTGAGCGCAGATTATCATCATCCAACAATCCGAACCATAAGAACTACTGAAACTTCACCACAGGAACCCGAATCTGGAGAACTAGGGTAGCTACATTCTTTTTACTTCCACGTCGTTATCACCCTACCTCTTCTGTTTTAGGTACTCACACAGCATTGTGAGTGGCACTATTTGATTCAACGAGAAAAATCACTTGGAAAATCGCCCCAAACTTCATTCACCCGCAAGTGATGTAACAGTCACTACCTACGTCATGCTGAACCCACGAATTCGATAAAAATGTCACGCTTTTTCTCTCGGAAACACTCATTTTTCAAAAATTAAAAGCATATGAAAAAAATCTGAAAAGCCCGTTGGAAAATTGAGCTTTTGGACCAACTTTTAGGACTACTGCAGGAAGAGAAACTGTACATTCAGTGGGGCTGGCAAACGATTGAAAAAACTGAAAATTTTCACTAATTTACAGATTTTTGCCTTTGGGTTTATGTTTTTACATTTAAACTTATTTACAAAAAATTTAAACTTACAATATTTATACAGTAAATTTGATGCTTTTTCCAATGGTGTAATCAAATTTGAATTTACTTCATCAAATAACGGAGCTATGACAGTTTTAGCGAACAAGGTCGAAAACACGAAAAAAATCTTAAAAGTGAAATATCTCGAAAACTAAGCCTCTAAAAAAATTACAAACTAACTAAAATTGAATAAACTTACTAGTCATGACACTATCGTCGTCAACGATAGTAAGGGGCCTGGTCAAAGTGCTCAATTTTCCACTTCCCATTTTCGAGGTTTCTTCATTTTCAGAATCTGAAACTATGATGGCGCAAAAACAATCATCTCAATAATCAGATTGAAATTTAAAAAAACAATTTATACGTCCTCACACGATACTCGTATTTATAGCTCAAAGAATAAACTTACTAGTCATGACACTATCGTCGTCAACATGGGGCCTGGTCAAAGTGCTCAATTTTCCACTTCCCATTTTCGAGGTTTCTTCATCTTCAGAATCTGAAACTATGATGGCGCAAAAACAATCACCTCAATAATCAGATTGAAATGTAAAAAAAAAAACAATTTATACGTCCTCACACGATAATCGTATCTACAGCTCAAAGAATAAACTTACTAGTCATGACACTATCGTCGTCAACATGGGGCCTTTTCGGTGTTCTCAACTTTCCACTTCCCGTTTCCGTACTTTCCTCATCTTCAGAATCTGAAACTATGGATTTGCAATATTGAACTGACCTGTATGAACTTAACTATTATACACAACAATAGAGCTGTTCTTTATGGTTTTTTGTTGTTGTATTTTTTGTTTTTCCGCTTCCTATCTTGAAGAATTCGGGAATTCTTCAGAACCAGAACCCATTGAGAGGAATTGGAAAAATTGATCCCAAATAGAGAAACCCTAGAAATCCGACTTATAAAAAAACCCATACTTATCTCTTCCACTAACCACGGGGTGGATCTTCAGCCTCGAGAAAACTGGCTTTGTGCTTAAGGGCTCTAACATTTTTCTGCCTGACCAAGCTATCTTCAGTATCTGTTTTCATCGAACTATCAGCAACGATCATGATACATACTCTAATGCTTATATCTTCAATTTATTGTTAGTTTTATGAATCACAATCGTATGCGTAGGTGTCTCATGCACAAACCTTCAGGTGAATTTTCGGTTTCGGAATAACTGGTTCTGTCCTGATGGACTTCAACTCTGACCAGGTAACCCTAAGTATCTTTGATACCTCGTTTCATTGAATTGCCTACAATGACCGGACATACTTTACATAATACGAGTATACTTGCAACTTATTTTTAATTATGTGATTTACAATCGTATGTTCATCTCATGAACTCACCATGGGAGGAAGCTTTGGTTTTGGTAGAAATGATGCTGTCCAAATAATCTTCAACATATTTGTTTCTGACCGGGTCAGTGACAGTAACTTCGGTTCGCAGTTTATCAATTGTGTCTGAAATGACAATAACATTAATTTTTAGTTTCGATTCAGATAACTCTAAACCTACCCACTTCACTCAGATAATATACAGAATCGTCCCCCGGTACTCCGAAAAGTGAAGAATTCTATCGAAAAATTACCAAATTCCTTGACTGTACATTCTTATTTCATATTATGAAATTTAAAATTCAGCTTGAAAAATTAGTTTAGTATGATTCAGTTTGGTTTGAAAATATTATTGGTTTTTTGGAATGACTTTGTTGATAAAGAGTGTTGTGGGCATCATTGCTGAAATATTTTTGTATCTTTCTATGCTTGCCAAGAATAGAAAAGATTATTGTCATGGCCTGAAAATCGCTCTATATTCCCTGAAAAAGTGGGTTTTAGCATACGTATTCAAGATAATGAACAATTTTATTTCAGACTTTGACTACTATTTTTGAATGTTTTGAAATGATGTCCTAGCTCCTGATACCATCTGTAAGGTGGCCTACACAGGTCTTCTCTGCCTTGTTAATAAGTGTGGAGAAGGGGTGTTCAGTAAACCCTTCTTAGTAGGCTAACATAGCCTGGAGGCACTCCACAATAGACCTTGTTAGGTCGCAGTGGAAGGAGTTTTATGCCAACTCATTAATGACCTACTAGGTACCTAGAAAAAAAAGATATAAATCGAATAATCATCACCAAATTGAAAATGGAGGTTTTGTATTGTATATTATTTTTACATTTCAATGAAACATGCTTCACATAAAAATTATTAGGTATATTTTCTCATTTACTCCCGATGTGGGACTTCTCTTCACTCTGTTCGAAGCACATTCCTAGTAATGTAGCACACCATGTTGAAAAAAAAATCAGTGGATTGAATTGTTCACTGAGGAAATTGAATATCAATATGTAAATACTTTATTCTAAAATCGAACCATCTTACCATATTTTTGGTCATTTCCTGTATTGTAGGTGTTCATTTCATCGCTCGAGATGCTCCTACTTTCATCGATAACTAAAGCGTTGGAATCTGAAAGGTAGCTTCAGGCTTAAATTTGTAAACATGAGTTGATGATAGGAATTAATGAGCGTTACCTATGAGTTTGAAAAATTGACTAGTCTGTTTTCAAAAGAGAGTAGATTTGATTATAAAAGTTCTGATATTAATTGATAATAAACTAAATGCGTGGGTAACACTCATTACGCTAGTCATTATCTATTGAATAATAATTGTAGAGGAATCCATGAAATCTACATTCTAGTAGGAAACTAAGGATTTTTATTGAGAATTGACCAAGAGGCCAACGTGGTCGTTCATCCAGTTCCTAGAGGTCGATTCTTGTGGTCCCCTTTTTCATTTTAATCTTGCGAGTACTGCCTGAGACAGTAACTGATGTGGTTGGCTTCGAAAAGGCACTAAGGGCTAAGCAAACACAGTTTGTCCCTCGCTCTGTTCGATAAAGCGGACGGATGAGATACCTGGAGCCTTCATTGAAGAGTATAAAGTTCTCGATCCAACTCTTCTGTGTTCTCTCATTCACAAAGAATCTAGGAGGCATACACTGATTTACAGGTAAAAACTCCTCAGAACACAGGCTCAACCGAAGCATCTATTGGCACAAAATACGAATCTCAATACCAGAGCCCCTCAGAGGAAGACTGCACAGACACCTAGATGCCAGGAAACGTGTGGCAAGATTGAAGAAAGGTATAAGAGTGAGAAACAAGAAATACTGGGAACTAATCAAGATATGATGCCAAGCAAGATTCTGTTTCTGACCATAATATACGCCTGCTGAGGTTCCACGGTCTTGTATCTATGTGGCAATTGCACAGAGAAGCCACTGAAGCGAAAGTGTCGGACAATTTACTTAGATGCAGCACATACCATGTCCTCATAACGTTTGTTGTGATAAGATGATGGATGACCTTTAGTACAGTCAAAATGTCATCCAAAATGAGGGTCACCTGGTGTAGTCGAGAAAAAAGGTTTTTTCCAGATGATGCCGCAATAGGTCATCCAAATTTTTGATATCGGAAGCATCCCGCGTCACGCTAAAATTTTCGAAAAACCTCGAAGTTTTTGCACTTTTCTTAGTTTCTTGTTCCTACCGCAGTAAGACTTGGGTGTCCTCAAGCGGTTGATCTATGGTGAAGGACGACAACACTCAGAAAAAAAATAACCACATTCAAATCCGTTTTAGACCAGTCTTCCAAAACCGTGAAAAACTATAGGAGTGTGTTTGAATATGTGTATTTGCCAGAATCTTGTGTATTCTGCCCAGGCCTTAGTTTTCAACTGATTTACGTGGTTTTTTTTTAGTTCGTTGCAGAAATCTATCTAGTTTTGCACTACTTCGATGGATTTTCGAATTTAGCCTTGGAATTGACGCTTGGAGTTAACGCTTTAACCCACCGCCGGGCGAGCCTTGGAGAGTCACTCAACCCGGCGCGCCCCAAACTCCGTGTGGCTTGTAAAAACCATTGAATTCATCGTCTTCTAGTCATGTTTTTTTTTCATATAACGGAGATATTTCAAAGAAAAACAATTCTTAATAACTTGAAAAAATATTTAGAACGTTTTGGCCTCAACTATAAAGTGTGTTTATCGAACTCCCTATCAAAAAATATGACTTCTCTTATTTCTATAGGTAATAGCTTCACGGTTGGATTAGTAATAGGAACTACTAATTTCAATATTGTCAGTCCAAAATTGGTACCGAAGTTCCAAATAATCGTTGGAAAGAAACCAAAAAGTCAGAAACAAATCGGACCTAACAGAAACTTCCAAATCAAAAATTGGCACCCATTTCAATTGAAAAAAATTACAAAAATTCGGAGAAAAAATCACGTGGAAAAGAAGAATTACAAAAAATATCTTTGGAAAAATTGCATAGGTATCTCATAAATCTAAGGAGAAAAGTTACTTGAACATTAGCCATAAAAACAAACTTTACATCTTCAAAAATAACTATCATATCCCCTTCATCAGAAGAAAAAAGTTTAAAAAAAATCAAATTTGAATAGAAAGAAGAAATTAACTTGCAAAAGTTAAGTTGCACTACCAGGCGCTCGCTTCACAGAGTGTGGTACCTGTCCCCTTTTAAGCATTGAATGCAACTGATATCATTTGTTTTGCAGCTAAAAACCACAGGAATGTATAGGGCATATCATGTACTAGGATTGCCTTGAGGCGTCAATACATTTCTTGGGCCCTACCACACTCCTTTTGGCAGAATTCGGTTTTACCGCACTGAGTGCGGCGTTAAAAAAACGTGTGTTTTCGAGCATAATCGTGTCTACGCGGTCCAGGCCTCGATTTTCCACCGATTTGCGTTTCTTTTCTTTGTTGTTGTTCGACACAGAAATCTATCAAGTTATGCAGTATGTCCAAATTTAGAGATTTGTTTTTAAGGGTGATGGACGGGGGGGGGGGGGGGTTAGAGAAAATAAGGAGCATTCTGTAAGTATCTTGAGCGAGCTATTTACTCTTCAGTTCTCAACCGATTCGACTTACATTACTTTCCAGTTATATAATACTTCACCAGAGTATCGAAATTAGCATGGGGAAGGTGCGATTGGGGTTAAAATATTCACAAAATATCCAATTTTTCAATGTTTCGGTTCTTTTATAGCTTATTATTGTACCCAAGCTTTGAAATTGAGAGAACATAATCAATTTGGATGTTCATGAACTATTGTTTGTGCCACCATGAAACAAATCAGTGGTTCGCCATGGTTCCGGAACACCAGAAACCACGTACATCGTGGTTATCGTGTGTATCATCTTGAACAATGATGAAAGTTGAACGTTACAACGTATTACCACTGGTGCCTGACTGGCAGAGTTGGTATATGAGTGTGGGGGGGGGGGGAGAGACTCGAATTCGCATGTTGGATGTCATAGTTCATGGATTTCAAAATGCTGTTCAAATTCGAGGCTAGGATGCCGCCAGATATGTTACTGTGGGGTCCACTATTTCTCTCTCAAAATACTAACTAAATTACTCTTACATTGAAATAGTTTTGTGCGGTAGGAAGGTAAATAAAAATGCTGCAAATCATTGGACAATGGTTTATTATTTTTCTACATAAATCACTCGTCTGCAAAGAACACGGCTTTACCATTGTTACCACCAACCAACATGAAGAAGAACATCGATCGCATTTCGGTCAGGTAAAATTTGAACACAGATTAGGCCTCTTTTGCGATTCACACTCGTGTTTCTGATTTATCGTAAGTCCAACCCTTAAGTTCTCGTAGGGAGCGAACGGTTTGTCCTACAGGGCTCCGCGTGGTCTCTAAAATTCTAAAAATTCAATACTATCTTAAATTGATGGGAAAACAATACCTTTATATCAACATTTTTTGAGTTAGGGCGTTTTCAAAATTTCAGCCCTTATTTTCCAACCCTTACAAGTTACCGACATCAACCAAAAGCTTCGGAGCATATGGAGCCCATATACCAAATTTTATTAAAATCGGTCCATGGGAATTTAAGGAAAGTACCGCTCACGGCATCCTCCCGCCGGCCAAATTTTTATTCGATTTTTGGATTCTACGTACCTTGAAACGTAAACCAACAAATTTTGAGATGGGAGGGGGTTGAAAAAAAAATTTTTTGGTCGATTCCAAAGATTCATTATAGAAAATAATAAACCAAAAAAAGTTCCTAATATAATACTAAGCCTAATACTATAGTGCCGAATACTAAGTTAGACCCATTTTGGAAGGCTGTATCTTCGCGCCATCAATTTCTATCGATTTTGCCACTACCTGACAGTTGTAGAATGAACATCATTGTTCAGTGATGCATGCATTCTAGGGGATGCCCCATTGAATGAAGATTAGTTCAGTTTCAACTATTAAGTGATGAAACATACATTATTATTGACTTTGCTACTCCACAAATAGTGCCACCCAATGTAATTTAATCGGTATGTTGAGGAAGTACCATACCTATCACTTTTAGCATTATGAGATCCCAAAACATTTGATACCGTAAAAGTCGAATCCCTCCTCAACCTTAACCATCAAAACATTTCTGACGATGTGCGAGCCTCAAATTTGAACAGCGTTTTAAAATCCATGATCTACGATACATCGTATACGGGTACCCCCTCCACAAGTCTTTCAGCGGTACGATCCAGGCTTCTATCTGTTGCTTTTTATGTATTGTACAGAAGATCACATCTGTAATGAAGGTGTTACACCAATAAAACCCTCGAAATGCGCAGTTTCTCGTGTCCTGTCACCATGATGGTGATCCCATTGATTCCATTCACGGAGGGCACAAGGAATAGTTCTTTAAACTCAAGGGGCATATTGATTATGTTCCTCGAATTTCATGCTTGGGTTCCATTACTAAGCCTTAATAGGAAATGAAATGAAGAAAACTTCCCCCACACCATTGTAAATTTGATACTGCAATGGAAGTAATGTGCAACTGGGGTAGTTGTCTGAGTCGAACAAAAAATGGAACACCGAAAACGTTTGAGAATTGAGGACTAGGCAGCGCACTCAAGAAATTGTCCAATTCAAAGGTTTACATCCATACACTACAGATATATGGCGTTTTCGTGGATTTGATTCAGAGTGGTCAAATACGGATTTGTATGTGGTTATTTCTCTCTCAGTTGAATTTTGTTCTCATTAACCCCAAATTATCGCATAAGGGACGCCCAAGTCTTGCTGTGAGACGTCCTATTTATTATATGATGGAAAACAAAAAAGTTGACCGAATACTGAACTCTTTGTATTTTTGAACTTGCCAATACAAGCTCTACAAGTTTTAGATAGAGAGAAAAAATATATAAATTATTGGAGCGAAGATAAAACCTCCCGAAAACGGGTGCAACGCACTTTATGGAAAACTTGGCAAAAGTTTTCACTTTTTAGGACGTCCCACAGTAAGACTTGGCGTCCTTATGCGATCGATCTGGGGTGAAGTTGGACAACACTCAACAGAAAAAAAAAATAACCACACAGTAATTCGTTTTAGACTCATTCTGAATCCAAATCCGCGAAAAAAAACCATAGGTGTATGTCTGTGTGTGTATGTGTGTATGTGTGTGTGTAACAAAATCTTGTGTACTCTGCACAGGCCTTAGTTCTCAACCGATTTTCCTGGTTCTTTTTTGTTCGGCGCGGAAAACTATCTAGTTGTGCACTACGTCGCCGGAATTGCGAATTTTGCCTTTTTAGGGGGGGGAAAGGGGGGGTTAATGCTCGAAAAACGTGCGTTTTTGGGCATAAATCTTGTGTACTCTGCCCAGGCCTTAGTTCTCAACGATTTTCGTGGTTCTTTTTTCGTTTGACGCGGATACTATTTAGTTGTGTCACTACGGCGCCGGAATTTCGGATTTTGCTTTTAAGAGGGGGAAAGGGGGGGTTAATGCTTAAAAAACGTGCGTTGCGTGCATAATCTTGTAAACTCTGCCCAGGCCTCAATTTCCAACCGATTTGCGTGTTTCTTTTTTGTTTGACTCAAATAACTTCCGAGTTGTACATGATTTTACCAGAGTACCAAAAGTCGCAAGGGGGAGGGGGTGAGTGAGGGGATAATATTCACAAAAATATCCGATTTTTCAATATTTCGGTTTCTTTACTGCTTACTAATTATACCCAACCTTTGAAATTGAGGAAAAATTCTCATTATACCTCGGGATTTTCATGAATTATTCTCTGTCCCACTATGGAGCTAATAGTGGTGCCACAATGGTGCCAGGACACCATAACCGCATATTTCGTGTTTTTTTTTTTTTTTTTTGTGTGTTTCACCTTGAATACGGATGTGAACCTCAACGGACCTAAAAATACTAAATACTTAATAAATAAATAAATACTAAATACTAAATACTAAAACTAATAGATGAAAGTTCAATGTTACGACGTATTTCCGCTTTGGTGCCAGACCGGCACCACTGGATGAGGGGGGGGGGGTGAACTCGAATTCGCATGTTGGGTGTCGTAGATCATGGATTTTGAAATGCTCTTCAGATTTGAGGCTCCCATGCCGCTAGAAATGTTATGGTGGATAATGGAGGGGGAGGGGGGGGGGTCAGTATTTCTTGCCTAAAGTAATAAATAATTACATCGAGTGAAACATTTTTATCACTTAACAACTGGTTAAACTTATCTAATGCTTATCCAATGGGACGTCCCCTGGAATGCATGCATTACTAAACAATATGTTTGAGAGAGCATAGAAAGTGACCAGTTTTTCAGATTCCAATTTCTTTTTGTGGATAAACGCAAAATTTTGTCGTCATTACTTCGTTACTTATTGTCTCTTTTATTGGGATAAACCGTTTCAAACTTATGAGCTAAAAACTGAGAAAAGTGCTAAAATTTCGAGGTTTTTCAAAAATTTGAACACGACGAGGGATCGTAGGTCGAAAATTCTCCAGAACAACGTGTTTTTTGTTTTGTGGATTTGAAAAAATTATTTTGGGAATGCCAATAAATGTGGATTAGGTGGTATCAGTACTTGACCAAAGGCGATGCTTCAGAGATCCAAAACTTGGACTACACATTGCAGCATCATTTCATACGTCAGATAAAAACCTACTGCCCTCGACCAAGCAAGGTCAAATATGTTCAGCATGTTTTATTTGACTGGACCGCTAGGTAATATCTCTGTGGTCATTTCACACCAACTCGCATCATGATAAATGCTGTTCGCTAAATCCAAATGTTATTTGCCTGCACTTCTAATGCACAGACATCGGGAAACGGTAAGGATCGCGAGTGATGGGAAAATTTGGGGTTAGAAGGCCTGATAAATGCAGACATCCTACCGTGTATTTTATTAATAATTTCCTTGAACTTACCAGGAGTGCTATTGGCTTCACTCGCTCGAACACTGTAAGGATTGAAATCTTCAATTTGAGCGTCCGCAGGGCCGGCTCCGAGGTCGCTATCTGGAATACACCGAGAAGAAAAGTTCAATAAAATGCAAGTATTTCTATAAGTAGCCCTGATATTAGAAGCTAAGTGGATAATCGCGTCAGTACCCACTGCAGCACAACGCATCACCGATATCCAATTCTTCCTGACCTCAATATTATCACACATGCTGTGCAAAGTACAACTTAGCGGCCACTAGTGTGCAATGAATGAAAGCGTGCCAACTTACCGGAAGTTGAATCATCTGTTGAACTACTGAGCGTGTTTGGTTTCACGTTTACGAAGCTCGCAGTATTTTCTTCAGCTCTCTTCTTCAAGATTCCTTCATGACATCCTGAAACTGAACAATCATCGTTTACAGCATACTATTTGCTTAATTCAGAAAACATATTATGTTTCTTTTTGAAAGTAGCAACTAAGCGCTATTTTAATTTCTCGGATCTATTTATCATTCGAAAATAATGAACTGAACCCCACTTTAAAAAAGCTGCTAATTATTAGACAAAGGTTTATTTTTTCTCTGTAGATCACTCGTCTGCAAAGAACACGGCTTTGCCATTGTTACCACCAACCAACATGAAGAAAAACATCGATCGCATTTCGGTCAGCTAAAATTTGAACGGAGATTAGGGTAAGGTGGGGTAAGGTCCGGCACGGGGGAAGTCCCCGCACAAGGGTTTTCTGTGTTACTGTGCAAGTTATGATTATGTCCGTTGGATGGTAAGCCAATTGCCATGTCGCGAGTTCTGTGTGGAATTTCCTGTAGTGCGGATCAGCGTGGTGACAGACAAAATGAGGTAAGTTTGTTTTTCCTCCGCTCTGATGTAATATTTATGATTATTTACTTCAATGATATGTTTCCGTAATCGTTGATATTCGTGTCTGTTGTGTTGCGTCAGAAAAAGGTGCTTCTTCCCGTCAAAACCCCGTGACAACGCTCTTGGTAACCATATTTTTACTTGTCTGAGGTCGATTTTAGTCAAAATGGCAAATTGGGGCAAAGCCCCGCACTCTTTGTGGGGCAAGATCCCGCACAAATTTGTGCGGGGACTTGCCCCTTCGTTTTTATTTGGAAGACGGCGATGATAAATTTAGGTACCTTCATGCAGTTAACCATGCACAGAATTGACTTATATGTCAGGTACCACTACCTATTTGTATGTAACTTGTTTTTATTCTGTTCCCCACTATCTTCTTTCATTTATAATTCCAGAAACTAAAGGTACAAGTATCTAACCAGCATTTTGGGAGTTATTGGAATCCTGCAGTTTGTTGTACTTTTTTTAAACGCGATACCTGCTTACTTTGTTATTAAACAAACAATGTGTTAATTTTAGGGGAAAAAAATCAGAAAAATGTATTTTCCTGGACGATCATTTAACTTTTTTCTTGTCTCAAATTTTAGTTGTGTTGCATTTAATTCAATGTTTTGTGATTTTTCGAATATTCTACAATTGACTTTTCATTGTGCATTGAAGATGTGTGGGAAATTTATTACCAGCAAATGCTATAAACTATTTGACTGTGACCCTTTGTTAATTGTTTAAAAAAATGAGTTGCTTACTGTTATTAAGGCATGTGAACTTTAAAAAAAAATTTATTTTGTAAAAAATGTGATGTTTTGACTGAATAGATGAGCATATTTGAATAAATATATTGGCTTTCTGTCTGAAATTAATGCCTTTCCCCAGAATGGGGCAAACCCCCGCACTGCGGGGATTTGCCCCATGACTGCGGGGACTTACCCCTTCCTGTGGGGCAAAGCCCCGCAGACACAAATTTTTAAAAAACGTTCAGTTCTTCCATAATACTGATGACATAGTGATGAAAATTGTCAGGCATTATAGCCAAGGTCCCAAACTAGTATCCCAATGAGTTGGTTGAGGGATATTGACCTAGTAGGTGTTTATAAATGGAAAACATTCGAAAGTGCGGGGACTTACCCCACCCTACCCTACTCTTTTGAAAAAAAAAAAAATTAAAAATTTACTGAAATACCCCATTTATGACTAAAGGTGCCCTCCCACTAGGTCAACTAGGTCAATTTTCTAGAAATATAATGGGAAATGAATGGCAGCCCGTCCACTGGGTCAACACCGCGGCGTGGGTCGATAATTTTTCGCAATCTGCGGCTCTCCAGACTTCTAAAGCGCAGCTGCATGCCGCGCCGAGCCGCCCCACAGTTCCAGTAGACGGAGGGCGAACCGAAAAATTGTCGAAGAAATGAAGTGTTCTGCTTTTGTATACGAGGCTTAATCAACGTGTGAAGCTCAAAAAACTTCAAAAAATCTTGGAACAGGTGGAATGGAAAAACTCTTCCCCAGGTCCATCCTCTTAGCGTTTATTGGATGGACCCAAAATCTTCTCTTTTTCCCACCAATTTGGTCCTCTTCTTCTGCTTCCAAAGCTGCTCCTAAAACGAACATTTCTTCGTCGTCCGATGAAAACATAATATCTATGCCCGACATTTTCCTGAGAAGGCACCTTCACTCGACGCGGAACTGGCAAAACGACGGGTCGAAAAATTTTATCCGCTCCAGTGGACGGAGCTCAAGAATTTCGCGTCGCGCTGCGCCTCGCTGTCGACCTAGTGGACGGGCAGCTTAAGTTGACTTTGGAACGAACTCAGGTGAAATGAGATAGATGGGAGTAATCAGAAAGGATAATATATTCTGAAGAAAACCTGGCCTGAAACCGATAACAGTAATGAAATAAGGAAAGTAGTCGAGAGAGGGAAATAGGCTGAGTATTTTTACTACAAGGTAGGTGTTTGATGGGTGGAGAACTGGTGTCTCGATCTGACAACATGTGTTCAGCTAGAGGTACCACCATTTTAACTTTTATTTGTTACATCTATGATCCTAGGAGGCCACACCGACCGCTCCCAGCCAGCTCTGAAAAGGCCTCCGGTGGGTCTACTCGGTAGGCCTCGAGCCAAGGTGAGTAGAGGAGACGTGAAGTCACCAGAGTCCCAGCCGTCTCTGGTACTTCAACCGGGCGTACATTGTTTATAAAAAATACGCTATACCGTTTGTTCTGTTTACATTTCGGTTTCTTAGGTTGAACGCAACTTTCTTCAATTCAGAAAACTGTGTGAAAATTAGACAATTTTGAAGTAGGCAAGGAATGAATGAAAAACGTCTAAAACGCGAAATCCGAGTGAAATTATGAATTTCCATCAAAACCAGTCCATAATTTCCTAGTTTTGCTCGGGACAACAAATCATTCTTTAAAATACTCTAAAGAACCGTTTTTGGTGAAAATGAACAGAAGTTTCAACGGCTAAAATTCCAACAATTTGAAGAAATTAGATGATTTTGAAGTTTTGCCAATTAAAACATATTGTTTAGTAATGCATGCATTCCAGGGGACGTCCCATTGGATAAGCATTAGATCAGTTAAACCAGTTGGTAAGCGATAAAACTGTTTCACTCGATGTAATTTACTTATTACTTTAGGCAAGAAATAGTGACCCCCCCCCCCCCGTCGCCATTATCCACCATAACATTTCTAGCGGCATGGGAGCCTAGAATCTGAAGAGCATTTTAAAATCCATGATCTACGATACCCAACATGCAAATTCTAGTTCACCCCCCCCCCTCGACCAATGGTGCCAGTCTGGCACCAAAGCGGAAATACGTCGTAACATTGAACTTTCATCTATTAGGTTTAGTAGGCAGTCCGTCGAGGTTCACATCCGTATTCAAGGTGAAACACAAAAAAAAAAAAAAAAACACGAAATATGCGGTTTATGGTGTCCTGGCACCATGGTGGCACCACTATTAGTTCCATGGTAGCACGGAGAATAATTCATAAAAATCTGGAGGTATAATGAGAATTTTTCCTCAATTTCAATGGTTGGGTAAAATTAAAAAGCAGAAACGGAACCGAAATATTGAAAAATCGGATATTTTGTGAATATTATCGCCCCACTCACCCCCTCCCCTTGCGAATTTTGGTACTCTGGTGAAATCATGTACAAGTCGGAAGTTATTTGAGTCAAACAAAAAAAGAAACACACAAATCGGTTGGAAATTGAGGCCTGGGCAGAGTTTTCAAGATTATGCGCTCAAACGCACGTTTTTTAAGCATTAACCCCCCCCCCCCCTTTCACCCCCTTAAAAAGCAAAATTCGAAATTCCGACGCCGTAGTGCACAACTAGATAGTTTTCCGCGTCGAAGAAAAAAAGAACCACGAAAATCTGTTGAGAACTAAGGCCTGGGCAGACGACACAAGATTATGCCCAAAAACGCACGTTTTTTGAGCTTTAACTCCCCCTTTCCTCCCCTTAAAAGGCAAAATTCGAAATTCCGGCGACGTAGTGCACAACTAGATAGTTTTCCGCGTCGAACAAAAAAAGAACCACACACACACACACATACACACACACACACACACAGACATACACCTATGGTTTTTTTCGCGGATTTGGATTCAGAATGGTCTGAAACGGATTACTGTGTGGTTATTTTTTTTTTCTGTTGAGTGTTGTCCAACTTCACCCCAGATCGATCGCATAAGGACGCCCAAGTCTTACTGTGGGACGTCCTAAAAATTGGCCGCAAACAGGCAGGAATATTAATGAAAAGACTGAAACATTAATTTCGAATGAAAATTTACATTTAAACGATTCACATCTCTTCTTCAAACCACACTAAAGTTAAAATTTCACAAAAACTAAAAAATTTCTAAAAAAAAAAATTCAAATCGAGTAATTTGAAAAAGTTGTATGAATGATTCTGTAGTACCTATTGAATAAGACAAGAAATTCGCCATAAAATAGCTCTTAAACGCTCAATTTGAGTAAAAAGTTTGAATTTTAAAGAGCGGGCCATAATTCCCTGGTTTGCCCGATACTGGTATTTGCGGACTTGTGTGACAGATACGAAACCGAAATTGTTCAGGAAGGTGTAAAATGGAAATTTTAATTTTTAACGTTCTAAAGTTAAAACAATACTTCCGCTACCTTGATAGATTCGGAAGAAAAATATTCAAAAAACCTACTGTAAACCCAAAAATTCCAATAACCGGCGAAATGACAGCAAAATCAGAGCATGATTTCTTTAACATCCCAAGGAATTCTCTGTACAAGTAAGTTGGTATTATTTTTCTATTTTGTAGTACCTACCTAGTTCTTAGATACCTACTAAGTGATGCAATTAATAAAAAAAAAAATTAAATAAAAAAAATTAAATAAATAAAAAAAAAAAAAAAAATTTATTTCGCAACTTTCTGAAACATAACTCACCTGTATCAAGCCAGGCATGAGCTCGGGAAGGAACGGCAGGAGGACCGCATCGGGCTGCGCTTCTATCACTTTCGTGATGGCTTTTATGACAGAGAGGTTGTACGGATAAGTTCCCGCCGTCATAAGTGGAATCAGTACCTGAGAAAAGACAACAAATTCGAGTGCGTGAGATTCGTAATCCTGTTTCCATGTCTACCGACGAGAGCATTGCTATTGAACAAAATCAAGTTGACAACTTGATGTATAGAATCTGCAACTCACCCTTAAAACTATATCAGGCATCAAGGCAGTCGCTATTTCTTCTATGCAAGGCTCAGTGTGCTTTGCTAGCTGTAACACGTCAAACAATCATAAACATCAAATTAGATATATGAAACTTACGATACTCGAAAACTAAAGTAATTCTTTCACGATGTACGCTAGATCACAACCTGAGGCCTGGTTCAAGAAAAACACTAATTCTCAAACAAGTTTTACGACGGTACAAATAAATACAGATATGCAAATAATATGAAGGTGGAATCTAACATAATCGAGGTATAATACGAGGGTGTAACACGAGTTCACGAACTTTCTCCCGCGTGTTCTACAACTAATTTCCAACAAAAAGTGCCTCTTGACATTTTTTGATATCTCCACTCAAGTGCCTTTCTTTTCACTTTGAAAATTTTTTCTCGTGTTTTTGATCTTTGCTCAATAAATCTACCATCATAACTCCCTCAAATCAAGAGTTAGCTCAAATCTAAAAAAAATCCATTGGAAATAGCGTTAAATTTGCAATCTTTTTGATGCCCAGTAACATTTTTTCAAGTGGAGTTGAGATGTGCAAACGATGAATGAAAAGCGAAACTCGTCAAAATCTTGAAATCGCTTGTTTTTCAGTCGCCTGGTAGCCATATCAATTCTTGACGCAAAATTGTGAAACTTCCCTAAAAGGTTCGCCAAAATATCAGCTTTCCTACGCTGTAATCAACAAATATTTTACAATCGAATTTAAGGGAGAAATTTACGTTTGAACGCGGAAAAACGTGCATTTTTTTCAAAAAAAATCAACGGTTTGAATAATAAAGAGATTTTATTTAGACTTTTTCAAATTTTATAATAGACTCCGGGGTCTGCTCCGCCGCGGCTCCTCCAAAGCACAGAGTCCCACAGAGTCAAACCGATTTCGTTGAAAAAAAATTCACGTTTTCCCGCGTTCAAACGTAAAATTTTCCCTTAAATTCGATTGTAAAATACTTTTTGATTATACCGTTGGAAAACTGATGAAATAGAGCAGTTTTTAAGCTTTTGAGAAGCTCTGGAAAATACCTTGTTTTAATGAAAAAAATTATAAAAATTAAAAAGGAAAAAAAAACAGAAATCGGCAAATTTTCAAGTTTGAGGTAAAAATACTTCTCCAGCGTTCAGTTTTTCTCGACTGGTCAACGGCTCATCTATTGAGTCATTTTACGCTCTTTCCAACGGTATCCTTATTTTAAATTTTTGAGGGTATTTAATTGGTTGTTGTGGAGAAGGAAGCAGAGGACGTCAATATACTTTATTCACTTTATTCGGCAAGCGCTGTCGGAGCAAACTATGGCCGCTTTTCAAGCCTATGTTCACTCTGCAATTATACTCCCACTATCTTCCATCCCTCCTCTATCACCAAAAACTCACCTCTGCCAATCTTGAAAACTATTCTCACTTTCTCTTCTAATTCTCATCACCTGTGATCACCTGAGATTGTTGTCCCTGTTAAAATTGAAAAAGTTCTCCTGTCTGTGATCCCCTCTAGTCATTGTTTAATTGTTAATTAGTTTTAAATAATTTTTAGATCCTGCCAGTGATTTGAAAAGAATAATTGTTATGGAAATGGACGAAGTGAGAATAGTTTTCAAGATTGGCAGAGGTGAGTTTTTGGTGATTGAGGAGGGATGGAAGATAATTAAGAGAAGTATAATGAGGAATTTCACCGATTTCTGTTTGCATTTTTCCTGAATAGTTAATGGTGTGGGATAGATGAAAATCGGGCTGATTTCGGAAAACAAGTCTCCTGTTATTTTTGGGAGACAGACAAAATTTTTAATTTCAAAACTAACCGGGAAAACAGATGTGAAGCGGGAACGCTCGCTGATTGGGCTGTTCGGATCGCCGTCTCCTCCCAGTGTTGCCCATTGGGACGACGAAATCGTGTTTTCTAAGAGAAAAGTTATCAAACAAAAACAGAGGAAACCTAATTTTCCCCATCTCGCTTTTTCTATTTTTTCTTCAGTTTTTCGATTTCGAACTTTACTGTTTCATGAAATTTTGCATCTGGGGACTATGGATTTCTCGATCTCAGCGCTTCAAGCGGCCATAAATGAACTATTCCAGCATGACGTCATTTTCCCGGGTTTTTTAAACATTCTTATTTTCTACACTGTTTTGTTTATTCGTAAATTAGGAAGTTCGGGCTGAAAGTTTGCCTTAGGAGGTTTTTAAAGGTGCTGAATCCGATTTTGGGGTCAAAAATAGGAAATTCCGACATGGTGAAATTCCTCATTGCAGAGTGAACATAGGCTTGAGAAAGCGGCCATAGTTTGCCCCGACAGCGCTTGCCGAATAAATGTGAATAAAGTATATTGACGTCCTCTGCTTTATTCTCCACAACAACCAAGAAAATGACTACAGCAGGAGTACAGAACAACAAGGGTAATGTAAGGGAGTTATGGCCGTTTTAATGGTGTGAGGTCGAAAATACAAAAAAAATCTCGGTTCGATCGATTCTACAAGGTATTTCCAACAAAAAATGTCTCAGGAATTTTAACACAGAATGTGTTTTTGCGATGACCTACCGAAAAAAAATCGTCACGAAAAAGCGACAGAAAAAACATCTGGTGATATGTTTATTGGTTGTCATGTTAATGTCAACTCCACATTTATTATTGTTGTTTTTTATTTAACGGATGACTAGTATCGCAAAAACACATTCTGTGTTCCTATGATTTCATACAGAGTATGGAAAAAGAAATAAACCGGGGGGTGCAGGGGGGCGGAGCCCCCCGCCGAGGCGCAAAGCGCCGAGTTTTCTTAACCCACTCAACATGCCTTTTTTTCACTTCGAAGTTTTTTTTTCGCGTTTTCGACCTTACGTCATTAAAACTGTCATGACACCTATTATTTACCTTTTACCTATTATTATTCAAATTTGATCTCCAAGCCACTTAGAGTAAAAACAAAATCTTTAAGCAATAAACCATTCCTAAAATATTAAGTCAAAACGCTGCAAATCATTGCTCAAAGGTTTATTATTTTCTGATCTGAAGAGTGAAGAAGATCTCCTCGAATTCTGAAGACGCCTGGAAGAGCACTTCCATTCAATAGGATTGAAAATGGCTTCGGAGCTCACTCAGCTGATCAGTGATCTGAAGAGTGAAGAAGATCTCCTCGAATTCTGAAGACGCCTGGAAGAGCACTTCCATTCAATAGGATTGAAAATGGCTTCGGAGCTCACTCAGCTGATCAGTGATCTGAGGAGTGAAGAAGATCTCCTCGAATGCGGAAGACGCCTGGAAGAGCACTTCCATTCAATAGGATTGAAAATGGCTTCGGAGCTCACTCAGCTGATCAGTGATCTGAGGAGTGAAGAAGATCTCCTCGAATGCGGAAGACGCCTGGAAGAGCACTTCCATTCAATAGGATTGAAAATGGCTTCGGAGCTCACTCAGCTGATCAGTGATCTGAAGAGTGAAGAAGATCTCCTCGAATGCTGAAGACGCCTGGAAGAGCACTTCCATTCAATAGGATTGAAAATGGCTTTGGAGCTCACTCAGCTGATCAGTGATCTGAGGAGTGAAGAAGATTTCCTCGAATGCTGGAGACGCCTGGAAGAGCACTTCCATTCAATAGGATTGAAAATGGCTTTGGAGCTCACTCAGCTGATCAGTGATCTGAAGAGTGAAGAAGATTTCCTCGAATGCTGGAGACGCCTGGAAGAGCACTTCCATTCAATTGGATTGAAAATGGCTTTGGAGCTCACTCAGCTGATCAGTGATCTGAGGAGTGAAGAAGATCTCCTCGAATGCTGGAGACGCCTGGAAGAGCACTTCCATTCAATAGGATTGAAAATGGCTTTGGAGCTCACTCAGCTGATCAGTGATCTGAGGAGTGAAGAAGATTTCCTCGAATGCTGGAGACGCCTGGAAGAGCACTTCCATTCAATAGGATTAAAAATGGCTTTGGAGCTCACTCAGCTGATCAGTGATCTGAGGAGTGAAGAAGATTTCCTCGAATGCTGGAGACGCCTGGAAGAGCACTTCCATTCAATAGGATTGAAAATGGCTTCGGAGCTCACTCAGCTGATCAGTGATCTGAAGAGTGAAGAAGCCTTTGAGCAATGATTTGCAGCGTTTTTTACCCACCAACATTTTTTCTACCTACCAACTTTTTTTTACCTACCAGCTAGGTACTACCTACCACACCATACTGGCTTAACACCTTCACAATCAAGTTTATTAGAAAGAACTAAACGCTTCACACTCGATTGGAAAAATAGAAAGCTTCATATGGAAATTTGATTACTGGTTGCGCAGAAGGCACAACTGTATACAAATCGAAGAAATGAACAGCGATCGCATTTTAGTCCGATAAAACTTGAATGGAGATTACACCTCTTTTGCGATTCACACTCATGATTCTGTTTTATCGAAGGAAAACCTTCAAGTACTCGTAGGGACCGAACGGTTTGTCCTACAGAGCTCCGGGTGGTCTCAAAAATTTTTTAAAATTCAATACTATTTAAAATTGGTGAAAAAACGATACCTTTATTTCGAGAGTTTTCGAGCTAGGGCACTCTCGAAAATTTCAACCCTTAATTTTCACCCCTTAGAAGTGACCTACATCAACCAAAAGCTTCGCGGCACAACTAGACCCCAAATGGAGCCCATATACCAAATTTGAACCAAATCGGTCCAGTGTTGCTAAGAAAAGTGCCGCGTACGGCGTACGGCGGACGGAAGGAAATTTTTTTATTCGATTTTCGTATTCTAGTACATCAAATTTTGAGGGGGGGGGGTTAAAATTTTTTTTTTCTTGCTCGATTCCAAAGGCTTATTATTGAAAATAATAAACCAAAAGCAAACATTATTTTTTTTTCGAAATTCGATTGTTTCTTTTCGAAGTTTTCACTTTGAACGACGCATGCCCTTTCCGATCGGCTCTCTTCGAGAAAAACATGCTCAAATCGTCAGCTTTCCGAAGGTCTATCAATTTTTCTTTTTAAAATTCGAATTGGAAGAGTAAACCAAATTTGAATGCAAGAAAAGTGTTTTACGCAGTGTATGGTCACGGTTTGATCTCAAGATAACTTGACGAGTTTGGTATCATTTCCTATGTAATGCTTTATGCTAAATCCATGGTGATACTTCCGAATAATTCAGACTGCTAGAAAGCGGATTTTTCGAAGAAAACCTTCGTTTTTCGTACATAAAATACGCATTATTCGTAGATATGGTAGTGAGCATAAAGTAACACCATTCTACTCAATAAAGACATCAATCAGCTAGAAAGTTGAAAACACCAATACTCACTTCTCTATTAGGATCTGAGTAGGCCTTGATAACATTAATTAGGATTAGTTCGGTGAAAGACTGTAGTTGCGAGCCGAGCGTTCGTTTCTTCAGCATTTCGCAAAGGGCGCTAAGGGAGGCTTCTCTGGATTCGAGGTCACCTTGGATATACCCTAGAATTATCCTCAAGATTCTCCTGTAAAATCGAATAAATCAAGATTTAAGATTAGATCATCTACGAGCTTAGCATAAATATAGCATTTACAGATTTATTTCACCCTTTCACAAACTCATCCCAGCCCTTCTGATGATGAAAAAAAAACGTCGTTCCTATCACCCTTCTGGCGGTAGTAAGGGAAGTAAATACAACACTTATACCTTGTCCATGCGTTCTTGGCAGGTTGCCCGACCAGCTAAGGACTAATGCATTTTTCACCCCTTCAATCAACGAAATTCTACCAGCTAAATATACTACAATTTCTATTGATGAATTTGAATTCTTCGTAAAATTTGAGTCAGAATGAGACCAAACAACACAAAATCAGGTTGTGTTTAAACTTTTTTCATCATGCAGCTGGTTTTCCCCCGTAATACATACTTGAAAAAAATCAGTGTTTTTGTACTTGTAACAATTTGGGACAAATTTCACAATAGGGGTCTGGGCTAAGAATGACGTGGTCATTAAAACAAAAAACATTAATAAAAATAATAATTTTTGTATTAATTAAATTGTGTTTAGATTTGTTCTTTTCAAAAATTTCCCCTGAATTTGAATTTTATTGAAATAATGACGAATCTCGTAATCCAACAACGTTTACTAATCGTAGAGGAG
Source organism: Apolygus lucorum (assembly GCA_009739505.2). Taxonomy (NCBI): domain Eukaryota; kingdom Metazoa; phylum Arthropoda; class Insecta; order Hemiptera; family Miridae; genus Apolygus; species Apolygus lucorum. The sequence goes on from CM019168.2 coordinate 50,836,954, forward strand.
ACAAACACAGTACCCGAGGAGTTAATTCAGCTAAGCAAAAAGTGTTGTTTTTACTCTACTTGTATTTTGCTCATAAGAAGGGCTGGTAAGAGTTAAATTTGTAAAAGTTGAATTTAATTTATAAAAGGTTGAAATAAATATATCAATGCTATATAATGCATCACAATTTTATAGCATCACGCCCTTCACTTTTTCCATAAGCGCATAACCAGTCGAGTACAGAGTTCATTTCATATCGTTTCAGATGGTGCAGCAGATGGTGCACTGGGAGTAATGATCTTCCGTGGGGAGAAACGCTAGAATGTCCATGGTTGATAAGATAACTAAAACGTCGAGGTCTGTTGCCAAGAAGATTTGCTCTTTCGCAGGTGCTTCTCTGAGCAAAGCCTGCATGTTTCTCCCTACAGCTTAGAAACTCCAAAACCAGTAGATCATTGCAAAGACTCTCCAAGATCAATTTGATAAGATCTTCGAGAGGAGAACTCTGAAGGTTTGTCCAGAGAAGTAGCCCCGAGGGGTTCGGAACTGGACACGACCATTTATGCCTGTCAGGAGGAGTCCAGGCGCCTCTACCCCCTCCCATTTTCAGTTCTGGTTCAGGACTGCTTCTCCGAACAAACTTAAACAAGAATTAAATTAAGAGGAACAAGTGATCTTACTTGAAGTGATGACTAATAACCACAGGATCTGCTTCCTTCACATGAGTTGCTAGGAGAGAGAGGGCAAGTTTCTTTTCATCTCCAGCTAAGGTGTCTATCGTGTCGAGAGTTTTTCCTAATGTGTCTTCATGTCCCGTCAATTCGGCTGCAAAATAAATCAATTAATTAATTTAAAAAATAAATAAAATAAAATAAATTGACCGAAGTATAGTTTTATTTACTAAATTAGAAACAAAGAATCAAGAAGGGAGAAATCTTTCGATCAAGTCGAAAGACGATCTAAATCGCCAGCTTAAGCTGCGTCCACACTTGCAACATTTGGCCGCTCTGAACCTTGCTCCGATCCTCTGGCGTGTTCGGGGCGGGAAAACTTCAAAGGAATGAGGATCGGAGGAGCGGAGCGCAGTCATTCATCTTGCATCAAAGAAATGTTCGGAGTGGGGTGAGCTTTATATGGGCGGAGCGAGGTTCGGAGCGCTGCAATGTTCAGGACAGAAGAGCGGAGCAAGGTTCGGAGCGGCCGACTGTTGCAAGTGTGGACGCAGCTTTACATTTGAATGTGGATGAGTTTCAGGCTCTGATGGCTTAAGGCGCCCACACACTGTCAGTTTAACTGAAGGCAATCGTAGGGCTGTTGATCGAGGTTACCCACACAATATCAGTTAATCTGAAGGCCATGGACTGCAGTCTGTAAAAACACAGACGGTGTGTGGCTGTAGGGCAGGATTGGACGCGACCATGATCTCAAGGGGGCTCCATGCCACACATTATCAGTTGGCCGGCCAGCCAAACGCTAGCAGTTTTCTATGTACGACCACCTGCAGTTCACTATCCGCGGCCTGCAGCCTGCCGGCAGGCACTGGACGTATAGTTTGTATGCAAGCGAGCACTTCATCTGTACATCCGCCCGCAGGCGGTTGACTGATAGTGAATGTTGCTCGACGATTTAGGCCAGAGGTTCGCCTGTTGAGGCAATCGTATAATGTATGGGGCGCTTTACACTCTCCCTCTTTTGAGGTCCCTTTTGATTAGAAGGATTCCGCCGGCTACGCCACATCGGAGTCAGTAAATCTTTTGCTGAGATTTGCAATTTTTGTCACGAAATTTTCCTAAATGATGCGCGTTCTCCGATGTGGCGACTAAATGCTTCCCTTCTGGATCTCCAGGTCATCCATCTAGCTTACTGAAGAACTGTCCAGCATTTTCCATTTTTACATGAACACAATACCCCAGATTTTTACATGAATAACCCAGAATCTTTTTTTTTTTTTTTTTTAATTGAAAAAAAAACAACTCACATGTGCCATTTAATCCATTAGTGGCAGTATCTGGAACATCTAAACCGTTCGTAGACCTTGTTGGAGATGACAAACTCAATTGTGCAGTCTGGAACAATAAAAACAACTTTACAACACTCTTATATTAAACAAAGAACTTATTTCAATTCTAATTTGGCTCTCCAATAAAATGTATAATACAAGGACGCTTATTTCTGCACTTGACAGGTTGTAAGACACTTGCTTCTCTACTTTTGGAAATGCGATGAAGATATTGTGAACCAGATAAAAGCAGAACGTTTACGACATGCGGGCCATAACAGAAGAATGGCAGTAATGGTGGAAGATACGAGGGTGATGGGTAAGAGGCGAAGAGGGAGGCTAAGAAGTCGATGGGGTGACGAGGTAGATAGGGACGCACGCTGATTAGGAGTACGAAATTGGAGAGAAGTTGCAGAGGATCGGGATCGATGGAGGGACGTAGTTCATGGCCTGCAGAGTAAGTAAGTACTCACCCAATTTGATAAAAGGTCGATATCATTCTTGTCATTCAGCGACATTTGCGATATGCCGCTGTCATGGGATGCAGTGTCAGCTACTTTGCTGTCACAAGTGTACGATTGAATTTCTGCAGTTGTTCTCTTGATAGACCTGTAACAGAATTATATTAGCAAAAACAATTATTAGGATATAATACAAGGGGGTTGTCACGAACAGTGCGCGCGTGTTAGATCGCTCCGTAATTGACATGAGAATTTTGCTGTTTTGAAGGGGTTTTATTTTAAATAGCAACACTGCACTACGAAAACGAATCAATTTTAATGAGCGAAATTAGCTGCGGACACAATCGAACAAACGCGAACAATGAGATGAGGAGAGAGGGATGTCGGGCGCTCGTTGACCAACGAAAACACACGAGTCCACCCGAACCCGAGACAACATCTTTAAGCAAATTTAAATTACTTCCCACAAATTTGATGGTTTTTTGATCGATTGGGGGAAAATTTTGTGGCGAACCTAATTAGCTACTATCAATGCACGTGAATAATCGTTTATTTTGGTGTGCGGGACACGTTCAGTGGTACTTTTTCGCCAAACTTGATATGCAGCGGTGATTGAGAAGAGAAGCAACTCAAGAAGAAAGAGAGCTGTATTTTTCGGCAAAGTCCACACAGGGTTGACTGATAACCTTTTATTGGACTTCGGCAGATTCCTAATCGTCACTTCACTCGTCACTTCAGGAATAATCGTCAGGTCAGTCAATATAATAAAACAGTACTGTTGGTGGTAACCTAGTTTGTTGACAAATACTATGGCTTCGACAAAGGTAAAAGTCAATGAATCATCTAGCAAATTGGATGACCTTTTGCTAACAGACGTTGTTGCTGAGTTTGCCATTGAATACAAAACGCTACTCAAACAAATCCTCTCAACTCGGGGTCAAGGAAAATTATACTCCTCTGCCGAGGCAGTTTTTATTAGGACTTTATTGAGTTTTGAAGAAAACCTCAAAAGTAAAAGGAAGCAAGAGAAAACGTTGTCAGAAATCAAGCTCGAGTTGGATGACTTGAAACTCCAACTACAGCATGAGAAAAAGAAGCGAATCTCTCTTGAAACAAGCGTATCCAATATAGAAGAGCACGAATTAACTTCGGAAATATTTGTGAAAGAAATAACAAACCGAAACAAGGAGTTGATGAACAGGCAGGCGAACGACTTAAACGTCATTGAATCTCTGAATCATAAATGTAAGGAGATGGAAAATGTTATTTCTGACCTCAAGAAAAAGTTAAAAGAGATAACGAATTTTGTCATTCATGAAAATTACCACAACCCTAGTGAAAACTCTCAAAAACATGAAACATCGCCTCTTACCCTACAAGCCCCAATACCCTGCTTTCATCCGAAACCCAGAGACATGAAATCAACATCAGAAAATAAAGTCGAAATCCTTATGTTGGGGGATTCATATTTATTTCAAATGCATGAGAATTTGCGTTCAGTGATGCCTAGCAAATTTTCAATCACCTCAATAAGGAAGGCTGGCGCCCCTTTGTCAGAGCTTTTGACGTCCCTCCCAACTAGGCTCCCAGAATCCATTATATTGTCAGCAGGATACACAGACGTTGAGTATAATGAGTTCAGAAACTTTAAACGGAGCTTAATGAGGAATTTCACCAATTTCTGTTTGCATTTTTCCTCAATAGTTAATGGTGTGGGATAGAAGAAAATCGGGCTGATTTCGGAAAATAAGTCTCCTGTTATTTTTGGGAGACAATCAAAATTTTTAATTTCAAAACTAACCGGGAAAACAGACGTGCAGCGGGAACGCTCGCTGATTGGGCTGTTCGGATCACCGTCTCCTCCCAGTGTTGCCCATTGGGACGACGAAATCGTGTTTTCTAAGAGAAAAGTTATCAAACAAAAACAGAGGAAACCTAATTTTCCCCATCTAGCTTTTTCTATTTTTTTCTTCAGTTTTTCGATTTCGAACTTTACTGTTTCATGAAATTTTGCATCTGGGGACTATGGATTTCTCGATCTCAGCGCTTCAAGCAGCCATAAATGAACTATTCCAGCATGACGTCATTTTCCCGGTTTTTTTTAAACATTCGTATTTTCTACACTGTTTTGTTTATTCGTAAATTAGGAAGTTCGGGCTGAAAGTTTGCCTTAGGAGGTTTTTAGAGGTGCTGAATCCGATTTTGGGGTCAAAAATAGGAAATTCCGACATGGTGAAATTCCTCAATCATGGGAGTTCCTATATCATTTAAGTTCCTATTTAATTTGATTTTTTCACAGTGTTTGACCCGTTTCTCTTTGTTTGTAAATTTAGTTTTAGTATTGTATCCATTTGACGTACCCATACCTTATGTAAAGGTGAAGGAATAAAGGATAATTTGAATTTTAATTTGAGGAGTAAACCATAACATGGATGAGGTAACTGGAACATGGAAGATCACGTTACTGAGTACCGCTGCTTTATAACGTTTGGGGAGAGTCCGCTGGGGGACAGCAAAACTCTGACTGAGCAAGCGAGATGTGGGAGTACTCGATGGTATCCTCCTCAATATTATTGAGATACCGTCACCCTGACTGGACACCCAAGGCGCAAGAGGACCTACCTAATGATCCAGTTCACTGTCTGCTCAGCTACCTTAAGAACATACGAGACTGCTCAAGGGGTACGAACGAAGGATATCACATCAGGGGCTGCTCAGGGATCTGTACTAAGTCCTCAACTGTGGAATGCATCATACAATGGTGTCCTAAGATTGAAAATGCCTGAGGACTGTTTCCTTGTTGGATATGCTGATGATGTGGCAGCAGTAGTACTTGCAAGGACAATGGATTCAGCCCAAGCCAAGTTGGAGCAGATCATGACACGAGTAACGGAGTGGATGGAAGAACATAGCCTGGCACTAGCTACATCAAAAACAGAGGTAGTCATCTTCACCCGTAAGCGCATACCTACCATCATCCCAATGCGGATTGGAACACTAAAATAACAACTAAACTAGCAGCCAGATATCTAGGAGTCACGTTGGACACAAAAATCACATTTGGTGAACATATAAGAAGAACTGCAGACAGGGCTGCAAATAATCGGCAGCTCTTTGTCACCTTATGAGAAACATAAATGGCCCTAGACCATGCAAGAGATGCTTGATGATGACAGTGGTGGAGTCAATTCTCTTGCATGGAGCGGAGGTGTCGGCGGATGCATTGAGTGTGGCATATCTCCGACAGAGACTGATAGCTGTGCAGCGAAGAGGAGCTCTACGAATTGCCTGTGCTTACCGAACAGTGTGCTTACCGGATCTTAAAGATTTTCTCACCTGCCAAAAAAAACAAAAAAACTGTCTATCAGTTGAGAGCTCTGCCATAAAAAAACCATCGGACAGGTGATTGAAAGAGCCTGTTTCCCAGGTGTTTGTTCCCAATAGAACGTGCGGCGATATAAAAGTAAGTAGTAAGTAAACAACCATTTCAGGGAATTTTCGTATGATGATTTCGCTCATGGCTTCCCATTGCCTCACCGTCCTGGGTTAGGACGAGGGGGCGATGAGAAACCCGGCCGCCGAAAACGCACGCTGCCAGCGATGAGCCTTGAACCCAAGACCCCCGCAGAAGTCTTTCCAAAGTCCACCGCCAAACAACGACGACCCTTGCCACACCGCTGTACGTGTGGCGATATACAATGATACAAAATGAAATACCAAAGCCTCACAGCATCAATGACACCCCTATTGTGCTTGATATTCGTAAACCAGGATAATTCCAGATGTACAATAACGAAACGTTCGATGATCTACATCACACTGACTACACTACTGTTGTTGTCCTGTCATTAACATCTTTGTACCTTCCTTAATTCTCCACAGAAAGGACTTTTCTTAACGTGGGAAGACAGCTTCTCAAGTGTTTTTGTACTTCCCGTATTTCCCTTCTCGAAATTACTAAAGTGTTCTTGTTCTGTGCAATGCTACCCATTACAAGTAAGGAGGGAAGACAGATTTTGTCGTTTTCCACGAAGAAGTTTTTATTGGTGGAAAGCAGCGTTCATTGAGCTCATGCTGAACAACAAAACTCCGTAGAAAGGTTAGCATCGGCGCTTGCTCGACCTAACTGCTTGTTTCTACATTCCTGTAAAACGAAATAAGAGAAGAACAAAAACTAATCGTTTTCCGTGAAGAACATTCCATTCCAGGAAAGTTAATGTTGCACTTTCATTGTTCCGTCATGACGTTCTTTATGTTAAAAAAAGCACCGTGGAAAGTCATGTTGTAATCAGCTACCTCCTTGTATTTCTGTCCTTTCACTTCCTTAGTTCAGAGGTAACGAGCTCCGACTCAGAAGTGTAAATATAGTTTAGCCGGAACGATAGGAGATCGATGCCCGGTCGAGGGTAGTTAATTTTTGATGATTCAACAGTCATAAGAATGACATAACGCCAAAGAAAGGTTTGCATTGCCGTGAGCTCGCTCTAGCTGCTTGTTTCCATGGAGCAGTGCAAAAACAAAATATGAGAAGAACGAAGATACTCAATTATTGAGAAAACGAATCCGCAAACAGGAATGTATTTTCTAAGTAACGGATTGACGAATGTCCACTAATGAAGAATAGTACTATCCTGTCAAATCATGATCTCCTCATTTTCCTCAATCAAATAATCATGTAAATAAATGAAAAAAAAAACCGTATACTTGTAGACATTACCTGTAAACTTGGTCAGGGCTGAGACACGATTCCTGTTTGGAACCAGGACTGTCAAGGCTACCACTAGCTTTTCGTACTCTCCCTTGAATCAGGGACGCTGCAGCTTCCTAAAGATCAGACAATTTCATCAAGAATTTTTCGAAAATATAATAATTCAGTTGATTAGTCAATAAATTTAAATATAAGGTGGGAAGTTGAGGAATCACTTGAAGAATATTGTGAATGGAAAATGTCACCAACCTGGTATTCTTTTGGCAGCTGGGCGAATCTAAGGGTAACGTATGGAGTGTTTAGATTGAAAAGGGCTAAAATGGCTTCCTGGGCAGCTCTTCGCAGTTCAGTTCCTTGTTTGATTGAATCCCCCATCGTCCAACCTGTAAAATATTATTTAATTATCATAGATTAGGACTCAACGTTCAGAAGGTTTGGAGGTGCAGTTATTTTCTGTTGAATATCTGGTAAATATTAGGTGGAATCAAACATGGGAGGAATAGGCTGGGACGCTTCTGCAAAGGGTGCCTTCCCTTCCTGCAACCGATATAGTTCATACAGGTTGATATATGAAGGTAAACGCCTACCGATCATTTTGGTTAGAGCGAGAGCGGTGATGTCCTTATCTCCCGTGACTGAAGGGAACGCTGTCGAAGGGTCCGCCAAAGGAGCAGTCTTGGCTAGCCACTGGAGGACAGCCAGTTTTACCCGCGCGTTGGGTGTCTGCGTCGGGTCGACCAGGAACCGCAGAGCCCATCCCAGGACAGACTCTGGCCCAAATGCTTCGCGAACCGTATCCAAGGTCCTCATGATTTTCGCCTGAAATAAACAACCTCAACTTAGAATCAATCAAGGTGAGTCCCACATAAAGCTATATACACTTGATTATCACCTTGGATTACAGTTAGTTATCACTTATGCAACCAGTTCTCTACAAACAAAAGTCCAACAGTATTGATTATTCTATTGTGTCGATTGATACTAATAGTAATCGAATTAGGCAGCGATAGAGCTGATACGCAAGTGTCACTCACTCAATCACTTGGTTTTATCCAACATTTGGCGATAGCAAAACCGTTCTTGCCGAAGTACACAACATTTCTTTTTATGAGTGAAAGAAATCCCCTCAAATCCTCTAAAAAATGCATGTGAATTCATCTCTTCTTTGTGCACATCATAGTTTTTGCTTCCCAAAAAGATGCAATATGATGGGTAGGTAATATATGGAAGTGGATGAAACGAGGGAAGGACGGAGTGCGCAAAACTAATTGACGTCACTGCTGAACTGGCTCGAGTCTTCTAAACTTGCGCAAAATCAGGCTAAAGGGGCTTGAACTGAATCAGATGTCAAAAACAGCAAATTCAGACCCGAATAATTACCTGATTTCATGGATTTACCTGAACGGAAGTCAGAAGGTCGGATCCTAGCTTATGGAAGAGTCTGGTCAAGAGGACGTACAACCACTGGTGCAAATCTGAACAATGCGTCGTTATAAGATCCGAAACCGTATCCAAGAAGAGAGTGAATACCTGAAAAAGCGATATATGATTTATTACGGCAGATACAGTATAAGAGTAATGTGAGGGAAATTGAGGAGAACGACCCAAAATTGTGCAAACTAGTATATAAGTAATCGTATGAAATTAAGAACACTTCAAATAGTTCGCTCAATAAGATACTCTACAATAAACATGTTCAAGACTTGCATGGCGCAGGAAAGAACAATATATACCTACCTAGTGGATTACAGATTAAAACTTACTTTCGTGTGAGAGTCGCTGAGCATCTTGGTGAAGTTGTCGGTAATGCGGGCTAATTGGTGGGGAGATAACGTGTTACCAGCCTGGAGGTACGCGGAAAGACTGACTAAACCGTCTTTCCTGTCGGACCAATGAGTTGACTCGCACGCTAACATGATTTCGTTGATATCCTGTTGACAGCGAGGAATCGAAAATTAGTATAAAACTATTGGAGAGAGTTCGCAAGTACCAATACAAATCAAGTCCCAAAATGAGTCAGCAGGTCAGTGATTCATAACAGGCGTAGATACCCATACGTGGATGCTAACAGACTTGGATACTGCATCCTGACCAGAGTTGTACAAAACTAGGAAACAAGCACAATCTTGGTTGATGCATGGAAACAAATAAGGAAGGCCCTCTTCATATGAATAAGAATAAACAACCATCTGAGGTTGAATTTTTGATTTCAGCTGATGAGGGAAGATCAGAATTGGTTTTGATGATTTCTCTCTTGGCTACTTATTGCCTCACCCGCTTAAGTGAATTTGGTTCACCAATGGCATAATGACCCACACCCAAAAAATGATCAAGACCTGCAATACCGCTCACGAACAGACATCACCGATGCAGATAATTTCAAAGGAAGATCTGTGCAGCTATCTGGTGAGCCAGAAACAGCAACTAAAACCAGAGTTAGAGTGCGGGTAAGTAGCATCGGAGGATAACGACCCCCACCCACAAACCACCAATCTGGAGATAAGAGCTCGTGGCTAAGCAGTTAGCATTGATCTCTAGAACAAATTATGTTCCCACACTGCTGAGAAACACTTTTATTACTCCATCTGCTATATCAAGTTTCTGCTGCCCTTTCCTTCAGTCATTTCCCAAGTGGCTCTCAAAACTGCATTTGTAGTAGAGACTTCATTCCAGCATGCCTTCAAAAGGGGTTTTCATGGGTTAAAAAGACGATATTGTGGCAAGCATCTGATCTCACTGTCGTGACCCTTGCCGCGAATGAGGATGGAAACTTCCGAGGCCCGTGCACCGTTCATACAACCACGATTCAGTTTATCCCTGGAACCCGACCATGGAGGAGTTTTTCACTGAAAGTTGTGGTTTTTGAGTTCAGTCTTCATTGGTATGTTAGCGAAAAGGTTGAAGTCACGTGGACTGGTGAAAAAACGGGAGAAAAAGCGTTGGTGGGTCAGGAAGTGGATCCTTGCAAGAAGACATTTGGAGGCTCAGAATTCGGTAGATGGTGAGCTATGAAACGATCACTCTGAAGTTTCTAAAAGTACGCTGCAAATGTCTGAAGATCAATGTGATTTCCTCCACTGATTCCCACCGCTTCGCTGATTCTTTTAGCAGCTGCCAACCTCAAATCTCGATCTTTAGACTCTTTAGAACAAGAATCATAGAGAAACAGCATACAAAGTCGACAGACTTCACAGTTTCATGTCCTGATGGCTCAGGCATATCACAAGTGGATCACTCCTCGTGATCCCTTTTGTGACTGACGTGTGTCAGACGCTCACGCTGACAAAGTCTCATGTTTCTCCCTGGGAAACCGAATCGTTGCAATTCGACTCCGGAAAAGGTAAATCGACGGCTCCCAGGGAAAACAATTCGTAAGGCTCACGTCGCCAAAAAACACGGCACGTGGAGTCCCCTCCATGGTAAAATTTACCGCGGCCTGATTAGCGGAAATCTATCCCCGCTTTCGATCATCAGCCGGTAAATTGACGCCCAGGAAAAGCTCCTCATCCAACCAGCGAGGAGAGGTGGAAGGACTGGAAGAAAAATCACCAAAAATATTCGACCGCCCGTATGCCAGAAGATACGCCCGCAGCTGTTGAACAAAACTGTTACGCGCTGCCAAAATCGGGGTTGTGCAACAGTATCCGGAATCAAGTGCTCTACGATCCAAAAGCACCCAGTTCTGCTGCCTTCCGCTGAGTGACAGAGAGCGGTATCACTACAGGCTACGTCGGTCCGAGAGAACCAGCCGCCTCCAGGAAGGAAGTGGGTAGCTGCCACATCAACGCCTCCTGGGACAAATCTCCAAAGTCTATCGAGACCCGAAGAAAAGGATCGCCAGGTCAGTCCTAAGTACTTAGCTTCAGCTTACCGGATCTCGACTTCCGCCGTCGCTGTCGCGAACCCGCGCCTTCCACGAAACTCCGTAATCTCGCGACGACACGCGGTCAGGAGGCACATAGGTAGGGATAGACTAAGCTACCACCTAAGGCTTCAATTTTACTATCAAAATTTTATTATCAAAATTCAATCCCCTTTTCCAATTGTCAAATAAACCCGTTGCTCATTCAAAAATCCAAACAAGTGTTTTCTCTCGAAAATCCACGAAGCCCGAAGGTATCAAGTAATTACAGATAGTACTCGCAGATAGTCGAATACTTAGATCCGAAGGCAATAGCCCCGGATCTAGCCGATCCCCGGCTAGGTTAGTTAGGAAACTTAGCGCCTAGGCAGGACATAGGCAATTTATCGCAAATTCCAATCCACGAGTAGGCACAGAAATAAGTCAGGCCTAACCACTGAAACTGCGGAGGAGGCGATCCTTACAACGTGTTTGATACTGAGCGTGAGCAGTCGTGAACTTTTCTCCCTCCTAATGATATTGGAGGAAGACTCGTGACACTTCGTTCAGACGGAGGCAAATTGACAAATGCGAGGCATGCCAGCAAAAATCCAGCTTAACGATGAGTGAACCCTCCTTCTTCTTATTCCATGCTGATTGACATCTCGCTCTCCGCAGGTAACCTAATCAGTTACCTAAGTTCCTTAATTCGCATAATAATCATAGCAATACTTCTCTATTTCACCCCTCATCCCTTACTATACATTACTGAAATTACCACTACATGTACATATAACGGAACAGCTAAATGTGCAGAACCAGTTACAACATGAACAACCCAGAGCATTCGATGGTACACAAAGCCGAATCATAAATATCATGCTTACCCTCAAACAAGGTTCCCACAGCTCCCTGTAAAGCCGGGACTGCGATCCACTCCATGAGAATGACTGTTGTATTGTAAGCAAACAAACAAGCAAGTTAGTTGTAAGTCAGAACGAAAACATTCACGTACAACAACGAATTATTGTGAGACATTTCAAATAAGCAACAACACCTAAGTACCAGGAGTCGGTATGGTACTTTATTGTGGAAGTATCGGAACTTCAATCAATTCTGGACAACACAAAATGGTGAAGTTGGGTGTGCAATAAACAAGACAGGATACAGTGTACCTTTGACCACAAAGTGCACAATAGAACACGTTTCCAGAAGTGAATGAGTTCTTGGGATGCGTTAATGAGTACATAAGAAATAATCCTTGACAGCCCAAAAAAGCATGAATTTTCAGATTAACTCCGTAACGAATCACGAGAATAAAATGAACCTAATAGCTTCCTTGTGCAGAATTTACACTCAAAGAATAAACAGATTATAATTTTAGAACTTGGGAGGTTAAAAATCAACGAGTACACTCAGTTTTTGCGATGTTTCCAACAACCTATCAGACGAAACTGTAGGTGTAGAGGATTCATGACGTCAAGTAGGGCTTCTTGATGCTTATTCGAGGCTCTCGAACGCTGGATTTATAAGGCATTCTTGTAGTCTTTGGTTTATTATTTTCAATAATAAACGTTGGGAATCGACAAAGAAAAAAATTTAAGCCCCCCTCAAAATTTGTTGGTTTACTTTTCAAGGTACGTAAGAATCCAGAAATCGAATACAAATTTCCGTCCGTCAGGCTGTCCGTCCTACATCCGCCTCATTTTTCTTAGCAACCATGGACAGATTTTGATGAAATTTGGTATACGGGCTCCATTTGGGGTCTAGTTGTGCCCCGAAGCTTTTGGTTGATATCGGTGACTTCTAAGGGTCAAAATTTTGAAAACGCCCTAGCTAAAAAATAATATTGTATTGTTTTTCCATCAATTTAAGATAGTAATGAATTTTTAGAATTTTTAGAGACCACGCAGAGCTCTGTAGGACTAACCGCTCACTACGAGAACTTAAGGGTTGGACTTACGATAAATCAGAACGAGTATGAATCGCAAGAGGCCTAATCTCCGTTCAAATTTCATCTGACCAAAATGCGATCGCTGTAGGTACGTGGTAGGTAGGTAGTATCTATGGTTGGTAGGTGGTGAGAATAGCAAAGCCGAGTTCTTTGCAGACGAGTGATCTATATAGAAAGAAATAATAACCTTTGTGTAATAATCTGCAGAGTTTTTATCCTCTACCATGAATGATCTACGTAAACAACCTATCTCACTGCCTGGGGTTGCCATTGGAAATGAGTTTCCGGCACTGATGGCTTATACTCTCCTTCTTTCGAGGCCCCTTTATTTTATAAAGTGGATTCCGCCGGCTACCCCATGTTAGTCAGTAAATCTTCCGCTAGGATTCGGGATTTTTTTTAAATTCCTTTTCCAGGGCCTTTTATGAGATGCCAATTGCCGGAGAAGGTCCAATGAATTCTTTCTTCGAACCCTCTTTTGCCAAAATATCGGCTTGTTCATTCCCAAGCTGGTTGGTATGCCCGGGTATCAATTTTATTGAAATTTTGTTTCCAAGAAACAGGTTATTTATCGACCTTTTCGTTTCCCACACCAGTTTTGAGGTGGTGAAGGGAACTCCTTTCTGCAACGCAGCAAAAACACTGGAAATGATATGGAAACGGAGTTTTGTCTATTTATAATGATAGAGGTACGTAAATTTTCTCTTGTCGAGATTTCATTGTTTTCAACATAATCCGATCTACTGTGAGCACTAGGCTTCTACTAAGGGCGGAATTCGCACTCTCTGAGTTGAGGGTATCCCTCCACTATTCATAGTATTCAGTATTCATAGTTGATTTAGACGGTTGAAGAGAGGTGGTCGCCTGAGTGCACGCTCAGCCTGAGGGCACACTCAAAGGCTACTCAACTAATTTTCGCTGTAAGTTGGCAGCCATGATGGTAAGTTGGGGGGGGTATTTCCCTGTTCGATGGATGATTTGAGGAACAGCGGGAAAATTTCCCTCCCGTATTCAGCACTGATTCTTACTTATAACAGTAATGAAAGGTTTCTTATTGCATTTTCGTTTTTCTGGATGTGCTTGATAGTTTTTCGTGGTTATTTTGTCCAATTTCCCACAAGGAACCACGAGTTTTGAGTTATTAGCCATGGTGAATTCATCAAGGTGAAGTCTTTACAATTCTATTAGATGAGGGTGCATATTTATTCGGTGATTTGTAATTTGATCAGTTGGAATGAATTTGTTATCAAAGTACTCGGCTGTAAGCTCTGAAGAAGGTAAGGAATCTTGATTTTTCAATTTTACAGAAACGGTTCCTGCATGTATTTATTATTTATTAACTAAATAAAACTATTATTATTTAACTAATACAAAAAGGTGTATCATGATCTTTCGAGTAAGAAAGATCGCCCCCCCACCATGAAGGTATGATACGAAACAAAGAACCACTATTCAAAATAATAAACACAAAAAGAAAAAGTTATGACTATGAATTCCGCCCTTTGTGTACTTTCTTGTTGTAACACTATTAGTGGAAGCTAGTATCTGTTCAGCCAATTGTGAGTCTAAGGAACTTGAAGGAGTTTATTGAATGCTCTGAATATAATGCCAAAATCCTACTACAACTAACTAAAAAGAACTACACAATACAACACTAAGAATGGGAGATAATTTCAAGGATACCGTCTTCCGACATAACAAACTAAGGTGATGATCAAATACGTTGCAATGGAAACTCACTTGGATTATACCAAGGTAAAATTAATACAATAAATTACAAGAGCCAAGATTGACAGGATCTGATGATTTCTACACTACAGGTGCCCAAGGAAGCTAGAATCTATACCAGTGGTTAACCGTTCAACTACTACCAAATCACAAGAAATGCGAAGCCAAAAACGTGTGCTCGTAGGTGTAGTCACACAAGCGCAAAATCGAAATATTCACTGTCAGCGAGCGGTTGATCGACTTTGAATTACATCACTTGACGACACAACGATTAAGTGAAGCGACGATTTCTGGTACAAAAGCGAAATTGACGAAAAGTTTACTTACATCCGATGTTCTGCGATGGGGGTTTGACTCGAAGGAACGCTCAGAGCAGACACTGGATGTTTCAGAATCATCAGAGTGGTCTTCCAGACGCGTTCGGCGAGGAGAGGTTAGTACGTTATTGGTTTCTCCCTGCAAATAAAGTTCAGATGAGCGTCATAAACGTTGCGGAAGTACATCTGTAGTGACAGTACCAGATTTTTTAATAGGTCTAAATTGGAAAAGCCTTTCCATCCAAGAACAGGCCGATCTCACAATTCAAGACTTTGGTGTGATATATCTCAGATGATCCATACTCATCCATATCCTACATTTACCAGCACTTCATCTGCCAAGGGAAACAGAAGTGGACTAGAAGACTACAATTGTTTAGAACTGATGTCCGATATCAAGAGTACAAACTTCTCACATCGCCAGATCCACGGAATGAGGAATTTCACCATGTCGGAATTTCCTATTTTTGACCCCAAAATCGGATTCATCACCTCGAAAAACCCCCTAAGGCAAACTTTCAGCCCGAACTTCCTAATTTACGAATAAACAAAACAGTGTAGAAAATACGAATGTTTAAAAAAAATCGGGAAAATGACGTCATCCTGGAATAGTTCATTTATGGCCGCTTGAAGCACTGAGATCGAGAAATCTATAGTCCCCAGATGCAAACTTTCACGAAACAGTAAAGTTCGAAATCGATTAACTGAAGAAAAAATTAGAAAAAGCAAGATGGGGAAAATTAGGTTTCCCCTGTTTTTGTTTGATAACTTTTCTCTTAGAAAGCACGATTTCGTCGTCCCACTAACACTGGGAGGAGACGGCGATCTGAACAGCCCAATCAGCGAGCATTCCCGCTTCACGTCCGTTTTCCCTGTTAGTTTGGAAATCAAAAATTTTGATTGTCTCCCAAAAATAACAGGAGACTTATTTTCCGAAATCAGCCCGATTTTCATCTATCCCACACCATTAATTATTCAGGTAAAATGCAAACAGAATTCGGTGAAATTCCTCATTACCAGCTGAATAAGGGACTAGTAACAAAGGAGGAGAAGAAGAGTACAGACTGATATGACTCAAAAACGATGGATATGAATCGATTCCTCAAATAGGGAAATTAGAGAAAAGTTGCTCCAATATAAAGCCATTAAAAGTTATCAGATATCATTAAAAGTACGTATACAAGAATTTTTCACGATGGACTCAGCTGAAATATATCTTGGACAAAAAATCACAGACTTCTTTGTTGAGGTTATAATTACAGGATCTTTTAAACGAGATTAATGAAGTTTCTACTTACGAGGGCGTCAGCAAGTGCAGACTCGGCTTCCAGGGATTGATGTAGAATGCGCTGCGAGAGGAGTGGTGGTCGGGAGGGGAGGGTCGATCGGATGCTGGAACCTCCCCTCCTAGAACTACCCGACGTAGGAGGCATTCCGTATCTGTTGACATGGAATAACAACGTTAGACATCGAGAACAGTAACAAGAATGACTGAATGAACTATTACAATTACCAAAACACTCTAAACTTTAATCTTAAAGACTTCAAAAATTAAGAGAGATGCGATGATTGACAAGTGACCTCATTATTCAAAACATATAATTTTTGAATTCCTTTCATCTTTGTGCAGGGCTCTTCCAGCCTCTAAAATGCAGCGGCGTGCCTTCTGCAAGTCAATGTAATGCAATTCATGGATGAACCACATGAAGATACCCTCAGAATTTGAGATATCATTAAATTTGTACGTCATAAATTCACGCTTGGGCGGAAGGATTCGCATGTACAATCTATTAAGGATGGTTCATTTACCTTCGCAAGAGATTGAGAAGCTCTGTTACTACCGTCAACTCTGAACCGGGTTGTAGGATATTTTAGAAAATGTCTTAAATTAGCGATCCAAAATACAAATTGTGATTCATGAAGTCTTGACAACAACCATTCTGTTACATCCTTGAGCATGCCAAACGTACCAAAATAGAGCAAGAGACTTGACAAAGCTCAAAGAGACTCACCTGCCCGGGGATGTTTCTCTGGAGGTGGCGCCGCTTCTGGAGCCAGAATAAGAAGGAGATCGTCGACTCCGGTCACCCACATTAGAAGTGAATGTGGCGTAGTTCAGACGGGATGACGGGGATCCTGATCGAGATGATGCTGTGGGAGGAAAACCAAGTTAGATATTGTGTGATCTAAAAGAATGTAGGTACATGTTGTATAAGAATAACAAACTTTTATACCCTTCTAATTCACCATTGACCGTATTCACCACTTGGCCGATCTTTTCAACCACTATTCAAAGCAATATTAAAATTCAGTTAAATTGGCGCATTTAAAGCCCTGTAGTGATTATTGTTTTACCTCTTTCACAGAACCCCAAAATGCTTCGCCTTCAAATCTCTTTTCAGTTGGAGAGGAGAATGGTGGGGGGGGGGGGGGGGGGCAATGGATGTCATCCCATTTAATACCGAAAACTTCTCAAAGACAGGGCGGTCTAACCGAGTGTATTGCCATGGTGGTAAAAACAGTTTCCAGAGAGCCAAAGATCCGCCGCCTTTTCTTTCGTCTAAATTATACTCCAAGACAAGGCAGCCATATCACACACACAGTTATCCTACAACGGTCTTCACGGATCAGAGTTTTGATTTTTTCAACATTGTAGTCAAACCTTGAGGTTGAAGGGCGCCAAACCCTGGTGGAGGCTACCTTCAGACGACATTTCACCTTTTATGAAACATGAAAACCACTCAAAAACCGGAGCACTACTCAACGCATCTTCCTTGTAGGCAATTTGATGCATTTCAGGCGTTTCTGGGGTCGACTTCCCAAGGAGGAAACAAAAATTCACCGACACGCATTGTTTTTTCTTGTAGAATGACTCTCAAGTAATTAAGTAAGTAAACAACCATTTCAGGTTGGATTTTCGTCCAACTATCATTCCTGGCATCGCGGACGTCATCAGCTGTCTTCCATTGCCTCGCCAAAAAACGCACTATGTCGGCGATGAGCCTTCAACCCAAGACCCCCCTAGAAGTCGGAACAAAGTCCACCGCCAAACAACGACGCCTCAACGACCGTAGCCACACACTGCTGTCCCTAGAGTGACTCTCAAAAACAATGTAATAAAGGCTTGAAAACGTGCCAAGAAAATACAATTTCAGAAAATTATTTAAAATTTTACTTTGAGCTCTTTATTTACGCTCTGTGCTGTACCTTTTCCTATTATACGTTTTCTTGTTTCATCTTTAAGTATATATTACACAATTTCTTAATTAATTTCGTTTTTTTTAACCTTGAAAAAAGCGCATTTTTAATAATTTTTTTTCGAGTCTATTGTTGATAAGAGGTTTTTTTTTAGAGGCAGCAGATGAGACTGAGAACCACCGAAACACATACAAGGAAGAAACGTACTTATCATTTATACGAAATTTCAACATGTTATGAAAATAAGATTTAACCCACCAATTTCCATAAAGGTGAGTTACCTGGACCCAATCGACATTCCAAATTCGGGTACTTACGTTGGGACTGGGAGACGCGGGTGGTGCGGCTCCGGCCTTGACGGGAATGTTCAGGCGAGAACGGCGAAGGAGGACCAGTTAGTGAGCTCGGGCCGTCGCTTTTCTTTGGTCGAGCTGATCCGTTGGATTAGGAAAGAAACAAACCAAACGCAACAAAAACACAACCAAAATTTACGAATTAGTGAAATTAGTGGTTAAAAATTGATCAAACTAGATGTAAAAAGAATCATGTAGGTACCTACAAAAAACTATATAATTGAGATGTGAAATTAATGTGGCGAACGTGTTAATGATTTTATTAAAGAGTCCAAACCTTTCACCATGTTGAAACAATACACTACCTACTTACTAAGAAATAAAAAAGTTAGAAGCATACAAGGTAGGTCGTTAAGGTAACTTTAACCACTTCTACAGCCCATTGGACGAAAATCATCATGAAAGCAGACAAGAAACACCGATTCAGGGATGAAGATTGTGAAGCTAAATTCTGGATTAGGATGTCAACTTTGTTCATGTTGAAA
The DNA here is from genome assembly GCA_009739505.2 of Apolygus lucorum. Taxonomy (NCBI): domain Eukaryota; kingdom Metazoa; phylum Arthropoda; class Insecta; order Hemiptera; family Miridae; genus Apolygus; species Apolygus lucorum. Next base: position 50,855,977 of record CM019168.2, read on the forward strand.
TGACATTATTGGGAGACTCGATTAAATCTTAGTTCTAAAAGTATTTGTAATGAAAAATCGGAGGTATCGTTGCATAACCAAGGTTTACAAACAAAATAGTCTGGAGCGTGCTAACATGCAGTAGATTGATGAGTATACAGGTATTTTGTTTTATAACGATTCAGAGGGATCTACCACAGGTATTCTCAGGAATTCCTCATAATTTACAAAATAAAAAAACCCGAAGATTGCAAAAAAATAAAATAGATAGATTTTGAGACAAATTCAGGCGTTTGCGAGTTGAGGTTGACCTTATGTGAGTTGAACTGGCTTATGTGAGGGACAGTCGTTTTTACATCAAATTCAAAACTGAAATGGAAATTGTCATAAAACTGTGTGGGTTTGATCTTTTAAATCTGCTGACGACGAAGTCACAAATAATGTCTTCACGCGGGGTATTCTGTGACGCGAGTCGAGGGAAATAAGTGAATGGGAAGCAATGTCAGGATGTCCAGCGATTCCCCGAAGAAAAAAAAAATTCTGAGTTTTCCAGCGTCTTTTTGCAGGGTTATAAATGAACTAAAATATAAATAAATGTGGTCATAATTTCTCCAAATTCAGGCTTGTCAAGCACTAGAGAACAACGGCAAGTGGATGTGGCAAAGGTTCCTCGTATCCATAACCCGATTGTACAAAAAGACGATCCGATGCATTGTACCTTATCTCAAATTATCAATCTCTGAGTACCTTCCACTAACCTCTCAGGGGACCAACTACACGTCATCCCGCACAATCCCTGAAAATGTCATTGAATTCAAATGGGAAATGAAGAAGAAATGAATCGGTTTCTTTTAAAAGGGCGTAAGTCTTCGCAAACAAACTTTCGGGAAATCAAGAAAAACTTCCTGTGCCGCTATTGATAAAATTGAGAGGAAATTTTTTTTCTCTGTCTCAGCAGTCAATTTGACGCGTTTTACGAATTTCTCCAGATTTGTATCCCCCACCTAGGGCTCCAAATTCGCTAATTTATCCCATGGAATTACGTTCTTCTAAAAAAAAAATCGTGAACAATCTCACTTTTTATGTGTTGCAGGCATTCTGAAACCATGATAAATTACTTCATTTATCATTGGCAACCCGGAAAGTCGTAAAATAATGGAACATAGTTGCTATAGAAATGAAAAAAAAAAAAACGTTATGACACATAGCTTCCTCGTATAGAAGATCCGATACATAGTAGCTAATCTCGAAACATCAATCTCTAAATACCCTGCACTGCCCTCATAGGGGACCGTCTACACCCAAATCCGCAAAATCCCAGAAAATTTAACCCATATCAAGCCGAGGGTAGAAATAACAGAGTAATGGGAGGAGGAGGATGAACTATTTTACAGAATGCCGGCCGAAATAAGGCATCATTTGCTCACCAATCGAGAGCAAAAATGCTCCAAATTTCATGAATTCAACATTTTATAGGATTTGAAAGGTCTCAGTTTTCCAACTCGATATGATTAAATTTCATTGTCAAAAATCTAAAACAATCTAGGTAAAATGTAAAAATCTATTTATGGGCCGGAATCTGTTTCGATTCATGGCCCAGAACGCTCACTAGCCCAGGACCGAATTTGAGCCACCATAATCACGCTTTCGGCCAAAAAGCCTCTTTCAAAAAATTTCCCAAATCTCTTAGACGTCCCGAATGTTGAAGAAAATGTTTTTTGAAAAGTTTAATAACTGCATGAACGAGAAAAAATTCTTTTACAAAGATTTTCCACTACTTATTTCAATATTCAAAAAAATCATTATTATTAGAGACCATTTCATTAGACCTATTTCATTAGAGACCATCTACCCGCAAAGCCCCACAATCAATGAACATTTCATCAAAATTGGAAGGATTTTATGACAGACAGCCTATCACACAGACAGACACGAAAAACACGAAACCAAAATTTCCAAAAAGTAAAACGCGAGTGGAAATTTTGGTTTTGGACAATATATTATTTTTAACCGTGAAATGTGAAAACAATCAAAGTTTCCGCCACCAAAGTAAGTCCGGACTAAAAGAAACCAGGATTTTCAAGGGCGATTTCTATCATGTTAGAGACCTTAAAGCTGCCTAGGGTTAAAGAACTGATATTTTTTTTAAAGGCATTATTTTGGACTTGAGCCCTTTTAAAAAAACCGATTCAAATGTACTGCTGTTACAAGGATGTAACACCTTGCGCATGCGCAGTGAGGTATCAGTCGGAGGGCGATGATTTTCGTAGGGGACCATTTACACCCCAATCCGCATCTCTTAAAATATGTTCGAAGGAATTTCTTCTGATGGAGATTGAAGAAGTTATGGCTGTTACAAGGAATTCACGCTTCTATCAGGCCGGGGGTTCTGATTTGCATACAGGACCATCTACAAGCCAACCCGCACAATACATGAAAATTTCATCGAAATCGGACAATAACTTCGTATAGTTTTGCACGTTACAAGGATTTCATGACAGACACACAGACAGACAAACACGGAACCAAAATTGTTCAGGAATGCCTGAAACGTAAAAAGCGAGTTGAAATGTTGATTTGGAAGAACATTTTTTTCAACCTTGGAACTTGAAAACAAGGCTTCCGCTACCATGGTAGACTCCGAAGAAATATCTCATGAAAATGAATAAGGTAACCAAATCAGACTAATAAGTTGAGGAGAAACATAGCTACGAGGTGCGGGTTAGCATTCAACATCTGCAAGTGTGCCCTCATGAACACTCAAAGCAACATATTTTTATGAAAATCTATATTTGAAATATTAAAGTTGAGAGAATTTTATACATTTGGAACATGTATAATTGAAAAATACTACTAAATCCGTAGTTACTTAAACTTTTCTCCCTCTGACTCCTGGAACTTCCAACAAAAATCATCGGCGTTCAGGTTTTTTCGAGAGAAAAATTAAATTCCCTGAGTATTCCAGGTTTTCCCGGTCGCTGGACACCCTGATTAAGTGATCATGTTTCAACAATCACTAACGGACGAAGCTTTGCAAAGTATGAGGAAAAATGAAGTGATATTTTGCACTTGAATGTTCAACTCCAACGTTTTCCTAGAGAGCTTTTGGTTTAAATCCCAAACTCAAATTTGGTGTTTAGTGACGTTTGCATGAAGAAGTCAAGTACGTCTTACTTGAAACAATTTCCCAAGGATTCCAAGCCTATATTATACATAAGTAGTTTGTATAGTTGTTAGTTCTAGGACTGGCAAGATTGTGATTTGGTTGTGTTACTCGAAGCTTACAATTTATTATTTGTGGTTATAGGATGAGATGTGTTTGGTGAGAAGGGCTCGTCTACTAGTCTATCACATCTAGAAAATAAATTCAGAACAACCCTATTCATGTAGAATTCAATTTCAGCTAAAGAAATGCAACATGGTTGAATAAGTTGGATAGAAGAGGGGGGAGGATACAATTGAAACTAAAATTGAGGATGAAAAATAAATAGGAAATCGTGCGATATAGTGAGGGTGACTAAAGAACGTTCATTCACGGTGATACGACACTGAAACCAGAAACGTTCAGCGTACCTCCGTCCTCTGAGGCAAGAAATCGAAAAGAACTGGTTAATATAAGATATAAAAATACAGTTTTCCAAGTTCATTACGTTCAATTAGTAAGTTGCTGAAAATATTTTATAGGACCGTCCAGAATTAGATAAACTGTGAGAGATCGGTCTACACGTGAGTTCAAAGAACTCGAGCTGTGTACAAACCATTGAAGGAGAATTTATTTAAATTTGAGAGATTTGTTTTGAATGGGTTGTAACTGAGCTGTCATTGAATTACAGGTATGTAATTGAACATTGATGTGTTGAAATCGTTCAATGGTGTACACGCTTGAGGAAGGAAAATGAGGATTACGCTACTAAAACTTGTAAATATTCCTTTAGTCAATAGATCTAAAGTGGTTGCCACTTCAAGCTTAAGACTATGTCCATCATAGGTTAAAAGGTACTGTTTGTTCAATACACAAGGCAGGGATGCAAACATAGTTCTGTCACAACAGAACCCTAAGGAATATTTTAATAAAAGACCAATTAAAACGTCAAGTCATGGACATGCTCTTGACTGTGTTCAAATCAGAAATGGGCGTCTTCTTATTCATAAATACGATTATGAATACCAATCATATCTGCGATTTTATGATTATGAATACGAATACGAATATTCACACTTTGAATACAATTTTCCCCCGTATAGTTATTTTGAATACGATTTTATGATTTCCCTAAAAATGGATTTTTTTAAACGATTTTCCCGGAAAATCATAATTTTTTAAAATGATTTTCTCCCGAACTAAGGACATATTTATGGCCTAACATTGTCAAAATAATCAATCAAAATTCGAAACGCTCATGAATTCTTATAGGATTTTTCACGCAGAATCGAATGAGACCAACCACAGGTCGCTACGACCAACCGTATAGAAACTACGACGTCATTTCCGCAAAAAATCGTGATTTTTTTACAATTTGCACTGAAAATTATTAAAAATTATGATGAATTTTGGTCGTATTTATTCCCTAAAATTGTCAAAATAATTACTAATAAAAACTATAAATAATAAAAAAAATAATAAATAAAAATAATAAATAAAAATTCGAAACGCTCACCAATTTTTATAGGATTTTTCACGCAGAATCGAATGAGACCAACACCAGGTCGCTACGACCAACTAAATAGAAAGTACGACGAAATTTCCGGTAAAAATCATAATTTTTTGATGATTTTCAGTGCAAATCGTTAAAAAACACATTTTTCAGCGGAATTTTCGTCGTAGTTTCAAGACGGTTGGTCGTAGCAACCTGGTGTTGGTCTCATTCGATTCTGCGTGAAAAATCCTATAAGAATTTGTGAGCATTTCGAATTTTGATTGATTATTTTGACAATGTTAGATCATAAATATGTCCAGAGTTCGGGAGAAAATCATAAACAAAGTATGATTTTCAGGGGAAATTGTTTGAAAAAATCGATTTTTAGGGAAATCATACAAAAAATCATAAAATCGTATTCAAAATACGAATACGGGGGAAAATCGTATTCAAAGTGTGAATACGATTGTATTCATATTCATACCTGTATTCGTATTCATAATCATAAAGTCGCAGATATGATTTGTATTCATAATCGTATTTATGAATAAGAATTCGCCCATCTCTGATTCAAATTGCCTCTCAGATCGAACGAGTAGTATTATTTTGGCTGTAGCTACATTCCTCCTTGGTGAGAAATCCTCACTTTAAGAACTCGAAAAAATATTTAAAAAAGGAACCTCATAACCTGATGAGGTTGCCAAAGATTGTACTTCACTAAAAGATTCAAATGATTGTATCCAAGATGTGAAAGCTAGATAGATCCTGAAATAACTGAACATCAAAAGCCCTTGTTATAAAATTAGCTTTTTATGACTGAAATTTTAGTATTAATTTATGACTTTTGAGACAAACAATAAATCGAACGATGGAGACTTGCCCCCAAAGCACGTGCACGATATTGATTTGCATGAATTCATCAAATGTATTATATTTGGTTCGAACAAAGTAAACAACACACAAGCATAGTAAAGCAAAGCAAACAGAACATTATGAAGTTGCTCATTGAGACCCCGCTTTTATAGGAAAACGCGAGATGCTCTGTATATGTTCTTGGTTTATCCTTAACCTTTCAAGGCTTTCCCTCAAAAGACGGCCTCTAGTGTTTGAACAGACAGTAAAGATGAACATTATGTAGAATGAACTCAAAACACGAAAGTGAAAGTCAGGGGCCTTACTGCAGTATGGGGTCCCATTTCACTTCGGCAGTTACTGGCCACGCCCCAAGCATGGAGCAGAGGGCGTGGCCTACGATTTTGAAGTGGTAGAGGTCCCCAGAGCAATGTAGGCGCCTGACAGTCCCCTACTGATTGGTTTTAAGTGTTCTGCGCCCACACTACCAGTTTTCAAAGAGAAATACAAAAACTGAGATGAAAGCAGTAAAAATGACTGGATACTAACGAAGACTAGCATTGGATCCGACTTTTTGACGAGCGAGCGCAGCATACTGGGCTCGCGCTTTGGCCCTCTGAGCGGCTTGAAGGTCGACGGCCGAATTTGATCTTCTTGATGCGGGGGTGGAACCAGTGGGAATGAGGACTCTCCGAGTTGGCGTTTCTGTAGAGGGAACATAGGGACAGATCGGTTGAGTACAGGAAACAGCACGACCAGAAGCATTTTTTGTAAGACTGAAGCGTTGTGCAATAGTTTTTGTGGAGGCTCAACAATATTAATGAGCTTGAAATAATTTGGATAATTATGAGGCTGAAGTAAAGAAGCAGATGGACTTGAAAGAAGTGCTGCTTCTACAGTGGTACCAACATAATGGTACAATAGGGCAATGCAACTAAATACATCTATTTAAGCCATCAACAGCAAGAAAATATCGTCAGTCTGTTCATTTTTTCTGTGGGAAATATTACACAACATTCTTCACGTTTTTGCATGGCCATCTAGAAACAAATTCACGTACCCCAATAACTGAACAGTTTGCCTTTTGCTACCATTTTTACAATACGAGATGGACATGAAACCCAACAAGAACGTAAAATATGGGGAGGGGGAGGACGAAGCACAAGGACATTCCAGAAGTGAAAACAAAGCTTCCACTAACTTCAAATAGGGGTGGCAAAGGGGTAGAAAGCGTCTCTTATAGCCTATTCTACTCAGCTCCTACTCTCACCTTCTCGAGGTGCTGCCTGTTACGGGGGATGATCTGCAAAGGATCTTCCCCTAACCAACGAGAGGGGGGTGTGGGGGCGTGGAGGTGGCGAATTTCTACGCTCTCTAATCCTATTACCTTTTCAACACCTTTCCTCTTCTTTCTTTCCTTCTTTCTTTCTTTCTTCTTTCTTCCTTCCTCATTCGCCCCCAACTCAAGACGGAACAGCTGTGTCTATGAGTGCATGGCTAAGGGGGTGCTTAGTCAAAAACAGCGAACTCCGTAGAGCTGGCCACTCTCGGTTTCAATTAAATGCTGGTCTAGTTTTGGCAATCAGGGTGAGCCCTAGACCTATTCCTGAACCCTGCCATTAATTAATTATGTTTATGGATTTTTCAGAAAAAATTAAAAATAATAATTTAACAAAAATCATGAATACTGGCGACAGTGAAATCCAGACGGAGGATGAAGAAAGGCTGCTGAAAAGCCCACCATCTGACCAATACGAAGAAGCCATGGAAACCGTGGAAAACGCCGAAAGCGATGCAACAGAGGCTCCTTTGAACTCAGAACAGCATCAGCCTTCTGGTAGTTCGTCTGGCAAACCAGGTCACATGGACCCAAAGGTGTCAACGCCTAGGGATCCATCTGACGAAGAAACTCCTGCCTGGGTTAAAAAATACAGAAACCTGAATGGTGCAGGCAAGAGACGCTTCACTTGGTACCTTCGCCATGGAAGGACCCACGAAGAGGCGGCAGAGGAGGCTTCCAATCCTATACCTGAAGAGACGTTGAAGAAAAGGCGTGAGGCTAAAAGGAGAAGAACCTCTGCAGAAAATACGCCAGAAAGCCAAAAAGGGGCCACAAAAAAGAAGAGGGTCTCTTTTAGAGACACAAGACCTCCGAGGAGAGTGGCCTCTTACAAAGATGCGGTAGTGGGAAGGAAAGTTGGCATCCTAGATGTCAACTATCCCGAAACACTCCTCATGTTTGAGCAAATGCTCCGAATACAGGAATCCATCCTGCAAGGGATAGTCGACCAGGAAGGTATAGGGCCTAAGCCTGTCTTCCTGGACTCCACTTACCGCCGGGGCTGGCTTTCCATAACCTGCGGTAATGACACTACCCTTGAATGGCTCAAGAACCACATGGCGAATTCCAGACCATGCGAGGAGACCAACCTTAAGCTTGTGGAAGGGGCTGACCTACCACACCCCCATATAGTTTTTGGTTACTTCCCAAACAGTGCCGATGATGCAGAGGAAAGGATTCTTGCCCTTATCAAAGGGCAGAATGAAGGACTCCACGTCGAGCACTGGAGAACTCTAAGTCGCCTGACTGAGGGGACTATGACAAAGCTGACTTTGTCTGTGGATACAGCCTCAGCTGCTGTTCTACGGGCAGGGAGCAGAATTAATTACAAGTTTGGTAAGGCTGTCATAAAAATAAAGCGCAACACCAAAAGGGCGGGTGCAGCCAGCGAAGCAGAAGGGGAGTCGGAGACTGATGTGGAGAGCATGGACAAGGGGACGCAAGAAACCCACCATGAGCAGGGGACGGGTGTCGGTGTTGAGGGGTCAGAACCGGAGCCTGAGCATACGGCGCCCCTGGCACCTGCGCTTGACCCCAATCTCCCATCAACTTCGGCGCAAAGGACCCCAAGGCCTTACCCTCTGCCGATTGGGCACCCATCAGCCCGACACGTTGCCAGCCCCGGTTCTTCATCACAACAGAGGCCTTTGGACTCATCCAGTGGTGGTAACCGAGGGGGCAAAACATCAGCAGCCCAAAAGATGGCCAGTTCTGGGAAACCACCACAACAGAGGCCTTTGGCCTCAACTAGTGAGGGTTCCCAGGAGGGCCAGAAAGCTTCCATGAAGCAACAAAGACCCCAGCTTCATGGACTTGCCAAACGTAAACCGGGTCGCCCTCAAGAAGAATGGCAGAGACGGAAGAAGGGCGGTCGAGGGAGGGGTCGTTAGAACCCTCCTTAGGGCTGGGCTTTGTCCAGGTGAACCTCCACAGGGCTGAAGTGGCCTCAGCCGCCCTCTGTGGGGTGTTTGCCGGGATGAAGCTCAAAATAGCCCTAATACAAGAGCCCTGGGCAGGCCAGGGCAAAATCAGAGGAATCCCCTCAAAAACTGGTAAGTTGGTGTATTGTCGTGGGGCTGATAGATGTAGAGCAGCTATCCTCATTCACGACAGTGTACCATTCATGGCAATACCTGAATTAACTTCCAGAGACCTAGTAGCAGTAGTGCTGGAGGAGCGAACTGATCTAGGAAGTAGGAAAATCGTGGTGGCATCAGCCTACTTTCCTGGTGAAGAGACAGAAGCTCCACCAGCAGAGATCAGACAACTGCTAGATTACTGTCACCAGAGGAATCTACATTACCTCATTGGATGTGATGCCAATGCCCACCACATATTGTGGGGCAGTACTAACACAAATTATAGAGGTGAGTCCCTCCTAGACTTTTTAACTGCATGCCAGGTGTCGGTGCTCAATAAGGGACATGAACCCACTTTTGTCACAAGAACTAGAAAAGAGGTTCTCGACCTCACCCTGTCTAGTTTTGTTGTGGCAAACAGAGTGAAGGACTGGCATGTATCAGACGAGATCTCCTTCTCTGATCATAGGTACATAATGTTCAACTTGGATTTCTATCATCAGGTTGAAGATACGTACCGTAATCCCAGGAATACTAACTGGGAACTCTATCGAGAAATCCTAAAGCAAGACCTTGAAGGACTTGATAGAGAAATATGCACTTCAGAGCAACTCGATGTAATAGCAACTGAAGTGCAAGCCGCAATAACTAAAGCCTATGAAGATAGCTGCGAGCTGATTACCAAAGCGAGCAACCGAAATGCTCCATGGTGGAGTCGTAAACTAGAAAGATTGCGTACTCTTGCGAGGAGGCTCTTCAATAGGGCCAAAAGGACTGGAGAATGGGACTTATATAAAAGACACCACTCCGAATATACTATGGCACTAAGAAGAGCAAAAAGGTCATCCTGGAGGAACTTCTGTGAAGGATTGGAAGAGGTCTCTGCAGCAGCTAAATTGCAGAAAGTTCTTTCCAAGGATAGGCCGAACCAAATTGGTTTACTTCAGAAGGCAGATGGAAGTTATACAAATGACGTCAAGGAGACTCTGGAACTCCTAATGGGAGTGCACTTTCCAGGCTCCGTCGTTATACCAGGGGACCATTGGCCCCATGCTCAGGACAGAGAAGAAGATATATATCTGCCGAACCGAAGAGTCCTAAAACGAGCAAAACAAATTTTTACTTCCAATAAGGTTAAATGGGCGATCAAATCGTTCCAACCTTATAAGTCTCCAGGAGGCGATGGCATTTTTCCAGCTCTTCTTCAGCAGGGACTGGAGGTGCTTAGCCCAATAATTCTGAAGACTTATATAGCTAGCTATTCCCTAGCATACATACCAAAGGTATGGAGGAAGGTGAGAGTGGTGTTTATTCCAAAGGCTGGTAAATCCTCCTCAACACAGCCTAAATCGCAGAGACCCATCAGCCTCACCTCTTTCCTCTTGAAGGCAATGGAAAAAATCATTGGCCAGATGATCAGGGATGATCATCTCAGCAAGAACCCTATTGCAAAGGCCCAGCATGCCTATCAAAAGGGTAGATCAACTGAGACAGCTCTCTCAGACACTGTCTCACTGATTGAAAGGGCCTTGGAATCAAAAGAAGTGGCCCTCTGCTGTTTCCTGGACATAGGGGGTGCTTTCGATAACACCAACTATGTTTCACTGGAAAGAGCAGCTAGAAACAAAGGGATCGAAGACCCTACCACCCACTGGATCAAAGCTATGTTGATCAGTAGGGTGATTACTACCACACAGGGCGGGGCGAGCATCACTGTTCTAGCTAACAGAGGTTGCCCGCAAGGAGGGGTTCTTTCCCCACTGCTCTGGCTGTTGGTGGCTGACGAGTTACTTGAAACTCTAACTCGTGCAGGTTTTGAGGTAATAGCCTACGCGGATGATCTTAACATAATAGTTAGGGGCAAATTCGACTGCGTCGTATCAGACCGAATGCAGTGTGCTCTGAATATCGTCCAAAAATGGTGCTCAGACCAAGGGCTTCATGTTAACCCAGAAAAGACCACCATTGTTCCCTTCACGAACAGAAGGAAACTATCTCTAAAAACCCCCTATCTTCATGAGCAGAGGATTTCGTTCTCCAATGAAGTTAAATATTTGGGGGTTGTGCTAGACCATAAACTCTTGTGGAACAAGCACCTAGAGTATATCCTAAATAAAGGAACACGAGCATTATGGGCTTGTCACAGAATGCTCGGAAAAACATGGGGTCTAACGCCCAAAATGACCTCCTGGTCATACAAAGCAATTGTCAGACCCATGGTCACCTATGCCTCAGTAGTATGGTGGCAAAAAACAAACCAGGCTACATCTATGCTCCAGCTAACCAAACTACAAAGGCAAGCATGCCTTGGTATATCTGGAGCAATGAGTACCACCCCTTCAGCAGCACTAGAGGTTCTTCTTGACCTCACCCCTCTACATATCTTTGTTCAGAGGACAGCCTTCCTGGGGGCTATCAGAATGCTGCACTCGGGAAAACTCAAACTCTCCCCTCGTAAAGGGAGCCACCTGGAAATACTGGACCAAGTCCATACCGATCCAGTGGCCAAGTCAGTCCCTGACATTATGTCAGAGAGAATGAACTTTTACCTACCCTTTAGAGTGATCATCAATGATCGTGAATGCTGGAAAAGAGGCACGCCTCAATATGAACCAGGTTCACTTCTGTGGTACACAGATGGGTCTGTGATGAATGGAAAAGCTGGCCTAGGGATCAAAGGCCCAAATTTCAGCCTTACTAAACCCCTAGGAACAACAGCGACCATTTATCAGGCTGAAACCCATGCCATAGAAATATGCGCACAAGAGATCGCCAAAAAACGACTCAAAGGTGCAAGAATTTACATAATGTCTGATAGCCAGGCAGCCCTAAAGGCCATTGCAGCCTACTCAATAACATCAAGGCTAACCTGGGATTGTCTGAACTCCCTGAAGGCTGCGGCTCGGGGCAATAAGTTAACTTTGCTCTGGGTCCCTGGCCATGAAGGAGTAGATGGCAATGAAGAAGCCGATCGACTCGCTAAGCAGGGATCGGAATCCCAATGTTTTGGTCCTGAACCCCTACTCGGGGTTACCAAGAGCTTCATTACTCAACAGGTCCAAAAATGGGAGGACAGCAAGAGAGCTGCGTACTGGCGCAACACTCCAAAGCAGAGGCAATGCCAAGCAGCTAATCACCATCTCCAAAAAAAGAGCAAAAGCTCTGCTGTCGCTAAGGAGGAAGGACCTTCGCACCATTGTGGGTCTCCTGACTGGCCATTGCCCCCTGAGATACCATCTCAACAAGATGGGCAAGGCCAGGACAGTTGAATGTCGGCTCTGCTGCGAAGGAGTCGAAACAGCAGAACACATCCTCTGTGAGTGTCCTGCTGTAGCATCTACCAGATTCCGGCATTTCGGGAAGGGTACTCTTGTCCCGGCCGAAATTGCTCGGGAAACGCCCGAAAAACTTCTTCACTTTGTGAAAGAAGAGGTTTTCAAACGGGCACTTAAGTGAAAAAGGGAATCCGGTCACAATAGATCAAACCTATGGTCTCAGTGACTAAGGGCCTGCCCCGTCCCAGTAAATCAAAAAAAAAAAAAAAAAAAAAAACTTCAAATAGACGTAATGTAAAGACAATACAAAACAAAACGCCAAACGTTAAGTTTAATCAAACAATCTACACGTTTCATTCGAAGTTTAATCTAAGTTAACATCTTGTTATTCAGAAAACTCACACCGTTATTGATTTATCAATTTTAGATTTAAAAAGGGAATTTCAACAATGGTGTCAGTATTTTATTGATTGGTAATGTGGAGTAGTATTTGAGTGTAGAAGGTAGTGAAAATATGATTAAGAACAACAAAAGTATCAGTTTGCATCGTCAGCACAAATTCAATTTAGGTTTTAGTGAGTGTAACAAACCAATAATTCTTAGGAATTAGGGATTAAAGGTACAATAATGGCTTTTGATAATATGAAGTGACTGAGACCAACTCAAAACTGGATCAAAACAATTTTTGTTTTGTTAGAAGTTTCACTACAAAAATTAATGAGAGGTCAGAATTATCAAGAGCCCAGAATCACCCCTCAAACAATATAATACAACTGAAAAAAGAAGGAATATTACAAAAGTGTGAAATTTGATATAATTAAATGCATGTAAGGGTGTAGGTGGCATGGCATCTTCATTGCAGGCAGATTACAACAGCTTTGGGAACCATAACAGGCCGCTAGGGGTAAGGAAGGGTTGGGGGCTGACCTGTGGACTCTGGGCGGCGTAGAGTTGGTATGCCTGAGCCGCTAGAACGACGCGAGCCTGCACCACTCGCAAGGTTCTCAGTGCTGCCACCTGTCATCAAATTTACAAGCACGTCGTAGGGAATTTTTGTGCCATTTCTTGCATCAAAATCGTTTGAAAAACTACACGCATGAATCCAAAACGACCAGGATGAACACGAAAAATTGATCTAAGGTCAGTTCAAGTTCACTTGAAGGTGAAACTGAATAATAATTATGCAATTTTGTATGCAATTATTGAATAATCACATATATAGTATGAGTGAATCAATGAAATGTACGTCATACATTCAGCAGTTTCTCAGATGTTCAAACCACCGTCCTTTTGACCCTTGAACCAATTCAACTGGTGGGTCACTCATTATCAGTTAGTCAATGTAAACTTACCATCAGTGACCACAAGACCTGGCAAAGCCAGTACTGCAGAGAGATACAGTATATTTATAGTTAAAGAATATTTTAATACAGTGGAACGTTCATCAACATACAAGTATTAGTTCTTTCGTGAAACTCATCATCAGCCTTGAACACAATAAAGGTCGCATAATTCAGAAATATAATAATAATACAGTAGGGTCGTCGAATCAGAGTAATATTGCTTACCAGTAGGAGGTCGAATCCTTGATATTGATGGCTGGTGAAGAGAATTCGATGAACTGGAATTCGACATGTCGGAATGTAGGCTGCGCTTGTAAGGGGCGTCTAGAGTGTTGAGAAGAACGTCTGCCTGGTCAGGGAAGTGATCCTTGAAGGCCCAGAACGCTCTGTTGAATTATAGAAATTTTCAGAAGTGGTGCCTTTTCGAAGTAAGAGGAATATGAAATACGTAATAGGAAGGTGATGTCTGATTATCAACAATGGTGGGATTCGTTTTTGTAGGAGTCATAGAAGAGCTTGGTAGAAAGAGGTAAATCCAAGTTTCTATTTTGAAGGTGACCTAATAGGCGAGAATCACAATCACCAGCTTTTAGTTGCTATGTTGAAGCTTATGGAAACTAAAATCTAAACAGGAAGTAGTGGTCCTTCCATCCCCAGTCAAGAAGAACCTCTTCCTAGCTCGAATTGATTGACTTTTAGGTAAGTGTCGAACACCCCAGCACTGTCTCCAACCCTTGAGTTTGGTGGTCAGGTGACTCGGATTGAATATTGCATTGAATGCGAATTTTGGCCAATATCTTTCACCACTCACTTCCGTGCGTAAGTCCTGACTTCTTGATCTGCATCAGAGATGGCGGAGGCTAGAGCGTTCTGGATTGAGGACAGATGTCGCTGCAGAGGATTTATGGGCCAAGAGGAAATCAGCTGATGGAACGCCTTTATTATGGCTCTCCGTATTTCCCTCGACTTGTGAGACATGGCGGTGACGAGATGTGGTATGAGGCGGCCAGCAGGTGTGTGTCGCACGATGAACCCGAGGGCTACTTGCCCTGCAGTAGCTATCACCTGTTGTCAAAAAATCATAAAAAGTCAAGGGAGAGAAGCTTAATGAAATAATATCCATTCCTATTCTAGAAATTCAGTTTCCTACAGGGGAATTGAACTCCAGGCTCAACTTGTGATCAATATTATACTCATCACAAGGAAGTCAGGTTCAGTCTGACACAAGCACATATAATCATAATAAGGTGAGACAGACCTTTGCAGAGTTTTGTATCTGGTTGATAAGAGGAGGTAGCAGACTTTCAGCTATATGCTCAAACTTTAGGCCCAAAGTTTGTGCACAGAAAGCAACCGTAACGCACGCCTCCCGCACGACCTGAGACCTGAAAACATCGATAGCCTCAATTTTACTTGAGAAGTTCAACAGTTGAAAGTTTAACATGGAATTCGTGGAATTGAGGCAGATTAAGATCTTCCCTCCGAATTGAATCCTGGTTTATTTGTCAAGAGCTACATGAGATGGTTTGGCCCTGTTGCACTTTTCTCCACACCACCATTCAGCTTTCCATCGAGCTTAATTAAGACAAAACTAGATTGCAGTCTTTGATGGAATTCGAGGCACACTTCATGGTTTGTACAGTTCATTCAAACACACTTAAATAAGCGAACACAATAATAACGGTACAAATGAACTAATCTCACCGCAGATCTTTGACGGAGAGTTGGAATGCTGGATCGAGCGTTCGTAGATGTGAGATGAACTCATCGTAGTCGAGTGCTCCAGCGATAAGTAGAGATCGGACTTTCTTCAACTGGAATTTATGGAATTCATTAGTGTTAACAAGTTATTAAATGTAAATAACAAAAATAAAAAAATGAAGCTGCAGGTGGTTATAATATAACCACCTTATTATGGTTTTTTATTTCTCCTAACCACGTTGCCTCTATCTTGAGAGGGACCATTTTCTGATCCTTATTCTGGACAGCTGTCTCCACCACCGGTCTCTGTTCGGTCAGAGAAATAGTCAGGAAATCTGACTATAGGTCAGATTGGTCTCTATCTGACTTAGATTCGAGTCCAGACAGAGCAACAATTATTCATCTTGAAATACATATCTATGTTTTCCAACAAAAAAATAAGCCATGGGACGTTTATTGGCACTCACAGCATCAACTCTTTTACTCCAATCTTGAGACGTGTCCTCGATGATTTGTTTGATTTTTGATAGCTTATCTTCGAGGTCCCGAAGGTTGAATATCTGGAGCGTGGGGACGGCTTCAAAAGCTTTGATGAAGCCTTCTTCGTCAACTGCTCCAGCCTGTGTGCCTCCGGTGCTCGGCGTGGAGACTGGAAAACAAGGTCGCAGGTTACCACATGCAAGGATATAACTATACAATCAATATCAAACATATTCACAATTTGGTGTTAGTGGCTAGGGCTTCCAATACACCAAAAAACGCATAAATATTGGTACCATTAAACAAGGAAACTGTATTAAGTAAACATTGATGGCGTAAATACTACGGTCTGGTGTATAAAAAAGTAGACACCCAAGTTAAGTTTAATATCTCCCAGAAGAGTGAGGTGATCTCGAGCATCACAATGAGCAGAAGAGCGCAGAGGTGCCCATCGTACAATGAGGTTTACTCCAAGTTTCTCGTTTCAGATAAAACTAGTTTACGGTCAGTTCACTTGGATACAATTCTTCAGAGGTCGCTGATTAAAATTGGTGCTATCTGTTGGGAAGAGGAACTTCAAAACGACCCAAATTGCTTAGAATAAATGAGCTGACATGATACCAAAAATCAAGTGAAAGTCCATGATGTATGCTGCCTTGACGCCTACTATGTAATTTAAATCAATACTAAAGCTGTGCTTCTAGATTCTAAATTTTAATAAACTAGGTAGCTCTAAACCTTCTGGACTGATAGAGAGCAGAAGAAGATGACACTCAAGATCTGGTCCGTTTTGAAGAATTCATATGCCCCAACATTTCTCCATAAATCCAAAATGTTTGGACATGACTGTACAGAAGTTTGTGTGTTTCCAAACATTCTAACTGGAAGGATGTTGAATTCGCAGTACGAATCCACGTTATTCTATCAATTTTGCAACAAGTCAGGCTAGGCATCATAGTACATTTCCATTGAAAAACAGTTACAAGACAAAGCATTTCTACAGTGCCGAAGTAACAAGAACCGTGCTGTTGACTGTCTCTGAAAGAAACCCACTAGCTAGGACCACCACCACTACTGTACCAAGGGAGGTTTACCTGGCTTTGGTTTCCTCAATGAGCCCGTCCGAGAGAACTTTGAAGCGGAACTTGGTAGACTAGGGGTGCTCTCTGTTGGATGGAAACACAAGTTACACCAATACAAACGTCAACACTAATTCAAAACTCATACGTTTTACTTCTACGTGGACTCCTAATCATACAAGAAACCCACCATTTAGAAGAATCAATTTATTGCGAACTGCTAAAATCCCTATGTACCTACATGCTACTGATTTCGGCAACATACAAATGAGAACAGGCTAGCTTATCCACATTGTAATTGAAATATTATAAGTCTAAGGTATATACTCCCACAGGAACACCAACAACTTATAAAACGTCTGCATTTTAGGTTGTGATTTCCCTTATAGACGTTTAGGCAGAACTTCCACGAGGTGCAGGCTCTTCAAGAAAGAAAATTTTCCCTGGAACCCAGGAGAGTCTAGCCCCCAGAAAGTGTTGTCGGGTTTCAGCGCTACCTACCTCCACTTCAACAAACTACAATTCCTGATATCTTATCAGGTGATCACGCTCGCGACCTCATTAACGTTGCTCCTCTAACTTGCAGTTATCCCAAGATTATAAACTTGCAGTTATCTCCACTATAATAATGCATTCTGCTTGATTCGTCACTCCAAAACACAAAAATGCAATAACAAGTTCCTTTTCCTCGCAATTTGAAAAGGCAGGGAAGTAAAGCCGCCAAACTTAGAAATGAGCGGTAAAACCGAGGTAAGCCTGCTTTTCAGAAATGCCGCTTGACCACGCTCACATTGAGCTGATAAGGATGGTAGTTCGCTGAAGTGGCGGTAGGTAGCGCTGAAACACGACAACACTTTCTGGGGGCTAGACTCTCCTCTGGAACCCAGCCTTCCATTATCGAATTGTCATAAAACTTTCAGCTTGGGTGAGTCTCCCTGCCACGTGTTTCGTATTTCTACTTAATAGTGGTACATGGTGGACGGATTTCGTCGGCTGGTTTTTCTATCCACTCTTCGTATTATGAGAAACACACAAGGGAGATATGAAAGACCCCCACTCCCAATCTATCTGATTTTCGTACACGATTTTGTGAATTACTGTTTAATTAATGGTTTACATTGAAGCTCGAATACATTTCAAGTAGTTAAGCGCGAAGCATGTTTTACTGCAAAAAGATTTTTGAACACATTTTCTAGAAGAGTTCATTATTCTCGTTTCACACGATTCTAATCAGAAATACCCAAAGCTAATATTTTTCAAACGCATGCAGTGTCAGGTGAGAACTGAAGTCTCATTAACCACCTTTACATACATTATTGCCTACATCGAAAAATCGAGGAATAACAATCAAAATCATGCTTTTTGCACATTAACGTTCGAGCATTAGTGGAATAAATCAATATTTTCATCAATAAAGCAGGCAAACTACAAGAAATTCTGCAGTCATCAATTAATAGCAAACAAGTCGAAGCTACTGAAAATTGAATGGAGTAGTTGCATATCTTTTGAATAATTTTTTGTGTAGTGAAACGCTATTGAAGTATATAAATATCTATCAGTAAAACTCCCATCAACGGTTCCTAAATAGTCTTTCAAATATTGGGATTTTTGGATTCAAGCAACAAACCTTCACGCTGCTGGGTGGAGGCTACGTCAGAGTTGTAGTGGGCAATTCAAAAACTCTAGGGAGGGCAACCAAAATATGCTTAATTACTATGAAATTAAAAGAAAAATTTGCAGAGGCTGAAAAATATCTAATTTTTTTAAATAATCAACATTATTTTGCATCCTCATTTCAATTTCCATGGAGTTATCTCAATCGAGATTCTTTTTGTAAGGCGCCGTCAGAGTTGTGGTCGGCTCTCCCGCCAACAAAAGCGAGGATGGAATTTCATTACGGAAATAAGACTAAACTAAATGGAATTTCGAACTGAAAACAGGTACAGGAACGTTTTCAAGTGCTCTCAATCTGAATCTGACGTCAAAAATACTAAAGTCCGACCCATGCAACTAACCCGTTCAATGAAAGAATTTATTGAAAGCTACACAATTACATCGATGTATCGTTCCAGCAAGCACTGCCAATGGGGAATTTGCCTCAATTTTAGATTCTGGAATTTCAAGTCAAATCCTACAATAGAGCCTTAGAATAACGTGACACCAGGAATACCAAAGGGAAAAAAATTACTGTAGAAGAAATTGCCTAGGCAATTGAAGCATCTGTGAACAAACACCGCGAAGATCGAGGGAAACTGATTACGTTACTCCCCGGGGTTCCTCCTGCAAAACTGTCACTGTATCATGTGCGCTTTCAGAGGTAGCACTGCTGTCATAAGGGGAAACTCATCACGACACAGACTACCGGTACATTTAAAATTTCCATCTTCCTCAAATTCTCTAAATTTTGTGGAGCAGCGTTTTCGAGCAGTACACAAAAAAAAAATAAATAAATAAATAAATAAATTAAAACAAAATGTGAGGCAAATTCCCCATTGAGACGTCCAAAAATGTACGAACGATCTCGTTGAAGTGACGAACGTTGTTGTTAAGGAGTCACAAGTTTAAAAGTTACTGTTAATGGTAATAAAAAAGGCATTAAAACTTAGATGGGAAAGATTACTCACCGACGGAGGGCGGAGGTGGTTTGGCAGGCACAGGAGGGACTCTTCGAAGCGTGACGCTTGGTGATCTCCTCGACGACGACGAACCCTGTAAAAGAAGTTTATTATCAACACGTTGAAGGAATTCGTCAGTGAGCAGTAGAACAATACATTATTACCTCATCCCCCATCACATTTTACTTTATCTGAACTCAGAGACGGTTTGTGGTATACTACCTACATCAACTCAAATCAAATATGTTTTATTGACACGGCCAAAATGGCAAAACAACCGTCAAACAAGAACACAACAAAGCAAAACACGAAACAAATACAACAATAAAAAGGAATACAAGACGGAATTGGCTATTTTGATATCAAGGTTACTAAAAACTAAATTGAAAAAGTCACCTATTTTATAAAGTTCTGCGCTTATTTAAAAACTTTATCCTACGTTTAAAGGACTTGCCAGTTAAGGAACGTAAATTTTCTTGCAAAAATTATAAATCCTGATCCGTGATGGGCTACAGTAGTACACTTTCCAGCACGGACATCAGAAAAATAATAACAAATGAAATATAAGACATTGAATTCATTCATCTATCATGATTATGACCTCGATATGGCGGACAGTTTATTTAGTTTATTTCATTTAGTTTTTATTTAGTTTAAAGGAAGCTCACAAAATTATATTTAGAATAATGAAAGCGTAGCGCAAAATTATAGAATAAAACGAAGGAAAGTGTGAATTCTAGTAATACAATTGTATGAGTCTCTTCAATCCTTCACTATGAACCTACTTTGGTGGTCGATCACAACACACATCCTAGAATTCCTTGTAGCCATAACCTTCACAACATGTCTACGTCTTAAGATAGGTAGGTATCATTTATCGGCATCGCATTTCGCTATCACTTGTTGCGCCGAGTTACGAGCAGTATTTTTAGCTAGGAATGGCGGTCGGACGAAAATTCTACCTGAGATGGTTGTTTACTTTACTTTTAGTCTGCACACGGCCTGATTTGATTTTCCTTGAATATGAATTATTAATAAATTAAAATAATTAATCAATTTCTCAGGATCTATAGGACAGATTCCGGTCAAATTTGAAAGATAATTAGAGGTACCAACATGATTGCTTAAACGTGAATAGGTATAAATAATCGTGAACTAATTCGCAATAGTTTTGACTACTCGGAATGACTATTACACCATAAAATGTGAAAGTCGTGTTTCATTTCAGAGATCATTTTACTAACTAATCCTATAATTGAATATGCCAGTAATAAAGGGAACTGAGTTCAAAAAATCGATTTTGTTTATATTGCAGTTTCGAGGTTTCCTGAGCAGCACTCATCATCGGGGGTGAAAGGAACTACCTGAGCGATTCGTAGAGGAGGGAACAAGTTTATAATGAGGAATTTCATCGAATTCTGTTTGCATTTTTCCTGAATAGTTAATGGTGTGGGATAGATGAATATCGGGTTGATTTCGGAAAATAAGTCCCCTGTTATTTTTGGGAGACATTCAAAATTTATGATTTCAAAAAATAACCGGGAAAACGGACCTATTCAACGTGAAGCGGGAACGCTCGCTGATTGGCTTTTTGGATCGCCGTTTTTCCCTCCCACTTTTGCCTGACGGAACAACGAAATCGTGTTATCTAAGAGGAAAGTTATCAAACAAAAACAGGGGAAACCTGTATTTGTCTATCTTGCTTTTTATATTTTTTCTCTTCAGTTCTTCGATTTCGATCTTTACTGGTTTTGTGAAATGTTGCATCTAAGGACTATAGATTTCACGATCTCAGCGCTTCAAGCGGCCGTACATGAACTATTACTGGTTGACGTCATCCTCCCGGTTTTTTAAACGTTCATATTTTCTACACTGTTTTTTTGTAAAAACTGTTGTTTATTCGTAAATTAGGAAGTACGGGGTGAAAGTTTTCCTTAGGAGGTTTTTCGAGGTGCTGAATCCGACTTTGGGGTCAAAAATAGGAAATTCCTCATTATTGAGTGCTCTGCACTACTAGATTTCGGGTCTCCGCAGGTCAAAGTCTGATGATCAATGTTAATTTTTCTGCAATAACCAATTTATGTTGACTAGGAGTTTTCTGTGTTCTCCTGCGTTGAGTTGTTGTTCCTGTGTGGTCCTACATTCCTGTTTCACGGTTTCTCAACTGAGCGATTCAGTTTTTTTCGGGATGGGTACCAAATTTAGAAGAAATGAAGATTGATACAGACATGCAAAATGATAATATTCAGTACATTGAGTTATGCGTTCATATAAAGATATTTTATCATATTCAGTCTTTATTTTCTCTACTACCAGGTCATCCAGTAGTAAATGACACAAAGTTCCCAAAATTAACAATTTTTTTTAACATGTTTAATGTTTTAGGGCTGGGGGTCATTCTGTGAATTCCGACACGCAAATTTGCAACGGGCAAAACTATACTAACCTGTGGTCCGATTTTGATGAAATTTTCAGGGATTGTGCGGGTTAGGTCCTAGACGGTCCCCTATAAATTTCAGCACCTTCGGACCAATAGGAGCGAGTGCGCATGCGCAAACGTGAATTTCCTGGGACCTCGGTTTCTCGGTTTCTAATGAACCGATTTTGCTCAAATTTGGAGGTTAGTTAGGGACTAACTTCTAAGAGACACCCTATAAGTTTCAATCAAATTGGTCAAGCAATAGCCGCTGCGCATGCGCGAACTTTAAATTTATTGTTACAACCAAAACTCCGCAACTATTCAACCGATTTCGATGAAATTTTCAGGGATTGTGTGGGTTAGGTCCTAGACGGTGGACCGCTAATATTTTGGTATTCAATAACTCTTTGAATCATAATTTTTTCGCCAACTGATTCTATACGTCCATGTTACAATGAGTGAGGAAGCTATACTGCCCACCCAACTTGGCAGACTTTTTTCTCTCCTATTCAACGCAGGAAGGTGAAATTTGAGAGACAGGGTCAATGGAGAATGCTGAAGGCGCCTGAGTGGTCACTGATCGGCTGAGTGAGCTCCAAGGCCATTTTCTCTCCTGTTGAACGCAGGAAGCTAAAATTTGAGAAGCAGGGTCAATGGAGAATGCTGAAGGCGCCTGAGTGGTCACTGATCAGCTGAGTGAGCTCCAAGGCCATTTTCTCTCCTGTTGAACGCAGGAAGCTGAAATTTGAGAAGCAGGGTCAATGGAGAATGCTGAAGGCGCCTGAGTGGTCACTGATCAGCTGAGTGACCTCCAAGGCCATTTTCTCTCCTGTTGAACGCAGAAAGCTGAAATTTGAGAGGCAGGGTCAATGGAGAATGCTGAAGGCGCCTGAAGGGTGACTGATCAGCTGAGTGAGCTCCAAAGCCATTTTCTCTCCTGTTGAACGCAGGAAGCTGAAATTTGAGAAGCAGGGTCAATGGAGAATGCTGAAGGCGCCTGAGTGGTCACTGATCAGCTGAGTTTCTCCCTTGCGAGGGAAAAACATTAAACATGATTTAATGTTTTTCCCTCGCAAGGGAGAAATTGAACATTATACATTATGTCTTCGTAGTAAATGAATAACTCACTTACTTTGTGATTTTTGTTTGTACCCTCAAAATTTTGCGATAGGTCAATGTTTGTACATCAGTTGTATTTATATTGTCATACCAAAAGGAAAAAAAAACTGAGTCAAAATCACGCCGCCGGGCCTTTAGTAAATCTAATAAAAGCATTTTTGTTTACTTCTCCTGAAAAGTAGGGTTTTGCACTTCGTTCTTTCCACCACTTGAATATTCAATTGTGTGTATTTACCTACATGAAAGAGATATACCTCCCACCCCACTAGGCATACGTTTTATTTATTTTTAATAAAAGGATACGTGCAGGATCACTAATAGGCTTCAATTTATGACCGTCTTCAAAGCAACTATTTACTCGACTTACTAGGTTTGGTACTCATCTTCATTTCAGATTAATAAACTCGAAATAATTTCGGGTCTGGTTAGAGTTCACATTTCCCTAACTGGACACTTTAATCACTTCGTTACTTGGGCCCATCGAATCCGGAGAAACAGTTACATAAGAAGACAGTAGTTCTTATATTTCTTTTAACAGTCTCAAATGAAGCCTTCTCCAACATCTAAATCCGCGGATCATATTTCAATCCTGTTACGCACGGAAGTCACTCGAGATGACTGAGGATACAGATTGTGCTCGTATCTTTCCCGTTCCTACTCCCTTCATTTCCTCTGAATTTTACCTGAAAGTAATTCTTCGAAAGTGATTCTTAGGGCGCTATATCCGATTTGGGTCCAAAAATAAAAAAAATTGTCATCCATATGAAGACCCGATTTATTATGGACTGAATACTTTTATTGAAAACACTTACCAAACTCCGGTCCGTTTCATCGAGATCAGCAAAATCTGGAACAAAAATGAAGAATTGAGTGAAATGTTGGCATCTCAATGAACAGTTTAGCTGCTGGGCCTAATTCGATTCGGTCGCCTCAGAGGGGCGGCGGATAGGGAGAATAGGACCGAAAATTGCCGAGCTCACATAGCTTCTCATGTGATGGTAATCAAAGCTCATTCTGCATTGGCCTCATTCGATTTCGGTCTACCAGTCGAATTTGAACTTAGTAGGGAAAACAGTGCCGAATACTTAAAACGTTTTTACCTCTACTACACGAAAGTTCATACGAAGATGGATATACGTCGTATGAAAAGCATGGGGGGTTGTAACACCGGGGGAAGTTGGGGTCTAGCCCGAGTAGAATCAACAATTGAAATACCTGTCAAAGTTATAAATATAATGTGAACATTGAGGTTAATCATGTTATATTATTGTATATTGCATCAACCAATTTTTATTCCAGGATCCAACAACAACCGAAATTATCCGAAATTGCTTCTGAACTTCCCAAGGATGGTAGTTGGCTTCTCTAAAGAATATCCCGTGTGAAACGCTCCCGAACTTTCTTTCCTGATCAGCTTCAAATCACTACGACCACGTAATCCACTTTCGATATTACTGTATAATAATGAAATAATTGATCAACTTCACACCAATTATTCAAAAATCCAAAAGATAGTAATGTTAAACTCCTTTCTTGATAATAATCAACCCTTTCCGAGTCGAAGGTTTTTCGAATGAAATTCAAGTTTTTCGAGTAAAATTCAAGTTTTCTATTTCAAGTCAAAGATTTTATTTTTTAGTAAGAGATTGTTAACTACACCAACGTTTTTGAGAGGCGGTATTGACAAGAAACAACTTTAATTTGTAAAGAAAAAACATAAAATTGTAACTTAAATGTAAAATCTTTATATTTAATTTAATTGAAAATAGAGTACCTTTAATTTGGTATAAAAATCTTCAACTTGAAATAAAAACCTTAGATTCTAATAGAAAAACCTTGAATTTTATTTGAAACACCTACTTTGAATTTTACTCGGAAAAGGTAGATCAACAAAAGGGACGTAAATTCGGGGGGTGGGGTGTCTGTATAGCTTCCTCATGCAGAAGAACATGGAGGTAAGTATTCACAAGCGTAAAAGTGACTGTTTTTAATATTATGGAGCAATATGAAACATAATTTCACAGTTACGTTGATAGTTTTACCAATTGACAAGTTGTTAGCGGTTTAATTGACGAATTTTTGCACGTACAGAGACTCCTACTGATTGGCACGAGATGAAAATCGATAAGAAAAGGAAAGGAAAGGCAACCCCCAATTCAACCTCCAAAATTGAACAAGAAAGTGGGAAATTGAAGTAATTTTCTTCAATTTTCTTGCTGGTGGGCAGATGCTTCAATTGGTCTTTCGATGAAGTTTGTGAGGGCTGATTCACACAATTTCGCAGAGGACAAGATTCTGTATAGACGGAACCAAAATTGATAAGAAAGCTCGCAAAACGCGAGTAGACATTTCGATTTTGGAGGACCCAAATTTTGACTTGCCTCACGTATACAAAAGCTTCCACGATATTCAATAGTAAAATTCACGAGAAATTACCCAAACCACAAATAAAACATCTCTCTTTTTTGCTCCCTTCCTTTAAAAATCGTCTAACGTCTGCAGTTTTCTTATACAATTCCTTACATTGGAGTAGGTACGTTTCAGGGATTGTCATGTTGTCAATAATAACTTTCGAGGATAATTTTTGAATTTCTGTGTCGAAAATCGAAAGAACTTATATCCGTGATAGACATGAAATTTCCTCTAACCGCCAATTATTTTGATAACCAGTATTGATTCGTTGGTTGCGTGTATAAACTTCCGAGTATGGAACGTTCAAGGAACCTGGAATTCTATTTGTTGTAACCAGTTGTTAATATCCTCTGCATTAAGGAGTATGATTAATCGGAACCGTCGAATTATCTCTCCTGCGATGTCGGAAGAAGATAGAAGAGAGAACTGGGTTACAGGCTCGGTTGTAAGGTCGGATGTTTGTTTAATCTATTCAGAACAGGAGGTACATCACTAGCAGTGAAGCAGGACAGGTAATACATCTACAAGGGCATGTGCCGTCTTCCATTCCAGGTGACGAAATGTCACGAGAGTTTATTCTGGAACTCACGCGGATTGTGGGAGTGCGCGTGCGCATTAATCACGAGTCTGATCTGTACCTACCTACTGCTCGAGACTGTTAAATCCTTTCAAATTTATTCAAAACCACAAAATTTACGATAGTGAATGCATTGAAACGTCTGATTTCTGATTTAGATTTGAAAGGACCATGTTTAATGTCTAGATTATCAGCACATAACGTCGCTGACCACCTTTTTGGTTTATTATTTTCAATAATGAACCTTTGGAATCGACCAAGAAAAAAAAAATTTTAACACCCCCTCAAAATTTGATGGTTTACGTTTCAAGGTACGTAGAATCCAAAAATCGAATAAAAATTTGGCCGTCCGTCCGCCGTCCGCGGCACTTTTGCCACTTAGGATTGACCGATTTTGATGAAATTTGTTATGTAGGCTCCATTTGGGGTCTAGTTGTGCCTCGAAGATTTTGGTTGAGGTAGGTCACTTCTAAGGGTTCCAAAATCAATTTAGAAATTTTGAAAACGCCCTAACTCAAAAAATTTTGATACAAAGGTTTTTTTTTTTCCTTCTATTTAAGTTTCTATAGAATTTTTAGAGACCACCCGGAGCTCTGTAGGACAAACTGTTCGCTCACTACGAGAATTTAAAGTTTGGACGTACGATAAATCAGAAACACGAGTGTGAATCGCAAAAGAGGCCTAATCTCCGTTCAAATTAAAGCTGACCGAAATGCGATCGATGTTTTTCTTCATGTTGGATGGTTGATGGCTCTGCAGACGAGTGATCTATATAAAAATAATAAACCGTTGTGCAATAATTTGCAGCGTTTTTCATCATACACACTTAAGCTGCCGTGCAAGGTACGGGGGTAAGGCGAAAAACAAAATGTTCAATAAAATCACACGGTTCTAACGAGTGGTGAACGATTTTTGTACGATGAAAAATGGCGAAGATGAAGTTCCGTAGCAACGAATGGGAACACAGCGAACAAACCGTGACTCAGGATTTGGCATCATTGAGCCTCAACTCAACGCTTAGTTTGGTTTATGAATACCGTTGAAAATTCCCTTAGAAATTCAGATACAAATACCAAATCAAATACCGTTGAGTGCTGATCAAACCTTATCGACGCACTTGAGGGTGCACTCAGACTCAAGTTATGACTATGAATTCCCCCCTAAATCGTATGAAATTGATGTCCATGCCGATCAGGGAGTAACTCGCTATATCCAGAAAATGTCACGCAAGTTGGACCGTGATGTTGTATAGTTGTAAATACATCGGCCAAGATGGTTGGGCAGTATAACTTCCTAATGTATATTTCAGCACAGTCCCAGTGCTGTATAAGCAGTATAACTAGCTTGTACATTTCAGTGCGGTCCCACTCATGAAATGAAAACTACGAATCATGATTTTCACGAGCAAGTACTCAATTTTCAGAGCTGAAGAACAAAAACAGTTTCTCCCGAATATTTTGACGATGTTTCGCACGTAAATACCGCGTCAAAATTTTGATTTGGGAGGTCCACTTTTTTTCTCAAACATCATTTCCACAATAAGTATTACGAGTCTTTATAGTGATTATTAGTGAAAATTTGGCTTTTTATGGGAGAGTAGTCAGCATGAAATTTCGGCATAAATCGAGAGCTTTCATAAATCGAGAGTAGATTAAGATTTTTGTAGGTGGAGAACCGATTGAGTAATAAATTAACCTAGTTACGAGGTTTAGACATGAATTTTCCTTCGAACATTAGGAAGGTATTATTTTTATAAAGATGTGTGTTTGCTATTATCGAGCGTGTATTATTTTTTTAAAGATATTTCTTTGCTATTATTTAGCGTTATAACCAGGGGTGTTGGGTGAAATCGGATGTTTTTTCATGATGGTTCGTGTTGTAATAATTGAAATTGTGATCGTATCGAATACCTACTCAGTGCAAAAAGACAACATCGATACCTTAAAGCACAAAGGCGCTATGTCCATCCATCTTCCACCTTTTTTATTTTTTTCAATTTCAGAAAAACTCAAATTCAACAAAACTATTATTGAGTTTTCTTGACGATAATAGCTTGAAAATTTATTGAGGAAATTAAAGAGTTTAGTTTAATAAGCCATTATTTTAGGAATGGGGTATTTCGGTCAATTTTTTTTATTTTATTTTTCAAAAGAGTATGGCTCAGGAATAACGGTAATCGGGTCTGTTCGTCGAGAAAATGTTTTTAAAAAATCAGAGAAGCTAAGGAAAGTTGAAGATTTGAATGGTGTGACGTAGCTAGCCAACTGTCTTTGAAAAAAGTATCCATGCACGGGAACCCTTGAAAGACCTCTTGGATACTACAAAATAGCACTCACACACGCGCGCGGCGTAGTCCGAGGCGTAGTCCTTGCCTAGTGTGTGTGCATTTGTAGCGGACCGCCTTTTTCAAACGTGTGATCTCTTTAATTAATTTTTCGACCACATGTTATAGTATCATTGGGCTTAAAGTTGTTGTACATAGGTTTTCAAGGGTGCTGAATCCAAATTTGAGGTCAAAAACCTGAATTTCCGACCCACCGAAATACCCCATTGTGCACTGGTGATAATTTTTTTGCGTTTTTCTCAAAACTCGTTTTTGGACACCTTTGTGCTTTAAGGTATCTACATATTCACTCAACGTGAAGCGTTGATACTTTCCCAATTTCACATGCTGCAGGAATACAAAGGTTCTCAATATTCTACGAAGCAACAGAATCGGCACAGTCTTGAATGAATTGAATTTAATCTGATGATTAAGAGTAGATAATTTTGAGTGTTGATGTGTTAGTTCTTGTGTAAAAATGGCTGGATTTTCTCCTTGGTGGTGTTCATACAATAAATGAACGAATGAATTATGTGTTCATACAATTTATGAATATTGTAATTACACAGGTATACCTCTGTTTCCACGAGTTTTTTAAATCCTTGAATTCCTGCCAACTCAACAATCTTCAAAGCGTGTACACATTCGTGTGTGCTTCAACTCGCAGGTACGTATGTAAATAGCGAAAGGAGATTTGGTTTTATAAAACGGGCATTAACTATTCGAGGCCAAAGGACCGAATGAGTCAGAATTACATTGAATATTCCGTTTCGTCCTCTAAAATCCCAAACGACGTACGGCCGCCCGAACACTCTAAATAATTTATTGCCCACGAATTAGAGAAAAATTCTATAAAATCGCGTATCTCAGAGTAGGTATTTCACAGGACGGTTTAGGATTTAGATGAGAGGTGTTGGAGAGGTGAGGCGAGTCAAGGACCCTCATTACATTACTGGGGCCACTGACGATCTCATGGGGGACCTTAAGATTACGCAACTCCATCCGAGTAATAATCCTCAGGTAAATCGTCCTCCTACGACTATTATCGTGGATACTATAAATTAACAATTATTTCCATGCTATTACGAGAGGCATATTGGCCTTTGGGTTTTCAGTCAACCACAATGACTTGGATGTCTACTATTGTGCATCATCTACTACTACCTACAGTCTGGGGAGGATTAGGAACTCTCTCAAGGGAAGAGGGATCAGTGTGAATCAAATCTGCCACGCAGGTGGGCAGTCGACAATTCTCTCATAATGTAGGTAACGTTTGATTAAGCTAAATAGCTGCTCAAAATACCGCTCACTCTTGATCACTGACAATCCACTAGAGACTGGTTTTGGAAGGCTTTCTCTACCATTTCGTGAAAGTCATAAAACCAAAAAATCCCTGAAAATGTCATCAAAATTGGACGAATAGCTCCACGCAATCGTCAGACTTTTTATGCAGTATTTAAAAATCAAATAGTGATATAAATACTTATTTATGTTGGTCAATTTGCGGGAAAAATATGGGAAGAATTGATTTATTTGCACGGCTCTCAATCGCAAAATAAACATTTTGTAGAAAGAAACCGAAATTGGGCAATTAGTCAGATTTCAAAGATATAAATTTTGAGCTTGTGTAGATTGATTCTAGGCGATGAAATTCACAGAGAACTAAGGCCAAATCCAAAATATCTTTGAAAACTAGACACGAAACGAAGACTGATCAGCAAGATCGAAAACGTGGAATGCGAGTGGAAATTTTGATTTTGGAGGATTTATACCGTATCTTTCCAAGAGTAAAAACATATCTTACGCTATGTTAGGTCGATTCGGAAAAGTCAAATAATTGTTGAACATACCTACTATGTGTTACTGAATGAAATATTTTGGAAGTTTGTAATTATAGTTTAATCAACTAGGATTGGACGGTTTAAAAATATTTATCAAATTACACTAAAAAGCTTTAAGGCGCAACAAAAAATAAATAAATAAAATAAAATAAGATTAAAAAATCATATAAAAAATCCCAATTTTTCTATTCAAATTTAAATTTTGGAGACTTTTTTGAGAACTTGAATCAAGTTATCGTTACGTTTATTCATTTGTCTAAATAGTAGGTCTGCTCCTATAATGTTCATTGTTGAATTTACTATGGAAGTATACTGAATCATAGATTTTCCTCGACTACCTTTAAATCCCATCATTAACTTGTCTTTCACAGAATAGGTATCTACCAACTTCTGTAAGAAATGCCGAAATACTTCTTCCTCTCGCGTTATTGCCGACCAAATCAAGCGATTCGTTCCGGGTTCAAGACGATTCCCATTGCAAGTGCCTACCTAATGTACACTTCACATACCTATAGACAGTACGCAATATGGGCATTAAGCAAGGTCCCAATCTACCATCAATGCTCATCAACATTGGCGTGATACTCCGCGTTGAAATTACCGAGACTGATTTTACACAAAAAAAAGTATCATAGTTCCCACACTTTACAGTCAGAGAGAAAGTCTCAGGAACTGTAGACGATTTTCACAGCTATGCAGTTGCAGCCGTCATTAAGTGCATAAAAAAATGTTTTCTTCATTCCTTAAACGCCGATTAATAGTTTTGTCAACAACTCGTTGGTGAAAGTTCAAAGAAAATCGATTATTAACGAGGTTAGGTCATTTATGAGGATGAAAGAGAAGCTCTCATTACAACATCCTGGTGGACCGAAACTTATATTTGTTTCATTCACTTTTTACTCCCTGATTTTTCAAACCTCGAAATCACCAAAACTAAAATACATTTTACAGGTTGGATTTTCGTCAAACTGTCTTTCCTGGAGTCGCGAACGTCATCAGCTGTCTTCCAAGGGAAGATCAGAATTGGTTCATTACCATACTGGTCAATTTCGTTTCCACGACCCGAAAACGTCTGCCAAGTGGGTGTGGCACATAGCTCCCTCTTATCCATAACCCGATTGTATAGATTATTCTCAAAGCATCAATCTCTAAGTACCTTCCACTACCCTCATAGGGGACCATCTACACGCCGTTTGCGTATGCGCAGCAACTACTACGCCAAACTGAACAATCCTAGTAATTTCATCAAATTCGGATGAAAAATGTAATTGTTAGGGCTGTTACAAGGATTTTACGTTTGCGCATGCGCAGAGGCTACTGTCAATTTTAAGGCCTTGATTTTCATAGGGGACCATCTACACGCCAATCTGAACAATCCTGAGAAATTTCGTCGAAGTAGGATGGCAAATGTAGAAGTTATGGCTGTTACAAGGAATTCACGTTTGGGCATGCGCAGCGGCTACCATCAGTCCGAGGGTAATGATTTTCATAGACCATATACACTCCAACCTGCACAATCCCTGAAAATTTCATCGAAATCGGATGAGAATTGTAGAAGTTATGGCTGTCTCAAGGATCTCATGACCAGTGGCGCCTCCTCCAGGCAAACATAGCAAACACTGTTTGCCTTACTACAAATAGGCAAAATAAATAAATAAATTTTTGTTGAGATTCTCCTATATTTCCATTTTTTGTAAGTAATATTTAGCTGATTTTTAAACTTTCATAATATTTAGGGACTATTTCATTATTATCAAGGAAGTTAGATTAAATAGGAGAATGGAATAAGAAAGTAGGTACGTATTTTGCCCTGGATACTAACCCGCAGCACACCAGAGACTTGGAGAGGTCGGTAATGTAGATGATTGCGGATGATACGCGGTGCCTGGCGATCAAGGCAAGCAGTTCAAACAAATGAATTTTTCGGGACTGTTTATAGTGAGAGGCGACGATCGGCGGGGTGGCGGGGGTCAGCGCGGTATCAAGTATTGCCATACCCCCACTACCACCATGGCAAACAGTCAGAAAACTGTTTCGTGACCTTGAATGCAGAGAAACTTGGAAGATGAGCCATGGATACTAATTAGCCCACGCATGAAGATATGACATATCCATCCACCCACATTATCTCAAGGAAGGAAAGCTGTTCGTTTTTTCGCCGCCGCAAATAGCAGCTGTTTGACGTTGACTGGTGTCCCGTTCCCAATTTTACTGTATTTCACTGTACCTAATCGTTTTTCTTGTTGATAGACACTAGGAAATAATTGCAAAACATTGTAGAGTGAAGGTTTCACATCTTATTAGGTCTAAATTCAGAGTCTCCCTTTTTGGTTAATTATTTTCAAGAAAAAAGTTTGACTACCCTCAAATTTGATGGTTTACGTTTGTGGTAGGTAAGTAGGTACGAGTAGATTTTGAAAATCGAATGTATAAAAAAATCCGTCCGTCCGCGGATCTTTCCTAAATTATCATGGACCGATTTTGATGAAATTTGGTATGTGGGCTCCATTTGGGGTCTAGTTGTGCTTTTGGTTGATGTAGGTCACTTCTAAACGGTGAAACGGAAGGGCTGAAACTTCCAAAGGCACCCTCTCTCGAAAACTCTCGATATGAAGGTATTGTTTTTTCACAAATTTAAGATTGTACCATTGAATTTTTAGAATCGAATGAGACTACTCATAGCTTTGTAGGACAAACTGTTTGCTCCCTACGAGAACTTAAGGGTTGGACTTACGATAAATCAGAAAAACGAATATGAATCGCAAAAGAGGCCTGATCGCCTTTCAAATTTTAGTTAACCAAAATGCGTTCGCCGATCGTTTCTTTGGGATGTGCTCGGTTTTGCTTCCTTAGCAACCAGTAATCAAATTTCTAAACGAAGAAATTCTTTTATTTCTTCCAGTGGAGTGTGAAGCGTTTAATTCTTCCAAATAAACTTGATTGTGAAGGTAAAACATGGTTGGTAGGCGGTGACAATAGCAAAGCTGAGTTCTTTGCTGGGACGTGATCAATACAGAAAAAAAAAACCTTTGTGTAATAATTTGCAGCCTAGCTGTTTGCCTGACGAATATTATCACGCGACGCCCCTGCTCATGACAGACACGGAACCAAAATTGTTCAGAAAGGTGTGAAGCGTAAAACGCGAGTGGAAATTTAGATTTTGGAGAACTTTTTTTTCAACCTTGAAAAGTGGAAACAAAGCTTCCGCTACCTTGGTAGACTCGGAAGCAAAATGTCACCAAAATCCTATAGTTTCATATAGATGTGTCCAGAACAAGGAACACAGACGAACAATTTTGATTTTGAAGGACCTGCGTCTTTTTTTTTGACCTGGTGAGCAGAGAGCTTCCCTACGTAGTTGGCGAACAAAGCCTGAGTGGTTCATCCAGGTAAAATTTAAAAAAAAAATTCTTGACCTTTCAAGAGGGGGGTGAACATAATCTAGTTTCTCTAAAAATCGACCCTCTATAAGAATAAATTATAAATAATAGGAGTGTGTGTACCAGTCACGAGAACTTTCCATTCCCTGCACTTATCAGCTCGATTAAGCGTGATGCATAAAAGTTCCCTTATACGTAGCAAAATAGCGGGAATTTGTTGGTAATTTAACCTTGAATGAAATTACTATAGTGCAAATTTAACGAAGATCGATTCGATTCTCTCATCAGCTCGAGGTACAAGTTTCAATGGGGAATGTGGACTTCGTGGAATCTGGAACTGCGGACTACGCCACAAGTGTGAAGAAATAAAACCTATTTTTTTCTAGTGAACCATCGGAATACTACAAGAACATTCCAACTTATTACGGTCGCGGAGACGCCATGTTGGGATATGAGAACGTACAATGACCTACATAGGTTCCAACCAGGAAAGTAGCAGCCATAAGGAAAGCAAAACAGGTATTTTCGAAAGAAATTGGACTAACTTTTGCGAGAATTCGAGTCTTTATCGATAACTTTTGGAGTTGGAGAACTGTGTACTGGAGGCATCGCTACGACTTCTTCAACTGCTGGAGTTGGGCTAATAACTTCCCTGTCAGATCTATGGTAACTCGATGATAACGGCCAGAACACACGCGTACTACTGCTCAATAGTGCCATGATACAATATTACTTTTACTTGTTGGCAACACGCACATCAATTGATTTATCGATTTGGTATCCAGGCGGGTCAACGGACGAGGAGTTGTCCTCCTTGGGATCGCGTCTTTTCTAGGTAAAGAACAGGACCGCAGCACATCCTGTTGGGAGATTTTACCACGGTTCTTCAAGGAAAGAATCCATGGATTAATCTTACTATTTAGGTCACTTGAGGTGGAGAATCAATGCAGCAAGTTATTATCTGTGACATCATTAGTTTCAATAGAATAACTGTTTTTGTCTCCAAGACATTTTGCTGCTTCTAAGTGTAGAAAAAAAGATGGACATTATTACACAACGGTTTATTATTTTTCTGAATAGATCACTAGTGAGCAAAGAATATATGGATTTTCCATTATCTGTATCAGCCATATTATTTTCGTGCAAGTTTCAGTCAATTTTATTTTGGCAGAAAGTATCTACCAGCAAAACAACGATATCCGAGAGTGTGGAGTTATCCTCAATTCGCAACTAAATCTGATAAGGATGTTTTCGCCTCCGTTAGTTTCACTACTGCAATTTACCGATTTTCAATGTTAAGATGTTGAATTTAGGAAATTTTTGGCCTCCTCTCTTCAACCACCCTCCCCCCACTGTCTGGTTGCGCATAACTCAGTGGAGTCCTTTGCTCGAATTTGGTCCAGTTTGGTCAAGTACTACCGATTTTACGGAATTGTTTGTGAATATTGCCGAGAAATATTTCTAACTTCAGTCCGGTCTTTGAGACGTTTCATGTCATTAGTCCCCCCCCTCCCATTTCCTACCCTCCCACATCAAAATGTTTACAACTTCTCACGTATTTTTCTGATGTAACAAAAATCTCTAGGATCTGCTCATCAACCTAGCCGTTTCATTTTATATTATCACTTGGACCAAATCTCGACTTTCAAAAAGTCGACTATAAGCGTTGTTTTGCGATTTCGCCCCACTGCTGCATTTTTCCATAGATGATGAGCTGAAAAGTGTTTTGAACGCGTGGTTTGCTGGAATGGCGGGTATGAAGAGGGAATAAAACAATTATATTCAATGTACCAGAAGTGCTTGGAAGTTGAAGGGGACTGCGTAGAAAAATAGCCGACATGCCTGAGTTGAAATATAAAACATTGATTTTAATAAAATAAAAAATTTGTCGATTTTTGAAAAATTTGAGGTTTTGGAAATACTTTCTTATGCATATGTGAGAGATCTTGACCGATGAGGAATCTTTTGGTACTGGAAGGTAACTTGTCGTTTGTTGCGAAGTAGGTCTTTGTTTAATCACTTTGTTTAATAGTTCATCATTTCTCTAAATTTCCTTTTATCCTCCGCTCCATTTTCGTTTGTTAAAGAAGAATAAAACACTAGTTATTTCAACCTTTGGAATCGAGCAAAAAAAAAAAAGTTCCCTCCCTCCCCCCAACATTTGATGGTTTTTTGTTTCAAGGTACCTAGAATTCAAAAATCTAATTGAAAGAAATTCTATACGATGTACGTGGTTCTTTGCCCAGTTCCCCAGGACCGATTTTGATAAAATTAGGTATATCAGCTCCGATTGGGGTCTAGTTGTGCCCCGAAGCTTTGATTATTTCGTCACTTCTAAGACGTAAAAAGTGGGGGGAAAACATTTTCAAAACGAACTCAAAAACTTATGATATACAGGTATTATTTCTTTCATAAATTTAAGAATAGAGGTGGATTTTAAGAATTTTGACACCACCCAAAGGTCGGCAGGACCAAGCTTACACGTGTTGAGGATACTTAATTACCTACTTGGAGAGTGTTTCAGGACGTTTTTTTCATCAATATAAGATAGTGTTCAATTTCAAGAAACGAATGAAACCACTCATGAAACGCTGCAAATTATTTCACAAAGGTTTATTATTTTTCTGTATAGATCACTCTTCGGCAATGATCACTGCTTTGTCAATGTCACTATTTTTTCTTTTTTTTACCTTCAAACCATAGGTAGTTACTACCTACCTACTACATACTCCACACCTTCATAATCAAGTTTATTTGGAAGAAATAAACGCTTCACACTCGATTGGAAGAAATAAAGTGTTGTGGGTTCCTTCATATTTTTATCTTAAAAAAATTTTATTATTGGTTGCTAAGGAGGCAAAACGGAATTCAACTCGTAGAAACGAATGGTGATCGTGTTTTTGGTTAGATCGCAGCTAAAATTTCAACAGAGATTTGGTGAACTCTTTGGTGATTCACACTCGTGTTTCTGAATTATCGTAAGTTCAACCTTTCAGTTCTCGAGAGAGCGGACGGTTTGTCCTCCGCGTAGTCTCTAAATATTCAATTCTATCTTAAATTGGTGGAAAAAAATACCTTTATTTCGAGAGTTTTCGAGCTAGGGCACTCTTGAAAAGTTCTACCCTTAATTTTCTCCCCTTAGAATTGATTGACATCAACCAATAGCTTTGCGGCACAACTAGACCCTAAATGGAGACCCACATACAAATTTTCAATAATTTTTTTATTTCATTTTTGGATTCTACGTACCTGGAAACGTAAACCGTAAAATTTTGAGGGGGGTTGGAACAAAATTTTCTTGGTCGAGTCCAAAGGTTCGCTATTGAAAATAATAAACCAAAAATTATTAAAATATGTGCGTTTATTGTCAAACACACCTGAACGCCTGGGTCCCTCGAGCCTTACCCAAATGACCCCAAACGTATCATCGGACCTTCGAAAGTAGTTGGCGGGTGATCTTAACATGAAAATGGTAAACCGTTGTGTAATAATTTGCAAATTCCATTATATTTTAGAATGAACTCAGTTGTAATCTTTAAGAACCAAACTTGAAATTCATGTGGTTTGAAATCTGGAAAGATTTGTTTATTATTCCATTTTTACCTACTAATTTGGGCGGCCAAAAACGGAAGCGCATATTTGATATTTTTCTACACCATAAAACTATTTCCTAGTTTTTGACGTATTTTTTTATGCACTAGAAAACTGTGAAATACATGTATAAAATATTTCTTTGATGATTACCTAACTTTGATTAGGTATTACACGCACAACTTGCTAGTTCTCTTTGGTTTTTGAATGGTGTTCAAGTACAATGAGTACAATTTAAGGATTGCTTTGTCTCCTGATTATCAACGAGAAATCTCCTAAATATTTTTATTAGGTATCTAAACTCCCAATTACGTCTAGAACAATGGGATCGTAGTCACGTCGACAGCTATATAAACTGGACCAAAACACCTCGAACGAGACCGCATGATTTCAGAGGGAAATTTTACTTCCCGACCTCGTTTGAAAAACTACCGTCCCTATTGTTTAGGTAACCGCAAAAACTTTGTGTACATTTGACGATACCAAGGAGTAGGTATATCTTGTAAAAAGAACCGTGTGATGTAACCTTGGTGGATTCTTTGAAATTGAAGAACAAGATTATATTGATTACGCGTGTAGCACTGAAAAATTGCTAATCTTAAACGATTAGCTGTAAATTATGGTTCTTCCATAGTTGGAAATAATTTCTACATCTTTTACAAAACTACGAGTGGTAATTGTAATTGTTCACCATTAGGTACTGACGCAGGTTGTTGGACGTTTCAACAACAGAAATATTAAAATTCAACGACAATAATGGATCCTATTTGCATCTCTTTGTATTTTCCGTCGTTGAGACGAATTTGAGAAGGTTTTTTCACAGATGTAGATAGCACCTACATCATCTTCTTCGTAATGGTTGACTTTCCTGAGTAGATTTGTTCCTTACAGAAGCATAAATTCATTGGTATTTTCTTTCGAGATGGATCATGAGATAGGATACAATTCTCTCAAATTCATCTCATTTATTTAGACTTAATAACATCTCGCTATTTAC
The DNA here is from genome assembly GCA_009739505.2 of Apolygus lucorum. Taxonomy (NCBI): domain Eukaryota; kingdom Metazoa; phylum Arthropoda; class Insecta; order Hemiptera; family Miridae; genus Apolygus; species Apolygus lucorum. Next base: position 50,894,017 of record CM019168.2, read on the forward strand.
GTACGTATTATACGTTATTAGTAGAGCTCGGAATTTGCATATTTTGCATATCTTTTATTATGCGGTATATCTTTGTATTTGAACGTTTTGAAGGTTTCTGAAGGTATGCGGTGGTTTAAATTGAAGTTGAAATTGCATAATTTTGCATATTTCGGTATTTTGGGGATTTTTGCATATTTTGCAGCACATTTTTGCAGTTTTTTGCGTATTTTGGATTTGCGGTTTCGACCCATCTTCTGCACTGGCTATTCGAAAAACCATGGACGCTCTGGAGGACAGGTAGATCGCCAATCGTTTGGCCTTCATAAATGCCAACTTTAGTACCATACCCCATTTGATAAACCACCTGGAGACCAGGGGGATGGATCTCTGCTCTGCCGTAGGTGCTGTTTCCGACCTGCTCGAAAAGTGCTCCCACTGGCATGGAACAACTGGAAAAGCCATCAAGGATAAACTGGAGGGGGTCCTATCGAAAAATCCAGGGTGGTCTTCAGTGGTTCAAATCGCGAAAATTCTCAAAGGAGAAGACAGCTCATGGGACTCTCCTTAGGTACTTTCCAAAAGAGATTTCCACTTTTAAATTTTTGCCTATTGTATCTTGCAATGTAGAGAGATCGTTTACTGCATTGAATGAAATTTTAAGTGACAGGAGACACTGTTTTACACCTGATAATTTGGAGCGTGTAATTGTTGTCCAATATAATATGTAGTTCATCTTTACATTTTATATCTAGTTCGTATAAATGTACTTTACCTGATGCTTCATAACTTTTTATGTACTTTACCTGATGCTTCATAACTTTTTTATAGGAGAAAAAAGGGCTAAAAAAATGTAATAATATGGAACATCGTTTCTTAAAATACTGAAATTCCAAAGTCGTATGCAGTTTTAAGGGCAAATGCATATTTTCCGAGCTCTAGTTATTAGGGACTCAATCACACAAAAGAATACACAGAAAAGATATTTCTCAAAACGATGTTAGAATCCCTAGACTATTGTAGTAGTTGCAATCCCTCCTTCATGATGTCGACCATTCTCAATTATTCACCTTCACAACTTGAACCTGTCAAATAGTTCAATGTTCTTCGTGTTTTGATCAATTTCCTGTTCTATTTCTAAACGAATAGAGCTCTGAAGTCGTTATCAAAAGCCCCTTGGGGCAACTGGAATTTACGGAGAGGATGACAGATCAGATGCGTGAGCCTTATTTCTAACTTCTCTCCATCTCCATCTTCCATTGAATATATATAGTTAAGGACCACGAGAAGAGATTTGGAGGATTTCAGATAAGCTTCGAGTGAGGGAAAGTTCGTCTCCTTGTTCTTCATTGAAAGTTTTTTGTGGACTACTAAAACTGATAGGGAGAAGGTCATATCAGTATCGTGAGCGATAAAACTAACCTCTCCCTTGTTCATTGAAAAATGCTAAATTTGGTGCACATGTAATTTTTGTGCATCAAATAAGTTGAAACAATAAATTTAAGGGTAAATTTCTTACTATAAGTAGGCACCTAGCAAAAAACGCTTCGAAAAAGAAATTCATAACATCCTCCACCCCTTCAAAATTAGTTAGTTTACTTTTCAAGGTGTGTAGAACCCAAAAATCGAATAGAAAATAGAAAAACGGTACTTTCCCCAGATCGCATGGACCGATTTTTATGAAATTTGGTGCATTGGTTCATTTGGGGTCTATTTGTGCCCTGAAGATTTGGGTTACTGTCAGTCACTTATAAGGGGTAAACAGTGAGGGAAAACGTTTTCATCGAAAACTTTCGAGTCGCTATGTCCAAAAACGGAGTTTTGAGAAAAACGTGCAAGAAGTTTTCACCAGTGCACCCATTAGGAGGTGCGCCTGATTTTTGCTTCCGAGTCTACCAAGGTAGCGGAAGCTTTGTTTTCACTTTTCAAAGACGAAAAAAAAAAGTTCTCCAAAATCAAAATTTTCACTCGCGTTTTGCGTTTTAGACCTTTCTGAACAATTTTTGTTCAGTGTCTGTGTGTCTGTGTGTCTGTCTGTCTGTCATGAATTCCTTGTAACGCGCATAACTATACGAAGTTATTGTCCGATTTCAATGAAATTTTCAGGGATTGTGCGGGTTGGTGTGTAGACGGTCCCCTATGAAAATCATCATCCCCGGACTGATAGAAGCGACTGCGCATGCGTAAACGTGAATTCCTTGTAACGGCCATAACTTCCACATTTTCCATCCGATTTCAATGAAATTTTCAGGAATGTTACAGATTGATATTTAGATGGTCCCCTATGAAAATCACCACCTTCGGACTGATAGTAGCCACTGCGCATGCGCAAACGTGAATTTCCTTTTAACGGCCATAACTTCCACTTTTTCTACCCGATTTCGATGAAATGTTCAGGGATTATGCGGATTAGGTTGTAGATGGTCCCCAATGAAGATCACCACCTTCGGACTGATAGTAGTCACTGCGCATGCGCAAACGTGAATTTCCTGGTAACGTCCATAATTTCTACATTTACTGTCCGATTTCAAAGAAATTTTCAGGGATGTTACAGATTAGTATTTAGATGGTCCCCTATGAAAATCACCACCTTCGGACTGATAGTAGCCACTGCGCATGCGCAAACGTGAATTCCTTGTAACGGCCATAACTTCTACATTTTCCGTACGATTTCAATGAAATTTTCAGGGATATTACAGATTAACTCGTTTTGATGTTTTGAGATTGACCACTATGCATCGGATCATCTATACAATCGGGTTATGGATACGAGGAAGCTATGTGCCACACCCACTTGGCAGACGTTTTTTTTTTGCTTCCGAGTCTACCAAGGTAGCGGAAGCTTTGTTTTCACTTTTCAAGGACGAAAAAAAAAAGTTCTCCAAAATCAAAATTTTCTCTCGCGTTTTGCGTTTTAGACCTTTCTGAACAATTTTTGTTCAGTGTCTGTGTGTCTGTCTGTCTGTCATGAATTCCTTGTAACGCGCATAACTATACGAAGTTATTGTCCGATTTCAAAGAAATTTTCAGGGATTGTGCGGGTTGGTGTGTAGACGGTCCCCTATGAAAATCATCATCCCCGGACTGATAGAAGCGACTGCGCATGCGCAAACGTGAATTCCTTGTAACGGCCATAACTTCCACATTTTCCATCCGATTTCAATGAAATTTTCAGGAATGTTACAGATTGGTATTTAGATGGTCCCCTATGGAAATCATCACCTTCGGATTGATAGTAGTCACTGCGCATGCGCAAACGTGAATTTCCTTTTAACGGCCATAACTTCCACTTTTTCTACCCGATTTCGATGAAATTTTCAGGGATTATGCGGATTAGGTTGTAGATGGTCCCCAATGAAGATCACCACCTTCGGACTGATAGTAGCCACTGCGCATGCGCAAACGTGAATTTCCTTTTAACGGCCATAACTTCCACTTTTTCTACTCAATTTCGATGAAATTTTCAGGGATTATGCGGATTAGGTTGTAGATGGTCCCCAATGAAGATCACCACCTTCGGACTGATAGTAGTCACTGCGCATGCGCAAAAGTGAATTTCCTGGTAACGTTCAAAATTTCTACATTTACTATCCGATTTCAAAGAAATTTTCAGGGATGTTACAGATTAGTATTTAGATGGTCCCCTATGAAAATCATCATCCTCGGACTGATAGAAGCGACTGCGCATGCGCAAACGTGAATTCCTTGTAACGGCCATAACTTCTACATTTTCCACCCGATTTCGATGAAATTTTCAGGGATTATGTGGATTAGGTTTTAGATAGTCCCCTATGAAAATAATCATCCTCGGACTGATAGAAGCGACTGCGCATGCGCAAACGTGAATTCCTTGTAACGGCCATAACTTCTACATTTTTCGTACGATTTCAATGAAATTTTCAGGGATGTAACAGATTAACTCGTTTTGATGTTTTGAGATTAACTACTATGCATCGGATCATCTATACAATCGGGTTATGGATACGAGGAAGCTATGTGCCACACCCACTTGGCAGACGTTTTTTTTTTTGCTTCCGAGTCTACCAAGGTAGCGGAAGCTTTGTTTTCACTTTTCAAGGACGAAAAAAAAAGTTCTCCAAAATAAAAATTTTCACTCGCGTTTTGCGTTTTAGACCTTTCTGAACAATTTTGGTTCAGTGTCTGTGTGTCTGTCTGTCTGTCATGATTTCCTTGTAACGCGCATAACTATACGAAGTTATTGTCCGATTTCAATGAAATTTTCAGGGATTGTGCGGGTTGGTGTGTAGACGGTCCCCTATGAAAATCATCATCCCCGGACTGATAGAAGTGACTGCGCATGCGCAAACGTGAATTCCTTGTAACGGCCATAACTTCTACATTTTCCGTCCGATTTCAATGAAATTCTCAGGGATTGTGCGGGTTGGTGTGTAGACGGTCCCCTATGAAAATCATCATCCCCGGACTGATAGAAGCGACTGTGCATGCGCAAACGTGAATTCCTTGAAACGGCCATAACTTCCACATTTTCTACCCGATTTCGATGAAATTTTCAGGGATTACGCTGATTAGGTTGTAGATGGTCTCCAATGAAAATCAAGGCCTTAAAATTCATAGAAGCCTCTTAGCATGCGCATACGTAAAATCCTTGTAACAGCCATACCATTTACATTTTTCATCCGAATTTGATGAAATTTTCTAGGATTGTCCAGATTAGCGTGTAGATGGTCCCCTATGAGGGTAGTGAAAGGTACTTAGAGATTGGTGTTTTGAGATTAACTACTATGCATCGGATCATCTATATAATCGGGTTATGGATACGAGGAAGCTATGTGCCACACCCACTTGGCAGACGTTTTTTTTTTTTTTACATTTTTGATCGAAAATAGACCTCGTTCTGGGAATTTTGACACCAACCGTTCTCTTTTTGGATGAGTAGATCTATTTCAATGATTTTTGAAAGTTTCTAATGTTTATGACGTCACGCGCCACTCTCGCCGTGACGTCATAAACATTCGAAACTTTCAAAAATCATAGAAAAGGTATTCTTACGCTAGAAGATCGCGGTTGGCGTCAAAATTCTCAGAATGAGGTCTAGTTTAGATTAAAAATAGCAATAAACAACTTTTCCGACCCATGCGCACACTCAATCCCTAAAATACACACTAAACTCTTTAATTTCTTCTAGAAATTTTCAAGTTATAATCTTCATGAAGATCAATACACTTCTGTTAAATTTGAGTTGTTCTGAATGTACATAACGCCTTTGCGCTATAGGGTATCGAGGTATTGTTTTTTACATGGTTAAAATCGCATCATCCGAGACTACTCGTTAGAGGAAAACGATTTTTAGAATTTTTTGAATCTATATGATGTTTACAAAGATCCGGTTGGTGTTGGTTTCTAACCTGTAGGGGAGGGAATTTCTAACCCTGGGGCTTGTAAGGAAGCTCATTTCTTGAAAAGATGTAATTTCGGGGATGATGCCTTTTTCCTAGTAGATCATGGAATAATGAGGATTACCATGAAGCAAAACCATGAAATAAGAACTTCTATGCACCAATTGATAAGAACAATCCTGAGGCTGATGCCGATAGTGGTGTTGAAATGACAACAATACTTCAACTGGTATTTGTTCGTTTCCACAAAAATTGATTAAATTATGAAGATTTATTGTGGTGTGAAGACAATAACGGTAGTGCGTTGTGTGAATGAAGCTGCTATTTAGAATAAATGGGATGCAATGGTAAAATTGATACTATTTATCCAAATAGTTACACCAAACTTGCGGGTTACATTACTCTGAGTTATGCGCACCTGATAGGGGTGGGAGGAGGGGTAGAAGAGAGGCGACGGAAAATTTCCGAAATTCGACATCTTATGTTAGGATGTTGAATTTAGGAAATTTTCCGCCGCCTCTCTTCTACCCCTCCTCCCACCCCTATCTAGTGCGCATAACTCAGGGTAACGTAACCCTCAAATTTGGAGAATTTTGGATGTGTAATAACAATTTTGCCGGTTTTTTACGTTAAGATGTCGAATTTCGGAAATTTCGCTCTCCTCAGCCACCTTGCCATCCCTGCCTGGTGCGCATAACTAGGGGAGTCCTTTGCTCAAATTCGGTCCAGTTTAGTTAACCCTTAGTTACACGCTAGGCGGGGATTTGTCCGCATTTTCAGAAAAACAGAAATAGAATGATGAACCGTTCACTATTGCCCCTCCATTGTCCAAGGTAACTTTTCTCAGACCTTTAACTGAGTAAACAATGATCCCCTTAACAATTATTTACCTTACCTTCGGTATGCAATCAGACTGCGAAGTTTGATACACACCTATATGATTATGATTATAATCATACTACTTATACTATTATGATTTCACACGTTTATATTTTTTGCTTGATATATAGTTACATGTTTCCTCGTTCTTAAATAATCATAATAATAATTTTCATTATTATGATAGATATACATTTTGTTGCTTATGTATTTCCTACTTCAAAATTCATATTTTCATTACCTACCTTTTGAATAAAAAAATATATTGAGTTGAAGCTCATCCTATATCCATGACTTTTTAAAACCAATTCGTGCCTTTCAGTGTATCATAAATTAATAATTGTGTTGAAATAAATGTGCGGGGTTTTCCCCGCTAGCGTGTATCAACGTAACTCCCCACCTAGCGTGTAGCCAAGGGTTAAGTACGGATTTTACGGATTAAAAAAATATATATTGCCGAGGAATATTACTAACTTCAGTCCGGTGTCTCAGAGTGTTGAAGATTTGCATAGAAATTTAAATTGATATTCAAGGAACTCACAATAATTACAAAGAACTTGTTTGGTTCAGACTTTTTGTGATTTTGTTTAATCTCTTGAGAATATCCTCGTACTACCGAATACACTAGATTTATGAGCAAAAAACTTACAAGTGGCAGACTCAAAAGTACGGAGTATCCTGTCAAATTGAAGGATCCACTGAGAGTCTGGATTATCTAACAGCGATTCTTCAGTCATAACTCACGATATGCACCACACAAATTTTGAAACAAGGAACAATAATTTACCTAACGAGTTGGATTAATTTACGGCATAATTATCACATTCGCGTCACCTTTCATTGTTAACGTTTAGCAATAAAATTTAATGTTTTGCATTGTTTGTAAGCTCGCAAAATTTGCGGCACGTTCGATGGACGGCGTCATGGGGAAATCCGCGAGAGTCGCGCAAGGGAGACGGGACGTACCGCCACTGAATAACGAACGTCGAGAAGTTGTGAGAGGAACGGTGTGGAGCAGCTAGAAATGAACCGGAACGGAGATGGCAGGAACGGCTTCGAGCGCAGGGTTTATTGCCGTTTCGTCATCGGCGAAAGACGTGCCGACGACCGTGATGGGCGGTTTCCATGAATGCCAGATGGTCGGGAGTACGGGATTGAATGACAATCAATTGTTGGGTACGTTGCAACATGATGTCATTCTCAGTTGACACGATTATCGACACCGTCAAGTTCCCTTGAGAGAAAGCACAGTCGAGGAAAACGTCATACGTATTCTGCCGTGCTAAGCCATAAAGTCGTATCTTAACTTCACCCATCTTTCGGGAAAACGACCTTATAGGTTTCGTGGCAAAATAATTCTTTCGCAGGATTGTTTTTCCTCCTTTTACCACAAGTATAAGTTTTTCTTCAAAGAAATCAGTAGCCGAATCGATTTCTGGAGTCAAAATTAAACATTTTTGAGTGTAAATTGTCAAAAAACGATGATACGAGATTACGCTCTCGTAAACCCGAAGTTACGATTATTCTGTTCATTTTAATTCTTGAAACATTAATTCATTTGAATTAACATTTCAATTCAAGAAACCATTTCACATTGATTTTTTTGTCATCCCACTTGGCTCAAAGTCAATCGTATTTCATATCTCTGTTCAGAGTGTAAGAAAGAACTGCTGAATCAATAAAAATAAACGTTTATTAACTTGGAGTATGAACGTAAAGTCACCACTAAATGTTGAGTTTTCAGAGGCAAAAAGTCGTATCGTCGAATTAGGCAGATTCCTGTATCAGTGACAAGATACGAGTTTTCTTCTTCTGAATCGCTCTGATACGACTAGTTTCTTAGCAAAATCATGTTAACACGTCTTAACGCGAAAGTCTCTCTCTTAACGCTTGTTTGAGGCATTTCTAATAGAGATACGACTCTGAAACTCCGAAAATCGCTAGAAATCGACCCCCAAAATCCCCGGGTACCAATAACTCAATTTGGTCAAATTTTCACGTAACGACTTTCTGGCTTAACACGGCAGTATTGTGTTACTTGGTTCTTAGATTGTTTTATTGAACGTACTTTCACGATGAACGTTAAACGTAATTAACGATTTTCATTATCAAGTGAAGTATCAGGAAAATGACCCTATTTCTTCCCTCTTCTTTATGAGGAAAGTAGCTTTAAATGAGGCGATTACTCTCCAGTACTCCTCCCAGTCTTTTGACTTGAGTACTGGATGCTATATCGACGTTGGACAGGGAAAAGGAAAATTTTTGGGAAATCGCGATTTTCTCTGGCAGTTTCACGACAAACATCTTCACATTACGGTATTACATTCTCCTTAATTAAATATGACAACCGTTTGGGGTGGGACATGCAAAACACACCTAATTCCTCTGCAAACTGTTGAAAATATTACTTAACAAACCCTACAGGTACCCCACTGCCAGACTTTATGCTGAATTCAATGTATTTACGTTGAAAAAAGTAATTTTTGCTTCAAACTTGTTTTCTTGTCTACAAAACGGGCGTTAGGTCTGACCATGTTTGTAACATTGCCTCTGGCAGAACTGCTTTGGCTTCCAATGTATCACTACCAAGTTGCCGTACTGAATTTTATCGAAGGAATTCTTATATTGCTGCTGTGAACTTTTTTTTACCACCACAAGATTGATGTGTCTAGTTTTTGTAGTGTGTTTGGATTAAAGAAGTGTTAGTCGGTAGTTTTTTCGAGTTTGGTGTGAGTGGTGCGTATGATTTAAATTTATTGTTTTAAAGAGAGTGGGTATACATATTGTACAGCATATTATTTATTGGCTGTGTGGGTATATTTGTATTTTTGATTGCCAAATAAACAAATAAATGTTTAAATTTTTTCTATTACATTAAGAAGTAAGGAATAATTTTTTAATGAACATTTTTACTTCACCCAACTATTAAATTTGCATTCGGGGTAGCAAAAGCATTTTCTTTAAAATAACTCCTGGATCCTTCTTCAACTGATTGGGAAGGAGTTACTAAACTCCACATATTTCACAAAGCAAATAAGTAATTGTTGCTTCTAATTCACACACGTTGAAGGAATGTCATCCATTTTGTTGATGGCGGTCCAGAACAGGGTCCAAAGTTGACGAGTTGAAATTTTGGGATCGTTCCACGACTGGAGCAAAAAATTCCAACTTAGGAACAACCACAATGTTCAGCGTTCCACTAGTGGTACAGAACAAGAAGCTGAGGAAAACGGATTATTGTAACAAAAAACTACTTTTAAAGCAATTTTCAGACATTCTCCGTGAAGAGGAAGATTTGCTGAAGCCATTGGCGTCTTTGGAAGTTTTTGATCTGAAAAATTTAGAATAATACCACGAAAACCGAGTGCAATTGAGTTGCTAAGAACTCTAAGCATTCCACCATTGGTGCTTTTACCTTACAACACTTTATAGAAATAAAACTTTATCATAGTCATAATTTCATGAATAAAAGCGGTTACATGTAACACATGTGTGTGATAAAGTGTTATATTTCTTATTAGAGGTTATTTTTTTTACTGTTTAGTTCATTTAATTAACAAAAAATAAAAGAATGTTTTTAAAAAAGGTGTTTTCTTTATTTTTTATGCAGTAGAAAGGTAAAAGAATGCATGTTTCATTGCTTAGGTACTGGTTGAAATTGAACTAACCCTTATCCTATGTGACGTCCCCAGGAATGCATCCAGTACTAAACAATAAGTTAAACAGAATAACTTCTTATCTTTAAAGTAGTTGAAATTGAGGCTTCGCTGCAGAGATACAGTTTTTTGAGGTAGGATATTTTTGGGTAACGTCTATCTGTACAATTGTGGAGGAAATACCAGGTTTTATTTACCTGCGCATCAGTTGGAAAACTAGCTCAACCAATCACATTCACCAAATCCTTTCAAACATGTGAATTATGGTGGTTTCGGGTTGTCTTCAAAGCCAAGGACACCCTCCAAATCCAGCCGAACAAATACCGGGAGGTCGTGGAGAGTTTCCTAAACGAACTCATTGTGGGGGAGGGACGGACGGACGCCGAAGATGTGCCGGACAGAATGACAACTAGGGGGTCGAGTGCCCGTGACTGGTACCCCAAGACCAAGGGCAACTCCCAGCGCTCCCTCAGAGAAGCTGTAGGAATTGCGCAAGGAGGTCGAGCGGATATCTAAGCGCTGATCTCATGGTTGTTGAGGAGTTGTAATTGTGGTTGTTCGCGAGATATCGAGGAACGATTAGTTAGGGAACGTCAATACGTCGAGGGAACAGTACAGGACGGTAGAGACTTGAGGGGACGATCATAATTCTCACTGCAAGAGTAGGTCAGTGAGATAATGTAATCCGATACTGCGAAGTTATCCATCCATGACAGGCATAGTTGTACTGTAAAACAAGTGGGTGAGGCACATAGCTTCCTCGTATCCATAACCCGATTGTACAGATGATCCGATGCATAGTAGTTAATCTCAGAACATCAATCTCTAAGTACCTTTCACTAACCTCATAGGGGACCATCCACACGTCAACCCGCACAATCTCTGAATAATCGGATGGAAAATGTAGAAGTAGTGGCTGTTACAAGGATTTTACGTTTGCGCATGCGCAGAGGTACTTCATCTACACCTAGGGACGGCACGATACTCCAAAGTATCGATACCAGATATCTTTTCGATACCGATATTATAAAATATCGATACTTCGATAGTATCGGCTCAAAGTATCGATACCACCGACATTTCAAATTAACCCACCAATGATTTTTCACTCCAAATAAAAACCCTATTAATTAAGAAAAACCAATAGTTTTTAAAAAACAATAATTTAAAATGCAATAAAAGTCAATGGGAATTAAACATGTAATAAAACCCAATAAATTAAAATTTAATAAAAATGAATAATGGGGAATTTGCCTCAATTTTAGATTCTGGAATTTCAAGTCAAATCCTACAATAGAGCCCTAAAATAACGTTTAACACCAGGAATAACCAAGGGAAAAAAATTACTGTAGAAGAAAATGCCTAAACAAGTGAACCTTCTTCAAAAAAAGACCGCGAAAATCGAGGAAGATCGGTTACGTCATCTGTCAAGTTGGTCGCAGCGAAAACTCGGTTGAGGCCCTCTGGAAACGGTGGTAACACTGATTTTCATGGGCTCCGTTAACGCTAGCGTCACAACAGTTTTGGCTCAGTGTTCTGGTGAATCTTTGTTTTTGTAAGTTCTTGTGACGATAAAATGCCTCGAGAATCTAGAAAATTGGAGAGAGGGGTTGAAGTGGCCACAAAGAAAATATACCGACGGTCGACACTTTCATGCTGGTGGATTTCGTCTCCCAAAATCCCGATTTCCATTCTTCAGAAGCCAGAGATTCGAAAGACCAGCGGTGAGTCACTCAGTTCATTTTTCTTGTTCTATGGTAGATTCTTTTGAATAATTTATTATTCTCACGAGAATGGTTCATTTCTGGGTCATTACTTCAACTTAAAAGCTGACTCAGCTGACCAACTCGCTGTTCGTTCAAAGTTTGGTTAAGCGGTCTATTTTCATAGTTCTCAATGTTGTTTCTTTTTTTCAGAGCTACGAGATCTTCCTACATTGACGAAGCCATGGGCTACGTCCAAGTGAAAAGAGAGTCAGGGCAGTGTTTTGTAAAGGCTGAAAATTACACCTGAACACTGCATCCATTCTTCCGGGTATTGTGTCGAAGCCATAGTGAAAGAGTCGAGAGAGGGGAATGACATCGTGTCTTCCAAATGTCAGGATTGCCCGACAGCAGCTGGTAAGCAAAGCTAGGTACACTGTTTTTTATGTTTCCCCATTGCAAATTTTCACTTGAAATAACAACAAATCACGGCACTCACGTGGATTCTTTGTTTACATAACCTTACCCGCGGATAACCCCAGAGAGAAGGTGTCTCATGGAGCAAGGGAATCTTGCTTTGTTTTTCTTCCACTAGAAATCGAAACGATCAAGTAATAAATCAGTTACAATACAAATAATACTATTTATTATTCGAAATAAGCCGTTCGCACGTGACTGATGTCGCCATCACGATTAATATTTTGCATGCCTCACTCTTCTTGTAAGTTTAAATTCCTTCCAAGCTCACATTGTATAATGATACTATTTTGAAGCTATCGTGGCGATATATCGATTCAATTGATACTATTCAGAGCCTATTTTGAGTGTTATTCTGTGGCAGACAATGTTATGGTATTATTTTCTAGTTACTTACTTGGTATTTTTTCACCAATTTACTGTAGTATCACCTATTTATGTAATAAAAATATTGTTATGAATTGGCCATAAGATTGATCATAATAAATTACCTATGCATTTGTCTAACTGAGTCAAGTTACTTTTTCGAGTTCCATAGTCAGTAGGGGAATGAGTTTAAAAAAAAATTTTCTAACACCTACCTACTGATTGTTGGTGAAGACGCCTGCAAATAATGATTTATGGAATCATTTCGTGGAATGAGTACCTCTGAAAGCTCTACTATTCCGAGTATTGAAAACCATTCTTGACTATCATAGCCCAATGTTGCAGCCGAGCAACAAGGAATACTATCCGGCTGCCCAACGTTGCACCGGAGCGACAAAACTTTAAAATTTGATATAAGAGCAAATTTTTTTTTTTTTGTTACAGATGTTAGTTTATTTTACACGTAACAATAGGTACTGTATCTATCAAAGAGAAAGGGAATTTTTCTTGGGGGGTCCATTAATACTCTTCCAACAATGGAACGGCCGCACCATCCTCCAATTCGAGTGGCCACACTCTTCTTCGGGCACCTCGTATCCGAAGGGACACCGCTCTAATTATGGCGAATTGGATTTTGGTTTTCATCCACCCAACCACTTTTGAAAACGGCTTTTTCCACTTCATCTCCAGTACGTGGGATGCTCTTCTCATGAATGCCAAGAACTCCTTCTCCATGGCCCCATCGCACGAGCAAACCAGTGGTGTGAATGACCCGCGGCAGTCTTCGGCGGCTCGGTCGTACTTGGAGTGCTTTGCATGGGCAGCTATTCGAGCGGTCGTTTCCCAGTCTTGGGAGAGGTAGGAGGCAGCGTCGGCATTCACTATGCGGTTATCAAAAAACGCTGGTCTCCCACTCTCCCAGACCCCATTAACCATAATGTCTCCTATCAGGGCTGGTTGGCTACCGTTTGCCTCTCGCATGATTGGTTCGCAAATTATTTTTTTTTCCTTCACTTTCACGTAGCAAGAGCTGTTTTTAATTTTTTTAATTAATGAGAAATCAAGAAAAAATTGGAAAATTTCGAATTATTTCATTCTCACGAGAACCGGTTCATTAAACCGGCTAAGAAATGGCCGTTGGTGATAGATATAAGAGAGTTTTCGCCGTTTTTTGTAACAAAGCTTCCGCTAATTGAGGTGCTGGTGATGAATTTACCAAAGTCCCTTCAAAGGGCATGAAGCTTGAGTCGATCCGGACACAAGATTTCGTGGACCTTTCCTGTTCCTTCCAGAGCTCTTAAGTATCCCCTAGAGCTCTTCGAGACCTTACTGAGAGAAACGTTCACCGAGTTCCAACGATCCAAACAAGATAAAGAGAAACCGGTATATTGACTGACAATCGACAATCTTCCCATTACGACAAACGAGATTTTAACGAGGCGAACCGAACAGAAACAAAGTAAAAGACAGAGTTCTGCCATAACAATGGAATTCCGACAAATAAAGGTAGGACTAATTACGGACCGAAGTTGGTAGGCGATAGAATGTAAAGGAGATGGAACAAGAGACGATCGAACAAAAGATTGGTGTAAAATTTGAAAATTTGCGACATAAACTAACTGAATCAGCGATCTAATAAGCCACACTCAATTTATGCAACACTTGTTTCGTCTGAGCATCATAAATCTCTCATGGAGCCATGAACCATAGCGCTGGTTAAAATTAAGATCCCTACTTGATCCAAACAGAACGAGTAGTATACAGGGTGTCTACACTTAAGATGGGCATAACTTCAGGGTTCGATTCTACAAGGTATTTCCAACAAAAAAATGTCTCATAGCAATTTTCTTTTAACCCACTCAAAATTCCTGTTTTTTCACTTTGAAGTTTTTTTTCGCGTTTTCGACCTTAAGGCACTGATATGGTCATAACTCCCTTATTTCTCCTGAAAATTCAAATCTGACTACACCGTTAGAAGGAGCGTTAAATTCCTAAGCTACCTAGTGCAAAATCAAAATATTTCAGCAACAAAATAGTTTCAAAAAATCAAGTCAAAAAGCCAACTTTACAAATTTTTTTAAATTTGACTTTCTTCGACCAAAGTTTTTACTCTGAATCCCTGCCCATTTCGATGGGCGCTCTTCGGAGAAAACATGCTCAAATGAGGAATTTCACCATGTCGGAATTTCCTATTTTTGACCCCAAAATCGGATTCAGCACCTCTAAAAACCCCCTAAGGCAAACTTTCAGCCCGAACTTCCTAATTTACGAATAAACAAAACAGTTTAGAAAATACGAATGTTTAAAAAAACCGGGAAAATGACGTCATCCTGGATTAGTTCATTTACGGCCGCTTGAAGCGCTGAGATCGAGAAATCTATAGTCCCCAGATGCAAAATTTCACGAAACAGTAAAGTTCGAAATCGAAAAACTGAATAAAAAAATAGAAAAAGCAAGATGGGGAAAATTAGGTTTCCCCTCTTTTTGTTTGATAGCTTTCCTCTTAGAAAACACGATTTCGTCGTCCCAATGGGCAACACTGAGAGGAGATGGTGATCCGAACAGCCCAATCAGCGAGTGTTCCTGCTTCACGTCCGTTTTCCCGGTTAGTTTTGAAATAAACAATTTTGATTGTCTCCCAAAAATAACAGGAGACTTATTTTCCGAAATCAGCCCAATTTTCATCTATCCCACACCATTAACTATTCAGGAAAAATGCAAACAGAATTCGGTGAAATTCCTCATTGTCAGCTTTCCAACGGTCAATCAATTTTTCTTTTTAATATTCAAATTGGAAGAGTAAATGAAGTTTGAATGCCAAAAAACGTGTGTTTTACAGGAAAATCCAGTGTTTTAAGCGGTTTCTGGTCCCCCTCGATCTTAATATGGCTTGACGATTTTGCTATCATTTCCTATGTAATTTTTTACGCTGAATCCAATGGTGATACTTCAGAATGATTCCCACTGCTAGAAAGTGGATTTTTCGAAGAAAACCTTCGTTTTTCGTACATAAAATACTCATTATTCGTAGATATAGTAGTGAGCATCAAATAACACCTTTCCACCCAACAAAAACTTCAATCAGCTAGAAATCCGGTGTTTTATTGAGTAGAAAGGTGTTACAGAACACTTCAAAACGGAAGAAACTGACTTATCAGCTGATTGATGGCAGCCATTAGCTCAGCTAAAAAAAAAAACAAAAAAAAAAAACAAGGAATTGAGGTGAGGTTATCCTCAAGGGATTTCCGCGAGAGAGCAATGTTCCATGAACCTCACGTGTTCTGCGAGGGTCCCGTTTTTTGACTCGAGTCTCGCTTTTTTTAGGTATCTTGGCTCACAGATAACTCGTGACATGGATATGTTAACGCAACCAAAGAGTGTTGATGATACTCGTAGTTAGCACATCATTACTGGTACATATCGGTATTCACCCTTTGCTGTTTATTGATATTGTTCCTTTTTTTCCGTGTAACATAATTTTTCAGCGGTAAGACGTATTTATAACATTTACAATCAGAACAAGGATTCCGCCAAACCTAATCACATATCATTAAAAATTCGAAGGAAAAACTCATAACGACAGTTTCTATCTGCTGGATGTAGATACCGACTTAATGATTAGAGCCATGAACGCAGAAATGTGACTGAAATAAAGCATTACTCATTGAGTTGAAAACAACTCAATATTTAACTAACTGGAACATAGAAGAGATCCTCATAGTTCCAATCTATCTAACTGAGAACAAATTTTTATATTGTCATGATTTCTCATAAGGGGGAAGGATGTTAGGACTCTTCCTCCATGGATTATACCTAGGTACCAATAGTAGGTAACCATTTGGTAACCTTCACTCCTAGACACACGTAAATGTGACTCTAATAAACAGTATCAACCAGCACGTTTTCCAATTTATATTTT
This sequence comes from Apolygus lucorum, assembly GCA_009739505.2. Lineage (NCBI taxonomy): Eukaryota > Metazoa > Arthropoda > Insecta > Hemiptera > Miridae > Apolygus > Apolygus lucorum. Next base: position 50,910,374 of record CM019168.2, read on the forward strand.
CTCCTCATTAACTCAAATTAATTAATAGGAAAGTGTTCCTAAAGGGATTCATAATAATCCAGGGATCAACACCAAGCTACTTCATTTCTAAAGGCACATCATGATTCTCTAAAACCAGTAATAATGTAATTCACTATTGGCCATCTCTTATTGGAGACCGCAACTTGTGTACAATTCACAGTAGTTCACTTGTGTACAGTTCGTGCAAATCCTGTTCTATGCTCCATTTTTGAGGAGGGTGACGTGTTTCGAGGGAGGTGGGGATGTTTCGAAATGTGACCTTGGGGAGCAGCACGGAAGATGTGCACCTGGGTGTGTGAGTGAGTCAATCTCCAATTATTTTGTGCTCCTGGCTCTCTGGTTTCCTGGTTTCCTTCTCGTAAACAAACAAAACTGATAAGGGCATTTCCCGTTTTTCGTTTTCGGTCCACCGTTTTGTTCAAAGTATTGTAATTATTTAGGAGTGTTGTAGGTACTATGAATAATTCGGTGCATTACATTAACACGTTGAACGCGGGAAAAAAAACACGTTGGTCCACTGTTGCGAAAAAAAATTTTTGTAAAGCGCGCAAAGCTAAGGTGTCACTTTGATAGCTGCTCATGACTTCAACATTGACCGATTCATCTCCAGATTGAACCGTTCGTCTCATAAATAGTTCATCTATCAAGAAAAACAGCTAGAAAAGAGCTGAAACGGAGAACAAAAGAATAGGAGCAGATATTCTTGAACCTTTTGCGAGAGGTTTTTGCGTGACATAGACGCGGCCAGCCACAGGGACCCCAGGATTTGCGTGACATAGACGCGATCCATGTCCAACGTGTTAACGTAAACTATTCGTGTTTGTCGGTCGTGGAAAAGTGTGACATTTGAGAAACTTGCTGCCCCTTGCCATCTCTACCTGGACTCCAGCAGACGTTAAAATTTAAAATTTCTGCTCGTACCGTAAGTTTAATGTAGAATATTATAAGTAGGTAGATTGGCTTTGCGGGTGTGAAGTGACTAACAAATTATTTTGCTTTGCTTACCTACTTTGTTCTACTAACTGAAATGAGGCTTGGGTTAAAGACGGCATAAGTGATCTGGCCCATTTAGCCAAAAAACAATTGAAAAACGCATTGGCTGTCTCCCATAAAAATGCTCTGGTATATTTGCGTTTAATGGGCCATCAAAATATAATGCAACAACTCGACAGTGCATATCGTCTTAATCTTCCTCCTCAACACAGCCTAAATCGCAGAGACCCATCAGCCTCACCTCTTTCCTCTTGAAGGCAATGGAAAAAATCATTGGCCAGATGATCAGGGATGATCATCTCAGCAAGAACCCTATTGCAAAGGCCCAGCATGCCTATCAAAAGGGTAGATCAACTGAGACTGCTCTCTCAGACACTGTCTCACTGATTGAAAGGGCCTTGGAATCAAAAGAAGTGGCCCTCTGCTGTTTCCTGGACATAGGGGGTGCTTTCGATAACACCAACTATGTTTCACTGGAAAGAGCAGCTAGAAACAAAGGGATCGAAGACCCTACCACCCACTGGATCAAAGCTATGTTGATCAGTAGGGTGATTACTACCACACAGGGCGGGGCGAGCATCACTGTTCTAGCTAACAGAGGTTGCCCGCAAGGAGGGGTTCTTTCCCCACTGCTCTGGCTGTTGGTGGCTGACGAGTTACTTGAAACTCTAACTCGTGCAGGTTTTGAGGTAATAGCCTACGCGGATGATCTTAACATAATAGTTAGGGGCAAATTCGACTGCGTCGTATCAGACCGAATGCAGTGTGCTCTGAATATCGTCCAAAAATGGTGCTCAGACCAAGGGCTTCATGTTAACCCAGAAAAGACCACCATTGTTCCCTTCACGAACAGAAGGAAACTATCTCTAAAAACTCCCTATCTTCATGAGCAGAGGATTTCGTTCTCCAATGAAGTTAAATATCTGGGGGTTGTGCTAGACCATAAACTCTTGTGGAACAAGCACCTAGAGTATATCCTAAATAAAGGAACACGAGCATTATGGGCTTGTCACAGAATGCTCGGAAAAACATGGGGTCTAACGCCCAAAATGACCTCCTGGTCATACAAAGCAATTGTCAGACCCATGGTCACCTATGCCTCAGTAGTATGGTGGCAAAAAACAAACCAGACTACATCTATGCTCCAGCTAACCAAACTACAAAGGCAAGCATGCCTTGGTATATCTGGAGCAATGAGTACCACCCCTTCAGCAGCACTAGAGGTTCTTCTTGACCTCACCCCTCTACATATCTTTGTTCAGAGGACAGCCTTCCTGGGGGCTATCAGAATGCTGCACTCGGGAAAACTCAAACTCTCCCCTCGTAAAGGGAGCCACCTGGAAATACTGGACCAAGTCCATACCGATCCAGTGGCCAAGTCAGTCCCTGACATTATGTCAGAGAGAATGAACTTTCACCTACCCTTTAGAGTGATCATCAATGATCGTGAATGCTGGAAAAGAGGCACGCCTCAATATGAACCAGGTTCACTTCTGTGGTACACAGATGGGTCTGTGATGAATGGAAAAGCTGGCCTAGGGATCAAAGGCCCAAATTTCAGCCTAACTAAACCCCTAGGAACAACAGCGACCATTTATCAGGCTGAAACCCATGCCATTGAAATATGCGCACAAGAGATCGCCAAAAAACGACTCAAAGGTGCAAGAATTTACATAATGTCTGATAGCCAGGCAGCCCTAAAGGCCATTGCAGCCTACTCAATAACATCAAGGCTAACCTGGGATTGTCTGAACTCCCTGAAGGCTGCGGCTCGGGGCAATAAGTTAACTTTGCTCTGGGTCCCTGGCCATGAAGGAGTAGATGGCAATGAAGAAGCCGATCGACTTGCTAAGCAGGGATCGGAATCCCAATGTTTTGGTCCTGAACCCCTACTCGGGGTTACCAAGAGCTTCATTACTCAACAGGTCCAAAAATGGGAGGATAGCATGAGAGCTGCGTACTGGCGCAACACTCCAAAGCAGAGGCAAGCCAAGCAGCTAATCACCATCTCCAAAAAAAGAGCAAAAGCTCTGCTGTCGCTAAGGAGGAAGGACCTTCGTACCATTATAGGTCTCCTGACTGGCCATTGCCCCCTGAGATACCATCTCAACAAGATGGGCAAGGCCAGGACAGTTGAATGTCGACTCTGCTGCGAAGGAGTCGAAACAGCAGAACACATCCTCTGTGAGTGTCCTGCTGTAGCATCTACCAGATTCCGGCATTTCGGTAAGGGTACTCTTGTCCCAGCCGAAATTGCTCGGGAAACGCCCGAAAAACTTCTTCACTTTGTGAAAGAAGAGGTTTTCAAACGGGCACTTAAGTGAAAAAGGGAATCCGGTCACAATAGATCAAACCTATGGTCTCAGTGACTAAGGGCTTGCCCCGTCCCAGTAAGGAAAAAAAAAAAAAAAAAAAAAAATCGTCTTAATCTGATGCAAAACCCCGAAACGGTTAAAAAATAGGTACATTCTATCTCGAATCATTGATTGTATCAAGTTCTGTGGTGTTTTCGAGCTAGCTGTTCGTAGACATGATGAGAGGGAAGATTCTTCGAATCCCGGAGTCTTCAAGGGTAAAAATACATTTCAGCTATAGCAATTAGATGGATGCATTTCTTGGGTTTAGACCTTTGATGATTAGGTATTTCAGAATTTCTGTTAACCACTAGAGAACATTATTTTTCGTGTCTATTGCACCTACACATTTAGTACCGTTTAAAATTTTAAGATGAAAAAGTTACTAAGATTTATCCCATTTGCATATCGTTGAAATTTCTATTTGGCAGAGAAAAGCACGTATTCTGTCCCTTCTCGATAGCTTCTCCTGATCTCTGTGCCGCCACTGGTACAATTCGAATATAGTTGTCAAGAAATCTCACTAAGCGAAGGTAGTAAGTATAGAACAGGTGTGAAGGTATTACATATCGATACCTTAAAGCACAAAGAAGCTATGTCCATCCATCTTCCATATTTTTAATTTTTTTAATTTAATAAAAACTCACATTCAACAAAACTATTATTGACTTTCTTGGTGATTATAGCTTGAAAATTTATTGAAGAAATTAAAGAGTTTAGTGTAATAAGCCATTGTTTTAGGAATTGTGCACTGGTGATAACTTCTTTTGCGTTTTTCTCAAAACTATGTTTTTCATAGCTCCTTTGTGCTTTAAGGTATCGATATACAGGGTGTCCCATAAGTTATCCTCCAAACTTCGGGAGTAGTTTCTACAACTAATTTGCAAAAAATGCCGCGTAACAGTTTTTTTTAACCCCCTTAAAATCCGACTTTTTTGACTTTTAAGATTTTCTTTCGTGTTTTCGACCATACCCCATTAAAACGGCCATAACTCTCTTAAATTACACTCAAAAATTAAAAATAAGGATACCGTTGGAAAGAGCGTAAAATTTCTCAATAGATGAGCCGTTGACCAGTCGAGAAAACTGAATGCTAGAGTAGTCATTTTACATCAAACTTGAAAATTTGTCAATTTCTGTTTTTTTTTTTTTTAATTTTATGATTGTTCCCCATTGAAACAAGGTATTTTCCAGAGGGGCTCGAAAGCTTAAAAACTGTTCCATTTCATCAGCTTTCCAACGGTATATTCAAAAAATATTTTACAATCGAACTTAAGGGAGAAATGTACGTTTGAGCGCGGGAAAACTTGCATTTTTTTCAACGAAATCGACGGTTTGAAGGAGAAACTCTGTGCTATGGAGGAGCCGCGGCGGAGCAGACCCCAGAGTCTCCCCGTCAAACCGTAAATTTCGTTGAAGAAAATGCACGTTTTTCCGCGTACAAACATACATTTCTCCATTAAGTTCGATTGTAAACTATTTTTTGAATATACCGTTGGAAAGCCGATGAAATGGAGCAGTTTTTAAGCTTTTGAGCCCCTCTGGAAAATACCTTGTTTCAATGGGGAAAATCTCTACCGTTAAGTTTTTCTCGACTGGTCAACGGCTCATCTATTGAGACATTTTAGGCTCTTTCCAACGGTATCCTTATTTTTAATTTTTGAGTGTAATTTAAGCGAGTTATGAACGTTTTAATGGTGTAAGGTCGAAAACACGAAAAAATCTTAAAAGTAAAAAAAGTCGGATTTTAAGGGGGTTAAAAAAACTCCAAGACGCATTTTTTGTTGCAAATTAGTTGTACAAACTACTCCCGAAGTTTGGTGGTTAACTTATGGGACATTCTGTGTAAAAGTAGTAAAAGAAAGTCCAGCTAGATGACACTTACTTCCATCGTTGTTCAGGGCAGTCGGAAAAAAGTCGTTGGCAGCTTTGATTTCGTCAAACTTGGCCATCAAACCGGGTAATCTTGAAAAGAAATAGGTATTTTAAACAAATTACTGAAGGAAGATGCTCGCTTTAGATAACCTTTCAAAATTACAGCAACATCTTCATACAACTTGAATTGAAGTATCACTGGTATCCCAGTAAAGTTTACTGTAAAATTCAAAGCAGCTGCATCGCTTCGACAAATTTCTATGAACTATGAACTGATTTTACATTATTTATAAGTGGCAACATAACTAATTCTTTGGGGGTTTCCTTGTTTGGACACAAGGAAGCTAGTTTATCCCTCCGTCAGCTTCCAATATCTAGAGGAGTCATCCAAATGGCTGATAAGGAGAGTTGACGGACTATTTTCAGCAATATTATGTTGTGATTGTGGCAAATGGGGTATTTCAGTGGGTCGGAAATTCAGGTTTTTGACCTCAAATTTGGATTCAGCACCATTGAAAACTTCTACACTCCAACTTTTTTCCAATGGATACAATAACATGTGGTAGACAAATTAAATGAAGAGATCACACGTTTGAAAAAAAGGCGGGCCTCCCTGAACGCACACACACTACACTGCGGGCGAGTGTGTGTAGTATTTTATAGTATCCAAGGCCACGACACATTTGAGACCACACGGGATTAGTTGAACGTCACGTTCCAAGGTCAGCAACTTGATATGTCACAACAACTTACTACGTCACATCATTCAATTCTTCTACTTTAATTCTATTCTTCTATTTTCATCGACCCGTGCTCTTTTGAAGAAAAAAAATTGTCTGAAATACCCCAATCTGTTGGTGGAACAGGACCGGATTTGTTCATGATTCACGGCCGATTTTCCCCCTCATTCCTTTCATCTAAGAGTGAGTTTCGAATAAGAAGTGAATGCTGAGAGCAGATTCAAGACTCAGTCCAATTTAAAAAGGGTCTTGCCTATTGATTGGTCACTCCGACTCTTCACCAAAATAGCCAGTGTCAACCTTTTGAATCGGTCATTTAGATATCATAAGCCTTTAGAGCCTTTAGATATCATAAGTAGAGGAGTAAGAGAGCCAGTGGAGGTCCACCTTTTGACATACTTGAGACGACCCTCGAGGTTCCTAGGCACACTGACGATACCGTAGTTTGTGAATTTCACACTTGTCGATCGTGGTCCAAAAGTTCAGTTTGCAATGCCTCTGGGCAGTTTCAACCACTATCTCCTCCTCCACTCAGCCACCCTACTCTATTTACCCACTCACTCTATTTTACCCAACTAACCGAATAGCGTTTAATCCACTCCTCAAACTCCGACCTATTCAATCCATGGATAAGATATGGATTCCATTCTTGTGTATAGTATCCAGGACTGATGAATCTGAACACCTTACTTTCAAAAACTCATTCACTCCAGAACGAAAAATCACTTCAAGAGAGTTGGAGTTGAGCTTGTCGAACATGAACTTTACCACGTAGGTTATTTCTTTACTGTGCATTCTCATATTACGTTGATTAAAAATTGAAAATAATCCTGTTTAACTGACCATATGTGTTTTAACTGCTAATTAAACGAAATATTGTTATTGTTCATATCCGTTAATTTTTTTAATTAACTAGTTTGAAAGTAGAATGTTACCAATATTTTATCTTCTGGGTAAACAAGAGTGATTTGTGCAGTGTATGGGAATATCTGTTTTCAATGGTCCACCATAGAAGACAAAGCTCCATCCTCCAATCCTAGTGAGCTTTTGTAGTTAAAGTGGTAGTACTTGTGCGGGCTCAGTATCAGGTGAAGCCTTTAAGGACTGTGTCCACACCTGTAGACAAATTGGGGACCGTCTCCCTCAGTCATGCCCCCGTAATGCTCGGAATAGGATTTTATCCTGTAAAGGAGGCTGTAAGGCGGTAGGATCAGACTATCTACTTAGACTATCTGTTCCGGGCCTGGGACCAGTCATGGCTTCTGGGGCGCAGGCCGTGCCAGCACACTGGTTAATGGCACTACCCTTACACTGGTACCGCGGGTGGGGGGAGCCCCAGGCTACCTGCACACTGACGAAAGTCAAAGTGCCACCTGTCTGTCCCCCCAATTGAGGTCGGATTCGCAGGGGTCGTGGTTTAAAAAACCCGGGCTGCAGTACGGGTTCTGCAGAGCTGGGTATGGTTCCGAGGGCCATGGCACTCGGATCCCAGCATGTGAGTTTTGTGAATTACCAAAAAATCGGGCGCTGGACCCGCTGAATCTGGAAGCATGAGCTACAATGAGATGCAATTATGCATCGATGCTGATTGTGTGAACAATCCCTCTCCGGAGGAGCTTTTCCTCTGCTGCTTGCAAAGAAGGGGTAGAGCATAAGGCTCGGCCCCAGTCCTCCTTTTAACCGATTTCCACTTTGGAAAGAGGTAAGACATTCAATCCTAGTGAGCGAATTTTCCTCCTTGCTCCAAGCCGAAGAAATACAGCCTGAATATGGCGAATTGTACCTTTACTTTCAGCCACCCTATCAGTTGGGAGTAAGGTCGGTTCCACTTCTCAGCCAACACAAAAGATCCTCGCTTCAGGAAGACTACGTTGTTCCAGAGCCCCGTCACAGGAACTGACTGAGGGTGTGAATGACCATCGATGGTCCTCTGCAGCCCGGTCATACTTTGTAGGCTCGGTTAATTGTTCATATTTATTAGTTTTCATCCATTCCATGACGATTGTATTGCCTACTAAGATCTTCTACAAATGAAAACTCATTTGATTTGACCTCTTTATTGGGCCCCACAACAACAATCAGCGCTACGAAATCGACCTTGGAATTCGTTGATCAAAAACACTAGTTGAGGCAAAACCTGATCCTAAAACGGAAAACTCACTTGGTAGGAGGAAGACTGTGCTTCTTTAAAAGGTCCATCCTAAGCCGCTCGCCAACGTGGCGATAGACTTGCGCCAGAGTAGTGACAGCTTCGTCCCTCACGATAGCATTGGGGTCACTCAAAAGTTTGACGAGTGATGGAACTATCCGTGAAACCGCAATACAATTGGCACCATGTCTGGAAAAAAATTCGTCAATAAACTCAAAAACTATGCAACACATGAGTACATTAGCAAATATCATATAAATCCGTGCAATACTTTGAATTTCAGAGCTTCATTAGGTTTCTTGTTTGGTTCAATGTCTGGCAAAAACAAATCGTCATTAAAGGCAAAAAGTGTGTAGAACATGTGTTCGCCAGGAAACGCCATACAAATCCATGCAATATTTCTAATAGGAGCATCTAGGGGAAGAAAGTGGTGAAATAGCGTGAGCGCTGCCTAGCGAAGATAAGATGAATCTTCCGGAGCTTAAAAACCTAGGTTATCTCTCTTATCAGTTGGCTTATGTGATGTAGGTATCGTATGTTGTGCTTCTAATTCTTTTGTAAATAGTAGAATGCTTCAAAAATTAATGTTTTTTTACCTACGAGTACATAGATTTCTTTTCAGACTGAATGCCTTTCTTATTGATGCCTCAAATAGATTTGATTGCCTTTTTCATTTAGGGCAAATTTCTGGTTTCCTATAGATTAGGCAGGGATCTACAGCCAATACCACTGGTCGATAACCAGTGCATCCATCTTGCCAAAAAAAGAGAAGGTTCATCTAACCGTCGCTAGATAGCGCTTGGGCTGTCCCACCACTTTCTTTCCCTAGATGCTCCTATTTTTAATATCCGAGCTTCATTAGGTTCCTTGATCGTTTGTACAAATCTAAGAGTCAATTCTAGGTAGAAATCGGATTTTCATGTGGATGAAGCTGATGAATAATTTGACATTCGTTTCGTCATTTTTTCAACTTTAAAGTGTTAATCGCCATAATTCATCAGATGTCAACTTTTCTCTTATTCAGACGACCTTTCACTTCCCATCCACAAGAAAGCTCCAGTTACTGTAATAGGCACATGTTAATGATCTTATTTAAAGGAGTATTCCCTATTTTAATAAATCTACACCTAATGGAAAACCACATTTTCAAACACTAAGTAAGTACTATGCAAAAAAAAAGAAAAAAATCATTTTGATGGATATAAGGTACTTTTTTCTTGAAACTGTTGTAAAACGCTAATTAAAAACCATAATAGCACTTCATCAAGCGCTTCTTAAATAACATTTGGGAGCCGCAGGCTGATAGGTAATAGGGAATACAGGGGGGTCCAGTACATCTCAGCATCTGGGTAGTTGGAGCTGGAGCAATAACGAACTGGTCCAGGAGAAATGGGTCCAAAAATGGCGGATTCCTTGAAAACAGGAATTACCTATTGTGAAACAATTACTTCTAGTGAGGACGATCCTCAAGGCCACGGTAGCCCTCAAACTCATAAATTGGTCCAATCCGAGTAGACGCCATTTTGATGTTTTCCTACTCCTGGAAAAAATTTGGAAGGGCAGGTGGCGGCCTTTCAACCATGGTGCAATACTGCAGCACTAACCATCCAACAAAGAGGCCTTTCAGTCAATTTTTGATTTTTTTCCCCCCCAAAAGAGTATGGTTCAGGAATAAGGGTACTCGGGTCTGTTCGTCGAAAAAATGTTTAGAAGAAATTAAGGAACCTAATAAAAGTTGAAGATTTGAACGATGGCAGACGGGTGTGGCGAAGAAAGTTTCTTAACATATTAAGTTGCTCGCCTTGAAAAAACTATCTTTGAAAAAGTATCCATGCACAGAGAAGAGATAAAACCTTTTCCAGAGGGTAACGTAACCTACCTTTTCTGAGGGGTTCGTAACCTACCTAATAATCTCTTGGATACTACAAAATACTACACACTTATGCCCTCACTGTAAGTGTGTGTGCATTCAAAGGAGGCCCGCCTTTTTTTCAAACTTTTTTTCAGAACAATGATTCGAGTTGTTTTGTCAATAAACGGGACTGAGTCAATAAACTTGTTGTGAACAAATGACGAGAGTTTGTTACGAAGTTTACCGAAGATTATTGAAGTTTGTCCGTAATGCGTAAAATATCCAATTTTTCGAAACGATACACTCGACATCCGTAAAGATCAGTTCTGCCCCCTCAATGGGGTACTTCGGTGGGTCGAAAATTCAGGTTTTTGACCTCAAATTTGGATTCAGCACCCTTTAAAACCTAAATACTCCAACTTTAAGCCCAATGATACTATAACATGTGGTAGAAAAAATTAATTAAAGAGATCACACGTTTGAAAAAAAGGCAGGCCGCCATAAATGCACACACACTATGCCACGCGTGTGTGTGAGTAGTATTTTGTAGTATCCAAGAGGTCCTCCAAGGGTTTCATCTCTTCTCTGTGCATGGATACTTTTTTCAAAGACAGTTTTGGCTAGCTATGTCACACCATTCAAATCTTCAACTTTCTTCAGCATCTCTGATTTTTTAAAAACATTTTGTCGAAGAACAGACCCAATTACCGTTATTCGTTTCCTGATCTTTTGAAGAAAAAAATTTTTTTTAAATGACTGAAATACCCCATTGGCTCAATTATGGATAAAACGTACCTACGTGAACCCAGCTTTAGCGGTGACGGCATTCTTTGAACGATCAGCTGGCAGATGTATTAGTTCGTAATTGAGGACTTTGGAAACCCTCCTGTCCAAGCCAACTTTTAAAAAGGCAAGAAAGCGATTTTTGTTGATACAGCGCGTGGGAGTAAAGTTTATGTTCTCCGGAGATTTCAACATTTTCAAAATTTATCCTACAAGCACTTTATGCGGCATCATTGGACCATGAAATATACTAATGTGAAAACATCTAAAACCATAAAATTTAGATTTCTGTGATGTAGCAGTATAAAAGAGATGTTGTAGTAATACTCACTGATTAAGAGTGGACACGAGACACTTCATGGCTTCATCACGGACGTAGTTATTCCTGTGGGCGAAGGCAGGCGCTAATCTGTCGAAAAGTTGCTGAGGCTGCACAACGCCCATCTCCATGAACGTCATGAGCAAAACTTGACATCTATCTCTGACGTGTTCTTTGCTATCACCTGAAACGAGAGATGTCCAAGTCAGATCAAAGGGAATTTGTACAAAAGGAGTGCACCATCTCAAGAAATTCCTTAAAAACGGACAGTTTGGCTTCTAATTTCTTTAAACTATTTTTCAGTGTATCTGCTACAGGTCTACCACAGAAACTTTGCATCAGTTTGGCGCCACCTAGGTGGCGGATCCGCGAACTATAACGATCGAGTCAACCTTCCATGGTGAAATCTTGACACGGAAATTGGAGCTGTGAGAAATTTGATGTTCGTGTAGTGCCACGGAATTTTAATTTCGGAAATGCTCGAACTTCAATCTGCAGTAGGAGGGGAATCATGTCACTTTTAAGGGGAGAAATTCGCGAAAAATTATTGTAAGAGCAGGAATTTGCTTGATGATAAGAGATAAGTAGTTCGATGTTCTCCAGAAGAATGCGCCAAAGGGATGCAAAGTTTATGTGGGTTTCTATTTGACCCCCGCCACCAAAACCAAAAACCGACCAAATTTTTCATGAATTTGCGCCAGTTTCGGTTAGATATGGCAACTGTTTTCGAGAAAAGTTGATCATTACCTCCAATTTCACTTAACTTATAGGCGAATTATAATTATTCTCAAGTTAAAATTCAGATAATTTAATTATATTATAGGTACATTCTTAGCTCATTTGCTGCCAAGCTCATTCATTTAGCTAAATCTGGGCAAGGTTAAGACCATCTTGAATTTGGTTTCTTTGTTGGGGGCAAACTAGGTTCCCATGCTAATACCAGGTCTGACACGCATCACGAATTGTTTCCTTTGTTTGGAGTCATTTGACGTCATTTAGATCGTGTTTCAATTCTTTTCAAAATGTAGTAATGCAATTTTTCATCTAAAAATATACAACAAAATTCAACTATCTCAAGCCTTTTTGAAGGGAAAATACGTTCTCGGGCGATAATAACAAATCCCAGCGATTCTCCAAACTAGGAGACGAAAGACAGCTTCTCCAAGTTGGACGTCAGTGACGGATTAAAAGCTGACAAATCACCTTCGTGAAGGCTGATGTGGGTCACGACCCGACGGAAAAAATTGGGGCTCATCACATCAGAGTTGGCTCCGAGTGGCTGCCAGTAGTTCGTTTCGTTTAATGCACTTGTCGTTTGTCACTGAACTAGACGGGGGCGTTGATGGCAGCTGCTGCTACCGCGTACGCCAAGAGACCTTAAACGTTCGGTTGGAATTTTCAGGGGAACATTTTGGTCTATTCGCAATAATCAACCTTTTGAATCACGCAGAGAAACCATTTATAAACCCCACCCTCTTCAAATCTTCGTGCTGTTTACTCACGATGGTCCACAACACACCAAAAGCAGACCGAAAATACGAAAATTCTTAAATGAGGTTTTCATTTCAGGATATTAACATTCAAATTTTCCACAAAATTACCAACTTGATCTGGTGTTTCCAGAAAGAATATGTATTTAACTTCCTCAAACCTCATACTTGAAGGTGGCACCATACATGAGCATGATTTAAAATTTCAAAACTACTGGGATTTTGAGCAAAATATAGTTCATTTTTAAAATTATGCAATGGAATCACATAACGGAATTCAAATTTGTAGGAAATTGATTTAATGTTCATTCAATGATTTCGCCCATAGGAGTAATTCTATACAAAAACTTAACATGATTGAACCGTAGTATTAAAGATAAACAAAAATTAACAGTAAAAATGCCTAATGATAAGTAATAAATGTATAAAAATATAATAAGTGAATAAGTATGATAAAAAGTAAAATTCATTTTTGAAAATTTGGGTAACCAACCATTTCTTAATGTCACGAAAAATACTCCCAGCAACATAAAAAAGATCTCTACAAGGTAATTTTAATCAGAGCACTCTATTGGACGTACGAGAAACTACTTTTACCTTTTACCTAGTGAGAGTTGTCACTTCCTCTGTGGATACTGCCTAGTGTCACTAGGCGCGCTGGTGGTAAAAGCAGTTTCTTGTACGTCCAATAGAGTGCTCTGATTAAAATTACCTTGGAGAGATCACATCAACTTTTTTCGAGTGCCAACTTTTTACATTTTTTCTGTTGGTGGGTGAAACGACTCTGGGATTTTTGGGTCCTTTTTGTAATAGAAAAAGGGGTCTTAACGACATTAGAGAGTTCCTAGTGGGTTTGGTTTGGCTTAGATACAGCGTGACGTATTACACACACACACTCTCAATCCAGTGCCATATTGTTACTCACACACTCTAAATCCGGCACCGTATCAGATCCAGCGCTGTAACATTACGGCAGAATACGTCACTCGGAGGCAATCTGGTGCGCCATATTGAAAAAAATGGCGGATGATCTGGTTCCGGCAGCGGTGTATCAACCCTACTAGGAACTCTCTAACATCTCATAAATAGAAGACATTATCATCCAACTCAACAACATAATTAATGTTGAAAATTATCAATGACACCCAAAAAAGGTTGATGTGATCTCTCCAAGGTAATTTCAATCAGCGTACTCTACTGGACGTACGAGAAACTGCTTTTACCAATAGCGTGCCTAGTGGGAGATGCCACTTCCTCTACAGATATCGCCAAGTCTTTCACTAGGACTCAAAAGCTTCAGTGGTTGATCACCTGCGCTTATAGTACGTGGCTGTTGTATGGAGGATGTTAATTATGTTTGGTGAAGTGCATCAAAAAACCCGTGTAAGTATCAATTTTATAAAGATAAATATTAGGTAACATGCATCCGTGATGTCAATTTTTCGTGTAAACACCATGGCAAACCTTGAAAAATCGATTTTTGTTGCATTCGGTCAGAGTTTAGGGGGATTATGGATTACTATGTAACATATTGGGATGTTTTTGAATTAATCGTAGAGGTAAAATGTTTATGTCTTTGTCTGCTTCATCGGGGGTTTTAAACGAGGTTGAGCATCTGAAACCACAAAAAACTCCAAGACGATTTCATGAAGGTGGAAGGAATATCCCAGCATCCATCAACAATCTAAACACGGATTCCACACCATTCCAATGGAATACTAATAAATTAGTTTTCGATTTTTGGACGGGTTCTTGGGTATTTTGAATTGCTCTGTACGTAAATGTTTGCTCAGCATCACAAGACCAATATTTTATGGATTTTGTTGATTTTCGAATGGGTATCATTTGGAGTTCAGTCACTACTGGACAGGAATGAAGGTAGAGAATGAGGGATGAAATTTTCCAAACGCCCTGGCTCCAAAAACATCCTCCCCATCAGCTGAGGACTTCAATGACGTCAAGCTCCCCACTTTTCACATGAACCTCTTCACATCAACCTTTTGATTCTTCGCAATTATTGCCACGTTTACAGCCTGGAAGACTCAAGTCAACAAATTACCTAATCTGTCGATGACGCTGGGTAAAACTGAAGGTATGTAAGGCCGGTAGAAATGTTCCATCCGTCTGACCAACTCCGTCATGACGTCCAGCCCCATCTGTGACACCTGAAAAATATGAGGTCATTTTAGTTATTGCAAATAAAAAGGAATGTTAGCTCATTATCAAAAGTATCCAAGTAATAACATACCTAACAGTATCAGTATCAATTAGTCAGGATTAAGTGAAGCAATGATTCAAAGTTCGATAACAGTTTTAATGGAATTGAAGGGAAATCATTGTTCTACTCCTTTCAAATTAACACTTGAATCGGCGATTATTCTTTGAATCATTTCAACAACTGAGTATCTAGCTCTTTCATTCGTGAACTGCCAGGACGTCAGAGGTATGAGACGCCCTGTTGTACTTATTGATCTAGATCTAAAAATGGTCAACCCTCTACTTGGTGAAATCAATGAAAATCTCGTAAAAGTGAAATTAGTGAAAGCGTTTGAGTGAATGTGACAACAACAAGTACGGTATGTTTTACATCACCCAAAATTCAGTGGTGATGTTCTACTGACCTCAAAACTTCAAGGTAGGTGGGGAGCAAACCCCAGCATCGACTTTGTGAAAAGGTCTGCCTTCAATTTAAGAGCTGACCACCAGACAGCAGTTAGAGTGTATGTTAACAACGTATAGCACAGCTAATTGAGATAACGAGGTATTTCACGAAGAAACATTCACAGGGGAATCAACCCATCAACTCCCAAAACTTTAATTTCTCGATATATTGAAAAAATCCGGTTATTTTGATGGCAAATGAACACTGTAACGATGGAAAAATGGTTTTTGAATTCTCGTGGTTGAATTTCAAGGTTTTGATTCACATTGCCAAATGACAACACTGGCGCCACAGGGACTTTTCGATTGTTTCGAAATTGAGATTTTAAACGTACAGAGCCGGATTCTGCCGTATCGTTACGGCAGTAGATTGCAATACGCGGCGACGTGACCTCACCGGAACTCTCTTGGATTGTTGAATACAGAATGAGTGCATCAATATATGAAGTAGTTCATCATAACTCACTGTCACATGCATTATAAATTAGTGAAAAAAATACCACGAAATGGGCATTGGATGGCTCGAAATATACATGGTCCCCTGTTAAGGACAGGAAAACTTCGGGAGTCGATTTCACAAATAATTAAAGTAAGAAAATGTATTATTATTATTATTATTTGTATTGTAGCCTCCTAATAGAAGATAATTGTGTTTCTGATCCAGAAACGAATTTCAAGCTGCAATAGGAGAGATAATGAGGAATTTCACCGATTTCTGTTTGCATTTTTCATGAATAGTTGATGGTGTGGGATAGATGAAAATCGGGCTGATTTCGGAAAATAAGTCTCCTGTTATTTTTGGGAGACAATCAAAATTTTTGATTTCAAAACTAACCGGGAAAACGGACGTGCAGCGGGAACGCTCGCTGATTGGGCTGTTCGGATCGCCGTCTCCTCCCAGTGTTGCCCATTGGGACGACGAAATCGTGTTTTCTAAGAGAAAAGTTATCAAACAAAAGCAGAGGAAACCTAATTTTCCCCATCTCGCTTTTTCTATTTTTTTCTTCAGTTTTTCGATTTCGAACTTTACTGTTTCATGAAATTTTGCATCTGGGGACTATGGATTTCTCGATCTCAGCGCTTCAAGCGGCCATAAATGAACTATTCCAGCATGACGTCATTTTCCCGGTTTTTTTTAAACATTCGTATTTTCTACACTGTTTTGTTTATTCGTAAATTAGGAAGTTCGGGCTGAAAGTTTGTCTTAGGGGGTTTTTAGAGGTGCTGAATCCGATTTTGGGGTCAAAAATAGGAAATTCCGACATGGTGAAATTCCTCATTATGCCAATTTTGAGGAGGAAAATCCCCTAACAAATATCGTATGCACGGGGATTTGCATGATGATAAATGATAGAGAAAAGATGTTCTATTTTCCAGAAGAATGCGCGAAAGGAATGCAGTTTCTGAGGTAGTAGTTTTCTAGTTGAATTTTACGATCCCGGTTATGAGTGTTATATGGATTGAACAGTTCGTGTTCTAGTTTGAAATACCTAACGCGAATGAGAGTTTTCTATATCATACTTTTCCTTATGTACTTATCGATGCGGCAAACCCGTACAATTGGTTTTGGTTTATTATTTTCAATAATAAACTTTTGGGATCGACCAAGGTATTGTTTTTTCATCAATTTAAAATAGTATTGAATTTTTAGAATCGAATGAGATCTCAGAGCTCTGTAGTACCAACTGCAGATCAATACATCAGAAACACGAGTGTGAATCGCAAAAGAGGCCTAATCTCCGTTCAAATTTTATTCAAAATGCTATCGTTGTTCGTTTCTTCGAGTTGCACTCAGTTTTACGCACTTAGCAAACATTAATCAAATTTCGTAATGAAGGCACCCACAACTCATTATTTATTAAAATTAAACTAGATTGTGAAGCGAATATCTGGATGGTAGGTGGTGGCAAAGCTACGTCTTTACAGCCGAGTGATGTATGAAGAAACAAATAATAATTTGGATCTTTTTTAAATATTTAAAATGTCTCGTTGACAAATGATTGGAGGTGACAAACATCAATCAAAGTGTTTGAGTTGTGATAGGTAAGATCCCAAACAAATAATTTTGGGAAATCTGCTCTTGGATGATCACAATGGTCCAAAAACCAAACACTGAAGGGCTTGGCCATCACCTAATCTACATATTTCAATCTGGCACCACCATGAATT
Organism: Apolygus lucorum; assembly: GCA_009739505.2. Taxonomy (NCBI): domain Eukaryota; kingdom Metazoa; phylum Arthropoda; class Insecta; order Hemiptera; family Miridae; genus Apolygus; species Apolygus lucorum. Next base: position 50,927,780 of record CM019168.2, read on the forward strand.
GCCGTCGAAGTGACAGCACCAGTAGAACAATGCAGTGTTGCCAACATGCGGCCACCAAAACCCCCGAGAGCCAATCTCGAAAAAACCCAAATCCCCCAAAAAAGAAAAACCCTGAAAGCTAAGGATGAAATAAAAATATCAATGAATACAATACAATTATTTTGTTAGCAATATGGGGTTTAACCCCAATTGGACCATGGTTTCATTAGTGACACCAAAAACATCTTATGAATTCCACAGCTGTCCCAAGGTGTCACCAGATTAACCCATTTCCGGCCACAGATGCGTTTTCGCATCGATTTTTTTAAAAATATTAAAAGTAGTGGAAAATCTTCGTAGAAAAACTTTTTCTCCTTCTATAATCGTCAAAAAAATTCTTCAACATTGGGGAGCTCGATGCGACTTTCACATTTTTTTTTTTTTGTTGAAAAGGAGGCCTTTTGGCCGAAAGCATGATTATGGTGGCCCAAATTCGATCTTGGGCGATTGAGCGAACATCGATTTGGAAGACTGAGGCCCCTCAAATCCCATTAAAATGTGAAATTCATAATATTTGGAGTATTTTCGCTATCAATTGGTAAGCAAATTATGCCTTATTTCGGCCGCCATCTAGTAAAGGAGTTCATCCTCCTCCTCTCACTTCTCTGTTATTCTACCCTTGGCTTGAAATGGGTTAACTAGATTTAAATTGACATTTGAAAATTAATGGATAGAGCTGATTTTTTTTAAACCGGTTTTTGGAGGTCATTAGAATTCAAAAAATGATGGTAAACAAAAATTGAAAACTTTTTTTCATTGATGTTTTTTTTTTTTTTTTTTTTGTGGAAATTTTTGTCACAACTCTATTTTGAGACTTCCGATAGCCCACAAAAAATTCTGCTGTCCAATTAATTTAAAATCGCAAATTGATTTTGGTTACTCCGATGACACCTTGGGATAGCTGTGGAGTTCTTGAGATATTTCGGTGACACTAGTCATTCCAGATACTTTGGTCCAATTAGGGTTAAGGCCATACAGGTTAAAAAAAAAACACAAAAAACATTTTTTTTTAAATAAACTAGTTTCTTCAGTAAAGTTAGCAAACTTTTTTTGTGCAAAAAATCAAAATATCGATCAGTGAGGTCGCCGCATTCGACCCTCATCTCCAAAACCTCCCAATTTCTACAAAACTTCAACAAGTTCGTGCTTAGTAACGAGCACGAACGGACGAATAAACCAAGAAATTATCAAAGTGTGTGCTTGCGAAAAAAGATCAAAGAAGAGCATCTTCTTCTGTCTTCTTGAATTAGTTGTCACAGCCGCTGCTATGTGGGACATATATTTTTTCGGTTTGCTATTCTTGGCATATGTATTGTTGATTCTTGTTTTGTTTTGAGATTGTTGGAATTGTTGCGGAGGTTGAGAGGATTACAGTTGCAAATTGTTGTTCCTCACAAAATGATACATTTTGGTGAGGATGTATCATTTTCTCAAGTATCAAAGTATCATTTTCTCTGTATCAAAGAAGAGCAGAGACAAGCGGGCGAGCTTGACTGACAACAACTGATAAGACTCAATCAAGGTGGTGGTAGTGACTCCAAAATCCCATTGAGCCCATGATAGACACTGGTGAATTCGGTGAAGTTTTTCACTCCATTGAATATATTATCTGCTGATTCATTTTCATTCCCCCCGACTTGTCGATAAAAACCCCCGTCAAGAAAAAAAACACAAATTTGAGTGTGGGGGGGGGGGGGGCAGTGGCGTCTCCTCCAGGCAAACATAGCAAACAAAGTTTGCCCTACTAAAAATATACAAAATGAACGAATTAAGTTTTGTTGAGATTCTCCCATATTTCCATTTTTTGGAAGTAATATTTAGCCAATTTTGGAAAATTTTAATAAAATTTAGGGACAATTTCATGATAACCAAGGAAGTTAGATGAAATAGGAGAATGGAATAAGTAGGTACGTATTTTTCCTAGAATACTAGCCCGCAACACACTAGAGAGTTGTAGAGATTGGTAACTACGATCAATTGTGGATGGTATGTGAACTAGCGCAGGGACCGGCGATGCAAGGCAAGCAGTTCAAAGAAATGAATTTTGCGAGACTGTTTTGGATGAGAAAAGACGATCGGCGGGTAGTCAGTGCGGGGTCTAGTATTCCTATACCTCCACTATAATAGCATAAGCAAAGGCAAACAATCGACTAGCTGGTTCATTACCTTGAAAGCAGAGAAAATTGAAAGATGAGCTATGGATACTAGCCATGGGTTACGCTTCCATAGCAACCAGTAATCAAGTTTAATGAAGAAATTCTTTATTTATTTGAATGAAGTGTGAAGCGTTTATTTCATCTAAATAAACTCGATTATGAAACGAAAACTTGATTGGAAGGTACTGACAATGGCAAGCTGTTTTCTTTGCTGGCACTTGATCTATTAAAAATAAACCGTTGTGTAATAGTTTGCTGCGTTTTTTCATTATTGGTTATTCCTCTGACTGGTCAGGGTGTTTGCCTGACGAATATTCTCACCTGACGCCACTGGGGGACCGCCAACTTGGCAACACTGGATCCATGATTTACCAATATGGTTTTCTGGACTGTCATTAATGCCTCGAAAACCTCGTTCAGCATAATAACGACGAGTGTAACAACTATTTTACAAAGACTCCAGCACCGGAGAACTCATGGTTTCCTGAGTCACGGGACCACCGACTTTTTCCACATTAGGTTCAAGAGGAATCGAAGTTGGTTGAAGAAAGCTTTCTATTCCTTTATCAAAAGGGACGTTCCCTGAAAAGCACGCCATCACTTAACAATATGTTTACAACCTAGTTCCAAACGTGTTTTGGCTGTGGATAGTGTCAAGGTGATGTACGTCCAATACGTGAGCCGAATGCGAGTCGAGAGGTTTCCACTTTATTCACCAACACACATCTGTTTGGAAGCTCGTTGGAAAAACTCCCATCTCGTATCATCATTAAGAATGCATAATTTTAGCGAATTTTCAAGGAAAATGAAGCTATTTCGTTGCTTGAACTGGATTTTCAAGTTCGTTTAGGATAAATTACACATTTGGGGTTACAAAGGGGTAGTTAGAATGACTTATCGTACGAAACTGCGCATTCGATGCCTACCTACAAGATTGTAAAGAAGAGGAATAAAGAATGAAAATTGAATGTCAACTGCGTTGACCTTATAATATATATTAATGCAAAATTTGCTCGTTCTCAGATTTTCACAATCTTTCGAAAACATCTTGAAATTTATAAGAAGCACCTACCTGTACCTCTCGATAATACTCAAGTCTTCAATCTTTCTTCGGAATACGGACTCTCTACACTTTATCGACATGTTTAAACTAGAATTTTAAAAAATCGCTTCTATTTACATTTAGTCACGCTCGAGGACGCTGAAGGTATTTGGATACCAACAACCTTGTACCATCTGACTCACTTCCTATGTATAGATACGAATGTGATCAAATGAATTCACGTAATCCCGAGATACCTCTTGAAATAACAAAACCATTTTTTTCCTTTCAATCTCGGAGATAATAGATTTGATCGACAATTGACATAATTTCATTCATTCTTCGAGTTTTTTCTCTCAGTAAATCTCATTTTCACAAGAAATACGTACAATCTCGCAGAGACAAAAAAGATTTGATTGACAGCAGATGATTTCATTCATTCTTCGAGCTTTAGTTTCATGTTTGTTGACTACTTGACCTATGAAGTGTGTGACGAGCAATATTTTTATCTTGTTTTCACGAAAATAGTGAAGGTACAAGGCGGATGGGGTCGTAAAACGTTTGCGATGTCCTCAGATAGGAGAAAAAGAACCTCCAGTAGAGCAGGTTCAATCGAATTTCAAACTACGAAGATTGAGCTGTGTATGATGAACGATTTCCATACAACTTGGTGCTTCAAAATTGAGTTCACTTTAGGGAGATAAAAATTTAGTGAAATCGAAATTTTCACTTGCATTTTACATTTCAGACCTTCTTGAACCTTCTGCAAGCTGGCACAATTGACGTTAATTATCATGACACTTTCGAGGACTGTACTCCTGATCGCCCCAGTTGAATTACATCTATCGCTCCCTAATTGACAGTAGCCTCTCCTCATACAATTTTCGATTCAATAATACTCCTTGTCGTTTCATTATCAAGGTCCTTATAATTGCACAAAAAGAAAATTAAAGTATCCACAGAAGTTGAAGTTTATTTATTTTATATTTACATAGGGAATTCATTTGTGATCTGATCATTTCTGCACCTTCTACAAGTCTATCTGATTCCTTGTGAGGAACCTAAATTGCTAACGATAACTCGAGATATCGTCTGGCTAAAATTCCAAATTTGTGCAGACATGTCGAGACAAAGAAAGAGAGGAGTTCATAAGCCATAAATACGTAGACAACTCTAGGAGGTAAAAATTTCAAAAAACGTGGTTTGAATTTTTTTGCGTTTTTTGGAAGTTGTCATACTAAAAGTAATAACATGATGGTAGGAGAGTATATTAGGAATTTCAGATAGAGGTACTCCTAAAAAGTAATTCCTGAAATTAGAATTTTTCCAAAAATAGCTGAATTTTTAGGTCTAGAGTAGCGTATACGTTGTGCGCAAACAAAAAACGCTGCAAATTATTACACAAAGGTTTATTATTTTTCTGCAAAGATCACAGCTTTGCCATTGTCACTACCTACCAACCATATTTTATCTTCACAATCAAGTTTATTTTGAAGAAATAAACGTTTCACACTCAATGCGAACAAATCGAGGGTGCCTTCATTAGGAAATTTTAATACAATTTTAATACAACTCAAAGAAACGAACAACGATCGCATTTTGGTCAGATAAAATTTGAACGGAGATTAGGCCGTAAAATGTTTATTCTAGGTCGATACCAAAGGTTCATTATTGAAAATAATGAACCAAAAACTATTAACAGTGGTAGTAGTGGGTACTCAATGAATCCGTGAAGACGAGTAGAGTATTTATTGATGTTTTGGAAGTCAAAACGGCTGAAAATTAGTTGAGCTATTCATATCAAAATTAACCCATTTCCGGCCACTGATGCGTTTTCGCATCGTCATATTACATGATTTTTTTTAAACATTGAAAATAGTGGAAAATCATTGCAGAAGAATCTTTTCTCGTTCATTCTGTTCTTAAAATTTTCAGAAAAAATTGTCTTTGACGTTCGGGAGCTGAATGCGATTTTGGAAATTTCCTGAAAATGAGGCATTTTGGCCAAAGGCATGATTATGGTGGCTCAAATTCGGGCCATGAGTTGAAAGAGATTCCGATCCTCGGACTTTTACATTTTACCAAAAACAATGAACTGGATAAATCATAGGTACTTATCGCTTTGGAAAACTCTCAAATCTCATCAAAAAGTAAAATTCATAAAATATCGAGTATTTTCGCTCTCGATTGGTGAGCAAATCGTCACCTATGTTCACACACCACCTATCTACCATTTTGGCGAAAATGAGGTTTTCTCATTTATGTATGAAATTTCCGCGCCGAGAACACTGGTTAGCTCAAAATTGCTCTATCTAGATCAGGTGAGTCAGAAAACACTAATTTGAACACACCTCGTATCCACATTCGGTTTTTCCTAACCACCTATCAACAGTGAAGAATGGTTTCCACAGCCACAGTTTCCAAATGTAGATAGGTGGTGTGTGAACATAGGTAACGAAATGATGCTTTATTTCGGCCGGCATTCTGTAAAATAGTTCATCCTCCTCTTCTCATTATTCAGTTATTTCTACCCTTGGCTTGAAATGGGTTAATCTCGATTTCTCAATGTTTGGTTGTAATCCCAAATTTATTGATAAGAATTTGAGATTAACCCAAATGGCTACGTGTGTCCTCAGTCCTGGTTATTAGTGGTTAAAGAGTGTCTCCAAGCCTGAAGATTAGTGGCCAAGTAGTGTCTCTTGCAGGTCAGTGTCCAGTCGGCTCCGCAGTAGGAAGCCGGTAATTGCCCTATTGGCCTCAACAGTGCTGGTGATATCGGCTACACGTAGGACGCACTTCTCCTCCCACATCCAGTTTCCCCTCTTCATCAATTCCCTTCCCACATCATCAATTCCTGTACCCTCCTCCTCCTTCCCACGTCATCAATCCCTTCTCATACCATCAACTACCTCCGCTTGATGCTGGCAGACGCTGCATTCCGCAACACATTCGCGATAGGGCGATTGTCGTACCAAGTTGTCTCACCAAGACATACCTAATAATTATCATAAATAATAGAATTTTTAAACATAAAATTCGAGCTTTTACATGAGAAATTTGAATACTTGCATTCCAAATTCGAAGCATTAGCGAATATTTGAAAACATGAAAATAGGTAGGTATTGAAATGGCTCCACAATTTTAGGAATGGAAAATTTTGGAAATATAAATGTAATGACTCATTTACTCGTATATGTTAGTTCTCCAATAAAGGACACAAACAAGGGAAACCCTGAGTGACTCATCGTCCCAGGTAGGTAGAGTGAGGTACGGGGGACATACACGTCATTTGACGTCACCCTCCTCCACTCACCCTTTACCTTGTTAAAGTAGTATAAAAGGAGGACTCAGGGCTTCACCTTCAGACATTCGTCTTCAAACAATCGACTTGATTATTTCTTGCTGTCCTCGTCACCTCTTGGAAGCACCAAGTTCCTCAGAGGTATCGGTAGGCTCATTGCGCCGGCCTCCGCTCCCATTTCGCCTAGGAGTTGTCTGCCCCAACTAGGACCTAGGTAAATGTACTGTCTCCCTCCAGTCGGCGAGCAATCGCGCCGAGGATTGCGGCTGAGCTGAAATCTTAAAGCACTCCTGCATGCGGTAGGCGGAAACGCGCCGGGCAGAAAGTGCTGTCCCATCCTTCACCTTCGTTGAGTAGGGACCAATAGAAATCGACAAGCCGTCGTGAAGACCATCACCTTCACACAACGACACGCCAACAATAAATATAAAACCGTCTGTCAAATCGGGTATGCAGTAGAGAATCCTCATCTGAGCACTTTCCTCAGTTAGCATTGACCGATTTTGATGAAATTTGGTGTGTGGGCTTCATTTGGGGTTGTGCCCCAAAGCTTTTGGTTGACGTTGGTCACTTCTTAAGGGTTGTAATTTTGAAAACGCCCTAACTCGAAACATTTTGATATAAAGGTATTGTTTTTTCATCAATTTAAGATAGTATTGAATTTAGAGAATTTTTAGAGACCACGTGGAGCTCTGAAGGACAAACCGTTAGCTTTGGGTGGACTTACGATAAATCAGAAACACGAGTGTGAGTCGCAAAAGACGCCGAATCTCCGTTCAAATTAAAGCTGACCGAAATGCGATCGATGGTTTTCTTCCTGTAGTTTGGTGGTGACAATGGCAAAGCCGTGTTCTTTACAGACGAGTGATCAATATAGAAAAATGATAAACCTTTGTGTGATAATTTGCAGCGTTTTCCTATTGGGAATAGTAAATATACTCCTGCTCAAAATTAGAGCACCACGATCTATTTCTTCATTTGTCCTCTCTTTTTTCCCTTATCAAATTGTTATTCATTTACACACATTGCTTGCAAATGCAAAAGGAAAAAAGGCACAAATTCGAGAAAAAAATATATTTTTTAATCAATTAAAGAAAAATGTACTTCTTGTGGTAAAATGATATACCTAAATTGAAAATGTGAAAAAAAGGTTTGAATTATGTCAAAAAATGTTATGAAAAAAATCAACCCTGTCTATTAATTTTCAAATTTAAATTTAATGTTGGTAACTCCGGTGACACTTTGGGACAACTGTGGAATTCCAGATGTTTTCGGCGACAATAGTGACACAATGGTCCCATTTTTGTTTTATATGATTTTTTGACGATTTTCCGAGAGGGTAAAGGGGAGGGTGGGTCGGAAATTCAGGTTTTTGACCTCAAATTTGGACTTAGCACCATTGAAAACCTATATACTCCAACTTTTTGCCCAATGTTACAATAACATGTGGTGGAAAAATTAATTAAAGAGATCACACGTTTGAAAAGAAGGCCCTGATCGCCTGAAGGCGAGCAACTTAATACGTCACAACCTGCTGCCATCGTTCAGATCTTCAACTTTATTAGCTTCCCTAATTTCTTCTACACATTTTCTCGACGAACAGACCCGATTACCCTTATTCCTAAGCCATCCTATGTTGAAAAAAAAAAAATTAAAAATTGACTGAAATACCCCATTGTGATTTAGAAGTCCATCGTCCCTGCTTCTACCTCAAAGCCATGTACGGCTGCTTTGCTGTGCTTATTAGAAGACGCTCTTCCATCTCCCCACCAATCCTCTGCAGATCGCAATCTGTGGACACTCAAGCGTGTCCTATCGCTGGGAGCGGCCTTTTCCCAGCTCTTGTTTCTCATGTCGGCCGCCGCGTCAGGAATGCAACCTACGACCACCTCGCGTCTCCCTCATTTCACACGATGCAAGTACTAAATGACCTGCGTCGATGAAATCTGAATGGAACATGAAAATGTTCAATGATGCACACAAACAGGGAAACGACTATTAATATTTGTAGCATCGACACATGATGAAGGTTTTGTCAAATCAATCTTCGAATACATTACCTACTCTAAAATTAAATTAATCTTGAGTCAAGCCCCACGTTCAAATTATCACCCAACTGTGTGTTTTGTCGGCCATTTATTACACATTCCTTTAATTACAAGTACAATTTACAATACTAGATAATTAGCTCTGTACTCTGGTTGGAAGGTTTACTATCAACTATCACATTTATTTTGAACAAATGATCATCAGACATCTTCTCTGTCAATAAAAGAGTTTTTTCCCAAGAGATTGTGTACGAAACGTCACTGCTCCACAATAAACAAGAAGTTGATTGTGTATACGAAGTTGTTCCCACCGCCTATTCCAGGTTTCGATCTGTCATCCTCCGCCATACCTCACCATTCGAGAATTCGGAACACAGTACGATCGGTGTAGTTGAATTTTTCCTTTCTTTGAAGCATTTCTTTTTCCTGATTCAAACTAGAGTGTAGTTTTTTGCCAAATAATATCTGCAGGGTGTCCAGCGATTCCCCTTAAAAAAAATTCTCTGATTTTCCAGGCTTTCATTCAAAATAAAAATAAATGTGACCATAATTTCTCAAAATTCAGGTTTTTAAGGACTATTTTGAAATAAAAAAGCATTAGAAAATTTCTGAGGCTCATTTCAACCTCAAATTCTTGAAAAAAGTCGTGACAGAAGGTTGAAAATACCGAAACTTGTTGGTTTACTCGAGAGAAATGACCACTTCAAAGGCTTGTTTTCACCTTCGATTGTTCGAATGAGTCGAAAATGAATGATAAAACATCGGAATTCGTTGTTTTACTCGAGAGAAATGACCAACAACATATCGATACCTGAAAGCACAAAGGAGCTATGTACAAAAACGGAGTTTTGAGAAAAACGGAAAAGATATTATCACCAGTGCAAAATTCCTAAAATAATGGCTATTTACACTAAACTCTTCAATTTCCTCAATGAATTTTCAAGCTATAATCGTCAAGAAGGTCAATAATAGTTTGGTTGAATTAGAGTTTTTCTGAAATTAAAAGAAAATAAAAACGTCTGCCAAGTGGGTGTGGCACATAGCTTCCTCGTATCCATAACCCGATTATATAGATGATCCGATGCATAGTAGTTAATCTCAAAACACCAATCTTAAAGTACCTTTCACTACCCTCACAGGGGACCATCTACACGCTAATCTGGTCAATCCTAGAAAATGTCATCAAATTCGGATGAAAAATGTAAATGTTATGGCTGTTACAAGGATTTTACGTATGCGCATGCGCAGAGGATTCTGTAAATTTTAAGGCCTTGATTTTCATAGGGGACCGTCTACAACCTAATTCGCGTAATCCCTAAAAATGTCAACGAAATCGGGTAGAAAATGTGGAAGTTATGGCTGTTACGAGGAATTCACGTTTGCGCATGCGCAGTAGCTACTGTCAATCCGAAGGTGGTGATTTTCATAGAGGACCATCTAAATACTAATCTGTAACATCCCTGAAAATTTCATCGAAATCAGGTAGGAAATGTGGAAGTTATGGCCGTTACAAGGAAATTCACGTTTGCGCATGCGCAGCGGCTACTATCAGTCCGAAGGTGGCGATTTTCATAGGGGACCATCTAAATACTAATCTGTAACATCCCTGAAAATTTCATCGAAATCAGGTAGGAAATGTGGAAGTTATGGCCGTTACAAGGAAATTCACGTTTGCGCATGCGCAGTGGCTACTATCAGTCGGGAGGTGATGATTTTCATAGGGGACCATCTAAATACTAATTTGTAACATCCCTGAAAATTTCATTGAAATCGGATGGGAAATGTAGAAGTTATGGCCGTTACAAGGAATTCACGTTTGCGCATGCGCAGTCGCTTCTATCAGTCCGAGGATAATGATTTTCATAGGGGACCGTCTACACACCAACCCGCACAATCCCTGAAAATTTCATTGAAATCGGACAATAACTTCGTATAGTTATGCGCGTTACAAGGAATTCATGACAGACAGACAGACACACAGACACGGAACCAAAATTGTTCAGAAAGGTCTAAAACGCAAAACGCGAGTGGAAATTTTGATTTTGGAGAACTTTTTTTTTTCGTCCTTGAAAAGTGAAAACAAAGCTTCCGCTACCTTGGTAGACTCGGAAGCAAAATGTGGAAGATGGATGGACATAGCGCCTTTGTGCTTTAAGGTATCGATATTATGTTGGGCCTGAACTCATTCGGATCACCTGCAGCTGACTCCATACCTCAGTTGGGGTTCCATTTTCTTCTTCAAACAGTATACGATTTTATTTCCAGTTCTGGGTGCTGTTTTTCTAGGATTCCTCGGAGGTGTACATTCGTGCTCACATGGCTATCGGTATTTCAAAAGGTAGAGCCCAATAAAATCCGAACAACAGTCTTGAGATATCAACACACACACAGGTCAAACGCTCTTACCACGATTCTAGGTGTGCCCATTGTTTTAACTCGCACATTGGTGTATGCTCTCAGATCTGATGTAGAGGATAACGTAGGTGACCCCATTTGTTTACATCTAGGTTCTATAACATCGGCTATTCAACCCCATAACTACTAAAGGGGTAGTTATGGAGTTGAAAATGACAGTGCTACGACCGGGATGGTAGGAAGACCGGGAGAAAGCCTCTCAAGCAACTGATTTGTCTTCCTCCCAGTCGCTTCCAATGGTTCTATGAACTGCCAGCACTGGAAGATGGACCGGAGAGAAACAAGAGCCATCGGCCATCATAGTCGTGATTCTACATGAACGAAATCCACTCATGAAATGCAATTTCAAGACGAAAGAAGAGACGGCAACTATTGTAGCCAACGTAATTTGAACAGGAACTTATAAATCGGTTTGGATTTTCAAATCACAAACAAATTCAAGCATACACTAAATTAATATATTTGAAAAATGAAATATAGAATTCCTTGTGGATGTAATTCAAATTTCATCAGCCTCGATCTCCATGTCGATGCCCAGCCCAAATGTTCAATAGTCACAAGTTTTATCTTATCAAAATGTCCAAGTAAGAAGGGTCTTTGCTGGGAAAACGTACGTCATCCGGATGGTATCGATTTGGAAACAGTGAAACCCTACATTATGGAGGGAAGTGGGTAACAGGTCGGTTGCCTTCTACCGCAGATCCACCTGTCAGCCTCCTGAGAGGAGGTCGTGAGGTCGTAAATACATATTTATAGTGAGTGGGTGAGCGCATCTCCCAAAGTTCACGTTCATACTTGGCCAAACCGGAAATAGTTTCTTAATAAGAAAATTTAGAAAGAAGTTTCTTTATAAGAATTCATATTATGAATGAAGTATTTTCAAGGAAAGTACCTGCTTTTATTTTGTAAAAATCAGTAAATTAGATTTACAAACGTATGTGACTTGTGGAAACATCACAGAAATACTAACACTAATGAAGGAAGAATACATAATGACACGAATAACAGGCAAATAAAAGTTATTTATACTTACAATAACAATAATTTTAATTATATAATTTTTTTCCATTATGTTATAAGCCGACATAGGCTGGTACAGCTAATCCTGGATAGCAAACCTCCATGATCAGAACTCTGAAAGCAGTCAGCCCTATCAGGAATAAGGACCATTCAGAGGCATTGATAGCATGCGTTTTCAAATTAATTGGCTCTAAAAAGAAGTTCGGATACACAAAATAAACCCAAAAGCCTACAAAAATGTGGAAATAACCGCATAATTATTCTTGTGGTGAATAAACGAAACTGGAGCAATAATGATGAAAGAAGGGAAAGATTTCTTTGAAAATCATATTCCAAATCATTGTTTCTAAAAATAAAAAAGTAGAAATTGATTGAAGATTGAAATATAATGAAATTGAATTGAATTGAGTTGATTGAAGATGGAATTGACACTCTCTCAGTATCTTAAATTCGTGAACAAACATCATAAAAATTAATTTTTTAGCTTCCTATCCTAGACCTAGCTTCAGTTGTTGGGGAGCCAAAAATTATGCCACTTGGGCAATAAAAATAATCCGTAAAAACCCCATGATCGAAACAAACAGGTATCTAAAAATCTCTTGAGATTTATCGGAAAATCTTGAAAGAAGCGTTACGAGGTCGGCTTTCATTGGTGAAAACTAGGGTAGCAGATCCAACATTCAATATTTATCAAGGTAAATGCAATCCCCCTTCTCCAGCCGTCCCTGAAGGTATTCGCGGGCGTAAGGTTATCGTGGGGTTATCAGATTCCGACCGGTAGAAATAAAAGCCAGTTTGATTGGACGAAAAGGGAGGAGGGGTTTGAGGACGTAACCTGACCTTCTTTCCAGCGCGAGTTGCACTGAAGCTGCAAGCTCCTCCGATTACCAAGTTGGTTCAGATCGTGAAATTTATACAAGCGTCTAACGTAATTTCTGAATGAATAATGCAGGACGGCTTAGTCAATGATTTTGATCAATTTAGGCAGTTTCAACAGATTTTTTTCTTGATTTTTGCAGCCGATGAATATTAGGACTGAATAAGAACACCTTAATATGTTCCTGTGAGCAGATTTTGAATACTTTCAAGTTCCCACAAGAGGTTCCGACTCGTAGGTAGAGATGAAGGGTGATTTTGGAAAGCAATTCGATGTTTAAAATCTCAGAATCAGATTCAGCACTCCCGAATAACACTCAGCTTTCTGCTCTACAGTCCAAGCGGTTCTCGTATAATGCCACTCGATCTTTTTTCCCTTTTCCACTCAATTTCGTTTAATTTCGATCCATGACTCTGTAGGTACCTTTTCAATCACATTATCTACGAAATAATGAAGATTGGCACAAAACGCTGCAAATTATTACACAATCGAGAGACGATCACTCGTCTACAAAGCCACCAACCATCCAACATAAAGAAAAACATCGATAGCATTTCGGTCAGATTTAATTTGAACGGAGATTAGGCCTCTTTTGCGTTTCACACTCGTGTTTCTGATTTATAGTACGTAAAACCTTTAAACTCTCATAGGGAGCGAACGGTAGGTCCTAAAGAGCTCCGCGTGGTCTCAACAAAATTCTATACTATCTTAAATTAATGAAAAAAAAACCTTTATAGGTATCAAAATTGTTTGAGTTAGGAGGGCGTTTTCAAAATTTCAAAATTCATTTTTCAACCCTTAGAAGTGACCTATATCAACCAAAATCTTCTGGGCATAACTATACCTCAAATGGAGCCTACATACCAAATTTCATCAAAATCGGTCAATGCTAAGTGGGGAAAGTGCCGCGTACGGCGGACGGACGGCCAAATTTTTATTCGATTTTTGGATTCTACGTACCTTGAAACGTAAACTATCAAATTTTGAGATGGTGTTAAAATTTTTTTTTTTCGTGGTCGATTCCAAAGGTTCATTATTGAAAATAATAAACCTAAAAATAGCATACTAGATTTCTCTGGACCACAAAAATAGTTTGAAACTATCTTATCCTTACATTGGCATTTTGGCACTATTAAAATTTCTAAAACCTCTCAACATTTTGAAACATCATTTTTTATTAGTCTCTTATAGTTAAAAATTGCTCAATTCATGACCGATATTCGCGACATTTCGTGATTTTTGAGCGAGCAGTATTTTTGTGCAATTTTCTTCACGTATTCTGAAAAAAATCGACTTAATACCTAGTCAAGTGTTAATTTTTCTAAAATTAGGTAAGTAATCTGCTAAATTAATCGTAAAAATCGTGTTCCATATCGGAATATATTTTATCAAGTACAGCTCAGATTCATCCAATCATTTTCAGATAAATAAATTCGATGATCCAATGCTCATTCGAGATGGCAGACGTTTTTTAATGCACGGTGGAATTATCATAAAAAGCTGTTGGCTTCAGAAAAAGCAGTTTTTAATATTAATACATATAGAAATATGGTAGAACGTGACTTGACGGATGTTTCTTGTAGAGAAAACTTCTTGTGAATCATTAGAAAGAACGAAACATGGAAGAAAAACCGAGGGAATAGAAGTTGGATGAGCCCTGAAAACGGAACTTTCATCACGCGAGGTCGTATCAACGGAGAACAGCCGGTCTCGGAGACCCCACCCCGGCTCAGTGGGTTAAGTGTAGTCACTTTAGTAGTCAAGCAGTGGCGCCATTGCAGGTCAGGTATTAATTTTTGAACTGAGAAGCTGAAATCGCGTTCCTCCGCCGCTCATCTGTCCATACATATTCAAGTCAGCCCTGCGGGTTTCGCTCGTCGACAGTCTTTACAATCAGTCACGAGTCCAGAAACCGCCTCCAGTCCATGTCTTTCGCCAGAAGAGATTTTAATAATTGCTTCCAATATCGAAAACCATTTTAACGCGCTCCAATAAAAAATGAAAAATCGTCATCCAAAATCAATAAAATGTTTATTTTTCGGACAGTTTTGGTTTTCTGTACAAGTTTACCTTTGGTCTACTCTTTGCTTTGAGCTCTTAAGTTTAAACACCAACTATGATGATTTTCTTAGGAATTGTGCAGGTTAACAGTTTCTGTACGTGAATAGTTTCAGTCATCAATAAACTCAGGTTTTGCTAACCAGGTTACCAACGCTGAATCGAACGAGACTAAACAGGAGGATACGACCGTTCGAATTTCAATAGCAAAAATGTATCCTGAAAAACTACTTTCGTTTACTCACTTTCTAAGATAGGGTGGGCGGGAGCTTCCTGAAACTTGCGCTCCAAAAAATTGTGTCCTCCAAACTGAAAATTCCCATTCGTAATTTGCGTCAAATTTTGTCAGAGCTTTCAGGGTAAATATGGTTCGACTGCGGCCAATCCATGTTATAACTAAACGAGATATTTGTCCTATTTCAGGATGATCAGGAGATCAGAAATGTTCGGGGTTGAAAAAAAGCACATTGATTTCATCATAATCCGAACAGAAAATCAGAAGCAATTGTTATACAAAAGCAATTGCTGTACAAAAGACAGTCATACAATGCAATAGGTCGAATTTGACGATTTCATCACACAATGGGGTTTTTCGGTGGGTCGGAAATTCAGGTTTTTGACCTCAAATTTGGATTCAGCACCCTTGAAAACCTATAAACTCCAACTTTAAGCCCAATGATACTATAACATGTGACGGACAAATTAATTAAAGAGATCACACGTTTGAAAAAAAGGCGGGTCTCCCTTAACGCACACACATTTGTGCCACGCGCGTGTGTGAGTATCTTGTAGTATCCAAGAGGTCCTCCAAGGGTTTCATCTCTTCTCTGTGCATGGATACTTTTTCAAAGACAGTTGGCTAGCTACGTCACACCATTCAAATCTTCAACTTTCCTTAGCTTCTCTGATTTTTTAAAAACATTTTCTCGATGAACAGACCCGATTACCGTTATTCCTGAGCCATACTCTTTTAAAAAAAAAAAATTAAAAAAATTGACTGAAATACCCCATTTGTTAAGATATTCAGGAAGTTAACAATTTGGTTTTCGTAATCCGTTCAACTAAAGTATCATTAACGCTGAATCGAATGAGGCCAAAACGGTTCGATTGGTATTGATTTTTCTAGAAAAGAAAGGAATTTAGGCGATTTCAGCATTCACGATCCCTGCTATTTTGGTTTATTATTTTCAATAATGAACCTTTGGAATCGACCAAGAAAAAAAAATTTGTAACACCCCCTCAAAATTTGATAGTTTACGTTTCAAGGTTTCAAAAATTGAATAAAAATTTGGCCGTCCGTCTGCCGTACGCGGCACTTTTGCCACTTAGCATTGACCGACTTTGATGAATTTGGTATGTAGGCTCCATTTGGGATCTAGTTGTGCCCCGAAGATTTTGGTTGATGTAGGTCACTTCTAAGGGTTCCAAAATCAATTTTGAAATTTTGAAAACGCCCTAACTCAAAAAATTTTGATATAAAGGTATTGTTTTTCCTTCAATTTAGGATTCTATAGAATTTTTAAAATTTTTTGAGACCACCCGGAGCTCGGTAGGACAAACCGTTCGCTCACTACGAGAATTTAAAGTTTGGACGTACGATAAATCAGAAACACGAGTGTGAATCGCAAAAGAGGCCTAATCTCCGTTCAAATTAAAGCTGACCGAAATGTGATCGATGTTTTTCTTCATGTTGGATGGTTGGTGGCTTTGCAGACGAGTGATTTATATAGAAAATTAAAAAATAATAAAACATTGTGTAATAATTTGCAGCGTTTTGAGAAAGGTGTAACATTTTGTTCCAATTTTGAGAAACTGGTTGTTTTCTGAAATTTGTTCCAACGATCAAACGTTTTTCAAGTTTTTACGAGAGGAACCAACAAGTTGAAACGGCTTCAGAAGCCTCGGGAAAAAGTTACGGTAGCACGTCCTGTTCCGGTTTAACTTTGCATAAACTAGCGTTTCCCAGGAACTTTAAGTACCAAGACTTCCATTCAACTCACAACAACAGTCAGCAGTATTTGGATGGATCTTTTGCATTCAGGTGTATACGCGTGTATAGGGACGGCACGATACTCCTAAGTATCGATACGATATTCCTCAGGAAGTATCGATACTCGACATCTTTTGGTTTATTATTTTCAATAATAAGCCTTTGGAATCGAGCAAGAAAAAAAATTTTTAACCCCCCCTCAAAATTTGATGTTTTACGTTTCAAGGTACATAGAATACGAAAATCGAATAAAAAAACGCTGCAAATCATTGCTCAAAGGTTTATTATTTTCTGTATAGATCAACTTTCTGTATAGATCACTGGTTCTCCATCAATAGCACCTACCACCATCTGTATTCTCCCTTGACCTTCCCTCTCAAATTTCAGCTTCCTGCGTTCAATAGGATTGAAAATGGCTTCGGAGCTCACTCAGCTGATCAGTGATCTGAAGAGTAAAGAAGATCTTCTCGAATGCTGGAGACGCCTGGAAGAGCACTTCCATTCAATAGGAGTAAAAATGGCTTCGGAGCTCACTCGGCTGATCAGTGATCTGAAGAGTAAAGAAGATCTCCTCGAATGCTGGAGACGCCTGGAAGAGCACTTCCATTCAATAGGATTGAAAATGGCTTCGGAGCTCACTCAGCTGATCAGTGATCTGAAGAGTGAAGAAGCCTTTGAGCAATGATTTGCAGCGTTTTTTACCCACCAACATTTTTTTTACCTACCAACTTTTTTTTACCTACCAGCTAGGTACTACCTACCACACCATACTGGCTTCACACCTTCACAATCAGGTTTATTAGAAAGAACTAAACGCTTCACACTCGATTGGAAAAATAGAAAGCTTCATATGGAAATTTGATTACTGGTTACGCAGAAGGCAAAACTGTATACAAATCGAAGAAATGAACAGCGATCGCATTTTAGTCCGATAAAATTTGAACTCTTTTGCGATTCACACTCATGATTCTGTTTTATCGAAGGAAAACCTTCAAGTACTCGTAGGGACCGAACGGTTTGTCCTACAGAGCTCCGGGTGGTCTCAAAAATTTTTAAAAATTCAGTACTATTTAAAATTGGTGAAAAAACGATACCTTTATTTGGAGAGTTTTCGAGCTAGGGCACTCTTGAAAATTTCAACCCTTAATTTTCACCCCTTAGAAGTGACCTACATCAACCAAAAGCTTCGCGGCACAACTAGACCCCAAATGGAGCCCATATACCAAATTTGAACCAAATCGGTCCAGTGTTGCTAAGAAAAGTGCCGCGTACGGCGGACGGCGTACGGCGGACGGACGGAAATTTTTTTATTCGATTTTCGTATTCTACGTACCTTGAAACGTAAAACATCAAATTTTGAGGGGGGGTTAAAATTTTTTTTTCTTGCTCGATTCCAAAGGCTTATTATTGAAAATAATAAACCAAAATTGTTGTGAACCGGAAAGTAAAACAATGGTCACAAGAAACTCGAACTGTTCAAGAAACCCATTGAAATGAAAACCCATTGACCTAGTATCCTAGGTCCCTGTGAAAACCGCAAAAAATGCGAGGTTACAGGGTTACTGTGGAAAGTTTTTGAATATCGATGAAGGATATTAGAAGCGATATATCGTTTCGATCGATACTATTCTGAGTATTATTCAGTGGCAGATATAGTATGGTATCTAAGTACTTGATATTTGGTTTTTTTTTACTATTCCACTTTGGCAAAAATATCGATAATATCGTCAAGAAAGTGTCGATACGTCCGATATTTCAGACAAAAGTATCGATACCAATATATCGGTATGAGTTTTTTTAATCAAAAGTATCGATACAAATATCGGTATCGATACTCGATACTCCTGTATATTGGTGGTATTGTGCCGTCCCTACGTTTGTATAGGGCAACTCGGAAACTTGATCCAAATTACATTTCGAGGCTGGATTTCTAGAAATGTGATTCGAATATTCTTGGGGAATCCCCTGATTTCTTATGTCCCCGACTTGGGCAATTCTACAACATTTTCTGCATTTTCCACGTTATCCAGGTTTGTACGAGACACCGATTGTATCGGAGTATGTCGTCTTTCAAAAGAACGAGTAAGCGTGTGCTGGTGCACAAGAGAAATCCTTGGTCACCTATTCTCTTTACATAAACATGACTTATCGATGTGACGATCGCACAAAGAAGAGATCGGTGGCCATTTATAAGCATAGAGAAGGGATTGCAGAGTTCCTGTCACCATATCGCGTGAGTACACCAACTCTTGCATCGTTTCAGTAACCGCACACGACGAGTGCTCACGAACCGGAGAGAATATACAGTAAACAAACGTAAGGACACTCAGATCTGAATTATTAATGATTTTACGTGAAATAGCATCCTGCATTACGATCAGAGAACGAAGCATTACTTGTCCGCATGAAGAAAAATGACAAGTGTATCATTAAAATGGCTCTGCGTTACACTACTTACAATTTGAAATACCAGATACCATTCGAACATCTTCTTTAGATCTACTTTGAGGTGTAATAATACATTGGACAATTCCATAAAATATAAATCGAGAACATCGGGGCCAAATACGTAACGACTACAACCCCAAACCATGTTGAAATTCTCCCTTGATGTGAAAAACAATAGATCATGGATAAGTCTAAGTATTATTTTCTCCATTACAAAAGTTAAAATTTTGTATTAACAATTTGTTTGATGCGTGACCACGGCTAAGTGCACTCTCCAGCCAGGTGACTCAAACAAACTTTCTAACATTTTAGTAGATCAGGTTATGGCTAATTTTTCGAACTCCATATTCCAACTTAGTTTCATAGTTCTAAGTAAAAGTAGGTCACGTAAAATTGATTTCAACGATTATTATTTCGTTTGTTGCCGTTTCTTTAATAGTTCCTGCCTTCAATTCGTTCTTTGGGGTGGAAGGAAAGTTACAATCACGTTTTTTATTGAAATGGCGGTTTTGGGACAAAGAAAGTGATCGCAGATTGATATTCAAATACAATAAAACAAAAACAAATCCTCGAATTCCATTTCAGAGGCGCATTCTCTTCCTTCTCCGACGACAGATTTTGACACGTTTGACGTAACTAAGCCACCGAATTGTCTTTTATTTAAATGAATTTATCTTAGCTAGGAAAGTTATTGACACGTCCACTCGATTGGTTTTGTGATTTGTTTCCTTGTCTATTCGAGGCGAAACTAATTTTTGGGCAGAACCATAAGAAATCATTGTAATTTCAAGGAATCGGTAGTCCATAGACCGCCTCCAATGAGTTTCATTGACTAAATAGTGAGAGTTTAAGAACATTATGTAAATAAGGGGCAATCCTCTTCGGGTGGAATTCCAAACCCACGTCAGAGAATTTTGATTTCCCAAACCAATAATAGTTTGTTAGCTATTGTTTTATTAGAGTTTAAAACTTTCTTGCATTTTCCATAAACAAATTACACACCCTTGGAACTAGGTTTAAATTCAACAACCATATAGATAAATTTACCATGCAAAACTAGGGCACCCTGAAATGCGGCAACTAAAGATATTCCTATCATCCGTGTCCTTAGTCTTTTTCATTATTCGACGGATCTTGCAATATTTTGAATTCTTGATAGGAAAATGAGGTCAAACTAATCAAAACAATAACAATTCTCAATACTCTCTCAAACCGACTGTTTGGATATCTGACTCTCAAAGGCTATCGTTCATCTGATATCTTGGCAGGCTAATTTCTGCAGTACCTAGGTATTATTAATTTTCAAGTGAGAAGGGTCAGACAAAAACCGAGTTTCTGAAAGACGCCAATAGAATGGATTCGAGCTCCCCTAGATGATTATTTTCGTGGAAGTTTACAAAAAGGTACCTACAACATTAGCGGTCTTCGGAAAGTACTTGTACTTGCCTACCACCGTCGAGTGACGGGTCATATTTTTGTCCTTTCCTGATAACGGATTTTCATTCAACTGGTAACTACGTAGTGAAGTTAGTGCAAGGGTAGTAGGTAAGCTCTAAACCCTGCGATAAATGTTCTCCTTAGAACTTAGAATCTTAGAACTGTTATTCCCGAAAATGTTCAGTTTTGGTTAATTATTTTCAATACTGAACCTTTGGAATCGACCAAGAAAAAGAAATTTTAACACCCCCTCAAAATTTGATGGTTTACGTTTCAAGGTACGTAGAATCCAAAAATCGAATAAAAATTTGGCCGTCCGTCCGCCGTACGCGGCACTTTTGCCACTTAGCATTGACCAATTTTGATGAAATTTGGTATGTAGGCTCCATTTGGGGTCTAGTTGTGCCCCGAAGCTTTTGGTTGAGGTAGGTCACTTCTAAGGGTTCCAAAATCAATTTTGAAATTTTGAAAACGCCCTAACTCAAAAAATTTCGATATAAAGGTATTGTTTTTCCTTCAATTTAAGATTCTATAGAATTTTTAGAATTTTTTGAGACCACGCGGAGCTCTGTAGGACAAACCGTTCGCTTCCTACGAAAATTTAAGTGTTTATTTTGAAATATATACATATATAAATCAAAACACGAGTGTGAATCGCAAAAGAGGCCTAATCTTCGTTCAAATTAGAGCTGATCAAAATGTAATCGAAAGTTGGTGATTTTGATATTTTAAAAAAAATTTTTTTTGATTTTTTTTTTTTTTCCTTTCATATTGGATGGTTGGTGATTTTGTAGACGAGTGATCTATATAGAAAAATAATAAACCATTGTGTAATAATTTGCAGCGTTTTTCACAAGCCATGACTCCTACTGATCGTATTATGATGAAATGACGAAATTCATAAATGAATTTGCTGGAGCTAAACCTCACCTACCATAAAATTTTGAGCCAAATCGATTCGTTCGATCAATGTTTCCAGAAATGTTCCAATGAAACTCGTAGCCGGGACCTATCGTGAGTAACCCGCTCCACACTGAAAATATCATCATGATTTCGTTACTGTCTATCCTATGATAGAACAGAAAAAGAATCAAAATTGTGTTAAAAAAGCGCTGAATAGTTTGATTTTGACCGGATTTGTTTGACATCCTCCACAAATACAAAGATTTCATGCCATGGTTAATTAGGGAGCAAAAGATTATTTACTGAGATAGTTTACTACTGCTGTATTACATCCCAGCTAATTACTCTTCACTGAAGAATACCCAAAACAAATGGTTGATCAATACGATTCCAACATCCTATTCAAGTGACTGGGGGATCCCCTCAAAGATATATATGAGGAGGGAGTGATATTGACTTGAGTGGACGCGGTTCTGTTCTCCCATAGACTGCAGGGGCTGACTTTATAAGGACATGCTTTGCGTCTTATCGCTGAATGGGATACCGTTTTGCCAAGAAGACACTTGAGACTGTCAAAACGGGAAGAGGGAGAAAAACTGTTTCCAAGGAGCCATTCCACTCTTCCTCGAGTATTATTCTCCCTTTTTCTCTTTCTCAGATCGTTCATCAGCCGGGCTGAGAGTAAAAGGAAGAGGGAGGGGAATAAAATATACGTCCTACCGCAATGCTGGGCACATCCCGATGAAATCTTCTCGGAAATTGCTCTTGTCCTCCGATTTCCTTCGGTTTTATTCTCTCTATTTTCTCTTTTTTCAATGTTTTATTTATGATCTAGTTTAAGACATTAATAAACAATCATATCAAATCAAGAACAGGATTGAATCAGGAAATACGACGCAGGCGCAGGGAGAGAAAAGCCACTTAAACCACCAGTTTATTTGATATATATCCAAATCTCCCGCCTCCCGTTTTGGTTTATTATTTTCAATAATGAACCTTTGGTATCGACCAAGAAAAAAAAATTTTAACACCCCCTCAAAATTTGATGGTTTACGTTTCAAGGTACGTAGAATCCAAAAATCGAATAAAAATTTGGCCGTCGGTACGCCGTACGCGGCACTTTCCCCACTTAGCATTGACCGATTTTGATGAAATTTGGTATGTAGGATCCATTTGGGGTCTAGTTGTGCCCCGAAGATTTTGGTTGACGTAGGTCACTTCTAAGGGTTCAAAAATAAATTTTGAAATTTTGAAAACGCCGTACCTAACTAAAAAAAATTTGATGTAAAGGTATTGTTTTTCCTTAAATTTAAGATGCTATAGAATTTTTGAGACCACGCGGAGCCCTGTAAGACAAACCGTTCGCTGCCTACGAGAATTTAAGGGTTGGATGTACGATAAATCAGAAACTCGAGTGTGAATCGCAAAAGAGGCCTAATCTCCGTTCAAATTATACCTGACCGAAATACGATCGATGTTTTTCTTAATGTTGGGTGTTTGATGGCTTTGCAGACGAGTGATCTATATAGAAAATAATAAACCATTGTGTAATAATTCGCAGCGTTTTTTTTACCATAACATCGCAGGGGAAGCATCACTACTAACTGGTTTCAAAGGTTTCCACCGTAACACCGTACCGTAGCTGCTGACATGTTAATTAATGTTAATATCATAAGGACGGCCATAACGTCTTTATTCAAGTCACAACTTAACCACTGTTTCTCTGATAAGTTTCTCTAGATTAAATTTGCTTCCGAGTCTACCAGGGTAGCGGAAGCTTTGTTTTCGCTTTTCGAAGTTGAAAAAAAGTCTTCTAAAATCAAAATTTCCACTCACCTTTTACGTTTTAGGCCTTCCAGAACAATTTAGATTCCCTGTCTGTCATGAAATCCTTGTAAGGGGCAAAACTATACGAAGTTATTGTCCGATTCCGATGAAATTTCCAGGGATTGTGCGGATTAGGGTGCGGGTGGTCTCCTATGATAATAGTGCAAGGTACTTTGAGATTAATGTTCCGAGATTAGCTACTATGCATCAGATCATCCATACAACCGGGTTATGGACACGAGGAAGCTATGTGCCTCACCCACTAGGCAGCCTTTTTTATTACTTTTGAATTAAATAACAGACTAAAGGTAATGGAAAGGTATGTTTATTTTTTCGAAATATTTACCTACATGTACGGAAATAATTGGAAAAAACTTGAGTTTGGCACTATTTGATTTATCACTAGGCACTTCATAAAAAGGCTTCAATCTCAGGGTTGAGAAGTAGTGGCGAGGTAAGATGAAGTTGTGAAAAAAGTGACACACTGACTGACTTCGTCTCACATCAATCAATTTAACACATTTTAAAAATTATACATAAGTCTATGCAGTCATTTTGATTGTGACTACATTTGAGCCCCTGAAAAGCCAAGTGGCATAAGTCAAATTTCGGATGAAACGGAGATAAGTGCTGTAACGTAATATGAACATTCAGCTTCGTTTATTGGCCTAGTAGCATAAGTCTAGCGCTCCGAGAATAGCCCAAGAGAAGGCATCACAAGTTCGATGGGAACATAAATTTGGGAGTTTTTCAGTAAGCTGGACGCAACAAATGCTTTATCTCAAAAACAGATTTCCATGACTTATGCCACTTGGCTTTTCAGGGGCTCATTTAATAAAAGTTGGTAAGTAGCGGAAGTAGGTATTGTCAATTTTTTGTAGAGTGGAAATTACTTGAAATCTCCAAAATCAATACTTCGTCATTTTCTTTGTTTTTGTAACTTGGAAAAAATTTAAAATTTTTCAACAGCTTTGATAAGCTTGGCCAACTATAGAGTAATACCATAGTAATAGACAAGCCCAAAATAGAAACGCTGCAAATCATTGCTCAAAGGTTTATTATTTTCTGTATAGATCACCCTTCTGTATAGATCACTGGTTCTCCATCAATAGCACCTACCACCATCTGTATTCTCCATTGACCCGCCCTCTCAAATTTCAGCTTCCTGCGTTCAACAGAAGAGAAAATGGCCTTGGAGCTCACTCAGCTGATCAGTGACCACTCAGGCGCCTTCAGCATTCTCCATTGACCCGCCCTCTCAAATTTCAGGTTCCTGCGTTCAACAGGAGAGAAAATGGCCTTGGAGCTCACTCAGCTGATCAGTTACCACTCAGGCGCCTTCAGCATTCTCCTTTGACCCTGCCTCTAAAATTTCAGCTTCCTGCGTTCAACAGGAGAGGAAATGGCCTTGGAGCTCACTCAACTGATCAGTGACCACTCAGGCGCCTTCAGCATTCTCCATTGACCCGCCCTCTCAAATTTCAGGTTCCTGCGTCCAACAGGAGAGGAAATGGCCTTGGAGCTCACTCAGCTGATCAGTTACCACTCAGGCGCCTTCAGCAATCTCCATTGACCCTGCCTCTCAAATTTCAGGTTCCTGCGTTCAACAGGAGAGAAAATGGCCTTGGAGCTCACTCAGCTGATCAGTGACCACTCAGGCACCTTCAGCAATCTCCATTGACCCGCCCTCTAAAATTTCAGCTTCCTGCGTTCAACAGGAGAGGAAATGGCCTTGGAGCTCAGTCAGCTGATCAGTGACCACTCAGGCGCCTTCAGCATTCTCAATTGACCAGCCCTCTCAAATTTCAGGTTCCTGCGTTCTACAGGAGAGGAAATGGCCTTGGAGCTCACTCAGCCGATCAGTGACCACTCAGGCGCCTTCAGTATTCTCCATTGACTTTTGATTATGGAAATTTGATTACTGGTTACGCAGAAGGCAAAACTGTATACAAATCGAAGAAATGAACAGCGATCGCATTTTAGTCAGAAAAAATTTCAACGGAGATTAGACCTCTTTTGCGATTCACACTCATGATTCTGTTTTATCGAAGGAAAACCTTCAAGTACTCGTAGGGACTGAACGGTTTGCCCTACAGAGCTCCGGGTGGTCTCAAAAATTTTTTAAAATTCAGTACTATTTAAAATTAGTGAAAAAACGATACCTTTATTTCGAGAGTTTTCGAGCTAGGGCACTCTTGAAAATTTCAACCCTTAATTTTCACCCCTTAGAAGTGACCTACATCAACCAAAAGCTTCGCGGCACAACTAGACCCCAAATGGAGCCCATATACCAAATTTCATCGAAATCGGTCCATGGTAACTAAGAAAAGTGCCGCGTACGGCGTACGGCGGACGGACGGAAATTTTTTTATTCGATTTTCGGATTCTACGTACCTTGAAACGTAAAACATCAAATTTTGAGGGGGGGTTAAAATTTTTTTTTTCTTGCTCGATTCCAAAGGCTTATTATTGAAAATAATAAACCAAAAAATTTAGCATCTAAACCAATTTTTCTTGATTTACAGTCATTTACGTGATTGTGACTTAATTTAATAAAAGTTGGTAAGTAGCGGAAGTAGGTATTGTCAATTTTTTGTAGAGTGGAAATTACTTGAAATCAATGATTAATTGAAATCTCCAAAATCAATACTTCGTCATTTTCTTCATTTTGCAACTTGGAAAAAATTCAAAAATTTTTAACAGCTTTGATAAACTTGACCAACCATAGAGTAATACCATAAGTAATAGACAAGCCCACAATAGGCAAAATTGAGCATACAAACCAATTTATCTTGAAAATATGGTCGGATTTCACGTTTTTCTGAGGATGGAACAACTAAGTACGTTGGTTAGATCACAGAAGGAAAACAACTTGTTTTTCTAGTAAGTAGGCACTTGACTCCGAACAGATTGGTGACTGGTCTTGGATAAAGTGTGATGCCTGATTATACCGTCGTCTTCTTTTTTCAGCATAATTATGAATTCTATTCCTACCTACCAATACACTACCTACCAATACATTATTGATATAATACATGATATAATACATATATCATTATTGATATAATACATTATTGATATAATACATGATAATGATAATACATTATTCCTACCTACCAATACATTATTGATTCTCAATCTTGCGCAAAACTAGGTACCTAGATACTTAAACCCCTCCAATGGTTTACGCGATTGTGATTAGTCAGATAAGCATAAAATACAGCTAGAATAGACAAGACGTGAACCACGGGATGTAGCCAATTTTACGATTATGGACTTGTAGGTAATGGTCATTTGGACCTGCTATTTATCTTCCAAAAGGAACTTATAAAAGAATCACAACATTAACACATTCACTGCGGACCATTGATCGGGGAACTTCCAGCCAACCTGATTGAGTTCTTGCGTTTAGTCACATCGTCTAGCATTGTAGATGTAGGAAAATGTATTGTTATTCATTGTTATTCAACATTGAAACTGAGGTTATTTTCACACTTCAGAGACTCTCCAGCCCGCCTACAGATGAAAACAAATTCGATTGAAGCAGTGCGTGAACCTGGCCTGAACTGGCGTGAACCTGGCGTGAACCTTATACTGGCCGATAACAACAAAAGGGTTAGTGGCTCGGATCCGGGACAGACGCATGGCTGGAGGGTAGCTGCCGTCCCGGATCCGGGACGTGTTATGAGTGATATGAGTGATGTTATGGTGTTATGAGTGATATTTTCGAATTTTCGCCAGTTTGCCTTGATCGGTTCCACAGTTTGGTGATGTGATAAGAACCCGACAGCACAAGGATATCCAAAACGACGCCAATAAACTGATCTACCCTCCGACAAAGCGACAAAATGAGTTCGAATACACGAATATCCTGCAATGCCAATCCACCGTAGAAGTAAGGCGATGCGTGAAATTTTGATCTGCAAGGGAGGACAGGGGACTTACGATTACGACTTATAAGGAGTTGCCAAAAGGTGTTTAGACATGGGTGTTTGCTGCTTACCTTGAAGTTGGAGCTTTGGATGTACGGTAGCAGACTGTCGACTACCATGCCGATATCCTGGCACTCGATGGACGACCCTTCCTGAAGGTACGAGAGAAGATCCTGGCCCAGAGTGAGCTTTTCCTTGGTGTCCGTCGTTTTGGCCAGAAGGGCCAGATAATAGTCCATATCCTTCGCCATTTTTTGGTGGGATGTCTTCACTGAAAAACCACTTTTTCCTTTTTTCACTTCATCGATCTGGAAAACCCGTCATTCACTAAATCCGCGGGGAAAACTGATATCAGAGCATCTAGCGGGAAAAAAACAAGCGCCCGACGTAATGATAAAATTGAACGTAAAACCGAAAGGATGTGACTAAGAAATCAGGATGGGTGTAGGCCAAGGTTGGTACCAATTTGAAGGGAAAGAAATGTAACAAATCCGAGAAAAATGATAAATCTTAACTTCACCCTTTACGATAGATCGAACCGGAATGGAACAGGACCCGAAATGCACGATTTTAACCCGCGGGAACTCGCAACCTGAGAGGTGACCCTGGTTTCCCGTTTTTGATGTGTGCCGCCGCGCCGCTCGAGGTAAGTGAGGTGGGGGGCTCACCGTTGCGTCGGCTGCTTTGATCTTGCCGTCCTCAGTCTGTCACCGGAGCTCTGGCTAAGAAGCTATGCCTGTGGTCGCCCATAAAACCTGACAGGTGAGTTGCGAGTGCCCACGTTATAATTCTCTTTCATCTGAATCTTGAATTTGTTATACTCATTATACTTCAATTTTTCATATTACTCAGCAGATCAAATAATTACGTTTTTGCAACGCTCATTACTTTGTAAATTAAACCCAAAACCTGAGAGGTGATTGCGAGTTCCCGAGTATTTTTTTTTTTTTTTTTCCAGGAAAATGGCTTCAAGGCGTAGAATTTTTGATCTCAACGATTCTGGGGACGTCAACCTAATCCGTAGAGCTTTATTGGAAGAAGATGAGGGTGAACCTGACCTAGACGGATTCCAGAGCAGTGATGAAGAGGAAGGAGAAGAGGAAGTAGAAGTTCGTTTAGGAGACTCAGAATCAGAAGAGGATGAAGACGAGGACATGATGGATCAGGAACCAGGAGAGGACGACGGAGACTATTTCACTGCTTTCAGAAAGAAAAGGAATACAGTCATTGATTTTTGGAGATGGAAAAAAACACCTTTACGTTTGAAAAGAGGAAAGCAAAACACACTGAGAGGAAAAATGGGGGTCGTGACTGGTGATGCTTGTGAAGCAAGAATTCCTTCTGAAGCCTGGGAACAGCTGATAGATCTTTCGATGTTAGAATTGATCGTGCGCTACACAAATCAATACATTGAGATCCATCAGCGACCGAAATATAAGCGGGAGAGAGATGCCCGTTTGACAGACGTCATTGAAATCAAGGCTCTATTTGGCCTACTATATCTCGCTGGCCGTCTCCGTGCCCACCGCCTCAACTCCCTAGATTTATGGGACAACAAAGGCCATGGTGTCGAAATATTTGGATTGGTAATGAGTAGGAATCGGTTTTTATTCCTCTTGAATAGCCTCAGATTCGACGACCAACACACAAGAGAGGTGCGAAAAAAAATGGACCGTCTGTGTCATGTGCGTGAACTTTTTGAAAAGTTTGTTCAAAATTCTCAAAAATGCTATTCTCCAGGCCCTGATGTGACTCTGGATGAAAAACTCGAAGGTTTCAGGGGCAGATGTAGCTTTGTTCAATACATTCCTTCTAAACCGAGGAAATATGGCATAAAGATTTATGCGGTGGTCGATAGCAAAGTTTTCTATGCGTATAATTTGGAGATTTATGCGGGGAAACAACCGGAGGAAACAGCCCTACGCTGTGAGTAACTCACCTGTCGACGTGGTCAAGAGAATTATAGCACCACTATACAACACTGGTCGTAATGTAACGATGGACAACTGGTTCTCAGATGTTAACATGGTTGAAGAGCTGGTTGATAAAAGGATCAGTGTCGTTGGAACCTTGAAAAAAAATAAGGTACAAATTCCTGCAGCCTTCAAGACAACGCAAGACCGAGAAGTGACGTCGAGCTTATTTGGTTTCCGCCAAAAAACGACTTTGGTTTCTTACATTCCCAAACCTAAGAAAGTGGTCATGCTGATATCTTCGATGCATCATGACAGTGCTATAGACGATTCGACACTGGAAAAAAGGAAACCAGAGATGATCACCTATTACAATGAACACAAATGTGGAGTTGACGTGAATGACGAAATGTGTGAAACATATAGCGTTAGTCGTAACACAAGAAGGTGGCCAATGGTCATATTCTATGCGATTCTGAATATGGCTGGAATCAACTCTCAGGTCATTCTTGGAGGAAACAAAGTGAGACCAATCAGACGACGGCTTTTTCTGAAGAAACTAGGTGAGGAGTTGGTAAAAGATCATCTACAACGGCGCTCAATGAATTGCAGAGGTATACCTCATCCCCTTCAAACCAAAATGAGAAGTCTTTCTTCCAAAATGGAGGAGCTACCATCACAAAACATGATGGACGTAGACCATCCCAATGATAATCTTCCAGATCCCGCCAATCAGCTAGCCACTCCCGACAATCCAACGCCTTCTACATCTAATGCCAATGCAGATGAGACAAGTCCCTCTATAACCATAACTGCTCACGCCAACACAGATGGGAATACCCATAACACTCCTGACGTCGAAGCTGCACGAGGAGAAGTTCCACAACATCGTCGACAACTGAGAATCCCCCTGATCTCTTCTGAGTCTGCCACTGATGCTCAAACAACGGATAAGAAAAGAAAAAGGTGTCAACCATGTAAAAGAGATAAGCAAAAGGAGAAATCAACACGATTTTATTGCAAAAAGTGTGATGTGTATTTGTGCCTTGAGCACTCAGTTATTTTTTGTGATAATTGCTCAGGAAATATGTGAGAGTTCCGAAAAATTTTAGTAAGTTAAAGGTTTATTTTGTGATACGTGAAAATTACGAGTCTGATTAAAATGAGGTTATTAGTATGTTTTATTAGGTGTAGAATATGTTCGTGATGTTGTAACTCGTTACCAACCAATACTTTGAAGTAGGTAGTGCCCAACCAAGTAAAAAGTTTCTCTAGTGTTACAAGTGTGCTTCTAGTGTTTTCTAATGTTGTATCTTTTTATAGAAAGAAGAAACTAAGCAAAATTTTAGATTAATGCCTACACACAGGCAGTTCTAGTGTTCCTACTGTGACAAGACTGCTGCTGTATTTTCTCAACAATTTTGGTAATTTTTTGAATAAAAATATATTAACTTTTCGTTTTTTGTCCACATTTGAGCTTATTCCCCCCATACCAGATGAAAGGTGCAATCCCACTGCACACAGCACACTAGAAACCTCACAGGTGATTGCGAGTCCCCACGTTCCTTTTCGATTGCGAGTTCCCGCGGGTTAACAAGCAAACTGGTTGAATAATTCACTTCAAATCAACTTGAAACTGTCCGAGAGCCACCATTTTGTCAAACTGGCGACATCCCACGACAACAGCGCTGGGCGGACGTGGATGGAGAAACGAAACTACTCGCGTCGGCATAACTTCTTCGTGGATTCTGACGTCATCATCGTTTAACGCCGTGGAGACCAAAATGAAAATTTCATTTAAATGAAATGAAATGTATTTAATACATTTTTCGCCTACTCGGAACTGAAATTTCTATGTGAACTTTGTCGAGAAATAAACCAGGGAATGTTCCAAAGAAATGTACAAAAATGAATTTAACGTTATTTAACAGCTAAAGACCATCACCTTTCTACCTTGACAATCGACAGTCATTCCAACTTCTTGGAGGCATAAATTGTTGTTTTTGTGATGGCCCAGTGTTGGCAAGTTAGTTGGCTGTCCACCTTCGTAAAATACAAGTCGTGCTCCCTTCTAACTTTGTTCGTTAATTGCATTTATCTCCCGATGAACATAATCTACAAAAATTAGTGATTTTGAAAACAAATTTTAAAAATTCCCATTAGGATTGAAAATTACAATAAAACTTTCTGGGTCACTAGAAAATACATTTCAGAACATTCAGATTTTTAAATGAATTTCAGAAACAATTTCTGAAACCCCTTTGGCGGGAAAATTTTGTGTTGCAGTTGCACCAAAACATGAAGAAGGGATGGCAGTGTCGATAACAGTGTTGATTTCATTTAGTTTCTCTGGATGATTTTTGTAATTGACTTTATTTACCCTAGTAGTAAGTACTTACCCACATTTTATTACTCTTTCAATTTGAATGATTTATTATTGATTAATGGAATTGTGGTTCATTGTCAGTGGGGTCGATTGTTTCTTTTCACATTACTCAGTGGTTGTGGTGACGTAATTTTCTCCTTATTTCGTACGACAGGTAAGGAAGAAATACATTGCAAGAACATTGATGAAAATGACAAAAAGCAAGAATTGGTTTATTTGAGATTTGTTTGCTGATAAATTGGTAGGTAATCCAAGATTTGAGTTGAATGAGTGGGTTTGAAACATTTGATAGCAAGCAGACTGATAGCAGATGGGAAAGGAAGTAGGTACAGGAAGGGGTGTTCTATCTTGTGGGAAGGGAGAAAACGATGTCACAACACAATTCTTTTGTCTGAAAATTGATATTATCAGTTTACGAGAGACAGTTCGTTTATTGAATTATTTATTGCCGTCTTACAGTTGACAACGGTGTTTTTTTAACTGAGAAAAATGGAAATGGAAGTTGAAGACGAAATCATATACAACATGGAGATTGAAGGTCCACCTCCGTCCACGATGACCAAACTTCTTGGAATTCCCTTCTTTATTTGGAATTTCGGTAAGACATTCTATTTCTAGTAATTAAATCCATGAACTATTATATAATTCAGAAGCCTAACTTCCTATTCTGGTCAGTAACTTGGTATCGACACTCATTGATAAAATCTTTTTCATCACGTCATCTAACCAATATGCACCATCTTGGAGTGGTTTTATATTAAATTTATTTAAAATTTACAGACTAGGTACCTATCATACATCAGGTTGATTAAAATTGGTCCCTTGAGATAAGTAAAACTGAAGCTGTGGTTTTTTGTTTCTGATTTTCCAGTCGTAAACGTCAAACCTACCTGACAAAACTATTTCAATTCATAAAATGGTATAACATATTATTTCGGGATATATATTATAATACTACTAGGCTACTTGGGAAATCAATTTTTGTACATTCTACTGTAGTAGGAAATGTAACATTCTTGCTTATTATGATTTCCTTGATACTGATATTTTACATACTAATGGATTTTGATCCCTAGTTACATCAATTCTGGTTTCCTATGGATGGTATTTATTCCTGCTGGTTATCCTCTACGGCGCCTTCCGACATAAAATTGAAGCTGCTTACATAAAATGGCGCAGGCGCAGAGATGAGTTTGAGTACGCTGCCAAGTACCACAAAGGTTTGTCTAGTTCATGTTTTTCTGATGTGATCAGATAATATCTGAAGTGGATGGACAGAAAACACATAGAAATGCGAAGATAAATTTTATCTTCGCATTTCTGCGTGTTTTCTGTCCATTCACTTCCTTGGCTCAATGGTCGAGGGAGGATAATTTTTAATGACACAGTTCCATATCTCCACGATGTACTTGTTGTGATCAGCGACCTCTTCGCATTTCTATCCATTTCGCTTCCTTAGCTCAGAGGTAACGAGCTCCGACTCAGAAGTGTACATATAGGTTAGTCGGACGATAGGAGATCGATCCCCGGTCGAGGGGAGTTAATTTTTGATGATTCAACATTGTGGCGCAGTCGGTAGGACACGAATTGTCTCCTTAGCATTTCTCAGAGAAACTTTAATTCATTAAAAGATTGGGTCATCAAAACAACTCCCTCTCAAGACACGAGTCGAGCCACCGCCTATTCGGACAAACGTTGAGGTCAGCAGATCCCCCGCCCCGTCAATAAGGAACATTAACAAACAACTCCGAAGCCAGTCAAAAATAGCGCGTTCTCACTGGGTTGGAAAACACCGGCCAAAGCTGCCCCTCACCTCCCTGACTAGGTAACGGTGTACCTAAGATTTCCTAATGGGGGGGGGGGAGATGTTGTGATCAGCTACCTCTTCGCATTTCTGTCCATTCGCTTCCTTTGCTCAGTGGTAACGAGTTCCGACTCAGAAGTGTAAATATAGTTTAGTCAGACGATAGGAGATCAATCCCCAGTCGAGGGAAGTTAATTTTTGATGATTCAACATTGTGGCGCAGTCATACCGGACACGAATTGTCTCCTTAGCATTTCTCAGAGAAACGTTAATTCATCAAAAGATTGGGTCATCAAAACAACTCCCTCCCAAGACACGAGTCGAGCCACCGCCTATTCGGACAAACGTTGAGGTCAGCAGATCCCCTGCCCTGTCAATAAGGAACAATAACAAAAAACTCCGAAGCCAGTCAAAAATAGCGCGTTCTCACTGGGTTGGAAAACGCCGGCCAAAGCTGCCCCTCACCTCCCTGACTAGGTAACGGAGTACCTAAGATTTCCTAATGGGGGGGGGGGGGAGATGTTGTGATCAGCTACCTCTTCGCATTTCTGTCCATTCGCTTCCTTTGCTCAGTGGTAACGAGTTCCAACTCAGAAGTGTAAATATAGTTTAGTCGGACGATAGGAGATCGATCCCCGGTCGAGGGAAGTTAATTTTTGATGATTCAACATACCAAAGTTACCTACTAGGTAGATTCGAAACAAAAATCTAACGTCTGACGGCTAAATCATGTTATTAGATTCAGATCTGACGAGGAGCCGAATGGAGGCAGTTATGGCAGCGAGGGAAAAGTTTCAACGCGAACATGAACTGAAAGCAGCCGAAGCTGAACGCAAAAGACTAGAAGTAAGCTTCCTATCCATTAAGGGTGTGTCGGTCCAGGTATTTCCCTGGAACTGTTCCAACAGCTACAGTGACAAAGATGTAACCGTTCCAAATTACTGGGACAGTTCCATTACCGGTACTGGGCAGTCAAATCCCACTCTCATGACATGGATGAAGCAGTCAAATCCCTATCGTCCTTCCATGCTTATGATCTCAACTTGCAATACAATAGTATCATTTTCCTTGAAAATTCGCTAAAAGGAAGGAATTTGAACAAGTGTTACAAAAGAGACAATTTATTATAAATAATTGTGACAAAACAATTCACGGAAAGAATAATGACTGCAGTTTAAGAACTTAACATGACAACTTCCATGCTAACCAGTCCAGAAGATCACTTTCCGCTCAAGAGCCATTCCATGATACTATTATATTCTCAGTCCATGGAAGTAGTAAGTGCGCTTGCAGGTACAACATGGAACAGAACTAAGAACAAGATCCATGCTTACCGGTCCAAAACCCTTCCCAGTCCAGAGCCATTTTCCATGATATCTTATCGGACTGGTTCCATCTTTACCGGTCCGAAAGATCCCTTCCTGGTCCAGAGCCATTTCAAGATATCTTATCGGTCCGTGGAACTGGACTGGTAAGGGTCGAGTTTTTGTCATTGCATGGAACCGTTCCAAGTTGATACTCAGTTCCACAGTCCCGGTACAGCTGTACGGACACACCTCTACTATCCATATAGAATATTGTATCGTATTCATATCATGATAGTAATGTTATTGTTGCTATTCAGGGTTAATATCTTGGTAAAGTCTGAGAGATTGTTGTGTGTGTCCTTGAGATTTCCCTGTCTGAAACACCATAAGATGAAGATGAATTCAAGAGACAAAACGAAATGGTTGTCAAATAAACCTGGCAGCCAGGTTCGAAGATATACCAGCACTATCTAGTCAATATCACTATAAAACTATAAAAAAATGTTTTGCATGGAAGTAGGCAGTGTAAGCCGCTGCTTCCCAAGTGTTGTTACTCGAGCTGTAATTACTTGAGCCAATTAATTTTTTTAAATATGATTCTGTCCAAGATATTTAGTTTAATCTTATAATATTACATTATCATATAATTCCTAGCGAGAAGAAAAGAAGAAAGCTGAACTTGCTGCTGCAATTCAAGAAAACGGCAGTCCCTTCCGCCTAGGAGGAGCATCTTCCTCTAGCACCTCTTCGTCCAGTAAAGGTCTGCGAGCAGGTTAGGACTGAAATCTCTAATGACTATTTTCTGAGCAAATGCACCCCTCCCTTTGAAATCTACAGGATGTCAAGTCCGTTGTTTCATTCATGTTCGATTTCCTTTACAGAGTACTTCCCTCTGAGTGGAGACACTGGAAGTGGAGGTTACAAGGCTCCCAAGAAGTCGTGCTGCAAAAAGGGCGGAGGATGCGGTTAAAATGCAGGTGTAACCAGTTAACTTATGGCCCAGCACACACGTCAGGTAAAAAGCGCAGATGCACTCACTGATCTACCCTCCGACAAAGCGACAAAATTAGTTCGAACACACGAATATCCTGCAATACCAATCCACCTTAGAAGTAAGGCGATGCGTGAAATTTTGAACTGCAAGGGAGGACAGGGGACTTACGTTTACGACTTATAAGGAGTTGCCAAAAGGTGTTTAGACATGGGTGTTTGCTGCTTACCTTGAAGTTGGAGCTTTGGATGTACGGTAGCAGACTGTCGACTACCATGCCGATATCCTGGCACTCGATGGACGACCCTTCCTGAAGGTACGAGAGAAGATCCTGGCCCAGAGTGAGCTTTTCCTTGGTGTCCGTCGTTTTGGCCAGAAGGGCCAGATAATAGTCCATATCCTTCGCCATTTTTTGGTGGGATGTCTTCACTGAAAAAACCACTTTTTCCTTTTTTCACTTCATCGATCTGGAAAACCCGTCATTCACTAAATCCGCGGGGAAAACTGATATCAGAGCATCTAGCGGGAAAAAAACAAGCGCCCGAAGTAATGATAAAATTGAACCGCAGATCTGATACTTACCTAGATACCCTGAGGGTCTGCTGAAGCTAAAACTAAGTACCCAGAAAATGTTTTCGAAAAAATCTCCTACTTCTAAATTTAAGTTAGAATGGTTTTTAGACAATTTGCTCATTAACTCATGCTGCGTGACTGAAACTTGACAAACCTTTCTCTTAGGGAGAGTGCGATCTGACCAAAGCTGCTTGAAATGTTTACCAGACGTGTGCACTGCTGGGTCTGTCAACTAATCTATTGATTTAACTTATATAACAAATTGTTTACAATTTTTGATTATAGGTTTATAGTGGAGGGCACGGATAGTGTTGACGAAATAGAATTTGGCTCACATGTTACTAACTAAATCCATCTTATAACATTTTCATGTGATTTGCAATCGTTGGACTGTCAGTGCAATAAAAATTTAATGTTAACTACAGCTCGGCTTTAATTTCAGATCATACCTTCCTGTATACTTTAACAGAATTGATGAGTACTAAAGAGGTGAGGCAATGTGACTTCAGAATAGCCAACTTACACTTCGAAAAAATGTAGCTACAATCAGAAAAGTGAATGAAAAAAGAAAAAAAAAGAGTAATAAGAGAACACACTTTACTATCAGTCTCGCGCTTGAAGTAGGTTGTCAAAATTGAAATAGTTGAAAATGAGGAGATTTGCTTTTGGAACATCCCTCAAAATAATGGAAATGGAAGAAAAACCGCTGCACATTATTACACAACGGTGCAACGGCACCTACCTATTTTTCTGTAAAAATCGCATTTTTTGATGACAGACTTATGTCAGTAAAGGTGGAAACACACTTTCCTCAAGTGCAGTTTCACATCACGTGACCTCATGCGGGTGTGTGCATTGGTGTAATGGATCACGGCCAATCTTCAGTTGTATGTTGATGCACACCCAGTGATTCTTCTTTGTTCTCTCAGTGATTCAAAATGGCCTACTAATAATAATGATGTTTACAATCGAATTTTGGGGAGAAATTCGTGTTTGAGTGATTCAATCCTCCTGTATTGTTCCTTCATTGAATAATTTGATGAGACTGCCTTCCTTCTCGACGAGTTCCTTCTCGTCAATTAATAAAGCATGGCTGCATTGTTTGAAAAAAAAATAGGTATGACATTCATACTATGGACGCTAGTCGCTCAGTCGCACTTTTGGTCATCCATGTACATGGACCTTGTATCCCTGGACTGGGCCTCCACCCTTTTCACCACCCAACGCCATGGGGCCGGAAAATGGAATTGAGGAAGGGGGGGCGGTGGAAGCACAGAGGGGGAAAAGTCTATGCAGGCGTGGCCTCAAGTGAGTTGTGGAGGGGGCCCCATCGTCTCAGTGCATCACGAGCACGCATTAGAGAGTTTTTGGTGCCGGAATGTGACAGGCCCCGTTAGGAGGAGACTAGTGCAAGCAACAGAGGATGCTACCCAGTTGAAGAAGGAAGCCCGTTAACAATGGACAGAGGGAAAGGGAGGGGCTAGGAACGGATGACTGTCTGGGGGAACCCTTTCATCGTCGCCCACTGTTGTCGGGAGGCAAATTCATCGTCACCCGGAAACTCCGAGCTTTGTGAAGAGGTTCCACAGGCCCATTAGTGGTTGCCAAAAACTCTCTAATGAGTGAGAGGAGCGCCCTGGTTGAATTTGTGCGCCCTTTTCCTGCATGGTGACTGAAACCAGAATCTTCGTCCAGTCTCTGGTTCCATTTCACTGCATTTGTCAACAACATTCTGAGTTGATTTCTCTAATTTTATTAATTCGTGTAATTGTTATTTTAATGATGTGAATTAAGTATGGTGTGACGATGCTGTGCTCCTGGGTATTGCACATAACCATACATTTTATTCAACAAGAAGCTTTTTGCTTCGATTATTCCACAAAGGGAATATAAATACCTGCGAATACCATACTAGGTCCATGTCCATTTAGGGCAAGGAATCAACAAAAATCAAAGGTCAAATCTCAATCATGTCACGCCAAAATGTAGTCCAGACTCATCTCACGTGATCTACCGTCAGTGTGGCTGTCGCGAGCGAATTACCTTGTGTTCTTATGGGAAAACGGTCAACCGCACTTTTCTGACGTAAGGACTGTGTGTTTGCAGCTTTATATTACGCTCATATGCGATGCACAATCGTGTTTCTGATTCGTCCTACCTATGGAGCGAGGGAGACTTCCGTACAACGGCCCTAGTAATGATACTAGCATCTCCGCTCTACATACCATTATTATTTTGAAAAGTCGACTAGACCTGATATACCTATTCCTTCGTCTGGCAAAGGAAATCGATAATTTCTTGCCCTAAAAGACAAACAAGAAGAGAAGATCTTTTTTCATTATTTCCAGTTCATCACAGGGCTCGGAAAGAAATGAGATACAAGACGAATCTTCAAAAGGAATTTATTTTTAGAAAACAAAAATAAAGGAAGGTCTACTCGTAATAACAAAAGATTTCTTTTAAAAAGTTACATAAAAACTTAAATAAATTTGAAATAAGGTATTCTAAGGATAAGTACAATATTTATTTATAATACTGGGGTAAAAAAACAATCATTGTTTGTTACATCTGCTAAAAAAAAAAAAACAATTTGATACGTCTTTACTCTTTTGAACTTTTGACTAAGGCGTTCATCAGCATAGGTACGATTACTTTGTGTTTCGTAAGAATATTTATAATCTTAAACGTCATAACAAATTAGAAACTAATGTTAACCTACAACATACATCGAAAAAATACTGTTGGGACGGGGTTCGTTGTAAATGAGTTAGTAGGTCGGCAAAAGAACATAATTATCGTAAAATCTTCACACAGACTGGACAGTGGATAATTGGCTAGTAGTAGTGCACGAATAACTATTATTGAATCGATTTTTTCTCCAAAAGTATGTAGGTTTGAAATGTGAAGACACAAAACACAATAATTCCATTTTGAGCATAGGTCTATGTTATATAGTTTCCTAAATATTTGGCAGATCTTGATTAATATACTCCGTCAGATATTTCTGTGTGCATGGGACAACCCCCTCTACAATGGTGGCCAGTGATCCCAACCTAACGGGGAATAAGTATCCATGCAGTCTACTAAATCTAACTTGGCATTATTGAAAATTAAACAAAACGAGCTGGAAGGGAAACACTCTCTCAGGGAAAGGGGAGAAGGGAAATATCCCTGATGCTGCAACACTGTCACAGAAGGGGCCGCCCAACGTTGAAGGCTCACTTTCACCCATGCACACAGAAATATCCGACAGAGTACAGTAAGTATCAATACCAACACGATTTTCTGACAAAATTTCACAAAAAAAGCCCCATGTCCCCGAAATTTAGGGACCTCCTTATATTTGGGTATAAAATGATCAGATAGGTTATGCAGGTCAAGGAGGTACTGCGCAGTTCTGTAGAAAACAAAAGGAGAAAATAATACGATTTTTAGGAAAGGAAGTAATAGAAAGAAATAACAGAATTTTTATCGCTTTTGTTCAGACTTGACTAACTTCAATCGAATCTACCAACGAGTTTTTGTGAATACCATCTCTTCACATTGTAAAACCTATCAACTCTATTTGACAAGTGGTACTATAAAAATGTTTGTCAGCCTTATGAATTTATCTTTCATGTTAACCATATACGAAGATTATTAGAGAGGCTGGGAGTTCCGGTCTCATTTTTTTCACATTTAATAATAATTAGGTACGAAAATTTGGCAGTCTTAGAGATGATTCTTTTTCAGAAGTAGGTTGGTGCCTGATGCTCCAAAGGAGGACAAGCTAAAAGCAAGATGCTTTCATTTTTATACAAATTGAAATGAATCCTCCATGATTATAATTTCCTTAACGTGAAATGTTGAAATGACCCATGATGAGCAACCATCAATCTCCTAACGGAGAAGTGTTTTGAAATTTAAGAGAAAAAATGCAAGCAATAAACAAGGAAAATACACATTCCGAATCCAAAATAAAATATCTCACACAAATTACTGGATCTAAACATGAAAATCTTTTGTAAGTTTAATTGCGAGAGGGGTGAGAATTTTCGTATGTTCTATCCCAAAGAAAATAAGACAACGGTATACCTGGATAGTGAATAGCATGATAAATGTTAAGCCCATTCGGATCGGCTGGTGAAGATATCAGCGATTTCAATAAGGGAATACGGAGTACAGCGCGGACGTTGGGGAAACTGGGAACGGTCGAGAAGTACCGTCTAGTAATAGATGTAGTAAATTCATCCTTCCATCTTTCATCCTCAACAACATTCAACAGAAACGTTACATTAATAAACCAAAGATAAAGATAACATAAGATTTTAAAATGAAGAATTAGAAGCCATTTTGGAAGGAAGTTCCGGCAGTAACTCCAAAATAATAGATCAATTTCCAAGGAAAATGAGCAAATATTGTCATTTTTGTGGAACTTTTTGGAACCTTTTCCGTCCAAAATCGTGTAAGGAATTTCAAATGAATTTGGACACTTCCAAGTCTCCAACACCTCTTTTCTCATGGATCTATAAACTATTTATAAGAAAAAGTATGTAGATTTACTAGATGCGTACTTTTTGGGGACAAACATCCAAAGAAAGGAAGTTTTTTGAAAATTCGCTCCTGGAGTCTCTTACTTTCAACCCAATCAAGAGAACGGAACCAATGGGGTATTTCAGTCAATTTTTTTAATTTTTTTTCAAAAGAGTATGGCTCAGGAATAACGGTAATCGGGTCTGTTCGTCGAGAAAATGTTTTTAAAAAATCAGAGAAGCTAAGGAAAGTTGAAGATTTGAATGGTGTGACGTAGCTAGCCAATCGTGACGTAGCTAGCCAACTGTCTTTGAAAAAGTGTCCATGCACAGAAACCCTTGAAGGACCTCTTGGATACTACAAAATACTTCCTTGCCTAGTGTGTGTTCATTTATAGCGGCCCGCCTTTTTCAAACGTGTGATCTCTTTAATTAATTTTTCTACCACATGTTATAGTATCATTGGGCTTAAAGTTGTATTTTATAGGTTTTCAAGGGTAACTGAATCCAAATTTGAGGTAAAAAACCTGAATTTCCGACCCACCAAAATACCCCATTCACGCGTAACGGACAA
This sequence comes from Apolygus lucorum, assembly GCA_009739505.2. NCBI lineage: Eukaryota > Metazoa > Arthropoda > Insecta > Hemiptera > Miridae > Apolygus > Apolygus lucorum. The sequence goes on from CM019168.2 coordinate 50,969,332, forward strand.
ATGGTGGAGATGTGGTGGTGACATGACCTCTGCAATGCTCACAGAAGAGGCAGGACAGTGGCGAAAAAGGACATCAGTAATCTCGATTCAATGTAAATTGATGATCATCACACATTTTGAAGGCAAGAGACGTCCCTTGGACACCAAGACTTGTCCCTTCTTGTACACCACAAGAGATGGTGAAGAGACGTGGCAAGGGCGAAAGGACCTGCGCCATGTCCCTTCTGTGTGCATTGGGCAGTAGAAGGTTTGCGTGAAACCTGAAACCAATCAGTTCGATGACGCGTGAACCATTTAGGCAGTGCTACCTTTATAACCAGGTATAATTGGATCAGAACCCTAAAGTGCAACAATTGTGACCTCCATTATCAACTTCCTCGAACCTGGGAACTGAGAGGAGCTCAAACCTCTTGCAACTATCTCACGAGTTCTGCACTTTGAATTCTTTTCCAATGCCTGAGTTCATCCAACCTGTACGTACTATTGGTTTACCTGGAGAGACTGTGAAGAGGTGTGTCGGTACAGCTGTACTGGGACTGTGGAACCGAGTATCAACTGTAACGGTTCCATGCAGTGACAACAACTCTGCCCTTAACGGTCCAGTTCCAAGTACCGGGAAACACCCTTGCACTTTGAATTCTTTTCCAATGCCTGGGTTCATCCAGCCTGTATGTACCATTGGTTTACCTGGAGAAACGGTGAAGAGGTGTGTCAGTGCAGCTGTACTGGGACTGTGGAACCGAGTATCAACTGTAACGGTTCCATGCAGTGACAACAACTCTGCCCTTAACGGTCCAGTTCCAAGTACCGGGAAACACCCTTGCACTTTGAATTCTTTTCCAATGCCTGGGTTCATCCAGCCTGTATGTACCATTGGTTTACCTGGAGAAACGGTGAAGAGGTGTGTCAGTGCAGCTGTACTGGGACTGTGGAACCGAGTATCAACTGTAACGGTTCCATGCAGTGACAAAAACTCAGCCCTCAACAGTCCAGTTCCATGTACTGGGAAATGCCCCTGCCAATTCCACGGACCGAGAAGATATTTTCTTATCATGGAATGCCTCTGGACTGGAAAGGGATCTTCTGGACAGGTTAGCATGAAACTTGTCTCTTGTACTGGGAAGCGCCCTTACCAATACTACAGACAGATGGTATTGTATCATGGAATGGCTCCAGACCAGGAAGGGATCTTCTGGACAAGTTAGGAAGGAAGTTGTATCCGGTATTCTTGTTCTTATGTTATATTCTTAAACTGTAATGAGAAATTATTCGTTCCTTGAAATGCCAGGTCACTATTATTAAATTAGTGTCTCTTTTTCAACAAATGTTTGAATTCTTTCCTTCTGAGATCATGAAAGTAGGATTTGACCACCCTCGGTAGGCAGTACTGATAATGGAACTGTACCAGTAATTTGGAACGGTTACATCTTTCTCACTGCAACCATTGGAACAGTTCCAGACCAATACCTGGACCGAAACACCTCTATTCTGCACCACATCTTCACTCAACGTCCATTCTGTGTGAACTGGGGAGGACAAGGATGTCTTTTACCAACGAAAATTCCAACCTCTACTATTGTGTCACGCCACATCTTCGTTCTGTGTGAATTGGGCCTTACACCTACATCATAAGGCATCCTCAAACCCTTAATCCGACCTTTGTCATCTACCTCAAAAAATGTAGATTAAATCTTGAACCCGTTTAGGTAATGACTTTCAGTTACGGTCGATACGAGCAATATCACTAAGAATGCATGAATAATTCATTGATTCTCCAAGGGCATCTGCATTTGTAAACCTAACAAAGCGAGACATCAATATTTTTCACACAACCCCCACATTTGAGCATGGGTGTTTTTTTTTTTACGTTCTGAATTATAAATTTGTTGCGTATGCTCCTGTTTTTCATAATAAAATACGAGCTTTATAATTTGCACAGCTCAGGGAAGTAGCTATTCCATAACCTAGAGTTGTTGCTGAAAAACAACGTTTTTGTTTTGCCATTTTTCCAAATTTGAGCTCACTGTTACGATTTGATCCAAGTTTGAAGTTGAGTACGATGTGACTACTGCGGAGGTACTTTGTGGGGGCCCCATCCGTGGAAGCACTTGGTGAATCTCTTGGATTCTTTTCCCTTGAGTGTGAGGAAGAGTTTCCTAGGGTTCTCAGGCTGCTTTACTCGCATGTGTTGGATGTACACCTGAAACAGAGTTCAAAGATGAAGAAAACAACGTTAGGTACAGAAAAGCGCCTCAACCTGCCCATTTCCTTGGATAGGTCAAAATTTGAACTTACAAATTTTTTTCCCGGTAGGCAGTACAATAAAAGCATACAAGATAGTATAAAACACTGCTATTTGGGATTGATGGGGAATACATGAAATGAATTTTTGAACTAGAGAGCAATTACCAACGTTAGCCGTGTTCTACCTTAAACCTATGACGTATGTTTATCAACACTCCATGTAGGGGAGTGGGGGGCACATTTGACATAGGGGCACATTTGACAATGGCTGTTTGTCACACAAGATTTGAATTTTACCGCGATTTCGTGTTTTTGTATTGTGAAGAAGAACCATTCCAGGTGAAAACCGTGCAGGTTACAAATCATCTAATTTTACCGAAATCGCGGTAAAATTCAAATCTTGTGTGACAAACAGCCATTGTCAAATGTGCCCCTATGTCAAATGTGCCCCCCACTCCCCTAAGGATGGGACATCGAACGGAAAACATCGATATCGATGTCGATATTTCATAGAAACATCGATATCGATGAAACATCGTATGAAAAACATCGTAAGGTAAAAAATCGACGTTTTTAAAAAGCGGGAAACTTGATAATTTGTCAACTAATTAGAATCAAGGGAGAAAACCTGATGAGGCTGTTCTTCCTCCATTCATACGAAGTGAATATATTTTCTTTTAACGTGATTTTATTTTACTGGATAACCTACTCCATTATAATTTTTTTCATTCGTGATAAATTATCCGATTTTATCATATTTTTCATTTCGATATCCCATACTTTCCCCATTTCAATGATTGGTTCAAGCATAAAGAGACTTTTTTCTATTGTTTTCCAGTAATTATCTTGTTACATAAAGTGATAATTGAAAGGTAGGAGGTGTTCTTCAAATTCTAAGTAAATTCAATGAAGTTATCTGGTCTGAAATTGGATTTTGTCTGCTTCCCTTGCAGTACCTAGTTGGTCAAATTTATCAAACCATCTCCTCGACATATCGATATCATCGGACCGAAACATCGATGTTTGAAAAACATTAAGTGTAAAACATCGATATTACGAGCAAAACATCGATGTTTCGATATTATCGATATCGATGTCCCATCCCTAACTCCATGAAGCATGCCAAAAAATGAATGGATCCTGAATACACACTAAAATTTCTTTACAAGCTGCCTGCATAATAACAGACCATACAAAGCAAGTCGGCATTATCCTATCGAACGATCGGTGAATGGGGTGTGCGCATGGGTCGGAAAAACTGTTTCATCTTATTTTTAATCTAAACTAGACCTCATTCGGAGAATTTTGACACCAAACGCGACCTTCTAGCGTGAGAAGACCTTTTTCAATGATTTTTCACAGTTTCGAATGTTTATGACGTCACAGTGGGTTGGGGGGTCCCGCCCAGGCAGGAGGGGCGCGTGACGTCATAAACATATGAAACTTTGAAAAATCATTTCATCACCATCATTTCATATTATGAAATTTTGAAAAATCATACAAAACGTTCTACTCATCCAAAAAGAGAACGGCTGGTGTCAAAATTCTCAGAATAAGTTCTACTTTCGATTAAAAATTAAAAACATATTGTTTAGTAATGCATGCATTCCAGGGGACGCCCCATTGGATAAGCATTAGATCAGTTTAACCAGTTGTTAAGTGATAAAACTGTTTCACTCGATGTAATTTATTTATTACTTTGGGCAAGAAAAACTGACCCCCCCCCACCCTTATCCACCTTAACATTTCTAGCGGCATGAGAGCCTCGAATCAGAAGAGCATTTTAAAATCCATGATCTACGATACCCAACATGCGGATTCGAGTTCACCCCCCCCCCCCCCCCCCCACACCACCTCCCAACGCCAAAAATGGTGCCAGTCTGGCACCAAAGCGGAAATACGTCGTAACATTGAACTTTCATCTGTTAGTTTTGGTAGGCAGTCCGTCGAAGTTCACATCCGTATTCAAGGTGAAACACAAAAAAAAAAAAACACGAAATAAGCGGTTTATGGCATTATGGCACCATGTCGTGGCACCATGGTGGCACCACTATTAGTTCCATGGTGGTACAGAGAATAATTCATGAAAATCCGGAGGTATAATGAGAATTTTTCCTCAATTTCAAAGCTTGGGTACAATTAGTAAGCAGTAAAGGAACCGAAATATTGAAAAATCGGATATTTTGTGAATATTATCCCCCCACTCACCCCCTCCCCTTGCGAATTTTGGTACTCTGGTAGAATCATGTACAACTCGGAAGTTATTCGAGTCAAACAAAAAAAGAAACACGCAAATCGGTTGGAAATTGAGGCCTGGGCAGAGTTTACAAGATTACGCACGCAAACGCACGTTTTTTAAGCATTAACCCCCCCTTTCCTCCTCTTAAAAAGCAAAATCCAAAATTCCGGCGCCGTAGTGCACAACTAGATAGTATTTCGCGTCAAACGAAAAAAGAACCACGAAAATCGTTTGAGAACTAAGGTCTGGGCAGAGTACACAAGATTATGCCCAAAAACGCACGTTTTTCGAGCATTAACCCCCCCTTTCCTCCCCTTAAAAGGCAAAATTCGAAATTCCGGCGACGTAGTGCACAACTAGATAGTTTTCCGCGACGAACAAAAAAAGAACCAGGAAAATCGGTTGAGAACTAAGGCCTGTGCAGAGTACACAAGATTTTGTTACACACACACACATACACACACACACACACACAGACATACACCTATGGTTTTTTTCGCGGATTTGGATTCAGAATGGTCTAAAACGGATTACTGTGTGGTTAATTTTTTCTTCTGTTGAGTGTTGTCCAACTTCACCCCAGATCGATCGCATAAGGACGCCCAAGTCTTACTGTGGAACGTCCTAAAAACCAGGGGCACCCCCCATTAGAACCTTCTACGAAAGTATTCCTAAAAATAAATATCACGGATATTTAAAAAATAGAAAAAATTTACAGACATTTCCTATTGTTCTCCGTAGTCCCCTTAAACTTTCAAGGACTTCTGATAACTTGAATATTATTTTATTTCCGAGTCTACCAAGGTAGCGGAAGCTTTGTTTTCACTTTTCAAGATTGAAAAAAAAGTTCTCCAAAATCGTAATTTCCACAGATAATTTCCGACAGTAGCCTTTGCGCATGCGCAAACGTGAATTCCTTGTAACAGCCATAACTTCTACATTTTCCATCCGATTTCAACGAAATTTCTCAGGATTGTCCAGATTAGCGTGTAGAAGGTCCCCTATGAGGGTAGTGGAAGGTACTTAGAGATTGGTGTTTTGATATTAACTACTATGCATCGGATCATCTATACAATCGGGTTATGGACACGAGGAAGCTATGTGCCACACCTACTTGGCAGTCGTTTTTCATTCCCCCTTCATACCAGCTTCCCGCTTTTCCTGCTAACCATGCATTTACAGCACTTTTCAGCTTTTCATCTGTAGAGAAACGCCGCACAGTGTTGCGAAACGCTCGATTCGCTGGAAGGGTCGTTGGGAGAGCTCTGATAGTGGTGGGGCCCAAACCAGAAAATACACGAACTTGACCCAGGGAGGTCACTCATACTTGCCATGTTAGCCCTACCTAGCAAAGCGAAATCTGGGATATGTTTGATGTGACGCTAACTTATTTCGAGGCCTTTGATTTTTTCAGACAAATTTTTGAAGCCCGTGATTCTTTAAAGCTTGGTTCACATAGGTGCGTAACGTCCGTAATCCGTAGTGCGTAATTGGATCCTATTGGCTGGGGCGAATAGCCCCTCAATTGGGGGGCGCGAGCAATCTTTGCGGACGAAGACTTTTGTCCGTTTTGTAAAATTAGATATTTTACGCATTACGGATGAACTTCGACAAATTTCGGCAAACTTCGTGAAAGCTCTCGTCATCTGTTCATTGTTCAGCTGTTCGTCGTTGAGTCGGTTCTCTGGATTCCGTTTTATTATTCCGTATTCGGATTAGTATTTTTATTCCGGATTATTTGGTTTTCATTTTCAATTATTTGGTTTTCATTTTCGGAATGAATGTGAATGAATTAAATGAGAGCCTCATTGATCTCGGGAAAAAACAATTGAGCGGGAAAAAACAATTCTGCGCAGAACCTACTGCGCGCTTCTGCGTAACGCGTAATCATATGGCCATGTGAACGCTCTTTTACGCATTACGGACTTTACGGATTGCAGAACACCCCCCCTTCTCTTTTTGCGCATTACGGATTACGGACGTTACGCACCTATGTGAACCAAGCTTAAGTCGTCCATGAATACTTGCGTCTCCGTGCACCGCCCTGAGGGATTCCGAATGCGCTCTTGCGGAGCTGCGAGAAAGTTCACCTCAACTCAAACTTTCCTAATTTTAATGTCTTGACCGGAGCTATGCCAAACATTTAGTGATTATGATGGTGAAGTCGTGGATGATGATGACCGGAGATGATGTTGCGAGAATTGATCATTTTTGTATTAGGTATTATTTACTGATCAATGAGATAGAAAAATAAATCATAGGCATGTGATTTGCGGGAATTACTAGGTGTGAGTAAAGGAACGAGGATGTGAAGTAGGGTGTAAGTTAATGTTTAAGGGATTATGAATAGGAAAATGGTCAGAACGACAATTTGCATTCTATAACAAACAGATAAAGTATTTTCTTTGTGGTGAAATCGAAATTTATTGATTTTTCCCATGAGGCACCGAAAGACTGGAATATTTCCACGCACAATCATTATTTTATCAATGATAGAGAAAAAAAAGCCCAACTCAAGGTCTCAACTACCGGTCCTAATATTTAATCTCGAAGATTCATTCTGGCTCAAATAGATGTCAAAAAAAAAGTAGGTGGAAAGTAACGGCAATAAAGGAGTACTGTTTTGAGGCAAGATAAATATTAATTTCCTTCTTTTCAAAATGTTTTGAAATTTCTCCAAGTTTGTCTAAATTTCTTCTCTGTAACCCCAACGTCTCTATATTTATCCCTCAACGTCTCTTTATCCCCTCGTTCTAATATAGGTGTAACAGCCTAGTTATCACTTCATATTACCGATTCAGATCAATAGAATGTATTCAGAGAGCTCTTCCTAAATGAGCTACTGCCAGAAGGGACTTATAGACAAAAATATCCAATCCACTGTCTTGTCTTATATTTTATTATCTTGTATCCTATAAGACAAGACAGTGGATTGGATATTTTTGTCCATAAGTCCCTTCTGGCAGTAGCTCATTTAGGAAGAGCTATCTGAATACATTCTATTTATTATTATTATTTATTATATTCTATTTATATTATAAATACCTACAGTAAACCTTATTTGCTCCCGCGAATCAATAACATTATTGCAAAGCGACAGTTAGAAGAATGTTGGAATACGAAAACGAATAATAGAAATACACAAGCAACATAAAAAAGTGTCTTTATTTTTAGTGATTTGACTAGGTAGACCTCCAAAGTATAAGTAATATCACCACATTTAACTAGTTGATTAAAAATTCAATCAATTCAGTAAATTTCCACTGTAGATTCATGATGTAAGAAAGGAGAAAATTATCGCACAACGATTTACTATTTTCTATACGGGGTGTTAAACTCACGTAACTGACACTGGGATTCTACGACTGAAGTTGAGATTCTACGACTCATGCCGAGCAAAAAGTGTCTCTGACATGCCAAGCAATAAGTGACCCTTATTTCACTTGAACAGAACAGCGAGCCAGAAAGAAATCAGAGAACGAGCCGGATGAATAAAGCAATGAGAAGACGGAATTATTTGAAACGGGACAGCACAAATCACAAACGGACGACACAACAAAAATTATTAATCAAACATTTATCACTGTTATCTAAGTCCTGATTCACAAAACTGCCGTCAGAGTGCATTCGGAATCCCTCGAGGCGGTGCACGGAGATGCAAGTGTCCATGAATATTCCCTACCCATTAGTAAACAACTAGGGATGGCAACGATAAATCGATATATTAAATATACGGTTGAGTTACGGTTGATAAATCGATAATTTATATCGATATAGAGAACCGATACTATCGGTCAATATCAAAATGTTCACCGATAATATCGCGACTTTTTTTCAACAAATAAATATTAGTAACAAATTAATAGATGAGCACAACATGAAGTAATTTTATTCCAAATTTTGTAGGTACCTACGTGATGGCTTGATTTCTGACTGTTGACTTCAGCTCATACATGGTTGAGTACATGAATGGTTTTCACCAACAGTGGCGCTCATGGCTCAATATTATTTGACTTGAGCCAAAAGTAATGGAGGCGAGTCTAGATTACAACTACCTACTATGCAAAGTGAAGCAGGTTTTCACAATTATTTTCAATTTTGAAGGACCATGCCTACAGTATTTCCCTGCCAATTTATAAATCTAATATTGCAATGGCGACGGTATCAACGATTTTTTTTAAGTTGTTTAGGACCCTTGAGGGTAGTTTCCCCCAAATCTGCAACCCTGTGACATGCTGCTCTGAAACCATGACATTTTCGCACTCTTTTCAGTTTTAAAAACTATGAATTCCAAAAATTCATACCCAATTTCTCTTTAAAGTAGGTTAATAATTACTTCCACCGATTTTTCCAAGTAGATCTTCCAATATGTCGAGTATATCGATTTTTTTTTCCAAAATGATGTTAGCAACGTTTCAATTCACCTACTTTGACAAGTTTTTAAAAGTACATCTTTCGATATGTCGATAAATGTCCTCAAAATGATGTTTGTATTGTTTTAAAACGACTTACTTCACCTACGTAGGTACTTCAATTTGTTTTTCCAAGTAGATCGTCCGATATATCGAAATATCGGAGGTATCGATATCTCACTGACGATATATCATTTGATCAGCATATCGATACATTTCATTCGATATGCCATCCCTATAAACAACGAAAATGGAAGAATGCATTCTTACTTACATCCTCTCAATCGATAAGAAATTCTCTCGAGGCAACAGTAATCTTTCCTTTATTTACCGAATGGACAATATTTTTAACAGACGAAAATTTTTTCGTCTTTGAAAAAAGTCGAAAATTTTGACTGGAAATGCCAACTGAATTCATTAGAGTAGTTAACAGTAAAACCTCGATGAAATGCAACAAGCAAAGGGGCCAACATTTGGGTTGAAGCAACAAGGAAATCTGAAAATTAAGGTGGTAGGAAGGCCTACTCGTACATAATCGACCTGGTGTTGGCGCAAAAAATGTAGCCTTAACAAAGAGAAGTTTGAACCTCGACTTTGCCAATTGCCAATCGATTGTTGATACCAATCGATTCCATCCTACTGCCTCTTTCTACTTCCACCCTGGATATTCGACACATTTTGTTATATTTTGCAAAAATCCTTGCTTCCATGGATCATCAGTGAGTTTTGAAGGGGGAAAAAAAAACTTTTTTTTCAACTTGGAGGAAAAAACTTTTCGAAGGGAGTTTTCAACATTGAGGTAAAAATTTAGCTTACAGTGAGAGAAATTTGCCAGGGCTAGACCCTGAGTGGCCTTATGAATGCCACGCCCCTGTTCACTGGATATTGATAAACATTAAGAGGACAAAGTTAGGAGAAACCTACCTGTGCGGATTTGTACGCCAGCTTCACTTCGACTTCACTGCATTTTGCACCGAGCCACAAGAACACCTGCTCGCCATTGTCCAGAATCATGATGTCGTCATCTGCTAGATCGTCCTGCAATTATTGAAGATAGTAGATAGACCACAATTTATTCACACATCTAGCCATTTGATGGAACGAAATACTCATGTATTATCAGTTTCATGTATTAAACTTGGAATACCTATGATAATTGAGGTAAACTTTACAACATTAACATTAATTTGCTCTTGGATTGAAGACTTACCTGACAAAAGTCGGAACACTTCTCGGAAACCGTGAAATAACCTTTCTCGTTGGAGCACCTGAAGAGGCGGGAATACTGCATGAATTCCGCGTCAGTTCCATAAGGTTTCTTTCCACCGAGGGCGACCCAGAAGAAATTATCGGGCTCCTCTCCTTCGTTGAGGACTTGCAGAGTGATCCAAGGCTGTACCGAGACAATAAGATTAGAAATTCAATTTTCTCGAAATTTCCAAGAATATACACCTTGTAGTTTGTTTCTACTGAACAGTGAAATGATATATTTAAAAAATTACGTAAAATTGAGCCAAAAAGGTGCGAAAAAAAACTATAACGTTGACTTTGTTAGATGGACTCGGACGTCATCTTTCAATTTTCGAAACTGGATGGTTTACCCGAGAGACAACAAAAGTTCAAAGGCTTGTTTCTAACTTCAATCGGCTGAAAAAGTCGAAATTGATGGGTTTACTCGAGAGACAAGACAACTTCAGAAGCTTTTTTTAACCTTCAATAGGCTGAAAAAGTCGAGGTACAAAGTCGAAATCATCGAAACTTGTTGGTTTACTCGAGAGACAGGACAACTTCAAAGCCTTTTGTCTACCTTCAATTGATCGGAATAATCGAGGAAGAATCTATTTTTCAGTCGATTGCAAGTAGAAACCCTTTGAAGTTGTCTTGTGTCTCGAGTAAACCAACCATTTTCGACGATTTCGACTTTGTTTTTCGACTTTTCTAGCCTATTGAAGGTAAAAACAAGCCTCTGAAGTTGTCTTGTCTTTCGAGTAAACCTGTTGTCTTGTAATTTCGTTGATTTCGACATTCTTTCTCGAGTTTTTAAGTCGATTAAAGGTAGAAAAGATAGAGATGAGGTAGATTTAAGGTAGAAACAAGCCTCTGAGGTTGTCTTGTCTCTCGCGAAAATCAACCCATTTTGATGATTTCGACCATGTTTCACGACTTTTCCTGTAGATTCAGGGCGTGAACAAGCGTTGGAAGTTGTCTTGTCTCTTAATTGAACCAACAAGTTTCGATGATTTCGACTTTTTCAGCCTATTGAAGGTTAAAACAAGCCTTTGAAGTTGTCTTGCATCTCGAGTAAATCAACCACTTTAGCTGATTTCGACCTTGTTTCCTACCTGTGAGTTCGTGTAGACGACTAGAACATGAATATGGATTCCTTACATCCTCATAAAAAATTATTACAATTTGGCTATATGAACGATGAGTAATAGATAACTTACGCTGTTGAACATTTCATCAGCAATCTCTCCTATCAACCGAACGTCATCAGGATTAGCCTTTGACCCAATCCAGACGTAGACAATGCCAGAAGACTCCTCAGAATCAAACGGCACTTTGAGAATGTAGCTACAAAAAGCAAGAAAAGAAGGTAAGTGCCATTATGTAACGATGTTAAATAATAATAGTCAAGTTATAAGTCAATAAATCATCGAAGTTCATTATAAGAAGTATTATCGTTTGCATTGCAGAGTACAAGAGAAGATCTTGACATAATACCAGAATGCTGAGTTGAGATGCGTGGCGTCAGGCCTAATTTGAACAAGGCGCGTACAGAGAGCGCCACCATTCGCTCGCAGGTGGTAAAACTCGATGGGAGGGGGCTGGTCTTTAGCCTTGGGGGCGTTTCTCTTTCCAAGATGTATTACGAACTTCCGTTTGAAATGGGCCAAGAACTTCATGTTCTCCTGCTGCTGATGAGTCCTCACGACTTCCAACTTGTCCCCAAACAGAGATTTGAACTTTTTCTGTAAGCTGAAATGGAAAGAGAGAAGAATAAAATTTATGAGAATTCTTGATAAATTCATAGCTTTCTACTGTCAACACTTGGTACAAACCTGAAAGTGAAGGTGAGCCAACCCATATTGCCGGCTTCTCGTCCTTGCCAGAAGTAAACTACATACTGGAAATCGTCTTCAGCATGATCTTCTTTGGCAGTTTCTTCATCTTCTACTTCGGCAGGGATCCAGTACCGGAACAGGAGAACGTAGCAGTCACCAGAGTAGAAATGACCTGAAATGAGTACAAAGTGAGTTTGAATCATCCAAACACCTACCAAAATAAGATTCATGTTTACTGTTTCAAGCATTTTATTGTTAGAATTTTACCAAGTTCTTCTTCTGGGAGTCGGACAAATTTTTTGCCTTCCAGGACGAATGCCTCCATTGTGTCAAGGTCATCATTCCATTCCTCCATCAATTGCTGAGCTTCTGACGGCAACATAGCAGGTTGTCTCGGGGTGAAAAGAGCAGCCAAATCAGCCTGAAACAGAATTAGAGTTGATTTCGAGAACTGTCCAGTTGGAATACTGGGTGGACTATCATCAGGTAGGTAGCAACAGTTTTTAACTGCTGGAAGTTCAGCTAACCAAGGAGGAGCAGTGCTTCAAGGCTGGATTTTCTCTGTTATTAGTCTAGGACATCATGCATACCTTTCAAAATTGTTGAGTGGGAATCAAATTTTGCAGAGAAGAGTTGATCGAAAGGCGATATAATAGAGGGTCTCACCTTGGTTTCTTGTTGTCTCGCCCATTTTGTCAAATCAGCTCCAGTCTTCATCACGGACTCTGCAGTCCTTGTGAAGTCGACTGGGATCACTTCGTCCCACGCGGGAAACTTGGCTTTGAACAGCTGCAGCTCTGTGCCTTCTTGAACTCGAGTGACCGTGGCTTGAGGTCCCCGCTCCATCATGGTGAACAGCTCTTGTGCGAGTTTAATGGCAGCTGCACGAACGAGCCTGGTAGATTTCTTTCCAAACCTATCAAAAAAACATGCACTGTTGACAGCATTCACCGCTCATTTCAAGAGAAAACAAAGGCTGAAACTGGGAATTTCAAGGTCAAGTTGAGGCCAGCTGCCTCGTTGCTGAATCCACTGAGCATGTAGACTGCTCTGAAGTATCCTCCTCTTCAAGTTCCACGGGCCTCTCTTGTGAGAGTTAGTGGAAACTGTAGTTATAAAAGCTCTTACGACTAGTTTTCAATTTCGTCATATTGGAACATAAATACATGAAGGTTTTTGCTCACCAAACGAAAACATCTAGGTAGCAATCGAGGATGTAAACGTTTTTAGACTGTAGAAGATTGTGATCTAGCTTATTGTGGGGAAGCTCCACCTGAGGAAGTTCAAGATAGCCCATCCCCAATTTCACTTGATAGAGTCTTGGGTCTTGCGGCTTAAACTCTTCATCCACATGTTCCTGAAATGGAGGAACCAATTACATTATCTAAAACCACTCATTTATTTGCAAGTCAATCCACCAATAATGATTGCAATTCCGTTCAAGGTAATAGGGATTATAAAGAAATCACTAACTTCAATTGGCTCGTCTGGTGGTTCTCCACTCTCAATGTCCAGAGCCTTCCAAAAATCAGGTGATTCTTCGTCGAGAAGCTCGTTCACAAGTTCAGCTTTGTTTTTCCTTTCATTTTTATTGATTTTTTCAGCCATTAATCTGTTGAACAAAATTTGTTTTCAGTGCTAAAATTGCTTCGTCGTGTAGCCCTCTAAACTTTAGCCACATTAGACCTGCTCAGTCCAACCCCAAGTTCTGGTCAGCCAATTTCATGAATTAAATCAATAATGGCATTTTAAGAAAGGCGCTCGACTCCGTACTATTAGGTGAGTCGATACAAAAAACGCTGCAAATTATTACACAACGGTTTATTATTTTTATATAGATCACTCGTCTGCAGAGTCACCAACCATCCAACATGAAGAAAAACATCGATCGCATTTCGGTCAGCTAAAATTTAAACGGAGATTAGGCCTCTTTTGCGATTCACAGTCGTGTTTCTGATTTATCGTACGTAAAACCTTTAAATTCTCGTAGGGAGCGAACGGTTTGTCCTACAGAGCTCCGCGTGGTCTCAAAAAATTCTAAAAATTCTATAGAATCTTAAATTGAAGTAAAAACAATACCTTTATGGGTCATTTTCCTGGAAAGATACAATCGGTATCCCAAGATTTCAGAAAACTTAAAGTTCGACTCAAGTTCTGCCAAAAATCAGGGATTAACCTCACACCAAACTGATTGAATTTCGACGAAAGGACACACAGTGGGACGCTTAATTAATTAATTAAAAATTAAAGAAGAAAACCTATCAAAAGAAACCTATTGGCGTGGTTTCCGCGTAAAGGAGAATACTCGGAACCCCATATCCATGAGTAGCGAGAACTGGGAGTTATTCCAAAAATGGGGGGTGCGCCTTGATTTTTTTTAGATTTTTAATTGAAAGTAGACTACATCTTGAGAATTTTGGCACCAACCGCGACCTTCTAGCGTGAGTAGATCTGTTTCTATGATTTTTCAAAGTTTTGGCCGTTTATGACGTCACGCGCCCCTCTCGCCTGGGCGGGACCCCCCAGCCCACTGTGACGTCATAAACGGTCGAAACTTTAAAAATTCATAGGCAAAGATTTACACACGCTAGAAGGTCGCGGTTGGTACAAAAATTCTCAGAATGAGGTCTACCTTAGATTAAAAATAACAATAAACAGTTTTTCCTACCCAGGCGCACACCCTATTGAACCAGGGCGGGACGCAGGTGTAGAAAAGGGTTAAACCAACGTGGAACAAGGTTTTTCCGATAGCAACCTAGAAACCCCCGAAAGTTACCAAGTAATCTCAATTTATCGGTTTTTCGAGCCAAAACTTGGTACCAGGGGATTTTTACACTTGCTGAATACATTTTTGAGGTCGAAAAATGTAAAGTTTTTAAATTGCAACGGAAAATTCAAATTAAATTGTTAACAACTTGAAAAAAGTGTTTCATCTCTCCAAAAGCCACCATCACTGGCAGATGAAAGACACAAAAAAAAAAGACACAAAATTCCTGGGTGGCACTTAGGTTTTTCAGCTTTTTCCGCGTTCTGGTGCTGTTCTGCTGAAGTGTAACCATATCGCTGGAACCAGCTCGGTAGAAACAAGAACTAGAGACCAAAAAGAAAAAATAATATCGATTTCTTACCGTTTCACAGAGGGCAGATGAAAGACAGACAGTGACTGTGACACCACAATTTCGCAACTGACTCTACTTGCGCACGCTTCCATTCAGAAGGAATACGTTTCCCGCCGCTTTCTTTGATAACCTAACGACTAACCTCACCTCTTACAATGGTAGTAAAACCGCGGGAAACGATAAAAAGCTGCCAAAATACGAAAACACAAAAAAGGCAGATTAAAGACAAAAACCTCCGGACAAGCATATTTTATCCTCCTGCTCGCTTTATTTGCTTCTGAAAAAATCTGCAAATTCATTTTTTTCATTTCCAGGTATATGCAATTATACAAAATCAATCACTACAAATTCAAGCCGTTGCTTTCATAGGTGAGTCATAGTGTTCAAGCAAATTTGACTACCTAGGGGTCCGGACATGGCAGATTACTGGACATTTAGCAGTTTAAACTTTAATTTCTATATTTTAGCGTGAATAAGTGCATATTTTATTGATTGCCCGAAGCAGATCAAAATTGATAGTTTATGGAGAATTTTTTTTTTTTTGACACCCAAATCATAAATGTGCATTCGGATTCTTCTCTGGACAACGATTCGCCCTTTCTGGGAAAATGACCCCTATATCAACATTTTTTGAGTTAGGGCGTTTTCAAAATTTCAAAATTCATTTTGGAACCCTTAGAACTGACCTACATAAACCAAAATCTTCGGGGCACAACTAGACCCCAAATGGAGCCTACATACCAAATTTCATCAAATCGGTCAATGCTAAGTGGCAAAAGTGCAGCGGACGGACGGCCAAATTTTTATTCGATTTTTGGATACCTTGAAACGTAAACCATCAAATTTTGAGGGGGTGTTAAAATTTTTTTTTCTTGGTCGATTCCAAAGGTTCATTATTGAAAATAATAAACCAAAAATAAGAGTAAAGCATTTGAAAAACCTTACCTTGCTTTAGATTTGAACGTGTTTTTGGCTTTCGGTCCCCACCAAATGAATATTTTGAGGCCAGCATCCAAAATGAAGACGAAGCGGGGGTCCAGACTCTCGTAACTGACTGTCACTGGCTCGAGATGGATGCCCGTCCCGGCTCCGTGAATACGGTACAATCTCGTGACGTACGTCTGGAAAAAGAACACGAGACTACGTGAGGAACATTGTAAGGAACTAATGAGAAGTTGAAGTATTCAATAGTCGAATATTTACCATGTCTTCGACGGTGTAGAATCCACTTTGAGTCCTGCCACCTTCAATGTATACCAAACTGTTAGGGAACAGAGCAAGAAATTCTTCACTTTCATCTGCCTGCTCCTCTCGAATGGTCCGACATTCAGCGCCAAGGTAGTTTCTGAGATTGACTGCGTGTATAGCAGCGCAAGCTCTTTTATCAAGCTAAGGAGACAAAGGAAAAGAGTTCCAATCATTACTGATTAGGCCTTCATGAAACATCTGAGTTGTGAAGCAGAAGCTGTAGTTCTTCCTCAGAAACAAGAATTTCGATTATGCGAAGTAGCAGACACGTGAACTAACCTGACATGTACAAACACTACCTCCCTTTCCGCCCGTACTTACCGTCGCCTTTTCTCCGATCCAGAAATATATTTGCCACGTCAGGTTTCCCGAGTCGTCAAGTGATGTTTTTAGTACGATGTAGCAATCTGCCTGGAAGAATTTGCCGTGCACAGCCTCCTCGACCATGTTGGGCAAGAAGTTCTCAATTTCCCAGATCGTTACTCCTGGGATCTGTCCTGCGTCTTCATCGAACAGCTCTGAGTAGTCCATAGGAGGTTTCTCCAAGCTTTCGTCCCATCTCTTAGGCCTGCATCGAAAATCGTACTATCCCTTATTTTTTCAGTATTAGTTTATTGTACAATTTTTAGGTCTGCAAACATGGTATCTTTTGTAAATTGAGAATGACATTACACATGATCAAGTTATTCATTGATGCAAAGTCAAGCCCCTGTAGGGCACTTCGTATGGCCAACAGGAGCTCACCCAGCTAATCAGGGATAAGCTCCATTCGTCCCAGAAGGGCCCCCCATGATATTCTAGCCGATAACGAATGTCGCATAGCTCACAACCTTTCTAGAACTAACATTCACCCAACCTGCAAACGCTGCATTCGTATGTCAAATATTACAATAACAGATACTCGGATTCGACTAGTCCCTTTGTCCAAAGAGCTGGTAGAGGAACCAATCAATGGTGGAAGACGATCCGCTCACTAAAATATAGAGCGGTGATATCCTAACAGTGTAGACCTTGGTGAGCTGGTCATCTTACCTTCTCGTTTTTACGTAGTTACATCTACGTTTCAAGGTGGTTTGGAAAACCCCCACCCAAAAACGTATCCATTTTAGTGCCTAGGTAATCCTAATCCCAAAAGTTCACATGGATGAAGGATACTCACTTCAATGATTCGGCTTTTTCGTCTTCGATTAAATTTTCTTTGTTCTTCTCCTTGGCGATATCTTTCATGCCCTGAAAATAGAACAATATTATCAAAACTCACGTCAAATGAGGCATTAGAGTATTTTTGTACTTCCCGTGTTGCCAAAACGCAAAACGTGAAAAAGAGCAGCTAGCGCGAGCAATCGTAGATGCTAACTTTCCACGTCATTTTTTTCAGACCTCCTCTGTGAAATTGTGAAAAATGAACTCCTGTGGTGACGAAAACGTGACGCTTATTTATTAAGTTGGCAAGGTTATGTACTTTGTTGGGTGTTTACTCCTTGTCTATTTCAAATTTTGTTCCCCTTTTAGATAGGATATTTTTTGTTTTTGATATTCCTAGTATCATGATGAAAGTTGTGGATGAGCTGAGTGTTGTGATGGAGCTTATGGCAGAGTGCATTGTACTGAGTATTGAGTACTGAGAAGGAAGTTGAGCAAATATTCAATGTTTATTTTAGGTCTCTGCTACAGAAAAAGCACCCCATTTCAGAAATTCTACGTTCGGGCGTCTTCAACTGAGGACCCCATGGCAAAAGAGGAAGTTTCAAATTTTTTTTTCTTTTGGTTCAAACACTAGGATATACCAAAACTGACTTGAGGATTCAACATAACCACTTGGACAATCTAGTACTCCCTTACAGATCAAATTTTCCGAAGTTTTTATCATTCAATTCAATTAATATTTTTTGATTTCTTATAAATATCATAAAAAATCCTTAATACATTATAGATATTATTATTATTATTTTTCTTTTTTAAACATTTAATATTTATTTTTATTATTAGTCATATTACATTATAAATATTTATCAATAATCAACTGCATATCCAGTAATACCAGTAAAATATAGATATGTACCAGTAAAATAAAGAAGTATAGTAGTACCTACAAACTGATGTAAAAACTATAGGAGAAAAATTGGAATCCACAGTAAATGAAACAATAATGAGAAATAAATTGAAATAATTTCAAAATTAATGACGAAGTGGGTAGGTAGTCGTACAAAAAAATCTTTTCAGTTCAATCTTCAATACTACGTTGTGATATGATTGCTGTTTTCTGCCTTTGAGTAGATTTTTTCAAAAGCCAAAAGTTGGCTTTTGACTTCAAGGAACTTTTTGCATGTGGGAGTAGATACGTGTGAAACGAAACGGCAAGTACAAAAATACTCTATTAAGACGCTCCCTAATGACCGAACGAGGACAAGGATCAAGAGAACACGCATACAAACCTTGAGTATTTTAGCTTGATCGGAGTCCGCTTCTTCTTGTTCTTTTTTCCCACGACGGAGACGAAGTTTTCTTGCGATAGGGTCCTTACTGGCATCTAAATAAAACATTGTACATTATGATACAGCTAATCAATGTATATTTAGCCTTAAGACTACTATCAGGTAAATGGTAAAACTTCATATTTGTGCATAATACTCTTCGAAATTAAAGTACTGTCCCCCGATGAAAAGAATGAATGCGAGGCTCTTCAGGGAGTTGGGTATCCACAACGTAGAACTGCACCCTTTTCCACAAACATACGTTTACAGGTAGTAACTGACCTTATCCAACACCCCTGAACCTGCCGTGAGTCATACTTTCTTCCTTTCCTCTCGCTACCCCCTTCTCACATTGTCGTTTAGTTCATGTCTCGTATTTCTACTGTCACTTCTGTCCAATGATGTCTCTACAAGAAAAATACATTACGAATTCGCTATCGGGAAAGAATAGTGACCCGTCGTAATTAAGTAATAAAATAGAGAGTTTTTGGCAACCACTAACGGGCCTGTGGAACCTCTTCACAAAGCACGGAGTTTGCGGGTGACGATGGATTTGCCTCCCGACATCAGCGGGCGACAATGAAAGGGTGCCCCCAGACAGTCACCCGTTCCTAGAGGCCCACCGTGATGAGCTCCTCCATTCCCCCCCTGTCCAAAGTTAACGGGCTTCCTCCTTCAACTGGGTAGCATCCTCTGTTGCTCGCGCCAGTCTCCTCCTAACGGGGCCCGTGAGATTTTGGCACCAATAACTCTCTAATAACTCATCTCGACAGCGAATTTGTCAGAAGGGACTACACCATTTGTTGGCCTATGTTATTTCCTTCCAAATGATCATAGAAACTTCATTATTTTGGATATTAAGTAATGAATCTCAATTAATCATACGGAATGTCGAATTGGTACACTTACATAAAATGTCGATATGTAAGTCTGAGCCCTGGTTTCCAATTTGCGCATGAATAAAAACTCCAGATGCAATGAATTAACTTGTGTATTAAGCTACGACGAGTAGGTACATGCGAAATTAGATATTCAAGATATTAAACAGGCTCAGAGCTCATTCTATCTGTGTGGCCTGCAGCTGACTGACTGTTAACAAAATAGGAGGAAATAATATTGAAGCATGAAAGCTCAACGATAAGAATCAACAACAAGGTGACTCCTCTGCCTGCGAGATAATAATAGTCTAAGAATAGAAGTACAATCACAAAGGGTACCTACCAAAACAAGTGCCGCTATTAGAAATGATCGAACACCTAATCGATTATTTACAGATATATTTCATGAACGACGTTTTTAATAATTTCCTATCGACATTTTATACGTTTTACTTCTTATTTATTCATTTATTTTTTATTTTGATTAATTAATTTATTTTTTGGTTGAAGTGCTTTGCTTGCAAAATACCTTACTTATATCCTCATTTTTAGGTAGTAACTTCAAGGTTTTTCCCGTGGGTAGGAACGAGGAGAACTAGTGGGGAATATGCAAAACCATTTCTTCCGTTTTCTTAAAATTCTGAGTGGTTTCACAATGGGGTAATTCGTTGGGTCGGAAATTCAGGTTTTTGACCTCAGATTTGGATTCAGCACCCTTGAAAACCTATAAACTCCAACTTTTAGCCCAATGATACTATAACATATGGTATAAAAATTAATTAAAGAGATCACACGTTTGAAAAAAGGCGGGCCGCCATAAATGCACACACACTACACCACGCGCGCGTGTGTGAGTAGTATTTTGTAGTATCCAAGAGATTCTCATTTCGGATAGCGTCACTTTATGGTTCAATCGTTAGCGTTACCTACGTCTGCTGTCTGTAATTGGTTGTTTTCTGTTTGCTTCGTTTGTGATTTCAACTTATCAAATCAGGAAAGGGTTTCATCTCTTCTCTGTGCATGGATACTTTTTTCAAAGACAGTTTTGGCTAGCTATGTCACACCATTCAAATCTTTTGAAAAAAAAAAAAAAATTAAAAAAATTGACTGAGATAACCCCATTAGGGTACAATTTTTTTCTTCATATTTCACAGCTTCCATTGAAAATTCCTGAAGGCGTTCAATGAATTGGAATGTTCGTATTCCTTCCCTTTATGAATACCTTCATTTTCACCCAAGCCTACTAGCGGAAAGTCAGGTAAAGGATTTGAGAAGAAGTGGCCGAAAATGGAATTTCCCTGGAAAAGTGACAAGCTCGGAGGAGGTTGAACGGATGTTTTCAGTTTAGGATTCGGTAGGGTCCTCACGTTCATTCTTTTCATAGGGGGACAGACAGCACACTAACAGTACGACTAATAAATTAAGAAAACAAATTAAAACTCTTTTGAAAGAATCAATATTAAGGAGGTATCAGTCGGTCGCCGTTCGTTTTTAGTATTTAGCAAAATCGAAGGGGCAAAAAGTTGAAAAGTTGTACTTAAATTTGAAATTCTAAAGGATTTTAGAAATTCAGTAGTGCACGGACCTAGGGAAAGGAAAAACTGAAATATTGCCGCTGGAATCATCAATATCGAACAATAATTCCAGGATGATTCCAGCGGCAATATTTCAGTTTCTCAATTCCCTAGGTCCGTGCACTAATGAATTTCTAAAATCCTTCAAAATTTCAAGTTTAGCTACATTTTATGGGAAAAACATAACTGATTGTTCGATTTTAATGATTCCAGCGGCAATATTTCAGTTTCTCAACTCCATAGGGCCGTGCACTAATGAATTTCTAAAATCCTTCAAAATTTCCAATTTAAGTACAACGTTTTATGGTTTAGCGCCTTCGATTTGGCTAAATACTAACTTGGAACGAGGAACGAACGGCGACCGACTGAGACCCTCTCAAATCTACATAGCTGTAGTCATACCAAAAGGGAAATGATGTTCCTCTACGCTACACTAGTGCTGTGAACATGCAGAATGTATCTCTAAATCCGGTTTTGTAGAATTAAGTGAGACACAAATTTAGGACTTACTGTTCTGAGCTAGTGGTTGAGGCACAGAAGCACCCGCTAGCCGCAGCTGAGTGCTCAGTGAAAAGTCGATGTTGTAAAACTCGAGGCCCGCACCTCGCTGAGCTTCCGACGGTTTCGGCGGCATCACCAGGTCTGGATTGTCCTTCACATCGAGGACTTGAAGATCGCTCAGTAGATGAACAGTGTCAGGAAGAGTTATGAGCCGATTGTCCGAAAGTATGAGTTTCTTCAGTGAACCGCATCTGCAAGGAATAAAAAAACACAGTTGTTTCGTTGTAAAACGTTAAACGCAGTTTCTATTAAATACAAGAGGTAGCACAAGAGTGTAGGTGGACAATGGAAATTAAACTAGTTAGTTAGTTACTTCTTTGCCACCAGAAAAGCAATAATACCCAGGTTTTAGGGTATTATTAAAATTTTCGTGATGGGGGTTTTATATCAGAATGATGACAATTGTTTCGTTCTCAGCATGTGACACATTCAAAAATCTAATCAGCATACGTATATTACGGTACGTATGTTGCCAAGATAGAATAGGGTATTCAAACTGAAAGGCGTGTTGAATGAGGAATTCCACCTCGTAGGAATTTCCTATTTTTGACCCCAAAATCGGATTCAGCACCTCGAGAAACCTCCTACGGCAAACTTTCAGAAAAATAGAAAAAGCAAGATGAGGAAAATTAGGTTTCCCCTGTTTTTGTTTGATAACGTTTTTCTTAGATAACTCGATTTCGTCATACCAACGGGCAACACTGGGAGGAGACGGCGATCCAAACAGTTCAATCAGCGAGCGTTCCCGCTTCACGTTGAAGAGGTCCGTTTTCTCGGTTATTTTTTAAAATCATAAATTTTGATTGTCTCCCAAACATAACAGGGGACTTATTTTCCGAAATCAACCCGATTTTCATCTATCCCACACCATTAACTGTTCAGGAAAAATTCAAACAGAATTCGGTGAAATTCCTCATTACAATATCAATTTCTAAATAATTGAAATTTCACCCCAAAAAATGCAAATTTTCTTACCTGCATAAGCCTTCAGGTATCATTTCGAGTTGATTGGATGCAGCAGAGAAAATTTCGAGGCTGCCCAGTTTTCCGATCCCGGACGGAATCCCCTCGAAATCCAATTGATTATCATTGAGATAAAGCCTCCTGAGCATCGAGAGCTTACAAATGGACGCTGGTAAAGTAGAGAGTCTGTTGCTACAAATGTTCAAAGTTTCAAGTTTTTGCCAGACATCTGAAAATTGAAAGGAACAACCGTCATGCAATTACATTTGGCACCATATTCCTAATGTGACCATATTAAGTAAAGTAAGTACTAAGTTTAAAAATAACATCAAAATCAACTCAAAAAGACATTTCAACTTACCAACAGCTAGTGAGAGATCAGTGATTTCATTGTTGCTCAAGTTAAGGCGTTTGAGATTGGGAAGAGTGTACAGGGCGTCGGGGACTTTGGACAAGCTGTTGTAGCTCAAGTCAACGTCCGTGAGGTTAGTGAGAGTCTCCAAACTACCTGGAAGGTTGCCGAGAGTGCGCTGTGTGTCCCTCATGTGGAGCGTTTGGAGGTTAACCAAAGATGGAAGTTGCCTAAATACCGAAAAAGGAGAATCGTTCAATGAAAGTGAACGAAAAGAGAGGAGAAGGTTCAATTATTAAGGTAAGTATTGCATTGTACATCAACCTTGCCCTCAAGTATTTCATCATACCTTAGTTGGAAATGAGCAAGAGGATTGTGGTTGAGAATGAGCGTCTGAAGGTTGCCTAGTCTTCGCATCTGAGGCGGCAGTGTTTCCAAGTTGTTGTTACTCAAATCCAGGAAAAGAAGATCAGTAAGGTGAACAAATAATGTGTTGGGAATCGCACCAATGCTGAAAAGGAAACAATAAAAAATTAATATCGAGTAGGTAATAAAAAGAAAAAGTAAAATAAAGTAAACAACCATTTCTGGTTGAATTCTAATCGGACTGCAACTCTGGTCTCGCAGACATCATCAGCAGTCTTCCAAAGGGAAGATCAGAATTGGTACTGATGATTTCGCTCATGGCTACTTATTGCCTCACCTGCTTAAGCGGAGCGGGGTTCACCAATGGCAATAGAGCCCTCGAGCAGTCAACAATCCAGATAAAATCCCGGGCCGACTGGCCTCAACTTCGATGATCTCAGAGGAACCGGTTCATTAAACCAGCTAACCGCCGTTGGTAGTAGGTAATTAAAATAGTTAGTGTTGAGTAATACGAATAGCAATATCCATACACAACAACATGGATGTAACCGTCCTCTTATCCTTCTTATCTCGCTCCCGCCTCATGTATGTTTGGTTCCGTCCGTTAATAAATCAAGTTTATTAGTTGTTATAAAACATTTATTTATTATTACATTATTTATTTCTCTCTCACTACGTTGCTCGCTCAACAGTTAGGTATATGCTATTAAATTCAATGATGATGCAGGTATCAAGAATATGCCTTATGGCTCGACTGAAAGTGAAGACGGGCGTTTTCCAGACTCCTGGACACATTAAGTGGGTGAATTAGTACTATTTCGCCACTAAACCTAATTCATTTCTTCATCTCGAGGCAGCTTCAACCTTAGCTCAACTTGACTTCTACGGGACAAAAAAATTTGGTGGATGCTGGCTTCCCACCTTGGAATAATCAGAGCAGACCTCACCAGCAAATCAGTAAGACTTCATAAAACTGTCAGAACTTCTAATAAATGCAATCGAACTAGGTACGAGGTGCTCCGTCAACTTAAAAAAAATTTCGGAACTATTTTCAAATAAATTAATGTATCAATTTTGGGATGGGTGAACGGGTCTATCCGTTCTACGAAACCCCTATTTATTGACTCAGGTTGATACATTGAAAACATGAGAGAACAATAACCTAGATCAAATTGCCATTCTGTAGTTCCGAGTTGAAAGATTAGGGTTGGATCTCACATGCGTTATTCACGCGTACCTAGGCAACCAATGGTTACACTATTTTATAATATCGCACGTATCCTAGAAGAGGGATACAAGTCCAAAAATGTCATTTTGAGTTAGGAACGGTTTTGGGAAGTGGAAGTGCTGATTTTCATCCCTAGAAGACAAAATTAAGCCTAGCTCAATTCCCCTCCGCCTGAATGCTGAAAGTTATTTGTTCGATAGACGGGGGTGTGCCACCTACATTTGCAAAAGACAGGCACAAAGCCCAGTGCTACCCTATATTACGTGATTTTCTCAATTAAAGAAACCTAATGTTAATTTTTTTTGGAAACGAGTATTACAATCAAGACGATCAACAAAGATAAATGCATGTTTATTGTGAAATTTATCAGAACACTTCGTTCCCTCGGGCCTAGCCCAAAGGAGCCTTCTCCTGCCCTTGTCCCAAGAAGGTAGCTGACTGGTGGTCTTTACAGAAAATTAATAATTGTAATAATAATCACAATTATGATAATTTACAAGGTTTCCTAATTATTTCATCCATCATGCTGTGGCTAGTTAACAGCAGGTAGGTAGATGGTTACCTATTTGTGTTTCTAGGACGTTGTAAGACTTGGGCATCCTTGAATATGCGATTAATCTGGGTTAAAGGTGGAAAACACTCAACGGAAAACAAAATAACCAGATAATAATCCGTTTTAGTCCTTTCAAAATCCAAATCCACGAAAAAAAACCATCAGTCTGTGTCTCTTGTGTTTGTCCAGGCATTATTCCCCAACCGATTCGCGTGGTTCAACGCTGAAATTTATCTAGCGCTGTGGACTACGTCGTCGAAACATTAAATTTTGCCTTGAAGAAGGGGGGGGGGGAGTAGAAACTATGAAAATTTGGTTTTTCTTAAGCATAATCTTGTGTATTTCGCCCAAACCTCAATTTCCCACTGATTTCTGTGATTCTTTTTTGGTTCGAAGTAGAAATCTATCTAGTTTTGCACTACGTCACTGGAATTTTGAGATTAGAGTAAACGGAAAAGGAACGAGGGGTTATTTAGTGAAAGTAAGGCTTATTATGACAGCACCTTGAGCGTGCTAACTACTCCTCAATTTCAACCGATTCGCGTGTTTCTTTTTTTTCGACTCAGATAACTAACTGACTAACATTAAGTCACCAGAGTACTGAAATTATTACTTTATGAATAAACCTCTGTATTTTCATGAACTATAAATTTTGACACCATAGAACAAATTAGTGGTGCCACTAGTGTGTTTCACCTTGAATGTCTACTCCTACGGACTACCTACCGAAACTACAGAATCTGTAGAAACCGTATCTGTTCATCTGATGAAAGTTGTACTGGTTGTACTGAAACCGTTTTCAATCTGTTTTAGTTTTCCGACACCTCCCAATCTAATAAGTTCTCGTTTTATACACCTCAAGTTATGAATATTCTTATTTAAAACCAATTTAATCATTTGGGAAAGGATAAAAATCGTCTATGAAAAAAAAAGTTACACCTCTGAAATAAAGAAATATTGTCCATGAAAAAAGGGAACAACACCAAAAATCGAAGAAATTCGGCAAAATATCCCCCCCACTCCTTCCTCACAAGCGAAAAGAATAATTTCGGTCCATGAGCTGTAGAAGCATTAGTACGGGAACAATTTCCCCAAATATCACCAACGTCAGACATGTTGCCATGGAAATAAAGAGTTCGAGACGGAAACTTTGCAGGCGATTTCCCAAAAATCACTTTTTTCGAGATGTATCCCTATTCTAGGATATGTGCGATATGTTTATGAATTTTCTAGAAACAAATTAATTCATTAACTCGACATTAGGAATTAAATAGAGAACGCCTTTTTTTGTTTTTTATGTAAACTGAAGCTTACTTATTGTGACTGAGGTTGAGGACGAGTAGTGTCCTCGACTTCTCGAGCCCCTCGGGAACCTCTTTGAGAGCGTTATGACTTAGATCCAGAGTGGTTAATTCTTCTGAGCGGAAAAGGTCAGCTGGGATGCCGGAACTCTTCACTTTGTTTCTTCTGATGTTCAGGGACCTGAGGCAAGGCAGCTCTGTCAGCTCCCCGAATAGCCTTTCCAAGTCATTTCTCACCAGAGAAAGATGTTCCTGGAAAGGGTCATTAGGTAGTTATTATGAGTGGAAGAACGAACAAAGGTGCTCAATTATTTTTCAAGCGCTTGTATATCTAGTAAGTACAGGTGTCCTCTGAACGAGATCTTTGGGTCATTCTTGGACATTCTCACTTCTGTGAGAGTCAACCTTGCACAAGATTAATATAAAACGAAGTCCAGTAGAACGTAGTCTATTTCCACGAAAGTAATTGGTTACAAAATTAAATAGATATAGACAATTAGGTCATGATCAGTAACTAACAAGAACTGAAAGTAAAGCACAGCTCATATAGCCACAGGTGAAAGGGAGCTTGAATCCCATAGGTCGAAAAAGTGAAAGGCATAACCAATCAAATTGAAACAGATATCAGTGAAAGGAGAACTTGAATCCTATTGGCTCAGAGAAGTTATAGGGAACTCAAACAGTAGGTCTTTTCCAACCATCTGTCCGGAGCAGGTTCTGAACAATTGCGCATGCGCACTAGAGGAGAACGCCGAGAGAACTCGTTCCAACCGAACTCGGGGCTTGCTCAGAGCAACTTGTTCTGTACTCCAACCTCCTCGGGGACTTGCTCCGATCAAGTTCGGAGCAGCCCCAACCTGCACTGAACTCCAGGAGTAGGTAGTCCCGGACAGTAACCTTCTTCAATAAATAACCTGCCTCATTCGTGATTTCAACGGTCCATAGGTCGAAAAAGTGAAAGGCATAACCAATCAAATTGAAACAGATATCAGTGAAAGGAGAACTTGAATCCTATTGGCTCAGAGAAGTTATAGGGAACTCAAACAGTAGGTCTTTTCCAACCATCTGTCCAGAGCAGGTTCTGAACAATTGCGCATGCGCACTAGAGGAGAACGCCGAGAGAACTCGTTCCAACCGAACTCGGGGCTTGCTCAGAGCAACTTGTTCTGTACTCCAACCTCCTCGGGGACTTGCTCCGATCAAGTTCGGAGCAGCCCCAACCTGCACTGAACTCCAGGAGTAGGTAGTCCCGGACAGTAACCTTCTTCAATAAATAACCTGCCTCATTCGTGATTTCAACGGTCCATAGGTCGAAAAAGTGAAAGGCATAACCAATCAAATTGAAACAGATATCAGTGAAAGGAGAACTTGAATCCTATTGGCTCAGAGAAGTTATAGGGAACTCAAACAGTAGGTCTTTTCCAACCATCTGTCCAGAGCAGGTTCTGAACAATTGCGCATGCGCACTAGAGGAGAACGCCGAGAGAACTCGTTCCAACCGAACTCGGGGCTTGCTCAGAGCAACTTGTTCTGTACTCCAACCTCCTCGGGGACTTGCTCCGATCAAGTTCGGAGCAGCCCCAACCTGCACTGAACTCCAGGAGTAGGTAGTCCCGGACAGTAACCTTCTTCAATAAATAACCTGCCTCATTCGTGATTTCAACTGTCCATAGGTCGAAAAAGTGAAAGGCATAACCAATCAAATTGAAACAGATATCAGTGAAAGGAGAACTTGAATCCTATTGGCTCAGAGAAGTTATAGGGAGCTCAAACAGTGATGATGGTAACACTATGATGGGGGGGGGGGGGCTATTGCGGGAATGAACATTTCAGCTTATAAACCTCTCTTTTACCTAGAATGCTATTTTTATCATTAACCGAACCGAACGAAGCTTTAAGATTATTTTGATGTCAGAAGACTGTTTTGATGTAATCCTACTTTGAAACCTCTCGATTATAACATTTTCCCAATTTTGTCAGAAATCTTTTTCATACAGTATACAGATTCTATTTTTTTTTCTTCCAATACAACCTTTCTAACCAAATTTAAATTATGGTTTGAAAAATAGTAGAGACAACTAATAACTCTTCACACTCTCAATGCGGGTGTCCACCGGTGGTGGATGCTGCGGTCCTTCTCTCTGCCTGCCGTCCACACATGGTGGACGAGGCGAAGTTTGAAGGAACCTTTCAAACGTTCAAAAATCAGTATTTCAGTGGTAAAACAGTTTCAAAGCCCCGTGAGAGATTATAACCCTTCAGTCTGTCCAACATAACATGCGAAAAGCAACGAAAACATGCGAAAACCACACATGGAGGACTGTGAATAGGAGAGAGTCAA
This sequence comes from Apolygus lucorum, assembly GCA_009739505.2. Lineage (NCBI taxonomy): Eukaryota > Metazoa > Arthropoda > Insecta > Hemiptera > Miridae > Apolygus > Apolygus lucorum. The sequence continues at coordinate 50,998,250 of CM019168.2, forward strand.
CGGGAAGGTTTTTCGTCTAGGCCGGGGACAGTCCTACTGATTATTGACACGCGTTGAGAGTGTTCAACATTATTTACTGGAACAACCGTACCTACTACTAATTAAACTAAAAAAAATGGTAAGATCCTACGGAAAATTTCATGTCTGAAGGGGATACAAGTTTTTTTTGAAAAATCCTTCATCATTCAAGGACGACACAAGACTAAACTGGTGACGGAAGGAGAGAATATTCACAATAATTGATGTAGTGGATGAACTTGACAACCAGGCAAAGCTTCATGAGCTAACTATTTCAACAGGATGCGCCCTTTCTAGCTCAGTTCAAAAAGGTAATTATCAGAGACCTTCAAAATGTGGCACTTATTTTTATAAAATGTGGTAATGTGGCACTTATTGTGGCCGAATGTGGCATTTATTTCAGCTGATGTGGTATTTATTTTTTTCAACTTTCCACCCCCTCCCCACCATAAAAGGGATGTTAAACCATTAAATCTTGAAACTTTAAAGCATATTAACTACTGTATTATGTATAGGTATCAACTATTTACATGTATTTCCATCAAATTTACATGTATTTACAACATGTTAAATTCAATTATAAAACAATTTTAAGTGGGCGGCTATGTTATCCATGGATAAATTGAGACGACGGTCGCTCAGGATATATTTCAATTTAGAGAATGATCTCTCTACGCGGCGCGTGCTTCATTGCAAGGACGTCTTCAGCGTCCCACTCTTCCCTTCGAGATTCGCGGCTATACTTTTCATTTCTTCCCAGCCTCAATTCCTGTCCAGAACGGCCTGTACCTTGGCGTTAATCCTTAATCCAATGGCTCCTGGGTAATCGGTGTTGGCGATTTCCTCCATCTTCTCCACAGAGGTCGTCAGGAGAATCTTTTGAGATTGCAACTGCTCGATTATGCTTGGAATGTTTTTAAAATTTGTCTCCAAAAAGAGAAGCTGCGGGAAGAGGGCCGGGTCGTCTATGAGGGCTTTTGCTTTCTTCACCGCACCAGGATCGTCATCCAGCTCCTTCACGACAGCTCTGAAACTCTCAAAATGCTTGACATACCAGGAAACTGCAGACAACCAGATGCCCCATCTGGTCACCAATGGTTTGGGAGGAAGTGGCACGCCAGGCAAATGTCTTCTGAATAGCTCGACCCGCTATAGTGCCTTCAGAAATATTTTTTTCCCAGCGGAGATGAGTTTGCTCACTTTGGGGTGTTCTTCATATATGGTCTCTGCAACACGATGTAGTCCATGTGCCAGACACGTCTCGTGGATAAGTTTTGGGTAGATATCCTTAAGGGTCTTCCCCGCGCTCAGTATGTATGCTACACTATCCGTGACAAGCGTCCTGTGGTATTGGAAATGTGGCACAAAATGTGGCATTTTCAAAGAAATCAACGAAATATAGCATTTTACCGAAAAATGGGCCGAATGTGGCATTTTAGTGTGGCGCCGTGGCAATGTGGCATTTGAAGGTCTCTGGTATGTATTGTACTAATCGCCAGTGATTGATCGAACTAATGCTTTTCGTAAATTATAGTCGTTGAAACTATGTACGATAATAAACGACTAAAAACTATGTACTACTCTGATCGCAACTATAGTTACCAGTTTCATTAGGTTTCCCAACTCCTCCGGAACTTGGTCCAATTTCGCATTGTCCAGTTTCAACCATTGTAATCCGGTCATGGCACGAACTGAATCCGGGAATTTTTTATCCTGCAATGTGAATCAACGATTTAGGCGTCAATTGGTATCTGTCGTATCAGGCATTGAACATAATTTGAGAAATAAAGAAGACAAATTAGTAGGAAAATGTACATACGCTGAAGTCATTTCTGCTGAAATCCACTCCACGAACGAACGGTAAAACGCCAGTATTTGCCATGTTTCCAACGTTGTATGTTACTGTGAGCACTGTGAATGATATTCCTTACACAATTTGAAAGGGTTACATCACGCAAAGACAAATTTCAGGAATAATTCTAGAAATTAAACTCGATTCACCACAGAAGTACAAACGAATGTTGACCCAAATTTATATGGATGCTAAAATATCAATCCATACTGGTTATCTGTTAACTGTTATCTTTTATTGAATGTTCACATCGTTAGCCATCGTGGAGGAAGAAAATTACACAAATTGTTGACATTTATGAAAAAATCTTGCTGATTTCAATTTTTCCCAAATCATTTTGAGTTTGTATTATAATTTTTTGATTGCATAACGAACCAATGTTGGAAATCATTGAGAATATTTGATTTTTGTAATTTAAAAAAAAATTATGGTTTAACGTTTATTGTGGTTGTTGTAGTGGTACTACTGATATCTGTCATTGATTTTGATTTGACAACTGATAGTAATTGATAGTGCGTAAAATCAGGAATTATTCGATTTTCTTGAAGTATTTTTTGTGTTCTTCTTCTTACTTGCAATTTACGAGTGGTGATTTACTGTTCTCTGAACGATTTGCAACGTGTCTGCGTTTAAAGAGTAGAAACTTGTAAGACTGTACCAAAGCGACAGAGTGAACCGCTCATCCGCGTTGTCAACCTAGTTTCCTGGGTCTCCGTTATTTTTAGATCTCTGGTCGTGAGTCAAGGAGATTAATTGATCAGTGAGTCAGTTCAATTCGCAGTTTTAGTGATCAAATCATGGTTCTTGGTCGAGTTGTGGGTCTCCTGGGCAGGAGGTCTACCTTGAGGGTGAGTCACAGATCGGCCACTACCACGGCTACGGGAGAAGTCCTGCCGATGCCACACATCATCAGGTTCGGTCTCGTCGGAGTCGTCTGTGCTGTTATTCCAGGACTTCTCATTGGAGCCACCATTTCCAAGAGGATGGCCAACTTCTTAGAGGAGAATGAACTCTTCGTGCCGTCGGACGACGACGACGAAGACGACTAATCACCCAGCTTCTCATTATCTTAATTAGCTTTTGTTACCTCTTATATTCCAATGTTTAAGACAGTAGTGGGATTGTTTATTGTTATAACCCAGAGCTGCTGAGTGCTCGCATCTATTGCTCTCCCAAGCTCCACCTAAGTCTAGTTCAGAACGTAATCCTACTAACTTATCAACTCCTTGTCTCTTCCATAACTAGGTGTAAGTGAGTAAGTTCTTGAATCTGAACACCAAATTGTCAATCAAGGAACGCGGTCACTCCTTGACGGAGCAAACCTCTGCAGAAGGATCAATAGAAACATCCGCCCCATGTCTTGCGCTGCTCTCTTGTATCATATCTTCCATCCCTTCTAAATACGTCGATTTTTCATGAAAATTGTTCAATTTCATTACTATTTGTGGAGTTACCTTATGTTTTTATAGAAACATTCATGATCGATGCAAAATTAATCTACTCGGCAACTCCCAAAAACTGTTGATTACTCTTTTGTATTTATTCTGCACCTCATTACTGAAATTAAATGTAACCACCTCAAATAATATGGTTGCTCCCACCAACTCAATCAGCATTTTACGAGTGAAAACCCCGATTGATTGTTGGTTCTTGTTGTTAGAGAATAATTTGGTTAAAATATGGCCTCTGGTCCCGCCAAGGCATTATTATTGCAGACAAGATGTTGAAACTGCTCTACACTATTCTCCACTTACGTTAATTATTATTAACTGTTATATTCTTGTGATCTGCTGTACTTAAGGTACCTGCCTACCTTTATAGTAGACATAATAAATTTATTTGCTGCCTACAGTAGGTACAAATTTTTGTGATATTAATTGCCTAATCTCGAAATTGCTATCAATAAAAATTTTGAAGCAAAATATCGAATTTTATGTATGTCTTTTACCTTTGAAAAAAGCACGGGCTGTTATTCGATGAACCTTGTAGAAGTTTCTCTTTAAGATCTGAATGTCAACTTCTGTTATGTTCTTTAAAATACCGATTAAACTTACTTTTATTAATTTTAATAATCGGCTGACGTTTTGCAATTTTTAATTTAGCAACAAAAGTCTGTCAAATGGGTGTGGCATAGATTCTTCGTTTCCATAACACGATTGTGTTGGTGGTCTTAAGCGTAGTAGTAAATCTAAAAACTTCGATCTTCTTGTCCATTTGAAAGATAACAAGAAGATTTCACATTGGCGCAGTGGCTATCAATGATCCAATGGCACTGAATTTGCTAGGGAACCATCTACACATCAATCAAACAAGCCCAGAAAATGTCGCCTAAAGTCTTACCTATAGTTTCGGCCGTTACAAGGATCAATAAAAATGCAGACACAAAACTTAATTTTTCAGAAAGATATGCCTACAACGCGTTTTTTTCTGCGATTTTTTTTTTTGCATCCTCGAAAAGTGAAAAAAATCTTGGTAGATTCGTTAGCAAAAAGGGTTGTATGTCCATGTTGTACCTTCTTGAGTTATTTTCCTACTAAAGGATCTACAGAGGATTCGTACAAACAGAAGTCGTACATTTTCATTCTGGCAATGAAAATAAACAATACCTGTTTTTAAATAAGGGTCTTTGAGCGTTTTCAATAGCTTTAATAAAATGTTCTAATAACTTTAATCTATCTATATTTATAGGTAGGTAAATAAATCCCGAACGTAGGTACTTCGCCCGAACATGGGAGTCCCGGGTTTGATTCCAGGCCGCAACATCAACTTTTTTTTCACATCTATGATTAAATCATAGACAAATTTTGTCTTTGCCTGCTTCCAGCAGGCTTTTCAGCAATTAGGAACATAAAATACCTACTTAAGAAATTAGTGGAGATGTTTGGTATTAGTTATTTCTCTTTCCAAGTCCTCGAACACAATTGAATCTACGTGTTGAACCTACTATTTTTACAACATTTCGCTGTTTTCCCTCGTCTTCTTCCACGGGCATTGAACTACCTAGTAATGTCCTCATGGGAGAAGAGGCGGCAGTACATCAATGCTTTACACTGTAGCCAACTTGTGAACCAAAATATAGTAGACTAGCGTACTCAAGCTCAGGCAGATGCTACTCGGTAGCGGATTGACCTCGTTGAAGATACGGAATTTTGTTTTGCAGTCTTCTGACATTGGTTTTCAGGAGTTGGACTACCTGGTTCCGCCATCATTCATTCCTTCTTTCTTTCATTTCGTTGGATGAAATTGCTCCTCGTGGAAAGCGGGTCGCGCTGATCATCTTTAGTTTTCCTACAGGTAATTTATTACTCCAATTTTCTTCTTACATTTTCTTGTTTCATATCGAAAGGCATAAGTAATTAATATTCGCAATATTTTGTCTCTTGCAGATCTAATTCACTCAACACAACCACAATGGTCGCTCAGAAGAAACAGGTTAGTGAACACGTGGACGCATTTCCATTATTTTATTGAGTATTATTTTGCGTATTTGATGAGTTTTTCGCTTCACCTATTTCGTTATGAACGTACACGATGTTGATGGACGTTTACCTTGAAAGGAAACGTTTGGTTCATTTGTACGTTCTGAACATGAAAGTCTGACGACTTCGAGGTTACCCACGCTCATCGATGAGTATTATTAGGTAGGTTCACTATTGAATGAAATTCGTAGGACGCTGACCCTGAAACTTTCCTCGATCGGACGGTATTAATTTGCTAACACGTGGTGCTGGCCAGTTGTTCAGAGTAAATCCCAATCGAGAATCCTATGAGATTGGGTATTTTACGCTGACTCTTTGGAATCGTCTCTCGCTTTCTAACCCCTAATCGATTTGACTTGAGAATTTGATGAGAATTACCGTAGGTCTTGATTCGTCAAATTTATTTACACACGATTCCCGTCTTAGCATCAAAACGAAGTTGCAGTCGAATCGAAGTTTGTCTTACTGGTTTTAGCGCTGAAATAAGAACCCCAATCGAAGGATTATGAACCCACGATTAAAATGGGGCCTTGATTTTATAGATTTTTAATCAAAAGTAGACTACATCCTGAGAATTTTGGCACCAACCGCGACCTTTTAGCGGGAGTAGATCTGTTACTATGATTTTTCATAGTTTCGACCTTTTATGACGTCACGCGCCCCTCTCGCCTGGGCGGAACCCCCCAACCCACTGTGACGTCTTAAACGGTCGAAACTTTATAAATTCATAGGAAAAGATTTACACACTCTGGAAGGTCGCGGTTGGTATCAAAATTCTCAGGATGTAGTCTACCTTAGAATAAAAATAACAATAAACAGTTTTTCCTACCCTGGCGCACACCCTATAGTAAGATCAACAAATTTCCTATTTTGTTGAACAATAAATAGTATGGAGGTTTTATGATTTGTATAGTCTAAAGTCTAAACTTCAATGGTAAGTAGGACAGTTCTTTTAGGGCTTAAAATTAGTTGAATTTTATATTTATGAACGTAGTTATTTTCTAGAATTTCATGTCATAATGTAAGTAAGGTACCTTGAAGATGTATAAATACGTACCTACCTTTTAGCCATGATTTTAGTGAGGGAAATGTCTTTTTAAGCAGGAGATTTTTAAATCTTGGTTTGGCTGCCTGCCCTGCGTAATCATAACGTTATCAAACTAGAGGTCAGATTCCTAATGACTTCTCTATAATAATTATCTCTCTTTTGTTTGCTATGGTTGGGATTATACCAAAATTGGATTAAATACCTCGTGTTTTCCGTGATTGTATTCGTTTGGATTGTGGTAATATCTAGCCTTGAGGTTTCTCATTGGTTTGTTGCTCGTTTTCACCTTCGGCTGTCCCACAACCGACCATTTCGTGAAAGTACTAATACCCAAATTTTTTGTTTCTCCCCTACAGAAAAAGGCGTTGGAGTCCATCAACTCGAGGCTCGCCCTCGTCATGAAATCTGGCAAATACTGCCTCGGCTTCAAGCAGACCCTCAAGACTCTGAGGCAGGGAAAGGCGAAACTCATCATCATCGCCAAGAACACCCCTGCTCTGAGGTGAGACTGAGAAGTAGGAGTCACTCCTCAAGTGATCCTATGGAGTAGTCTCAAATTATTTTTTGGACTAGCTCGAAAGGGCGTCAGGCTCGATTCTTCACTCCGCAAATGTTGATTTGCTCGTGAGTGCAGCGTATTATATTTCAATGATGATTTAAAGTAGTTTAGTTCTCAATTTCATTCATTGATGAGTCACGTTTCTGAGAGAATACTTAATTCAGTTAAGACTTCTCTTGCTTCATTCTTAAAAAAAAGAAAAAAATATGACTATTTCTAACGAAAATTTTTGGTCGGCATACGTACAAAGAAACAACCCACGGCTAAAAGTATAGAAGGAAGGTTATGGGGTTGGTTCGGAGAAGCAGTCCCGAGGGGTTCTGAGGAGTCAAGGCGCTTCTATCCCCTTCCCTTTTCAGTTCCATTTTGGTTCCAAACCGGATCGGGACTGCTTCTCCGATCAAACCTACGGTTTCATTTCTATTCTACGATACATCGACGGAACCAATATTTTGATTCAACACCTCAAAACGCAGGTTTATCAATTAGTTCTATCCAATTTATTTTCCATGATATCTTGCAATTTCACAGACTTGCCGTGTAAATAATTTTAAGAAAAGCCCCATTTTCTTTCTTCTATTTCCCAAAAATTGGAACATAGATGGTCCAAAACCGTAGATTCTAGACTAGTCGTTCATGTGATGATATTTATTAGTATAGACATTGTATGGTTTGTTTGATGAAATGAAAATAGTCTGGTCCTCGATTACGATTTTTTAAGCGCATTCTGATTGAATCTTCCATACCTGACTTCATGTTTGTGTGTCTACAATTAGACCCAGATCAATGTTTCCTTCTGAAGAAAACTCTCCAGACGTTCTCTATTAAGTAATGAATGCACTCACAATATGGTTCTGAGAGGTTCGGTTCTCCAACTTCATGGACCCGCTGTGGTTGTTCAAGTAATCGAGGACAGACGGAATTTGGTTTACAAATGCCAATGGTCGTTAGTGGCAGTGCACCTTCAATGTGATTGTCACTTCCATTACATTGGCACACTAAAATACCAGTTTTCATAATCCCTACTTCTTTTTAGAAGCTGGGTTTGACGATTGTTTACATCCGCCATTAGGAAACAATATTGCAATTGTCTTCAGTTGACATGAAATTTCAACGATAAATTTTATTATTTTTTATTATATATTGAGAAGTTACATGGACCAATGCTGGTTTGGTGTATACTTCGGTGATATATTTAGGAATAGCAAGAATTATGCTGAAAATTAGTAAAAATAGAATTACAGTATACAGGGTGTCACCCTTTCGGGCGCTCCACCGGGCAGGGTTCGATTCTACTACTATTTTGAAACAAAAAATGTCTCCTAGCCATTTTTTTCTTGGAGGCTTCGTTTTCGAGTTATTTCACTTTTAACTTTTTTTTCGAGTTTCCGACCTTACATCATCACTAAAATGGCGGAAATTATTAAATTAGAAAATTTCAAATGAAACGAACCGGCATAAAATAAGCCAAAAGTAAAAAATTGGTAGTTTCGAAAATTTTCACTTTTTTCAAAGTTTGATTCTCGAAACGTCGTGAACGGAAATTTCCATGCTGTAATTTCCGTTCACGACGTTTCGAGAATCAAACTTTGAAAAAAGTGAAAATTTTAGAAACTTTACCAATTTTTTACTTTTGGCTCATTTTACACCCCTTTGTTTCATTTGAAATTTTCTAAAACCCCATCAGGAAGATAGGAAATTTGACGCTCTTTCCAATGATATAATCAAATTTCAATTTACTTCATCAATTAAGGGAGTTACAGCCATTTTAGTGATGATGTAAGGTCGAAAACTCGAAAAACCTGGTGGTGCGCCCGAAAGGGTGACACCCTGTATTGTGAAGGGTATTTCAGAGCTGAGAGTTAGTTGTGGAGGAGCGTCCCTCTCGAATCGCCTGCTCTTTTACATCTTGGTAATTGAGTCATGCAATGTTGCCCTCGGGTGGTTGGTGTTAATGATGATTATACTCGAGTCCTGATACCATGATTATCTTATTATCCCGAATCTGAAACACCAATTACTAACCTTGAATCTTTTATATTTGTCAATTTTTCTGGAAATGGTTTTGAATGGAGGAGTATACTCGATATTTCTTCTGTATGTACTGGTCTCTCAGGGAGATGAAGGAGATGTTCACATGAGCGCGGTTGTGGCGTTTATTGGCCGCGCCTCGATGCGTTGGATATCTGAATTTTAGAAACGCGAATGCTTTAGAATGAATTTTAGAAACACCCACCATAAAGGTGAGTTCACATATAAGCGCGTTTACACGTTGGGGCATTTGATTGGCGCGCCTCTGCCGCCCAAGTACTTTTGAAGTACTATAAACGCTGCAAATTATTACACAATGGTTTATTATTTTTCTAAATAGATCACTCGTCTGCAAAGCCACCAACCATCCAACATGAAGAAAAATATCGATCGCATTTTGGTCAGCTTTAGTTTGAACGGAGATTAGGCGATTCACAATCGTGTTTCTGATTTATTGTACGTAAAACCCTTAAAATTTAAGGGTTAAAATTTAATTCTCGTAGGGAGCGAACGGTTTGTTTGTCATACAGGGCTCCGCGTGGTCTCTAAAAATTCTATACTATCTTGAATTTATGGAAAAACAATACCTTTATATCATAATTTTTTGAGTTAGGGCGTTTTCAAAATTCATTTTTCGACCCTTAGAAGTGACCTCAACCGTATACAAAATCGGTCAATGCTGAGTGGGGAAAGTGCCGCTTACGGCCTAATTTTTATTCGATTTTTGGATTCTACGTACCTTGAAACGTAAAAACCACGCTTAACCGCGCTCATGTGAACCCAGCCTCAGAGTAGATCCTCTCCTCTCTAAGTCTACACATCTGATCTTTTTCTTGGAGTCCCGAAGATTCACCATTTATTTTCTCTATGTTTACTACAAAAAAGTGCTTTTTTTGGTAACCGCAGCTTATTTTTGCGTTGAAGTTATTACTTCTCATCAGAGAAGTATTAAGATCTCCCTCTGGCGGTGTTGGTGATGAGTATACTCGAGTCCTGAAATCATGACGATCGATTTATCCCGAATCTGAAACACCGCTTGAATATTTTTGTGACAAATAAAGATTTATCAATCTAGTATCGCGGTACAGACCTCCTCGTCAAACTGCTCTTAAAACTTATATTGGCATGACTCATTTTTGAACCTTCCACAATACGAAAGAAACGGAGCAAGAGAAGTAGTGATATATTGTGGGATTGTTTGTTTCAAATCAAGGAAATTTAGGTAAATCTAGTTTGTTTCAAGAATGCCGTATCTGAGGTTATTGTTATGAACTTCATTATTCTTGAGCCTCGGAGAATTTTGTTTGCCCCTGCTCCATCGCGTAATTTAAAAAAAAATTTCTTTTCCTGGACATGGAGTTGGAAATTCAGTTATTTGATTCTTCCTTGACGGGTTTTGCTGATCGTGGGAGTGCTTGAGAAGTTCACAATGTATATCTAACGGCTGGGTGCTTCGTGGTTTGAGCATCCGATCTTGTTAATGATGATTCCTTTGTTCTGAAAAGATGACGATTTACACTTATCCCGAATCTGAAACTGTAATCGCCTCGCTCATGTATGAAGCAGTGGTCAAATAGTGGAAAATTTAAACTTGTTCTAGATTAATTTTAATTGGTTTTCATCTATCATCTGGCAGGAGCAGCTAAGCTCAAGTCAATTCGAGCATGAACTTGAGTCCATCGACTTTCTTCTAGTTCTAAGGAAGTATCTCTGAAACCTTATTTCAACTAATTTTCAGACTTCTCATACCGACCAAGCAGAAAAAATCTCTGAAATATGTGAAAACCCCAATGAAAATATTGTTCTGATCATGTTCATGATGATTCCTCCGATCTGAAATGATGACGATCTTTAACTTATCCCGAATCTGAAACACTGATCCTATAACAACTCAGCGGTCCGTCATTTTTGCGCAAAAATAATTATACTATCAATGATGGATGCGTATTTAGTTCGACTGATTTCTCAATGGATCGCACAGAAATCACATCAACGTCAAAACAACGAAGTACTGTAAAACCACTGTTCAATTCGTCCTGGGAAGTTCTCGAAAACTCCGCAAAATGGATGGACATAGCTTCATAGCTTCTTCGTATCACAACCCAAATGTACCTATAGATGAATCGATATATAGCATTTTCACGTCAAATTGGAGGTTTTACATTTCAAATTGGAGTTTGACGGAAATACCTGATTTAATTCTGGGAAAGCAATAACAACAAATTAGCGAGTGAAACTTAACATTCAACAAGTAAGAATGAACATAATGAACGGAAAAGAATGAACAAATTTTTCAACGTCTCTCCCTGCAGCAGCGGCTGTCGGGTCTATCATCATTCTCATAACATAATTTGTGCAGTCCGATGTGGTGACAGTTGCAACGCTTCGGGTTATCGTGTCACACAGGTCGTGGTTTGTTTGGTGCTCACAGAGGATTTGTCTTGCTGACAACTTGATTTTAGAAAAGCAGTGCTCCACTGGATTCAAGTTAGGTGAGAAGGGGGCAGATATTTCACGTTAAACCCCAATTTGAAATGGAAAACCTCCAATTTGACGTGAATATGCTATACATAGTAGATAATCTCAAAACATCAATCCGCGGAATTCCTGAACTTTTCATCGAATTCGTATTTAAAGTGTAGAAGTTATGGCCGTTATAAAAGTTTTACGTTTGAGCATGCGCAGAGGCTACTAGCAATCGGGGCGCGATGATTTTCATTGGGTACCATTTGAACCCCAACATGCACAATCCCAGCCTGTTCCATCGAATTCGAATGGAAAGTGTAGAATCATCACCTACTGCATCTAAGGTTGCCGAAGCGTTTTTTTTTCAATTTTCGAGAATAAAAAATAATGTTCTCCAAAATCGAAATTTCCATTCGCGTTTTACTTTTCATGCCCTCCTGGACAATGAGGAATTTCACCGATTTCTGTTTGCATTTTTCCTGAATAGTTAATGGTGTGGGATAGATGAAAATCGGGCTGATTTCGGAAAATAAGTCTCCTGTTATTTTTGGGAGACAGTCAAAATTTTTAATTTCAAAACTAACCGGGAAAACAGACGTCCAGCGGGAACGCTCGCTGATTGGGCTGTTCGGATCGCCGTCTCCTCCCAGTGTTGCCCATTGGGACGACGAAATCGCGTTTTCTAAGAGAAAAGTTATCAAACAAAAACAGAGGAAACCTAATTTTCCCCATCTCGCTTTTTCTATTTTTTCTTCAGTTGTTCGATTTCGAACTTTACTGTTTCATGAAATTTTGCATCCGGGGACTATTTCTCGATCTCAGCGCTTCAAGCGGCCATAAATGAACTATTCCAGCATGACTTCATTTTCCCGGTTTTTTTAAACGTTCGTATTTTCTACACTGTTTTGTTAATTCGTAAATTAGGAAGTTCGGGCTGAAAGTTTGCCTTAGGAGGTTTTTAGAGGTGCTGAATCCGATTTTGGGGTCAAACATAGGAAATTCCGACATGGTGAAATTCCTCATTTTGGTTATGAAATCCTTATAACGGGCAAAACTATACAAAGTTATTGTCCGATTTCGATGTAATTTTCAGGGATTGTGCGGGTTTACATGTAGATGGTCCCCTGTGCAAATCATCCCTAGATCAATAGCCTCAGCGCATGCGCTAACGTAAGATCCTTGTATCAACCATAACTTCTTTATTCTTCATCCGAATGATGAAATTTTCAAGGATTGTGCGGATTGACGTGAAAATGGGTCCCTGTGAGGTTAGTGGAAGGTACTTTGAGATAAGAATCGAGTTGTGGACACGAGGAAGCTAAATAAGTTTGATCGTACAAAACACTGGCAAACCAAGTTCTTGGAAAAAATTAGAAAGGAAAAACCTAAATGTGAAATGTAAAACTTTTAGTTGGAGTATGTTAACCTTCATTCTGATAGGGGAAATCTTCAACTTGAAATCAATTTAGGAATTGACTCGAGAAACCCTTGAATTTGACTCGGAAAAGAAACGAATTTGTAATGTATACTTGAACCTTTCAATTTCATCATGAAACATGAAGTAGGTACAGGTAGTTACTTCCAAGCAGGATTTCAATGTGTGTCTTCTGGTGTTTGTAGGAGGTCTGAGATCGAGTACTACGCCATGTTGGCGCGAACGGGCGTCCACCACTACTCCGGCAACAACACCGAGTTGGGAACCGCCTGCGGAAAGTACTTCCGAGTCTGCACCCTCTCCATCACCGACCCTGGCGACTCCGACATCATTAGGTCCATCCCCAGTGAAGGAGGGCAGCAATAATTATGACTTTTAATAAATAAGTTTTAATAAAAAATAACTGTTTCTTCATTTTGACCCTTTGATGTTCGGAGGATCTCCTTTGCGCTAAACATAGTAGGGATTGACTAATGAGGTGCTCCATCTATTTCTTACAGTAATGGGGAATTTGTCTCAATTTTACATTCTGGAATTTCAAGTCAAATCCTATAGTAGAACCCTAGAACAACTTTCAACACTAGGAATACCCAAGGGGAAGAATTGCCACAGAAGAAAATGCCTAAACAAGTGAAGCCTCTGTAAAAGAAAAGTCTGCCAAGTTGGGTGGGCAGTATAGCTTCCTCACTCATTGTAACATGGACGTATAGAATCAGTTGGCGAAAAAATTATGATTCAAAGAGTTATTGAATACCAAAATATTGGCGATAATATGCAGGATAGGGTTGCAGGTATTAATGTTTATAATAGTGTTGTAAATAGTTGTGGTATATAAACCACTGAAATAAAAGAACGAAAGAGTGTAGGTATAAAATAAAACTACGAAGTTATGACGATAATGATTATTCAATACTAAAACTATAATAGGTGTACGTATTAGGATTATCGGTATTAATTTGTTATATCGTCGTTTAAGATGCATCATGGCACATCTAACTTTTGCCTACTTTTCAGGAGAGCAAAAAAACCGATTTGATCGATAAAATTTATAGTTTTTAACATTTTTATTCATCGGTCTGCCTTCATTTACTGTCTGCTAACTTGAATTGCATTTAATAGTACAGTAAACATCATATGTCAAAAAATCTTGTAGATGTGCTATGCTGTTGAAATTTTTCCTCTCACTTGTGCTATGATGTACCACATTTTCTCTGTGTTTCGTGGTGAAACGGCAATACCCTGAAGCTGGCAGTGATACCTAGTAGTAGTAGTGAAATACCTAGTTCACTGAAAAACTATGAAATTCATCCTTCTCCAAGTAAAAGCAAGAGTTCGAGAATTAAATAAGAGAAATCATTGAAATTCTGCAAATCCGCACAATCTCTGAAAATTTCATCGGAATCGGACAATAACTTCGATAGTTTTATGTCAGACAGACACGAAACCAAAATTTTTTAGGAAGGCTGGAAACGTAAAACACGAGTGGAAATTCTGATTTTGGAGAACTGTTTTTTTCAACCATGAAAAGTAAAACAATGCTTCTGCTACCTTGGTAGACTCGGAAGCAAAATGTAATAGGTATAATATTATGGAGAAGTCACAATTTGAATGCAACTTCATCTTCAGAAGAGAGTTGAGAAGTTTCAAGGTTTCATTTGTGAGATCGTAAACCACCAATAAAATCACGTTTTTAGTTTTCCCAAGGCACAATCTCAATTCAAGAACCAAGACTGCCTAATATCACGTTAGTAGTACTAACACGGGTATTGAAATTTTTCTATTTTTAGATTTTTTCTATCATTAGGTACAAAGCACAGCAAGCACTTAAATTTTCGACCTATGATAGGTAGTTTAGTTTTAGCTAATTTCCAATTTCTAAATAGAGAAATTTGTAAAGTGACGGAGACACTTACTGGCGCCTTACTTTCTGGCTTACAACTTGGGACTATAAGAATTTAAATTTTAGCTGTAAGGTCCCAAAAACTTTAAGAAAGAAGTTTAAAGAACTCAGTTTTGTGATTTAGAGAATACAACCATTGAGTAAGACCAATTGGAGAGAGTCTCTTTTTGGTCGGTAAACTAGAATGCCAGAGTTGGGCCTGTTTTGCCTTTTATAAGGTAGGTCATGAGTGAAAGGTGTGTCTTCACTGTGGTTAGAGCCTTCCTCCTAACAATTTGTCATACATCGTGAATAAAAATCAGATCGTGCAGCAACGGAAGACTTAGGGCGTTTCTTCCCCTTGAAATTGGCAATGACGTTTCTATAAGAAAGCTGCTAGAAAAACATGAAACATCATGGCACATCAAACTTTCTCAGAACACACCATCATAGCACAAGTAAATCTGCAACTTTCAACGAAGAATTAGTTGTCATTCCAGATAGTATTTTGTTTTTAATGAAGTTTATTCAGTGGAGAATAGATTACAAAATAATTTTTCAGGAAACACTCCCTAATCATTAACGTAGTCAAACAAAACCCAGCTCGTCATCTGAGCTGTAGCCTTCCGCCATGTTGAAGATTGTAGATGTGCCAAGATGTCAGATGATTTTAGTTGTGTTATGATAACTAAATCAGAAATTACAGCGTTTCAAGTGGAGCAATCGAAAAACTAAGTCCACCAATCACTCAGGCGTGAAAATTCATATAAGAAACCGTTCTAACCTCATTTTCGACAAAATGTTAGATGTGCCATGATGCATCTTAAGCGACGATATACTCTTAATTTGAGTTTAGGTGGGTTAGGTCCACCGTGTAGGACCTAACCCACACAATCCATGAAAATTTCATCGAAATTGGTTGAATAGTTGCGGAGTTTTGGTTGTAACAATAAATTTAAAGTTCGCGCATGCGCAGCGGCTATTGCTTGACCAATTTGATTGAAACTTATAGGGTGTCTCTTAGAAGTTAGTCCCTAACTAACCTCCAAATTTGAGCAAAATCGGTTCATTAGAAACCGAGGTTCCAGGAAATTCACGTTTGCGCATGCGCACTCGCTCCTATTGGTCCGAAGGTGCTGAAATTGATAGGGGACCGTCTAGTACCTAACCCGCACAATCCCTGAAAATTTCATCAAAATCGGACCACAGGTTAGTATAGTTTTGCCCGGGACAAGGATTGACCACCGACAGACACGGAACCAAAATTGTTCGGGAAGCTCTAAAACGCAAAAAGCAAGAGGAAATTTTGATTTTGGAGGACTTTTTTTTTTTTAACTTCTTTCACGAATACAAAGCTTCCCTACCTTCGGTAGTGAGGAAGCAAAAAAAAAAACTGAATGTCGAGGGAGGCTCAGGACGTCACACTACGGGATTCCTACCGCAAAAACAGACTGCGTGCTCTGGCGAAGCGTATAAAAAAGTTTCAGCAAATATCAAAGAACAACAGGTCGGAGTTTTAGGCGACCTTGTGACGACTTAAAACGATCAACTCGGATGATGAAACTAAATAAATGAAGATTAATACTATAGTGCTTGATAAACATAGAGTCGTAGAGATAAAATGAGTAAATTTGCTCCTCTTGTTCTATTCTATTGCTTCATTTACACTTCCAGAGGTAGCACTACTGTCGTGAGGGGCACTGATCCCCCTATGAAGTCAGATAACACTAAATTTTTTCTAGTAGCACACTGGTTTTCTTCCATACAAATAAACCCTCTTTTGAAAAAAAAAAAAAATTTGGATTCGCCTCAAGATATTGTAGTAAAGGGTGGTCGTTATTCTGAAAGTAGGTAAGTTGCATAATACTAACTGCTCCACAAATCCAGATGGGTCGTGCAGAATATTTCCTTCCTAGGGAGACTTCAGATTTCTCCATTTTGTGAGCTAGAAGAGTCTCTACTTTTCCTCAAAACGGTTCATTATTGCTTCAGAGTCTACAAGGTAGCGGAAGCTTTGTTTTCACTTTTCAAAGACGAAAAAAAAAGTTCTTCAAAATTTTCACTCGCGTTTTAGACCTTTCTGAACGATTTTGGTTCTGTGTCTGTCATGAATCCCTTGTAACGCGCATAACTATACGAAGTTATTGTCCGATTTCTATGAAATTTTCAGGGATTGTGCGGGTTGGTGTGTAGACGGTCCCCTATGAAAATCATCATCCCCGGAATGATAGAAGCGACTGCGCATGCGCAAACGTGAATTCCTTGTAACGGCCATAATTTCTACATTTTCCATTCGATTTCAATGAAATTTTCAGGGATATAAACAGATTGGTATATAGATAGTCCGTTATGAAAATCATCACCTTCAGACTGATAGTAGCCATTGCGCATGCGCATACGTGAATTTCCTTGTAACGGCCATAATTTCCACCTTTTCTACCCAATTTCGATGAAATTTTCAGGGATTATTCAGATTAGGTTGTAGATAGTTTCCAATGAATATCATCACCCCCGGACTGATAGTAGCCACTGCGCATGCGCAAACGTGAATTCCTTGTAACGGCCATAACTTCCACATTCTCTACCCGATTTCGATGACATTCTTAGGGATTACGCGGATTAGGTTGTAGATGGTCCCCTTTGAGGGTAGTGAAAGGTATTCAGAGATTGGTGTTTTGAGATTAACTACTATGCATCGGAGATGCACTATGCGTAGGTACTAAAATGTGCAATAATGTTTATGGGTCGCTGTACCAACTTAGACGTATGGCAATTGATTTTCCGTTCCATGTACGACTGCAACTTGTCCAGTCTCTTGTACTTCATAATTTTGAATATGCATTAACGGCATACTGTGACCTAACTGGTGACCAAATTACTAGGCTTCAAATAGCGCAAAATGCTGTAATAAGATTTGTATTTAGGCTAAAATTGGACCAGCATGTGACACCTTATTACGCGAAGTTGGGTATTTTGAAAATGAAAGAGAAAATTCAATGAGCTGTGGCTACTATGCTTTTTAAAAATTTGAAGTTTGGTACGCCGCAGTACTTCGCTGAAGAATTTAAATTTTTGAGAAATGTCCATGATCGGCAAACTAGGAATAATATATTGCAAGTACCACTACATCGAACGACAATTTATAATAAGTCATATTGTACCCACGCCATCAGAATATATAACAATTTCACTGACCAATTTGATTTGAGCAAATCAGTGACTCAATTCAAGAATAATTTTACAAGAATATTACTAATAAATTACACAGAAACTTAAAATAAACCATGTGTTGAATGTACTCCGATAGGACGTGGTACAAAAAACGCTGCAAATTATTACACAACGGTTTATTATTTTTATATAGATCACTCGTCTACAAAATCACCAACCATCCAATATGAATAGAAAAATAAAAAAATGAAAATAATAAAAAAAAATATTAAAAAAATCAAAATCACCAACCATCGATCGCATTTTGGTCAGCTCTAATTTGAACGGAGATTAGGCCTCTTTTGCGATTCACACTCGTGTTTTGATTTATATATATATATATATATTTAAATAAAAACCCTTAAATTTTCAGAGGGAGCGAACGGTTTGTCCTACAGAGCTCCGCGTGGTCTCAAAAAATTCTATAGAATCTTAAATTGAAGGAAAAACAATACCTTTATATCGAAATTTTTTGAGTTAGGGCGTTTCAAAATTGATTTTGGAACCCTTAGGAGTGACCTACATCAACCAAAAGCTTCGGGGCACAACTAGACCCCAAATGGAGCCTACATACCAAATTTCATCAAAATCGGTCAATGCTAAGTGGCAAAAGTGCCGCGTACGGCGGACGGACGGCCAAATTTTTATTCGATTTTTGGATTCTACGTACCTTGAAACGTAAACCATCAAATTTTGAGGGGGTGTTACAATTTTTTTTTTTCTTGGTCGATTCCAAAGGTTCATTATTGAAAATAATAAACCAATAAGGGCATAGTATTATATTATTAACAACAATGTAGAAGAGTAGAATCTCTGATGAACATTTCATGATTTTATATATTAATGTTGTTTCTACAGATTTATCGAGGTAGGATATTGTAATAACCCTTTCAGGGTTACGGTAAGAGAAGGCCCTATGTAACCCTGATTTAATAAATAAAAACTTCAATCAATCAATCGGATCATCTTTGTAATCGGGTTATGGATAAGAGGAAGCTATGTGCCACACCCACTTGGCAGACGTTTTTCCTCCATAAATCACTCATCTGGGACAGTTTTCCCGTTGAATACTCGCTTCTGATTCATAAGAACTGAAGTAGCGCCAGCAAACCGTATTGATTGGTGTTCAGAATCAATTTATTTGAGGGCGGTTTAATAATCATTCGATTGTTTAATAGTGTAGTACTAATAATTTAATAATAAGTTAACTACAGCTCACAACTAGTGTAAGCTCATAAAGACTATCGGGGTAGGTATGGTTAAAAAAGTCTGTAATTTATTGTAACTTTTTTATTTTCATACAATTGCCAACATTATTTTTTAAACAATCAACAATGTGAACGTTCGAGAGTTGTTTATTGAACAAAATTGCTACCTTGATTCGTTTCAGATGCTCGTGACAATTCATTTCGACTTATTTACAGATATTCCCTAAGAACTTCAACTCCAACATCACATTGTAATAATTTTTTCTTTTATAGGCAGTCTTTTAATTCTTCAATAATGCTGATTTTTTCTTCATAATATAACAAACAGAGAAATACGAAGGAAATTGGAAACAGGTTCGTGTTTCCCAATTTCCATTTATAATTGAGGTTGAAAGATTTTTTGGTTGCTCGTCGTCTTTGGAAGGAAGCGGGGTGGAAGAACTGACATGACTAGAACTCCTACGTGTAGTAGATATGGACAGGACTACACTATAATATCAACAATAAAAGGAAACTAACAAAAACGGGTCTGATAAAGCTAATTTGTCATGTGGCAGGTGAAGCACCAAAAAAGACACCTATGAATGATCGCGAAAGATCTCCAACGTCTTGCTTTTCTCCTTCAGGAACGTCTTTTCTCCCACTTCCTAATTCAATTTGAACGCCCAGATCACACCAAAATGTCGAAGGAACCTGATTTTTATCCAAGGTAATATTTGGCAGCAACGTCAATGCAAAAGTTAACGTTTAGAGTTCTTTTTAGGGAAAAATTAATGATTTTCTGTTTTACTGCTGGCACTTCCGCATTGCAGTTGCTCTTTCTGATTACCTACTGAAAATCAGAACCATTCCCAAACTTCATGCGTTTAATATTTTTGTTAACAAATGACTGAAGCCAGGAAAGATAGCTGCAGTGAAACTGATGGAAGGACTAATAAATTCTTCTCTTCCATCAAGACCTTATTTTCTGCCGACCATTCGATTTTTGAATGTTCAAATCACAGCTTATACACAGTAGGTTGATGATCAGGTGTCGACTGAACTTTCGATGATTGTGGAGGTTGAATAAGAAGTTTGAGATCCTTCATTGTGAACTTGAATTAAGCTCTTCGTTTCACCGACTCGCACAGCCTTCTACTGGAACTTAACTGTATCATTCCATCATTTCCTAGATTTGTAAGACTAATTGGCATCTACTCATAGACAGCAAGACCTGCTTAGAGTGGTCCTGATAAACTAACATGCTTAGCCTTCTATAGTCTGTCAAGAGTGTTAATGGTCCTATTCTTCTTCAACTTTGAGAAGAAGCAGTTTTTTCGGTTTCAGTTTTCTGCAATAGGTGAAATGCTGGTGTCTCCCATGATATGGCTTATCTATTGCTAGAATGTAAGCACAGTAGCTCCAGCCTCTTCTTCTCATGTCTACTACCACCAGGCAGCATGCAATTGTGGCATTCCTCACAGGTCAGCTGACAGATGAACCTCCTCAAGATGGTTGAGATTATCCCCTAGACGTCAGAATCTAGCACAACGAAGTTAATTATAATTCAGCGCTCGGTCCTTGATGTTACACAATGTAGTACGCTCTCTCACATTTCCCGTTGTCACGTAAGTAATTAATTCTCCACATTCCCGTTTCGACTCTCGTCATCTTTCAGAATGAATAAAGATACGACATCGTGGAAGCAATCGCGTCGGGATTCAGAAGACTCGAAAGTAAATTGGGGACTTTTGGATCTCGATCGAGATCGCGAAGCCGACATCGCAGACCTCTTTCACGCTCGTCGCGGAGGTCCCGTAGGGCTCGGCGACATCGGAGCAGCTCAAGCTCTTCCTGCCATCGATCATCGTATGATCTTTGGTACTCTCGTTCCCCGACCCTTTCTCCTCGTAGGGGAAACGAGGAATCTAGAGGACCTTCACTCATTTCGAGGAGTTTGTTGGAAGCTAGGAGTCCTATCAATAGGAAAAGTCCGGAAACCCGTGAAAATAGCCCCTTGAGGCTAAATTGTTCACCAATTTCTGACCGTCCGGATACCAGAAAATTTGAGGTACAAGTATCTGGTGGTCCTTTTATCTCTCAACCGACAACAAACCCCAAAGGGGATCCGATCATTGAGGGGACCCTCAGTGACGTCATCCAGGCCGAAGTCACCGGCGATGACGTCATTAACCTCGGGTTTGGTCCTATCCTCGATCTTCTAGGTAAAGATCTAGAGGCTGGGAACCCCAATAGGGCCTTCGTCCTACATGATCAGGTTGTGCCTCGTTGGCGACACACCATTGGCGAACTACACTTGAGGTAAGTTAGTTTGATTTCTCAATTATTCCCTTCTACATACAAATATAACTCCCCTCGCAACTCCTCAACATTACCACACACTTCCACATAACTCATCTTGAACTTTGGATGCTCAACGAGAGATCCAAGCAATCCACGCTGTCCACATTCTCCTGGCACATATTATCTCTAATATACTGGAGATACAAGATCGGGTATGGCCTGGGTATTCGAAGAGAATTGCAAAGTAGGAAATAGGTTTTTAGAAGAAGAAAAGCATTGTCCTAGCAGACAGACTGCACTAAACAGGGATATTCCAAGAGAGAAAAGCCAAGCACAATGCTCAAAACAGTCTACTTTTCTAGTGGTGCATACCTACACTGGGCAGTACATGCTAAATAGGCCATCAATCTAATGAAACGAAACTGTAATTCAACACATAAAGAAGAGTTAAACTGTTAAAGTGACTGGCGTCCCCAACTCTACCACAATGTACGGAAAATACAAAGCACTATGCATGTTTTTTGTTTTTTTTTACAAGGTCACACAATATCACCGTCAGAGCCTCTAGGAACTACACATGAAATTCACTCCACAACAAAGAACTACTAAGGCAGTGATATGAACAGTTCGCATCGTAGTAGATACCTAATAGGCCCTACTCAGTACCAGCACGACGACTCAAATTTTCAAGTACTAACGATAATCCCTGGTACTGGGACTTAGGCCTTCTCTTAAAGCTTCATCAGACAACTAAGCATTCCTTCCAAACCAGTTCGTGGGTAGACGTAAAATCAAAATTGACCCAACAATTCAAACGTAACAAAACGGCATCATAAAATGAAACTCAAAATTAATAGAAAACAAAGATAGAATGTTTGATCCACAATAACGTTTGGTAAAATTAATGAAACTTGAAGACTAGGACAATGGCCGAGCCGGTTTTGACTGAATCAAACTGTACAGTCATTTACAGAACCTCAATAAATGTCAACAATTGATTTTTTTTTTTAATAATTATTTTTTTCTAGTTTCTCATTTTCGCTACGAATATTTTCACCTAAAGTACAAAAAGAAAACTTTGCAACGCGCAAAAACTAATTTGTTTCTAATAAATTCTACTACGATCAATAATCAACTAAAAAAATCATCAACTACAAACACCCAAACTCAAACTAGCTGTTTGTGTATTCCGCGTGAACAACATGACACCTTTCCTCATTCTTAGATACCTGTGTATGTTTGGGTGCCTTTTCCCTTTGATGTGGTAGTTTTGGGTGAGGATAGAAGGAGTTGGTTGGTTCCAAGTTATAAGTAGCGAGAAAGTAGGAAGAGAAGAAGAATAAGAGCAAGAATGTTGAAAGTGTTTTTTGTTCATCTGTTGAAGAAACATCTAACTAAAATTCATATTTTTCTTCTACCTTCAATTATTAATCTTCTTCATTTCTTCTGTAGCGTCTCAAGCTTGGAAAAACTGTAGAATGGTTGAATAAGTTTTATGTTCATTCGTTGATACATCTAACTCAACTTCGTAGTCTTCTTCAAGTTTCCATTCTCAATCTTCTTCATTACTTCTCAAGCGTGTCAAGCTAGAAAAAACCATAAAATGCTTGAAGAAGTGTCTATCGAACTCTAATTCATATTGTTCTTCAACTTTAATTCTCCACCTTCTTCATTTCTTCTGTGGCATCTCAAGCTAGAAAAAACCATAGAACACTTGAAGAAGTGTTGTGTTCATTCGTTGAAACATCGAACTCTAATTCATATTCTTCTTCAACTTTCCTTCTCCACCTTCTTTATTTCTTCTGTGGCATCTCAAGCTGGAAAAAACCATAGAATACTTGAAGAAGTGTTGTGTTCATTCGTTGAAATATCTAACTCCAATTCATATTCTTCTTCAACTTTCCAGTTCTCAATATTCTTCATTCAGCTGTTTCTGTTTCATAACTGTTGAATGGTAGGTACATTATCGGACATGTTCCCAAAATTACTGCACTTCTGTGTAACGCCAGTCAAATTCTTCCTGGGTTTTCAGGTTTTGTGCGAATTCAAACCAAAAATGGTAAGTAGTTGAAAAACATGTGCGTTACAATTATTTGGCATTAAACTCGATTTTACTTTAATATTTCTCACGTTAATTGAAGATGAAATTTATAGGACTTGTCCTCACTTCGATATCACAAGCCTCAGAAGACCAGATCTTCTTACTTCATGTCAAATCAGCTTGCTTGTATCCAATATATCAAAAAGTTACGTTTCGATGAGTAATTGAATCGATTTTAGTTCATCTTACTTCAATTCCCATAGGCTGGTATGGGATTGTATCATGTACCTTTTACTTCACTCTCCAAGCTATTAAGTACACCCTTACAAGCAAGAATTGTACTAGTTGGTGTTAATCGAACTGCTAGCCGAGGGAAACATCTTCAGGTGTACAAGATCATCAACATTTCATCAGAATGAATACGCTCAACTACTTCCATCCTCACAAAAAAACCTGCACATTTTTAGATACTTAGTACCTACGATCAACAAGAAACGTAAAAATCAGGTAAGGGAAGGTCGACAGTTCCTAAATTCTATAATTTGCAACTAACTTATCAATTTTAGCCTCTTGGGAGGGTTTAGAACGATGTTCCAATTTCAATAGAAATTCAATATCGAGTGATTTTCCACTTCCTGATACGTTTGAAGCACCAGTTTCACATTCACATACATGGTAAATGAAGGTTTCGCTCGAGTACCTTGTTTATATCGGTCGGGAAAAAAGTTTTCAAAGTTCCAATAAAAACAAATTTAAGGTTCTAGAGGTCGTGGGGAAGTACAATTATTTACAATACATCAAGAGGACAACCTTTTTGCCGAAAAATCCCTGTTCAACTACAGTTCCTATATACACATGACTACGATTTTCAATTCTTTTTCCCAACTGGTGTAAAACGACTAATAAATTCGATCTAAAAAGTATGACAAAAAATAACATGACAAAACCAATACAAAAAAATTGATCATTTGAGAAATTCGAACGTTTGATAATCAATATTGATTATTGCAGGTTCAAAAAATTAATTTGATTACAACTAATTTCACGAATAACGTAACTGACTAACAAACAATTTTTCAACAAGAAAAAAAAACTAGGTTCAAGCGACCTGAACTTCAGAGGTGGGCGTCGGCTGTTCGTCACCTTTCAGCTTCAGTTTTTCCATTTCAGCTTTGAAGTTGTCGATATCTTGCTGGCTGTGAACAGGGAAATACGCAGTATGAGGTTACTTATCCTTCAGTATTGTGGTGGAGGAAAACGAAGGTTGCAACGGAACTCCAGAACTAAACTGTAGAGGCAAGCATGCCTTGATACGAGATAGATCTGGAGTAGGGCTACCCTTCCCGCATTTCCAGCACATTTTGCGCTGAAATTGTCCGCAGTTTTTCGAGAATATAGTTCTATATCTTTCCTCTTTGCAAAGAAAAGAGTATTACTTGAAAAAAGGGTCGACAATGAAAAGTGAACATTTTCACTAATACACTGAACATTATTTTCTAACAAAATTTTCTAATAAGAATGTTCAGCATGTTGTTTTGAGTTCCTATGTTCCTAATCAAAATTAAGTTCGATCAATTTATAGTGCAACAATATGGACTTGAAAAATAAATTTTTATTCTTTGAAGAAAATAATGAGATAGAAAATCTAGTCCAAGTATAAAATGTATGTAGGTATATTAAAATTTCTGTTATGAAATCTCTCAAGCCACACTGTTATTTTTAAAACAGATGATTAATTGTTCAAAATAAAATATGAAATATGAATACGACAATTTTCAAGTTTATACACCTATTTTTCCAAAACTAAGACAGCTAAAGTGACATGCATTATCTTCACTCTACAACTAAATGTGATTATCCTTCGTAGTAACTCATTGAATGTCTGTTTTTAATTAACACCTAACTCAATGCCTCGTGAAATTTCACTCAAGAGAATGAGTACCTATAACAATAAATCTTGTAGAAATGAGTAATTTCACCGAATCTTGTTTGCATTTTTCCTGAATAGTTAATGGTGTGGGATAGATGAAAATCGGGCTGATTTCGGAAAATACGTCTCCTTTTATTTTTGGGAGGCAGTCAAAATGTTTTATTTCAAAACTAACCGGGAAAACGGACGTGGAGTGGGAACGCTCGCTGATTGGGCTGTTCGGATCACCGTCTCCTCCCAGTGTTGCCCGATGGGACGACGAAATCGTGTTTTCTAAGAGAAAAGTTATCAAACAAAAACAGAGGAAGCCTAATTTTCCCCATCTCGCTTTTTCCATTTTTTTCTTCAGTTTTTCGATTTCGAACTTTACTGTTTCATGAAATTTTGCATCTGGGGACTATAGATTTCTCGATCTCAGCGCTTCATGCGGCCATAAATGAACTATTCCAGCATGACGTCATTTTCCCGGTTTTTTTTAAACATTCGTATTTTCTACACTGTTTTATTTATCCGTAAATTAGGAAGTTCGGGCTGAAAGTTTGCCTTAGGAGGTTTTTAGAGGTGCTGAATCCGATTTTGGGGTCAAAAATAGGAAATTCCGACATGGTGAAATTCCTCATTATGCAAGATGAAAGCAGTAATTTTTCAACGATCTAGGTGTTGCGGGTATTCCCGCGCTGGAAAGTTGAGATTTTCGCAAGTTGCGGAATTCTAGCGCTTTAAATTTAGGAAAAGAAAGAGCGGGAAATTGGCAGCCCTACTCTGGAACAATGGAAGTGTTCTCAATCTTAACCCTTTAGGGACTGATTTACGGGACGCGCGTCGGCCACCCAGGCCTCTATTAAAATTGCATCACCGACCCCCTGGCCTGAATTGTTTTGCCAAAATCGGCGGGTGCGCTGCGCTCGCAGTTTTTCTTATATTTCTCAGCTCAGCTTTATCAAATTTCTTTCGAATTCTTACACAATAATCTTTATATATTTATTGATGTTATGACAAGTCAAAATTGAAATATAAACAGGCATTGAAGGTTTATAGTTAACAGAAACCAAAAAACAAATACTCCTCAGGTTCTATAAATGCATCACTTTCTTCATCTTCTACATACTCTTCTTCCTCATCACTAAGACCATCCGTAATAATTTCGCGAATCTCATCATCGTCATAAACACTTTTTTCGGACATTGCACAACGATACATCAATCACAACTGCGCGTCAACTAAAATCTACAGGTGACACACGTTTGAAAGGGTGCTGAAGAGGTAAGGGGGGAAGGGAGGGTTGGAAAAGAGGTACAACGGTCAAACAACAATTCAGAATAGTGGTAGTACCAACAAAAATCCAATAGATAGCAGGGGAGGTGAGAAAGAGACACATTCTAGTAGAAAAAACAGGCGACGGATATATCCGTCGCTGGGCCACCTGAGCAGATTGGGGCTGACGGATATATCCGTCGCTGGGCCTACAGAGCAGATTGAGGCCGACGGATATATCCGTCGGTAGTCCCTAAAGGGTTAAGTATTTTTTGTTTTAAACAGTAGACCTTCCAAGTATTTTTGCGTCAAATGACGCACAGTCTTTGATGATAATCTTCTCTTTGAGAGACAGCTGATGACATCCGTGACGGTGATGATTGTTTACTTTTTTACATTTGTTAATCAGGTATACCCATTATTTGTGATGGTAGTTCATAATGTTCGAACATTTCGGCGAGTATCAACTGTGGACTCATTGATCTTTTTATTCATAATTCCAAGGCCCCAGGTTACAGTCTCAATACTATAATTACCTTTGGAAACTAGGTTTTTTTTGTTGAAACATTACATTATGTAGGTACCTAATACTCAATTATTTAGCTGTAAATTTGATTCTGTCCAAATCAATTAAAAAAAGATGCAAATAATTACACAATAGTTTATTATTTTACTGTGAAGATCACCAGTCTGGATTTGAACTCGGCTTTTTCATTAATACTTCCTACAAACAAATGTGACGATCGACCCAACAAACAATGGGGTATTTCGGTCAATTTTTTTTTTCAAGAGAGTATGGCTCAGGAATAACGGTAATCGGGTCTGTTTGTCGAGAAAATGTTTTTAAAAAATCAGAGAAGCTAAGGAAAGTTGAAGATTTGAATGGTGTGACGTAGCTAGCCAATTGTGACGTAGCTAGCCAACTGTCTTTGAAAAAAGTATCCATGCACAGAAACCCTTGGAAGACCTCTTGGATACTACAAAATACTACTCACACATGCGCGCGGCGTAGTCCTTGCCTAGTGTGTGTGCATTTATAGCGGCCCGCCTTTTTCAAACGTGTGATCTCTTTAATTAATTTTTCTACCACATGTTATAGTATCATTGGGCTTAAAGTTGTAGTATATAGGTTTTCAAGGGTGCTAAATCCAAATTTGAGGTCAAAAACCTGAATTTCCGACCCACCGAAATACCCCATTCTCTGTCAAATTGATTGGGAATGAAAATCAAAGGAATAAAACTCCTCCTTAGCCGAGCTTTCCGTAAATTGATCACCTTCCTCAGGGCTCGATGGATGTTACTTTACTGAGTGAACATCACATCAGCGTCAATTAACAACCAAGTAGGTAACGATGTCACCATTGCAGGTAAAATGAAAAAATGCAATAGCTCTAAATCTTCATTTCCCACCACTTATGGTGACATCTTTGTCTACTTGATTGTTACTTTTGTGATGATCACTTAGTAAAACATCCTTCGAGCCCGAGGAAGGTGATGAATTAACAGAAAGCACGGCAAAGGAGGAGTTGTATTTCTGTGGATCCCATTCCCAATCAACTTGACACCACCACCAACAAGCAATAACATCGCTGTCACGATCTCATTACGAAATTTGCCCAACTGAGTGACATGAAACTATTCAAAGGAACGAACCGTCTCCAATCACCTAACTACATTCAAAGAAATTGATCAACTGAAATTTGAATGGAATTTATTTATTTATTTCCGTCATATAACAGATTGGGAACTAGATTATTAGTCATATCAATGTACTTTAAATACCTCAGAAGAAGTTAGATTTTCTTTCATCTGAAGCTACCTTGGGACTAATGAGTAATGCCGTTTCAATAATTATTAGAGGCACTCCGTAATTCTTTTTTGCAGGCAAGTTTGTTCGACTTGTTCAGCCATTGAGAAGGCACGATCAGCAATTGTGGGAGTTGAAAAGTTCATCACGTTTCAACCAACAGTAACATTGATTGAAATAAACTAATAAACGCCAGCCAAAAGATAAGTCACCTGATTTGAACGAGGAGAATGCCGTTGATGACGTTGAGCATGTCCAGGACACTACCAGTCGAAGGAGGTTGAATCTGGATTGGTGGAAGGTTAGCTCCAGGTTTCCCCGTGTAGATCTCGTTCATCTTCTTCTGAAGGACGACAGCCTGGTGGGTGAGGTGTCTTAGACATTCGGAGGATTCTTTGGTTTTGTCGTGGTCTTCGCCCAACTGTCAGTAGAAAATGCATCGTAAAAATTCTAAATTTAAAAGTCTAGAAAAAAGATTGTAAGTTAAGTAACACAAGTAGTGGTAGTTCAATTTCTTGGTCATAATATGACCATAATTCATTATATAGCATTTTCACGTCAAATAGGTTTTACACGTCAATTTGGAAATTTTCCATTTCAAATTGGTGGATGACGGAAAACGTTTGTTTCACATCCATTTTAAACGCCGCGACGCTAGCCCGCTTAGAAGGCGGAAAACCCCGGTGCTTCTGAAAATACCTACTCCGTGCAACATAACGAAGACATTCCACCCGTCCCTTCCAACTGCCATTCTTTCTAAGGCGTCTGATCACGCGTTGATTTGTTTTTACTGCTTTCCCAAAATTTAATAATGTATTTATGTCATCTTCCAATTTGAAATGAAAAACCTCCAACGTGAAAATGTTATAATTTATGACGCAATCTGATTAGTGTACTATAAATGAAAAAAAGAAACCAAGAACGAGAAAATTTTACGTATGGAATACAAGAAAAGTTGCTGTTGATCATCCCATGGAACAAAGAAAGTGCCTTCAAAATGGAAATGCACGATGGGTAATTGTGGTTTTTGACATTTTCATGTCTTTGCTTTGGCACATAAACTGAAAAATCGTCACGAAAAAAACTTGCTCACGCGACCAATAAACAAAATAGACTCACTGTGTTGCGTAGAGAACAATCAACTGTTTTCTTAATTCACTACCTTGTTGTGTAGTGGTTGACATAAAAATGTCCCAATGTGTTGCAGACTCGTATGCAAGCATTTCATCTTAAAATTGCAAATTCAATTTATCTCAATAAGGGTCAACCAACTCAAAACAACGCGATTACGAGCGACGCTGAGTGGAGTAACGACAAGTCACAACTAGGTAAGTGTAATTTTTTCTCATCTTATAAGTTGAATTGACCCCTACTAACGGGAAAACATTCACCTTTGAACAGAGTTTCAGGGCATGAAAGTGAACAGCAGCTAGCCACCTGTGTCTAGATTTCAGTACACGTGAAACGGACCTCTGAGATCCACGGCTCTCTACTAGAATACTCAATAGTTAGATTGGAAGATGAAGAAAGAACCCAAGACTGACCTGGTGTTTGTAGATGGCGTACGTTTCTTTCTCGCTGTTGAGCGCTGAGCGGAAGTCACCCATACAGCTTTGAGTTCGAGCCACCAGGTGGTAGCTGACAGCCACTTTGAGGGACTTTGGACCGAAGTACTTCATATTCAATTCCAAGGCTTTTTCAAGGAACCTGAGTGAGAGTTCGTACTCACCAACCGCATGAAGTATCAAACTAATATTGCTCTGAAAATCAAAGGGACCGTTTAAAATTTGACAGATGGGAATAAAATAACGACGATTATATTGACAGATGGGAATATAATAACGCATTCAGGATTTAGTAGGAGTAATTCCTACTTAAAAGTAGTTGAGATTAGTTTTGAGTAGTTTCAGTACAATATTCCTAATACTAGTCGTGGCTCGGTCTTCATGATGGAAACCAAACTCGTGTAGCCACAAAAATACAACTAGGGTAAGCTATTTCGAAAACTTACGTCGAGAAGTGCGATTTCTGGATGTTTTTCTCCGCAAACGAGAAGAGCAAGGTACCGCGCCCTGTAGAGGAGTTTAAGAGCCGTGCTTACTTGACCATTGGCGAAGCAATAGAGAGCCAAGTGTGTCTGAAAATAGACCAATATGGTGAGAATAACATTGTAAAACAACGGAAACAGAGCGATACGAAAGGGTACATAAATATAGCATATGGTCTAACTTCTGACGTGAAAACTTAATGCACATAACTATGGAGACAGACTGAAAGCTATGTAGTCGAAAGGTGAAACCACTCATTCAATTCAAATTAGTAATAATTGAAATCTACGGAAAGTTGCTCTTCACGTCATGACGTCGTCGAGCATCCGAGTTATTCCATGAATATCAAGATAGCAGCAAGTGATCACCCGTTTAGGCCAGAATTTTCTAAATATAGTTGGGTTTTCTACGAGCACATCACCTTCTTTTAGCTCCTTATTTAACGTTCACCTTTTGGCTCTCACTAATAGTGCAGGAGATACTTGCAAACCCGAAGCTATCCATCAATATTGTTGAGCTGTCCGCCAAGCCCTTCTGAACAAACGTTATCAGGGATTTCTGGTCTCAAAGGATTCATGGTAGCCATCAGTATCAAGATGTCAAGGAAACGCAAGTTCGCCACAGCAGCGCGGGCTTGTTCGCTTGCATCACAATAATCAATCATTTATTAAGTAGGAAATTCAAAGCATCTGGCCAACTTCAACCAACATCAATAATCAAAAATTGACTAGGTGTCTTGTGGTTCGCAAGCACTGACTATACAGGAGAAACTCCCTGCCTGCCTTTAGTGAGATTGTCAACACAAGGTTTGGGATGAAAATATTCGACATTGTAGGCCAGGAGTCCACATATCTGCACCACCGGGCAGGGTTCGATTCTACAAGTAATTTGCAACAAAAAATGTCTCCTAGGAATTTTTTCTTAGAGGCTTTGTTTTCGAGTTATTTCACTTTCAAGATTTTTTTCGTGTTTTCGACCTTAGCCTTAGCCTTAGCCTTAGCCTTAGCCTTAGCCTTTTCTAAAATGGCTGTAACTTTCTTAATTGATGAAGTAAATTGAAATTTGATTTTATCATTGGAAAGAGCGTCAAATTTCCTATCTCCCTGATGGGGTTTTTGAAAATTTCAAATGAAACAATGGGTGTAAAATAAGCCAAAAGTAAAGAATTGGTAGTTTTGAAAATTTTCACTTCTTTCAAAGTTTTCAAGCCCTTTCTGGGTTAAACAGGGTACAACTGAGTCCTCGACCCCAACTTGCTATGTATCGAAAAGATAAAGCTTTCCGCAATTGATCGGGACGATATTTTCAAGACAGAGGGCAAAACTTGGGTAAGTCAACAAAGTGGAAGAGTCATTAATAACCCAGACCTCCCTTAATGACAATTTTGGATAAAACGAACAACGAGATTGAGCCCTTCGCCCAAAGGAAAAGGCTTGAAAAGTACTATTTGTTTGTCGAGGAGATCGGAAAGTGTTACCATTCGATTCAGCGTCAAAAAGTCCGTAAAATTTCAAGTCAAATGATTTATTAAGTTGGAAAGCATTTCTGGTGAAAAACGCCGATTTACACCCGAAAATGAACGTTTTCTGCCCTAAAAACGTCGTTTTCTAACTGAATAAGTGGTGTTTTAGAAAAAATGACTACGCCGTTAGAAAGCTGGGATTCACATGCAACTTTTAGCTTACAGCATGGGAATTTCTGTTCACGACGTTTCGAGAATCAAACTTTGAAAAAAGTGAAAATTTTCGAAACTTTACCAATTTTTTACTTTTGGCTTATTTTACACCCGTTCGTTTCATTTGAAATTTTCTAAAACCTCATCAGGGAGATAGGAAATTTGACGGTCTTTCCAATGATATAATCAAATTTCAATTTACTTCATCAATTAAGGGAGTTACAGCCTTTTTTGTGATGTAAGGTCGAAAACTCAAAAAAAAAATTTTAAGTGAAATAACTCGAAAACGAAGCCTTTAAGAAAAAATTGCTAAGAGACATTTCGTCCCTATACCTGGTAAACCATGTAAGTCGGTATTTTTTCGAAAATAAGGTTTTAAGCTTTTCAGGTAAATTAGGGTCGCTTGATTCATTTAGAGAAACCGTTTTCCAATCTGATGAATAGTTTTTTACCCAGAAGGCATTGAAAAAACGAGTAAGTCGGTTACCTATTTTTTCGCCGGAAAACCATGTAAGTCCTGTGTATGCCTTCATAAGAGTGAGCAGCTCACGCTGGTGGCAAGTTTCCATCAAAGATAGTCAGTTTTTTTTTAATTTTTCCATGTAAAAGTTTACAAAATCATAAATGGAGTTCGGAGAAAGTGATCATAAATAGAGACCTTTTTATTAGTCTCAATTTCAGCTATAAATTCCACTCCTTGTGTTCTGCAGACACGTGATTTTCCATACTGTGGCCAACCTTAAGATCACGGCCTACCTACGTGTTATTCCGCATTGTTTCTAAATTATTTTTACATTATTTAGGAGGATAATTTTAGATGAATTGATTGATTTGTTGGCTGTTTGACGTAGCTGTAATGCTGATGTTAGAAAGAACAAAAAGAGATTAGTAGTGTGCTATTGGTCTGCTTATGTTTTACAGGAAACTCTGTAAAATTAATGATACAAGAGATAATAATTGAGGAAATCCATCTCTGACCAATCCCTAACTCCTTACCCATCCCTAACCCATATCAAACCCATCCACAGCTCATCTCCAACCCAGCCCTGTCCTATCCCTAACCCATCCATAACCCATACCTAACTTATCCCAAGTTCATCCCTAATCCATCCTCAGTTCTTACCCTACCCAGCCCGGATCTATCTATAACCCCTACCCGTGATCTATCTAACCCAACCCGTCCCTAACTCATCCCTGTCCCATCCCCAACCCCTAATCCGTTCCTAGCCCATCTCCAACCTATCCTTAAGCCCTATCCCATCCCTAACCCATCCTCAACCCATCCCTAGTCCATCTCTATCCCAACCCCTAACTTATACCCAGCCCATCCCTAACCCGTCCCTAGCTCATACCCAACATGTCCCTAACCCCTAAACCATACCTAACTCATCCCTTGTTTTAATGAAACAAAAGTACCTAGTTGCCTAACACTTAAATTCAATACATACCTGCCTAGTTACGGTTGTGATAGGTAAAGTGTTCCTATAAGTAATGGTTTTAATTTAAGAAATGGTAATTGAGGAATCGGTAGTATAATAATTTATTGCTCAACTCTAGTAATATTAAGACTGAACACTGTCATTTTGACTCAAGGAGCCTTAAAGTTGGACTGTGTATTACTCAACGCCTATGAATTTTCATTTAAATATTTTCCTTTTGCATCGATTTGGGTATTTTGTGTAACCTTGAAACCTGGAGAGAAAAAAATTAATAATATTCCTAATAATTAAATAACCCAAGCTAGGTATATTTTCATGAAAATCAAATTGAAAACCATGTAAGTCGGGTGTCAAAGGCTGGGTAAAAGCATGTAAGTCCATTTTTTCGTTCGCTAAAGTTAATTTTGATGAAATTAGTCTCAGGCTCTTTGAAATACTACTGTTACCACCTGTTTTAAGGAATGGAACGAAAAAACTTATTGCATATGGAATGAAAACTGAATTATTTAGTTTTTAGTGTCCCCTGTAAAATTTGATAAACTCGACTTACATGGTTTACCAGGTATAGGGACGATTTTTTGTTGCAAATTAGTAGTAGAATCGAACCCTGCCCGGTGGTGCGCCCGAAAGGGTGACACCCTGTATAACACTCAACTCACGTATTCAGTGATAGTGTATGGATGGTCGATCCCGTTGACCCTCTCAGACATCAGGACAGCTTTCTGTTGGATGGCCATGGCCTCGGCATGGTCACCCATGATGTAGTTGAGGCGAGCCAGCATCCTCAGACACTGAGCGATCTCTGGATGCATCGCACCGTAGACGTTGTTGAGCAAATTGAGAGCTTCGTTGATCAGCTCGTACCCTTCTTTGAGGAAGCCCTGCTGAATTTTGTTTTGGCCTGTTGTGTAGAAGTTGTACGCGTCGCTGGCCTGAAATATACAAAAACGTAGGTTAGATGACGGAATTTTTCATTGGCTAAAGTAAGTATTGGTTCGGCGAGCGTAGAGCACTTTACACAAACGGGAACTAAAGTCCTTCGTTATTACTGAAGATGACCTGAGCGCCGAAACAAAATCAACTTCAACACATCACCTTGGACAATGCCTCTACAACTATTCTCCGTTCTCTGAATTTCCGAGAGAACCGGTTCAGTAGTGAACGACACATGTAATTCAAGTAACTAGCAAACTTACTCGAGGATTGATATGCTTCACAACTGGGAATATGTTGACGATGTCTTCTTCGAAGAATGTGAACTTATTTTTAGTATCAAACGAATATTCCCGCAGCAGAATTTGTATTCCGGTTTTGAGGCAGAAAGACCTGTAATAGACAGTGATAAATGTAGCATTACCTTGATACGTCAGTAGCACTTTCAATACAGTAGGTACCCAAGAAAGTACTAATTGAGCGATACAATTAGCATTTGATACTGCTCATCCAATGTTTTGAAGTTTTAGGAAGGGGCATAGGTAATTTTGTTGTAGGAATATCCTTCACAATATCCTACTACTGAGACATGTTATAAGAAAGTTATTATATAGCATAAGCAAACTGAATTAAACCTTTAACAAACTGAATTTATCCTTTCGCAAACTGAATTAAATTTTTTGCAATTTGATTTAAACTTTTCGCAAACTGAATTAAACCTTTTGCAATTAGAATGAACCCTTTCACAAATAGAATTAAACCTTTCGCGAACTGAATTAAACTTTTCGCAATAAACAAACAATTTAATAAATTTTCAATAAACCAAATGATAATAAATAAACACGTTATCAACTATCTATACATAAATATGTTCTAAAGTAAACTATCTCATGAATAGTCTGATTTTTCAAGAAAGGGGAAGGTTAGTGGAGGGGTTGGCCTGTAGCTGCAGTAGGAAGTACGAGATACATGTCCATGACGTAGTTTGAACAGTCTAAAGCACTTACAGAAGACACGCTCCTTGCAATGACATCAGACAAATTATGCTCACCTCGTTGAGCCAGAATCTTCCTTGCTTCGTTTTTGATTTTTGAGAACGCTTTTTCAACGGGATTGAGCATGGGCGAGTAAGTTGCCAAAAACTTTACCCCCATATCTGATTCTGCGAAAAACTGATTTAACTATAGTAGAATGGAGAATGAGGAATTTCACCGATTTCTGTTTGCATTTTTCCTGAATAGTTAATGGTGTGGGATAGATGAAAATCGGGCTGATTTCGGAAAATAAGTCTCCTGTTATTTTTGGGAGACAGTCAAAATTTTCAATTTCAAAACTAACCGGGAAAACAGACGTGCAGCGGGAACGCTCGCTGATTGGGCTGTTCGGATCACCGTCTCCTCCCAGTGTTGCCCATTGGGACGACGAAATCGTCTTTTCTAAGAGAAAAGTTATCAAACAAAAACAGAGGAAACCTAATTTTCCCCATCTCGCTTTTTCTATTTTTTTCTTCAGTTTTTCGATTTCGAACTTTACTGTTTCATGAAATTTTGCATCTGGGGACTATGGATTTCTCGATCTCAGCGCTTCAAGCGGCCATAAATGAACTATTCCAGCATGACGTCATTTTCCCGGTTTTTTTTTTTAAACATTCGTATTTTCTACACCGTTTTGTTTATTCGTAAATTAGGAAGTTCGGGCTGAAAGTTTGCCTTAGGGGGTTTTGAAAAGTGGTTTTGGGAGGTGCTGAATCCGATTTTGGGGTCAAAAATAGGAAATTCCGACATGGTGAAATTCCTCATTCTCGCGTTGTCCATAATTAGCAGGACGCCGTCTGTGGAATTTTGTAACTTCAGTTCCAGCTTCCTCGGAAACTCACGGAAAACTTCCGCAGTTGTGGTTCCAGAAGTTACAATTTTGGAATGCAATGTTGAGGGGAAGAGAAGGGCGACTCTACACAGTGAAGGCCAATGAAAGTTTTCCAGTCCACAGAGGAGTAATTGACCATTCACAGGGAAGTAATTGACCGTCCACAGATAAGGTATTATTTTGGGGACTCCACTCACTCTTATGTCCTCTGATCATGTTTGATGCAGAGGATTAATTTTATGAAAGGTTCACTTGTAATTGGGAAAGGTTTAATTCAGTTTGCTAAAGGATTAATTCAGTTTGCTAAAGGATTAATTCAGCTTGCTAAAGGTTTAATTCAGTTTGCTAATGCTATACACAAAAGTTTATTATGAGACAACCAAATAGCTTCGGAAAATAGATTTACGAGTACGAGACATTTTAACGAAATCTCAGCAACTCAACACTTTTTAAATAAAACGAGCCAAACGTATTTTTATCAAACAATCACATGACCTTTATAATGTTACTAATGACTATAACCTCTAATCAATATTCAGTACTGCTAACGTCAGTAGAATGGTTTTCTATAATCTTGGGAACAGCTGTACTCCACTGGCCAGATCAATCAATGCTTTGTAGTAGCCAGATGAAGATGTTTTTTCCGAGTCAGAACAATACATCCTGTCTGTGAGAGGCAATCTCCTTACATACTAAAGCAAGGATCAAGACCACACGACTCAGCTTCAAAATACACAATGGACAAATAAATTGCCCAATTTACCTGAGGAGAGATATTTTCTGGAGGCAGTACATTTCCATGGCAGCATCAACATTGTCGGCTTTGAGTTCCCAGTCGTAATAAGCCTTGAGCTCGCTCTTGAGTTGTGACCATAGCGACTTAGGAGTGAGGTTGGCCCATTCATTACTGTCCGCGAGTAACATGTTGAGGCGACCTTTCCTTTTGCCGTTTTGCTTCCTCCTTTTTGACGACTTGCTCATGACCTGAAGAGTTGAAAAATGAGGATCCATCAATGTATGGGGAGTCACGATTTGAATGGTAATCGTTTCAGGCGTGTAGTTAGGGGGTTTATTACCTCATCGGAAACTTGTTGAGGATGATGAGCCTGGCACGAAGAGAGGAAGCAGTTCAAAAAATGGCTGATAGCTGCCGAAAGACTCATCATTTCCGTATTCTGCAAACATATCAAAAGGTTTTGTAAGAGGATTAAAATGAGCTTTTTTTCAAACGATAAAATAATTGAAACATATTTTGAAAGATTTCAATCTACTCACTTGCATGTAAGTGTTGAACAGATGTTTCGCTGAGCGCGTGATGAGTTCGGAAACGGCTATGCTATGGAGGTATTCCAACTGACTAACTTTCGAGAGCATGGTCGTGATTTTACCGAGATATCTGATGTTGATTCCGCGCGAGTGTAGACTGTCGGACAGAGTGACGCCATCCATGGGAGCAGCGGAGTGGTCCAGGATTTCCCGAATCTGAAAAAAAGAGCATATAAGAGGAAAATAATCTTGAGGAGTTCAAACACACTAACCTCTCAGTTTTTGTATGGAGTAGCAAGAAGCACATCTGTCATAGCTACAGATAATGAATGTATGCCACTGATCAATCAGAAGAAGGAAGTAATATTTTGGTTTATTATTTTCAATAATGAACCTTTGGAATCGACCAAGAAAAAAAAAATGTTAACACCTCTCAAAATTTGATGGTTTACGTTTCAAGGTACGTAGAATCCAAAAATCGAATAAAAATTTGGCCGTCCGTCCGCCGTACGCGGCACTTTTGCCACTTAGCATTGACCGATTTTGATGAAATTTGGTATGTAGGCTCCATTTGGGGTCTAGTTGTGCCCCGAAGATTTTGGTTGATGTAGGTCACTTCTAAGGGTTCCAAAATCAATTTTGAAATTTTGAAAACGCCCTAACTTAAAAAAATTTGATATAAAGGTATTGTTTTTCCTTTAATTTAAGATTCTATAGAATTTTTTGAGACCACCCGGAGCTCTGTAGGACAAACCGTTCGCTCACTGCGAGAATTTAAAATTTGGACGTACGATAAATCAGAAACACGATTGTGAATCGCAAAAGCAGCCTAATCTCCGTTCAAATTAAAGCTGACCGAAATGCGATCGATGTTTTTCTTCATGTTGGATGGTTGGTGGCTTTGCAGACGAGTGATCTACATAGAAAAATAAAAAATAATAAACCATTGTGTAATAATTTGCAGCATTTTTGTATTCAGAAACTTCACTAAATTCACCAACGCTTCTTTTTATACTTCAGTTGTGTAGTCTTGATTACTGAGTAACAAAAAGGATCGATAGAGGAGAAAGTTAACAATGGCCGGAAAGTATAGATATTACAAGGAACGTTATCCAAGATTGTTCTAATTCTAAGGGATAATGGGGTATTTCAGTCAATTTTTTTAATTTTTTTTTTTCAAAAGAGTATGGCTCAGGAATAACGGTAATCGGGTCTGTTCGTCGAGAAAATGTTTTTAAAAAATCAGAGAAGCTAAGGAAAGTTGAAGATTTGAATGGTGTGACGTAGCTAGCCAATCGTGACGTAGCTAGCCAACTGTCTTTGAAAAAAGTATCCATGCACAGAAACCCTTGGAGGACCTCTTGGATACTACAAAATACTACTCACACACGCGCGCGGCATAGTCCTTGCCTAGTGTGTGAGCATTTATAGCGGCCCGCCTTTTTCAAACGTGTGATCTCTTTAATTAATTTTTCTACCACATGTTATAGTATCATTGGGCTTAAAGTTGTAGTATATAGGTTTTCAAGGGTGCTGAATCCAAATTTGAGGTCAAAAACCTGAATTTCCGACCCACCAAAATACCCCATTATGTTGAGCTGGCAATGCTGACACAGCACACCAATCGCCCACCAGGTGCTGCATTCATGAACTACAACCAATCACCAAGAGTCAACTAACCAATCAAAACGCGTCTTGGGTACTCAGGCCCAGCAGGTCAACTGTACTCTGAGAAAATAGCAGCGTATAACAGCCTCACCGGTGACAGCAAGAGGTGTCGTATAGCAACTGCGCTCGTTTACTTTTCCTCGCTCCAAACAGACAGTAACATTTGCGCCGTTCTTTTCTTATCGAGAAGATGGCCCGATATCGACGTGGTTGGCACAATAGTGTAATAGCTCAGTTGTTACGGTGTCGTGATGTTGCAATGCCTGTCGAATTCATTCAGTCTCTGCGAGTTATGGACCGCAGCAGACATTTCTTCGGAAAGAACCACGAACAGTTGTGAATCGTTTCACTCGAAATGCCATCCGCATTCCAACACTTTCGTGTTTCTCAATGCCTTGAAACGAATGCAAACGGACACCTTCCTCATAATCAATGGTTCAGATGTACCTAAGCCGGACACAGGGGCGTTCAAAAAACAAAATAAAATGATTCAGCAACTAATACAAGAATGTCGGGAAGGGAAGATTAATAGGAAATCATTCCTTCAAACAGTGGCTAGACATTACGAATAAAAGTGACGTTAAGAAAAAGTGATGTGAACTAAGAGATATAGGAAGAAACGTACGTATGATGTTCTGTATTTATTATCTTTATTTTATACAATATTTTGCATTTAAATTGTGTGTCTAGTCAACAAAGCAGATTATACCTAAAAAATTCTAAAATAAGGTAGTAACATATGACGGCGCAATTGCTGTAGTCTCTACCTTCGGCGCAGTTGCTTTAGTCTCTACCTTCGGCGCAGTTGCTATAAAGTGCAGTTGTACCACGTTTCGGCGCAGTTGCAATATTCCCAATATTATATTGAGTTGACTCCACAAACCAAAGTTTTCATGCACAAATCTTGGGGTTCTGCTGGTCAGTGTAGTGACATTTACGGACCATTTGAGGGACATTGGTCCGAGGACTCTGGGGTACTTGAAGAGGAACACACGAGATTTTACTAATTCATGTTCAGAAAGAACTTAAGAACTTATGTCTAAGTTCGTTCATGTGTTGAGTTCTCGTATCTCGTTTGGTCTCCAATACATCCCAATGCAAAAGAGTCCTACGGACTCGTTCAGAGGAGATCCTAGCGCCATAAGAAGAGGACCCAGATATATGAGGATTATAGGGTAAGTTGGGGCAAGTTGCTGCACTTATCGAATGAGCTTGTTATGAGCAAGAAAATAAAAATCATGTGCATGAACGACTTACGAAATTTGGGATTTGATTGAGCACCAAAAACTCAGCCGCGTCCTTCACGAGCTGTCTCTGCCTCTTGAGCGAGTCCGGGGCGTCAGGGCTGTCGACATGGCGCACACCCGGAGAGTAGACGTCAGGATTGAACCTGATGTCGAACTCCGTTTCCTTCAGGGACCCTACAGCGGCTGCGGCGCGCTTCACGATCTCCTTGGTGCTCTCTTCGACTGAAACAAGAAGCGCTAATCGTTTCAAAGACAAGAATAAAGAGATCCATTCTATCCAAGAAACATTCAGACATGGAAGTTTATTGAACCAAGACAAACTCACATCCTTCTTTT
Organism: Apolygus lucorum; assembly: GCA_009739505.2. Taxonomy (NCBI): domain Eukaryota; kingdom Metazoa; phylum Arthropoda; class Insecta; order Hemiptera; family Miridae; genus Apolygus; species Apolygus lucorum. Next base: position 51,039,228 of record CM019168.2, read on the forward strand.
TTGTCTCCACTAGTTATGGAGTCTGTTATGCTCTCAACGATCTTTTTGGCTTCAGCATGATCAATCGTGGCTTCCTCGGTCATTTTCTCAACTTCAGTATTCACGCCTTGTTCCTTAGTTTCAGATTCTTTCTTCTTTTCTTTCTCCTAAAAATTGAATGAAGAATTAACTACTCTGTTCTACAGGACGGCAAATAGAATGCAAACAGAATTGGAAAAAACTCTAAAAGCTCCCAAACTTTTTTTTTTTAATATCATCAAATGCAATTTTTTTTTCCTCCAACTCGATAATCCAAACTTTTAATAAAGGTTCCTTACAGTTTCGAAAAATTGAGAGTAACTGTACCTTGTTTGTGTCGAGAATACTAGGAACCTGAGATTCCCTTTCTTTTTGCTTCTTAGCACCGAGCTGTTGGAGGTGGAAGGCCGCGTACTTTATGAACATCATATAACGAGATCTGAAACGAGGAAGTGGTATCAATATTCTATATTTCAACGAAGAATAGCTCAAAAACAGCATCCAAGAAACAAGGAAAAAAATCCATTACAAATAGGTAGTAAAATTATATACGTGGTAATGTATGACAGCAATAATTAGAAGATACTCACTCAACAAAAGCATCAATCAGCTCCTGGCGGAGGCAACAGAGCTTGTGTTTGTGTTCAATAGGGAAACCGAGGGATTGGACTTCCTTGCCGAGGTCTTCACCCTCCACTGGAAAGAACAGGTTTAATTTAATTATTCAAGCCAAAATTTTGAAGAATAATGGTAGACATGAAAATTTTAGGAATCATGAAAAACATTACATTTCAAAAAGTTCACGTCTGGTGGGAAGGTACGCAGCAAATCAAGGATGTAGTGTCGTCCGTCGTTGCCAATGATGCCTTTGCACTCGACGCTGCTGCAAAGCTCTACTTCCTCGTTTTTATCGTTGAGCACTTTATGGGGGAGCATCTTCAGTTGTTGAGCAGCCTTGCTGAGGAGATCCATGTACTTTGGATGGGAGATGACGGTCTTGCCAAAGTCGATGGATCCGTACACGACTGATTGCTCCTGCTCACGTTCCAGTATGCCTGGGATGATGGATTGGGCAGTGACACGATAGCCTCTGTAGTCGATAACAACGGTGCCTAAAGTGAAGAGATCGGGCAGATCTATGGCGCTGTAAACCCTCACTCCTTGCAAATCGTTGCGCTGTAAAAACAGACGTTCATATCAGGTATATAGTGATAACACTGATAATAGAGAACTACCATTGGTTATAATCGAAGCAATTATTGAGAGCTTACTGGAGCAACAAAGGCAGCGGCATCTCCACCAAGCTCTTTGTAGTGATCACGGACATCGAAGCCTAGAGAGAAGAAAATGTTGTTCCAAATAAACATCTGCATTTTGGAGTCTTCACCAGGGTTGATGGCCATGACATTTCCATCAATAACTGCCATAGCACCTCTAGTCGCACCAGCAACGAAATCACTGTGGACCTGCAATCATATAATTGAATAGTTGTGCCTTGGAAAGACAATAAAGTAATATTGAACTGAATGCCGTTCAATTGAAAGTATACCTTAAAGATGGCACGTTCCCTCAACAGTCTTTCAGGGAGGTTCTTCCGAGGGAGCTCTCGAGTTGTGTGGAGCTCTTCATTCCAGTCTCTCGTCTGACCGGGGATGTGTTCCTCATACCCAAGCTTCGATGAAAACGCTAATAACAATGAAGTCCATTATTAGTTTTTCATGGTTGGGGAATTTGCTTTCAACACGTATACTACCTAAACACGCAATTAGGTGAGTACTAGTTGAGCAGTAATTGGTTATAGAAATACATACGAAAAGATTTATACAGGGTGTAAGCCTAACTGGTCTGCTATACGGTACCAGTCGATTTTACAACTAATTTGCAACAAAAAATGTCTCTTAACAATTTTTTTAAACCCTTCGTTTTCGAGTTATTTTAACTTTAAACTTTTTTTTCGTGATTTTGACATTATGTCATTAAATTGGTCATAACTCCTTTAATTTGCTGTGTAAATTACAATTTGAGGATACCGTTTGTGACGACTCTACATTTTATACGGGACAAACCAATTGGTTTGTTCCCAATTTGTTGGAGCTACGCCTTTAGAGATATCCGATTCATAGAGATATGAATCGATATCCTCTTCGGGCCGGCTGGTTAATCTAATCACTGGTTTGAAGGGGGTAGGGTCGTCACACCCTCCTCTGACTAATTATGAGCAATAAGGTGAATTTCATTCTGGAATTCATCCTATATTGTTACATGGTAGCAGAGCGCGGTTTGGTGGAAATGCACTGAATTTATTTCATCATTTCCCCTCCACTTTTTCTTGGGGATTCCAGAAGGAATCTCTATATTATTAAATTATATTAAACTCATTCCCTTGTTAGGGCTTTGCCAATCTGGTATTTTGTTAATTTCAATTTCCTTTTTCTTTTATATAAGCCTTTTCTAAGTTTGCCTTTTCAATCATTACACTTGAATGTTTCGCCGTTCGTATTCTTTATTTAGTTTGCTTACTCCTCAGTTCCATTGATTTATTCTTTTATGTATAAATGGCCCATTCGTGGCATTCTTCTTCTTCTTCTTTTTGAATAGTACCATCACGATGGAGGAATTCCCTTGAAGCTTCCAGACGTCCTTTCCTGGGCTTCATGCTATTTTCAGTCCCTTTGACTTTTTTCAAACATACTTCTGTTTGAAACCCAGAAGTATGTTTTAGGGAGAGGAGTGTGACGACTCTACATTTTAAACGGGACAAACCTATTGGTTTGTTCCCAATTTGTTGGAGCTACGCCTTTAGAGATATCCGATTCATAGAGATATGAATCGATATCCTCTTCGGGCCGGCTGGTTAATCTAATCACTGGTTTGAAGGGGGTAGGGTCGTCACACCCTCCTCTGACTAATTATGAGCAATAAGGTGAATTTCATTCTGGAATTCATCCTATATTGTTACACGTTGGAAAGAGCATTAAATTTCCTATCGGATAGATGCCTTAACTTTTTTTTGAGTCAAGGTTTGAGACATGAGAACGTCCTCTAAAAAGAGAATTTAACGTAATTTTGGAAACCTCGCATTTTTTCAATCTCAAATTGAATTACGAGAACCCATACTTTTTCAAGATGCAAGAACAGTGAAAACTGCGCCAAAATCTCAGCTTTCCAATGGTATAATCAAAATATATTCGGCGCTCCGCCTAGTCTATCTGAGGGGTCGGACGATAGCAGTGGGTGGGTCGGCGCCGCAGTAGACCGAGAGGCCTCCGGAAACAGGCTGCCGGAGCGCTGATTTCGTTGAAAAAATGCACGTCTTCCGCGTTCAAACACGAATTTCTCCCCTAAATTCGGTTGTAGAATATGTTTTGATTATACCATTGGAAAGCTGAGATTCTGGCGCAGTTTTCACTGTTCTTGCATCTTGAAAAAGTATGGGTTCTCGTAGTTCAATTTGAGATTGAAAAAATGCGAGGTTTCCAAAATTACGTAAAATTCTCTTTTTAGAGGACGTTTTCATGTCTCAAACCTTGACTCAAAAAAAAAGGTTAAGGCATCTATCCGATAGAAAATTTAATGCTCTTTCCAACGGTATCCTCAAATTGTAACTTACACAGCAAATTAAAGGAGTTATGACCGATTTAATGACATAAGGTCAAAATCACGAAAAAAGTTTAGAGTTAAAATAACTCGAAAACGAAGGGTTTAAAAAAAATTGCTAAGAGGCATTTTTTGTTGCAAATTAGTTGTAGAATCGACTGGTACCGTATGGCAGACCTGTTAGGCTTACACCCTGTATAGAAGGTGCGTCAATTGATGTCAAGCTGACTTACTGTCTTCGGCTCTAATTGCATCAATCGTGTGTTCGATTTGAGGAGAAGACCAGGCGTAAATCTGGTAAGGAGTAGCGACTCTCTCGAAAGGGTGTCGTTGGGCTTTCTTCTTTTGTAAAACGCTGAAATTCCTCTTGAACGCCGGACTCAGCTGGTTGAGCAGCTCAATCAACGAGTGGCATAAATGACTCGGAACAGCCGGTTTAGGGTTGAACTCTTCTTCGGATGACCTTGAAAACAGCGTTGGCAAATGAGAAATACCAGATTCACTTGATTGAATTATGTCATTTTTGGGGAAGAGCAAGTTTGATGGAGCAGAACACTTTCATAGGTCGCTGTTCAGAAATAATTGTTGAGAAATGAGGAACTGTTCCAAAATTAAAGTTTTTCTAGAAAGTTACGAGAGAGTTCTTACTGATTGAGGAAAAAGCCACGCGTGCACCCTGTGATGTGGTAGTGTTTTTCTTCAATTGTGACGACGTATAGGTACATCAAGTCACCGTGAAGCTTTCTGTACCCGGGAGGTGGGTTCCATCCAGACGTCGTAAGAACCTGTTGAATAAATTCAAGTGAGTTATCAACTGCACTTACGTAAATTCTAAAACGAAGTATATTTACGACAATACATCCTACTTAGTACAACATGATTCCATCAAAAATTATAACACGATCGTATTTCAAATCCCTTTATGTCCTGGAACAAGTTGATTATTATCAAGAAAGAAAGGAAATGGGTTTAGTTAAATGTTTCCATCCATTGAAAGGGTTTCATGTTCCAGCAGAGGTTATTGCACATATTGTAGGCCTAGTCCAACCACAATCAATCACGAGTTATCTAACTTAAACTCTAGGGTTCTGAATGGAGCAAAGTCATGTTATAAGAGGATCGTAGGACTACTGTTGTGTTCTGCGTGTAGTCGAGTGAGGGCGATGGTCCTCTGGATGCGCTGAATTGTTCCTAGCCTGAATCCTACTCAACGGAGAGACTGATCCCTAAAGCCTAGGGCTTTAGCACTCTATCTGCGGCGCCTCGCAGCCGACCGTCCAGATAAGTGCTTATAAAATCTGTCCGCTAACCTCGGCGTCTGATCACAGACCATTGGCGGGAGGCAGAACATTTACCTAGTGAAGCCTACTGTTCTGAAGAGGTCCCTAAGGGGAGCTAGAGGTTCGGCGCCTTTATGGGGCAAACCGTTTCCTCGGAGGAACTAGGCTGTAGGTAAGACAAGAAATGATAAGTTGGATAGACGAGGTACGAATGCATGTGTGGCTTTTATACTCAAGCTATTATGGTGAGCGGGAGAGTGGAAAAGAGGTGACGTCAGATGACGTGTTTTTTCCTTTCCTCACCTCGTCCTTGTTGGTGATGACTCATGCCACTCTGGGTTTTCCTGCACGTCACTTTATTGGAGAACTAACAAACATAAATGTATGACATTACAACTACCAACAAAGGAACGATAATTTGTTCGTAATGCTTCATAATACCAGAGCAACCAAACTCCCTTCCTTCCTTACATGAATATTATCAATCTTCACCAGGAGTGTCGAGCCTCCAACTACATCATTCGAGCATTTTCAAAGACACATGTGGCGCACGAGGAAAAGCAACAAAGGACCTTAACTTCCAAAACGGTCAACCGAAGCCAGTTAGTCGGCCTTCTTCCTCTCCTCAAATGCGTAATTGGAAAAGAGAGAGGGGAAGTGATTAAATACCCTTGTTGCTGCACCACTAGCTCATACTAACCAGAAAACGTACAAGCGAATTCTCTTTCAACAACCTCTATCATTTAGCTAGGGATTTCAAAGTACCTCAATCTACCTACCCAGTAACCTGGTTTTGTACAGACTGGAATCCAAATTCCCTTCAATTTTCCAACCTCTCGAACTCAACCACTTCGCCTTCAATTTTTAGGGTCAGATGAATAAAAAAGTCATAGCCAGTAAATTCAGAGGAGCATCTAGGGAGAGAAAGTGGTGGAACGGCCTGAGCGCTGCCTGGTGACGATTAGATGAACCTTCCAGAGCTCAAAACCTACGTTATCTCTTATCAGTCCGCTGATGTGATGACAACTCGGTAATATCGTTGACACAATTTACCTTGAGTTCTAGTAGTTTTTCCTTGCTGATTTTCCGCGTGTGTTTTGCCTGATTTCGCGAATCCCCCAGTGCAAGAATCTGGATGACGGGTTCTCCATATATTACCTCGCTGTGATGAAGTGCTACCCTGAACTTACTTTCATTTCATCAAATCCAAAATTTGTAAGCTCTGTAGAATTGATTCCTACCTACTTGGCGTAGTCATTTTATTGATTTATTTTGTATTCCACCTCAAGTGGTGATTGTTAGGTAATTTAATTGGAAGCTGCTTACCTGTCTAGTCAGATCCAAGTCTAGTTTATTGCTTCCGAGTCTACCACAGTAGCGGAAGCATAGTTTTCACTTTTAAAGGTTAAAAAAAAATGTTCACCTAAATCAAAATTACAAACGACGGAAGTTTGTTATGAAATTTATCAGAGTAGCTCTGTCCGTAAAATGTCTCATTTTCAAAATAGTTAGATGACATCTGCGAAGCTCACTCCCACCTCATCAATTCGTTCTACAGAACCAGCTTTAGGAATCGCCTACATCACATCGGGCGACTGATAAGAGAGATAGCGTATATCATCTAATCGTCGCTTGGCAGCGCTCAGGCCGTTCCACCACTTTCTCTCCCTAGATGCTCCTAAATTCAGTCAGTCAGACAAAGTCAATTTCTCGCTTTATTCAAAATTTAACAGTAACAAAAACACAACAGGGAAGAATGCTGATTTATTGATGATAGGTACTCACGCTCAAGCCATCAGGAACCAGAATTAAGTCCAAATTTAATAACGCCTCTACTTATTGTAGCCAAAATCATATTAATTGGATACCTGAGAAGGTATATTGGATTAAGTAAAAAAGCCCCAAAATGAGTGAAAGAAATTCAGTAAATCCGCTCCTGTATGAACCCGATAAAATTTGGAAATGAACACTACTAGGTTACTCCAAAGAGTCCGCAGCGATTCTGGTAGTGGAAGGGGTATCTTGAAGGTGTAAGGAACCATAACATACCCACTACTATGTATTATTCTGACCTTAATGCATTGGGGTCCTTTCTGCTCTTTCGCCATCGGCTGGAGAGGCAATAGTGGCGGCTTCTCCTTGGAGCCTGGCATGATGTAGTCGGGAGGAGTGCAGTCTACACTCTCAGCTCGACTTTTCTTCTTTTCTGATATTTTCAACAATACAAAAAAAAAAAAATCATTATCGTGGTGAAAAATCAAACTGATAATTGCGAAGGATGATACAAGTTCCATTTAGGAGTGAGTATGGGATAGAAATAGACTCGCTTGTGGCATGAAATCAACCGATCAAGAAGCTCTCACTAATAAAAACCATTTAGTAAATTCAAAAATGGCAATGCGCCATTCCTTTGTAAAAAAATTAAAAACCCATCATTAGTAGAAATTAAAGACAAGCAGCCTAATACCCGAACTTAGGAAGAAGCGAATTTTATGGTGAGAAATTAAATCACTATTCATGCAAACTTTGAAAACAAGTTCTCTTGTAGAGAAAATGCCAATTTAATTCATACAAATAATACAAATTCTAGGGCAAACAGGGTAAAAAATTGAAGATTCAGAAGAATATTTTATGAGGTTGACCAAACGCCTTTGAAGAACAGATGTGATGGTGTACACAAATTTAGGGTTTTCAGGGAGAACTGATTCTTGGGGACTTCAATAAAAGCGATTGACAAGGAGCGAAGGGAGCAGATACGTTTGAGTTGGGGTAAATACTCCATCCTTTCTCCTAATTTTGAGAATCCGAGTTCTTAGAATAGAAAACCTGGAAACCCTGACCAATGGATATTATATTTGAAAGCTGTTACTCCGCACATTGTGAACTCTACCAGGGGAGTCTGAACTCTCTACATTATGATGAAGATATTCACGTTAAATTATAAAAGTGAAAATATCCGATATTAGAGACTCAGACCAGATCTATCCTAAAGGCGAAAGGCCTACCCATGATGTCACCTTGGGTGATGACATTGAGGAAGGCGAGGGAGTTACAGTCGACCCCGTTGTAGGCGTCTGCAGGGTCCAACGACTTGAGCAGGTCACGAACATGGCGTACGTGGATCCTGGCCTCCCTCATCGTGTAAGGCTCCTCCACAACCTGGATTAGAAGGATAAACACGCAAATTTAATTTAGTTCCGGGAATACTTATTTGTATGGTTATACTTCAAAACGCTGCAAATTATTACACAATGGTTTATTATTTTTCTATATAGATCACTCGTCTGCAAAGCCACCAACCAACAACAAGAAGAAAAACATCGATCGCATTTCGGTCAGCTAAAATTTGAACGGAGATTAGGCCTCTCTTGCGATTCACACTCGTGTTTCTGATTTATCGTAAGTCCAACCATTAATTCTCATAGGGAACGAATGGTTTGCCCTACAGGGCTCCGCGAAGCCTCAAAGAATTCTTAAAATTCTATGCTATCTTAAATTGACGGAAAAACAATACCTTTATATCAAATTTTGGTTTATTATTTTCAATAATGAACCTTTGGAATCGACCAAGAAAAAAAAATTTTAACACCCCCTCAAAATTTGATGGTTTACGTTTCAAGGTACGTAGAATCCAAAAATCGAATAAAAATTTGGCCGTCCGTCCGCCGTACGCGGCACTTTTGCCACTTAGCATTGACCGATTTTGATGAAATTTGGTATGTAGGCTCCATTTGGGATCTAGTTGTGCCCCGAAGCTTTTGGTTGAGGTAGGTCACTTCTAAGGGTTCCAAAATCAATTTTGAAATTTTGAAAACGCCCTTACTCAAAAAATTTCGATATAAAGGTATTGTTTTTCCTTCAATTTAAGATTCTATAGAATTTTTTGAGACCACGCGGAGCTCTGTAGGACAAACCGTTCGCTTCCTACGAAAATTTAAGTGTTTATTTTGAAATATATATATAAATCAAAACACGAGTGTGAATCGCAAAAGAGGCCTAATCTCCGTTCAAATTAGAGCTGATCAAAATGTAATCAATAGTAGGTGATTTTGATTTTTTTTTAAATTTTTTTTTGATTTTTTTCTGATTTTTTTTTCCTTCATACTGGATGGTTGGTGATTTTGTAGACGAGTGATCTATATAGAAAAATAATAAACCACTGTGTAATAATTTGCAGCGTTTTTGAGTTGGGGCGTTTTCAAAATTTCAAACCTTATTTTTCAACCCTTCGAAGTGACCTACATCAACCAAAATCTTCGGGGCACAACTAGACCCCAAATGGAGCCTACATACCAAATTTTATCAAAATCGGTCAGTGCTAAGTGGGGAAAGTGCCGCGTACGACGCACAGTGGGCAAAATGGCCAATCTAGGTGGACAAAAGTTAAGCCAAAACATGAATGTCTAATATTAGTCATTGTTTATTATGAGTTCGCAGTCCCCAAAACGTTAATATTTACATCGTCAAAACCTTCTATGGCTGTAAAAACTTCGATCAAAAGCGTCGCCGTTTCCTGTTCGAATAAGATCGTATTATCAGCTACTATGAACCCCCAACTTTTCTCGTCTACGCTGCAGTTAGTTGTAGGCAGAATCGTTCCAGGCTTGGTGTCGGCAATAATGGAAACCATTGAAAGGAGTAAGTACTATTTTTTCCTGCTAAAATTGTAAAAATAGTGTCTGATACTGTATAGTTATGAGTATACGCCATACCGTATTTTTAAAAATTATAATTGACATCTTGGAGTTGAAGTACCTAGCACACGGCCAAGAGTTGCCAAGGAAATCCGATTTTTTTTTCGTTTCTTTAAGTGTTCTGGTTTTGGTATTCAACCACCTTATTTTGCGGTTTTATGCGTTTTCCGAGTTACTTAATAAAATGGTTGATTTTCAGGTATAAATATCACGATTCCTCGCCATCAATTTGTCGAGGAATGGAAACAGCTGCCGAAAAAAGATGGCCACGAAAACCTCACTAAATATGCGATTGGGTTAGGTAATCTCGACGATTCTTCAGAAATATTAAATTTAAAAATGATCAAAAATGCTGTGATAGACTTTTCAAAAAAATCGGAGAGAAGTGGGAAAATAGCCATTGGAAAGACGACATTTTTTCCAACAAATATTCGACATGGCTGAGTGGGAAAGAGTTTGAAGTTGTCATTTTTTACAAAACTACTCAAGCTATCATGAACCAACCAACTGTGCGTCCCGAAAAAACACAACAGCAACAGCACACAACAGTTGAATCTTCTACAATGTCGAATAAGAAAATGACTATAATATTTTCAAATTCAATTTTTCAGAGTTATATCCGTTTAACACTGTAATAATGTCATTAATCTCAAAGTAATTAATCAGTATCTAATCATAATGTCAAAAATTTAAGATAAAACATGTACAAAAATATCATGATATACCGTTTGCCTACTTTCATATAGGTCAAGGAAGCTTTTCATTATTTTTCCCGTAATAAGCGTCTTTTTATTCAATTTTGAATAGCAAACCGACCAAAAAATAATTTTGTCCACCTAGATTGGTCATTTTGCCCACAGTGCGGCGTACGGACGGCCGAATTTTTATTCGATTTTTGGATTCTACTTACCTTGAAACGTAAACCAACAAATTCTGAGGGGGGGTTAAACAATTTTTTTTCTTATTCCAAAGGTTCATAATTGAAAATAATAAACCGAAAGCTACAGTACCCTGAGAATAGCAGATATCGCCCAGAGTAAGCAACTGAAAGTAATTTTTTCGAAATTTTTTTTAATAGTGGAACACAAAATGGAGCTGTTTACCTCCGTAAATATTTTTACGTTATTGGGGCATTTCATGAGATTGAGAGCTCCCTCTCAATCTCATGAAATGCCCCAATAACGTCAAAAAGACCAATACTACAGAGTTTTTCTTCTTGTAGTATGGTCTGACAGCTGACTTTCCTCTATGCTCATTGGCTACTTCAATACGAATCTTTCAGTGAAATAAATCTTTGTAAGGTTCTTTTTTTCTCGACTGCTTGATTTATAACTGAGGTTGAGGTTCAGTCAGAAGAATAAAAAACTTTTTTGAGGCCGAGGTTTCGGTATATTTATGACCTCTTCAGGGCTTGGAAAGAGTGTGTATAAACTTTCGTTACCTACATTTGCATTTCAAAAACACTTTCTGTACGACAGTCTTGAGTTAGCCTGATATTATTTGCCCTCTTCCTGTCGTACAGAAAGTGTTTTTTGAAATACAAATGTAATTAACTGAAGGTAATACACACTCTTTCTAATTCCTGAAGATGATATACAAATATACCGAAACGACGGCCTAAAACAAGTGTTTTATTCTTCCGACTGAACCTCAAGAAATCTCAACACCTAGTTTTTTACTTATCTTGTCTTAGAGGAGAGTAACCTTCGTCATTTTTTGTAAAAATCGTACAGAGTTGATTGCTTTCAAGAATGTGAGGCAAAGTAATAAAAATAAATTGGTAGCGCGATTCGAAATTTACACTCATGATTGACAAGTGAGAGTGGAATCTCGTACTTGCTGTACCAAGAATTGATTGCATCACGCGGGGAGGTTACGTCAGAGGACTAACCTTGATCACCGATCCCTCCTTCAGACCCTCGATGTTCTTGAGTTCAGCAAAATTGTCCAGAGTGTTGTTGTCAAGTTGGAGAGAGAAGCAAGTGCGGTGGCATGTCTCCTCTCTGTCGATGAGGAGTTGATGGATTTCTTGAACCAGTTCCATGCTGGATACCTGCCAACATGTCAGTTAATACTCATTGTATATCATTTAATTGAACGGAGACGTTTCAAAAGCATGAAGGAAAAATAACCTTTCGGGAAATGGATTTTCATTCAACATCAGTGTCCCCTAAATGTGTTTCCATCTAAATGTCAAAATGTAATAGCGAGAAATATGGAGTTTTTTTTGAGCATAGAATTATACTGCTCCGTGACGTTTTGGAATAATTGGTGGTTATCGGTTGAGGCCAGAAGTTCGGATCCGTTAATTCCAAAACAATCCAGTTTAGACTCGTTATAGGGAGCTAATTAATGAAATTACTGTCTGTTCTACCAAGTTTCGATGTAGGAAAACAATATTCGATAGTAGGAGAAACGCGAAGTTTGCACAAATCGGTTACAGGAAAGGTACAAGATTTTCACTATAAACCTTTAGAATTCATCAGGAAAATTTAATAACTACATCCGACTGCCTGTGTTACAATGTAATTGTGCATAATTATTCTTTCAGATTTTCATTGAGAGCAAATAGCTTTGAAGTGATAATCAAATGGTTGTTTCATTATTACATGCTCTTCGGTTTTATAGGTTAATAAAATAGAATCTATTAAAATAAGACTCCAAACAAACTGGGCGATGGTGGGAGCGCACCCAGGTGGCAACTGGTAGCTAGAATCTTCTGAAGACCCGGGGGAGCCAACCATACCTGAGTCCCCTCAAAGTGTTTGGGCACTACCATAGCTGCACTCTGGTGGTCAGTCTGTACCTCGTTTTAGCGCTCATTTCAAAATTGAACAATTCTACCAACTGGCCTTGCCTTAAAGAATTGTGACGAAGAAAATTACCACTTTCCACGTGGGTCCCAAAACATTTCATCATTTCATCACCAACGCGCATCCCAAACGGGGTGGTCTTCCCGACAGCGTGGGGTGCCTACTGGTAGGCACTTTTTCGCCGCTCTACTGCCATCTGTTTCTTCTTAGTTGAACCAGTTGGTAATTTTTTTCAACAGGATTTCTCCGTGTGATTTCGTTTAGTAATGCCCATTCTCCACTAGGTTGCGTTCCGGGTACGAAATGGGTTGCAATTTCGCCCGAAATTAGTAGTTCATACAACGTATAGAAAGCGCTCAAAAACGTCAGCCGCTCAGGGGGTGGGATTTTGTTTGCCGACCGGTAGACAATCCGCGTGGAACGTGTTAATTTTAAATTTTCGTATTTTGGGGTGCTGAATCGATTTGAATGCAGAAGGTGAAGAATCCTGTATTTTTCAACATCAAGAATGCTGTCCTTAGAGAAAATCAGTGGACAGGGGAGATCAGTTCAGAAGAGAACAGTTGGGAAATGAAGAACAGTTCTTCACCTAGCACTTTATGCCCACACACAAAAAATAACTGGAATGCTCCAATCACCCTACTTTACTGAAGTGCTGCCAGATCACTGCTGTTTCCATAGGACAATGAGGAGACGCAAGTAGCCAACTACATGAAGCTAGAGAAAAACGTCACCACCCATGTTTCAAACCATTTTATTAGGAAGAGCATTTCAACTAATATAATTATTAACAGCTTAACATTAACATATTTAAATTTCTTACTTCTCTTGACTATTGTGTGAAGTAGTAGAGTGAAACATAATATTAGAGTGGATTCATTGGTCATGAATCTAAATTTGTTGAGACTGTCTAAAACGAAAAGTAAAAGAAGCTACCTGTTCAAATTTGAGAGAGGAAGAGACCTTATGAAAGACACAACTGCCACTAACTTAGGTAAACTCTGAAAGAACTTACTATCGCATTTATATACAATAAATTTAGCTCATAATAATTCAACCCTTGATTACTTTTACTGAGTATAATAATTACAGACCTGGATGTCAAAGGCATCAGTTCCAGGGCTGACGATCTTGACTGTAAAACCCATGTCCTGGATGAAGACAACTTCCGCATCGTCCTTCTTGTCGCCGTTCACCTTCTCACTCACCTCCATCTCACCTTTCTCAACTACTTCTTCTTCCTCCTGGAAAATTTGGACAAGTTTCAACTACAGCCATTGCCAACCAATGCTTATACAGTTCGTAATTGCGAGAAATTAGTCAAGTAGACAGTGAGCATATGGGAAAGATTCACGAAGAAAAGGGGAAAACAGAGAAGAATTTGGCGAACCAAGCCCTCATCGATGCAAGAAGCTAAGGTTTATAATATCCATGCACTTGTGCTCCTGTAGTAAGTGAAACGGGTTCGAAACCTCTTCTAACAGTTGAGTTCCTAGTAGGTTTGGTTCGGCTTAGATACAGCGCGTTCTTATCACAATATAGCGCCGGATTGAGAGTGTGTGTGTAATACGTCACGCCTTACCTAAACCCACTAGGAACTTTCTAATATTAGAGAGTTCCTAGTAGGGTCGATACAGCGCCGCCGGAACTGGATCGTCCATTATGTTTTCAATATGGCGCGCCGGATTGCCTCCTAGTGACGTATTCTACTGTAATAATACAGCGTTGTATCAGATACAGCGCGTTCTTATCACAATACAGCGCCAGATTGAGAGTGTGTGTGTAATACGTCACGCCTTATCTAAACCCACTAGGAACTCTCTAATATTAGAGAGTTCCTAGTAGGGTCGATACAGCGCCGCCGGAACCGGATCGTCCATTATGTTTTCAATATGGCGCGCCAGATTGCCTCCAAGTGACGTATTCTGCCATAATATTACGGCGCAGGATCGGATACGGCGCTGGATTGAGAGTGTGTGTGTAGCAATATGGCACCGGATTGAGAGTGTGTGTGTAATACGTCAAGCCGTATCTACTCTCAATTTGGCGCCATAATATGATAAGAACGCGCCTTAATGAAAACATGGCGGACGATCCAGTTACGGCGCGTCGTATCTTAGCTGAAACAAACCTACTAGGAACTCTCTAGTGTCAATAAGGACGCACTACATCTGATCTGGCGCAGTAACATTGCGGTGGAAACCAGTGCTGAATCGGATAGGACGCAGTCTCATCGACAATACGGCGCCAGATTGAGGATACATCACGCCATATCTAAGCAGAACCAAACCTACTGGGAACTCTCTATTAATTGACGTGAACAGCTGAAATGAGAAACTAACAGACACGGGTTAATTGATCTCACCAGAAGATAATATAATTACTTTCTATATTCTGTAATTTCTCTCTGGTTGGGACATTTGAGACTCGCCCACCAACAACAAAGTTCCTTCGAAATCAAGTTGGTCGCTTCAACTAGCATGATTGGATAATAAAGTAATTTGATTTTGATGGATTTTAGTTGAAAACCGGAGAGGTTTGAAGATGCACAACACTAGGTAGGGCTCAGTCATGCAATGATTATAAAATGAACAAATTAACTAGCCAACCTTAGTTGTTCCGTCTTTTCTGGAGTCTCCGTTGGTCTCTCCGTGTCCATTCAGAGTGAGTCCATTTTCGTTGGATCCCTCTTCCTTCCGCTCCTCTTCTGCAACAACAAAATAACGCACGTGATATTAATTCAAATAGTAAGTTAAACGATATGCTCTTTCTTTCTTTATCAAAAACTACGGTAATGGGGAATTTCGGTGGGTTAGAAATTCAGGTTTTTGACCTCAAATTTGGATTCAGCACCCTTGAAAACCTCTATACTCCAACTTTTAGCCCAATGATACGATAACATGACATGTGATAGATTTCTACCACATTGTGGTAGAAAAATGAATTAAAGAGATCACACGTTTGAAAAAAAGGCGGGCCTCCATGAACGCACACACACTACGCCGCGCGCGTGTGTGAGTAGTATTTTGTAGTATCCAAGAGATTCTCATTGGATAGCGTTACTTTATGGTTCAATCGTTAGCGTTACCTACGTATGCCGTCTGTAATCGGTTGTTTTCTTTTCTCTTCATTTGTGGTTTCGACTTATCAAATTTTCAGCTAGTGAATCGCCCACGATTTCTTTTCTTTTTTTCGTTTTAAATAAGACGGAAAAGAAGAGGAAGATCAACGTTCTGGAGCCTCACTTTGAACCTGCCACCAGTGAGAACATTCCAATCTCTTCTCTGTGCATGGATACTTTTTTCAAAGACAGTTTTGGCTAGCTACGACACAATTGGCTAGCTACATCACAACATTCAAATCTTCAACTTTCCTTAGCTTCTATGATTTAAAAAAAAACATTTTCTCGACGAACAGACCCGATTACCGTTATTCCTGAGCCATACTCTTTTAAAAAAATTGACTGAAATACCCCACTCATAGTCATAAAATAGGTAATAGAACTCTACGAGGCTCTAGGACTCCCCTCTCAGTAAAACAACTCATAATTTCACTAATAATTATTGTTCATCGCTTCATCAAGTCATACTCGCCGTACTATACGTATTGGAAAAGTCCTTGAAACTTAGGAATCAGGGAAACATACAAAACAACGTCTACGGGGAAGAATCGAACGTCTTTCTGCACCATCGAAGGGGCGTGGGATCCAACAAACATCCAATCTATTTTATTGGCTTTACTACTTCCTATCTACTTTGCGATCGTAATAATCAGTAGATAAGACCTACTATTCCAACATTGACGACAATTACCTACATTTTACATTTTAAAAATCTCACAAAATGAATTATTGAAGTCGACCATCCGTTCCTGATCCCTACAATTCTAGAATTTGATAAGTTTCATCTGAAATCAAATGTTTGAACTCCTCGAGCTGAGAACTATTATGTAACTAATCTAAAAACTCTTATGTGTAATGGTCCTCACAGAGATCCTACCTATGAGCCTCGATCCTTCCCCCTTACTTCATCAAAATTCTCACACGTCATAGGTATATCAGTATTTAAAAGACTGCTTGGAGAAATAGGACAATCCATGATTGGTTCGAAATCGTAAATTTTCTGACTTTGTAATACAACGTCAGGGTCGACGTTTTAGCTAATACCTACATTTCTCAAGCTCAAGTGAAAATAAATTCAATGAAACCTGAAATTTAAATTTCTGTCCTGTCATTCCCGAAATAATAGCGGGGATCGCCCCTACCACGCATTTCAGTAGCGGATAAGCCTCACCTAACATATAGGATTCTCCAAATGAATTCAGAAATGCTAATTTTAGTAATTTTAATTAACCCTACGGGCTCAACAAGGGATTGATTGAGGTTCGATGAATAGGAAACTTCGGGATCTTGAATTGACTAAATATAGTGAAACCTGAAACCTAAATAGAACATGAATGGCAAGGTGAAAAGTGAAAGTAAACACCCAAAAGAAATTTCGTCGTACGAATCGCTGGGAGTGGGAGAATTTTTATCGGCACGACCTCTGAACCGCTCGACGATTGTCCTCATGCCGTGATAAGCTACTACGAGCTTTCCCCACGTTTCCGACAATTTACGTAACATCAAAGCCTCAAGTTTCATTGATGCACCGCATTAGTCCGACAATCAAACGTCTAAAAGAGAGCGAAACGATGAATTGAAAAAACCTTCATTTTTTCATTCTAAATATAGGTTGGGGCAAAAGGGGGGTGACGAAATTTTTCACCAGAGGATTTTCAGAAGGTTTCGAACCTCATGAGTTAGAAAAAAATACTAGGAGAGTCGAACGATCGAAATCGCGTTGTAATCATGACCATAACGTCCGTATTCCGAGGAGAATGCGGAAAATACGCCCATGGGCGTTATCTATGGTAGGAGATAAGAGGTCGGACGATTTAATTGAGACGAATCTCTAGAAATGATCTGTATCAAATAAGTGCTATGTGGTTCATCGATTGATGAGGCTAGGAGAATTTCATTATGAGAGAAAAAGATTGGAAAACGTGTGAGTTTATCGAGGAAAAGTGCATTTTGCTTCTCATGCACCGGTTACATCACGATTTTATCGACGAGGCTCCGAACCTCTCCCGACATTTCTTTCGTAGGGAAGAAGGGTTTTTTTAAACCCTTCAAAACGGACAAGGAGTAACACGGAAAATCGTCAGACGACTTACTTTGATTGTTCTGGGCATCGCTGTCGAGGGAAACTTCATTTGCCATCACTTATTATATAGGAGAAAAATGAAAAAGTTTTTCGATCGGAAGGAAAAAAGACCCGCAAGAAATCTCGCACTGGATGCGCCCCTCTCTCGATGTTGGTTCCTACAACTCCGCACTCTGACCGCACATGTGCTCACTTCCCTTATCAGGGGGGCTTTGAACCGAGAAATCCGACGTTCCGATTGGTCAACGGGTGTGCCCTGCCCACAGATGGTTCCCGCTCATTTTCGAGAAAACATAATTAAAAATTGAATTTCAACTTGACATCGATCAAATATCAAGTCACCGAAAAATAACATATATTTCGAAACTTGGAAAATTGTTCCGTAAGTCAAGAAAGATCTAAACAGATTTCCTACTTGGCATCCTTCCTCCATGGCTGATGAAAAACTTGTCAGAACTCATCCATACTTATACCTACCCTTAAAATCCATCATGTGCATTTTTGATCAGTTTAAACTAAATAATATGACATTTTCAAATGTTTACCACCTTGGCGCTGACGAAATTTAATCTGATGCAGAAGAAATATGGAATTTTGAATTATTCTTCCTCCAACATTTGACAAAAAAAAAATGTATGTCACCTATAACTTCTCTATGTCACTAAGTCGATTTTTTAAGTTTTTTCGTTCAGTTTCCGTCAATTTTAAGGATTCCGGTAATTTATTGATTAAAAATTGGTTTATGTATTATTTAGTTGATTTCCAGAGGGTTTTGTTGAATAGTTTTAGCTTAATGTTACTAATTTGTTGTAAAAACTGAAGAAGGAGAGGAAGAAAACGGGTCCCAGGTTGCAATCTCAAGATGGTGGCATAACGTGAGTCGAAAGCGGGTTCCATGTGGCAACAGGGAAAATAAGGTCAGTCGGTGGTTCGATGATATCCTTTTTGGTGCGTATTCTTTGAAAAAATATCTCCTCACATCTGCAGCACGATGGATTTAGACGACTTTTTCGCTAAGAAGGACCGGAAAAAGTCTAAAGGGAAGAAGTTCGCGACGGCGGACGAGATCGCCAAGAAGCTCGAGGAGTCCGGACGAAGGAGCGAAAAACTCAAAAAAGAAAAGAAGGAGGAAGTAGACGAGCAAGGAAATACCGTAGTGCAGGTATGTGTACCATAATACTACCTCTATAATTCATTAATTCTTGAAGATACTTTTTATTTACCGTCGAAGGACGATATATTGGTGCACTGAATCATCCTAACCACTCTGGCAGAGCTCTCCCCTACAACGGAAGTCTAATCATAATTCTAATCGGCTATTACGTTTATTCTCGTTTTCCGCCCCTCATTCCATCTTAGCGACACAATTTCTTTGGAAAACATCGAATCATATCGGCAAAATTTGAAGAGTTTCAGGTACCCGAGTTATGACAAAAAGAAAGTTGCAGGTTATAATCCCGTATTGGTGGCCTCTTGGTCATTGATTTTCTCCCAGGGACGAAATCTCGAAATTTTCATCTTCGAATGAGTACCCAGTGTACAGTTTTGATGGGCACCTCATTTTCAGGTAGTCTATCCAGATAAGTAGGTACTAAAGTCATCTGTCTACCTAGTTATTTTTCAAACTTTAAAAGATTGAGACACGATCTTTCCATTGAATAACATCATTTACTTAACGAGTTCCTCGTCATCTAATTGAGCTTTTACAATTTCACTCCTGTACTGTTTGACTAGTTTGACGCCAGTCTATTCGAGTCGTTAGATGAACTGTTGGGGCTGGGAAAGTCGTTTACGATCCCCATAAATTTTAATTCGTAATAAACGTAGATCAATCGTTGCTTCGTCATTGATCCGACGGAGAGGAATTCGTTATCGTTACAGTGGCTTCTATATATTACGGACGACTAGTACATTTCCGCTTCGATCTATGAAGAACCGCCCAAATCTGGCGGAGAATGCCTGAGCAGATTACACAAGATTTCGTCACAGACCTATGGATTTTTTGGAGATTTGGATTCAAAATGTCAAATGGATTTGAACGTGGTTGTTTTTGTCCTCACTTGAGTATTGTTCTGCACCACCCCAGATCAATCGCTTAGGGAATAAGGACGCCCAGTCTTCCTGAGGGATCCGGTTTTTATGAATTATTTGGTATGTTTAAAAGTGGAAATTTCATCCAAAGAGCGCGTTGGATCTTTCCTTTCATTAAATAAAGACATTTTGTGACAGACTTTGAAGTTCAACTGTGCGTTGCTATGATGTTTTATCTTCGAGCCAACGTGGTTTAAGTAAAGGTCGTAGAATCTATCCGGCACGCTCTGACCGCTTGTAGATTCCAAGGCACCCTTTTGCATGTCCTCGACAGTCAGACGTCCAGCAGTTCGTCGTGCCTTCGATCAAGACTCTACATGAAGTGCAGTGAAGGGTACAACAAAGAGAATCGCAGTGCTATTAACTCCTTGGTGATGTTTGACAACGGCAATCACTCTTCCCGTGGAGATTGGCGTGTCGAAATTGCTTCTTTTTTAAAAATAACGTTTATCGTTACAACTGTATATTAATCTATTACCGCCCAGTGTTGCCATACGGCAACATAGAGAGCCTTTCTGTTTGGAGGCTGCTGTTCCTGAGTCATTGAGAAGACTGATCCTGGGATCCTTTTCTCCAAACTGTCTGATCATAGTGATTAATTTCTTTTTAATCTCCAGCCATGAGGGTGTGGCACATAGCACGAAGCTTCATCTGCAACTGGATTGGGTAAATGACCTGATTGGATGTCATAAGAATTATCGATTATAAATTCTACCGAATACGCGGTAAATCGAAGTATTCTGCCAAGTGGGTGTTGCACATAGCTCATTGGATGTTCACATAGCACGATGCGCCATTTTCAAGCTGATTGGGTATTTGATCCCAACAAGTAGGTACCCTACCAAATACCCATGTTGTCATCATCGGGGCGATACTTTGTCTAATGCCCCCTTTAGTGATATTTTTGACGAATTATGATCGTGACATTGAGTTACTAACTGATATGGGACGTATTCCGCATCCAATATTCCATGAAAGTTCGTAGTAGATCGGGTGAGAACATGACAACTCTACTAAATTCTCCGTTTTGAAAAAAAAAAAAATAATAATAAATCAGAAATTTGAAAAATGAAATTCGACCAGGATATGTTTGAAATTATTTTCCCCGTTTTCTTAAGACTATTTTGAGTCGGAATATCAGATTTAATTTCAAAATATAGGCAGAAAAAAAAGTTTCGGGCGTTAATGGGTTAAGCACAATTAGGAACTTCACTATGATGGAGTATGTAAACATTTTCTAGTTCGTTTACTATTCCCCCTTCCACTAGGTCCAGAAATTTGGTCCTTTCCTGCCTTCGAATGTCGCCAGTTGTGTCCAAAGTGTCAATAAGTAGCTACGTTGACATTCCTATGACTGTTTCCGAGACGATTTCCGTGCTCGACTCAAAAGACTTTGCTCGTTGAGGTTTTTGTGTGGTTACAGAAATCTTTCACATTGCCTTGGTCGAGATTTCCTCAAGTTGAATGAAATAGGACGATGTAGAGAATGATCATAGAGGTCAGATCCATTCTGGTGTGTTGTCACTCTCGTCAACAACTTTTTAGCGAATTTTCAAAGAAAATGAAGCTATTGCGATATACTCAACATTTTTAGCAAGGACTTTTTGAATTTTTTTTTTCCAAGTTTTTCGGAATCTGTTCACTAAAAATTGTCAAGAGTAATTACAAAATTTTAATGGCTTTCAAAATAAGATTGTACTTGAACAGTTTCGAAATATTCCCTTTTGTTTCCAAATAAGGAACAATTCAAGTTTTCCCCGAAAATGCTGCCATTTACAGATAAAAATCGTACTAAAATCGGGGACACAGCGGGACTATTCATCTAAAATATTGGCTTTGAAGATCGTAAGTCTCGACGTACCAAGGAGCATTTTACAACACTCGGAAGTATCTTAATTTGTGTTTGTTTTACTGTGTGTTGTTCTTCTTTTTACACCTCCCATAGAAGGCAGCCATAGGTTAATCATTTGCTCGTTATGACCCACTTTGTTTCGTATAGGCATTTGTGATTTTCTCCCACTCCAGGGTGTCTACACTTGAGATGGGCATAACTTCAGGTTTCGATTCTACAAAGTATTTCCAACAAAAAATGTCTCCTAACAATTTTTTCTTAACCCACTCAAAATGCCTTTTTTTCACTTCGAAGTTTCTTACCGCGTTTTAGCAACTGTCGTAAAACCTAATATTTACTAAGTAAATCCAAATTTGAGGATATCGTTAGAAAGAGCGTTAAATTTCCGAGCTACCTAATGTAAAACCAAAATCTTTTAGCAAAAAACCATTTCTAAAAAACCAAGTCAAATAGCGAACTTCAATTTTTTTTCTCGAAATATGCCTCTTTTTAAATCGAAGTTTTTACCCTGAATCCCTGTCTATTTCGACGGGCGCTCTTCGGAAAAAACAGGTTCAAATTGTCAGCTTTCCAACAGTCTATCAAATTTTCTTTTTAAAATTCAAATTGGAAGAGTAAATCAAGGATGACTGCCAAAAAACGTGAGTTTAACTAGAAAATCGGGTGTTTTAAGCGGTGTATGGTCTCCCTCGATCTCAAGATGACTTGACGAGTTTGGTGTCATTTCCTACGTATTTTTTTTACGCTGAATCCAATGGTGATACTTCCGAATAATTCCAACTGCCAGAAAGTGGATTTTTCTTAGAAAACCTTCGTTTTTCGTACATAAAATACGTATTATTCGTAAATATGGTAGCGAGCATAAGTAACACCTTTCTACTCAATAAAAACATCAATCAGCTAGAAAGTTGATGCTTTTATTGAGTAGAAAGGTGTCTCCTACTTGATCTCAGTCTACTCCGTCTTATCTCCGTCATTCGTGTTCGTAGAAAAATCGTTCACCATTCGTTGGAAAGCCCAAAATTTATGCATAAATTATATGCAGCCAAAACCGCTGTAATTATGGAAGAAACTGAGATGTACAAGTGTTAAAAGAACTATAAACAACATTTGTCCCAATGTGTTGCAGACTCGTATGCAAGCGTTTTTGATTCGGAAAGTTTATTCGTAGAAGGGATCCGAAAGGTCCACCCAACTGAGAAGATTGATGAAGTACTCATCCGAGTTTAGTTGGTTTTTGGTGTTGTTACTAGGATTTCAAGTTTGCGCAACCTATGTTCTACACTCTGACGCGCACACTCACTGGCTAAAAAATATATTGTATATTTTTACAAGTTGCAAAAATTTACGGACAGACACCAACTTACAGAAACGAACATACAGACAAACATGAGACCGGATTGATTGTTCAGGGAGGTGTACGACGTAAAACAAACAAATGGGCAAACTAACATGAGCACGGTCGACGCGGTTATGCATTGGGGCTTTTTTGGGGCATTTTGGTTTATTATTATCAATAATGGCACTTAGTAATCGACCAAGAAATTTTTTTTTAACCCCCCTCAAAATTTGTTGGCTAACGTTTCAAG
This sequence comes from Apolygus lucorum, assembly GCA_009739505.2. Classification (NCBI taxonomy): domain Eukaryota; kingdom Metazoa; phylum Arthropoda; class Insecta; order Hemiptera; family Miridae; genus Apolygus; species Apolygus lucorum. The sequence goes on from CM019168.2 coordinate 51,062,366, forward strand.
ATACGTTATAAAAATCGAATAAAAATTTGGCCGTCCCTCCGCCGTACGCGGCACTTTCCTCACTTAGCATTGACCGATTTTGATGGGATTTTGGGGGATTTTTTGGGGTACGTGGGCTCCATTTGGAATCTAGTTGTGCCCCGAAGCTTTTGGTAGAAAGCCTAAGACCTACAGTAAGGGTTGAAATTTTGAAAATGTCCTAATTCGAAAAATTTTGATATTTATACCTTCATAAAGGTATAATTTTTCCATCAATTTAAAATAGTATTGAATTTTTAGTATTTTTAAAGACCACGGGGAGCCCTGTAGGGCAAACCGTTCGCTCCCTACGCGAACTTGAGGGTTGGACTTAAGATAAATCAGAAACACGAGCGTGAATCGCAAGAGAGGCCTAATCCCCGTTCAAATTATAGCTGACCGAAATGCGATCGATGTTTTTCTTCATGTTAGTTGGGGGTAACAATGGCAAAGCCGTGTTCTTTGCAGACGAGTGATCTATGTAGAAAAAAATAAACCTTTGTGTAATAATTTGCAGCGGTTTTTAGAAAAAAATTCTGTTTATTCATAGAAACAATGGACATAATCCATTATCTATTGTTTTCCTTCTATCAAGGTTACAGATTTTTTTTGAACCGGCCCGGGAGAAATTTCACATTACATTTTCTAACAATTTAACCCTAATTGAACCATGGTATCATTTTTAGTGGTTTAGACAGTTTGATAATAAACTTTTATGTCTTCACTTTGGCACATGAACGAAAAAAGTGTTGACAAAAAGCGTTTAGGGGGTTGGTTTTCTGATGATTTCCGCTTACAACCGAGCCGTTGTTAGGGAAATGGTACCTTCTTCGTCGTTTTTCATCCCACAAAATTCGTTGACCGTTCGTTGGAAAGCTCTCGATTTATTTCGCATTTCTTTCTTACTTGTTCTTGGTATTTATGTCGACATTATATATTTAGTAATGTTATTAATGGATGTAGTAAATAATGCCACTTTTTTTGTTGTCACTTGGGGACTAAAGACATCAAATGTCCTAATGTGTTGCAGACTCCTATGCAAGCGTTTCTTTCACCTACCTTTCAACTAGTTTTTAGGACGTCCCACAGTAAGACTTTGGCGTCCTTATGCGATCGATCTGGGGTGAAGGAGGACAACACTCAACAGAAAAAAAATAACCACACAGTAATCCGTTTTAGACCATTCTGAATCAGAATCCGCGAAAAAAAAAACCATAGGTGTATGTCTGTGTGTGTGTGTGTGTAACAAAATCTTGTGTCGTCTGCCCAGGCCTTAGTTCTCAACCGATTTTCCTGGTTCTTTTTTTGTTCGTCACGGAAAACTATCTAGTTGTGCACTACGTCGCCGGAATTTCGAATTTTGCCTTTTAAGGGGAGGAAAGGGGGGGTTAATGCCCGAAAAACGTGCGTTTTTGGGCATAATCTTGTGTACTCTGCCCAGGCCTTAGTTCTCAAACGATTTTCGTGGTTCTTTTTTCGTTTGACGCGGAATACTATCTAGTTGTGCACTACGGCGCCGGAATTTTGGATTTTGCTTTTTAAGAGGGGGAAAGGGGGGGTTAATGCTTAAAAAACGTGCGTTTGCGTGCATAATCTTGTAAACTCTGCCCAGGCCTCAATTTCCAACCGATTTGCGTGTTTCTTTTTTTGTTTGACTCAAATAACTTCCGAGTTGTACATGATTTTACCAGAGTACCAAAATTCGCAAGGGGAGGGGGTGAGTGAGGGGATAATATTCACAAAATATCCGATTTATCAATATTTTGGTTCCTTTACTGCTTACTAATGGGGTATTTCGGTCAATTTTTTTTTTTTTTTTTTTTTTTTCAAAAGAGTATGGCTCAGGGATAACGGTAATCGGGTCTGTTCGTCGAGAAAATGTTTTTAAAAAATCAGAGAAGCTAAGGAAAGTTGAAGATTTGAATGGTGTGACGTAGCTAGCCAACTGTCTTTGAAAAAGTATCCATGCACAGAAACTCCTCTTGGATACTACAACATTCTACTCACTCACGCGCGCGGGGCTGTCCGCGGCGTAGTCCTTGCCTAGTGTGTGTGCATTTATAGCGGCCCGCCTTTTTCAAACGTGTGATCTCTTTAATTAATTTTTCTACCACATGTTATAGCATAATTGGGCTAATAGTTGGTGTATATAGGTTTTCAAGGGTGCTGAATCCAAATTTGAGGTAAAAAACCTGAATTTCCGACCCACCGAAATACCCCATTGTACCCAAGCTTTGAAATTGAGGAAAAATTCTCATTATACCTCCGGATTTCCATGAATTATTCTCTGTACCACCATGGAACTAATAGTGGTGCCACCATGGTGCCATGATGCCATAAACCGCTTATTTCGTTTTTTTTTTTTTTGTGTTTTACTTTGAATACGGATGTGAACTTCGACGGACTGCCTACCAAAAGGGGGGGGTGTGAACTCGAATTCGCATGTTGGGTATCGTGGATCATGGATTTTAAAATGCTCTTCAGATTCGAGGCTCCCATGCCGCTAGAAATGTTAAGGTGGATAATGGTGGGGGGGGGGGTCAGTATTTCTTGCCTAAAGTAATAAATAAATTACATCGAGTGAAACAGTTTTATCATTTAACAACTGGTTAAACTGATCTAATGCTTATCCAATGGGACGTCCCCTGGAATGCATGCATTAGGTACTAAACAATATGTTTCACTTTCCAATTGGTTTGAACATCTTACAGCCCAAACAAATGATTGCGTTCCAGCTTGAAGATTTTTTACCACATTTTCATCACAATTTCTCCGTTTTTGTGAAAATTGGGAGGTAGTTTGGTCCATGCTCTAAATTTATTACTTATAACTTTTTAGGAGCTCATCTTAACAAAGATTAAGTTGTTCACCTTGTATTTTGGTACAAGGATGACTAATGTAAGTAAAATCTATGTGCGTTAGCTTAGCTTCGTTGAGTTTCATTCCCAATTTTTTGTCAAAAGATGAATAGGGTTGACGGATACCTGTAGTTTTCTCGAGGCTTCCTCTATCGTAGTACCCACCCTTAGGATTGCTGTGTCGTCCGCATTTATGTTGCCATGGTGGCTTGTGATGATTTGGGACGGTCCCTTTTATACAGTAGGTAGAATGAAGCCAAACACGCTTCCTTGTGGTACTCCTGGTTTTATTTACAGAGGTTTTAACGGTTTCTAATGTTGCCCCAGTCACCGTTTATAAAAAATAACGCCAGTTTTTGGTAATTCGATTTTATGAGACTTGTTGGTGTCACCATGAAGTATCTTAACTCACTACTGTAGACAAAAACCATGAAGTATCAATATTCAATAAATCCATCAAAAGCTACGCAGGTTTTAATAAGTATTGACTTGATTGCAGGACGAAGATGAATGGAGGGAGTTTGAAGAAGAGAAGAAAGACTACAGTGGTCTCAAGATACAAAACCTAACTCTGGCAGACTATGATAATTGGGAGGAAGGCGGCTCAGGAGGTGAAGGTAAACATTTCATTACGCCTCTAGTTGAAGAAGACGAAGTAATTAGCATCTTTTTAGAACTTCATTTTGTATGTTTAATTTAATCTAATGCGGGTTCTACTCGAACGTTTTTCATAACCACCTTTAGGTGTTTGACCAGGCTCCAAACGAAGTTTTAAATGGAAAATTCAGGTGGGCCAATTTCGCATTTTCGATTCCAAATTTGGTTTGAGCGCAAATAAAGCAGCAAACATCTCACCAAAAAAAAAATTAAAAAAAAAAAAAAATGAAGTATTACCTTGATGGAGAGATTTTATCTACTGTTGTAATTCATGTTAGTACAAAAGGAATGAAGGAAAAATTACCCGTAGTTCACGATATACCCAAAATAACAGCTAGAAGGAGTGGGTCATATATTTGTTCAGCTCATTGGTCCATAGTGGAAACAAGTTTAAGAGTTTCTTCAAGTGCTTAAGGGTTTCATCTTCAATTTCGGGAATAGGTACATTGTGAAGTAAAATTTTAGCTGGGTTCGGTGTTCCTTTTAGTCCTGGTTTGTTCAATGTTTCATCTTGTGTTTTAAATAGAACTATGCAAGTAACTGAATTAATTTTCTACTTGTCACGGAATAGGGGCCAACAAAAAACATGATTCTATTGAGATATCAGAGGATTTCTCTAATCCCAATCTCGAGTACTACCACTTAAGGTAAATTCAAGTAGGAATATTCACTATCTTTACGCAAAAAATTGTATTGAAGTATAATCACATACAGAGATATACCTACATTAGACTTTTTGTTAGATCGCCGAGAAGAGCGAATAGTTAGCATCTAACAAGGGAACCCGATTAGCTGTTCCATAGAGAAGTTATAGTAATGTTGAGTACGCTGAAGTCTCAGGTCGCATGTGAAATTTTGTTGAGGGTTCTCAGATCAAGCTTTCATTTAATAAACTGAGAGAATAAAGATTGGGGCTCAACCTCCCTTCAGAAGATTATATCGTGGAATTAACCCCCCCTCCCTCCATCCACTATCTACAACAAATTAAACTTCCTCGGGGCCTGTTGAAAGATTCAACCCTTCGTTACTGGGAAATTTTGGATTACTCACCTCAAGTTATCGCTATCGTTGATGGAGGATATGCAAGTAGAATGAGAACGTGATTATTACAAGATAATTCATTATTCAAGATTATGTCGTCGTTGAATAAAAACCATTTTGAAACGTGTTATACCAGGAAGTTAATGATCACTTTTGATTCTCTTCTGATGGATGAAGCTGGCTATTGACAGAATGTCCAAAACTTCAGTTCCTCACAATTTTAGGTACTAACATTTTCTTGAGAGTGCTAGTGGTGATGAAAAATCCATAATTTCACATATTTTTAGGCTTCTACGTTATCCTTTTACCATTTGAATATAAACACTTTAAGAACACCGTTTAATTATTTTTCTTTCGGAGCTTAAAATACGTTGTTGATGTTTTTTTTTCAACTTTCCACTGGATGTTTATCAATACCTACTCAGTCTTGTTGAAGTGTTTGCGTGACCTCGAATGCCTCACATTCTTCTACCGCTGCATTCGAATTAAAGTTAATCTTGAAGGAGAACACAGATCTATTTGAAAACGCTTCAAATTATTAAACAAAGGTTTATTATTTTTCAATATAGATCACTCGTCTGCAAAGAACAGGGCTTTGCCATTGTTACCACCAACCAACTTGAAGAAAAACTTCGATCGTATTTCGGTCTGATCACATTTGAACGGGGATTAGGCCTCTTTTGCGATTCACACTCGTGTTTCTGATTTATCGTAACTCCAACCCTCAAATTCTCGTAGGAAGCGAACGGTTTGTCCTACAGGGCTCCGCGTGGTCTCAAATAATTCAATACTATCTTAAATTGATGGAAAAACAATAGGTTTGTTCCAGCAGGGCCAACCGCGGTCGACCGCGGTTAGCCCAAAAACCACAGCCTTATAGATCGCGGTTGTGTGACCATCACCGTGGTTCAACCACTGCTGGAACACTCAACAGCTAGTTGGTCGAAAATCGCGTTACTTCTGAGTATGTGTGACTTCAGGTTTCCATACCTGCTTATCGTCGCATAGGATGCATAATGAATAAAATACCTTTTCTCATTGCTGTAATAATTTAAAATTCCTAAAAACTGTTTCTTTGATGAGGATGGAAAAAAATATTGTACAGATCCAAAGCAAGCAAAGTCGGAGAGTTAGGTACACCTTTCTACTCAATAAAAACATCAAATTTCTAGCTGATTGATGTTTTTATTGAATAGAAAGGTTTTACTTCATCCTCACTACCATATCTACGAATAATTCGTTGGTATTTTATGTACGAAAAACGAAGGTTTTCTTCGAAAAATCCACTTTCTAGCACTCAGAATTATTCGGAAGTATCACCATTGGATTCAGCGTGAAAAATTACATAGGAAATGATACTAAACTCGTCAAGTCATCTTGAGATCGAAAGTGACCATACACCGCGAGTTTTTGTAAAACACGTTTTCTTGCATTCAAACTTGATTTACTCTTCCAATTTGAATTTAAAACTAACTTTTAAAACTTGATATACCGTTGGAAAGCTGACAATTTAAGCATATTTTTCTGAAGAGCGCACATCGAAATGGACAGGCGTTCAAAGTGAAAACTTCAATTTAAAAAGAATCATATTTCGAAAAAAATTGAAGTTTGCTATTTGACTTGATTTTTTAGAAATGGTTCAATTCCAAAATATTTTGGTTTTACATTAAGCAGCTTGGAAATTAAACGCTCTTCCCAACGATATCCTTAAATTTGAATTTATTTGGTAAATAACAGGAATTATGGCAATTTTAATGACGTAAAGTCGAAAACGCGAAAAAAAACTTCGAAGTGAAAAAAAGGCATTTTGAGTGAGTTAAGAAAAAATTGCCGGGAGACATTTTTTGTAGCAAATTACTTGTACAATCGATCCTTGAAGTTTGGTCCATCCAAATGGTAGACACCCTGTATAGGTATGATGTTATAGAAAAGTCACAATTTTAATGCGAATTTATCTTCACGAGGGCGTAAAAAGATTTCAAGGTTTCCTTTGTGAGAGCGAGAAATTTGAGGACATTGGGTTGAAGCTTCACACGTTTCTGAAAAAAGTTCTTCCAACAGGAGGGTGAAAAAATCCACATCTACTGTCTACTGTACCTATCTCTGATGACTATAAACTCTCAACCAAAACACCTTGGGAGGTCCTTCTACTGCGGAGCTCGTTTTGAAATGAGAAGGTTAAGGTAGAGGTTTCTTTAGTGTGAGGTTTCCAATCTTGACCGCTCGCGACCGCACTCCTCAAAGCGGTCGGGTTTGGGTCGACCGTGGTCGACCGCGGTCGAGTTGCTGGAACAGTGGTTCAACCGCGAAGTTGGGCAGATTGTCGTGCTGGAACAGTGGTTAGTTGTAATGCGCATGCGCCGGTCGACTGCGGTCGACCACGGTCGCCTTGCTGGAACAAACCTATTACCTTTGTATCAAAATTTTTTGAGTTAGGGCGTTTTCAAAATTCATTTTTCAACTCTTAGAAGTGACCTACATCAACCAAAATCTTCCGGGCACAACGCGGCCCCAAATGGAGCCCACTTACCAAATTTCTTCAAAATCGGTCAATGCTAAGTGAGGAAAATGCCGCGTACGGCGGACGGACGGCCAAATTTTTATTCGATTTTTGGATTCTACGTACCTTGAAACGTAAACCAACAAATTTTGAGGGGGGGTTAAACTTTTTTTTTCTTGGTCGATTCCAAAGGTTCATTATTGAAAATAATAAACGAAAAAGAGACCTCTAGTTGCAACCTTTAATTTCATCTCATTTGTAGGGGTTTTCGTAGTAGATGAATTCTTAAACCCGACTTTCTTTTGGTTGGTTCGTAAAATAGAAGGCTTTAGTTTTGCTTCTTCATCCAAGAATGTAGGAAAGCTTGGCATTCGTGCAGCACCTCGAAGAATGTGTTCCCCAAAATAAATTTTTTTTCTCCCATTTTGATTGTCAATTGAGAAAACTCTCGGCATTATCGTGAAATTATTTCATATAAATGTTCATCAATTAATTCTACTTGTACAAACTTGTTTATGGAGGAAGCGTGACTGGTGCAGTTTTTCGTGTTTTTATTGCATTTTCAACTTCAAACACTTCTGAAATAGGCTAGCAGAATTAATAAGCTTCTGCTTCTTCGGAATTAGATGCCGAAAATCGATATTTCCTCTTTTCTCTCCAACAATAAGAAGTACGAGATGTTTCAAGAGACGACCAGGAAAGTAGCAAAATTACGAATTAAACCTGTTCTGTTTCCTTAGTGTCAGAGGTAGAGAAAGCATTGTATGTTTTGCTCCGAAATCAAAATTTTCTTTCGCATTTTGCATTCCAGAGCTTTCTGGCTTAGAGTTTACGCGATTCGTTCAATAACGGCCCCTGCATGCCTGAACCTGAATTTCCTTGTCATAGGACGAGCTCAATTTGACTAAAGTCACATAGCACAAGCGTCGGGAAGCTTCTTAGTAGGATAGTCTAGCCCCCAGAAAGTATTGTTGGGTTTCAGCGCTACCTACCACCACTTCAGCGAACTATTATCCTTTTTCAGCTCGATGTGAGCGTGGTCAAGCGGCATTTCTGAAAAGTAGGCTTACCTCGATTTTACCACCTCGGTTTTACCACTCTAATTTCTAAGTTTGGCGGCTTTACTTCTCTGCCTTTTTAAATTGCGAGGAAAAGGAACTTGATATTGCATTTTTGTGTTGTTTTCAATTGTTGTGTTGTTCTTCATTGCTACATTGTAATCTTGGGATAACTGCAAGTTAGAGGAGCGACGGTAATCACCTGATAAGATATCAGAAATGTTGAAGTGCCGGTAGGTAGTGCTGAAACACGACAACACTTTCTGGGGGCTAGACTCTCCTCTTCTTAGTCAGGGTTGTATGGCCATACAGTTTTCTCCTCAAAATTGACTTAAATGGTTCAATTTATAATTTTGTTTGTTAAATTTAATAGAAAATCAAGAATGGGGTAGTTGCATGGGTCGAAAACGTTCCTGTGCCAGTTTTCAGTTTGAATTCCATTTAGTTTGGCTGTATTTCTATATGGAAATTCTGTCTTCATTTGTGTGGGGGGGAGAGCCTGAATGCAATGCTGTCGTCACCTGGCAAAAGGATCTTCTTGATAGAGCGCGTTAAGGCCTGCAATCAAGGTCAGATTCAAGTTAGAAACACTAAAATAAGAGTGCAAAATAATGGCGATGGTTATAAAACTATGAAATATCTGTTTTTCAGCCTATGCATGTTTGAATTTCTCTTTTAATTCCTTGGTAATGAAGCGTATTTTTTTTGCTTTCCTGTGATTCTATGTTGTTGTGTCGAACTTCACAATGGTGCCCTTCCCCCCACCCCACAGTGCCCTTGCTGTGAGAAAATTTTCCCGCTTCAAGAAAATTCCATTTTTTTTAATACTAATTTTTTAGGATGGGTTCCTGGAAGCTTTACTTAACATACGTTCTTCAGTAGAGATTCAAAATACAGCTAATTGTATCAAAAATATGCAACTACACATTTGATTGGTTGAAACATTTAAGGTATTTTTTTGGGGGAAATTTTCGGTTGGAAAACTGTCTTCAGTTCTTCAAGTTTTGCTTTCGCGGTTTAATCTGTGATTTCATTTTGCCCTTAGATGAGGAAGGCGGGATGGAGGAGAACGAGCAGGGAGAGATGGTGCCCAAGAAGAAGGCCGGTCCTTGGAGGGTGATCCAGAACCCTGCGCCAGCTGCGGTCGTCGAAGAAGAACCGGAGCCTGTCGCCGCAGCTGTGCCACCACCGGCGCCTCAGCAGCAGACATCCACCTACGTTCCCCCCTCCCTTCGTAACGCATCCAGACCTTCTGCTGCTGCTGCTGCTTCTTCAACTCCTTTCAGTGAGTTCTGAAACCCCTTCACCTTGATAAAAGATGTTGATGCAGGTTTCGTCTAGAAGAGTGGCTTATGGTACCTAATAGGTATTTAAAATCCTGATTCAACACTAGCGGGCATTCATGATTCAATTGTACCTTTTTCAGATCAAAGATTGAGACGTAAAGTAGCTCCGGATGTGAGGAGTGAAGAAGCTTTCCCTACACTTAGCGCTGCCACAGCTCAAGAAGCGGCCGGAGCGTCTGCTTGGTCTAAAAAGTAAGAACTTACTAATAAATGACGGGTTGGTGTGCTGTTCTTGCCTTCAATTAAAATTGAATGAACCGAAGAACTGAACTGCTGGGTCTTCAGACCAGGTTGTGATTTCGTAGTTCATAACAGCCGCATAAACAGATGATTTCCAAATTTTTTGTTGATGAATGGCAATTAGCAACCCTTTGAAGACCAAATTTTTATGTATAATTTATTCTTTTGACAGCCGAAACTAATTCAAATAGATGGATATATAGCATTATCAAACTGAATAGGGTGTGCGCCTGGATAGGAAAAACTGTTTATTGTTATTTTTAATCTAAGGTAGACCTCATTCTGAGGATTTTGGGACCAACCGCGACCTTCTAGCGTGTGTACATCTTTTCCTATGAATTTTTAAAGTTTCGACCGTTTATGACGTCACAATGGGCTGGGGGGTCCCGCCCAGGCGAGAGGGGCGCGTGACGTCATAAACGGTCGAAACTTTGAAAAATCATAGTAACATATCTACTCACGCTAGAAGGTCGCGGTTGGTGCCAAAATCCTCAGGCTGTAGTCTACTTTCGATTAAAAATCTAAAAAAAATCAAGGCGCACCCCCCATTAAACCTTTAGCAAACTGAATTAAACTTTTCGCAATTTGATTTAAACTTTTTGCAAACCGTATTAAACCTTTCACAATTAGAATTCAACTTTTCTCAAACTGAATTAAACCTTTCACAATTGGAATTAAACCTTTCCCTATTACAAGTGAACCTTTCATAAAATTAATGCTCTGCACCAAACATGATCAGAGGACATAAGAGTGAGTGAAGTTCCCGAAACAATACCTTATCTGTGGACGGTCAATATCTTCCCTGTGGATGGTCAATTACTCCCCTGTGGACTGGCAAACTTTCATTCACCTTCACTGTGTAGAGTCACTCTTCCCTTCCCGTCAACATTCTCTTCATAAAAGTGTTCGTAGGTTTTTTTGTTTTTTTTTTGTTTTGTGAAGAACATTGTTGTGGTGATGAGCGACAGCGATTCAAATATTAGTTCAGTATTGCTGAATATTGCTGAGTATTGTGAGTATTCCTGAACGCTCGAGAGGGATGATCGAATTCATAGAAAATCCCCTTGACAATGGACATGTATATCTCGTACTTCCGGCTGACCTTTCCCTTTCTTGGAAAATCGGACTATTCATGTGATACCTAGTTTACTTTAGAACATTGATTTGTATATGGATAGGTTAACGTGTTCATTTATTATTATTTTTGTTTATTGAAAATTTATTAAATCGTTTGTTTAATGCAAAAAGTTTAAATCAGAATGCGAAAGGTTTGATTCTATTTGTGAAAGGGTTAATTCTAATTGCGAAAGGTTTAATTCAGTTTGCGGAGAGTCTCAGTCGGACGCTGTTACTTCTTCGTTCCAGGTTAGTCTAATCTCTTACGAACTGGCGCTCAAAGTTTTAAAGTTGTACCAAAATTTGAAATTTTCAAGGATTTTTGAAATTTATTAGTGCATCTCTATAGGCCTAGGGATTTATAAAACTTAAAGATTGCCGTTGGAATCATCAAAATCCAACTATAATTGCTAGAGAAAAAGGGAAAAATCGTTTATTCTCTGACAGTTTTTCCCCTTCTTCTCTAACAAGTATTGTTCGATTTTGATGATTCCAACGGCAATATTTTAGTTTCACAATGGGGTATTTCAGTTAATTTTTAATTTTTTTTTTTTTCAAAAGAGTATGGCTTAGGAATAACGGTAATCGGGTCTATTTGTCGAGAAAATGTTTTTAAAAATCAGAGAAGCTAAGGAAAGTGGAAGATTTGAATGGTGTGACGTAGCTAGCCAATCGTGACGTAGCTAGCCAAAACTGTCTTTGAAAAAAGTATCCATGCACAGAGAAGAGGCGAAACCCTTTCTTGATTTGATAAGTCAAAACCGCAAACAGAAAGCAACCGATTACAAACGCCAGACGTAGGTAATGCTAATGATTGAACCATAAAGTAAAGCTCTCCGAAATGAGAATCTCTTGGATACTACAAAATACTACTCACACGCGCGCGGCGTAGTGTGTGTGCATTTATGGCAGCCCGCCTTTTTTTCAAACGTGCGATCTCTTCAATTAATTTTTCTACCACATGTTATAGTATCATTGGGCTTAAAGTTGGAGTATATGGGTTTTCAAGGGTGCTGAATCCAAATTTGAGGTCAAAAACCTGAATTTCCGACCCACCGAAATACCCCATTCACTAGGTAGATGCACTTATGAATTTCGAAAATTTCAAATTTAGGTACAGCTTTGACACTTTGAGCGTCAGTTCGTAAGAGACTAGACTAACCCAGAACGAGGAAGGAACGGCGACGAACTGCGACCCCCTTAATAGATGCTACATACCTAAACCTGCCTTGATATCAACCACCGACTTTCCTTTTTGCTTCCGAGTCTACCAAGGTAGCGGAAGCATTGTTTTCACTTTTCAAAGTTAAAAAAAAAAGTTCTCCAAAATCAAAATTTCCACTCGCGTTTTACGTTAGACGTTACTGAACCATTTTGGTTCCGTGTCTTTAACGAAATCCTTGTAACGGGCAAAATTCTACGAAGTTATAGTCCGATTTCAATGAAATTTTTATGGAGTTTGCGGGCAGATGGTCCCTTATGAAAATCACCGCTCCTGGACTGATGGTAGCCATTGCCCATGCACAAACAAAAATTTCCTTGTAGCAATCATAACTTATACATTTCTCATCCGATTTCGATGAAATTTTCAGGGATAATACGGATTGGGGTGTAGGTGGTCCCATTTTAGGGTAGTGCAAGTTACTTGGAGATTAGATTAACATTTCGAGATTAGCTACTATTAAATTTTAATATCAACATTTTTTCTTATTCCAGCCGTAAAACTAATCAAGAACTCGGGTTTGAAGAAGTTCGTAACTCAAAGTCGCACAGCGGGCGAGCCACGGCCGCACAATCTACAGTATCCCTGGGCAACAAATATGGCGCCTTGGAAGACGAAAGTTGATGTTTGCCCGCCTACCATCCGATAACTTCTGTGTGAACCCCAAGCCATCTCTGCGTCGTGACTACCCGTTCTAAGTTTTTTCCCCGTATAATTTACTGTCTTCTACTCCTTCGCCCCAAAAAATCTTCTTCTTCTCTCCAATATTTATACAATAATTACAAAAAACCAACAAAAACTATTTAAAATAATTGCGGACCCCACCCAACGATTCACGATGATGAATCGATAAAAAGGACCGTCAATCTTAGGTAAAAATATAATTTTTTTTTTCTATTTATTTAAAAAAATTCCAAGTGTACACTCGAAATGGGGATACGTTAAAATCAATTGGTTGATTCTTTTAATTAAATTTAATCCAAACCTAACGAAAAAAGCGTTTTATTTTTCTTTGAATATTCTTTCTTTTCGATAATTTTTCGGCGATCATTTTCTGTTGAACATATTGTTTACTTTTGCGGAATGTCGTTATACATGTGACCCCCATGAGCTACACCTGCGTACACACCATACTTCGTCTTTTTGATATTTGTGTTTTTTTGATGTACTTTTAAAGTGGAAAAAAAATAATGAGGATAAAATCACTATGAAGAATCTTTGAATGAAATTATATTTGATATCAAACGTTCAGCTACCTTCAGCTGATCCCATTAGTGTTATTGCGGCTGTAAAGTATTTGAAAGTGACTTCATTAACAAAAAAATATATTATCGTAATGTGCTGATTCTTTTTTGTTCATTCTTTGAAAAGATTCCTCTTAATGGTTGATGCTCCGATTCTTCCTTCCATCAAGGTTGTTGTGTTCGACTCTATTCTGACTTCTACGTTTTGAACTGACTTGTGAATTTTCTAAAATGTGAACTGTTTGGCTTTTACTGGAATTTTCTCGAATGGGCAAAGATGTTTGAAGTGTAACTTGACCCGATTCTACAGATTTTGTCTGTTGTCACAACCCTGTCGTAAAGTATCACGAGGGAAAATCAAATATAAACGGGACTTTTGGTTAAAAAATGTATTCGTAGGAAAAAAAAATCACACCTCATTTTTCCACACAGTCTCCTGCTTTCGAAATGCATTTTTCCCAGCGAATAGAAAGATTCTCAATTCCAGTGCCGTAGAAGGAGGGAGGTTGCATCTGAAGCAAATAGGGAGGTTGCATCTGAAGCAAATAGGGAGGTTGCATCTGAAGCAAATAGGGAATTTGCCTCACATTTTTTATTTATTTTTTTCGCAAGAGGGTTTACTGATATGGAAGAAAACCATAGTGTGCTGCTCGAAAAAGCATCTAAAAAATTTAGAAAATTTAAGGAAGATGGAAATTTTAAATGCAGCCGCTATCTGTTCATGTTGCGATGTATCCAGCCTTCTAACCAATCTGACTTCATAGGGGGACTGTGCCTCTTACGAGAGTAGTGCTACCTCTGGAAGCGTAAAAGAAACTATAGCTTACGTGGTTGAACACAGGAGTGCGAGACTGGGGGAGGGAAAATGCAGACCTGAAAGTGACTAAGAGAAGCAATTTTCACTCACTATTTTTTACAAAACGATTCTACCTATTAGTTTATCAAGCATAAGTCTTCATTTTCTCTTATTTAGTTTCTATATTAGTTGGTTTTGTCATTTGAATAACATTATTTGAGTTACGTGTGGTCATGAGGGCGCCTACAACTTCATCTGTTGACGTTATTTGGTACTTCTTTTTCGCTTCGCCCGAACAGAGCGTGTGAATTCGGTCAGTTTTCACGTCGTTTTGCGGGAGGAACCTCAAATGTGACGTCCTCAGCTTGCCTCGATTTTCGTGGATTTTCTTTTTTTTTTTACAGAGGCTTCACTTGTTTAGGCATTTTCTTCTACGGTAATTTTTTCCCCTTGGGTATTCCTGGTGTTAAACATTATTCTAGGGCTCTATTGTCTGATCTGACTTGAAATTCCAGAATCTACAATTGAGGCAAATTCCCCTTTGCGCATGAACCCCTCCACCCCTTCTTCATCATCAAATCTTTGCCCTCCTTGCGCTTCTTTAAGCTCAGCTCACATTAGTAGGCAGCGTTGACTGTTCATGCAAAACATCAATGAGCAAAACGCCTCGATAGTCGAGAAAAAACAGTGGAGAGGACTTTGCCAGTTGAAAGTCGTGTTTTGGCTTTCACTGTGGCTTCTCTTTCTCCGCCTGGTTCGAATGATGGACCCATGTTTCCCCTTCTTCCTCAAACCTTTCAAAAAGTCTCTTGACATGCCTGCCAGTTGACGTTCTCTTGACCCTGGCTGCTCCATCCTTGTTCTATCCTCTTGTTTTGTTAAGATTAGCTTAGGATATAGGCTCCTGAGATGAGCTTTTACTCTTTTTCAATTTTAGCGAATTTAAAAAAAATGAAAATATTGAAATAGACTCAATTTTGACGTGATAACGTCTTATAAATTGGTTTACCGGGAGACACTTCAAGAAACTGCGTTACGCTCCGCTCACGGAGGGGGTGCAGCTCGGCGCTCCCTAAAGGCGGGCGGCCCCTCCCCTTCCCTGGCACTCACTCCCCCCCCCCACCCATGGGAAATACCTACTACCTACGGGAAATACCTACTCTGTGCAACTTGACAAAGAATTTTATTTTATCCTTCTTCCTACTATACGAATGAATATTAACATTAAAATTATTTTACCACTCAAAGTCGTTGTCACGTAAAACTTTCGCCCGTATACCGACTTTACAGGCAACAACATAGGGTTTTTTTTTTGTTCAATATTGACTTTATCTGAAAATAGGGTTAGCTCAACGTATTTTTTTTTGTAAGGATTTTTTTGAAATTTTTTCTTACTGAAATCCATTTTAGAACATTTTGAAACGATTCCTGAAGTTTTTCCAAAAATCAAACATTTTAGAGTCCTGTAATTAAAAATAATTAGTAGAAGCAGGGTTTCTTGCTAGAACAATTTGCTGCTAAAAGACTCTTTCTCATACAAAGATAACTACGATCCTTAGCTTTGGTTTTTTACTTTGCTGTTTCCCAAATTTCGTGCACTCGTCTCTCTAATGAAGCTCCGAGCTAGCAGGACATAACCACTTGAAGTCTTCTCCCGCCTGAAGTAACAGAGATTCCAACACTTGCACGTTAGTTCTGATCACTGCTTACAGTAATAATCCATGGTGAAAGTTCGGGCCCTTCCCACCAGATTGGTAACATCGCCACCTGTCTCTACTTACCCCGGTGTACCTTACTGGAAAGCGTTGTTATAAGAGACCAATAAACAAATTCTGTAAGCAACTAGACTGCAAGAATCACCAGTCCAGGAGACCCGGGTTAGATCGCGGGCCGTGACATCAAATTTTTTGTAAATTCATGAACTACTTACCTACGTCTACTTATTTATTGCAGACTCGTATGCCACACCAATCCACTTAAAATTATTCACATCTTTGTTTCTTAATTACGGTTAGTCTTTAGATACTCTACCAATGTGAAAACACCCCCAAAAACGCTATAATTTGATTACTAGATTTCAGAATTGGTTTTTCCCCTCCAATTGATAGAGAAAGTGGTTAGGTCGGACATATGACTGTGATTTATTTTCAGTTTGATTATTATTTCGTATCTATTAATTAATTTTCTACTTGACCTCACGGGAGACTGACTTTCCCATGCCGTTTTGTTTATTCTAATTGTTTGCTTCCGAGTCTACCAAGGTAGCGGAAGCTTTGTTTTCACTTTTCAAGGTTGAAAAAAAGTCACCTATCTAAAATCGAAATTTCCACTCGCGTTTTACGTTTCAGACCTTTCTGAAGAATTTTGGTTCCGTGTCTGTCATGAACTCCTTGCCACAGCCATAACTTCTACAATTCTCATTCGATTTCGATGAAGTTTTCAGGGATTGTGCGGATTAGGTTGTAGATGGTCCCCAATGAAAATGAAGGCCTTGAAATTGATAGTAGTCTCTGTGCACGCGCAAACTTGAAATCCTTGTAACAGCCATAACACTTACATTTTTCATCCGAATTTGATGAAATTTTCTAGGATTGTTCAGATTGGCGTGTAGATGGTCCCCTATGAAAATCATCACCTTCGGACTGATAGTAGCCACTGCGCATGCGCAAACGTGAATTCCTTGTAACAGCCATAACTTTTACATTAACCATCCGGTTTCGACGAAATTTCTCAGGATTGTTCAGATTAGCGTTTAGATGGTCCCTTATGAAGGTACTTAGAGATTGATGTTTTGAGATTAACTAGAGAGATAACTATAGAGATCGGTCATCTATGCAATCGGGTTATGGATACGAGGATGCTATGGTCCACTTGGCAGACGTTTTGACATTTTCATGTCTTTTGCTTTGGCACATAAACTGAAAAATCGTCACGAAAACTTGCTTACGATACCAATAAATCAAATAGACTCACTGTGTTGCGTAGAGAACAATCAACTGTTTTCTTATTTTGATGCTTGGGTACATGAACTAACAACCATTACAACTTCATTACCTTGTCGTGTATTCAATTAAGTACCCACGGGTGGGCGGTTTCTCATAAGGCCCATTTAATTGATCTGTACGCCCCGCCATGCACGGGTGAGATCTGCCTAGTAATAAATACTATAAGAAAACACACATGAAAATGTCCCAATGTGTTGCAGACTCGTATGCAAGCATTTAGTTTCTCATCGTTCTCCCTAAGCCCAAAACAATGTGAGCTGGTTGCTCTTTTCATTTTAAAATGATTTTTTAACTTCTAAGAATCGTGATTAAAATAACCGTTTCTATTCTACTTATCGAAAACCATGAGATTGAAGAACCAATTGATGAGATGACGCTCAAATGTAAATGAGATTCAGCATCTCATCAGGTAGGTTCCTCGTAATGACCAAGGACGTCCGTAGAAGGAAGATAGCGAGAGTAATTGAGACTGAAGCGGGTCATTATTCAAACCACCGACTTTCAAAACAAATCTATATTTCACAATTATCTGACAAGACGTTATCTTTGGCTTTACATATATAGACCAGCGCTAACCGATTTGACTTGTCGCGTCACCTCTTTTCCTGGCTAAATGTCTTCGTATTGTACCAAAATGGAAGAGCAGTGTTTGTACAATCAAATTTACAGTAACGAGTATAAAAGCTATCCATAATATAGTGCTTAACGATTACCTTCGTAACAATCACTTATAATTAACAATATTTCTAAAAATATATATCATTGTTCATAATATTTACAATTTTTTTTAAAGTAATGTTTTAATTTTTTTACAATATTTTTCCGTTTTCTGGTCGGAACGTTGCTTTTGATTTGGGTTCACAAAAGCAATTATTGGAAAGTTTTTGTACTCACTGAACGGAATCACACCTTCTGGTCCATCAAAAAGTTTGATTTCCGTTAAAATTGTATTTTTAACTTTTACTGTTGTTGCCAACGAGTAATTTTCATTGAAGTCGTCAAGTGACGTCATCCTTGGTATGAAAGGTACAGTGACATCAATGGTCGACCTATTACAGGTGATTTCCTGTTCTGACCCAATTTTGACCCTATTACAACAATATTTCAAGAGTAGTGATATTAATGATTCCTAAATCATCAGCTTAGTTTATATTTGCTTTATAAAATGAGTTTCTGAGACGCTTTATGGTTGTGATACTGCAGAAAGGTGCGTGGTAATGAAATATTGATTTCAGATAACTCCTGAGAGAAGTCAATTAGGCGGTGTTTCTCTTTAACCCTTAATATCCTGAGGTTTTTTTTAGGAAGTCCAGTTTTTACCTGCAATAGTTTATCCACTTCTAAACCAAAACTGATAGCCTTTGTCTATCTTGATACTCCATCGATTGATTGTGTAAGAAACCGTGATAGTAAAACCAAAATAACTCAAAGAAAAAACTAAATAATTATCGAGTTGACAGACTGTAATAGGGCCTCATTTCTCACCTTGTAGGCTATTGGTTCGGTTTCCTCATCGGAGATGGTAGGCAGAGATTGGTTCTGTGCTTTAAGAAATAACAGACCCCAACATCCCATCAAGGATTTTTCAAATCTTCCTTTTCTTCTCCAAAAAAATAGGTTTATAGACAGATTCTTCTGCGGCAGATAGCGCTAGTGTGGCCCTAGGAAAGATCATTTTTGAGCTGACACACTGTAATAGAGCCTTTTAGGAAACATCTGCTCAAATATTCTACTCATTTGTCAAAATATATCTAAATTTGATTTAAAAAATCCGAAAAAACAATTTTTTCAAAGAAGTGGGAAATTAAGGGTTAACCCTAATTGAACCATGGTATCACTAGTGTCACCGAAAACATCTCAGGAACTCCACAGGTGTCACCGAAGTAACCAAAATTGAATTGCAATTTTAAATTTAATGGAAAATAAAGCACAATTATTTGTGGACAATTTTAAGTCTCAAAATAGTTATGACAAAAATTTCCGAAGAAATCGATTAACAAATTGTTGTCCTAACATTATTTTTTGACTTCTATCAACAAAAAATAGTTCAAAAAATTCTGCTCTATCCATTAATTTTTAAATCACAATTTAAGTATGGTGACACCTTGGGACAGCTGTGGAATTTCCAAGATTTTTTCGATGACACTGGTGACACCATAGAAGCATCTTGGGGAAGAAAGTGGTGGAAAGGCGTGAGTGCTGCCTAGCGAAGATAACATGAACCTTCCAGAGCTCAAAAACCTAGGTTATCTCTCTTATCAGTTGGCTTATGTGATGTAGGTATTGTGTGTGGTGTTCCTAATTAGTTCATAAATAATAGAATGCTTTAAAAATTAATGTTCTTTCCCTACGAGTATATAGATTTTCATTTCAGGCTGAATGCCTTTCTTATTGATGCCTCAAACAGATTTGATTGCCTTTTTCATTGAGGGCAAATTTCTCGAATTAGGCAGGTATTACCACCGGTCGATATCGGAGGTGCATCTATCTTGCCAAAAAAGAAGAGAAGGTTCATCTAATCGTCGCTAGATAGCGCTCGGGCCGTCCCACCACTTTCTTTCCCTAGATGCTCCTGACACCATGGCCCAATTAGTGTTAAGTGATGATGTATGAAGGGCTACATTACGTGTAGGTGGGTTAGAAGTGTGCCAAGATGTACCAAGTGGATAGCTGTCAACTGAAGAAATTCAGTACGTTGAAATTTTTGACGGTGAAATATTCTTCCTACTTGTACTGTACAGCGGTTACAATAATTGAATACGACAACCATTTGTACGTCGAAAACCGTCGATAAACGTAAGTTTATCTACACTGCTACTGTTTATCTGTGTTTCTACACTGCAAGAACCTAATTACGTTGTAATTTCCAAAATCGAAACTTCTTTTAAAGTTCCAAGTTCAGGAAGGAATGGCGAGTTCTGAAATTCAGTTTTCGGTTATAGTAAGGTTGGTGGTTTCCCAGTCAGCGAGTCGAGGACGACGATTTTGCTGAAGTCAGCAGCAGATGCAGTTTGCGTCGACTTTGGGCTTGACGCAGGCTCGCACGGCTTCCACGAAGATCTCTTTGAGATTCTCCTGGTTGATGGCCGAGCACTCCATGTACTTGAGGGCTTTGATTTTCCTCCGCAGTTTCCTTCCGTCTGTGGGCGAGAGGCAGTCGACGTTCGGGTCGTTTCGCAGATCTGACTTGGTTCCTGTTGACATCCATTGTATAAATAACTAGACTTGTAATTTAATCTTGTTGATATTAATACATCACACACTCTGCAAATGGACAATTTCAGTGTGTAAGAAAAATCTCGTGTAATTTTGGATTTTTAATAAACTTGCTCTAAAAACGTGTAAAAGTTGAGGAGTGAATTGTTTATTGGAAATAATCAATTGATCTGAATGATTTTACAATTTGAAATAACCGCTCAGTGACGAGGTGCTGTAAATGGACGCCCATTGGCTGGAATGTGGGGTAAACGTCCTAATAAGCCAAATGCAGTATTGTCCAATCACAGTACATATCCGCACCACGTCATCGCCAAATTTTACTTTTTTTTTTTCTCCGCTCATATTCAAAATCTCAATTTTGAGATGCTTCTGAAAAATTTAGAGAAGGAGAATTTTCGATTCCACCACGATTTTTGTTCGTATATTTCCATGAGCGTTCGAGAAAAAATAAAATCACAAATCACTGAAATTCCTCATTGTCTGTTGCAGCCTTTCTAAACATTTCTTTTTTGGAATTTTGACACAATAGACACCACTTCATGCCGCGTTATTTCGGGTCGTTTATACGAACGAGAATGGTTTTGAATACGTCCATTCCTCATAGTGAGCAAACAGTTGGTCCTACAGAGCTCTGGTTGGACTCATTCGATTCTAAACGTTCAATTCTATTCAAAAATTGGTGCAAAAAACCTTTATAATAAAAGTTTTTGAGCTAAGGCGTTTCGGAAAATTCAAACCTTATTTGTCACCCTTTAGAATAAGGGACTGACAATAACTAAAACCTTGCACAAGCAGACCCCGATTTTTAAATGTTTAAAATTAAATTTGATTTTTTTGTTTCATTCTACGGACTTCGAAAGGCAGTCCATAAAATTTTGAGAGGGATAAAGGTTTATTATTTTTCTGATAGATCACTCACCTGCAAAGAACACAACATTGCCTTTGTCACTACCTAGGTACCAACCTAATTTCGCTTCACAATCAACTTCAAAATCTTCAAAATTTGATTTTTTTTTCTCCATAAACATCATTAGTAGAGGTCCATAGGTAAGAAAAACGAAGACAATTTTTTTTTTTGCACCAGTAGCTCTGTTTGCGGACGAAAGAGGGTTAATAATAAAATAGACGCTTCTCACTCAATTTTTAAAAAAAAACGTCTGCCAAGTGGGTGTGGCACATAGCTTCCTCGTATCCATAACCCGATTATATAGATGATCCGATGCATAGTAGCTAATCTCAAAAAACCAATCTCTAAGTACCTTTCACTACCCTCATAGGGGACCATCTACACGCTAATCTGGGCAATCCTAGAAAATTTCATCAAATTCGGACGAAAAATGTAAGTGCGGTAGTGATTGGAATCAAAAAATTTCATCGTAAGACTGGGAATCGAACCTGGGAACTCCTGGGTGTGAGTCCAGAACTTTGCATACTGATCTACAGAGGGGTTAGTTGAATTGCTTTGAGATCCTCACCTCAGACGCAACTGTTACGGCTGTTACAAGTATTTTACGATTGCGCATGCTCAGAGGCTACTGTAAATTTTAACGCCTTGATTTTCATTGGGGACCATCTACAACTTAATCCGCGTAATCCCTGAAAATGTCATCGAAATCGGGTAGAAATTGTGGAAGTTATGGCTGTTACAAGGAATTCACGTTTGCGCATGCGCAGTCGCTTCTATCAGTCTGAGGATGATGATTTTCATAGGGGACCGTCTACACACCAACCCGCACAATCCCTGAAAATTTCATCGAAATCGGACAATAACTTCGTATAGTTATGCGCGTTACAAGGAAATCATGACAGACACACAGACACACAGACAGACAGACACACAGACAGACAGACACGGAACCAAAATTGTTCAGAAAGGTCTAAAACGCAAAACGCGAGTGAAAATTTTGATTTTGGAGAACTTTTTTTTTTCGTCCTTGAAAAGTGAAAACAAAGCTTCCGCTACCTTGGTAGACTCGGAAGCAAAAGATTTCTAAGGACGCAAACCTGAGTACAACTCGAAGAAACGAACAGCGATCGCATTTTGGTCAGCTAAAATTTGAACGGAGGCCCTTTTGCGATTCACACTCGAGTTTCTGATTTACCGTAAGCCCAACATAGGGAGCGAACGGTTGGTCCTACAGAGCTCCAGGTGGTCTCATTCGATTCTAAAAATCCATTACTATCTTAAATCGATGGAAAAACAATATTTTTATATCAAAATTTTCTGAGCTAGGGCGTTTTCAAAATTTCAACCCTTAGAAGTGACTGACATTAACCAATAACTAGACCCCAAATGGAGCCTACGTACCAAATTTCATCAAAATCGGTCAATGCTAAGTGAGGAAAGTGCCGCGTACGGCGAACGGACGGAAAAATTTGTATTTGATTTTCAAATTCTACGTACCTTGAAAAGTAAACCAACAAATTTTGAGGGGGGGGGGGGATAGAAAATTGTTTTTTCTTGGTCAATTCTAAAGGTTGAAAATAAAAAACCAAAAAGCGAATTCTCAAAGAAATATTTTTACCGATTTTAGGCCATGCTTGAATAATTTTTGTACTATAATTATAAAGCAGATACCACAGAAAATTTTATGCGGTTTCCGAATATAACATCAAAATAGCATTATACAACGAACACCTCAAAAAGAACTCCTCGGACTTTGGAGTACCCACTCGTCTCTGGTCACCAAAAGACCTATTTTCCTCCAATTTTTAGACAATTTCCGTTATTGGTGTTATCTTCTCATAGAAAATATGTAAAAAAAAGAGATGTTCAAATTTTTCATAGCAAAATTCTAATCTAATTTTTGAGACTATCAAAAAATTTTGTGGATAACAAAGGGGAAATCGACCAGAAGTACCCAACGCCGGATCAAGGGATTTAGTGTTGGAAAGGGATGGAAAGAAGTGCACCTACATAATGAACACCAATTCAGATATAAGAGCTAAGGAAGACGCGGGTGGTGATACCCTAGACCAATCCCGCCGAGATCCCCAGGTCGAGTAACACCATGGCACTTGTTTCCATACATGTCTCGGCCTCGACCTTGATGTTATTGAGCTGCCACTCATTTAGCTCGTATAAAGCGTGCCTCAGATTTTGTCCATCATATTGGCTTATTTCAGGCTGCTATTGACAATCTGAACATCCAGGATTATGACAGACCCATAATATTTCAAATAGCTACGTACCAACATTACGATCTTGATGTTGACTTATTTTTTAATGTGAAATATTCATTAGCACATGTAAAAAATGTTTTGAAAATTTTATATACCTACAGGGTGTAACACTATAAGAACGACAACCCGAAGAATTTCGATTCCACAACTAATTTCCGATCGAAAATGCCTCATAGCAATTTTCCAAGTTTTTACAATTTTAAGATTATTTTTCGTATTTTTTACCTTATGACACTAAAACAGTCATAACTCCCTTTGAATACAGTAATAAATTACATCTAATTATACCGTTGGAAAGAGCGTTAAATTTCCTATCTTTCTGTTACAAAATTTAAAATTTTCAAGTACATAATAAGAGGGAAAAATTGGCATGAAAAGTAAAATTTGTCAAATCTTCTAAACTTGAGGATTTTTCAACCGTTTGAAAGAAGTAATAATCATACTCGATTGTTTCCCACTGTAACCCCAAAAGTTGCCCGAATAGCTCAGTTTCCAACGGTATTGTTGACCTTATGTCACTAAAACGTTCATAACTCCCTTTGGATACACTAAAAAATTATAACTAATTATACCGTTGGAAAGAGCGTTAAATTTCCTATCTTTCTGTTACAAAATTAAAAATTTTCAAGTCCACAATAAGATGGAAAAATAGGGTGTGCACCTGGGTAGCAAAAACTGTTTATTGTTATTTTTAATCTAAGGTAGACTACATTCTAAGAATTTTGGTACCAACCGCGACCTTCTAGCGTGTGTAATTATTTTCCTATGAATTTTCAAAGTTTCGACCGTTTATGACGTCACAGTGGGCTGGGGGGTCCCGCCCAGGCGAGAGGGGCGCGTGACGTCATAAACGGCACCTCCCATTGGCTTGAAGAGTAAAATTTGTCAAATCTTCTTAACTTGAGGTTTCTTCAACCGTTTGAAAGAAGTAGTCAAGCGCGATTTTTTCCACTGATAAAAATATTGGAAACGATTCTGACCATACCGTTGGAAAACTGAGCTTTTCGGTCAACTTTTGGGATTAGAGTGGGAAACAATCGAGTATGATGAATCGAGTAGTACTTCCTTCAAACGATTGAAAAAACCTCAAATTTAAAAGATTTGACAAATTTTAATTTTCAAGCCAATTTTTCCCTCTTATTATGTACTTGAAAATTATTAATTTTGTAACAAAAAGATAAGACATTAACGCTCTTTCCAACGGTACCATAAACGTCGTAACCATAAACCCACGTTTCATCACCGGTTATGATCGTTTTCATGAAGTTTTCATCGGAATTGGCCATTTCCAGAAGCTCCTGGCAAACTGCAACACGGTGTTGTTTTTGTTCGGCCGACATGAGTCTCGGAACGAACTTCGCTGCGACCCTTTTCACGCCCAATTTCTGGGTCAAAATTTCTTGGCACGAGCCATAGGATATCCCACACTCTTTAGCCATTTCACGGATGGTCATACGGCGGTTTGAACGAACCAGACCGTTCACTTGGTCCACATGAGCGTCCCCAGTTGACGTTGAGGGTCTCCCAGATCGAGCGTCATCTTCGACGGACATCCTACCTTCTTTAAATCGCCGATACCAATCATGACACCTCGAACGACCCATAGTTTCATCCCCGTAAGCCTCAGTCACCAGCTTGAAAGTTTCCGTAAACGTTTTCCCCAGTTTAACACAAAACTTAACACACACTCGCTGCTCCTGTTTCGCGTTCATCGTAAAAATCGCCGCACACCAAAATCGCGCTTCACGAGAAATGGGTGACACTAAAAAGAGGACCAGAGTAACTGGGGAACTGAGGAACCAGACTTCTTCTTCGACATCACGCGACATCGCCCAGAGCCCTTTCTAGGCCCTTTTTATGCCCTTGTATAAACCATCTGCTATTCATTGAAATAAACCAACTGCTCATAGGTGAAATAAGGGACCAGCTTGAATAACAATATTTCCTCGCTTTCTGCGGTATTTAACCTTTTCAGATGATGTAATAAAAATTTACAATGCTAATTAGAAGGTAAAACGAGAAATGAATGTTATGATAACATTGTTATCGCGATGAAAAAAAAGACGTTACTCATGAAGAGTAACGCTAACAGCTGAGACCATCGGGAAGTTTCTGGGAGCCCCCGTTCGCGCGCAATTTGAAAAGTTTCGGAACTTTTTGATCAGACCTCGTATAGTTTTAATTATAGTTACCTAGTTTTAATTGCTTCCGAGTCAACCAAGGTAGCGGAAGCTTTGTTTTCATTTTTCAAGGACGAAAAAAAAAGTTCTCCAAAATCAAAATTTTCACTCGCGTTTTGCGTTTTAGACCTTTCTGAACAATTTTGGTTCCGTGTCTGTCTGTCTGTGTGTCTGTCAGTCTGTCATGAATTCCTTGTAACGCGCATAACTATACGAAGTTATTGTCCGATTTCTATGAAATTTTCAGGGATTGTGCGGGTTGGTGTGTAGACGGTCCCCTATGAAAATCATCATCCCCGGACTGATAAAAGCGACTGCGCATGCGCAAACGTGAATTTCCTTGTAACAGCCATAACTTCCACATTTTCTACCCGATTTCGATGACATTTTCAGGGATTATGCGGATTAGGTTGTAGATGGTCCCCAAAGAAAATCAAGGCCTTAAAATTTACAGAAGCCGCTGCGCATGCGCAAAAGTGAATTCCTCGTAACAGCTATAACATTTACATTTTTCATCCGAATTTGATGAAATTTTCTAGGATTGTCCAGATTAGCGTGTAGATGGTCCCATATGAATATCATCACCCCCAGACTGATACTAGCCGCTGCGCATGCGCAAACGTGAATTCCATGTAACAGCCATAACATTTACATTTTTCATCCGAATTTGATGAAATTTTCTAGGATTGTCCAGATTAGCGTGTAGATGGTCCCCTATGAGGGTAGTGGAAGGTACTTGGAGATTGGTGTTTTGAGATTAACTACTATGCATTGGATCATCTATATAATCGGGTTATGGATACGAGGAAGCTATGTGCCACACCCACTTGGCAGACGTTATTTTACTGTATCCAGAGGAAGTTATGAACGTTTTAGTGACGTAAGGTAAAAAAAAAAAACGAAAAAATCTTAAAATTGTAAAAACTTGGAAAAACAAGGGGTTTAAAGAAAATTGCTATGAGGCATTTTCGATCGGAAATTAGTTGTAGAATCGAAATTCTTCGGGTTGACGTTCTTATAGTGTTACACCCTGTATAGGCCTAATAATTTCCAGATTCGCTCTTCAACTCGATCGCTGCATGAACTTTACGAATTGAATCACTCAAATAAAATTAAATGAAGAATGTTCAATGGTATCTCGGTAGTCTTGGCTTTTCTTGAAAAATAAGGAAATACGGAATTTTCGGGTAGGAACTCACCTACTAATATGATAGGAACGTTGGGGCAGTGATGCTTCAGTTCGGGGCACCATTTGCTCTGGATGTTGTCGTACGACGTGCGGTTGTTTACGGAGAAGCACAACAGGAAACAGTCGGTCTGCAACAGTCGAAAGAGCCCGTAAATACGACGGTATAAACTAAAATCTTTCCTAGTGGGTGGGCATAAGGTACATCAATCACAATAGGTTTGTTCCAGCGCCTCTCAGTTCATGAACTTTCTCACACCTAACCTGCGCACAACCCGCGCGCATGTTGAGTTCATGAACTGATGCGTTCCAGCGGCGCCGAGTTCGAGAACTTGCAAACATAAACCGCGTTCCAGCGCTTCCAGTTCATGAACTTTTTGCACCTGGGTTCATGAACTTTCTGCACTCATCGAAGGCAGGGTTGTGAACTCGAACTGAAGGGTAACCTGTGCCGTTCACGTGAAACCTACTAAATTTTTCATTTGTTGACCAGTTTTCACGCTAATCACTTGGCTCCATTCTCAAACTTTATTTTCGTTGTGCTGAGCCCCTCTTTCTCGAAGAGCGAGTCGTCTTTAGGAATGAAGTGTTTTTCGAATGAAGTGCAAATTTTTGGAAATTACTTATGTTCTAACAAGTAGTCTCTAGGAATGAAGTATTTTTCGAATGAAGTGTAAATTTTTGGAAATTACTTATGTTCTAACAGAAGCCATTTTCGATCAACTCTTTCTTTTTTCACAAATACACGATTATTCCATTATCACTACAGTGAGCTTTGTCTATTTATTCGAAGAGTGTGTCAAGGAAGTTCACATCATCCCTCTCTTCTGCAAACTATTTACCGTAAAATGGGGTGATTGATTACTCATGTGACATGGGCAAAAGTTGATTTGTTGACTACAATAGTGGGTTGCTGCGTTTGAATTGAAAGCTTTTTCGAGAAAATTGAAGCTTTTTACAAGAAAATTGAATGTTTTACGCAGAGTCCGGTCACCTGTCGATCTCAATATGACTTCACGATTTTGGTTGGTATCATTTCTTCAATAGTTTTTCACGCTGAACTCAATGGCGATACTTCCGAATAATTCTGACTGCTAGAAAGTGAATCTTTGAAGAAATAGTGGAAGCTGATCAATGAAATGAACCTCCGAACTCCAGGTATGAACTCTGCAATGTTTTTTCTATTGAAACAATGTTGTTTGAGTCCCATAAGATTGAATTTTAACGTAACACAAATAAGATGATGTTGCTATTGAGTAGAAAGGTGTTACTTCATGCTCAGTACCTTATCTACGAATAATGCGTATTTTTTGAACGAAAAATGAAGGATTTCATCGAAATAACCACTATTTTGCAGTCAAGAAGTATCACCATTGGATTCAGCATGAAATTACATGTAATTCCTATGCATAGGAAATTAATGATACCAAAAACTTGTCAATTCATCTTGAGATCGAGGGTGACCATGATAAACCACGTATAACACTCGATTTTTTAGTAAAACGCACGTTTTTTTGGCACTAAAACTTGATTTAGGTACCTACTCTTCCAATATGAATTTTAAAAAGAAAAATTGATAGACCATTGGAAAACTGACAATTTGAGCATGTTTTTTCGGAGAGCGCCCATCTAAATAGGCTGGGATTCAGAGTAAAAACTTGTAGTTTGCTTTTTGACTTGATTTTTTCAAACATGTTTTATTGCTAAAATATTTTGGTTTCGCACTTGTTAGCTTGGAAATGTAACGCTCTTTTCAACAATATCCTCAAATTTGAGTTTACTCGGTAAATATCAGGAGTTACAACAGTTTTAATGTAATAAGTCAGTAAACACGAAAAAAAATCTTTAAATTGAGAAAACTTGAAAAAACAAGGGGTTGAAACAAAATAGCTAGGAGACATTGTTTGTTAAAAATTGCGAAGAATCGTTCAATCTCAAACTTAAAAAATCCCGCTAAAGAATGAGATGAGAGGAGGTTATTCAAGGTTTGTTGAAAGCCGAGTTGCGCGCTCCCTGCCGAATTTCATGTTAACTACTAAAAACGTTCCAGCGCACAGGTTCCTGAACCTAAAAAGTTCATGAACTCTTCAACTTTTTCGGGTTCTCACACCCAGCGGGTTCATGAACTTGAGTTCATGAACTTTTTGCGCTGGAACAAACCTAATGTGGCTGCAGTTTTCATCACAAGGAAGAAACATTTTAAAAAGTATTCTGATATTTGTGCTAATAGGGAATTTACGTGCCTCTTTTTTGGATCTCCAGATTATAGTTCAAACGTGAGCTTTCCACTGAGGCCCAAGTGACCGGAAGTGGGAGCTACTCATTTCACCTTGATCTTTTCTTCTAAATAATTCGGATCAAGGAGCTGAAAATTGGATATAGATGTTTCCGAGGGTGCTGAATCCGATTCTCAAGTTAAAATAATTAACTCCTAACAAACAACTGCAATAGTACACACCTCGTCATCACCACGTAGGTAGGTAATTTTCATCGAGATAGGGATGGGTATCGTTATAAAAGTATCAATATTTTGTATCGATACTGTATCGTATCCGAGTATCGATATCCCAAGTATCGTTGGTCATGAGTGTCGGTATTTTAAAATATCAAG
This sequence comes from Apolygus lucorum, assembly GCA_009739505.2. Lineage (NCBI taxonomy): Eukaryota > Metazoa > Arthropoda > Insecta > Hemiptera > Miridae > Apolygus > Apolygus lucorum. The sequence goes on from CM019168.2 coordinate 51,091,846, forward strand.
TATCAATACTTTAGTGTCACAAACTATCAATATCATCCAATTTTCTCAAAAAAAATATTTTTTTTCAACAACTTTTATTTATTTTTTACTATTATTAAGAGTCCAAGCAGAGTGATTTCTTCCATGATATAAACGTTATTTGTGCTACCGAAGAGTAATGACCCAAAAGCCTCTCTACCTTCTTCATTTTTTAGCCATTATGTTGAATTTTCCGCGAGAACAGTATCGATATTCGATATTTAGAAATATCGGATCCAAAGTATCGATACCTATCCAAAAATATCGGATAGTGCAGTATCGATACTAAAATATCGAGTATCGGTACGAAAGTATCGATATTTTGAAATATCGAGTATCGATACCCATCCCTACATCGAGAAGACAGTCTTTGGTACCTAGGGCGGAAATATCAAAGAGATTCTCTATCATGTTCTCATCACTTGCCAATAGTTGGTCAGAAACAAGTTAGTGAATAGTATTCAAACTGTACTGCAATAACGTTTTTGGCGACTATTGTTCTTAAAAAGTTTCAATAACGACTCGCAGTCGTTTCTCAATTTTTATCGTCCTAGAAAGAACAGAAACAAGAGTAGAAAATGTGGAAACCCAGCTGATGTGACTTCGTCCCGATCCTTTTCAGTGCACACAATTATTCAGCTCTCTGAAGAATAAGAGAGGGGTTGGCTTTATCGCTCACATATTTCATCTAATAGAAATTTAGAAAGAGGTTAGATAAAAATTTTTTTAACAAAAAAATGGACCGACCTCAAAAATGATGTCCGTGAACACCAAAAAGGAAAAAATAATAATCTCAGCGAAAACACACTGATGTATTAGGTTGTTGGATATAAATATCTTGTCAACAGATGGTATGTTGGAATACCAACAATTATTTGTAATGTGATTCACACTCATTGTCACACTCATATCCTCCATCATACGACAGCAGTGACGTACTACCCAATAGTTTTGGAACACTTATCTCTACTCGTATTCATGTTTTGTAATACTCACCAGATCATGTGAGCATTACCTAATAACCACAGTGTATCCAGATAGGTAGGTAGGTACGCATTGAAGTCGCCGCCGTGCCCACCTGTAGACACAAACTAATCACCTTCCTTACTCGATGATCTGGTTAGCATTACAAGAGTAAGTACCTACCATTGAGTTAAAATGTGCTCCCCAAACTATCAGGTACCTAGTACGTCTCTGCTGCCATATGAGTATGATAGTAAGTGTGAACCTCCCTAGTAATGGTTGTGACGAGTAATTTGAGACTCTATTATTACATGAGACTGTTTATTTTATTGGTGGATATATTATATTGTAGCAACATACATTCGGAATCGTTGTTACCTAATTAACGTTCAAAACCGTCCACAATTTTAGACAAAAAGATATATACGTTCATACTCGGTGTGGAAGCATGTCTGTGGTATGGGAGGTAGGTATGTACCTATATTTCCGCAAACGAATAAAATGTTGGTAAGTAGAACATCTAGGAGACGTTTGTGTCTACAGGTGGGCACGGCGGCGACTTCAATGCGTACCTACCTACCTATCTGGATACACTGTGGTTATTAGGTAATGCTCACATGATCTGGTGAGTATTACAAAACATGAATACGAGTAGAGATAAGTGTTCCAAAACTATTGGGTAGTACGTCACTGCTGTCGTATGATGGAGGATATGAGTGTGACAATGAGTGTGAATCACATTACAAATAATTGTTGGTATTCCAACATACCATCTGTTGACAAGATATTTATATCCAACAACCTAATACATCAGTGTGTTTTCGCTGAGATTATTATTTTTTCCTTTTTGGTGTTCACGGACATCATTTTTGAGGTCGGTCCATTTTTTTGTTAAAAAAATTTTTATTTTATTATTTTTCCATTTTATATTATTTTTTATTTTTCACTTTTTAGTGGTCCTCAATTTAAATCAGAAATTAATTTACCCGCAGTTTTTCGATCAGTTTTCGCAATGTAGATCTACTTTGATACTGTGCATCATTTCAGTAAGGTGAACTAGAAGCCATAGGGTGGACGACATTTTGTAATCCGGATCAGTTTCCATACGTGTAGATGAGTTTCCGTTTATGGATCAGTTTCAGGAGGTATTGGGGTCACTTTCCTTCTTAGCCATCTACTCTCATATCCCTAAACTGTTCGACTTCCCTCATATATCTTAGGTACTTGGTAGTTCTGACAACACAATTCAACAACTCAACCATGACATGATTGACGAGGGAGCTAAGTGCTACATCCACTTGATAGAAAACCCTTTATCACCTAACTGTACTATACACCTCATATTTGGTACGGCTCATATTTGGTATGTTATCTCCTATACTATTGCCTACCCAACTATATTATGGATGACGAGGAAGCTATGTGCTACACCCACTTGGTAGAATACCCTCTCATCACCGAGTTGTACTATATACCTCATATTTGGTACAGCACAATGTACTTCTGAAGATCTCCTATACCATAACCTACCCAACTATATTATGGATGACTAGGAAGCTATGTGCTACACCCACTTGGTAGAATACCCTCTCATCACCTAACTGTACTATACACCTCATATTTGGTATGGTACTATGCAGTTATGGCAATCTCCTATACTATTGCCTACCCAACTATATCATGGATGAGGAGGAAGCTATGTGCTACACCCACTTGGTAGAATACCCTCTCATCACCTAACTGTACTATACACCTCATATTTGGTACGGCACTATGCAGTTCTGACGATCTCCTACACTGTTACCTGCCTAACTATATTATGGATGACGAGGGAGCTATGTGCTACACCCACTTGGTAGCATACCCTCTTATCTCCTAACTGTACTATTTCATTTCTAATATTTGGTACGGCACTATGCAGTTTTGACAATCTCCTATACCATCACCTACCCAACTATATAATGGATGAGAAGAAAGCTATGTGCTACACCCACTTGGTAGAATACCCTCTTATCACCTAACTGTACTATTATATCCCTAATATTTGGTACAGCACTATGCAGTTCTGACGATCTCCTATACCATTACCTACCCAACTATATTATGGATGAGGAGGAAGCTATGTGCTACACCCACTTGGTAGAATACCCTGTCATCACCTAACTGTACTATTATATCCCTAATATTTGGTACGGCACTATGCAGATCTGACGATCTCCTACACTGTTACCTACCCAATCGTGTTATCACTGATGAGGGGGCTATGTGCTACACCCACTTGGTAGAATACCCTCTTATTACCTAATTGTACTATTATATCCCTAATATTTGGTACAGCACTATGCAATTCTGACGATCTCCTATACCATTACCTACCCAACTATATTTTGGATGACAAGGAAGCTATGTGCTACACCCACTTGGTAGAATACCCTCTCATCACCTAACTGTACTATTTTTTTTCTATTATTTGGTACGGCACTATGCAGTTCTGACGATCTCTTATACCATTACCTGCCTAACTATATTATGGATGACGAGGGAGCTATGTGCTACACCCACTTGGTAGAATACCCTCTCATCACCTAACTGTACTATTATATCCCTAATATTTGGTACGGCACTATGCAGATCTGACGATCTCCTACACTGTTACCTACCCAATCGTGTTATTAGTATTGAGAGAGCTATGTGCTACACCCACATGGTAGAATACCTAACTAACAGTACTATGATTATCCTTCATATTTGGTAGGAAAACTCACATACTCGAGCATTGATAAACACGTTTGATATGGCTCATGCAGGTTCTGAGCGAATAACCCAGTACAATTTCCCCCTTTCTCATCACCGCAGCACCTTTTAGTTATCGGAACCCCCCTCATATAGTATATCATTTTAAAGCTTACAATCAGACCTTTAATTTGACTATACACAAATGGTCCTCCATCGACTCAGTCGGAAGTCACAGGGCAAGAAGAGTGAATGCGGACCGATATTCCCGAAAACGGGACCCACGTTTTTCAACTTCATTCACAAATTTTCGATACTTCTAACAAAGCAAAATGAAATCTGTTTGAAACGGGACCACCACGGATACTTGTAGAACAAATTTCAAAAAGAACCAGACAGATTGGTACCAGAATAAAGAAATGCAAGCGACTCGGACATACAAAAAAAAAAAAAAAAAAAAAAAAAAAAAAATCGTCGTCCCACGACAACCCGAATTGAGTACCTCCTCTTTCGCGCGCCTTCGGCGCGTTGAAGTCGGTCAAAGAACGTTCAAAAATGAGTTAAAACAGAATTGAGTGGAGACATTTTTGTTGGAAATACCTTGTAGGATCTAACCTTGAAGTGTTGACCAACTTAACCCTAATTGGACCGTGGTCTCAAATCTTGGGAATTCCACAGTTTTCCAAAGGTGTCATTTAAAAACTACTAATTATTAAAAATAAAAAAAAATTTTTCATTCACTCCTAGGAAATTTTTGTCATAACTTATTTGAGACTTCCAATAACCCTCAAAAATTCTGCTGTGTATTAAATTTAGAATTGCAATTTAATTTTGGTTACTCCGGTGACACTTTGGGATGTCTGAGGAGTTCCTGAGACGTTTTTGGTGACACTAGTGATACCATGGTCCAATTAGGGTTAAGCGTACGAAGGGTCTCTTCTTGACATTTATTGCCAAGGTTCGTATTATCTGCATAATTATGCAAGTAACTGTGGATTTGTAGAACATAGTTTCCCTTGTGTTGAGATACGCTTGCCTCAACACCTTTTCCAGGCCCATTTTGAACAGACAGGCAAGGGCGTCAACCTATCTCAACCCACCATAGACAGTTATAAAATAAAGGTACCTACACCTAACCAAAATTATGTCCGTTAATTCGAATATATCTAATGCATCGATGTAGGATTTCGGTTGACGGCGCTCTGGATATATCCCTCCTTCAAGTCCGCGAAGTTGTGCGGGTTATTGCATATCTTAGGGTGCACCCTACTTGTTCATTATAACTCTTATAACCCTGTTTTACATCTACTGAGTAGATTCTACTCACTTCATTTTTACAATATTGATGTTGTAAGTACTAACGTGCGTGTATGAGAGGGGTCGGAGTCTTTCGTAATCCTCTTGTCCCGCCGTGTCCCACAGGGTTGTGTTGTATTCTTGACCGTCCACCGTCAGCGAGTCCGCAAAATTATCAAACCTGGAAATTACAAAAACCATAAATCAGAAAGCTTTCTCTAACGCACACCAATGTTTTCTTGTCTTTTGTTTTTGGATAATGTGTGAGCTCAGTTAGACAGATTGATAAGTATCAACTTAACTGTTAATTGGTTTTGGTTTATTATTTTCAATAATGTTCCGTTGGAATCGAGCAAGAATATCTTTTAACCCCCCCCCCCCCCTTCAAAATTTTATGGTTTACGTTTCGAAGAACGTACAATCGAAAAATCAAAATTATCAATTCGATCAAATGATGAATTATCCGGAACTTTTACTCACAAGAGACTTCATTATTAAAAGAAGGTTGATGAATGAAGGTAAGAAGGTAGGCCAGGATAAGTAAACATGAAGATCAAAAGTTGGTTAGTACGTGATGAATGATATGGGCGAAGTGCCGTGGAGTTAGGTGATATAGGAATCTAAGGCAGGAGTACTCCGTGGCGTCACCACCCTCGTCTTAATACTTGAATTGGTTGTCTTTCCAAAGCTTATGAAAAACATCCCCTTGTATCCTCTAACCCTAGGAGCAGCGTCAAGTAGCTCAGGATCCTCACCGTTCACCATTTTAATTAATTAATTCATTAAGGGGGTCTCAGTCGGTCGCCGTTCCATCCTCGTTCCGAGTTAGTCTAATCTCTTCCGAATCGGCGCTCGATTGCCCCTTCCCGTCCTCGCAACGCCCCATTCCCCAGACTTCTCATAGCTGGTCAGTTTTCATCAACAGGTTTTCAAATTTTGTCAGGAAATAATCATCCAATTTCCATCTGTCTTGTAGCATTCTTCTTATGTTTAAAATATCTACACCCATGCACTTGTTTAATTCCAAAAGTAAAAAAAAGTGAAAAGCTGTAGTACCTAAATTTGGCATTTTAAGGACTTTCGAAACTCATTAGTGCATCTGCCTGAATTGAAAAATTGAAAAACTAAAAGATTGCCGCTGAAAATTTAAAAAAAGTACATGTAGGTAGGTACTCACACAGTAGGAACGTATTTTGTGGGGAAAGTCTTGGTCGTGTACGTGATGAGGAGACAAGTTTTCCCGACCATCCCATCGCCAACAGCTGTGATTTTCAAGGGCTTCCCCGGTTTCCCTGGAGCCGAGTTCATTTTTCGCTTCTCAACCTGTCGACAAATATACTATTTATAAGTAGATAGCTAGATGGTATTCACTGATTCTTATTAACAATAATGTTTATGATGAACCAACAAAATGACTGCTCCACCTAGGTTGTGCCTAAAAGGTAGATTATTATCAAATTCATCATTGAGTTAATGTTACCTGCAGTTACTTACTGATCTACAAGGTGGGTACCACCTTTAATAAGTATTTGTGAGGTCTATACCGAGATAATACAGGTATGCTTGACTTTACCAGGTACACCTGTAAGTGTAGGAAGAAAGTGATCTATGGGATAAGTTGTTAACCACCGCACATGAATAATTTTCCAGCTAAGGCAAAGTATTCACCAAGATACAGCCACCTTTGCGGTGGAAAATGGGTTCCTAAAATGGTGTTCATCCTCATTTTTCAACCGCGTATGTTTGCTTAGCGCTCATTGTTACACGGGCAGATAAGGAATCTCGAGATAACTGCGATACGATATTATACGATGCGTTCGAGGTAGGTAAAACTGGGAATAGACCTACCGTATGGTATTTGGTTGTACGCTTAGGTACATATTCAGTGTAGATTTCTCAACATTAGATACGAAGCAGGTAGGTATGTTAGGTAGGTCCAAGTGGCCCAATTCCAATCTAATTTTTACAGACGGGTCTAAAATTGGAAATTCCGTTGGTTGTGGAATGTTATTCCCAGCAAATCAGTACGAGGCATCTTTCAAATTAAATTGCACAATATCAAGCTACAACGCTGAAGTAATTTCCATCAGTAAGGCATTAGATGTAATTTTAGAACAATCTCCCGACGACAATATCAATATCATATGTACAGATTCTTTAAGTGCAATAACAACCTTAAGTTCGAATAAAATTAATAGAGCTCAAAATCCAATAATAGCACAAATACTAATAAAATTACACGAACTGAAAGAACAAGCTAAACGGGTAAAATTCGTCTGGGTTAAAGCCCACGTAGGTTTGACACCGAACGAACGAGTTGATGGCCTTGCGAAGAAGGGAGCACGGAATGGATTAGTGTTAAGTATGCCCATTCCCAGGGAAGATTTTTATCCCCTAATTAAAAGAAAATTTTGGCACATGTGGCAGGAGGAATACACACGCAGTGAAAAGGGCTAATTTTATAAATACCATGAGACAAAAATCGAAAGAAATCCTTGGTTTCGAGGCAGTGGATTAGAAAGGCATTCAATAATTAGACTAAATCGCCTGAGATCCAATCATGGGCTCTGTCAGGAGTACAAATTCAGAATAGGTGTATCCCAGACTGAGCAATGTGATAACTGTGGAGAACCAACCCAATCACTAAAACATGTAATAACAGAGTGCCCCGAATACAACAGTGAACGGAACAGGTTTTTTAACAAAATAAGCAAAACGATTATCCACCCATTCAGTTATTCATGTATTATCGGCTCAAGAAACAGCGATATTTACAAGGAACTATTTACCTTCATGAGAGATGCCAACATTGAAGTGTGAATTATTGTAATTTGTAATAACTATATTATAGATATACAGAATGTTATTATTATAAATAGATGAACAGAATATGATGATTTAAAATGTATCGTGGCTAAATGTTAAATAAACTATGCCAAAAAAAGTAGGTAGGTATGTTAGGTAGGAGCAAAAAGGTCAAACAAAGGCGGCTGAAAAGCTTCTTCACTAACACCGTCGCAATAATACCCAGGATTTAGGGTAGGTGTCCATAATCTCAAAATGAAATCATAATCCAATTCAAAAACGCTGCAAATTATTACACAATGGTTTATTATTTTTCTAAAGATCATTCGTCTGCAAATCCACCAACCATCCAACTTGAAGAAAAACATCGATCGTATTCAGGTCAGCTATAATTTGAAAGGAGATTAGGCCTCTTTTGCGATTCACACTCGTGTTTCTGATTTATCGTACGTAAAACACTTAAATTCTCGTAGCGAGCGAACGGTTTGTCCTACAGAGCTCCGCGTGGTCTCAAAAAATTCTAAAAATTCTATAGAATCCTAAATTGAAGGAAAAACAATACCTTTATATCAAAATTTTTTGAGTTAGGGCGTTTTCAAAATTTCAAAATTGATTTTGGAACCCTTAGAAGTGACTTAAATCAACCAAAATCTTCGGGGCACAACTAGACCCCAAATGGAGCCCACATACCAAATTTCATCAAAATCGGTCAATGCTAAGTGGCAAAAGTGCCGCGTACGGCGGACGGCGAACGGCGTATGGCGGACGGCGGACGGACGGCCAAATTTTTTATTCGATTTTTGGATTCTACGTACCTTGAAACGTAAACCATCAAATTTTGAGGGGGTGTTGAAAAAAATTTTTTCTTGGTCGATTCCATAGGTTCATTATTGAAAATAATAAACCAAAATTTGGCCGTCCGTCCGCCGTACGCGGCACTTTTGCCACTTAGCATTGACCGATTTTGATGAAATTTGGTATGTAGGCTCCATTTGGGGTCTAGTTGTGCCCAGAAGCTTTTGGTTGATGTAGGTCACTTCTAAGGGTTCCAAAATCAATTTTGAAATTTTGAAAACGCCCTAACTCAAAAAATTTTGATATAAAGGTATTGTTTTTCCTTCAATTTAAGATTCTTTAGAATTTTTAGAATTTTTTTAGACCACCCGGAGCTTTGTAGGACAAACCGTTCGCTCCCTACAAAAATTTAAGGGTTTACATTGAAATATATATAAATCAAAACACGAGTGTGAATCGCAAAAGAGGCATAATCTCCGTTCAAATTAGAGCTGACCGAAATGCGATCGATGGTTGGTGATTTTGATTTTTTTTTGATTTGTTTTTGATTTTTTTTTTTTTTTTTTTGATTAATTTTTTTTATATTGGATGGTTGGTGATTTTGTAGACGAGTGATCTATATAGAAAAATAATAAACCATTGTGTAATAATTTGCAGCGTTTTGGTGTTTACAGACATCATTCTTGAGGTCGGTCAATTTTTTGTAAAAAAGGTTTTTATTTTATTATTTTCCCATTTTTATTACACTATGATGCTGAAGAAGGGAGACGAAAACAAAAACCTGCGAAAAACCCGAACTCAACCATAGTTTGGTGCCTTAGATTCCAGGCTATTCCAACAGAGTTGGCAAGGTTTTGAGTACCACTTGTTAATAATGTCATGTAGGTGTGCATCCCTTTCCGATTCGAGCTGCCCCCCTTCTCAAGGTACCTACTCATTGCTCTACCAGAAAGTCACCACGGACCTTGAAAAGCCACTTGCACATTTAAGATATTTTTATTGCTTGATAGGTATAACGTCACTTTTAGCTCTGAGGGCCAAATATGGCGGGTAATCCTGGGAACTGAGTGGTTTTTGTGGTAATTCACCAAACATTATTTCAATGTAGAGCGTTGGTTTGAGAGCAGAGTGCTCAGAAAGGGTCACAGAAAGTGGAAGGAGCAGGTTTTTTAGAGTGCGGTCCGAACAACTCAGATGATGAAAGGAAGCCCCATGTCAACCTTTCCACTCCACCTGAGCTTCCTGTATAAAATTGCACTTCCTCAACAACAAACGATCCCACTATCTCCGACTACTACGCAAAAATATTGGTAACAATTTCTCAATTGTATTGCTAGTTTATCAATAATTCACGAAACTATCAATCCGAAAAGTATATGTAATGTAAGTAGATGCTACTACAATAAATAATTTATTCCAGCCGATTTTATCCAATGTTCTTGCTCATAAGAAAGTGTGAGAAACCTATACTATTTTCAGAACGCTGCAAATTATTACACAATGGTTTATTATTTTTCTATATAGATCACTCGTCTACAAAATCACCAACCATCCAATATGAAGAGAAGAAAAAAAAAAAAAAAAAATTAAAATCACCAACCATTGATTGCATTTTGGTCAGCTCTAATTTGAACGGAGATTAGGCCTCTTTTGCGATTCACAATCGTGTTTTGATTTATATATATATATTTCAATATAAACCTTTAAATTTTCGTAGGGAGCGAACGGTTTGTACTACAGAGCTCCGCGAGGTCTCAAAAAATTCTAAAAATTCTATAGAATCTTAAATTGAAGGAAAAAGAATACCTTTATATCGAAACTTTTTGAGTTACGGCGTTTTCAAAATATCAAAATTGATTTTGGAACCCTTAGAAGTGACCTACATCAACCAAAAGCTTCGGGGCACAACTAGACCCCAAATGGAGCCTACATACCAAATTTCATCAAAATCGGTCAATGCTAAGTGGCAAAAGTGCTGCGTACGGCGGACGGCGTACGGCGTACGGCGGACGGCGTACGGCGTACGGCGGACGGCGGACGGACGGCCAAATTTTTATTCGATTTTTGGATTCTACGTACCTTGAAACGTAAACCATCAAATTTTGAGGGGGTGTTAAAAATTTTTTTTTCTTGGTCGATTCCAAAGGTTCATTATTGAAAATAATAAACCAAAATTACCACTAGCTGTTTATAGAGCAATTTTGCATCATTTTTTGCATCATTTTTGTTGAAAATTAGTTGTAGAATTACCCCTCAAAGTACTGACCACATTATCTGGTACACACTTAATAGGAACCACCTGACCTGACGAATTTATGACCCTGAGCCTCTCAACATTCCCAGAAGTGTCTTTATCAATCAATCCAATGAAATTCCACCGTCTGCAATGTGATTACTGCTTTTAATGTGTCCCCTTCATTAGTATCTACGATCTCCGAGTAAGCTTCCTTCGCCCACTCTATCTAGTGATTTCTGAGTACTTCCTCGCAACGCGGTCTCTTCCGTTCAGATTGTCCCGAGCCCGAGATAATTTAGATAAGGACGGACCCCGAGCATTTAAACTAAACGAAAAAATTACGGGCTGAAAACCCTCATTCTCGACGATATCCACCGGGAAGCTGCTCTTCCGTTCTGTAGAAGACTGATGGGTACCTACGTATACACGTCATTGCACCCTGACCTAAGTTTACCTACTTTCTTCTTCTTCTTTCTTACTACCACTCCCCGAAGCTTGGATGCATTATTAATGATTAACGAAGGAGTGAGGTACAAATCCTTCTCTTTTAGATTCCACATCGTCTGGTTAGTTAATCTTTCAGTATAAAAACAAAGATGGGGTTTTTTTGAAATTTCCCATTAACAAGCATAAGAATCTGCAACACATTGAGACACTTTGTTTTTTTTTACATAATTTATGCATAAATTTAGGGCATTCCAACTAATGGTGAACGTTTTTTCTACGAACACGAATGACGAATATGAAGTTCCGTAGCAACGACTTGGTTGTAAGTGGAAATCATTAAAAAACTAACTGTAACGCTTTTCCGTGACCGATTTTGTGACCGATTTTGTGACGCTTTTTCGAGACGTTTTGGTTTATCATGTTCAATAATGAATTTTGGTTGATGTAGGTCACTTCTAAGGGTTCAAAAATTAATTTTGAAATTTTGAAAACGCCCTAACTCAAAAAATTTTGATATAAAGGTATTGTTTTTCCTTCAATTTAAGATTTTATAGAAATTTTAGAATTTTTTGAGACCACGTGGAGCCCTGAAGGACAAACCGTTTGCCCCCTACGAGAATTTGAGTTTTGGACGTACGATATATCAGAAACACGAGTATGAATCGCAAAAGAGGCCTAATCTCCGTTCAAATTTTAGCTGACCGAAATGCGATCGATGTTTTTCTTCATGTTGGATGGTTGGTGGCTTTGCAGACGAGAGATCTATATAGAAAAATAATAAACCATTGTGTAATAATTTGCAGCGTTTGGTCATGTGCTAGTAAAGACATAAAATCCCCAAACTAACTGTAACGCTTTTTTGTGACCGATTTTGTGACCAATTTTGTAACCCTTTTTCATGACTTTTTTTCGTGACTTTTTTTATGTGACAAAGCAAATACTACATAAAATGTCAATATTTCGTTTATGTGCCAAAGTAAAGACATAAAATGTCAAAAACAAATTATTTTAGACTTCATGTATTCACAAGTAGATGATATCGCTTAGGATGATTCCCTGGAGATCGCAAACTTATGCTGTTGAGTTTATTTGAATTTTTGGCTCAAATCAAGCCTTTTGGAGTTCCCAGTGTTTAAGTTGAGGTCAAGGGAGACCCACAGAACACCATTGTAGTCGACAAAGGTGCTCACTTACCTACGCATTCTAGAATTGCCTTGAACAGACTGATATCGTATTGTACGATTATTGAAGAAGGTGAAATTGATGCCTCGACTTGACTAAAGTCCACAGCAATAGCAATTCCAATCATGATCACTCGTTACTGGTTCATGTTCGAATCGAAGGATTATCCATCACAATTACCTATTGAACATTAATCTAATTACCTTTATAAAACCCCAACAGTATGTACGTACGTCGCCCACCCACTAGGCGACTCCCACACCCCGCACAAGATGGAAAATACTCATAGAAGGCGGAAAAACCCGGTATTTCAGGAAATACCTACTCCGTGCAACATGACGAAGACATTCCATCCATCCCTTCCAAATGCCATTTTTTGGAGGTTTCTGTTGATTCGCCTTATTCTAAAGTCTGCAATAGCCTCCATTAGTTAAGAATTGCTTCATCGTAAGTGACAGCCACTACTGCAAAGCAGCACGGAGGCTCTTACGTTAAAGAAAATTAGGTTTGTTCAATCTTTTCTGTTCATTATGCACATTCATGATACGTTTCACGGGTTCTATTCCAGGCCGTGACATCAAAAGAATGTTCTAATTAAATTACGTGTTTTATCTACGATTTATTTTTGCCTGCTTATAGCAGGCTTTTCAGCTAGTTTCTAATAATCGGAAAACTAAAGACTTAGGAACCTACCTATTATTTCACCATCACACGCGGGTGCAAACACTTGACGACCTACGATGTGAATAAACTCATAAACACTGGAATCATGTCCTGTTGCATCTCTGACGGTATGGTCGTCAGGCAACAAGATAAATTGTCATCGATATCTAGGAGAAATGTGCTAAACAGATAAATCATTTTCTTGGTCAGGTTCACTCTCTTGGTAGAAACATTAATGCAAGAAATGTTCAGCTCTTGACAAATTTCAATATTATTCACTTAAAGCAGGACAATACATAAATCGAGAGCTTTCCAACGAGTGGTGAACGATTTTTGTGGGTTAAAAAGTGTAGAAAAGGAACAAACCTAACAACGGGGTCGTTGTAAGCGGAAATCATTATAAAGGCACTGTAACACAATTTCGTTACGCAATTTCGTGACAGTTTTTTGTGCTATGTGCCAGGGCAAAGACATGAAAATGTCAATATTAAATATCGCCCAGTTCGTATTATCATCAATAAAATAATTATAGCTATTTCGAATCGAATGAACGTTTCACGATTAGATTTAACTAATTGTTCAACGGTTTAAGTATTAAGATTGACGATTGAATGTATAGAAATGATTATTAGCAAAACCGTTGAATCCATTCGTAAACCTCAAATTCAATCCAAAAAAGCTCGAGATTCATAAATTTTTTTTCCTAAAGTATACATTTCAATGTTCCATTACCTCACTTACAACTAAGTTCATTTTCATCATGAAAGTTATACCAAAAGATAACTGTATAGATCCTTCTAGGTACGAGTATTATGGAAAAAAATGTATTTGTTCATTAATCAATTCCATAGTTTGGCGAATGGTGATAGATCAGCTAACGGCGATTCAATCGATGAGGTAGATTCTAATTTCAAATAGTATTCTCCTGTTTTCACTTTTCAAGGTTGAAAAAAAAAGTTCTCCAAAACTGAAATTTCCACTCGCGTTTTACGTTACAGACCTTTCTGAACAATTTTGGTTCAGTGTCTGTGCGTCTGTTATGAAATCCTTGTAACCGGGCATAACTATACGAAGTTATTGTCCGATTTCGGTTGGCGTGTAGATGGTCCCCTATGAGGGTAGTGGAAGATACTTAGAGATTGATGTTTTGAAATTAACTACCTACTACCTATGCATCGGATCATCTATACAATCGGGTTATGGATACGATGAAGCTATGTGCCACAACCACTTTGCAAACTTTTTTTCCTGTATAGTGATGAAATTTGGTATGCAGTAACTTATATTAAAATCAACATACTCATTAGAATGAGGGGAAAATAATTGAATACCTACTATTTTGAAAAAAATCTCTGTTCAATTTCTCCCTTGCGAGGGAAAAACATTAAATCATGTTTAATGTTTTTCCCTCGCAAGGGAGAAATTAGATTGCCGATCACTCAGCTGATCAGTGACCACTCAGGCGCCTTCAGCATTCTCCATTGACCCTGCTTCTCAAATTTCAGCTTCCTGCGTTCAACAGGAGAGAAAATGGCCTTGGAGCTCACTCAGCTGATCAGTGACCATCTTGGTACAACTAGACCCCAAATGGAGCCGATATAACGTGGTAACTAAGAAATCGGTCCGTGGTAACTAAGAAAAAATAACGTTGCAGATTTGCGTGTCGGAATTCACAGAACGACCCCCAGCCCTAAAACATTAAACATGTTAAAATACATGGGTATTTTTCACATTCGTTTGGATGACACCTATTATTGAAAACATCCATACGTTGCTCGTCTTTAGATTCAGAAGAATACTTTCCTCACCCGAAGAAATCCGAAATAGAGGTCCTCTTCATCTTTTTAACGCTTAGTTAGATCCTTGAAATGATGTATGACGACGGATCAGTATTAGGCATAATTTATCCCATTAAAGAGAAGAAATTCTGTGATTACAATAATTATCTACATCGGAGAGTTTTTAGGAAGAAGCTGGAAACATACAGTACAGATCGTACGTCTTCAGAGAAATTTGTATAAAACGAGGAGAAAGTTGATCAGATGTCGGTCAGACCTGTTCCAAGATGGTGATTGAAATTTTTTTTCCTTATTCCTTCAGATATTTCTTTTTTCGTCTAATCAGTTGGTTGAGGAATGTAAAAACTAAGGTAAAAGTCGATAAATGATTTTTGGCTAAAAATTTGTTAGTTTGTTCTGTGACTTTAATCGTGACCGTAGGAATCTATCCGTGATCAGAGTAAAATTTCCTATTGAACTTTATATTAAATAAAGTTCATAATTTTTACAGGAGAACAGGGAATTAACAATTTAGACCCGTCGGAATGAAAGATGGTATATTGGATTGGAGAAGTTAGGTTGGAAAATTCTGCCTCGTGTACTTCTTTCGGAAGTTGGACGCCCATTCGGTTTTTTAGCACATATAACATAATTATATATACTTGGTTCGGGAAGGATGGAGATGAATGAACGAGGACAAGGATGAGTCTGCCGGGTGTCGACTCACCACCTGCCTACTCATCTCACAGTGCAGGAAGCCGGAATTCAACACCCAACGACGAGGCATTGAATCCTGCGGGCTCCAATACGCCGATAACAGCTTCGTGGCGCATTCTCCCCTTAAAAACGGCTTCATTGAACCCTTTTGACCTATTCAATCCCTCTTTCCTCCTTTTTATAAACGATTCTTCGGTACTATTTCTTCATTCTTGGCATTACGTGGGGTCTCTAATAAGCCCTCCCTTGCCTCAGCCTCTGTCATTGACCCCCCTAGGGAGCTCCTTTGTTACTTTAACTAATTATTGTCTTTGAAAGCACTAGCTTCCTTCCCTACCAGCATCATCAGGTTTGGTTCTCTTTCCACCCACAGAATCCAGAGTCGGGTTACAAACTTTCGCTGGTCAGGCGGAAGTGGCTGAAACGTGGGTGGGAGCTTGAAAGATGTAATTTGGTCTGATTTTTTTGTTGTTGTCATTATGTATCACTCCTGCTTGAGTTTCTCTTGAGAACACGAAACCTCAAGTGTCCAGAAAATTAAGAAATCTTTCTTTATTACCTATACTCTAAATTCAATGATCTACCAAAGTGATATCGAGTATATCACTAAAGTTTTCGAGGTTGCTGATTCCGAAAGTTATGAAAATACATACGTAAATCGCATCGTACAAACCCAAAGAATTTATTCGTGACATTGTTCGAAAAAATCCAAGAAAGATGCATTTCTTCGGTAATTATCTTGGTTCTTTCATTCGATCTTGAACATTCCCAATTTTACTGGATCAAAGCTCACTAGATTATCAGTATATATCCGTATAGAGAGAAAGAGAGAGATTATAAACCGTCAAATGTGCATTGAAGTAAGACAAGTCAAAATATTTTTTGATAGTTTTCACCTCTCAAATCCTCTCCACTGATGTCATATTTTTTTAACAATTTATTATAAGTCGGTACCTACTCGTATTTCACAAAAGTACCTACCTGTACTTTTTGTTTAAGTGAAAAAATCGAATATAGACTCTTTACAAGTAAGATTTTTAATTTTAGGGCTTTTAAAATAATAATTATGTAAAAAAGTGCGTTGATGGGTGAATGGAGTGACCATGTTTTCGATGTAGTTTTTGGAGTCTATTTTTCAATTTTTTATTGTTGTTTGGTACATGTTTCGGCAAATACAACGTTGCCAAAACATGTACCAAACGACAATAAAAAATTGAATAATAGACTCCAAAATTACATGTTAAAAAGTGATGAAAGTTATTTTTTTCAAAGAAATATCGATTTTTTTAAATTATGTATTTTGTTGATTTCTTTTTTGATAAAACATGATTTTGAGTTTGGAGTATTGTTTTCAGCCGAGTCCCCAATCACAGACAAGCATTTGTACTACATTTAGGGCTTGTGGGTATTTTTCGTAATTTCCCAAATAATGGTGAAAAAGGTTGAATTTGAGTTGGAAAAGATTGAATTTGACTTGGAAAAGGTTGGATTTGACTTGGAAAAGGTTGAATTTGACTTGAAAAAGGTTGAATTTGAGTTGGAAAAGGTTGAATTTGACTTGGAAAAGGTTGGATATGATTTGGAAAAGGTTGAATTTGACTTGGAAAAGGTTAAATTTGACTTGGAAAAGGTTAGATTTGACTTGGAAAAGGTTGGATTTGACTTGGAAAAGGTTGAATTTGACTTGGAAAAGGTTGAATTTGACTTGGAAAAGGTTGAATTTGACTTGGAAAAGGTTGAATTTGACTTGGAAAAGGTTGAGTTTGACTTGGAAAAGGTTGAATTTGAGTTGGAAAAGGTTGAATTTGACTTGGAAAAGGTTGGATTTGACTTGGGAAAGGTTGAATTTGACTTGGAAAAGATTGAATTTGAGTTGGAAAAGGTTTAATTTGAGTTGGAAAAGGTTGAATTTGACTTGGAAAAGGTTGGATTTGACTTGGAAAAGGTTGGATTTGACTTGGAAAAGGTTGAATTTGACTTGGAAAAGGTTGAATTTGACTTGGAAAAGGTTGAGTTTGACTTGGAAAAGGTTGAATTTGACTTGGAAAAGGTTGAGTTTGACTTGGAAAAGGTTGAATTTGAGTTGGAAAAGGTTGAATTTGACTTGGAAAAGGTTGGATTTGACTTGGGAAAGGTTGAATTTGACTTGGAAAAGATTGAATTTGAGTTGGAAAAGGTTTAATTTGAGTTGGAAAAGGTTGAATTTGACTTGGAAAAGGTTGAATTTGACTTGGAAAAGGTTGGATTTGACTTGGAAAAGGTTGAATTTGAGTTGGAAAAGGTTGAATTTGACTTGGAAATGCTATAACAATCTAAAGTCACAGAATTGGAATCGTCGTTCCCAAATAGTGGGATTATTTCTATGATTAGTGGTTCATTATTCCCTGAAGTTTTCATAAGAATGTATGATATATGTTCGTGATCAGTTTGCAACTTTCTATGGTGTTTTAATACCAATTACTTTGGATTGGTTCGGGACCACCCAGCACACCAACAAGCCACTTTGACAAGAAGGTAAATGCCTGGGGTCACAAATCCGATGGTCCGTGATTGCTCAGCCTTTAGCACTTCGTGTCGAAGTGAACGGTGCAGTGGTAGGACCGTTGGCCCTTCCTCCACCTAATTGCGCTTCGTTTCCTCCTACGTCAGGAAGCTCCCACTTAAGATCTCTTAAGAGAATGCCAGCTTCTTAATGAATATCGCCTTGAAGGGCCGATTCCCCTCCGGCCCATTACCACTTTTTCTCCATAGCGTTCAATCTCTCCCAAGTGGGTAAAGTACACGGTCGTAACACTAGAGTATGTCACGCCTTACGCAATTCCTCGACGAGACCTACTCGTTATAGACCGGTTCAGGTACGAAACTCCTATTTAAAGTGAAATGTCGTGTGATACCACTTAAACTACTTGTCGGTATTCGGGTCGTTTGGATCTTTGAAGGTTTTCTGCTTCAAGTTAAATGACAGACCTAGAAATCTCACGAATTGTGGTGTCCGAGGCGATAAAAAACCCCCAAATCAACTATCTTTCAATCACAATGTTTCTAAGGTTTTTCTTTTTCATAGAACCATTTGATTTTATTAGTTTCATTGAAAAAACAATTTGACTGATATTGTCCCTTTTGGTTTATTATTTTCAATAATGAACCTTTGGAATCGACCAAGAAAAAAAATTTTAACACCCCCTCAAAATTTGATGGTTTACGTTTCAAGGTACGTAGAATCCAAAAATCGAATAAAAATTTGGCCGTCCGTCCGCCGTACGAGGCACTTTCCCCACTTAGCATTGACCGATTTTGATGAAATTTGGTATGTAGGCTCCATTCGGGGTTCTAGTTGTGCCCAGAAGATTTTGGTTGATGTAGGTCACTTCTAAGGGTTCAAAAATGAATTTTGAAATTTTGAAAACGCCCTAACTCAAAACATTTCGATATAAAGGTATTGTTTTTCCTTCAATTTAAGATTCTATAGAATTTTTATAATTTTTTGAGACCACGCGGAGCTCTGTAGGACAAACTGTTCGCTCCCTACGAGAATTTAAGGGTTGGACGTACGATAAATCAGAAACACGAGTGTGAATCGCAAAAGAGGCCTAATCTCCGTTCAAATTAAAGCTGACCGAAATGCGATCGATGTTTTTCTTCATGTTGGATGGTGTCTTTGCAGACGAATGATCAATATAGAAAAATAATAAACCATTGTGTAATAATTTGCATTTTTCTTATAACTGCTTGTTTTTAGAAATCCCAGCTATAGATCTAGGAAGTTAAACAGGAAAGTTTATCACTTTCTGGCTTACTCATAGGTAAGTATTTATACTTGCATTGTAATTGAGTAACTTATCTGCTCGTGTAAGGACAAAAAAATTAAGACTAATTATATTATGATTCTGAACAATTTTTAATGCATTTTTGATAGACTAACATACCTACCCTTATTAGGTATAAACTTAGTTATTTTTGCATGTAAAAGATGGACAAATGATCAAAAGAGAAGTCATTAAACCTCGTAAAGGCGATTGCATTCTATAATTTTCCAGTTTTGCGCGTTTAGAATCGACTAGAAAATCACTGTCTGGGCTTTTGACGGGAGAGAAATAATTAATTTGTTGAACGATTACGGTAGGTGGTCGGTATTTACCCACCTGGGCGGCTACATAGGTACTCCAGCCGAATGTGAATTCATCTCTGGTGATGTCAGTGAACGTCAAGGACACGAGACCTCCGATCGCACCTTCTCGATAAGAACATAGCGGTTAGGTACGGCCTCTGTCGCTACACTACAACGGTTCTCAATTAATTATCATGTAGCGAAAATCCTTCGAGCTATCAGATGTGGCACGAAAACTTGAAAATGTGTGCGTTGGAACCTTGTTCGCCAACCTTTATTTTGATTTCTCGATATAAAAACTACAAATTCAGAACTGCAGGTACTTACGTCCGATTTCGGATGGCCCTCTATGAATCACCTCGACGGAAAAACAAAGAGAAAGAGAAAAATACAAGAAATGTAGAAAATAAATTGAGGAAGTTGATGATCTTAGTGATAAAGCTAAATGTTTCAGTGAGATATAAATATTTATACCTACTATAAGTTGGATTTGTCGTTATATTCCAACTTCAACACGGGTAATTACTGGACGAACACTTTTAATAGAAAGATTATTTGGATCTGCCACTGATGGCATTATTTATCCATAACCACTATTTTCTTTAGAAGAAAGAAGTTGATGATTTGATTTTTAAAACTTTTTACACTTCGAAATTAAATCTAATTATAACCTTGAATATCAGGGGAACACATCGACACCTGAGCGCCCAAAGGGCCAAACTGCTTTCGGAACTACTTACTACCTATTCTAAAACGCAAGCGATTGTAGCGAGGCCAGTGTATATGAAGTCAACTAGGTTTTTTTTTGTAATTGGTCCGAAAACCTATGTAAGATTGAATTCCAAACCGTTTTTGAATCATGGCTCTTCGGACTTCTGACATTGAAACCGATTTCAGTTTGGCCCTTTGTACAAGAAAAAAGCAGTTTGGCCCTTTGGGCGCTCAGGTGTCGACATTGCAAAAACAATAGGGTGTGCGCCTGGTTAGGAAAAACTGTTTATTGTTATTTTTATTCTAAGGTAGACCTCATTCTGAGAATTTTGGTACCAATCGCGACCTTCTAGCGTGTGTAAATCTTTTCCTATGATTTTTTTAAAGCATCGACCGTTTGTTACGTCACAGTGGGCTGAGGGGGTCCCGCCCAGGCGAGAGAGGCGCGTGACGTCATAAACGGTAGAAACTTTGAAAAATCATAGAAACAGATCTACTCACGCTAGAAGGTCGCGGTTGGTGCCAAAATTCTCAGGATGTAGTCTACTTTCGATTAAAAATCTAAAAAAAAAATCAAGGCGCATCCCCCATTGCTGGTGAAATGAGGAAATCTGGGCTGTAAACATAATTAATGTAGTTAATTAATCATAATTAATGTAATGTAATGTAATTGGTATTAATTACCGTATAATAAATGAATAAACAAAACGTATTCCCAGGACGCGAAAATTACTCGTCCTGTCGGACAAAAATGGGTGAAGGTTTGTAGCATTTTACTTTCATCAATGACGGTAGGTATCATTGTGATTCTGAATCATAAAGAATTCCAATTACTAAAAACTAAAAAATAAGTTTCCCGAGTTATAAAAAGTCGATTAAAATTTTTGGTGTCGAAGCATTTTTGGTATGATCATGTGATTATAATGAATGCAGTTGTTAATATTGATGTGTGTTTTATGAAATCGATTTTAGAGATATACTACGATGATTTCCTCTTTAACCCTTAATATCCTGAGGTATCTTTTAGGAAGTCCGATTTTTACCTAGAACAGTTTATCCACTTTTAAACCAAAAGTGATAGGTAGCTGTTGGCTATTCTGATAATTCAACTATCGACTTTGTAAGAAAACGAAATAAACAAAATAATTCCCGAGTTTACAGGGCCTTCGAGGTACCTTCTACCCTCATTTCTCATCTCGTAGGTATTCCAGTCAGAGATGGCGCCACTCTCAAAGGCAACACAGATCCCTCTATGAAGTGAACTTTTCCACCTTATTCTTTGAATCTATTACTTTATGAGAAATAATAGACACCAACATCCTACTAGGATTTTTCCAAGTCTCCATCTTCTACTCCAACAAAATAGGGTTTAAAGACAGATTCTGCTGACTCAGGTAGCGCTTGTGTGGCCCTTGGAGAGATCATTCTTGAGCTGATAGACTGTAATAGGACCTTTTAGGAACCTTCTGCTCAAATATTATATAGATTTGTCAAAATACATCTAAATTTTACGAGAAAACAAATTTTTTGAACAAGCGGGAAATTAAGGGTTAAAAAGTGACTTTTTTGGCTGTAAAATGAAATCAAATCAAGAAACGGATATCACCACTCGATTTTGAGTATAAAATCAGTGCTAAGTAACACCTCACTTGAGGTGGACTTCGTAAGTACCACACTTGAGGTGGACGGGTGGATAATAACCCCCGAGTGACACCCCTCCTGTGTGACGTTTTTCGGGTGGTTAGTCCAAGGTTAAAGCATGTTCCATGCTAAAAGAGACCTCTACCTCCCCTTCTTTTCGCTCAACTTGGCGAATAGATACAGTAACAATAGGTCCAATCGACAGGAAAACAACCCTCTTTACGATAACACCACATTATATTGACAGTCCTATTGCTAATTTCGAACGGAATAGTTTTTCTCAACCACCAGAGAATGGCGTCTCTTTTTCATTTCTTCAATGATTTATCTTAACAAATAATGATGGTATCTAATTGTTCTTTATAATCTTTATCTTTACTAGATATGTACCTAATGGGCACCATTTGTGGTCCAATTTCCCCTGGAACAAGTTTACTCATTCCTGAAGAATCATTGAATTTTGATGTAATTTTCTAACGTGATTATAATATAATATACCGCGACATAACGAGCCTCCTGAAATTTTGTGGCCCTGCTGCGGTCAAATTTTTCTCAAAACTTCGGCACGAGTGATGTCTGTAAGTATGGTCGAGCTCTTACTTTCAAAAAATGATGTACTTTTTTTAGTAAATCCTTAAAAAATGAATTCGATATCTAATGAGTGGGAATGGTTTTCTCTTGCTTCAGATTGTGAAAACAGTTCAAAAGGCTACCAGGAAAAAAAACACCTCTACCTACATTCGTCAGAATTTAAAATTTCATTTTTGCTTTTTTTTTGTTTGTTTTATTACTGTAATATAATTAAACGACGTTCGAACAGAAAAAACATGTTTTTTCTCCATTGGACGAGAAATTACATCGACGGTTCTTTCCCTGTTTTTTTTGGGGGTTTGCTCAGTTTTTGAATTTTTTAACAAGTAGTATAATAATAGTGTCAACATTTTGTGGAACACTTCAATAGATGTTTTAGTGCATAATAAGGCTTATTTCAATTTTTAATTTGCATCTAGTCAAACACAATCGCTTTTCAAACTTTCAAAATGAGTTTTCTCGTTTTTTAAGAAAAAGTGACAGTCGGTTTTTTCGCTGGACTTCAAATGAATTGAAAAATTTCAACAAGGAATTTGATAGTGAGTGGGATAAAGTAATACCGTACTTATCGTAGTTGGGAGCTAACGAGGTAAAATTTACAAGAGCTTGAAATATTGTTTTATAAAACTTTTATAAAATATAAATATTGGCTTGAGAGTACTCCTAGCCACAAATGTTTGGTGAGCATAAGTAAGAACAATAGGTCCAATCAACAGGAAAACAACCATCTTTTCGATATCGCCACATTTGATTGACAGTCCTACTAGTTTTTGCGATTGTGTATGATGATGGCGATTTTCTCTCGTTTCCTTGCACTTGTCCGTGGCCTGAGGATTCGCTTTGCATCGGAATCGAGACGTTTTCACTCGATGCAGGACTGCTTCCGTGACAGGACCCGAGTTTCGATCAGCCCTTAGGGGTCTCTGACCTTGAGAACTTGAAGCTTCCGATAGAAAGTTTTCTCTCTCGTCAGAGAAAGCTCTCTTTCATCTGCGCACCTCAACTCCCACCTCCGCCCCTGAGAACCCTCTTTTGAAAAAGAGGAAAGTTAATCAACCGTTCGAAAGATACACAACGGACCTCAACAAACCGGCCGGTCCCAATTATTAATTTCTTCGGTAACAACTGCGGTTTTTGCCTTTTCTTGCTTTCGGGTTTGAACAAGGAACAACCCGTTTTTGAAGTCAAGAGCGAATTCACTTTCCGAAATTATAAGATTTTTTCAACCTTTCACAATGCATTGATTTCAAAAAGGTACCTACCGGAAAACGTCTTTTTCAGGGTTATATAAATCGTCTCAACTTTTCTCAACAGGCTGGCTCTTTAAGGGATAAGCTTTCTTCCAACGTGGCCCCATGATAATTTACGCATTCTTTAAAAAAAATCTGATTGATATTGCAGTCAAATTTTAAGAACTTTGATGATTCCTTTTTCTTGAAACGAATGTAGTATGAATAGAATAGAATAGATTTATTTGTCGTTGTACACAGTGTGCATTGACATAATAATAAAAAATCTTAAATATACAACTTTGGTGAGACGAAGCAAAATTAGTACCTAAATAAATCGAAATAACAAATTACAATGAATGTTAGTAATAATATTAAGGTGAAGTACACTAAAGTGCAACCCTGCGAAGATGAATAAAACGGCCGAAACCTAAGCCCGTACGTCACAATGGCCTAGCCTGGAGATACACTTACATATAGGTAACATACATACAACACAAAACAGACCAGGACTAAAACAAGAATGACTAGAAGAAGAATTAAAAAGGGACTATTTATCAATATCACAGAGTTCCACCTAAGTTAAATCATGAACGAGCGCAAGTACTTTTAAACAATATTCCTCGGGTTCAAAAAAAAATATCACTCGTATAGCTAATACTAAAATTACATTTAAATACATAATATCACGTCGAGTCGAGTTTTTAGAAGGTACTAATTTTACAAAAAATATTCATCAAAGTCGAATGGTGCCATAGATACGAGGATAGATTTGCACATTCTTTTAAAGGGTATGAAATTTGTGCTATCTTTTCTAGCCCTCATAGGAAGAACATTATAAAATATGCAGCACCATCACCACCATCAAATTAAGCCTGCATGAGGGTAATGCAAGCAGGTCAATACGGTATGTATGGTATGTGTGCTTTGAAAATTCGTGGGGGTGCTCGGCAACATACAGTAGACATTCTAGGATATTTGGGCCGGTAATGTTAATATTCCTAGTTCCGAGAAGAATGGTTTACGATCATGAGCCCGTGCAACTGCACGTGATGATGTAGTTGGAGGGGAGTCTCATTTCAGTTACCACAAAAAACACTTTTGAAATTTATTGGTGGCTTCTGACTTTAAAATTTGATTTATCCTCAGAATTTATAATCCAAGAGAAATTGCAGTAATACATAGGCCGATTTCGATGATTCTTCTTTGCAGGTCGTGTATAAGGACAATTCAAAGATCGTAAATAGTATTTTATTCCAATCTTCCCTAGAACATTTGGAATTTTGTGGTGAAGGATGGGTATTTTCCATTGATAACCACTAAGCTGTGAATTTCCAGTCATTTCTCACGTACCTACATGTAGGTATTTGTTGTACACGTGGGTGTGTTGTTCGAGGGAGGGAAGTATGAGTAGAATTTATAGATGTTGGAAGTGAGGTCTATTCTCACTGCCTGAGCGCTAATCCCTCTCCGACTAGTTCATCACTTCTCCAAGAGAGGAAAATGGAGGAGGAAATAGGAGCTCTAGTGAGTGGAAGAGCTGTGTTGTCTCTTCTACGTTTAGCGTTCAAGTTCACTATCTCATCAACCACCAAGGAGCACCAAAGTGAAGCACCGCTCAAGAACTCATTCGCTATCCCTGTAGAGAGATAGGCACTGCTACAGCATCACACAGATCGTCTGTTTGCTGGTGAACGCAGAAACGACAATCCATATAGGTATACCACAGAGGAAAGTCGACGTTGGCCGGAAACAGGAAATTCTAATTGCGACGCGCGTTGTCCCAACTTTGATGTCTCCTTCAATTGTGAGATACGACGGAAGAACGTCGGACTGCAGTTTTTATACTAGCAACAGCCGAACGCTCATTCCGTCCTCATTCCAACGATGGTCGCCTCAGTTTTATTTAATTGACCTGCTGAGTAGAAGGAAAGTATTGCGAATAGCTTGAATAGAATGTCTGCAAATCAGCCAGTGGTGTGGTATTTTCTTCAATGTGCAGCCTTAATATCAATGTCCGTATCAAATATGTTCGTTGACATGTAAGGCTTGAAGTTGTTATGCCTTATGCCAAGTAAGATGCACGTACGAGTACAATATGTGTGAATGATTGTTCCAACTTGTGAATACACTATGATATAGGTAGGTACTTATAAATTTTAATTAGCATAATATGCATATTATGCCCTCTTGTTGCTAAAAATAATATATATTGCAGACCGCCTTAAAAGATTGGTTGGAAATCAATTAGAGATATGTGAGTTTGCACTCAATCAACAACATCTCAATAAAAACGGAGTTAATTGGAATGTTGTCTATTTCCACGAAAATAATGAGTTACAAGTTATAACTTGTAACTCATTATTTTCGTGGAAATAGACAACATTCTACTCAACTCCGTTTTTATTAAAATGGTTTTCCACAATCTCATCGCGAGTGATTTTATTCGCAACAACATCTCCACGTACACAGGAGTTGTACTCGTATTACAGTCCATATGTATGCTTTTTGGTTTATTATTTTCAATAATGAACCTTTGGAATCGACCAAGAAAAAAAAAATTTCAACACCCCCTCAAAATTTGATGGTTTACGTTTCAAGGTACGTAGAATCCAAAAATCGAATAAAAATTTGGCCTTCCGTCCGCCGTACGCCGTGCGCCGTACGCGGCACTTTTGCCACTTAGCATTGACCGATTTTGATGAAATTTGGTATGTAGGCTCCATTTGGGGTATAGTTGTGCTCCGAAGCTTTTGGTTGATGTAGGTCACTTCTAAGGGTTCCAAAATCAAATTTGAAATTTTGAAAACGCCCTAACTCAAAACATTTTGATATAAAGGTATTGTTTTTCCTTCAATTTAAGATTCTATAGAATTTTTAGAATTTTTTGAGACCACGCGGAGCTCTGTAGGACAAACCATTCAATCCCTACGAAAATTTAAGGGTTTATATTGAAATATATATATATATAAATCAAAACACGAGTGTGCATCGCAAAAGAGGCCTAATCTCCATTGAAATTAGAGCTGACCAAAATGCGATCGATGGTTGGTGATTTTGATTTTTTTTTCTTTTTTTCCTTCATATTGGATGGTTGGTGATTTTGTAGACGAGTGATCTATATAGAAACATAATAAACCATTGTGTAATAATTTGCAGCGTTGTTCAATTTAGATAGATAAGTAGTACCTAGCCACTGAGACTAACTTACTAGTTTCTTCCTGATTTGCACCATCAGCGCAAGAGGTCGAAGGCCCTTACAAACGGAAATGGTCTTGAAACATTAGTGAGTTACGAAACGTTTTATTACTCCAGATCTCACCCTCTACCTATAGTTCTGAATTACTTGAAATTCGTAGGTCTACTTCTGATTACCTACTTACCTGTCGTGAACCCATCTGATCGATCGGGTAATTACCTACCTACTCCTGATAGGGGTTCCGAACTACTATACGCCGATCTCCCTAGCCTGTTATCCAATAATACCTACTTACTTCCGTAGTATCGACCAGTTCTCACTAAAAAAGCGTGAGTTGCTGTTATTTCTTTTATAATTTTACGTCACAGCTCATGTTTTCATTCGCGATACTACAATCTGCTCATGTGTTGAGCAGGTGAGTCGGTATATTTTTTTGGCACCGTGAGAAGTATTACATCATACTTACAGCGCTTTGCACCTTCCTTTACTCGTTCTTTGAGAAACATCGCCTCCTCATTGATTATTATGATTTCTTGCAAATGGAAAGGCGGTGATTTATAATAAGTTCTTACGTGCTAGTTACCTACGACTTTTTTTTATAAAGGGAGTAGTGTGGTGTAGACTCGAGAGGTCGTCCCCTATGAATTTCTCCGTGATCGGATCATCAGTAGACATTGCGCATCCGCAAACGTAAACTCGTACAAGCTTAATTCCACTACACCACTCAAGGTAGTTTCGGACTTTCTTTTTGAGCATCCCCCTTGAATTTTAAAAGTGGTCTGATTTGGATGTAAAAAATCTACTGGGCATGCGTGACCATTAAATCATTGCCTTACTGATAACCTCCAAAATTTCATTTGTAACCGATTGCCTCCTTGCAATTTAATTGTCAGAATAATTATTAAGCATGTGCAAACTTATATTTCAACAAACTTATAAGTGCAAACTTATTTATATTTCATTATTAACCCATTTCCGGCCACTGATGCGTTTTCGCATCGTCATATTTAATGATTTTTTTAAATATTGAAAATAGTGAAAAATCTTTGCAGAAAATTTTTTCTCGTTTATGCAGTTCCTATAATTATCAGAAAAAATTTTCTTTGACGTTCGGCAGCTGAATGCGATTTTGGAAATTTTTCGAAAATGAGACCTTTTTGCCAAAGGCATGATTATGGTGGCTCAAATTCGATTCTGGGCGATTGAGCGTTCATGGGCCATGAGTTGAAAGAGATTCCTCAAATCTCTTAAATCAAACTCTCAAATCTCATTAAAAAGTAAAATTCATAAAATATCGAGTATTTTTGCTCTCGATAGGGTGAGCAAATGACGCTTTATTTCGGCCGGCATTCTGTAAAACGGTTCATCCTCCTCTCCATTATTCAGTTATTTCTACCCTTGGCTTGAAATGGGTTAACTTCATTTAACTCTTCTGAATAATTTGAGGTAGCAACAAGTTATCAATCAAATTGATCCAAATTATTCTCTAAAACTGTCTGTATCCTCATTATACCACATTATTTGAAGTTGCAGGGCTTCAACCAGACCCTAAAAATAGCGGTGGGACCACATGTGTTCAACGAAGGGCTCCCGTTTCTCCGTCTTCCCAGACACGTGGGTAAATAGTGCAACAAGTGGTCATGACCAGCAATGCCATTAGCACTCAGAGGTGTCCAACGTTTCCTATAACCAAGTTCAACTGGACCTACTTCTGCCTGTCGAGTTTTCCTTTATTTTATACTTCATGATTGGTTTCTGCGTTCCTTGTTCGTTTCTACATAATTCTTACTCATAAAAATGGAGAAATTTTCTCCTCATCCACTTTTTAACAAACTACCGCTTTTAATCAGAACATCGATGTAATTAACGTAGGTTCCTTGGTTTATGAAATTCAAATGATGAAAATATACTACAAAGATTCTAAAACGAAGCGACATTTGAAGAACGTAGACTTTTATACACAGGGTGTCCGAGAAAGATACGGCCAAACACTTCAAGGCTCGACTCTACAAGGTATTTCCAACAAAAAATGTCTCCTAGCAATTTTCTTTTAACCTCTTGTTTTTTCAAGTTTTTTCAATTTAAAGATTTTTTTCGTATGTTGAACCTTGTCTCACTGAAATGACTATAGCTCCCTAAATTTTCGTGGAAATTCCAATCTGATTACACCGTTGAAAAAAGCATTAACTTTCCCATCAGATGAGCTACAACACACATTTTTAACCTTGCATCTAGTTAGATTTTTTCTAGTCCAAACCGAAACTTGCAATTTTCGAGTTTTTTTTTTTACGTAATTCTCAAAAGATTATTACCCATTTCTTGTAAAGGAAAATCAATGCGGTTTTCAGCAAAAACATCCTCAAAATCTCAGGTTTCCAACGGTATAATCAAAAAGTATTTTACAACGGAATTTAAGGGAGAAATCTGTGTTTGAACGAGGAAAAACGTGAATATTTTTCAATGAAATCGATGGATGATGAAAGGAGCGCTGGCGGAGGAGACCCCCCGAACCCTCTCATCAAACCGCCGTTTGATTTTCAACCGATTTTCGTGGTTCTTTTTTGTTCGATGCGGAAATCTATCTAGTTGTGCACTACTCCGCCGGAATTTCGAATTTTGCCGTTGGGAGGAAAAGGGGGTGAACGCTTAAAAAACTAGTGTTTTCGGGCATAATATTGTATACTCCACGGGTATGGAGATCATGGATTTTAAAATACTTTTCAAATTTGAAGAAATGTTTAGAAGGATAAGGAAAAATCGGCCCCTAGCAACTGGGCAAAATTCTGCGTACGGACGGAAATTTTTGTTCGATTTTTGGATTCTAAAAATCTTGAAACGTAAATCATCAAATTTTGAGGGGGCGTCAAAATTTGTTTTGTTTTTCGCTAGATTCCTAAGGTTCATTAATGAAAATAATAAACCAAAATTCGCTAAGTTGCACGACTAGGTAGTTTTTTTTAAATTTCAGAGTGTAGTATATTATAGTAATATTGTAGAGTTTGTCTACTATAAATAAATTCACGTATCATCCAAGTATCAGTAGGTTTGTAATACTTCTATCTAGTTTCCGTATGAACAGAACAACAATAATATTTGTTGTTATCTATCTCTTTATCATAACAATAATATATTTCTCATGTGCTTACAATAAAATGGCCCATTTCATCATCAAAGGGCAAAATGGATTTCACTACTGTCAATTCAGGTCGATGGGGTGAGTCAAGTGACCGAAACACCACATCGTCAGGAATCTTAACGACCTTCCTGCGGGGGGACTAGGGATTGTGACTCAGACTGAAACCCGATTTCTGTAAACTCATTCATCGGCGTTTTGCAGTTGGGTCGGATGGGTGCAGAAAACATCTGCGAGAAATCCACCTGCAAGGAATGTAGCTGACGAACGATTAATTTACGACCCATTGTCTCTCGAACTCAACCGAGCTACGATTGTTTACGAACAAGTTTCTACGATAAACATGAACAGTGCGTCATTCAGTATACGAACATGGAATTATCATTAAACTAATAAAGATAGGAGGGCACTACAGTTTTTTCGTTTCTTTTAAACCCCAATTTTAGGAACAATTTTGTTGTATATTCAGCTTTTTTCGCCTCAAATTAGATAAGGCAGGAGGAAATATTAATATTTTAAAATTTTATCAATTTTTTTCCAAAAAGATTCATTAATCACAACTAAGACACTTCACGGGATTATATACACCACTCTAATACCTACATAAGATTTTATGGACAATTGAGAAGTACTTTCAGCTGTTTTTGTCTTAAATCTGATGAAACTCTGGAATTGTATTTTATTTATTTTTAATTTCATATTTTTTTCAAAATTATTTATCATTTACAACCTGGGCATTCAACAGGTTATATTTTGAGCTGGTCCTGAGAACTGTAAGCGATTTCTCCCTTGAGTAAGTTCAAATAAAGTAGACAATAACGGCTGTTTAAACAGTTGTCAATAATTCTTGTTACAAGGAGTAATAACACAATAACTTGGTCAAGGAGTTATCCTCTAAAGGGTGCTTCTAGTCTCAAAACAGCAATAGGTAAATAATCATCAACATTTTATCAACATTTTATGCACTTACTTAGTTTTTAGGACGTCCCACAGTAAGACTTGGGCGTCCTTATGCGATCGATCTGGGGTGAAGGAAGACAACACTCAACAGAAAAAAAAAATAACCACACAGTAATCCGTTTTAGACCATTCTGAATCCAAATCCGCGAAAAAAACCATAGGTGTATGTCTGTGTGTGTGTGTGTATGTGTGTGTGTATGTGTGTATGTGTGTGTGTAACAAAATCTTGTGTACTCTGCACAGACCTTAGTTCTCAACCGATTTTCCTGGTTCTTTTTTTGTTCGTCGCGGAAAACTATCTAGTTGTGCACTACGTCGCCGGAATTTCGAATTTTGCCTTTAAGGGAGGGAAAGGGGGGGTTAATGCTCGAAAAACGTGCGTTTTTGGGCATAATCTTGTGTACTCTGCCCAGGCCTTAGTTCTCAAACGATTTTCGTGGTTCTTTTTTCGTTTGACGCGTAATACTATCTAGTTGTGCACTACGGCGCCGGAATTTTGGATTTTGCTTTTTAAGAGGGGGAAAGGGGGGGTTAATGCTTAAAAACGTGCGTTTGCGTGCATAATCTTGTAAACTCTGCCCAGGCCTCAATTTCCAACCGATTTGCGTGTTTCTTTTTTTGTTTGACTCAAATAACTTCCGAGTTGTACATGATTTTACCAGAGTACCAAAATTCGCAAGGGGGTGAGTGGGGGGATAATATTCACAAAATATCCGATTTTTCAATATTTTGGTTCCTTTACTACTTACTAATTGTACCCAAGCTTTGAAATTGAGGAAAAATTCTCATTATACCTCCGAATTTTCATGAATTATTCTCTGTACCACCATGGAACTAATAGTGGTGCCACCATGGTGCCATGATGCCATAAACCGCTTATTTCGTGGTTTTTTTTTGTTGTGTTTCACCTTGAATACGGATGTGAACTTCGACGGACTGCCAACCAAAACTAACAGATGAAAGTTCAATGTTACGACGTATTTCCGCTTTGGTGCCAGACTGGCACCATTGTTGGCGTTGGGGAGGTGGGGGGGGGGGGGGGGGTAACTCGAATTCGCATGTTGGGTATCGTAGATCATGGATTTTAAAATGCTCTTCAGATTCGAGGCTCCCATGCCGCTAGAAATGTTAAGGTGGATAATGGTGGGGGGGGGGGGTCAGTATTTCTTGCCTAAAGTAATGAATAAATTACATCGAGTGAAACAGTTTTATCGCTTACCAACTGGTTTAACTGATCTAATGCTTATCCAATGGGACGTCCCCTGGAATGCATGCATTACTAAACAATATGTTTATCTCCTTAATTGTGGTAAGCGCCATTATGGGAAATATACCCTTTTCTAACTCCTCTTTCTAACTTCATCAGTCCGCGGGTCTCAACTCCATCTCCTTCAACCAAAACCCCAGAAACTGCCGTGTTTTAAAATTCTTACTTGCAAACGTTCAATTACTAACTAAACTTTCCGATGTAATTTGGATTTTCGACGATTTGAAACATATTGTAAACAGCTTAATAGGAACCCAAAAATTAGAAACACCTTATTTTGTGAAAATTATCCCTCTACTTGCACCCTACGCATGCAAATTTCGCAAATACTCTGGCGAAGAAATGTGCAACTGGACAGTTATCTGAGTCGAACAAATAAAGAAACACGCAAATTGGTTGAGAATTGAGGAGTAGGGGGCGCGCTAAAAGTATTGTCAGAATGAGCCTTGTTTTCACTGAATAACCCCCCTTCCTTCCACTTAAACTCAAATTTCAAAATTTCGGCAACGGAGTGCTCAACTAGATGGATTTATGCGTCGAACAAAAGAAGAACCAAGCAAATCGGTGGGAAATTGAGGCCTGGGCAGAGTACACAAGATTTTGTCACATCGGTACACATACAGACATACCCTTCGGTTTTTTTCACGTATTTGATTTCAGAATGGTCTAAAACGGATTTGTAAATGGTTACTTATTTCTGCGTTGAGTGTTGTCCTCCTTTACCCCAGATTAATCGCGTAAAGACGCCCAAGTCTCACTGTGGGACGTCCTAAAAAAGAGTAAACAATGTTTGCAGTGAATAACATGCCTCGTACAGGTAGTTAGAATAAAAATAATAGTACCGGCTCATTTATCGAATCAATTAATAAATGAAGTATTTGCGTCAATTAAGTATCCTTTATGAATGATATTGTTGAAAAATGGTTTAATCATCACAATGATGATTAAACCAGAAATTGTGATGATTATGCCAGAAATAATAATTATTATTATTTCTGGCATAATGCCAGTGTTAGACCGGATATGTGAAAGTTGATTTAAAAAAAAAAAACTTGTTTGAGAAGAAGGTAATTCCTGTTAGCGAACTAAGTACTCGATCACTCTTGATGTTATGACGTGACTCATTCGGACGTCAACGGGAAATTAGTGCAACCGTTTCGTACAACTGCAAACATTAGCATTCAATTGAAACCACAAATTGTTTTTCCGGTATGTTCGAGTAAAACCAATAAATTACAACCACCTGACCTACACCTTTTCTTCAAAATCGGTACCTTAAACTGAAGTTCGCTTGTACCAAGTCGAAATGCGTAGAAGTGGCACAATTAAGTCCAACATTGGGGGAAAGTACCTCAGAGGTCAATAACATTACTAAAACCATAAAAAAGTATGCTTATTCTACAGTTTATTTTCAACAATTAATGAGCTACCTGAGCGCGTAGGTAGGTACCTACAAGTTAGTGAAGAGCATTGGGAATAGTTATTCTAATCCTTATTAACATTAAAAATAGGTACTTATATCATTAAAAAAGTCCCCCTGGCAATGTATGCTTAGAAAACAGCTCGACCTTTCTAAATCTTACGTCAGTTCTTACCTTATCGAGGTATTCCTAATCCTAGAGAAAAGTTATCCAACACAACGGTATTTTATTGATTTTATAGTCGTTAGAAAAAGCACCGGTTGGTTGGTACCCATGGGACGGACCGGGAACCCATTGAAACCCCATTTTGGATCAGTTTACTCACTTTCACCGTATTCAAAACAACTATTAAGTAGGTACTTCCACCTACCTTCTACCTATAAGATGATAACCCCGACGAGTTAGCACGGAGAAGACATCACCACCCTGAAGATGTTTTCTAATCAGTAAATCAACCTTCCTGTTGTTCTCATTTGGGATTTACGAGCCGAACTAAACAAAGGTCTATGTCATTCTACTACTTTGGGTATAAGTCAGACGAAACATAAAAAAAAACATAACATTAAAAAAAAAAAAACTAGTTTCTTTTGAGAAGGTAAAATAGTTAACAGGTATCCACATGTCTCCACTAACGAAGAAGGATATAAGTCGATTGTGAGTAGGTAGGTACCTATATCTGTAAATAATCAAAGTCTACCAAATAGGGCAGATTTCTGTGAGTGCATGTTCACATAGCATAGCACGGAAGTATAGAATTATTCGTTGTAAAAATTCTCGATTTTACTAGTGAGAAGTAGGTATCAGTTATAATAAGTACTCCAACGTGAACGTTTAATTCCACGAACATATTGAAATCTGAGTTTACAAGCAGCAACACAATTGCGAAGTCGTTTCTCGATTATGTCGACGATTTTAAACTTTATTGCAGGTACCGTGTACTACTGATCAGTGGTAGAAACAACGTACCTTCTTTTTGGTCCTCAACTACGGTCAAAATGTGAGGAAAATCAGGCAATTTGATAGTGAGAAATTGGTGTTCAGGTAAAATTAATTTTCGCGAAATTCATAGGGGACCGTCTCGAGGATAACCTTCATCATGAAAATTTAATGAAATAACCTTCATGTAATGAAAATCACACGATTTCGTTCAGTTGAATGCCCGGGACAAGGATTGGCTAAAGACAGACAAACCAAAGTTGTTCAAAAACCTCTGAAAAGCAAAATTTGAGAGGAAATTTTGATTTTGGAGGCTCAATTTATTTTGATTAGCTAAATGAAAACGAAGTTTTCCCAGCTTCGTAGTAAAGGTATCTTTTGGGTTCCTACACAGTATTTCACCTAATTTTATAAACCCGAGATTAGAAGTTTCAGCCAATCAGTGAGGCTCAACATAATATAAATCAATAATGCGAAAGCAACTTTATGGAGCAAAATTTTACCAGCAAAATCAATTTAAAAGTCAATTTTGGGCTACTCAATGAAAATTTTGCTTGGTTTCAACCTATAGCACCACGAGAGTAAAAGATTTCTGCAGGAGTTTGGAGGGGGATGGGAAATTCCACGATCAATCACCATCCAGTCTTGATTCTTCATGAGCAGGTACGAATAATTCTAACTATATGTTGGATTTATTGATTAATACAGTTAAGATACTATTAGGGGTGATACTGTACGAGTGATATAACTGAAAACAGCAACTACGAACATTTCAGCTTCCAGCACGAAATTCGAATGAAGGACAAACTATAAATAAAAACTGAGGACTCGGAAGAATCATTCAATGGGAGATTAGGAAAGCATGACTCCCTGAAGGTCACCTAACAGCGCTGGATCGACATCTCCGCGATAGACTTGGAGCGCAATTTCCCCATCTTCAGCTGCTAGACAAAGGCATCCAAATGACGCTTAGGATTGAATAGCACTCAAATAGAAAATCATGTAAGAAAATTCATGGTGTAAATCAAATTTCATGAAAAGGGGAAACCTGAAAGGTGCGTAATCATAAAATTGGATCTCCACAGTAAGAATGGGGAGACCTACCTATCAGCTATGTTCGATACATACTCAATCGTAGTCACACGGGATGTACAGGTGCCTAAATTTATTTCAAATACAGTGAATTGCCAGTGAAGTAATGGTTAGAATTTCCCACCTTGCATTGCACGTAAATTTCGTCAATTTATTTGATTTGTTCCCTATTGTATAATAGTGCTCATCAGACGACGGCAAAAACCAATATCACCGTGCATTGGTGATTCTCCAATTGTTAATTCATCGTATTATTACATTGAGGAGTCAGATTTTATTCCGGAAACGCGGCTACAATACCTACAATAACAATACCAATAACAATACCTACTGGTGAATTAGAAACCTGCTAGGCTTTGACGACGTTATAAAATCTTGTTCACGACGTAATCGAAAGCATTACGTTTTTCGGGCAGTTGATATCGTCACCGAATTCTTTCTTGAGAAACCTACGCTGTAGCCAATTCCCCTGGTTCCCTATTGAAATTATTAGATAGGTAAGGACACAAAGCCTAAAGGTACTCGTAGTAAGTATAACTACTTAGTTCACAACATGTTCCATATCAATACTCACTGGCGAGTGTTTATAAAGTATAAATGGGTAAATACAAAAGTTGAAATGTCACTTATTTGCTCAGTAGTCATTATGTAGACGGATTTCACCCACGGTTCTATCGCTTACCTATCGCTTCCGACCCAAATCCTTACAATGAACCCTTGTCGAGCTCGCTGCAAAAAAATTCTATACAAACATCCTCCGTCCTTGCTCCAGTCGGGTACTCTGAACTCTGGAGTGGCCGATGTATCAGCATCGTGTTACCGGCGATACTAGTGCGATTTTGAAAAGTTACGTTCACGGTTTTTACACGGGCGTTGAACAATTTGAGAACTACCTATATAATAGTTGAATTTTCTTATTTCTTATAAACAATATTGGAGGAGGAGGGAGAAGACGTTCCAATTGACGCAGCTTACACGTCTCCACCTATTGACGCGATGACAGACGAAGAAGAGGTAGACGAAAATAACGTTGGTGAGGATCGAGCTGAAGGCTTCAGAGATATTGCAGGTACTTTCGAAATTCTCAATCTTCATAAAACAACTTGGAAAAGCCTAATCGAACAGCTGACTCTCTGCGCAGCCACACCACCCCTCTCATCATGAAGAGGATCCGACAGAACGAGTCCAACCCTTGATGTAGTACCTACTACTTCATTGTCCAAGATAATAAGTTTTATAACCTTGTTTTGTCATTTAAAGTAAATATAATCAGTTTGTCATCATGTCTAGGATTCAACACAACAATTGGAAGAAGTAATTAATAGGTCTCATGCAACTCGTTATAGTGTTGAGAAAAAGGAGAAACCCCAGTGCAATGATGACGAGAGACGTGAAAAGAATGATTCCAGCGAAATGTAGTTGCTCCAAGTTTTCAGCGAAAAGATGATCCTTAACCCCTGGTGTGTATAAAGTGTCTGACAGGCACGAGGAAAATTTCAGTAAAGTATGTTGACAGCAGTAAGCATCTAGAATATCCAATGCGCTCAGTTCAAGTCTCCCCTCTACAGGCTGTTACGGTTAAGGTCGAACCACCTGCCAGGGTTCGATTCTACAACTAATTTGCGACTGTTTTGTCTCTAGACCCCTTAAAATCCTACTTTTTTCACTTTAAAGATTTTTCCATTAAAACAACCATAACTCCCTTGTTTTCAGTCAAAATTCAAATGTAATTTTACCGTTGGAAAGAGCGTTAAATTCTCTATCGCCCTAATGCTAAATAAAACTTTTAAAAGGAGACTCAGTTGTTTAAAAATGAGCCCGAATAGTAAAATCTCGGGAATTTACAGTTTTTTCAATCGTTTGTAGGCCTAACTGAAACTGTCGGTTAATTTCCCATTGTAACTCCAAAAGTTGACCCAAAAGCTCAGCTTTCCAACAGTCTAATCATTTTCATTTTTAAAGTAGGATTTATTATAGGAATTTGTGTTTGATCGCGGATAAACATGAATTTTTTCAACGGAATCGGCGCTCCGGCTGACGATCTGAGGTGTTTCGGGAGGTCTCGCTGGCTCTTTGAATTTTGACTGAAAAACAAGGGAGTTATGGCTATTTTAATGGCGTAAGGTCGAAAATACGAAAAGCATCTTAAGAGTGAAAAAAGTCGGATTTTAAGGGGGTTGAAAAAAAGTCCTTGGACAAAAAAGGTCGCAAATTAGTTGTAGAATCGAACCCGGGCGGACCTTAACCGTAACACCCTGTATACTAGTATATGGTTTCATTAACCTTCAGTTGTGACCTAAACTCCAAGGAGTTCTTTGTTCCCTAGATTCTGAAAACCACCGGGTCCCTCAGACACAGGGAACCAAAATGTCAAAAACAACATCACAGTGGCTGCGTGTCTGTCAGACACTTTATACTCTGGGATTCCGTCAGAGGGTTTATACTCACCAGGGGTAAAGTGAAATGGCTGAAAACAGAAGTACCTGGTGAGCAAGTTGAAACGGTCCAAGCTCTGCCAGGAGCACGGATAGGTACGCTATAGTCTTGCGAAGAAATGCCACCTTAAATAGGGTTCTTTTGTTCTTTTATGAAAATTTGGTGGAATTAATCGTAAGTGAATCAATGAGACATGTTATACCCTTCTCAGAGAATACTTCTAATATTCGTAGATTTTTGGGTATCCTCATTCATACTCGTTGTCATAGACTGCCTCATGGACATGTACTGGTCCAGACATGATGATAAAGGGGTCGATGTAGTGAGGAAAGCAATGAGAAAGCCAAACTGTGTACCTATGCATGTGGAAGGTATAAGCTACATCAACCGAGTACTTCCGAGCGTCTCAAGTTAAGTGACTAGTGGAGGCGCCGTTTCTGGCCAATGTGTTTTCACAAAGTTCCATATATTTCCATGTTCATATAGTATAACGTTTCATGTTAGGATAAAACGTTTTGATGAGAAAAGTGTGGAATTCATAGGTCCAAGTATTTCCATTATCGGCAGGATATGGGCAAATCTTGGTAGGTAGGAAGTCGGTACCCAGCTATTTATTTGGTCGTTCAAGAAAATCATTCAGCAGAATGTATATTTAGGTATAGAAAAGTGGTTTTGAGAGTTATCATTTCTGAAAAATTTTGCTGCAGCGTCTGTTTATGGTATACATATAAATATTTTTTGACTCTTGGATGGTCTCTTCTGAATTTCAACTTTGCTGGTTCGTTGATAGAGTGGAGCGCGCACGGTTGTGTCTTGAAACGCCCATTCCGGAGGCTGGGTTTCATTGAGGAGTGGCCTCAAGAAGAGTGACAATGGTCATGGAAGGGTAATGACCAATATGCGCAAGTGCGAACGATTTGACCAATGTTGATGGTATTCAAGCGGCTTTAGGCAGCCCCAAGACATTCCGACATAAATTTCACCGGTTATCTATGGTCACCGACAGGGTGTCCTGTATATTTGTATTTTTATAAATTATCTTGTAAGTATTCTTCTCTGGTCGAACTAATGGTGGTTTCCGCATCGTTGATGTCGCTTGGCACCTCCTAAGCTTCTTCTAGATAACAATCTCAAGCGGCAGTAATCTATTTCATGAAGACCATGGAGGTGGAAATCGCAGGCTTTCTTCCAATCCTACTGGAAATTTGTCAGTCTTGACCTTCACGGGTCGAATTCGATTCACATTCACATTCGACTCGAGTCAGAAAGGTGACTATTTGTCTAATAAAGACCTTCAAGGGTGGCTTGTCTTCTCATTAGTTATAGTAGTACTTCCCAGCCAAATTTATTGTCGTTCCAATAAATTTTGGATTTCACAACTCAAATTTGGGTAGTTTTTTCGATCAAATTTAATGGAACATTTCCCAACCAAATTAGATACTTTCCAACTAATTAAGAACACTAAACACCGTCATTGTAATTGGGGAAAAGCCGAATTTCAAAGGGAAATACAGTATTCTCTTCCACTCCCAAATTGGTGAATAACGTTTAACCTACTTATTCTCATTCTTATTATTCTTAAAATATAGGTATCAGGTACTTATCATAGATATAAACAACGGAGTAAAACTGAACTAAACCCGTTCAATTTACTCAAATATAGTATTCCCAATAATATTTTCTACTTGTATTACTAGGTAAACATGGTGTTCCAGAATTAATGTTCTAAACTTCAGGGACTGATCCTACTACTAACTTGCAATAATTTCGGTGCTATGAAAAATTTTTCCGATTCCCCCATCCAACCGAACTTTTTGTTAGGTAGTTTTTCCTTTTTTCGCGTTTTCGATCTTATGTCATAAAAATGGTCGTAACTCCCTTAGATTACACATAAATTCAAATTTGAGGATACCAATAGAAAGAGCATTAATTACCTTTCTACCTTCTAGAAGGCATTCTAGATACATTTCATACCTCGTAATGTCCTGAAAATATGTTTCAAGCCAAGCCCTCTATTTTTCTCAACAACATTATTGCTTCCGAGTCTACCAAGGTGGCTGAAGCTTTGTTTTCACTTTTCAAGGATGAAAAAAAAAATTCCCCAAAATCAAAATTTTCACTCTTGTTTTGCGTTTTAGACCTTTCTGAACAATTTTGGTTCCGTGTCTGTCTGTCTGTCTGTGTGTCTGTCATGAAATCCTTGTAACGGGCATAACTATACGAAGTTATTGTCCGATTTCTATGAAATTTTCTGGGATTGTACGGGTTGGTGTGTAGACGGTCCCCTTTGAAAATCATCATCCCCGGACTAATAGAAGCGTCTGCGCATGCGCAAACGTGAATTCCTTGTAACGGCCATAACTTCCACATTTTCTACCCGATTTCGATGACATTTTCATGGATT
The DNA here is from genome assembly GCA_009739505.2 of Apolygus lucorum. NCBI lineage: Eukaryota > Metazoa > Arthropoda > Insecta > Hemiptera > Miridae > Apolygus > Apolygus lucorum. The sequence goes on from CM019168.2 coordinate 51,132,607, forward strand.
ATGCGGATTAGGTTGTAGATGGTCCCCAATGAAAATCAAGGCCTTAAAATTTACAGTAGCCTCTGCGCATGCACAAACGTAAAATCTTTGTAACAGCCATAACACTTACATTTTCATCCGAATTTGATTAAATTTTCAAGGATTGTCCAGATTAGCGTGTAGATGGTCCCCTATGAGGGCAGTGAAAGGTACCTACTTAGAGATTGGTGTTTTGAGACTACTATGCATCGGATCATGGATACGAGGAAGCTATGTGCCACACCCACTTGGCAGACTTTTTTCTGCATTTAAATCCCCTTTTCTCAGAAAATTACGCAGATAAAAATGAATTTAAACATTGAATAAAACAATTGAGAATGGGTTTAAATAGCTGTCAAAAACACTATACAGTTAAACAAAAAACTTGAATTTACATACTCAGGTCGCGTAAAAATTTGTTATTGCTTAATGAGCAGAAAGTACGTCGTTTTTACGAATTAAGATCGAAAATACGAAAACTAAATTAAGAATAACAAAAAGTTGGATTGGGTTTCGGTTAAAATGTTAAAGAACAAAAGTTGTTGCAAATTAGTTGTAGAATCAGTCCCTGAAGTTTGGATCAATAATTCTGGGACATCCTGTGTAAGAGTATGATATATTTAGGTAGCTACCATGGCTCCAGAAGGTAGGATACGGTGGCTTGGGAGTGGGGCAGCCGGATGTAGGCGCGTAAAAATGTGGCACTCAAGATCGAACGCACTCTCGAAATCCTCGACGAACCAGAACGCGGCGGGCGACGGAACGGAACTGAGTCGGCCAGCGACTCGACCCTCGATCCCCCGTTCAAGTCAGGGAGGGGGATGTGATGTCATCCGTTGGAAACGACGGCAGAATGACAATCGACGTAGTCCTCGGAAAACGTCGGATTTGGAGGATTTATCGTCCCACCCGAAAAAGCGAATACCGATCGAGATAAATCCGAGCTTGAAGTGGGACAATGGATCGTATTGCATTCGGTGACGCATTGGGACCGAGTGGAAGTTTGATTCGTGATTTGCGCTTCTGCGAAAGACTTGGAGGCGTTTGCAGTGACTCATATCAGAGCTGGTTGAAATGCCAGAGGCCCTTTTTCAAAACAGTTGAGGTGTGAACTTGACCTCTCCCAGTCAACCTTGATCCATCTCTCGCCGCGAGTCAAATAAAAATGGGTTAGTCCTCAACTACCATTCGAAGTTCAGTAGGGACGATATCGAACTTTCTCGGCCGTCTTACCATGTGACTGAAAGACCCAAAGCTAGGTTGGTTTCCCTGATTGAGGGATTTACGCACTGTTGGCCTGTTATAATTAAGTTTAATAAGAGGTTTATTGGGTGATTCACGAGCTTGAAAATAGTCAGTTTTACGCGGCTTCGTCGTCCAGAACAGTGTAATAGATGATCTGATTCACGGAGGGTTATTAAATTTTGCACCCTAAAAGTTTGCACGAAGTCAGTTTAATGATGTACGGAGTCATTTACGGGGGCAAATGGTCTAAACAGACTACAATGCCATCGGCAGAATACTGTGTATTGAGCATGCCCATTAAATGTAGGTACCTAACTATTCTGACCGCAATAAAACTTGAACGCATTTTCATGGCATAAAAGACAGTTATCAAAGGCGTAAAGACAGTGATTGAAATTTTTTTTTTTAATTTTTTTTTTTTATCTTATGCCTCGACGGTTTGCGGCAACTTCGGCCATTCGTCTTCTCCAAGGATGCACGGACGTCTTCAAGCTCTGGACAATTACCCAGATGCTGACCATCCATGAACCCGCCTCAATCATGAGCCCAAGACAGTGATCGAAATCGCATACTCGGTTTGTGCAGTTTTGCCCGTTAGAAGGATGAGGGGAGGAAATTTGGATTCGGCTTTCCTCGAATGGCTGATGAATCAGTGCGCTTTCGCTCAGGACTTGAAGGTACTTTCTCTAATGATCACTAGATTGGATACATTAAAGGATTCAGTCTCATAGAATAGATTGCAATGTGCAACATCTGAATATTCCAATTTAATTTTGAACGAAGTCCGCTTAAAGTAAGCTGTAAAGAAGATTTTCAAGCTCCACAAAATTTAATTAATTTTCAACTATGATAAAATTGATTGAATGAAACTTGAACATTCCTTCTATGGCTTATAATTTGCAGCGTCACTATAGACCCCACAACCTTTAACTCTTGGTGTGTATAAAGTGTCTGACAGACACGTGTGGAATTTCAGTAAAGTATGTTGACAGCAGTGAGCATCTAGAATAATCGCAGGCGCTCAGTACTTGTCCCCCCTTTATATAATGGAACCATATTATGGTTCCATTCCAAACCTTCAGCTGAGCGAATAAAATCACTCGCAATGTGATTGTAGAAAACCATTTTAATACAAAACGAAGTTGAGAAGAACGTTGTCTATTTCCATAAAAATATTTTCGTGGAAATAGACAAGTTCTTCTCGACTTCAGCTGTGATGTAACCGCTACGAAGAATACTTTGTTCCCTAGTTTCTGAAAACCACCGTGTTCCTCAGACACTTTAAACACCGTCAGTTGAGCAAACCTCCGGGCCCCTAAGACACTTTATACACAGGCAACCAAAAAACGTACGTTTTCGGGCGTAATCTTTGGTACCTACTCTGACCAGGCCTCAATTTCCAACCGATTTGGTATCTTTTTTGTTCAGATGACTTCCAAATTCCACAATATTTCACCAGAGTATCGAAGCAAGGGATGGGCGCGAGCGGGGTGTAATATTCACAAAATATACGATTTTTCAATGTTTAGGTTCTGTGAGAAGGAACCTCTCACATAAGCATAACACAAAACCAGGTCAGAGCTGACCTGGGAGAAAAAGTCGAGGGCACGACGAAGGAGTGAAAAAACGAGTCAGTCGGGAAATTGGATTGTCAAAGCGAGAAGCTACCTCGCTCCCTGCAGCCCTCCTATTAACGACGCCCGGAGGAATAGCCGCCTCCCGGAAAAGTTGCTGCTCTGCTGCCTGCTGCTGCCGCTGCCCCTGCCGTTCCAGCCGAAACCTTCATCATTGGTGAATATCGTGCAGGTCAGTGACAGAATAAGTATAGAAAACTGTGGTCCGCGAAACCCGGTCAACACTCGGCGGTCGCGCACGTTAATTGGTGGGAGTATAGGTAGGTAGACAATAAATAATTAACTATAGACAATAAATAACTTTTATTCATATTGCATATCTGTTCAATGTCACCTACTTCCCACTTTGCAGCTAGGTGCAGCGACAAAAGGTAAGAATAGACTTACCCTTGTGATTAGGGGGGTGAAGTCAGATATTCTCTTACAGGTTCCTTTATAGCTCACTAATTGTACCCAAGCTTCAAAATTGAGGGGACATCATCAATATGAATCTGGATTTTCATGAATTAAGAATTCTTTGTGTCACCTTGGAACAAAAGAGTGGTGCCAGGACACCAGAAACCGCATATCACGTGAGTTCTTGTGTGTTTCACCTAGAATACGGATGTGAACTTCTGCGGACTATCTACCGAAACTAACAGATGGAAGTTACGACGTACGACAGACTGATTTGGAGCCAGACTGGCAACATTGTGGGGGGGGGGGGGACTTGAATTCGCATGTTGGGTATCGTAGATCATAGTTTTTGAAATGCTGTTCAAATTATACTCCTTGAAACTCCCATAAGTAAGTCTAATTACTGTTAACTAATAAAATGTTGATTTGACAATAATATAGTAATTAACTCCTTATGTGTTGCAAAAACGTCGTTACAGTTGCTGCGTGTCTATCAGACACTTTATACACTGGGATTCCGTTAGAGGGTTTATACTCACCAGGGGTTAAGGGGGTCTCAGTCGGTCGCCGTTCTTTCCTCTTTCCGGGTCAATATTTCCCTAAATTGAAGGGCACAAACTTCAAACGTTGTACCTAAATTTAAAATGTTGAAGGATTTTCGAAACTCAATTCCCTTTCTAGGCCATGAGGTCAGCAAAGAGGGGGTGAAGCCGGATAAAACAAAGATCAGTGCCATTGTACAAATGCCACCCCCGAATGATACCAAGGAATTAAAGCGGTTTCTAGGGATGTATACCTACTTGTCCAAGTTCATAAACAATGCTGCAACGATTTCATACCCTCTTCGCCAATTGCTAAAGGGAGATGTAGAATATGTCTGGGGTAAAGAGCAAAAGGTAGCATTTGAAAATATGAAAAGAGTTTTAACTAAAAGATTGCCGCTGGAATCATCAAAATTGAACAATAATTGCCAGAGAAATATGGGACAACCAAACTGAATAAACGGGTTTTAATCAATTACCTACACCGTACACTAATGAATTTCGAAAATCCTTGAACATTTCAAATTTAGGTACAATTCTTAAAGTGTGAGCCCCTTCAATTTAGGGAAATACTGACCCAGAACGAGCAACGAACGGTGGCCGACTGAGACCCCCTTAAAAACACCCATGAGGACGAAAGTGGGACTGAGAAGGTTTACCTTAAATGGAAAAAAGACATTACGTGCACTCATTATGAGTCCTGGAAAAAGGCAAATTTGAAGTAAAAATGGCTGAAAATCGATTAGAATATTTCTTAGAAAATTCGCTGTCACTCATGCTGCTGCATGAATAGAACTTTACAAATTTATCATGCTAGTTGGAAGTTCATTACTTTATAACAACAATATTACTCAATTGGTATGTGCCTTTTGGATGACAGATATTTCTGAATATTGAAGAGCGACTAATGAAGCCTAGTGAAGCCTAATTTTTGTCAACGAAGACTACATTTTATTTTGGGAATTATTTCTTCAAATAGAATACTAAACAAATAATTATTGTAGTATTATTTTAAATTTAAGCCCACAATTTAGCTTGACTTAAACTCGTCTCGTGAACTACAGTTCTCATTATTCTACATATAACCCCTTGAGAAATCATAACCAAGTTGAGGAGTTCATTAATCCTTCAAGATCCTTCAAAACATTCGAAAAAAGTTGCAACTGTTTATTGGGACAGCCTGTTTATACAAATCCACATATTAACTGGCAACATCGATTTTTCACTTTTTGTCCGTACTTACTTGCGAAGTGAGTAGTTGATGAGAAGCGGAAGATGATAGAGCGAGTTGAGGTATTTAAACTATTTCATCAGAGGAGTTGAAGTAACGAGACGTAAAGTACATGAATACACCAAAAAAGGTATATTTACAACAACAATTTTATAAACATTGAAATAAATTAACATCTTATTTATATACAGCAGTAAAGTAGGTACGTGCGAAATTAAGTCGTGGTAAAAAACTAATAACATTAAAAACGGGGGAAAGAACGTCCACGAGGTTGAAGACGGTCATGTATTACAAATTAAGTTCTTGATGTTTTAAAAAATATAAATAATAAGGTTGTAGCTCCGATATGACTCGCCTTGAGGAACATCAGTGGTTATTAGAATGGTTATTTTGGCATTTTTGGGCCTAAGAGCTTAAGAGGGGAATAGTGATGGGTTTAACGTGGGCACTGTAAGGAATTCGACGTCGGGACTGACCACTTTGGATTTGTAAAAATAAATAAGGCAAATTTACACAACAACAAAAAAGTCACGAAGAGGTGGCAATAGAGAATTACTGGGGTTCGTGGAGAGCTGAATCAGATGGTGAAGTAGGTATAGCAGTCACAGGGCTTCCTACCAGCATACGACCAAGGCTTTGGCGCGGGGTGTGGGTGGAGTGGGAACATTCCCGCTGAAGTACTGGATCTGGAGATCTCAGCAGGAGTGCTCCGTAGAACCACCACCCGCGATCTCCGGTGCTCAAATCTGAACTGGACGTGATGCTATAGGAGTTCTTTCTTTCATCAATTTCTCCAATCCCCACCTTCCTCAAGGGGGTTTCAGTCGGTCAGCATTACTTTCTCGTTCCGGGTTAGTCTAATCTCTTATGAACTGGCGCTCAAAGTTTCAAAATTATCAAGGATTTATGAAATTCATTAGTGCATCTATCTACGGAATTGAAAAAATAAAATATTGCCGCTGGAATCATCAAAATTGAATAATAATTGCCAGAGAAACAGGGGAAACCGTTTATTCAGTCATCAGTGAATCTGTTCATCATTTGGCACATTGCCTCTTAGAGACCAGGAGAACAGGACGTGACAGCCTGAGAAACCGGATCAGTTCCATAACCGATGAAGCTAGCTCATATCTTGTACAGAGAAAAGTGCTCTCTTTGTACCCACACTCCTGAGGACATGGACACATGAGGACAAAATCACTCATCTTATCCACTGTAAGGCATAATGAGATTCGGGTTATGAGATCCAGAAGTGTCTCCTCCATCATGAGAAGAGTTTCCATGATGGAAGAGTCTCCTTTCCAAGATGTTTCCATGATGGAAGAGTCTCCTTTCCAAGATGTTTCCATGATGGGAGAGTCTCCTCCAGAAGAGTGAGATACAGAAGAGAATCGAATTAATGCTTTTCAACGGGACTTAATGCGCAAATAACGGGATACCGACTAGTTTCCTACGTACCCACCACGAGTAAAAATAAGAAGTATTCACAGGTCAAAAACTACCAAAAATCTGTTGAAATGATCACTTGAATACTCGTTAATCAATCGTATGATAGGAACTGTTATAACCTTCGCTTGAAACAGCCTCAATGAGTAGGTAGGAAGTAATTTTCTAATTCAGCATTCCAAAAACTTATGGGGAAGTGTTTCATCCCAATATCACACCGTCAAGGTCTGCCCGCTAAGTGTGGACGGTACCATTGCGAACTTTCTGGCGTATTCTGTTATGATTCGTTAACATAAAAAAAGAGATTCAGTGTTCGTTTCGCGTCTGGTATGAACGGACCTTAGAGAACAAGATAAAATGTTTGATCTGGTGTGCTCGGCCCGTGGCCTCGTTTAGCTTAAACAAGTATTTTCAGTGACGAAACATTTGCACCTCCGCAACGTGGTAAATCAGAACCGCATCTTAGAGACTCCCAGTATTGACACGTTACACCCAATCTATTCCCGTACTAACCTCTTAGGGCACGACGCACTAGAAAGTTGGGAACTCGCCAAACTACAGTAGAAGCAGGTACGAACAGGACAGAGTATCACAGGTCCCAGCTGAACAGGTGGTGCTTGACGAGCATATCTCGGACGCCGTCTTTCAAGGAAGGTTCTCCCCCTCCATCTCTATTTCTGCAAGCAAAGAACAAAATAATAGAATTGAGAAGTAAAACCAGGAAAAATAAGAGAATTTGGTGTAATTGCACACACAAAATTGCATTCTTTGAAGTAAAACTACAGCCGTTATCATCAAAACAACTTAATGAAAAACACCAAAACGTACCTAGGAGATCTCAGTTCCCAGTCTGGGTTCAAACTGAAAGCAAAGGCTGCGAGGATCCGAAGTTCACACTTAACTTGAACCCAGCCTGGGGAATTGATGAAGCTCCAACCATGATACCACTTTTGAACGACATCCATGCAAGAGCAGAGAGCTTCCAGCCAGAGATGCAGGACCTGTTCATTGAGGCCCAGGCAGACCAGGCTTCGCAGCTTCACGTCCATTTGGGCGTTGGCATGGCTCGAGTTGACCGCTTGGACACACCTGTACAGCAACTGAGGCAAAAATGTATGAAGTAAGAATGAAGCTTGAGAGGTAATCCTGAATAATCCTCTTATTTTAAGGGCAAAACCAGAACAGTCCATTAAGAAAAGAACACGTGAAGCCTAGAATATTTCTTGGTGATGACCAGAGACGAGTAAATGACATAAATGTTAAATGACATACTAAAATGACATAAAATGGCAATTTTTCGATTAAATGACATAAATCGCCAAAATTCCGAATAAATTACATAAATCGGACGTTTTCGGGCCTTTTTTCCCCCGAACCTTAGATATACAGTTTGTTCATATTTGTGCTCTCTCTAGGTCATCGTCCTCAAAGTCCGTTACGAGGAAGACAGAATAACAACCCCATAGATGAGGGGTTTTAACGGATTAGAATGGCCCAAGACTGGAATGTCTTCCTTCGGAAGCGTTGGTGGCTTCTGAATTGGAGACCCAACTACACTACATTGACAGCAATTTTGGGGCACTGCCAGACAAGATTGCTCCAGCGGCAGAACACGCTCCTCATCGAAGCAGTGGGAACCGTTGAAGAGTTCGGCAAGGAGAAGTGGGCTGGACAGATGAGGAAGAAGGCAAAGGACAAGCTTGAGGCTGTACTCAAACGTAATCCAGCTTGGGAGGACATCCGTGCAATATCAGCGAGGCTGAGAGGTGAAGAAGAAGGAACGTTACCAGAAGGATGGACGGCAAAAGATGTTCTGCTTATGAAATATGCTCCTGCATCCTCTGCTGATGTTGAGAGATCATTTTCAAAATTTAAAATGCTTTTCAGTGAAAAGAGAACTAATTTTACTGTTGAAAACCTAGAATCCCATATGATTTTATATTTTAATAATGATTTACACTTGTAAATACGTGGTTCTTATGATTCTAGAATGATTTTCCTTGTACATTTTGTAAGTTATTCATAACATTATTATTGAAATAAATCGGAATTATGCCTACAGAACGTGTTTGTAAGTTTTCCTTCATTATTCCCAGGTTTTACAATGATTTAGAACTTACTAGGAAAGCCAAAACTTGAAAAATAAATGATATGAAATAATTTATAAATGACATAAAATGGCCATTTTGGTAGGATAAGTGACATAAACCACTAAAATAAATGACATAAATGACATGGAATAAATGACATAAATCGCAATAATAAATGACAAATGTTACTCGTCTCTGGTGATGGCACCAGACAGTCATTTAGGCTTAGCATCTATCGCTCTCATAAATACTCCTATAAATCGATGACATAGTGTAATTTAAATTTTACCTCTTCTGGCGTCAGGACTTTTCCATCTTCATCCAGTCGATATGTTTTGCATAGGACGAGGCGGCTGTAAACCGAATTGAAGTCCCTCTCCACCTCTTTTGTGGCTGCTTCTTCGATGAACAGCCAAGGATGACAAGGACCACCTTTCAAAGCCAAACATTATTTGTCTTTATAGCATATGAAAATAATGAATACATAGGATTTTTCTGCAGAATAGAATATAGCATCTAGGTAAATTACTCACTGTGATATTTTCACTTACCTAAAAAGTTTGGGCGACGCATACCGTGTTCAAGGACTTGCTTGAAAGCTGGACAGAAAGTGCCTCTAACCAAGTCCGTGATCCCTTCATTCACGGAGTCGTCACCAGCGCAGGAATAGCGCTTCGATCGCTCATCGAGAACCTCCACGAATTTTGCAGGGAACCAACCTATGGAAATGTGGTAGTGTCAACAATTGAATAGCCCAAGGTACGCAGAAGTTTCACAGTACAAATTATTCAGGATAGTTACAACATTACCTCTCAGCCCATTTAACTCTCCCACCCAGCAATGTTCGTCATTTTGAGACACTATGGTGATGATATCGTTTTTACGAAAGCCCAGTTCATCGTCGTCGTTTCTTTCGAAATCTGAAACAGTATGGGACACTATTGAATCGAAATGTTCCATAAATACGCTTATACTGAGTAGATGATGCTCCATAAATACATAACGAACCTAATAACGCTTTGGCCCGCCGACATCGGTTCCTAGAGACACTGAGGTAAGAGTCAAGATCTTTCGAATGGCTTTCGATGGAGTAGTCAGATACCAACAGGTCTTCGTTGTACAGGTTAGGTTCAGTGGATAGGAAGTGTCGCGCTACTTGGCGAATGGCATCTCGAAGCTCGACGAGAATTTCTACCGAAACAAATCAGTGTATTAAATTTGCAGTCGCTCTTAAACATTAGAATCATTAAACATTTATTGAATGAAAAAAATTGGCTGCCTCATTGTACTACAAATAAATTTTAAGTGGACACTCTTCAGGGGAAGATAGACGTACCAGTCTGTTTAATATTCTTGAGTTTCAAGTCCTCCTCGGAGAGTTCGTCACCAAAGAGAATCAACTCAAGCATCGACTTGGATCTCTTCACAGTCCGCCTGAGGAAATGAGAGATACCTTAATGCTTCACTTTGAAGGATGTATATCTTACAGTAAGGAATAATTAAAAAGGAAGCCCAACCAGAGCGTAGAACCGTTAAGGACTTTGAGCGGGGTTGAGGATGATCTAACCTGCGCATATAATCGTTACTAGATGTGTGTGTGGTGGTTAGAAGAGAGCGCCTGGCACGTAGAAGTGATAATGTCCGAATAAGGAAAATATGCGAGAGATTGATTGATTGACTTTTTTATTGATGTGATATGAGTAGGGCCATTAGGTCCTCTCTTACCTCATGTCACAAATAGTTCAAATACAATGTAAGCAAATAATACGTCAGACTTCAATATGAACTAAAAAATAAATTAAGTGTGGCTTTGAACATTATGGCATTTGGAAAGAATAGTGTAAATAACATTTAAAAAGAAAACATTTCGTTCTATTAACGAATTGTCCGATTACGTTAATACTGAAGTACCTACAATAAATTATAATTATCCTCAATCACTTCGGTCATATGGCGAGAGCAGTTTAGCCTAAAAAAATTTCTTGAATAATTCTGCAAATGTATTACAATCAAACAGTTCTGGGTTTTCATTAAAAGTTCTTATTGCCTGAACTTGGAAAGATCTGTAATAAACTTCTGTTCTGTGAATAGGAATTTGCAGCAGGCTACCAGCATTTCTTGTTACAAAACTATGTATGTTTGCTAGATATTCAAAGTTATCCACCAAATACTCCGGCTTCTTAAATTTGAGGATTTTGAATACCTAGCGCTAGTGCAATTCTGAGGGTTCTCCATTCTTTTATTTTTAACTATTTAGCTTTATGGCATAATATGGTGTTACATGCTCAAATATAGGAAATTGAAAAATAAACCGCATGCAAGCGTTCTGTGCACTGCAATTTTAGAACCATTTCATCCGACAGATCGCAGTACGCAAGAGCCCCATAATCAATTATTGGAAATAACAATGATTGCACTAGCTTCATTCTTACGTCTTGAGGTAGATGAATTGGTACAGCCCCTTGAAAATTCTATTGCACACATTATCTACCTGACTCTTCCACTTCAAACTATTATCAACTAAGATTCCCAAATTCTTCACTAAAGATTCGTAGGGAGGGAGAGAGAGAGAGAGAGAGAGTGTATTGGGGGTTGAAATGATCAAGTCAAATTATGAGGCTGGTCTGGATGCAGTGGCCCCTCGAGTTTGGGTATTTATACAAGAGGATAAGTGAGAGCAGGGTGTAAGTACAGGTACCTCCCTCCTTCCCCCTCACTCGACCCATCCCTTACAACCACAATGTGGTAAGTCATGTACAACCATGTAAGTCGTTTTCCAGAAATTTTACAAGATAACGAGAAAAACTGTTAGACTTGCTTCGATCGTGGAAGGTTCTAGACTTACAGGTTATTACTTTGGTGCATAGAGAAGAGATAGTCGAGTTTTTGCCAGTTTGGCTCCGTTTGATGGATTAAGGGGTCTCATTCTATTCAAATAGCTAATAACCTTATTATCGAAAAAAGTCGGACTTACATGGTTTTGCAAGTTCACTGTCGACATGTTCAACTCAAGCTACCATTCATCCTTACTGTATAGGTAAAAACTATTTTTCTAAGGAAGAAGTCATTACACAGAATATACTGCATCCTGATATCTTACAACAAACATTCCCTCATTACGACTAGATTAATTCACATTTGAATTAGGTATTAGTCGAAAAATTGTTCTAAATGCAATCATGCTTTGCTGAGGTTATAAGACGTTTCTTAAACCAACAACATCTAAATCAAATACAATCAGATTGACATCAATACCATTTCATAGCGTGATCAACTCACCTAGATATCTTCACATCAGAAGCCCAACCTGCGTCGTTAGCTATCTTGTACATGGCTTTCTGTTTACGCAACGTCTCTATCAGTTTATCGTTGATACCACTCGAAACTTTTGTAGAAACCTGACGAAATAAATTGTATTACAACTACAATAACCGAGCACAATATCGTGGAGAGAATAAAAGACTATTTACTAACTTCAATTAGCGTATCGACGTCTTCTACTTCATAGGTAATGTTGGAAAGTCTTGTGAAAATTTGACTGGTATCAGTAGCATCGTTGATGGTGGATTCTGCAACGAAAGTTCATGTATATGAATCATATCGAGAGGGGAAGGACAGCTTACGCTCGCCTCACTTGCACCAGTAAGACATTAGCTGGTATCCCAAGTCCAAGTAAATATTCAATTCTTCAAACGAAATCCAGACACCAAGGGCATTGGACTACAAAGTTACATTCATATTCCAGTCTTCCAGTGGTCAAGTTCGCTATATTCCGTTCCGTTTTAGTACGTTGTCAAGTTCGTTCTATTCTGTTTTGTTTATCATTTCTTTTCCAATCCCTTTTTCAATCGCCGGTTTCCCGGTGGCCCCAGAATGGTTATTTGTGCCATTTTTGGTTGCAGCAACCATCAATGAAATCAAGAAGAACGCGGGATTCAACTGCTCCGGTTCCCAAAGGAGAAAGTTCTTCAAGAAAAATGGATTTTCTTGTGCAAAAGGGCTGATACTTTTTCAGTATTAAATGCCCGGGTTTGCTCTAAACACTTCGATGAAAGTGATTGTGAACGGGATTTGAAAAGTGAGCTACTGAACATAACACCTAAACGGAAAAAACTCAAGCCTGATGCAGTACCTCATTTATTTTTACCGATCGCTACAACTACCTTTTCTTCGTCTGGTCAGGATTAAGACGAGTGTATGTCAGATCATGGTCGCCGAAAAAGAGCGGAAAAACGAGATCATCGACGACAAGCTGATGAATTTTTGAAAATTTCAGTCTTCCATTCTGATCGAAACTCTAATGGTAATTTAGAAATAGAACCTGAAAGTGAAGCCGGATCGCCCCTTGACGGTATAGATGAACGGCCTCAGGAGGAGTTATTTTTGTTGGCTGAAAATAGAGGGATACGAGAGGAAAATGAGTTGCTTCGGCAGCAACTGAATGAGGAGAAAAGTGAAATTTTGAGACTGAATGAATTCGCTCGAATTCTCGAGAAGAAATCTACAGTGTCACAACAGCAGTCGTCATAATCGTCGTCAGCATGTCATAATGTAAGCATAAAATAAATAAAACTGATTATTGAATCAATTTGGAGTTGAATGAAACCCTTCAATTAGAAGTAAAAGAGAAAATACTATTGTGTAGCATGGGGAAAGAAGGGCCTTTAGCGAGCGGGTGGTTACCGAGCTACGTCATCACCTCAAGCGTCGCGGCTCGTGACCCCTACCTTGTAGTCTAACATCCTTGCCAGACACTAAGGTAGTCTTGAGTAATATAATCATGAAATGACACACGTATTCATTCTTCATCATTGAATAACTCAAGAAGACTCAACTAAAAGTAATTCGTGCGAACGAATCATACCACAAAGATGCAGAAGGCCGAGGGCGGTGTTGAAAAGGATGAGCGAGCCGTCCAAGAAGAACATGTCCCAGATTCTGAGAGTGATGCGGATGTGGCGGAAATACGTGGCGAAGATTGAAGAGAACCAGGGCACCACAGCAAGTTTAAAGTCGACGTCGAAGGTATCCAACGACCTTGCGGCGTCTGGAAGACACCTTCTGGCCAGCGCATCGAGAACGTGCATGTCCACGTGAACACCTTCAGACAAGAAAATCCTTCAAGTAATGAAGTACACAATACCTACTGAGTGTACGATGTTGCCCAATCTTGACAAAAACGGCCAAGATATTGATTACGTAGAAGCATTAGAGTCGCACCTGCTAAGGATTTCGTGAAATATCCTGGGGGTAGGAGATCTTCTATTATCGTACACATCATCCAGAACACACTTTCTTCGTCCATGATAAGAAGGAGGTGGGAACAGAACAAGCTCATACCCTGGCAATAACTGGAAGCAATACACAATTTTATCAAAAGTGCATTGAAATACTCATCATCCAAGCTGAAACACTAAAAAAATCAGGAGCCTTACATTCACAGCAATAGATTACAGTATCTACAAGTATAATGACCGCGGAAGTCATATCGCACATTTTGAAAGTGACTTAGCGTCAATAACACCTGGCAAATCCAAGTTACAACTTCCAAGTCCAAGTTTGGATGAAGAAATTGGAAAAAGTCATTAATCTCAGCCCTTGCAGCTCACAGTTCAACTCACCCTATAGATGGATACAGCCAGGCGAGAGCTCTGAGAATCCGCCTAAGACGAGGAATGGCAGGAGATGATGAGTTCTGGAAGAAATAATTTCCTGGCATCGATCTCAGTAGATCTTTTTCTATCTCCACGCTCGAATGCTCAGAATCGCCTCCAGAACTCTTCACGAGCTCTTCGTAGCTGGTTTTTGATTTAATTTTCTTTTCTAGAGCGCCTGCAAAAAAATCCCAAATTTTTATAAACATGACCGTTGTTTAAGTGATAATTGATAAGTGAATTAAATCAATAGGTATATGGATAGATAAGAGCGAGTGATATACACCGAGAACAAATCGATGTGAATAATATTCATATTCAACGTATTATGTTGGAAAATATAAAGCCATATATAACAACGTATAGCCATATATAAATATAATAACAACGTATTATGTTGGAAAAATAAGCCAATAATACGTCAAAAAAAATACATTTGATTTTTGTTTAAATTGCTTTATTCGAAATTAATTACCCAGTTGATTAGGTATTCCAGAGGTAGCTTACCTGAAAAACGCATATACAGCTGAGGACGGAGGGAATGTGGTATCCCCTGACGGACCATACTCTCAAGTTTATCAGTTTTAGGTAACAGAGCTGGAACGCTTTCCCAGGAGAGATCGCTCGAACCAACAGAACTGTTGAATTCTAATTGCGCGAACCATTTAAGTCTGAAAGATCCAAAATTTTAACAATAGAGATGAGTAGATACAGCACATAATGGGAAAAAGTAGTATTGAAAAAATGATGACCTTTCTTGTGGATCTTCTTCGAGGGGCATATGTTTATGTTTGGTGGGGCTGCGACCCATAGTCAAGTAAGCGCCATCTTCATCGAGTAGAAAGCCAAACTCATCAAACCTGAAACGGAATGTGCCGCCAAGACTTCATTAGTGTGATTTAGAATCTAATAATTATTTATGTTAACTTTTATTTATACGAAGAGGAATCTCGGTAAGAGTTTTTCAAAAGGTGCAAAAGCAAACTGTAGATGCTGAAAGTATCAGCAGGGGAAGCTATGCTACTCACCTGAGGTTTGGATCGTCTGGATTCGAGGACAACTTCGACAGAATGCTCTGCGGCCACAGAGAAGGAGTGACGGCTGAAAAGGGGCCGCCGGGTGTTGGTTTCAAAATTCCGATGTCACCGCATGATCCCCTGTACGAGGAATACCCTGTTTCATCGTCCTCGTCGGAGAGAGCGTTGTCTACAACGTCCTGCGAACATCATAACTAATAATTTTCTCATATAAAAAGTGCTCACTCTAAAAATTATAAGAACCATTGACTACAGTATGTTTCCTTGTAAGATCAAGAAATTGTGATGAGAGTAACCTAGCAACCCCAGCAACCCTTGTCGGGTTTCAGCGCTATCTCCCGCTACTTCAACAAAGCTGAACACACTTGCAAGCGCATCCTAGCGTCGCTCCTTCTGCAGTAACTGACAGCAAACTGAAAAAATAGGAACCAGTTACGATTTTGGAGATCAGCTTTGAAATTGAATGATTTTGCGCACGTTTTGCAACATAAAACGACACTTTGACTTTGCATCATTTTCACGTCCATAACTGTCCAAAGAGAAAACAGTAAGAGAAACGAAAACGATTACGAGACAACAATCTTTAGACTGGTAGTTATGGCTGAAGTGGCGGGAGGTAGCGCTGAAACCCAACAAGGATTGTTGGGCTACTCTCATTAATTGTGTCAGTTAGCCATGTTAAATTCTCACACGAGCCGTACTATCGCGACAGATGACCAAGCCGTACTATCGCGAGGAAGCAGCGGGAACGTTACACCAAGCCTACAACGGCATGTATCAGAAATTGAGGACTGGAACCGAAAATGGCGTACCGAAATTCCCTGGTTGACCCCGTCTCACTGAACAATGTCGTCGTGCCGCACAACGACACCGTCAGATATCTTGGTATCATATTAGATAAAAAGCTAACGTTCAACGCTCATACCTCCGATCTCACTCAACGATTAACACAACGTATTCAACTCTTGAAACCATTAATAGGACCGAAATCACCTCTAACATTAAATTATAAAAGACTGCTGTACATAACAATGATACGCCCTTTATGGCAATACGGATGTTCAATATGGGGTGCAGCCAGCGTATGTCAAATCCGCAAGATCCAGGTACAGCAAAACCGAGCTCTGCGATCAATAACAAATGCGGAATGGTTCGTTAGGAATTCCGTTATCCATCGCGATTTAGACATACCCGATGCAAAAACAGTAATAGGATCGACATTTGTCCGACAGTTCAACACGTACTTATCTCACCCCAACACCATATTCGACGGATTCACCAATCAACTATTAAGTCAACAAACTGGAAGGCGACTCAAAAGAAGAAGACCCATCGACCTACTTGATGAGAACTAATCACTCTACTCCTCAACACCAACCTACCGAGTGATGGACCCTAGAAACCCCGCTTTTCTCTGAACCTATATTGTTATTTATTTATTTATTTTTATTATCTTTATTGTTGTTCAACTAATATAATCTAGTCTACACATAAAAATTAGAAGGGACTGCCGCAGGGCAACTACCCTTACACACGTGCCATTGTATATCTACAGATAAAAACCGTAACTAACAAAACTAGAAAGTAATATTATTCACTAAAAAGTTGTTCATTATTAATTTAAAAAAAATTAAAAAATAAAAACGAGCCGTGAGATTGTGTCAGTTCGCATATCGACCTAACAGTGTTTTACTTCAGCTGACATTTCATTTATCAACTCAACTAGAAGCTAATTTTGTAGATAGACCTGAACTACAGGTTGAATCATAGGTGAGTCTTTGCAGCTACAGGATATCGAGTTAGGTAAGTTTCCAGGTTTTGCATATTCTTGCGACGAAGATGGTGGTAAGAGGCTCTCCATAAAGTTTCTCCTTCCTTCATCTACCTCCATGCTATGTCACATTCCTCTCCTGCTTTCTGTTTATTCCTTCTTCTGCGTCACGGCTTACTTCACCCCCTGGCATAAAGGCCTTTACAGACCAAATGTTAGCGGAAAACATTGTTATTAACATAACATTGTAGATAACAAAAATGTTGGAAACAAAAAGTGATGATCTGGAAAATTAGTTACCAACATTGTTGGCAACAATGTCGTCAACTTTTTTGTTGCCAAAAATTCATCCATCTGCTTTTTTGGGTCTAGTTTTCTAACAATGTTATCCACAATGTTGTTAACATTCAAAGTAATAACATTTGGGTGTGAACAAGTAGGTGTTCTCCAGTACTCGATGAACTATGGCTGACTTAGCAACTGCTGCAGCGTGCGTCGTAGTTTTGTGCTCGTCAGCTAGACGACACAGGAGAGTATGGGTACGGCCATACTTGGCGAAGAGAGAAAGCCGGGACGTTCTCGAGGATATCCGAAAAGATGAGACTCTCATGACGTTGAACAAGATGAAGCTGGACAGTTTCAAAAGGTATGTCCGCACTTGTTCAACTTTACGTTCGTCAAACGCATGCCTCACAGCGCACGGTGTAGCGCACGTGACGCATGCCTCTAGATGGTCGGAGCGCATGCCTCTTCCAAGACGCACGGAGGTGTTGAACGATGGGGAGGGGGTAGCGCACGGCGAACCGCACGGGTTGGATTTCTGTGCGTCAACTCGTTCATCACGACGTCATTTTCTTTTGTTTACGTCGGATTTCCAATATATAGCTAGTTTCGATTTTTCTAGTTCTCACTTTTCTTCATTTTTTAGTAAGCACTCATCTTGCTCAAATCTCCTCAAAAAGTACTCAGACTTATAGGAAATTTCATGTAGAATCGGAATATGTACTTAGTTTTTAAGTAAAATTGTGTTAAACCCCCTATTTTCTACAAAACTTATCAAAAAACACCGGTTCTCAAGGTTTTTTCTTCGGGTTTTCCCTTGAAATTTGCCACTTGAAAACAAATTAACATTTTGTCGGGTTCTACATGAAATTTCCTATAAGTCTGAGTACTTTTTGAGGAGATTTGAGCAAGATGAGTGCTCACTAAAAAATGAAGAAAAGTGAGAACTAGAAAAATCGTAAAACTAGCTATATCTTGAAAATCCGACGTAAACAAAAAACCTGACGTCACATTCGGATTCAGCGCACCAAATACCATAAGAAAAGTGGTGAAAGAACGAGGCAGCCAGACCACCCCTAAATTTTGTAATCTTGTGTTATCTTGTCACCAATCACCTGTTGAAAGTGTTGACCTCCAAGCGTACTGCTTTTTCACGATGTCGGCCTTGTCTGTTCGGTTTAACTTGTTTGATATCAGCTGGTCGCTCGCTCATACGCGAGGGTCGCTCAGTCGCACGCTTTGGTCGTCCACGTAGGACACAGCATCACGAGTCTGTTCTCTTTATCTTATTACTAATCACCTGTTGAAAGTGTTGACCTCCAAGCGTTCTGCTTTTTCGGGATGTCATCAGAAGAAGGAAAGGAATCTCTTCGTTTTATAGATGACTATCAACAGTTGCCGGTTTTGTGGGATATTAAACACAAAATGTATGCGAATAAAACCTCGCGGAGTGATGCAATAGCTGTTTTGGAAGGTAAACACAACTTAGATACCAAAGGGGTAAAAAATAAAATTAAAAGCTTGAGGTCTTACTTTTCAAAAGAACATGCGAAAGTAATGAAGAAAAAAACCGGTTCAGGGGCAGATGAAGTATATGTTTCACCGTGGTTTGGATACAAGCCCCTTCTTTTCATTTTGGATTCCATCACCCCACGAGAAACCAAGGAATCAGAAGAAAATTCGCCGAGTGTTCCTGATCATGGTGAGGTATGTACAAAAAACATTGCTTTTTACCTACTCAAAATACGTACATAGTTACTGAATATTTATATTGATAATACACTTCTTTTTATACAATACGACATTTACGCCAAGTATTTATTTTGAAACGTTACAGCACCCTGTGGTGACATAAAATAGTTCATAAATTCCTCTCGGACGTTAAGTGCAGATCTTGGTGGGTGTCGAGGGATTTGCTGTAGTCCTCTCATGCCACTGTCGTGAGCAGTAGTTGCTCTCCACGTTCCTGGAATAATTTCACCAGTGCTTGGATCTTCGTGATCAAAGCTCCCAGGAGGCGAATAATACCTTGCACTGTCTGGTTGTGAACGGAGGAAATTGTGTAGGTACACGCAAGCAAGTACGATATCAACAATTGTGGTTTCAACTTTGATTTCAATGGGCTTGCGAAAAATTCTGAAGACAGATGCCAACAACCCGAACGCATTTTCAACTATACGTCTTGCTCTCGACAGGCGGTAATTGAAAATTCTTTTTGGAGATCCTTTGCTCAGATCTGTTGAGAACGGTTTCATAATATTCGTTTCTAGAGCAAATGCATCGTCGGCTACTATAACGTACGGTACTGGAATTTCACGGCTTGGTAAGGGTTCTGGTAGTGGTAAATTCAATTCATCGTTTTGAAGTTTTCTATAAAAATTCGTATGTTTGAATACTCCTCCATCAGAAATACGACCTTGGCATCCAACGTTAACCCGTGTAAAGCAGTAGTTAGCGTCTACGATGGCTAGTAAAACAATACTGTGGTCGCCCTGGTAGTTGTAGAACTCAGACACAGCATTTTCTGGTTTTCTTATTACAATGTGTTTTCCGTCGAGAGCACCAATGCAGTGCGGGAAATTCCATCTTTGGTCAAACATTGCTGCAGTACTTTTCCACCCTTGTTCATTTGCGGGAATCTGAAAAAAAAAAAAAAAAAAATAGGTAGATGAATAAAAAAAAAATGTTATTGCATACAATGAAGCCGTAAATTAAAAATCATTATGCTTACCTACACCTACTTATAGAGATTACTCGATACAAATGGTTAGTAGCTATAAGTTTTTTTCCTGTTTTTCCAGGTTTTTCCTGTTGAGGATATGTTCGAGACTGGCAATATTTCGGAAACACCTCCTGACACTCAATCCCTACCAGGTCGTCCCCAACCGTTGAAAAATAAGAGAAATCTTATCAAGAAAAAGCAGGAAGACAAAGACCCCCGAGAAGAGGAAGCTTATGAAATGATGAAACTAGCTGCTGCTCAATTAACTGAAAAAGATGAAGCTTGTCTGTTTGGGCAAATGGTAGCAGCCAAACTGAGGAAACTTGGCCCACGTAATCGATCAGTGGCCGAGAATCAAATTCAAAACTTCTTGTTCCAAATGGAAATGCAAGAAATGGGCCCACCACCTCAACAACAAGTACAGCTGCTGATGCCGCAACGTCCAACCCATCTTCCTGTGCCCCAGCCTCCGACATCTCCTATCGCACCCTTTCCGTCAGATTCTGTCGCATGTTCTCCGGCATATGTGATTTCATCCCCGTCACACTCCACCACTACTGAAAGTCGTACCAGTCCCACAGCTCCAGTTTATCTCAGTCTCAATGCTACTGATGAGGTTACCACTGAAAACGATAGCTTTGATCTGAACCGTTTTTTATCGTTCAGAAAAAATTGATGTACCTACAATATTATGTGAATGAAGTAGTTACCACCTAATGTATGTACTTTTCTGACATTCTAGTTCTAAATTTTACTTTATTTCTTTTTTCTACCTTACAAAATACAAATGAATAAAAACACGTTACTAAAAAATTGCTTCAACTTACCTTGATGTAATCCTGCAGTGCTTCAATTATGGCTCTCAAAACGATGGGTATAATTTCTGATATAGTTTGTTTAGAAACTTTGAATAGATAAAAAAGAGATTTGATGGAATCCCCCGTGGCCAAAAATCGTAGAGTGATAGCAAGTCTATACTCTGGAGGTATTGCTTCACGGAAACGTGTATCCTTTTTTTCTATTTTTGCCCGAATTACATTTAGTAAACAATCAAAGTTGGCCTTCGACATACGAGTAAAGTTTTTGAATAACAAATCATCTGTATTCACTTGTTTCAGGATCTTATAATCACGCGTTTTCAAGAAGTCCGAAACCCACGGGGATTTCTTCTTTCTTCCTATTTCTTTCCGTTTTCTATGTCGCAACACTAAAAAGGTAGAACTTAATAAAAGTAGGGACAACGCGTCTGAGGACTCCATCCTGTGGCTGCTGTGGACTGAAGAGACGCCAAACCTTGCGTCAGTTCAACTCAACGAGTTGAACAAATGCGGACAGAAATTGCTTGCGTCAAGAGGCATGCGTCAAGAGGCATGCGTCAAAACGCAAGTTGAAAGAGGCAGGAGGCAAGACGCAAGACGAAAGTTGAAAGCAAAAGCGCGCAAGTGCGGACATACCTAAAGGATTCTCCTGGATGTCCTCCACTGACTTCGAGTTCCTTCTGAATCGTGTGGGGTCTCGTATTCGACGGCAAGACACGAACTATAGGAAGGCCATCTCAGTGCAGGACAGGCTTGCCATCACCCTGCGATATTTGGCCACAGGAGACAGCTACAGCAGCCTCATGCTGCTGTTTCGTGTGTCCGTATCTAGTATATGCGACATTATCCCTGAAGTTTTGCTTTGTCCTGGGTTGTCACCGTCATCTTCATCATCAGCCCCTTGGCCCGAATGTCCCTTGCACTTTTTCATTTCACGTTGAAACTGTCCGATTAGGCTCTTCATTTTCTTCTCCACCTCCACCCAAGTACGATTTACGGCAATCCCAAGCACTTTCCAAGCATCACACTTTTTCTGTTTGTCTTTGTACTGAGGCAGCTGCACGTCCCATAAGCATCTCTGCTTTCTATATTCCTCAATCAACCTTACTACTTCGTCCTTTTCCCAATTCATTATTCCCACTTCACTACTTCCCTTGTCACTACTGCATATAATTAATCAAAGAAACCAAAATGTCCTCCACAGTTCGTCATCAGTGCAACAGTGAATCACAGTCTACCCTTCTCCCACCAATTCAAAGGCTCAAAATCCTGTGAAACACAATGTTACCAGAAATCCCGGTTTGTTATCGCTCATGGCTCGATAACAAAACTCAGTGTTGCCAACAGTGTTAAGTACTAACAATGTTGACGGAAAAAATAACTTTGTTACCGAAAATGTTGCCAACAATGTTTTTGGTAACATTTCGAAGGAGGAATTGTTGTCAGCATTTTTCGTGTGCCGTAACAATGTTATTAACAATTCCACTCGCCCGATGTCGATAACATTGTTGTCAACAGTGTTGCCTCCGGTCTGAAAGAAATCTTACTGAAAAATGTTAAAAACAATGTTTTCAACAGTGTTATCGTCCGGTCTGTAGGCACCTTAAGACCACACTAAGTCTTTCAAATCGTTCTTCTCCTTCGCCTCTAGGGCTCTTCTGGCCCTATCAACATATTCATCTTCTTTCTTCTCCTGCGTGTTCTTCATACCTCTCTTTTCAAGGTATCACTTCCAATCCAGAACTCACTGTCCCTTTCATCAGCCAACCACAACCAAATTCGTTCTTCTTCTTCCTTCTGCCCTACTAACGTCCACTACTTGTTCCTTCTTCTGCGCCACGTCTTGCTCCTCCCTTTGGCGTAGGACCATTCCAAATCTTTTAAATTTGTCGATTTCCTTCTTCGTTCCCTGACATTCCTTCTGGCATACGCCGCTTTCACATCGTCAACTTCTTTCTTCTCCTGCGTGACTTCTTCGTCCATGTCTTTGGTATCTCTTCCAGTCCAACTCACCGTCTCTTTCATCTGCCATTCCTCCTCTTCCTTCTGCGTTGTGATTCTCTTGCCAACCTGTTCTTCCTTCATCTGACCACCAAATACTACCATTGTTAGAATACAATATTATATGCATTATAATATATGAGATTACGAGTATAAAATACAATTACAGTTAACAATATGGAACCATTCTCATCGTATTCCCTTCAAAAACAAACCTCAACATTACAAAGTAACTCCAAACCGCTACGGACTTGTTTTGCAAACGCATGGCAGCAAACGAAGAATGCGCTAAAATCTAAACACGTGAATTGTTTCTCCCTCATGTCATTTCACCGACCCTATTTTTAAAACTATCTACCCACAGCAAAATCACTGGTATATTGGCACAATCTTGCGGTTCTAAACGACTTCTAAAGGTCTTATCAAGTTTTCAAATTAGAATACGTGCCGTAAGTGGGGTGCTTCGTTAGAAATCCGAGGACGAGTCAGTTTTAATGAGGGTCCCCACTCCTAGTAGCCCACTGAGAGAAATACAGTCAATACTGTAGGTAATAAGTTGCCAACTGCCTGTGTAAAATATTACAAATTTGTAGTTTGTTGGAAAGCTTAACACACATAATTCGTATTTCGAGGCTTTCAAGGTGTAAAATATAGGCACCATAAATATACTTAGATGGTTTTGTACTCGTATTAAGGCGTAATCCAACCGAGCAAATTTGTTGAATATTTTGAACATTATTCCCTATGTTATCCAGTGGCGTCAGGTGAGAATATTCGTCAGGCAAACACCTTGACCAATCTTAGAGGAATAAACAATAATGAAAAACGCAGCAAATCATTGCCCAAAGGTTTATTATTTTCTGTATAGATCAAACGCCAGCAAGAAGACAGCTTTGCTATTGTCACTACCTTCCAACCATGTTTTCGATTCATAATCGAGATCATTTAGATGAAATAAACGCTTCAAACTCCATTCAAAGAGATAAAGAGTTCCTTCATTAAACTTGATTACTGGATGCTAAGGAAGCGTAACCCATGGCTCATCTTCCAATTTTCTTTGCTTTCAAGGTCACGAAACAGCTGCTCGATTGTTTGCCTCTGCTGATGCTGTTGTAGTGGGGTATAGGAATATTAGTCCCTTCACTGACCACCCGCCTCCTACTCGCCGATCGTCTTTTCTTATCCAAAAAAGTCCCAAAAAATTAATTTTTTTGAACTGCTTGCCTTGCATTGTCCCCGCGCTAGTTCACATATCTACAACTCTCTGGTGTGTTTCGGGCTAGTATTCTAGGCAAAATAAGTACTTATGCCATTCTCCTATTTCATCTAACTTCCTTGGTTATCATGAAATAGTCCCTACATTTTAAAAAAAATTTCCAAAGTCGGCTAAAAATTTCTTCCAAAAAATGGAACTATAACAAAAATAAAACCACAAAAATAAATGTGTGTTTTTGTTTTTTTTCTTAACAAAAATAAATTTGTTCCATTTGCATATTTTTAGTAGGGCCAACAGTGTTTGCGATGTTTGCCTGGAGGAGACGCCACTGATGTTATCCATTTCCACAATAAGGTATAGAGATGCAATTCTGACTTATTCAAATCGTATTCATATTATTCCACTATTCTGAAATATGTTGAAACTCAAAGAAAATTTTCAAGGACAAAATATTTTAGAATACAAAAGGAAACATGTTTGCTAGGTACTTTCCTATCAAATTTCCTCTCCCGCACCTTCTCAAATAATATTCGACTATGGATTCCTTCGAAATTTTATAGTATTTTCCTTATTCCTCACAAATAAAATTCTTTCAAATGAAGTAATATTCATAATTTTTCACAAACTATTAATATTTAAAAGGATGTATACAGAAATTATTATATGCATGCAGAAAATATTTGCACGGATGGAACAAACCTTAAGTATGTTATAAACCTAATTCTTTGAAGCCAATCGACCAACATTTAGTGGTGTAGATTGATAACTTTGCATAGATGCTTTATTTTAATTGATCATATCCATTAACCCAATGAGAAGTGAATGAGACGACTTTTGAGACATATGCTACGAGTACGGTGGCAGTTTTAGGTTCTACTTAGCATCGTAAGGTAACGAATTATACATGAATTACAACAGAAACCTCAACGATTTATACTTGAAGGGAACCTTGTGGATTTCTACAGTATCTACGATAATTGGAAGACTTGACAAATGAAGTTGATACAGGTGGTGGAAGGCAATCTGGGTCAACAGTAATCAGCCCGACTCACGGTCGACTGCTGCTATCATGAAATTAAACGACGTTTTGCGAATCATACTCACGTTGAAATCTTTACGGCCAGCATACCCGTCGTGTGGGCGTGATCCGAACAGAGACTTGGCCACATCCATTACCTCAGGGTTTCGAAAATTGTCTTGAGATTAATGTTCGAATGGCATCCTCAGGAAGTAGGTAATGCGAGTCCTCAGTATTCACAGCTGGCGGGCTCAATCTCAGACGAACCAATCTGATCGGATCGGCGCGGTAAGTACACAATCAAAATGCGAAGCGATAAGAACACGACTAAAAAATATTTACCAATGGAAAAGAAATCGCGAGTGAATCTATTATTGATTATCCCAACCCCAGGACGACCGACGTCGCTCGCGGATTTGTGTGGGTGGTAAACATAACCTGTACATTTGAAACCTTCAGATAAGGATTCAAGTCGTAGTATCCAATTGCTCCTAGTAAAATAAACTCCTTAACATTCATGAACAAAAAAAACCAAATGTATACTCAATATATTTATTGTAACGTAATAAGAAGATTGTATCTTGTATGGGATAACCGAAGTTAAAAAAATTATGAATTCAATACATCGAATTGTATTCCTTCTCCTACGTACATGAATCACCAGTGTTGCCAGATGTAGGGAATTTTGGGAGCGTAGGAAATCCCTACGCAAAATGTACGAGTTTTTCGAACAAGGGAGTAAACACGAGAAATTCTAGTAATTCAATTTTAATAACGTTTTGGTTAATTATTTTCAATAATAAACCATTGGGGTTCTTCTTGTCTAACTTTAATGTTTCTTCTTTTATTTTACTTATTTACTTACCACCACTGTCACCAAGTTGGTTCTATTTCGCAATTCAACTAAGCTTGGATCCATAACTATTAATAATCTTATAATAAATCCGTAATAATCTTACGGAATAGGGTCGTTGGATCGTGGAAGTTTGTTTCACGTAGTTTTGGTGTTTACTCCAGACCCAACGCTGCTTTTCCCAATATTCGTGAAGTGGTTCGTTAACGCTCTCTGTTAAGCCTTGGTTTTATGTTTGTGATATTTTTTAAGAAAAATGATTACGTGAGAAAATTACTTGAGTCTGCAACTCCAAATGGTATTCCTAAAATAACTCCAGGGGCTTAAATGATTACCAACACAAATCCTTAAAATGCTCCAACGAAAGTGATAGGTATGATGTGTCTTTTGTTAAAGTCGAAGGAAAAGGAAACGTGTGGGGAAATTTGGAACTTGGTAGGGATTTTGTAGGGAAAAGTAGGGATTTTTGAAACAGTCGGTAGGGAAAAAATTACCGAGGCAAGTCGTCTGGCACTACTGGCACTGTGTACCACTTTTCAGCAAGGTTGCCAACTCTACTGATTTCTCCTGATTTTTGTATGTGTCTAAGGACTAAGGGAAAAAATTTAAATTGAATATTGAAATTGAAAGTGTATTAAAAACTAAAAAAAGACTGTGAAAAAATCTGGTAATCTCCAATTTCTTATTCCTTTGCTTTTTTGATTTATTATTTTCAATTATGGGGAGGACCCCCGCGAGTACCGGCATTGCGCTGGTTGGGGCTGTCCTATAAGCTCTGCACACCTTCAAGAGTGCTAACGGCTGAGCACATATTGATCGAGTGCAGACAGTATGACGACCAGAGAGTGGAATATGGATTGAAAGAGGTTCCAATAGACAAACTACTTGCTTCTCCGAATATGGTAATGAGTCTACAAACGTTTGCTGATGAGGTAATACCTCTATTACGAGAGCGCCACATTAGATTGAATCGTTGATCTTGCATAGTCGAGAAGACGGAAAAAGGGCAAGTACAGAGAGCCAATAAAAGCCCTTCCCAGTAGGGCGAGGAAGTTCATTGATGAGAACATCCGACTGGGGCAAAAACCGGGTGCCACAGTACTTGTGTAGTGCTTGAGCTGGTTGAAGTCACGACGAAAACCAGTGAACTACATATAGTCTCCCTCCCTCGATTATCCACTACGTGGATGAGAGAAGAGTGGCAGTTGCAGGGCCACATTCCCTGCAACGGGCCTGCGACCGATCTGGCCTCTGGCGCCCGAGATATCCAGTGCACTGGCGAATTGAAGGCGCAAAATCGGTACCACGGGCGGGGGGAGCCCTAGGCTACCGACACATAGACTCTGTCACAGTGTCACCTGCCTACCCCCCCGAGAGCGGTTGGCTTCGTGGTGGTCGTGGTTGTAGACCCAGACTGGATGGCTAAGCCTGAAAGTTGAGGGGAGGTGCTTCCATGGTAGACTAGTCTCCCAAGGTAGTGCCGGCATGTGAGTTATGTGGTACGCCAATAGCTCGGGTACCAACCCGCTTAGTTGGAAGGGTGAGCTAGAACACCCAGCTCGACCTGTAGTGCATTGCAAACAGGTACTCACACCTATGCGTGTGAGGCCCCTGACTGTGGGTGTAACAGTCTCCCGCGGTATTTAACCAGGGATTTTCCACTCTGCTTGCAGAATGGGAGGGAGGACGTAAGCACTGTGTGCTGGGACACTTTCTTATAAATCAACCTTGAGATAAAAATTTATCCCAAGGGGGGAACAAGATTCGTTGCCCATGGTTCATACGTAATGAATGCCTCCACAACGACCTGGAAATACCCATGGTTAAAACCATCCTCCTAACCTCATACAGACAGCTCGCCCTAAGTATATCAGGACATCCTAACCCAATAGTGAGAGAAATCCTGGAAGACAGACGTCCCGAACGGGCTACACGACGCCTAAAAAGAAAATGGCACTCAGACCTACTGTAGCCCTACTGAACCACTGACCCCACTTACCCCAGCGACCTACGTAGCCCTCTAGTGTGCAGATGCGTTGTATATACCCTTATTATTGTAATTCGAAATTCTACCTAATTGTTATCATCTTCTTATATCTATCTGTTATTGTTAAAATGAATTAATTACCTACGTGTCTCAGCTGCCAAAGGGCAGACTGAGTTCCTCATGTTACATGTTATTTATTTATATATTCGTAGGATTAGCAAACTTGATAGTGTTATACACAAAAAGTAAATAAATGAAGGAAAAAAAAGTACGTACATGAATCACCAGTGTTGCCAGATGTAGGGAATTTTGGGAGCGTAGGAAATCCCTACGCAAAATGTACGAGTTTTTCGAACAAGGGAGTAAACACGAGAAATTCTAGTAATTCAATTTTAATAACGTTTTGGTTAATTATTTTCAATAATAAACCATTGGGGTTCTTCTTGTCTAACTTTAATGTTTCTTCTTTTATTTTACTTATTTACTTACCACCACTGTCACCAAGTTGGTTCTATTTCGCAATTCAACTAAGCTTGGATCCATAACTATTAATAATCTTATAATAAATCCGTAATAATCTTACGGAATAGGGTCGTTGGATCGTGGAAGTTTGTTTCACGTAGTTTTGGTGTTTACTCCAGACCCAACGCTGCTTTTCCCAATATTCGTGAAGTGGTTCGTTAACGCTCTCTGTTAAGCCTTGGTTTTATGTTTGTGATATTTTTTAAGAAAAATGATTACGTGAGAAAATTACTTGAGTCTGCAACTCCAAATGGTATTCCTAAAATAACTCCAGGGGCTTAAATGATTACCAACACAAATCCTTAAAATGCTCCAACGAAAGTGATAGGTATGATGTGTCTTTTGTTAAAGTCGAAGGAAAAGGAAACGTGTGGGGAAATTTGGAACTTGGTAGGGATTTTGTAGGGAAAAGTAGGGATTTTTGAAACAGTCGGTAGGGAAAAAATTACCGAGGCAAGTCGTCTGGCACTACTGGCACTGTGTACCACTTTTCAGCAAGGTTGCCAACTCTACTGATTTCTCCTGATTTTTGTATGTGTCTAAGGACTAAGGGAAAAAATTTAAATTGAATATTGAAATTGAAAGTGTATTAAAAACTAAAAAAAGACTGTGAAAAAATCTGGTAATCTCCAATTTCTTATTCCTTTGCTTTTTTGATTTATTATTTTCAATGATGAACCTTTGGAATCGACCAAGAAAAAAAATTTTTTTAAACCCCCTCAAAATTTGATGGTTTACGTTTCAAGGTACGTAGAATCCAAAAATCGAATAAACATTTGGCCGTCCGTCCGCCGTACGCGGCACTTTTGCCACTTAGCATTGACCGATTTTGATGAAATTTGGTATGTAGGCTCCATTTGGGGTCTAGTTGTGCCCCGAAGCTTTTGGTTGATGTAGGTCACTTCTAAGGGTTCCAAAATCAATTTTGAAATTTTGAAAACGCCCTAACTCAAAAAATTTTGATATAAAGGTATTGTTTTTCCTTCAATTTAAGATTCTATAGAATTTTTTGAGACCACGCGGAGTTCTGTAGGACAAACCGTTCGCTCCCTACGAGAATTTAAAGTTTGGACGTACGATAAATCAGAAACACGAGTGTGAATCGCAAAAGAGGCCTAATCTCCGTTCAAATTAAAGCTGACCGAAATGCGATCGATGTTTTTCTTCATGTTGGATGGTTGGGGGCTTTGCAGACGAGTTATCTGTATAAAAATAATAAACCATTGTGTAATAATTTGCAGCGTTTTTGAACGGAGATTAGGCCTCTTTTGCGATTCACCCTCGTGTTTCCGATTTACGATAAGTCCAACCTTCAAGTTCTCATAAGCAGCGACAGTTGGACCTACAGAGCTTAGGGTGGTCTCATTCGATTCTAAAAATTCAATATTATTTTAAATTGATGAAAAAACAATACTTTATATCGAAAGTTTTTGAGCTAGGCCGTTTTGATGACATGGCACAATTTTAATTTAATTTTCGGATTCTACCTACGTACCTACTTTGAAACGTACCTAAGCCATCAAATTTTGAGAAGGGTTAAAACTTCTTCTTGGTTAATTCCAGCGGTTTATTAGGTAATAACGTCCTAAGCAATTAGTAATCAAAAATCCTAATGACAGCAACACAACGAAATATGCGCCAGCGAAAATATGGTTGGTAAGTCGTGACAATGGCAAAGCTGTGTACTTTGTACGCAATGACCTAAACAGAAAAATTATAAACCTTTGTGTAATTATTTGCAGCGATTTGATTATAATAATTTATTATTCCTCCCAAACTGACTATTTGTTTCTACTTACATAATGTATACCTGACTTGTTAGTAAATTATAAAAATACTACTGCTTACTAAAATTTTTCTTTGAAAATTATGCATGGGTAGGTAGGTAGCCTACATTGGTGCGGAAATTGGTGAGAAAATCTCATCCCATGTGTCAAGGGATCACTCATGATGAATGTCAATTGCTGTGAGTAGTGCTCAAAAGTACTTTTTTCTAATTGGAAATATATAAACTGTGATCACGTTGGTGCCTCCAATAAAATATTTTTGGGATTTTACAACTGAAATTTAATCAAATTATTTACACATTCAGATAATGAATAAAACAAGCGTTAAAACACAAATCGTGACAAGTTGTTACATGATACAACTGATTTTTTTTCAACTGTCTACCGACTTTTTGCGTAAACTGGAATCTACGGAAAAGGTGGTGTTTCAGTTGGCAACTCTGCTTGTCAGTCTATTCGATATTCGTTTGGCACTTTTCGGTGTTTATACAATTTTTCTATTCGCTTCGTAGCAGTTAGAATTACGTTGAGCGTATCAAGTAAAGTTGGTCCAAGATGAAGTTATAAAATGCTTTCGGACGCGGGTTGAAGTTATATATTTCCGTACAGTAAGTATTTTAGTTGGGATAAGAACTGGCCAGATCGCCAGGATCTGTTTGGTCCATCATTACACCATTTTCAATCCTATTCGTAGATTTGCAGCCTTTTCGTCACAGGTGTAATGTGTACCTCCGAATGAGGTTGTTTCGTACTTACCTACAACTACCCTCATGTTTGCGAATCCTGTAAAGTGCTGAGGTGGGTTGTGGAATGAACCAATTGAAGGCTAACCTTGCTCTCAGCACTACTTGCTTTAGCCTCTCGGTACTCATATTTTTATTATCGTTCGTCTGAAACCTGAAGTAGTTTGTTACTACAAAAACAAGAAAATCACTGTTGTCCTGGTTACAAGTGTTACAATCTTGTAATCTTGGTTACTTCATGATAAGTACCACTTCCAAAAACCGGAGTGAAGTTAGCAATATTTCTCGGCAATATTCAGAAAAATTCCGTAATATCGTTAATACTCAACCAAATTGAACCAAATTTGGGGGTTGTGTTCCCCTGAGTTATGCGCACCAGATAGGAGTGGAAAAATAGGTGGGGGAGAGGAGGGGGGAAATTTTCTAAATTCAACTATTTAACACAAAAAATTCTATAAAATCGTTATTACTCAACTAAATTGAACCAAATTTGGGGGTTGTGTTCCCCTGAGTTATGCGCACCAGATGGGAGTGGAAAAAGGGGTGGGGCAGAGGAGGGGGGAAATTTCCTAAATTCAACTATTTAACACTAAAAATTCTAAAAAATCGTTAATACTCTACTAAATTGAACCAAATTTGGGGGTTGTGTTCCCCTGAGTTATGCGCACCATATGCGAGAGAAAAAACCAGACATTAAGGGGAGGGGGCAAAATTCCCCCTCTAGCAATAATCAATGAAAAATCGGTAAAATCGTTATTACTCATCCAAAAAGCACCAAATTTGGGGGTTGTGTTCCCCCGAGTTATGCGCACCATATGCAAGAGAAAAAACCAGACATTAAGGGGAGGGGGTAAATTCCCCCTCTAGCAATAATCGATAAAAAATCGGTAAAATCGTTATTACTCAACCAAAATGCACGAAATTTGGGGGTTGTGTTCCCCCGAGTTATGCGCACCATATGCAAGAGAAAAAACCAGACATTAAGGGGAGGGGGTAAATTCCCCCTCTAGCAATATTCAATAAAAAATCGGTAAAATCGTTATTACTCAACCAAAATGCACCAAATTTGGGGGTTGTGTTCCCCTGAGTTATGCGCACCATATGCAAGAGAAAAAACCAGACATTAAGGGGAGAGGGTAAATTCCCCTTCTAGCAATAATCAATGAAAAATCGGTAAAATCATTATTACAAATCCAAAATGCACCAAATTTGGGGGTTGTGTTCCCCTGAGTTATGCGCACCATATGCAAGAGAAAAAACCAGACATTAAGGGGAGGGGGTAAATTCCCCCTCTAGCAATATTCAATAAAAAATCGGTAAAATCGTTATTACTCAACCAAAATGCACGAAATTTGGGGGTTGTGTTCCCCTGAGTTATGCGCACCATATGCAAGAGAGAAAACCAGACATTAAGGGAATGGGGTAAATTCCCCCTCTAGCAATAATCGATAAAAAATCGGTAAAATCGTTATTACTCAATCAAAATGCACGAAATTTGGGGGTTGTGTTCCCCCGAGTTATGCGCACCATATGCAAGAGAAAAAACCAGACATTAAGGAGAGGGGGTAAATTCCCCCTCTAGCAATATTCAATAAAAAATTGGTAAAATCGTTATTACTCAGCTAAAATGCACCAAATTTGAAGGTTGTGTTCCCCCGAGTTATGCGCACCATATACGAGAGAAAAAACCGGACATTGAGGGGAGGGGGTAAATTTCCCCTCTAGCAATATTCAATAAAAAATTGGTAAAATCGTTATTACTCAGCTAAAATGCACCAAATTTGAAGGTTGTGTTCCCCCGAGTTATGCGCACCATATACGAGAGAAAAAACCGGACATGGAGGGGAGGGGGTAAATTCCCCTTCTAGCAATATTCAATAAAAAATCGGTAAAATCGTTATTACTCAACCAAAATGCACCAAATTTGGAGGTTGTGTTACCCCGAGTTATGCGCACCATATGCAAGAGAGAAAACCAGACATTAAGGGAATGGGGTAAATTCCCCCTCTAGCAATAATCGATAAAAAATCGGTAAAATCGTTATTACTCAATCAAAATGCACGAAATTTGGGGGTTGTGTTCCCCTGAGTTATGCGCACCATATGCAAGAGGAAAAACCGGACATTAAGGGGAGGGGGTAAATTCCCCCTCTAGCAATATTCAATAAAAAATTGGTAAAATCGTTATTACTCAGCTAAAGTGCACCAAATTTGAAGGTTGTGTTCCCCCGAGTTATGCGCACCATATACGAGAGAAAAAACCGGACATTGAGGGGAGGGGGTAAATTCCCCTTCTAGCAATATTCAATAAAAAATCGGTAAAATCGTTATTACTCAACCAAAATGCACAAAATTTGGGGGTTGTGTTCCCCTGAGTTATGCGCACCATATGCAAGAGAGAAAACCAGACATTAAGGGGAAGGGGTAAATTCCCCCTCTAGCAATATTCAATAAAAAATCGGTAAAATCGTTATTACTCAACCAAAATGCACCAAATTTGGAGGTTGTGTTACCCCGAGTTATGCGCACCATATACGAGAGAAAAAACCGGACATTAAGGGGAGGGGGTAAATTCCCCTTCTAGCAATATTCAATAAAAAATCGGTAAAATCGTTATTACTCAACCAAAATGCACAAAATTTGGGGGTTGTGTTCCCCTGAGTTATGCGCACCATATGCAAGAGAGAAAACCAGACATTAAGGGGAAGGGGTAAATTCCCCCTCTAGCAATATTCAATAAAAAATCGGTAAAATCGTTATTACTCAACCAAAATGCACCAAATTTGGGGGTTGTGTTCCCCTGAGTTATGCGCACCATATGCAAGAGAAAAAACCAGACATTAAGGGGAGGGGGTAAATTCCCCCTCTAGCAATATTCAATAAAAAATCGGTAAAATCATTATTACTCAATCAAAATGCACGAAATTTGGGGGTTGTGTTCCCCTGAGTTATGCGCACCATATGCAAGAGGAAAAACCGGACATTAAGGGGAGGGGGTAAATTCCCCCTCTAGCAATATTCAATAAAAAATTGGTAAAATCGTTATTACTCAGCTAAAGTGCACCAAATTTGAAGGTTGTGTTCCCCCGAGTTATGCGCACCATATACGAGAGAAAAAACCGGACATTGAGGGGAGGGGGTAAATTTCCCCTCTAGCAATATTCAATAAAAAATCGGTAAAATCGTTATTACTCAACCAAAATGCACCAAATTTGGAGGTTGTGTTACCCCGAGTTATGCGCACCATATACGAGAGAAAAAACCGGACATTAAGGGGAGGGGGTAAATTCCCCTTCTAGCAATATTCAATAAAAAATCGGTAAAATCGTTATTACTCAACCAAAATGCACAAAATTTGGGGGTTGTGTTCCCCTGAGTTATGCGCACCATATGCAAGAGAGAAAACCAGACATTAAGGGGAAGGGGTAAATTCCCCCTCTAGCAATATTCAATAAAAAATCGGTAAAATCGTTATTACTCAACCAAAATGCACCAAATTTGGGGGTTGTGTTCCCCTGAGTTATGCGCACCATATGCAAGAGAAAAAACCAGACATTAAGGGGAGGGGGTAAATTCCCCCTCTAGCAATATTCAATAAAAAATCGGTAAAATCATTATTACTCAACCAAAATGCACCAAATTTGGGGGTTGTGTTCCCCTGAGTTATGCGCACCATATGCAAGAGAAAAAACCAGACATTAAGGGGAGGGGGTAAATTCCCCCTCTAGCAATAATCAATAAAAAATCGGTAAAATCGTTATTACTCATCCAAAATGCACCAAATTTGGGGGTTGTGTTCCCCTGAGTTATGCGCACCATATGCAAGAGAAAAAACCAGACATTAAGGGGAGGGGGTAAATACCCCCTCTAGCAATAATCAATAAAAAATCGGTAAAATCGTTACTACACAACCAAAATGCACCAAATTTGGGGGTTGTGTTCCCCTGAGTTATGCGCACCATATACGAGAGAAAAAACCAGACATTAAGGGGAGGGGGTAAATTCCCCCTCTAGCAATAATCAATAAAAAATCGGTAAAATCGTTATTACTCATCCAAAATGCACCAAATTTGGGGGTTGTGTTCCTCTGAGTTATGCGCACCATATGCAAGAGAAAAAACCAGACATTAAGGGGAGGGGGTAAATTCCCCCTCTAGCAATAATCAATAAAAAATCGGTAAAATCGTTATTACTCAACCAAAATGCACCAAATTTGGAGGTTGTGTTCCCCTGAGTTATGCGCATCATATGCAAGAGAAAAAACCAGACATTAAGGGGAGGGGGTAAATTCCCCTCTAGCAATATTCAATAAAAAATCGGTAAAATCGTTATTACTCAACCAAAATGCACAAAATTTGAAGGTTGTGTTCCCCCGAGTTATGCGCACCATATACGAGAGAAAAAACCGGACATTGAGGGGAGAGGGTAAATTTCCCCTCTAGCAATATTCAATAAAAAATCGGTAAAATCGTTATTACTCAACCAAAATGCACCAAATTTGGGGGTTGTGTTCCCCTGAGTTATGCGCACCATATGCAAGAGAAAAAACCAGACATTAAGGGGAGGGGGTAAATTCCCCCTCTAGCAATAATCAATAAAAAATCGGTAAAATCATTATTACATATCCAAAATGCACCAAATTTGGGGGTTGTGTTCCCCTGAGTTATGCGCACCATATGCAAGAGAAAAAACCAGACATTAAGGGGAGGGGGTAAATTCCCCCTCTAGCAATAATCAATAAAAAATCGGTAAAATCATTATTACATATCCAAAATGCACCAAATTTGGGGGTTGTGTTCCCCTGAGTTATGCGCACCATATGCAAGAGAAAAAACCAGACATTAAGGGGAGGGGGTAAATTCCCCCTCTAGCAATAATCAATAAAAAATCGGTAAAATCGTTATTACTGAACCAAAATGCACCAAATTTGGGGGTTGTGTTCCCCTGAGTTATGCGCACCACATGCGAGAGAAAAAACCAGACATTATGGGGAGGGGGTAAATTCCCCCTCTACTAATATTCAATAAAAAATCGGTAAATTCGTTATTACTCAACCAAAATGCACCAAATTTGGGGGTTGTGTTCCCCTGAGTTATGCGCACCATATGCAAGAGAAAAAACCAGACATTAGGGGAAGGGGTAAATTCCCCCTCTAGCAATAATCGATAAAAAATCGGTAAAATCGTTATTACTTACCCAAAGTGCACCAAATTTGGAGGTTGTGTTCCCCTGAGTTATGCGCACCATATGCAAGAGAAAAAACCAGACATTAAGGAGAGGGGGTAAATTCCCCCTCTAGCAATATTCAATAAAAAATTGGTAAAATCGTTATTACTCAGCTAAAATGCACCAAATTTGAAGGTTGTGTTCCCCCGAGTTATGCGCACCATATACGAGAGAAAAAACCGGACATTGAGGGGAGGGGGTAAATTTCCCCTCTAGCAATATTCAATAAAAAATTGGTAAAATCGTTATTACTCAGCTAAAATGCACCAAATTTGAAGGTTGTGTTCCCCCGAGTTATGCGCACCATATACGAGAGAAAAAACCGGACATGGAGGGGAGGGGGTAAATTCCCCTTCTAGCAATATTCAATAAAAAATCGGTAAAATCGTTATTACTCAACCAAAATGCACCAAATTTGGAGGTTGTGTTACCCCGAGTTATGCGCACCATATGCAAGAGAGAAAACCAGACATTAAGGGAATGGGGTAAATTCCCCCTCTAGCAATAATCGATAAAAAATCGGTAAAATCGTTATTACTCAATCAAAATGCACGAAATTTGGGGGTTGTGTTCCCCTGAGTTATGCGCACCATATGCAAGAGGAAAAACCGGACATTAAGGGGAGGGGGTAAATTCCCCCTCTAGCAATATTCAATAAAAAATTGGTAAAATCGTTATTACTCAGCTAAAGTGCACCAAATTTGAAGGTTGTGTTCCCCCGAGTTATGCGCACCATATACGAGAGAAAAAACCGGACATTGAGGGGAGGGGGTAAATTCCCCTTCTAGCAATATTCAATAAAAAATCGGTAAAATCGTTATTACTCAACCAAAATGCACAAAATTTGGGGGTTGTGTTCCCCTGAGTTATGCGCACCATATGCAAGAGAGAAAACCAGACATTAAGGGGAAGGGGTAAATTCCCCCTCTAGCAATATTCAATAAAAAATCGGTAAAATCGTTATTACTCAACCAAAATGCACCAAATTTGGAGGTTGTGTTACCCCGAGTTATGCGCACCATATACGAGAGAAAAAACCGGACATTAAGGGGAGGGGGTAAATTCCCCTTCTAGCAATATTCAATAAAAAATCGGTAAAATCGTTATTACTCAACCAAAATGCACAAAATTTGGGGGTTGTGTTCCCCTGAGTTATGCGCACCATATGCAAGAGAGAAAACCAGACATTAAGGGGAAGGGGTAAATTCCCCCTCTAGCAATATTCAATAAAAAATCGGTAAAATCGTTATTACTCAACCAAAATGCACCAAATTTGGGGGTTGTGTTCCCCTGAGTTATGCGCACCATATGCAAGAGAAAAAACCAGACATTAAGGGGAGGGGGTAAATTCCCCCTCAGCAATATTCAATAAAAAATCGGTAAAATCATTATTACTCAATCAAAATGCACGAAATTTGGGGGTTGTGTTCCCCTGAGTTATGCGCACCATATGCAAGAGGAAAAACCGGACATTAAGGGGAGGGGGTAAATTCCCCCTCTAGCAATATTCAATAAAAAATTGGTAAAATCGTTATTACTCAGCTAAAGTGCACCAAATTTGAAGGTTGTGTTCCCCCGAGTTATGCGCACCATATACGAGAGAAAAAACCGGACATTGAGGGGAGGGGGTAAATTTCCCCTCTAGCAATATTCAATAAAAAATCGGTAAAATCGTTATTACTCAACCAAAATGCACCAAATTTGGAGGTTGTGTTACCCCGAGTTATGCGCACCATATACGAGAGAAAAAACCGGACATTAAGGGGAGGGGGTAAATTCCCCTTCTAGCAATATTCAATAAAAAATCGGTAAAATCGTTATTACTCAACCAAAATGCACAAAATTTGGGGGTTGTGTTCCCCTGAGTTATGCGCACCATATGCAAGAGAGAAAACCAGACATTAAGGGGAAGGGGTAAATTCCCCCTCTAGCAATATTCAATAAAAAATCGGTAAAATCGTTATTACTCAACCAAAATGCACCAAATTTGGGGGTTGTGTTCCCCTGAGTTATGCGCACCATATGCAAGAGAAAAAACCAGACATTAAGGGGAGGGGGTAAATTCCCCCTCTAGCAATATTCAATAAAAAATCGGTAAAATCATTATTACTCAACCAAAATGCACCAAATTTGGGGGTTGTGTTCCCCTGAGTTATGCGCACCATATGCAAGAGAAAAAACCAGACATTAAGGGGAGGGGGTAAATTCCCCCTCTAGCAATAATCAATAAAAAATCGGTAAAATCGTTATTACTCATCCAAAATGCACCAAATTTGGGGGTTGTGTTCCCCTGAGTTATGCGCACCATATGCAAGAGAAAAAACCAGACATTAAGGGGAGGGGGTAAATTCCCCCTCTAGCAATAATCGATAAAAAATCGGTAAAATCGTTATTACTCAAACAAAATGCACGAAATTTGGGGGTTGTGTTCCCCCGAGTTATGCGCACCATATGCAAGAGAAAAAACCAGACATTAAGGGGAGGGGGTAAATTCCCCCTCTAGCAATAATCAATAAAAAATCGGTAAAATCGTTATTACTTACCCAAAGTGCACCAAATTTGGAGGTTGTGTTCCCCCGAGTTATGCGCACCATATGCAAGAGAAAAAACCAGACATTAAGGGGAGGGGGTAAATTCCCCCTCTAGCAATAATCAATAAAAAATCGGTAAAATCGTTATTACTTACCCAAAGTGCACCAAATTTGGAGGTTGTGTTCCCCTGAGTTATGCGCACCATATGCAAGAGAAAAAACCAGACATTAAGGGGAAGTGGTAAATTCCCCCTCTAGCAATAATCAATAAAAAATCGGTAAAATCGTTATTACTTACCCGAAGTGCACCAAATTTGGAGGTTGTGTTCCCCTGAGTTATGCGCACCATATGCAAGAGAAAAAACCAGACATTAAGGGGAGGGGGTAAATTCCCCTTTCAGCAATATTCAATAAAAAATCGGTAAAATCGTTATTCCTAATTTTAATGTAGTTTATTATTGACTAGATTTTAACAATGTTTAAAATTTACTGAATTTGATCTGTGATTAAAATAGTTCTTCTGTGATGCTAAAAAGACTGTATGTAAAGTCAGTGCAGTAAGGGAATAATTAAGAAGGGTTACTGGTATTAGGTACGTTTCTTGTTTCACCTACCAAGTTAGTAATATTTTGAATGATAATTTTACAGTTATATTTTGTGCTCCTTGTGTGATACGTTGAAACTATGGCTGCTAACTTGACTGATGGCATGTTCAGCTGATCTGTTATTTATAATAAAATGTTTAACTTGATGAGGATTACATTTCAATTACTGTAGAACCGTCAAATTTTACCCCACCCACCAGAAGTAACTTTACCCTAAACAGTGAGAATCTTCAATTGTGACGTAACGTGGTATGACTTAGATAAAAGTTAGCTATTGTATTTTTAGCTAACTTTTATCTAAGTCCTACCACGTTACGTCACAATGGGGTATTTCAGTCAATTTTTTTTTCAAAAGAGTATGGCTCAGGAATAACGGTAATCGGGTCTGTTCGTGATCCGAATGGTGTGACGTAGCTAGCCAATCGTGAAGTAGCTAGCCAACTGTCTTTGAAAAAAGTATCCATGCACAGAAACCCTTGAAAGACCTCCTGGATACTACAAAACACCACTCACACAGGCGCGCGGCGTAGTCCTTGCCTAGTGTGTGTGCATTTGTAGCGGCCCGCCTTTTTCAAACGTGTGATCTCTTTTTAAATAATTTTTCTACCACATGTTATAGTATCTTTGGGCTTAAAGTTGTAGTATATAGGTTTTCAAGGGTGCTGAATCCAAATTTGAGGTCAAAAACCTGAATTTCCGACCCACCGAAATACCCCATTGAAGATTCTCACTGTTTGAGGTAAAGTGGGTGTAGGTGGGGTAAAATTTGAAGGTTTTACGGTACGTCTATAAAACTGTAGTCGCCAAATTCAAGGTACTCACCTTGATTTCACAATTTATAGGGTTCTTCGGCTTACAAAACCCTATCAACAGCCATTTTCATTGGTACCTACAGTACAGTACCTTACTAAAATCCCCGAATTTGGTGCATTTTGGTTGAGTAATAACGATTTTACCAATTTTTTATTGATTATTGCTAGAGGGGGAATTTACCCCCTCCCCTTAATGTCTGGTTTTTTCTCTTGCATATGGTGCGCATAACTCAGGGGAACACAACCCCCAAATTTGGTGCATTTTGGATGAGTAATAACGATTTTACCGATTTTTTATTGATTATTGCTAGAGGGGGAATTTACCCCCTCCCCTTAACGTCTGGTTTTTTCTCTTGCATATGGTGCGCATAACTCGGGGGAACACAACCCCCAAATTTCGTGCATTTTGGTTGAGTAATAACGATTTTACCGATTTTTTATTGATTATTGCTAGAGGGGGAATTTACCCCCTCCCCTTAACGTCTGGTTTTTTCTCTCGCATATGGTGCGCATAACTCGGGGGAACACAACCCCCAAATTTCGTGCATTTTGGTTGAGTAATAACGATTTACCGATTTTTTATTGATTATTGCTAGAGGGGGAATTTATCCCCTCCCCTTAATGTCTGGTTTTTTCTCTTGCATATGGTGCGCATAACTCAGAGGAACACAACCCCCAAATTTGGTGCATTTTGGATGAGTAATAACGATTTTACCGATTTTTTATTGATTATTGCTAGAGGGGGAATTTACCCCCTCCCCTTAATGTCTGGTTTTTTCTCTCGTATATGGTGCGCATAACTCAGGGGAACACAACCCCCAAATTTGGTGCATTTTGGTTGTGTAGTAACGATTTTACCGATTTTTTATTGATTATTGCTAGAGGGGGTATTTACCCCCTCCCCTTAATGTCTGGTTTTTTCTCTTGCATATGGTGCGCATAACTCAGGGGAACACAACCCCCAAATTTGGTGCATTTTGGTTGAGTAATAACGATTTTACCGATTTTTTATCGATTATTGCTAGAGGGGGAATTTACCCCCTCCCCTTAATGTCTGGTTTTTTCTCTCGTATATGGTGCGCATAACTCAGGGGAACACAACCCCCAAATTTGGTGCATTTTGGATGAGTAATAACGATTTTACCGATTTTTTATTGATTATTGCTAGAGGGGGAATTTACCCCCTCCCCTTAATGTCTGGTTTTTTCTCTTGCATATGGTGCGCATAACTCAGGGGAACACAACCCCCAAATTTGGTGCATTTTGGTTGAGTAGTAACGATTTTACCGATTTTTTATTGATTATTGCTAGAGGGGGAATTTACCCCCTCCCCTTAATGCCTGGTTTTTTCTCTCGTATATGATGCGCATAATTCGGGGAAACACAACTCCCAAATTTGGTGCTTTTTCGATGAGTAATAACGATTTTACCGATTTTTCATTGATTATTGCTAGAAGGGGAATTTATCCCCTCCCCTAATGCCTAGTTTTTTCTCTCGTATATGGTGCGCATAATTCAGGGGAACACAACCCCCAAATTTCGTGCATTTTGGTTGAGTATTAACGATTTTATGGAATTTTTTGTGTTAAATAGTTGAATTTAGGAAATTTTCCCCCTCCTCTCCCCTATCCCTTTTTCCACCCCCATCTGGTGCGCATAACTCAGGGGAACACAACCCCCAAATTTGGTTCAATTTAGTTGAGTAATAACGATTTTATAGAATTTTTTGTGTTAAATAGTTGAATTTAGAAAATTTCCCCCCTCCTCTCCCCCACCTATTTTTCCACTCCTATCTGGTGCGCATAACTCGGGGGAACACAACCCCCAAATTTGGTTCAATTTGGTTGAGTATTAACGATATTACGGAATTTTTCTGAATATTGCCGAGAAATATTGCTAACTTCACTCCGGCCTTCCAAAATACGACTGTACCAAACATTGATTACCTCCGTATTGAGATAAGGAGAGGTATCGATACGACAGATGAATTAGTAGGTCTCAACGTTGAACGAATGCAACGAAAAAGACAATAATTAATTGTTGTCATCAACTACAAAATTAATAATTAACTACCTACTTGTATACTCTTCACTCACATCTGAGATTGAAATGATGGATTTATTATACAAATGAATGATAAATCTGCTTGTGGAGATGACAACTAAGAAGATGTCATTATTCTGAAAACCGGTAGTGGCTTTACCATAAGTCTTGAACATTCATCGTACATTCATGTTCTTGAAAGGAGATCGTAACACGAACTTGAATCTCCATGGATTCTTGTAATGTCTACTATACCTAGTCTACTATACCTACTCCGACGGCCAAATTTTTATTCGATTTTTGGATTCTACGTACCTTGAAACGTACGTAAACCAACAAATTTTGAGGGGGTGTTAAAAAAAATTTTCTTGGTCGATTCCAAAGGTTCATTGAAAATTACAAACCAAAATTTGGGTATTGCATTGGCCTCAAATTTTTAGAAAAATATTTTCGAAACGTTTCTCTATTGAAATCCGTTTAGGGGCATTCCTAGATTTTACCATTTTTAAAACCAAAAATTGATTAAATTTCAAAAATTTTCTTTACAAAATCGCTAAAAATAACCATAAAGATGATAGCATTTCCGAATTGAGTTAAACCTTTTCCATTTAGATTTAAACCTTTTCCATTTAGGTTTAAACCTTTTCCATTTGGATTTAAACCTTTTCCATTTAGATTTAAACCTTTTCCATTTGGAATCTAAATGGAAAAGGTTTAAATCCAAATGGAAAAGGTTTAAATCTAAATAGAAAAGGTTTAAATCTAAATGGGAAAGGTATAAATCCAAATGGAAAAGGTTTAACTCAATTCGGAAATGCTATAAATACCCATTTTCAATGGAAGCCAATTTCTGTGTAGAGAAAGTTTCTAGGCCATAAATTGAATGATTGTAATTTAAAGTACGCAAAAAAGTTCTCAAAACATCGAGAAATGTGATTAGAAATTGCTTCAAAATGTCTTACATAATACCAAAAATCTCAAAATTCATAATGAGTGGATAAGTTCGTGGGCTGTAAACAGGATTGTTTCATATTTTCATGCGTAAATGTGTTCTCACATAGCATAAAGGGGCTCTAAACCCACTAAAAACGTCGGAAAATGGCTAAAAATTCAAAAGTGGTTTTTTAATAACGTTTTAAAAAAATTCGCTCATGCGGTGGTGCTGCACGACTTTGAATTTTCATTACAATATTTTTTCTCATCGATTCATTTTCGTTAACAAAAACGAGTAAAGTTCACATGTAGGTTTGGCAGACAAAGTTCTTCGAACTAATATTTCGATTTTTGGTGATTTTTTAGACTTTTTGCCACTTTTATTGATTTTGCTGTCCACGTACCGTGCGTGGCACTCCACCAATAATCATTCTCGATCTTCTTGATGTGACCCACTTAGGATTTCCAGTCATATTTCACAGCTTCCATTGTAAATCCCTGAAGGCGTTCAAGTATATAGCATTTCCGAATTGAGTTAAAC
This sequence comes from Apolygus lucorum, assembly GCA_009739505.2. Lineage (NCBI taxonomy): Eukaryota > Metazoa > Arthropoda > Insecta > Hemiptera > Miridae > Apolygus > Apolygus lucorum. Next base: position 51,176,310 of record CM019168.2, read on the forward strand.
CTTTTCCATTTAGATTTAAACCTTTTCCATTTAGGTTTAAACCTTTTCCATTTGGATTTAAACCTTTTCCATTTAGATTTAAACCTTTTCCATTTAGATTTAAACCTTTTCCATTTGGATTTAAACCTTTTCCATTTGGATTTAAACCTTTTCCATTTAGATTTAAACCTTTTCCATTTGGAATCTAAATGGAAAAGGTTTAAATCTAAATGGAGAAGGTTTAAATCTAAATGGAAAAGGTTTAAATTCAAATGGAAAAGGTTTAAATCTAAATGGAAAAGGTTTAAATCTAAATGGAAAAGGTTTAAATCTAAATGGAAAAGGTTTAAATCTAAATGGAAAAGGTTTAAATCCAAATGGAAAAGGTTTAAATCCAAATGGAAAAGGTTTAACTCAATTCGGAAATGCTATAAATAGTAATAAGATAAAACACCACCCGTATTCCTTCCCTTTATGAATTCTCACCCAAGCCTACCTAGCGAAAAGTCAGGTAAAAGATTTGAGCGGAAGTGACCGAAAATGGGATTTCCCTGGACGAGTGACAAGCTCGGAGGAGGTTGAACGGATGTTTTCAGTTTAGGGTTCCGTAGGGTCCTCGCGTTCATTCTTTTCATCGGTGGACAGTACGAGGTACTACCTAATTTATTGTCTGCGAGGAACTTGTTTTGCTTTCTGCAATGTGTTGAAATCTCCTGGAGTATCTCTGAAATGTTTCTTGTTTCAGGAGTGGATCCTCGATCTGCCAAAATTTGGATTGCAACCTGGAGTGGTCTGAGGGGGACCACATACCACCATTACAAACAGCCATCCACAATACTTTACTGTGAGTTTCCTTACGATGTAGTAAGCATGTGTATTTTTTTTATTGATTTATTTATAACAACTTCCGCCAGAGCGGAATATTCATATTCTTCATACTCATAAAATAGGGTAAAATAGGTACCTATCAAATTTCTTAACCTTACTGTTACGCCCTTGATTTTTCATACTACTCGTACCTTAGGCTAAATCAAGATATATAAAACGAATGAAGCCAAAAAGCAGTTTAAAATTTTTTCGAAATTTAAGTTGTTTTAATCGAAGTATTAAGTACTTGAAATTTCTGCCCATTTCGATGGGCTAACTTGGGAAAAACATGATCAAATTTTCAATTTTCCAGCGGTCTATATTTTGGTTTTATTTTGTATCTATGGTTCATTATTTTTAATAATGAACCTTTGGAATTGAATAAGAGAAAAAAAGTAACCTCCCTCTAAATTTGTTGGTTTACGTTTCAAGGTAAGTAGAATCCAAAAATCGAATAAAATTTTTTCCGTCCATCCACCGTCCACGGCATTTTCCTCAGTTCCCATGCACCTTTTTCGATGATATTTGGTATATGGGCTCCAAATGGGGTCTAATGGTGCCCCCAAGCTTTTGGCTGTTGTCAATCACTTCAATAATTGAAAAATAAGGGCTGCAATTTTCAAAACGCCCTAGCTCAAAAACTTTGTATATAAAGGTATTGGTTTTTTATCCGTTTAAATTAGTATCGAATTTTTAGAATCAAACGAGACCACCCATAGCTCTGTAGGACCAACCGTTCGCTCCCCATGAAAACTTAAGGGTTGGATTTACGATAAAGCAAAAACACGAGTGTGAATCGCAATTCGCAAAAGAGGCCTAATATCCATTCAAACTGTAGATCACCAAAATGCGAGTTCGTTTCTGCGACTTGTCCCGAGTTTTGCGTCCTTAGCAACCAGTAATAAAATTTCTTAATGAAGGCGCCCTCAACTTCCTATTTTTTCGAAGGTGCCAGTTTGGTGTGCGTTCTATGACCCGCCTGCGTTCTGAGGGTCCCTTCGCGCTCTATCCTTTCTTTGCCTATCTGCGATCGGTACACAGGTCAAAGTTGACAATGCAATCTCCTAATCTCAAATCCTATCTTTTTCTCCACACCGACTTGAACGGGCGTTGTAACAGCAATTTAACGCTTTGCCAAATTATAGAACTCATCTTCATGTTCGTACTAGAATTGCCCTTCGACACTGTACATGAACGGACTGGAAGAGGCAGAGAGTGCGTGACTGATTGGTTTAACTTCTGCCGGGAAGTTTGCACTGCCGTTTTGGCCATGGAAACCATGGTGCACGGGTAGATGGGCCCTGGGTATTTGGATTAAAGCAAGGAAATGACTGCAGATATTTTTATGTTGCCCGTCGCGACAAGGCCACTCTTCTTCCAATAATTGAGCGAGAATGTGAAGCTGGATCACAAATACATTCTGACGAGTGGGCTGCATATCGGTGCCTTACAACTCGCGGATTTGTGCACAAAACAGTGAACCACCAACAATCATACGTGAATCCTCTAAATGGAGCTCACACGCAGAGCATAGAGAGATCGTGGTTGGACGCAAAGATTAAATTGCTGAAAAAAATGAGGGGCGTTCCTCAGCACCACTTGCAGTCACACCTCGATCACTACTACTGGAGAATGTATCGTGCAGACAGCCTTGACCTGTTCTTAGCCCTGTTGGAAGACATCAAGAACTTCCATGCATAAGGTAAAAGAACGCAACGAATAACGATAGAACGCACACCGAACTGGCACCTTTTCGAATAGGGTGTGAAACGTTTATTTCTTCAAAATAAACTTGATTGTGAAATAGGTAGGTGGTAGTACCTGTGGTTGGTGACAATGACACAGCTGTGTTCCTTGCAGGCGGATGATCTATCCAGAAAAAATAAACCTTTGTGTAATAATTTGCAGCGTATTTAAAGGTATTTAAGACATTTGAGGGGATAAGTGGTGTTTGAATTCGAAAAAATGTGTTATTTTTGCGAAAATTAAGGAGGTTTTTTTTTCACCTATAAAGGGTTATTGGTGAACTGCTATTACCGGGTGTCTAATCAACATATAGATTTAGTGTATAGATTGAGGTCCAAATCTCTTCTCCATGCATTTATTTTTTTTACTTCGAATCAACATTCTTCCATTTTCATGTAGGCTAGTAAATTGTGGAAGTAAATTAACGCATGAAAATTCCATTCACACTCACAAAAATCACAGGAGACTCCTCCAATTTAAAGGGGGCCTAAGAATTATCACCTATTTAAACCATGGTGCCCTACGAATTGGAGGATGTCTACTTTGAGGATGGTCCCTTATGAATTCTAGTGTGTAAATGAAGTTTTCATGCGTAATTTTTCTTAATAAATTTACTTCCCTACATGAGAATGGAAACATTTCAATTCAACGAAAAAATGTTTAAATGCAAGTAAAAGAGGTTTAATTCAAAGTAAAAAAGGTTTAATTCGAAGTGAACATAATAACACAGATAATAATAATTATTGTTGTTTTCAGGTGGAAGTGGCCGAAGATGGGGGGCTGGAGGCAACAAGAGCAGCTCTCCTCCCCTCTCTTCAAGTGCTCAGCACTCTCTTGATATCCCTGAAAGTTCCACCCCTCAAGCCTGCGGGTAAGGACTAAATGAAGTTATGAATTTTTAGTTTAACCAATTTCCGGCCACTGATGCGTTTTCGAATCGACTTTTTTTTTAATATTGAAAATAGTGGAAAATCTTCAGAAGAATTTTTCTCGTTCATGCTGTTCCTAAACTTGTAAAAAAAAAATCTTCGACATTCGGGAGCTTGATGCGACTTTGAAATTTTTTTGTTTTTGAAAAGGAGGTCTTTTGGCCGAAAGCATGATTATGTTGGCTCAAATTCGATCCTGGGCAATTGAGCGTTCTGGGCCACGAGTCGAAACGAATTCCGGTCCAAAAAATAGGTTTACACTGAGGCCTCTTAAATCCCATTAAAATGTAAAATGCATAACATTTGGAGTATTTTCGCTCTCAATTGGTGAGCAAATTATGCCTTATTTCGGCCGTCATCCTGTAAAAGAGTTCATCCTCCTCCTCTCACTTCTCTGTTTTTTTTTACCCTTGGCTTGAAATGAGTTGAAGTATCCTGTGGTTTTTTTTAGTTTTGTGTCACCATTAATGCTGTCTTTTTCGAACCTTGAACTTTTTGTTAAGACAGTTCTTTGATGTACAATTGATTAAGTTGTTCCTGTAAATCTGCTTCAGGGTGTTGAACAATGAACGTATAAGATCGCCAACGAGGGTAGAGGTGGACTCATCTCTCTATCTTGAATCACCCGATGATGCTCTCCTGCCGCCTCCCAAGAAACTCTCTCTTTTCAACTATTTGCTTCTCGTTGCGATCACAAACACCTCCATCGTGTTTGTCAAGAAAAAGGTAATGTAATCAGTTTACTTAAGTATGAAAGGAAGCTCCTATTGGAGTTATCTATTATTATTAGAGTTATCAATTAGATAACCAACTGTCTTGAGTTTTATCCATTATTATCTGCCCGTATTATCGGTTTCAGTAAGTGGTTTTTGAAACCCAAAAAAAAATGGACTGACCTCAAAAATGATGTCCGTGAATACCAAAAAGGGAAAAATAATAATCTTAGCGAAAACATACTTGATGTAGAAGGTTGTTGGACATAAATATCTAATCAACAGATGGTATGTTGCAATACCAACAATTATTTGTAGTGTGATTCACACTTATTGTCACACTCATATCGTCCATCATACAATAGCTGAGACATACTACCCAATAGTTTTGGAACACTTATCTCCACTCGTATTCATGTTTTGTATTGCACGATCAACGCATGGTGTAATACTCACCAGATCATGGGAGTAGTACTTAATAACCACAGTGTATCCAGATAGGTAGGTAGGTACGCATTGAAGTCACCGCCGTGCCCATCTGTAGACACAAATGTCTTATAGATCTTCTACTTACCAACATACGAACAACATACTCGTATTATTCTTTTTCGCAAATATACATACCTTCAAACATTCTATTCATATACATACTACAAACATGCTTCCACACCGATTATGAACGTAAATATCACCCTTTCCAAGCTCTAAAAATGGTATATAAATACAGGGTGTCCCCGAAAACGTTCCCCCCCTGCTAAAATCGTCCAGATAGTGGTAAAAACAAAAAGGTTTTTTTTGAATCTTCATGATTTTTCCCAAGGATCTCAAATATGACCACGGTGCGCATTGCGCACGTGCGCAATCGTGCTCAACGCAGACCAACTTCGTTTTTTCAAATGAGACCCCCCATTTTTTATTGCAGATTTGGATTCTACGTGAAATTTCATGAACATTTCACCCCTCAACCGATTTTTTTGTTGCGCGCAACCCGCTCAAAGATGCGCAACCGCAAGGTTGTGTCAAAATGTGCATGTACAAAGTACCTAAGTGTGATACATGATATTTTAGTATTTTTTCACGCTGAATCACGTGGTGATGTTAGTTTCTTGATTTTACTGCATTTTAATCAAATTATCGACGAAAAATGAACTTTTTAAAAAGGAAAATTGCATTTCTACTCATTACGCATCTTCTGTGCCCATCCGTTAACTTCATCCTTGTTAAAAAATTGAAATTTATGTTTTAACATTAAAAAAAAAAGAAAACTCTCCGATCGCACGTAATTTATTGCAGTATTCTAGAGAACCTTGCTTCATAGCTACCGATAAGTAGCTATGATTTTGTTTACTGGTTGCAGCGTTGCATTTTTTGTGATAAAAAAAGTGCCGCGAAAAATTCCTTGACCCCCAGCCGAAAAACATACCTATGTTAAAACGATTGTTTATCACTCTGGACTCTTTACTAGTAATTTCACAAGGACTCTGTATTTGTAATTTCTCGTGAAAACCCGTCCTGTCTACTTGAAAATCTTTTTTCGATTATCTTGGAAAAAAGTTTTTAGTAGAGAGGGTGGCTTTGCCCTTAAAAAAATGCAATTTTCCTTTTAAAAAAGTTCATTTTTCGTCGATAATTTGATAAAAATGCAGTAGAATCAAGAAACTAACATCACCACGTGATTCAGCGTAGAAAAATACTAAAATATCATGTATCACACTTAAGTACTTCGTACATGCACATTTTGACACAACCTTGCGGTTGCGCATCTTTGAGCGCGCACTGAGCGGGTTGCGCGCAACAAAAAAAAATCGGTTGGGGGGTGAAATGTTCATGAAATTTCACGTAGAATCCGAATATGCAATAAAAAATGGGGGGTCTCATCTGAAAAAACGAAGTTGGTGTGCGTTGCGCACGATTGCGCACGTGCGCAATGCGCACTGTGGTCATATTTGAGATCCTTGGGATAAATCATGAAGATTAAAAAAAAAACTTTTTGTTTTTACCACTACCTGGACGATTTTAGCAGGGGGGGAACGTTTTCGGGGACACCCTGTATACCGAAACGTCGCGTCGGCCTAAAAAACGAGAGTTTTATTCTTCTGACTGAACCTTAACACCTGATTACTCTTTTAAACGGAAAAAGTAATCGTCATTCCGATTACCATTACAGGAATCGGAATGGAGTAATGGTACTTCATTACTTTTGGTTTATTATTTGTATAATAAGCCTATGTGATCGTATAAAACGCAGATTCCAAATCTGCAATGAACTCCCGCTGTACCAGTGTATGGTACATGATTTTTGCGAAACAAAACTCAAGTTATCAGGAATCACTACGATTTTTGGAGAAACTTCGGGGAACGTTTCAGAATGTTCAAAAACGGTAGTGAAGTCCATTCTAAAAATTTTCAGGCCATTGCAATAGCTTCATTTTCTAAAATTCGCTTAAACTTGATAGTGAAAAGAAGGCATTTTGAGTGAGTTAAAAAAATTGTTAAGAAATGTTTTGTTGCAAATTAGGTGTATAATCGATCCTTGAAGTTTGATCCATTTCAATGGTAGACACTGTGTATTGTATGTCTTTGAGTCTGCATTGATTGTATACGTTGAAGTGAGTAAATTGCTCTTCTATATTAGTTAATTCTGGTTGGTAATGAATGTTCCTTGTTGCAGTTGATGGGAAACAATGATGAAAACTTCAGCGACATCCTCGTGTTCCTCGGCACGATCAATCTTGGGCTCTCGTTCCTCTTCTTCGTCCTTCCCTTCTTTTGGTCATCTTTCACCTCTTGGTGGGGCAACCTGTCCAAAGGTCATCAAGCCCCAATGGAAGTCACCGTTTCCCCCCCTCCACGTCTTCCTGAGGCTCCTCCCCGCGAGCAGGAGGCTCCCCCGCCGCCATATCATATTGCTGTTGATTCCTCCACGCCTCCCCCATCTTACTTCGACATATTCGATAAGTAATAATCAGGATCATGATTAAGTGTTGCTGGCAAACCGAATATTTCATGGATTTGCCGTTCATTCCCACAATATCTTTTGTATTAGTTCCCCATCGCTGTTATTGTACTACAGTCATTTCAATCACCCAGCTCAAGTTGACCCTTGAAAAATTATTTTATAACTTCAAATTCGATTTGACGGTTTTTACAATCAACTACCTTTCAGAAAAACCCATTTGACTAGGTTGGTAGGTACCTTGACAACTCATAAAGTCTCATTCCTATAATTTACAAATATTTTATACCCTCAGTTTTTGCAGCTTATGCCCCATCCAGCTTATGCCCCGTAATGGCCTCGTAGGTTTTGTCTTTATCCGACATTTAAAATTGCTGTTCGAAACTTGAAAAGTTTCTTCAAACAACCTCTGCAATTTTTCGGTCATGGATTAATTGATTGGTTTTACTGTTATGTGATATATTATAGTATTATTTCTTCCTAATTTTTATAATATTTATATTGACATTAGTTTTTGGACGATACCAGATTTATATTAGGATATATAATTTTTACGGCACAAGGGTTGAAGGGGGTTATGTTTGGACAACTTCGAAGGTTCATAAATTCAGCCCAAACAATGGAGAATACCTACGATTTTTGATTGTTTTTTATTTGAACTTGGACATTGATACTGCCTGTAGATAACACTCTTAATTGAATGACGATCTGATTGCGCCAATCTGGTACTCAACTTCCCCAGACAGTGTTGAATACCTAATGTCCTGAAAACCGAACGCAGGGAAAAACGGTTGTGGGTTCAACTGCTAATACAAAGTAAAACTTTTGCCATGATGGAGTATGAGAAAATTCATAAAGATGCGCTTCAGGCAACTTTGATAACTAAGTAAATAATTGATAATTGGCCATAGGTCTTCCACAGAAAGCCTCCATCTGTGTGGCGGATCCGCGAACTAATGGTTGAGTCTACCTTCCTTGTGAAACCTTATCTTGAAATTTTAGGTTCGTGTGGTGGCTGCTCTGCAAACGAAATCGAAGAATGAAAAATATGCGCGAATTTTAAGCTGCTGTAGGAGGAAAAGTATGTCACTTTGAGGGGACAAATTCCCGAAAAAAATATTGTACGCACGGGATTTGCACGATGATAAAAGTTTGCTATTGGCTCTACTGTTTGCAGATGGGAAGGATGCGGATGGTTTGGTGAGGCGTCCTTGTGTATTACAGTCCCAAAAACATCCTCCTTCTTCTACCTGCCACTCAAGCCAGGGAAAATGAAACCGAGGGTTGTTGACTACCAATGATGAAGTAGAAGGATTGATTTTCACATTTAAACCTGAAGGGCAAGTGAACTCACAATCGAGATGGAATTCTTTCCTAACAATTGGCAGAGTGGAGGGGCTCTCTAACTCATTATGACTCGAGCTGCTCAATGCCCAAATTACGAAGGTCTGAGATATGAAGGCTCGGCCCTTTCCCCAGCCTGACTCACCAGGCTACCTAAGATTTTGGAACAGGTAGTCGTCTATGTTAGCAGGTATACCCTTTGAAAAATTGGCCAGCCGCATTCTTTCTATCTGCGAACTGTAGAAGAATTTGCCTATGGGGTGCAGAGTTTCTATGGTACACCTAATGTAACTTTTATGATATTTCCCTCCAATCTTAAACAATAGTATCAACTTTTGAGATCAATTACCCACGGGTATTCTCCATTGTTACATTCTAGAATTTAGTCGTAGTTTTTATAAAATATCTACTCATTTTTACTCGTGTGAGCTCGAAATAGTTACGTAGATTCCATTTTCTTTTTAGGTGATCTAGCGATCACTTCTGGAAGTGTTCATGGGTATGACCTAAAGTTCTGTAAGTTTAATGGAAGTAAATTGTGCATTTAATTAGGTTTGTGTATGTACTTATGTAAATTGAGTTTTAAGGTTTCTTCGCGTTTATTAGGCCTTTGGCGTTAGGTTTTTTTCAAAACTACTTTACATGTTTATGACAACTATAACCTATCAACAATACACAGCTGGAATTCATGTGAAGCAGATGTTCTTTGAAAAGTCTAATACAGCTAGGGATTTTCAGGTCTTCCGAGTACAATATTGGTGGTTTTAATGAGTCATTAATAGTTTATTAAGCATAGCAAACGGAGAAGTGATGAGAGATCAGCGTTGAAACGTGAGTGAATTCCATAATCTACCATTCTCTTATCCGATACCCAGGCTTAGTATAGAGATGGGCAAAACGGCTCACCTCAAAGAACAGCTCTGGTAATTCAAAAAACAAGTTCTTTTGAACGGCTCAGTTCCCTTTTTTTGCTCTTTGGCACTTGTATGTACTGTAATGTGTACAAATCCATAAAAAAGGGCTGTTTTCTTGGTTGTAAATTTTCGATAAATCGCAAAGTTTACAAACTAATGCGATAATTCATGAGTGGATGGTACAAGAATATTGGTTATTGATAGCTAAGTCTTGTCCAACCACTCAAAAATTGTTGTATTTGATGGATTTTTATCGTATTTTCCTCTAACTTATTGTACAGTTGGCAACAATGAGTGAGTTAGTGAGGATGAGTGGTTTATGGTGGGAGGGGAGGCTAGTCCGATCCTTACCAAATGCTACTGATCTCAAAAGATGAACCAAAGAACTGTCGTTCAATTTACTGAGCCATAGTTCACTCGCTCTTCTTAAAGAACTGCCATCTCTACCTTAGTACATTCAAACGTTTTTATTTTGTTTTATGGGTTTCTTCTTATCTTCCAATGTGTCAAAGCCTTTCTTGTCTAACTAATAAACTACTCTTAAATGTGATCTAATAAAAAGCACTTATTGGAAATAAATGGGAGGGGATGGTAGATCTCAACAAAATTATCGTGGGAATGTCTGTTCTTCCTGGATTTCATCAAAATGTTGGAGAAAATACTGAAATGCAGTTTACAATGCATTGAAAACACCAAGAGAAATAGCCAATCCTGGCTGACATTCGAGGGAGGCAATTATTTGATCGCTTATTCAGGGGCGTGGCGTCCATAAGCCCACTCTGGGTCTAGCCCTGGCAAAATTTCTCTCTCTGTAAGCTAAATTATTACCCCAAATTTGATAAAACTCCCTTCAAAAAGTGTTCTCCCCAAAGTAGAAAAAATTTCCCTAGCAGAAAGTGTTTTCCTCAAAACTCACTCATGATCCATGGAAGGATGGATCTTTTACAAGTGTGAAATAATTCTACACTGACATGCAGTTATTATGTCAAACATGCATGGTGGAACCCGAGGCCATGGAGCTAGCTTCCATGCCTACTACTAGGTCCATGCTCAAGGCTGCCTCCACAGCCAGTAACTAGAGAGAAGAAGAAGAAGAAGTAGGATAAAGTAGGAATTTCCATGATCTGGGGCTAGACCCCAGAGTCGTAATGCCAACGTGTTTTTTATTTTTAGTTTTGCCCCGTCTGCGCATGCGCAGTAGTGTTATTTTAGTTTACCCCATCCCTTTCTCGGCCCCTGCCGGGAAAGACATAAGAGAGGTCACCCAACGCCCCTGCGCTTATTTGAAGTATATCGAGTCTATGACGTCACAGTAAAACCACCAATAGGTGCTACAAGTTTCCTTCTAAAACAACTCATTCTTTTCGAATTTTGAAAAACAACACTGTTGTTATCATTTGATTCAAACAAAAATATAACCAATTGAACGAAATTGCGATTGTCCTGAGGAAGGGAGGGTGGCATGGGTAAAGATTTCTATCTTGGATACTTCAGGGTTTCCATGATGGACAGTGATCAAAGTCTGCATGTGCCTGAACAAGTCTCGTACAACCATCATTGAAAGAAGGCAGCTGGCATTGCAGCCTCATAGAGAGCAGCAATGTGATTCTTGGAGGTCTTGTTGAACCTCAATAAACTGAGGTGCCATTTGTAAGATTCACTTGATTTAAACTTTTAGGCCCTCTCGTGTGTTTTCCATTGATTCATAAGAGTTAAAAAAAACATAAAAAATTATGAACGTTCAAGCAACAAACCTCGGTGAAATGGAATCACTCATGTACTTTACCTAAGGCAGCTTCTTTGGTTCCATTGGGTCTCCACACGAGGCGTCAGAGCTTGTACTGCAACCCCTCACACCTGAAGCTCTTCTTTGTGAAGACATGATGCACATTGTCTGCTACATCGTCTCAAATGAATATCATAAAAAACCGCATCTACCGATTGGCCGTTGGTTTGACAAAAGGGACTAACAAGCTCATCTCTCTCATTTTGTAAACTTGTATTGTTGTGTCCAAAGTAGGTAACCTATCGTTAAGTTCTGGTGAACGTTTATTCACGACTGTTCTAGTCAGTATTAGTAACTAGTCTTGAATATCGTACAAAATGATCTCATTTCGAGCGCAACTTTGAATTATTTTGAATGTCGTTCAGTCATCTTGTGATGTTGATAATAATTGTTTTTAACGTATTGTGTCCTGAATTGACGATCCTTTCATAAAGCATTTATGCGACAAACTCTACCGTTTCAGTCTCTATTGATATTTTGTCGATACGAACGTGTAAACCGCACTGGCAGTATTAGTTCGCTTATCTTCCGCTAGGGCTCGATTCCACTTTTCCCTTCAATTCGCTGCTTCGCATTATTCAAGCTTTATCAAAATCAAATGCCTGAGCTCATCTCATCTGTCCTGTCGTCGCATCTTTCCAATTAATGATGTTGATGTTTATTTAGTGCATACAAAGATGAAGTGCGAATTTTGTGGTGTTACATACATCGGAGGAGTTTGAGTAGACATCTTACCATTGGGGATAATTTGTCATGGATGTAACAAACTTATCCTCCTAATGGTAACTTTTGCCGCCTGAGCGGAGGATACATGAACTAATGCTGTTGGTACGGACTTCGTTTTGTACGATGATGTACGTGTATTGTATCCATGTGTTACTCAGGTACCTTTATACAAAATGAACCCTTATCTCTTTTATTAGTGGCGGTATCAGGGGACGGGCGTGTCTTTGAGGAACCATTTCTATCTTGAAGGATCAAAAGTGCTCGAATATGGGTGAGACTGGTCAAGACCATCATCCATACAAGGCATGGTTCTTTGAAGCCACAACCATCCTTTACAGCCTGCTATTCATATTGGTTGTTTTTATTGAATTCTCTCAGGTATTACCTGCTTTTCTACTCACTATATAACCTCAACTAATCAGCCTGCAATATCTCCGTTTTAATATTCTTGCATTAAATACAGGAACTTATCGCTGACCTAAGCGTTCTCGAGTGCTCCACAGTGTATCTGTAAAGTGAACGAAACAAGTTTATTTATTTCTAAATGTTCACATGAGAATAACATCCTACCATTCCCAAAGCCTTGGCGTTTTTGATCGTAGTGAGTATTTTAATCTTTCTCTTCTCTAGTCATTCTAAGCTTACTTCTAGATATTAACCCCTATTTATGCTCATGTGATTTGAAAAAAAAAAAAAAATCATTGTAACAGAATTTACTATGAATAAAGTTACGATTATCTTAATAAATTATTGACTGTATGACTTGCTTGTTCATTAACCTGCATTTTATCATTCAAACGATCCAATAAAAGACGATTCCAGAATAATTCATCCCAGGGCGCGTCATTTCAGAAATTTCTTGACACGTTCATTGCACCTCCCAAATCAGGTCAACCACCTGCATGGGTCATACCCTTTTTGAGTACAATGGGGGGTGCGCCTAATTTTTTTAAAAATTTTTAATCGAAAGTAGACCTCATCTTGAAATTTTTGACACCAGTCGTTCTCTTTTTGGATGCGTAGATCCTTTTTCTACGATTTTTCAAAGTTTCGAATGTTTAAGGGTCTGTTCAGAGAGGCAGTCTGGAACCAAAGCGGAACTGAAAAGGGGAGGGGGTAGAGGCGAATGGACTCCTCCAAACCGTTCAAGACTGCTTCTCCAAACAGACCATATGACGTCACACGCCCCTCCTGCCTGGGCGGGACCCCCAGCACACTGTGACGTCATGAACATTCGAAACTTTGAAAAATCATAGAAAAAGGTCTTCTCACGCTAGAAGGTCGCGGTTGGTGTCAAAATTCTCAGAATGAGGTCTAGTTAAGATTTAAAATAACAATAAACCGTTTTTCCAACCCATGCGCACACCCCAGTAGCGAATTTGAATGAAAAATGAACCTATTGCAATAGACTCAAAACTTTTAGTAGGTATGGAGTTTTTCTTTTTTTTTCACTAAAGTTTTGGAAAATTCGAAAACGATTCCTGAAGTTTTTCCAAAAATCGTTTAGGTACTAGGTATGAATTATTTATATATAAATCGATATAATATTTATGTGTCACTCCAGACAATAACTTGAGTAGGTAATTTTTCGCAAAAATTTCATAATTATGTTTGCCAAAATGTTCATAATAAACAAAAAAAACGAGTTCGTTTGCCAACTCTAAGGGGTCCGAATTTAAAAAACGGCCAAAAAAGTGTTTTTAAGGTTTTTTGTAGATATTACCACAAAAAGTAATAATTATCTAATTAAAGTCATCTAGGGTATATTGTTTCAGCACAAAATTTTTGAAAGAAGTACATTTTCAGAAATTAAATAGGCAGGTAGTGAATAATAATAAAGGAAATCTATTATGTAAATGGAAACCTTCGTAAGTAAAAATATTTTGTAGAAAATTTAAAATAATAAACCTAAAACGTTCCATATTTTAGCTTTCTAATTGTGTATTTATAAAGAATTTCAGGGAAAAAAGTTCAAGTAAATCCAGAAAAACCTAATATTTTTTAGGTAATAAACGTGTAAGCTTGGGCTTCACCGTTGAATTTAAGATTCTCGAGTAAGCCCGTTGAAAACCGATCCAAATATAGGTTGAGAGGCTATATTGACATAAATAATAGGTAATCTAAATTTAAGGAATTTATTGATAATTACCTGGTAGACAGCTGTAGCGGCTCGGAGGTAGCTGAAGGCTCTCAAAATCAAGGTAACACCTAAAGGGTTGATTACTGATAGTTTTCGAAATATTATTATTATGTCTGAAGGACGGAAGTTTGATTCCTGAAGGGAACTAAAAGTGCACGAAAAATGATACTGGTGCACGACGAATTTGCGCACGCACGAAAACAATGCGTCGCACTAAAATAATGTGATTTTCACTAAAATGGTGTGATTACACGAAAAGAGTGCGTTCACACGTAAACCTGTCTGTTACGGAATAAGGTGATTAAATGAAAAATGCAATTTGTACAATCTAATAGGAACGTTTTAATGAAATAAAGGAAATATGATTCTACGTTAAGTTTTCTGGCAAACAAAGTACAAGACATACAAATAAATGGTTTACATGAAATTCGTGCGTTTGATTTCTCCTTCCTCTTTCTCTTATTAACAACTTTACGACTGACTTTACTCAATTTCAACAACTTCTGACTCTTGTCTTGACTGACTGACTTTACTACTAAATTGTCTTTTACTCGACTATTACTTGTTTTAAATCTACACCATTCGAACACAACTATCATTGGCCAATGTACCTATAGATATTTGGTTTATAACACTCACAGCGTCGGGCCCCGTAGGAGATCCGCCGGTAGTGCGTTGAGAAGATCTCGGGGGATGGTGGTCCAAGCTGGATGTCACGAAGTCTTACCAGGTTGGACTGTGGGGGATGCTCAGATAATAGACTCGCGGGCGGCAGGGCTCTCACCGGAATATTATTGAGGGGTTTTCCAAAACTAACTTGCACAAGGGGGTCGATAACCGTATCTAGCTTTGGCAAGAGAGCGTGGATGATAGCTTCAAGGACTGGGGGGGTTATGGCCGCTCCACGCTGACTAGTTGATTTGTTTCTGGAGTCCCCACCCTCCAACGGCAAGTACTGCGCAGGGCTCCGCGGCGGCCCGTGATTGGCGGACGATGACGTCAAGGTGACATGAGCGCTTCTGGTGGTGGGCGCCTGAGATGGTGGTGGCGCCCCGGAGCGGGGATGGTGCAATGCCCGCTCCGATCTGCTGGCTTTCGGTGGTGGAGGAAGGGAGCATTGATGGTGGTTGCTCACCCCTTTACTGTTGGATCAAATCCGTGAGCGGGGGCTCACAAACGAAAAAACGAGTTCGTTTGCCAACTCTTGGGGTCCAAATTTAAAAAACGGCCAAAAAACTGTTTTTAAGGTTTTTGTGGATATTACCACAAAAAGTAATAATTATCTAATTAGAGTAGGTACTATATTGTGATTGAGCACACAATGTTTGATAGAAGTACATTTCGAGAAATTAAATAGGTAGTGAATAATAATAAAAGAAATCTATAAATAAATAATAAAAGAAAACCTTCGTAAGTAAAAATAGGTATTATGTAGAAATTTTAAAATAATAAACCTAAAACGTGCCCATATTTTAGCAGTATATTTATAAATATTAAGTATATATTATAATAAATTTATATTTATAAAAAATTTCAGGAAAAAAAGTTCAAGTAAATCCAGAAAAACGTAATTGTTGAAAATAACAACGTCTCCCCTACGATAATGACTTCACTGGAACAACACTGCGCCTCACTACTACTACTAGCTTGCTCTGGCGGGCTAATTATGAACTGGTTGTCTTTGTACCGATCTGTTGGAATAAGGTTCATGTCTGTAACTTTCTGTCGAAGTATGTCATTAAATTCAGTTTAAAACGACTTGATATTTCTTCGAATCTTCACACAAACTGAGGTATGTCATAAGAGGTAATATTCAAATATATTTGATTAACTAAATGCGCAAATATCTCGATATGAGCTCAGCTTGGCTTGCTGGCGGAAAGCAGGCTCAGGTAGTCTCTAGTTCATGAACTTTGGTTTCAATCCTTTATGTATTATTTTTGTTATGAATTTGGAATTATGGAAAACGAATGTACTGTCGGGCCCCTGATCTGAAAACGGTTGAACGTTCTAGTTAACTTATCTCCACTGGAGATAATCTAATCTTGACTGGAGATACCCAGTACTCTGTGGTTCTAGTTGTGGAAAGGAGGTGAATGTGGATGTTCTCAGGACATGGGTGCTGATGCTACCTTTTGGCACCACTAGGTGTCCAATAAAACGCTGACCTTCGATGATGGGTGCTGATGCTACCTTTTGGCACCACTAGGTGTCCAATAAAACGCTGACCTTCGATGATGGGTGCTGATGCTACCTTTTGGCACCACTAGGTGTCCAATAAAACGCTGACCTTCGATGATGGGTGCTGATGCTACCTTTTGGCACCACTAGGTGTCCAATAAAACGCTGACCTTCGATGATGGGTGCTGATGCTACCTTTTGGCACCACTAGGTGTCCAATAAAATGCTGACCTTCGATGATTTTTGACCTTCGATGATTTAAGACCTTCGATGATTTAAGACCTTCGATGATTTATGACCTTCGATGATTTAAGACCTTCGATGATTTAAGACCTTCGATGATTTAAGACCTTCGATGATTTAAGACCTTCGATGATTTATGACCTTCGATGATTTAAGACCTTCGATGATTTAAGACCTTCGATGATTTAAGACCTTCGATGATTTAAGACCTTCGATGATTTATGACCTTCGATGATTTAAGACCTTCGATGAATTAAGACCTTCGATGATTTAAGACCTTCGATGATTTAAGACCTTCGATGATTTAAGACCTTCGATGATTTATGAACTTCGATGATTTATGAACTTCGATGATTTATGACCTTCGATGATTTTTGAACTTCGATGATTTATGACCTTCGATGATTTATGATCTTCGATGATTTGTGTCCTGAGAACATGCCAATGCCAAATAGGCGACCAATAAATAATTTATTCAATTATTGAATACTGTTTTCATTCAGGTGGATTATTCTTCATTGGATGTCATACCACAAAGGGGAATGGTCTGTGGCCTGACAGTTTTTTCGTTAAAATGAAAGTCATTTGTTATTTGGTTTTAGAGATGGGTCGCTCATTAAAGATCCGGCTCTTTGAGCCGGGTCTTTCAGAGGAGCGAGTGAACCACGGGTCAGTAAAAAAGAACCGCGGCTCTTCGGATCTTTTGAGCTCAGTGCTGGTAGTGTTCGGTGAAGATCGGTTCTTCAAAAGAGCGAGTGAACTGCGGATCAGTAAAAATGACAAATGAATCGCGGTTCTTCGATCTTCGGAGATCCAGTCAAAATAAATGAACGACGGCTCTTCGATCTTCGGATCTTTTGAGCTCAGTAGAGTTGGGGAAAATTCGGACTTCCTCTTTTTCAGCTCACTGTTGCCAACCCATACAATAATTCAGAGGGAAAATACGATATAAATCGATCAAATAATACAATTTTGCGGAATTGTATCGTACCACCCAACTTGTCTCCAGTACCTACTCTGTGCGTACCACCACTTATGCATTATTGTATTTTTGGTCGTAAACTTTACCGTATTTTTCCAGTGTTTTCTGTGACCCACTTTCTGATTCTTTCCGTTGTTTTTTCTCCCTGTTTGATTTTTACATCATGATTTTTTGTGAGGAGCTTTCTGATACAAGTTCAAAAGGCAAGTAAAAGCACATCCTTATCTTACCATTATTATCAATATTGAAGCTTACATACTTATTGGTTCGTTTATTCTCTTTCACCTTGGTTACCTTAATTTTCTTGGTAGAATAAATAAGTATGTATCAAAATGTTATATTATGAAAATGTTATACCTACTAAAAAATTGGTTGTTTTTAATTGTGGTTTTGTAATTAGAGGCATAAAAAAATGCAGATTTCATATAAATAAATAAATAAGTATTAATAAATAATAATAATAATAAATTAATAATAATAATGAATAAATAAATAAATATTTTACCAAAAAAAAATTTATTTTAAGTATTACTCATTCATTGCTTTAATCGTGTTCGTTGTTTGTTCGTTGTCTTACTTGAGCATTGTTTTTCCTTGATTTTTTAAAGGATTTATTGAGCATCTTTATTGAACAAAAGCGCTTTTTGGGTTATTTTCAATAATGAACCATTGGAATCGAGCAATAGAAAAATTATTCCCTCCCGCCCTCAAAATTTGATGGTTTACGATTCAAGGTAGAGTAGAATCCAATAATCGAATAAAAATTTCCGGGCAGAACTAAAACAAACCGTTGTGTAACAATTTGCTGCATTTTTCATCGTATTTTCATCTCTACAATAAATACGAGCTCAAAAGAGCCAAAAAGAGCCACTGATCCGTCGAAAAGATCCGGATCTTTTGAGTGAGCGGAGCGCTCAGAGCCGTTCTTCTTGGTGAACCGTTTTGCCCATCTCTATTTGGTTTGATGATACTTTCTTTCACGTTAACGCAATGGCACATGTTCGCGTTACCTATAACGGAAGAAGAAGTGGGAAACCAGAAATGGGTGGACTCCATGTCCATGTCTGGTGATGGATGTTCCATAGCATACAGTGAGTGATAATCCATGCATTGTCGTGTGCTCCATGTCTAGTGATGGATACCACAAAGTATGTGAGTGAAATAATCCATGCACTGTTGTGGTGCTCCATGTTCGGTGATGGATGCTTTGAAGTCAGTAGGTACAAGTTTCGCCAAATTAAAATGGAGAGGAAGATCAAAAACCTAGAAAACGAATTTACTTTTAAAAGAAACTCATGACTGAGTTCGACTTTATAATTGCATGAAGTAAACATGAACTGGAGCTACCTGGATTCAAGCAGCAAATGGTCTGACAGGGTGAGTCTCATAATAAGCAGGAATCTATCGAAAAGCCCCTGCTATTCTGTTTCTCGAAAAAAAAAAAAAAAAAAAAACTTGAATAAGTACATGAGTTAATTTTTGGAGTTCCTTTATCTGGCTGTCATTACCTCCGCTCATCATTTGACAAGGTAATGGTGCGTTGTGAACGGTTAGCACACTCAGTTGTAAAGCGCAGTTACTTGGAGGGAAAGAGTTTACTCCAGTGCATACCAACTGTCATTTCGAAAAGAGGGAAAGAATGACCAGTGCTATCTGAGTGTGCTATCTACTTTTCCGCCCGTTTCAGCACCTTACAGCCTGGTTCTCCATTAAAACTCACCCTCTCAGAACTCATATTAAGTTTAATCTCAGTTAAATATTGAATTTCCGATATATTAGTTTTCAAACCCTATTTAAGAATACCACATTGATTGAATCAGTGTACCACATTGATAGAATCAATAATAAGATGAATTAGATACTGAATTTATTGTTCAAATAGCATGACAATATTATAATGACTAATGTAGGTACCTATACCTACAATAATGATTAGACTAAATTCTAATCTTCACTTTTATTTTAAAAAAAAAGACATTTTGATTATTTTGCTTAAATCAGGAAACACTTATGTTCCAGGTACTTAGTACTATGTTGACTATATTCATAGCTGAGTTGCTTGTGTCAATTACTCAATTCATTTGCTTGATCATTGCTGACGACGATGGGTTCAGCTGTGGCCGTGCGAATTCTGGCATGTGTCCCTGGGAATGAATCTCGGACCAGTTGTGGGGCCGTGAGTTCGAGGCTCGCCTCGGGAGCATATTTCCGGGTAAGCAGGTCGCAGTTCCCCCTCGTCCCAACCCAGGGCGGTGAGGCAATGGGAAGCCATGAGCGAAATCATCAGAACAAATTCTGATCTTCCCTTAGGAAGACAGCTGATGACGTCCGCGATGCCATGAATGACAGACGGACGAAAATCCAACCTGAAATGGTTGTTTACTTTACTTTACGTAGTAGTATGTTGAAAACAGTAGGTCTGCTAAGCAGTTCCTTATAACGAAAAACTAAATATTGATACTGTTACAGAATGATGTGCAATCGTTTGATGCAGACCAGAATCATGAACAACAATGAAGAAAACATGATTCTGGATGACATTAAAGGCAGTGAGGCCAGACGCTGATGTCTGCCTTCAAATAGATACGTGAATAATGCATTCTCAAAACATGCAGTTCTACATCCTTGTACATACATACTTGAACTTGCACGCGCCTAGTGCGTGATGATGTTTATTGAAATCAATCCATGTTTTCTCTTCCCTGCCTGACAGAAAGGTCTCAATTCAATTGTTCCACACTTAAAGTTGAGTCCCATCTGCCACGTCGTTGGATGTTTTCAATCTATAACTAACAATTTTTGATAACACCCATTTTCAGCCATTACCTGGTAGGTAGGTGGTATACTTGAGAAGTCCACAGGTTCAGTGTAGTTAACAGTTAACCTTGCCTAACGATCAACAATGTGTTGTGTGGACAACCTTGATGTTGGCAGACGAAGAAATCAATTCTGTGGAAGTCACAGAACTGGATGGATTGACTACAAGTTGCAAACAGGTATCCAAAATGATCGATCAGATTAATGTCGTTACTTTATAAATATTCAAATCGTTCGGTACTTTATTTAGTACCTGATTGGTTGAATTTTTCAGAATCTGTGCTATACATTATACGTTCTAGCAATTCCTATGTCTCGTTCGTTTGTTATGTGCAGCTGATGAATAGTGAGTTCTCTCCTTGAATGTGTGAGAAACACTCATTTCCTGACAATGAATTTGGTATGAGAAATGAAATCGAGACCGATATTCGTGACTCTGAAGAGGAAACAGGTGTAGTAGAAACCATTCTTAAAGATCTTTGTTTCAGGTGAAATGAAATTAAGTCCGATATTTGTGGTTTTGAAGAGGAAAGTGACGAAACAGGTGAAATTAAATTCATTCCAATATTCAAGGCTCTGAAGAGGTAAGTGACGAATCAGGTCTTGTAGAAACCATTCTTGAAAATGTTCATTTCAGGTGAAATGAAATTATGTCCGATATTCTTGGCTCTGAAGAGGAAAGTGACGTATCATGTTTAGTAGAAACATTCTTGTTGATGTTAGAGTATCAGGTAAAATATCATTGTATTCTCAAGGATGAAGTAAGCAAATCATCAATGTGTTTATTTTATTAACTGTAGCTCTGTTATAACGATAACACGTCTGATGGAGTCATTGATCAATCAGTCACTTTGAAAATGAAATCACTCTTGATGTGTTGAAACATGTACACTTTCATTAAAGTTTCTGGTGGGTGGCTTCAAGCTTCCCATTGATGATGCTTTTATTGCTCCGAAAAATGCAATCATGCTTGAAATAAAGTGTCCATTTGAAACTGAAGAAGTAGGCTCTACAAATTTAGTAGTTCCTGGTGTAGGAGGGGGAAGATAAATCATTATGAATGTACTGTAAATCTCATTACTCCTCAGGAAAGAGGAGCTACTTGACTTGATAACTCAATTGGCTTGCTCTTCTCTCCACAAACAAGTAAAGAGTGGTTAGATGTAAAATCAACGGCCGTTGGCTGGTTTAATGAACCAGTTCCCAAGAGAGATTGTCTGGATTGGTGACTGTCCAAAGGTGGTGTCGCAGGTATTGATAGCCTTTTGGGTTGGGCTATTGATGAACCCTCTCCACTTAAGCGTAGAGTAAAAGTAGCAATCATCATTCGTTGAAATTAGAAATCAGCAACCGTCATCAGCTGATGACGACCTGAGATGGTTGTTTACCTTCTCTTGGTTAGGCATAGAAAGACACTTTCTTTTTCACTGAGTCTATAGTATCTTTGAGCAAATAAGAAAAATAAAGATGATAACTTGGCACTGTTAGATTTCATTGCATTGATTTGAAAACTCAAGGGACCAAATGCCAAAATAAGAAAAATTAAGATAGATGATGTTTAGAATTAAGGACCATTGACAATAAAAGTACAAAAGGAAAAGTGTTCGATCCTGCACATCGCGTATATTGCTGAATGACTGAATAGAGAATTAGAATAATAGATCTGAGTCAACCTTGTATCATCAGGAATTTCTCCATGATATCTTTTCTACTTTGGGACTTACGTCTTCAGCTATCCTAAATTCGTCAATAGGCTCCTTTTTCTTTTTTGAATATGTTTATTGGTAAACTACCTACACTAGAGTACATTCATAAATTGGCTGTTAGCATTATGTTCTTTATAATCAATCCTGAAGCTGATTGTGTTTGCTACTGGAATGTGGGGATGCTAGGCAATGTAATTCAATGTTGTTCAGTTCACCAGTCCTTACCAGATAACCTAACATTAAAAATATCACTTAACTTCAAAGTAATGAACTGTTAGGCTTGCCCCTTCCACCTTATTTGGAAGTCATCAATTCACCTGATGTCAATCAGCGGATTGAAGCAATTAATTTATAACTTGAACAATTCAGACAGAAGTCTACTTGAAAGACTCGTCTAATGTCTCGATTCAATTATGGTGTCGCCTCATGCCACCTCAGACAGGGAGTTTAATGAACTGTCTGAATTTTTAATTTTCCACTAATATCTCGACGTTCAGATGTTCAGTTTATTTAATGTTGATAATGTAATTAGCATAACTATCAGGATGTCAGTCTAAAACTTGGTTTCGCCAGTACGACTTCCAGGTTTGCATGTCTACCTGGGAAAATCATGCAATCACGTTAATTTATGTCAATTCTAATCTGGTAGGCACTGTTGAACAGCAACAGCAACGTCTTATTCTTATTAGGTCGTGCTTTAGGAACCCTCTGATTCGGAAAAGCCAGAGATTATAATCTGAAATGTTTTTATGGATAAGGGGACTGCATTCAGAAAATTTGAATGTGTGCTGTTCTGCAAAATTAGTTAGAAAAATAGTTCTTCGTTATTACATATGAGAAACTCGGGTATATTGGCCACTTGGGGCAGTAAATGCACACATCAGCTAATGTGGGATTTTGGTGTGTTGAAGTTTGTTGCATTGTCTACGTGGTCAGGAATTGTAAGGGGTTTTATTCTCAGTCATAATGGAGAAGGAAATGTTTTGTTGACGTACGTTATTAGTAGGATTGTAGTTAAGAAGGATTTTCACGATGCTGGCAACTGCGCCATAGCCAGCCACAGTTCTCCAATTATTTTGACGTGCCATTTGGCGAGATTGGTGAACTGATAATTTTTCTTTGTCACCTGGAATTTCTATTGGCTTCATTTTGTGTGGGAGCCAAATTTTGTATCTATTCATGGCTTATCCTAATTTATAAATACGTGCATGCTATCTATTGGCACACTCCCTGACATTCTGTCTTTGCATTTGCTTTGTAAAAGACAATTTAACTTCTCTCATAAATATTGGGGGACAGTGATTCGAATAAGGAGGTATCCATACGGACAATTGACCTAGGATTGATTTTCACTGGGAATACAAATTATCTAAATCGTGTTGGAAATCAAATTCTGACGTTCTTAATCTCTCCATAATGTTACTGTGGACGTCAACAACAAACGTTTGATATAATTTCGAAAAAAAAAAGTAATAATTTCCCAGTGGGTGGTATTTTTGTTCACTATAATATTCAGCTCACTACCCACTTTGTAAAATTTTGTCCTGACTTAGTATATTACAAGATGTTAATACTTTGTTAGGTTTCAAAAATAAGTGGGTTAAGTGGTTTCCCTGTTTGAAAAGTTAGCTAGTCTGAAAAATATGATTAAGAACGTTCAAAATCTAGACTTGATACCTGCTCTTTTGGAACGATTGTGAGCTAGTTGTTATGCTTGCTAAGTCGGTCGAGTCTAACTCTTGAACAGATTATCAAATTCGTATAGTATTAAAAAAAAAATCACTTGGATTGACATTTACAACAAACTTGTTGACATAGCCACTAAAACCCCCTTAAAGGAATACAATTAAGAACTTTCAAAAACCTTAAGCCAGCTAATGTTTAAAAAAAAAATTGAGATGTAAATGTTGTAATCCAATAATGACTTAATTTCAGTCCGAATTGTTTGTATAATCTTTGAATGAATTTTAGACATGTGCATTATATGACCAGAACGACATCTAAAAACAGGGTGCTTTGAAACAGCATCACCTATATGGTATCAATGGATTCAAGGCAGCAAAGTGAAGACTTTCTTCTCTTCAACCTTGCTGCAACTCTCTGCACCGCTCTTCACTCATATGATGGGGCGCTGTCTTCCTGAGACATCTGCCCTGTCTCCATTCTCTGCGTGTTGCCGTTGGGAGGGGGTGTTGAAAATAACAACGTCTCCCCTACGATAATGACTTCACTGGAACAACACTGCGCCTCACTACTACTACTAGCTTGCTCTGGCGGGCTAATTATGAACTGGTTGTCTTTGTACCGATCTGTTGGAATAAGGTTCATGTCTGTAACTTTCTGTCGAAGTATGTCATTAAATTCAGTTTAAAACGACTTGATATTTCTTCGAATCTTCACACAAACTGAGGTATGTCATAAGAGGTAATATTCAAATATATTTGATTAACTAAATGCGCAAATATCTCGATAGTAATATTTTTCATGTAAAAACTTTTTTTTTTGCGGAAAAAGTCAGTTACTTCCGATTTTAGGTATAAGAGCTTTTTTATCTAACAGTAGTGCTTAAGTATGTAAATTACTTGTTAGTTCAACAATATACCAACAGAATGAGTAAAACAACTAGCTACTAAATTCTCAAGTATTTAGGTTGGTAAAATGAGTTTAGTGGTGTTGGCACCCCTGTTCTTATCAGTTTCCAGCCATTATCGGGCTGAGTTTGGGTTTGACGGTGGTCGTGGAATGTGTGGTTTTCGTTGCGAAATTCAATCAAATCCGTGTGTTATGGAGTAACTTCGATCAACCAATATGTAAGTACATAAAAATACATCATTCTAAAAGTTATTTCATTCTTCGCGATCAATCGCCACCTTTGATTTTCGTCGTTTTGTAGCCCACGTACAACGTCGCAGTTCCAGTCTTCCTTCCTGACTAGTACCCACTTCCTACACGACTCCGAATACGATACCCAAGTATTTCAGTTCAAATTTGTAGTAATAAACTTCCAATAGTGAAAACCTCATTAACCCCATGTTGACCATCAAGGTCGTTCATCAGAATCTTGCTGTCGAGAAAGATAAATTTGTTGCAATATTATCTTTTCTAGATGAGTCACCTACTACTTGAAGTTGTCAATCGTTCATTGCACGATTATGTTGATTCGTAAGTCATGAATAATCTAGGAAAGAATCTCGGGAGTTGAGTGGAGTATGACGGTCTCATTGAGTTGAAATATTTTGTCCAAGAAATCTGTATCTGGCCCCCCACCAAAGTTTTGTAAGTTTGAAAACAACATCTCTGGGAAAAATCACTCATCCTATGTTAGAATGACACCGCTATTGTTTTTAACCCTTACTTTACAGGGTGCTTCAAGTCGAATAAAAAATACGCCAGGAATCGATTCTACAACTAATTTGCAGCAACTTTTCCCCTCCATCACTTTTTCTTTTAACCTGCTCAAAATGCCAATTTTTTTCACTTTGAAGTTCTTTTTCGAGTTTTACAGTCATTAAACTAAAATTTTTATAGTCATAACTTTCTCATTTTCCACTCAAATTCAAATCTCATTACCTACTAGGTACGTTGTAAAGAGTGTTGAATCTCCCAAACTCTTGGGAGTTCCAGAAAAAATGTACACTAGAAAATTTCTAGTAGGTACATTTTTTCTGAAACTCCCAAGACATTTAATGTCATTCTACCTCAAACTTGAAAATTTGTCAATTTCTGTGTTTTTTTTTCAAACATTTTGGTGCTTTTTTCTGCTGAAATGCGGTTCTTTTCCAGAGGCTGTGAAAAGCTTAAAACATGTTCCATTCCATCAGCTTTCCAACGGTAACCCATTGTATAGGATTATTATGAAATTTGAGGGGGAAAAATTGTGTTTTAATGCAAAAACGTTAGTTTTTTTTAAACGAAAAGTGCTTTCCTAAAACTGGCTCCCGTGTTTGGAGTGCAGATTTTGTACTTGGCGGCAGACTCGATTGACATTTTTCTATAAAATAATTGCTAAGACCGCGCTGAGCTTGTTCAGGTCATGTTTCAAAGGGGAGGAGTCAAGCTGTGCCAAGCAGAGTTGGGCAAAAATTAGTTCTAAAACTAAATGAGTTCTTAAGTGGAACTAAAAACTGAAACTATTAGTTTCAGTTCGACTTTCGAAAGTAACTTTTGGAACTGAATTAGTTTTAGTTTCAACTGCTGAAACGACAACTAGTTTAGTTCCAAAAGTTAGTTTCGAAGTTGCGAATAAAAACTAAGTAGTTTCATCTTTTATTGGTAGTTTCGGAACTGAAAATAAAACTAAATTTTTTTTCCTCGCGTTTTTTTTCTTACTGGTTTGAAGGGGATATGTGTTTTTGTGTGTGTTTCAACGAAATATGGGTGCTGGGTGCGAACAAGTACCTTTTTTCAGGGTTGTAGAAGAATAGATTCAGGTTTGCTCCTCTTCCCACCATTTTGAGTTGAACATCAATCGTTTTCAGAAACTATCGAAGCATTGAGGGTGATGAGTCATTCATTACGTCTGGATGAAAAAAATGAATATTTTATTGAATTGACAAAACCGTTCGAAAAATGGAATACAGCGCAGAAGAGTCATGAAACAATGGAAAACGACATAATGAAAAGATAAAATGATTATAAACTCAAATCAGGTCTGCTGTAAATTAGTACGACGCTTTGCAAATTTCTATTAAAAAAAATTAAAATTTGTTGCAAAAAGCAGAAATTTGAAATTGCCGAAAAAAGTTCACAGAATGCAAATTAGAAACATATTGTTTAGTAATGCATGCATTCCAGGGGACGTCCCATTGGATAAGCATTAGATCAGTTTAACCAGTTGTTAAGTGATAAAACTGTTTCACTCGATGTAATTTATTTATTACTTTAGGCAAGAAATACTGACCCCCCCCCCCCCCACCATTATCCACCTTAACATTTCTAGCGGCGTGGGAGCCTCGAATCTGAAGAGCATTTTAAAATCCATGATCTACGATACCCAACATGCGAATTCGAGTTCACCCCCCCCCAACCACCACCCAACGCCAACAATGGTGCCAGTCTGGCACCAAAGCGGAAATACCTCGTAACATTGAACTTTCATCTATTAGTTTTGGTAGGCAGTCCGTCGAGGTTCACATCCGTATTCAAGGTGAACCACAAAAAAAAAATACACGAAATAAGCGGTTTATGGCATCATGGCACCATCTCCTGGCACCACGGTGGCACCACTATTAGTTCCATGGTGGTACAGAGAATAACTCATGAAAATCCGGAGGTATAATGAGAATTTTTCCTCAATTTCAAAGCTTGGGTACAATTAGTAAGCAGTAAAGGAACCGAAATATTGAAAAATCGGATATTTTGTGAATATTATCCCCCCACTCACCCCCTCCCCGTGCGAATTTTGGTACTCTGGTAAAATCATGTACAACTCGGAAGTTATTTGAGTCAAACAAAAAAGAAACACACAAATCGGTTGGAAATTGAGGCCTGGGCAGATTTTACAAGATTATGCACGCAAACGCACGTTTTTCAAGCATTTACCCCCCCTTTCCCTCTCTTAAAAAGCGAAATCCAAAATTCCGGCGCCGTAGTGCACAACTAGATAGTATTCCGCGTGAAACGAAAAAAGAACCACGAAAATCGTTGGAGAACTAAGGCCTGGGCAGAGTACACAAGATTATGCCCAAAAACGCACGTTTTTCGAGCATTAACCCCCCCTTTCCCCCCCTTAAAAGGCAAAATTCGAAATTCCGGCGACGTAGTGCACAACTAGATAGTTTTCCGCGACGAACAAAAAAAGAACCAGGAAAATCGGTTGAGAACTAAGGCCTGTGCAGAGTACACAAGATTTTGTTACACACACACACACACACACACACACACACACACACACATACACACACACACACACACACACAGACATACACCTATGGTTTTTTTCGCGGATTTGGATTCAGAATGGTCTAAAACGGATTACTGTGTGGTTATTTTTTTTTTCTGTTGAGTGTTGTCCAACTTCACCCCAGATCGATCGCATAAGGACGCCCAAGTCTTACTGTGGGACGTCCTAAAAAAATTAATAAATAGGAATCTGGAATCTTTTCTTGTCAAACTTAAAAGGGTACTGCCTGACACCTACTACAGAGTCATCCAAAGTTATTTATCCACCAGAACTTATGCTGTGAAATACCTCCATGCCCAGTCCGATGCTCACCTCGTAAAATCAGGTGTTCCACAGGGAAGCGTCCTTGGACCTGTCCTGTATACCCTATTTGCAAGTGATATGATGATGTCCTCATTGCCCATTTTGCTGACGATCAGGCTGTCCTGTCTCAGGCCGAAACAGGTGAAGAAGCCCACTCCAAGCTACTCAATTATGCAAATCAGGTCTGTAGCTGGTCCAACAAATGGAGAATTAAGCTCAACCCAGATAAGTCCGTATTGATGTGCTTTACCCAGAGACGGAACTTCAATATCCCTCCTTTTGAACTCCAAGGTCGGGTAATGGCACTCAAGACTCAGTACGATATCTTGGGTTGACACTAGATCCGAAACTCACGTGGGCTCCACATATCAGCGAAACGGTCGTCAGAGTTAGAAGAAGAATTGGCCAAATCAAATGTCTCCTCGGCTCACCCCATCTCTCCTTGGATCTGAAGCGTCTGCTATACCTCTCACTTGTGAGACCCTTGTGGCAGTACGGCTGCGCTATATGGAGCTCAACGTGCGACACTCAGTTGAAAAAAATTCAAACTGTACAGAACCGAGCCATCAGGATTCTTACAGACTGCCCATGGTTCATACGTAATGAATGCCTCCACAACGACCTGGAAATACCCATGGTTAAAACCATCCTCCTAACCTCATACAGACAGCTCGCCCTAAGTATATCAGGACATCCTAACCCAATAGTGAGAGAAATCCTGGAAGACAGACGTCCCGAACGGGCTACACGACGCCTAAAAAGAAAATGGCACTCAGACCTACTGTAGCCCTACTGAACCACTGACCCCACTTACCCCAGCGACCTACGTAGCCCTCTAGTGTGCAGATACGTTGTATATACCCTTATTATTGTAATTCGAAATTCTACCTAATTGTTATCATCTTCTTATATGTTATGGTGGGCTCCTCCTCCCGAAGCTGACCTTCCTCTTTGTCGGAAGACACAGTATTTGCAAAGGAACAACACTTCCGAATTGTAAACTAATTTTATTACCTGAAGAAACTGTACTATTTCAGAAACGGAACTCGAGTTAGCGATACTCCCCCTCGGACAGTATTTACTACAAATTTGATATCAAAATGATCACATGACACCTCAAAGGTTCACACTCAAGCGAGCTACAACGATAACTGTTCCAACAGAACTAAAGGAGGGCTTAACAGGTGCGCCCTCTCTTCTCTCAATAGTTTCAAAACCTGTCACGAGGGGATTTACGAGCAGCTTGTGGCGACACTACTGTGTTTTCGAGTTTCAAATAATAACAATTGTTTAAAATAACAATGTCAGTAAATCTGATGATAATGCAAGTGAAATGGAAAACGTTCAATCTGGTTCAATCAGGGTTTCAGTCTTCGTTTTCATCAATCCATCACATATATCTATCTGTTATTGTTAAAATGAATTAATTACCTACGTGTCTCAGCTGCCAAAGGGCAGACTGAGTTCCTCATGTTACATGTTATTTATTTATATATTCGTAGGATTAGCAAACTTGATAGTGTTATACACAAAAAGTAAATAAATGAAGGAAAAAAAAAGGAATCTGGAGTTTTGCTGGAAGTGTCCCTACTTATACTTAGGGTGTTCGGAGAGGCAGTCCGGAACCAGTTCGGAACCAAACCGGAACTGGAGGGGGGGGGGATAGAGGCGAATGGACTCCTCTGGGCTCCTCCGAACAGCCCAGGACCTCTGAACGTTCAGGACTACCTCTCCGAACAGACCATTAGGTAGATTTGCCTTGAGAACAACGCGCATTTCATTTTTGTAAGGATTGGTCCCGTTAGAATCAAAGTTTTCAGTCATGAGATTATTAATTTCACGATTCAGTCATGAGATTATTAATTTTACTTTCGAACACATCCCCTTCAAATTAGTAAAAAACGAGAGGAAAAACATTTAGTTTCATTTTTAGTTCCAAAACTACGAATAAAAGATGAAACTACTTTAGTTTTTATTCGCAACTTCGAAACTTAAAACTAACTAGTTAAATAATTTTAATTCAACTAAATTTTTATTCGAAAAATTCCAACTTTGGTGCCAAGTGTGGCCAACTTAGGGAAAAAGGTGTAAAAGGTAGGACATTTTGTCGTATTCGATCTACGAGGGTCACTCAATAAGTAAGGTCTCCACTTTTCAAAAAATTCGAAAATGTTCCATTTTAGTACTTCAACTTGACTATACGATGTCATTCTGAAGTCTTTCCGTTCCAGTTCGATACAGATAAAATTCTCTGCATGCTCTCTCAATCAGCGGTAGATTTCCTCCTTGAACCTACTGCGCACAATCTTTGTTGAACACAAACTTTTGGTGAATGGTGATGATGGTGTGAATTGATTTCTCAGAAATTTCAGAAAGCAATGCAAATTTCACATTGAGTGACACGACTGTCCCCACTTAGAAACTACTCTGCAAAACCTTGGTAGTATGACTAATCAAGGCGGAGGCGAACAATAAATTTTCCAACTTTCCGAGCTGGAACTGAGTTTCTCGCAAATTGGAAATACGATTGAATCGAAGATTTTGAGATTGGAAAAACGATTGAATCGGAGGTTTTGTGATGGTGTGGATTGCTATTTGTCATGAAATCTGGATGATCCGAGCAGCCACAAAAACTCGTTATGTAGGTACCCCCTCGCCAGACATCACCTTCACGTTCCATCGGCTTCGTCCGTATTTGGCAGGTTCGTCGGCTGTTACAGACGCGGGACTCAGTAGGTGGACCTTTTACGTAACGCCAGCCACGTTTGTCATCCCTATTAAGGTGCCCGTCCACTAGGTCGACAGCGCGGCGCGGCGCGGCGCGACGCGGCGCGACGCGAAAAAAAATTTCTAGAAATATAATGGGAAATGAATGGCAGCCCGTCCACTAGGTCGACAGCGCGGCGCGGCGCGGCGCGGGTCGAAACTTTTTCGCAATCTGTCGCTCTCCAGACTTCTGGAGCGCGGCGTCGCGCCGCGTCGCGCCGCGCCGCGCCGCGCTGTCGACCTAGTGGACGGAGGGCGAAGCGAAAAATTGTCGACCTCGGTCATTTTCGTAAGTGTTCGGCTTTCGTATACGAGGCTTAATCATGTGTGAAGCTCGAAAAACTTCCCCCTCGACATTCTAAAATAATTTATAAACTTTTGCTCGTCTCTTAGCAAATCTTGGAACAGGTGATTGTGCTCCCCCAGGTCCATCCTCTTTATTGGATGGACCTAAACTCTTCTCCTTTTCCCACCGATTTGGTCCTCTTCTTCTGCTTCCAAAGCTGCAACTAAAATGAACATTTCTTCTTCGTCGTCCGATGAAGACATAATATCTATGCCCCACATTTTCCTGAGAAGGCACCTTCTCAGGCGTGGCGAAACGGCGGGTCGAAAAATTTTATCCGCTCCAGTGGACGGAGCCTAGGAATTTCGCGTCGCGCCGCGTCGCGCCGCGCCGCGCCGCGCTGTCGACCTAGTGGACGGCCAGCTTTAGGTATCAACTTTATTTTTCTACGCCTACCGAGATTGGACGCCCGGATGCTGCTGTGAAAATATTCCATTTACAGGGAAAGAAATGTACGCTCCTGTACCTACCCTCAGAAAATTAGAGTTTACAGCAAGACTAAAATGATAACCTCCAGAAAACTGATATAATACAGAATAGGCCCCCATTATGCACTAGGGATGTCCCCAAAGTATCGATACATATCGATACTTTTTTTTCCAGTATCGGAGGCGATACTTTCTTATATCTCACATTTTATCTGTTTCAACACCTACGACATGAAGGTACCTACTTGACAGTACAAGTATCTAGGTAGTATCTACGAATAATCTACGTAGATTATCCAGCTCTCTGTGATAACCTGCTGTCCTCCATAATAGAGGAAGGACCACCAAAATGTTAACCCAAACAAGTGCCTAAACAAAAACAAGTTTTAAATAACAAAATGAGTGATTAATTGTTTTGTTCATTCTATATTAATTATTATCCTCGTGATGGAGAGATTCACACTGATGGAGAGAAAAATAAACGACCATTTCATTCATTTTTGTGAAAGTATCGATACTTTTTGATACTTTCTAGATGTATCGATACGATATTATATCGATACTTTTGAAGTATCGGACATCCCTATTATGCACTGAATGGATCACGTTGAATGTAAAACTAAGGAAAATTATGGTGTCCGAATCATTTGGTACTTGTGTCATGGATGGTCATGGATACTTGGTACAATGATGGATAATCAGCAGATCCATCATTATCCCGATCACTTCCTAAGGTCTCTTCCTGACTAGGGATGGGTATTGATACTCGATATGTCAAAATATCGATACTTTCGTACCGATACTCGATATTTTAGTATCGATACTGTACTATTCGATATTTTTGGATATCGATACTTTGGATCCGATATTTCTAAATGTCGAATATCGATACTGTTCTCGCGGAAAATTCAACATAATAGCTAAAAAAAAAATGAAGAAGGAGAGAGGCTTTTGGGTTATTACTCTGGTTGCATAAATAAGTTCTATATCGTGGAAAAAATCACTCTATTTGGACTCTTGATAGTGAAAAATGGATGAAAGTTGTTGAAAAAATTATTTTTCTTGAGAAAAGGAGGAATTTCACCATGTCGGAATTTCCTATTTTGACCCCAAAATCGGATTCAGCACCTCTAAAAACCCCCTAAGGCAAACTTTCAGCCCGAACTTCCTAATTTACGAATAAAAAAAACAGTGTAGAAAATACGAATGTTTAAAAAAACCGGGAAAATGACGTCATGCTGGAATAGTTCATTTATGGCCGCTTGAAGCGCTGAGATCGAGAAATCCATAGTCCCCTGATGCAAAATTTCATGAAACAGTAAAGTTCGAAATCGAAAAACTGAAGAAAAAAAAACAGAAAAAGCGAGATGGGGAAAATTAGGTTTCCTCTGTTTTTGTTTGATAACTTTTCTCTTAGAAAACACGATTTCGTCGTCCCAATGGGCAACACTGGGAGGAGACAGCGATCCGAACAGCCCAATCAGCGAGCGTTCCCGCTGCACGTCTGTTTTCCCGGTTGGTTTTGAAATTAAAAATTTTGATTGTCTCCCAAAAATAGCAGGAGACTTATTTTCCGA
Source organism: Apolygus lucorum (assembly GCA_009739505.2). Lineage (NCBI taxonomy): Eukaryota > Metazoa > Arthropoda > Insecta > Hemiptera > Miridae > Apolygus > Apolygus lucorum. The sequence continues at coordinate 51,209,661 of CM019168.2, forward strand.
AATCAGCCCGATTTTCATCTATCCCACACCATTAACTATTCAGGAAAAATGCAAACAGAAATCGGTGAAATTCCTCATTGGATAACATTGTTAGTTTGTGACTCTAAAGTATCGATACTCGATATTTTAAAATATCGATACTCACGCCCAACGATACTTGAGATATCGATACTCGGATACGATACAGTATCGATACAAAATATCGATACTTTTATAACGATACCCATCCCTATTCCAGACTTTGCACTTTAATCACGCTAACTCTAGAATGAACAGGAGAGAAAAAGGATGTTTCAGGTAATCTGACTTTCTCTCTGCTTCCAGTGGTACCTACCAAAGAACTGTGAATGAGAACTGTGATGGTTGATGGTACAAACAAAATTTAAAAAAAAAGGAAAGAATTTACGGAGGGGGTGAACACACGCTCAATATACAAAATATACCCAGGCTACGAAAAAAAGTCTGCCAAGTGGGTGGGGCACATAGCTTCAGCGTATCCATAACCCGATTGTATGGATGATCCGATGCATAGTACCTAGTTAATCTCAAAACATCAATCTCTAAGTACCTTGCTCTTTCCCTTGCACTTCCTATGCAATCTCATAGGGGACCATACACCCCCCTTTTGTGGGGGGGGGGGGATCTACACGTCAACCCGTACCCGCACAATCTCAGAATATTGTTGGCAAGTGCAGAAGTTATGGTTGTTACAGGGATTTCCCCTTGCGCATGCGCACAGAATACTTTCAATTTTGGGGCCCTGATTTTCATAGGGGCCCATCTCCACCCCAACTCGCATAATTTATTCCTGCAAATTTCATCGAAATTAGATGGGAAATGTAGAAGTTATGGCTGTAACAAGGATTTCACGTTTGCGGATGCGCAGCGGATACTATGAATCCATAGTATGATCATCGGGTGATGATTTTCATAGGGAACCATCTTCACGCCAATCCGCACATTCCCCGAAAAGTTCATCGAAATCGGATGAGAAATGTAGATGTTATGGCTGTAGCAAGGATTTCATGACAGACAGACAGACACGGAACCAAAATTGTTTATGAAGGCCTGAAACGTAAAACACGAGTGGAAATTTTGAATTTGGATAAGCTTTTAATACACAAAATATACCGGCTAGGGGGAAAAATTAAAACAAATTTAGATAAATAATCGATTTAATTGACAATTTTGATCATTCAATTTTAAAATGCAATTTACTAAATTCCCCAAGGTTTGTCACAAATATAAACGTAAGTACAATAACAATTCGTTAAATAAGTACTGTTCTGTTCCTATAGCGGTGGAAATAAAAAGTGTACTTTATGATAGTGCAAGTTGAATACTTTGCTCTATGAGATGGACGAGAAGGAAGTACGAAAATTGCAGAAGTAGCATTGATTGTGACAATAGTGCTGTGCTTGAGAAGTTTGCTGCTCTGCATCTAAAAACGGTACGAAATCGGTGTGCCGTTTGGAAGCAGCTCAGCTTGTAGACGAGACGAACAGACAGGTGAAACTAGGCCGATTTCCAAAAGAATTGATGAAAAGCAGAGAACTGTCAAGGCTCTTCCATCCAGAATATCAGTAGAAATTTTCATGTGAAGTTCAAGCGAAGATGGGACTTCCTTCGAATTCAATCCCTGAAAGACGAAGCCCATACTGAAGTATTTTGAGTGAACATTTCCACACTTGTAACTCGAAAATTGATAAAATGAAAAAGAATTTCGACGAAATGAAAATCACCTACGGCGATACGTCTAGAAGAGAAGTGTCTGCTTGTAGGCCGATAGATGGCGGTACTTGTACGACCAACCACCCAATGGATGGATCACCTGATGTTTGAGATTCAAAGGGGAGCTCCGAGACCAAAAGAATTCACATGGAAGCAGGAAATCTAAAATTTCTCCACGCTACATCACGTATGCTCCAAACAGTTCAGAAGAAATTTGTGGAAGTAGAAACGCTAGAAAATCAGTCAGGAGTGAAAATGGAATTCACCCATTTCATCCAGTTACATTCATCTACGACCCGTCTTATTGCATCTTTTTGAAAAGCTCTCCGTTAGGAAGAGTAAAACAAACAACAAAAGAAAAAACCACGAAAGTTTCCCATTCATTAATTTGGTAGAGTCTGGTATTTCGATCAAAATGTATTTCTCAAAGTTGGTTTAAAAATATAAAATAAAAACCGCTCCGAATTCCCAACACCTTCTCATAAATATGATACACGAAATGCACGTATGCTGTCGCTACCTGCATGTAGGCTGAATGCGGCAAGAAACTCTATTGGTTGGTGGGGGCCAATATTGTTTAATGGACTTCCTTATAAGATTAAGTTGAGATGTCCAGACGTTGTGTGATTTTGGATCAATGATTGAACGAGACGTTGTCAGTCACACATAGTTTTATTTCGTATTTCTACAGGGGACCGGTTTCGGACGTTATGCCATCATCAGCCTCTGCAAGTAACAAATGAGGCTGTCAAAATACTTATGGTAATAATAGTAACATAACAAATTTTTGAATTAGAAGAACCGAAACAATTGTAATGCAAGTAAATAGTGATTAACATGAATGAATATGAATGTTTAAATTGTAAGGTATGGTAGCAGAAGGCTATGAAAAATGTATGGTAAACTAAGGCTGTGGTAAAAAGGGCGTGAATACAAATTTTTGAGTGTTAGAAAAGTACAATAGGTAGATAATGAATTTGCTTACTGGTTCGCACGTTCCTTATAAGATTCAAAATTTGGGCTGCCTGTAAGGGTATTGTTTTGAGTAAGGCGCCTAATGACCTAGATGAATACTTTGACAAAATTACAAAATTTTAAATTATATGTTCTACTTGATATTTATGACGTGCATCTGACGGAGGATGTTTTATAAAAGTACTCTGTTCAAACCATGCTTAATTTTATTATACTAGGTTAGTTCTGGTAGTGATATTTTTCTGTGATAATAGTGTAACTGTATTGTGATGTTAGAATTAAGGTACCAAGGTGCATTTTTAATCTGACTGTGTTTGCAGAGTAATATATTTTATATGAGTGTTATTTTTTTAATATCTAATTATTGTTGAATTTGAAATTTGTTACTTCTCAGTTTTTATTCTCGTAGTCACTCGAAAAATTGTTTAATTTACCTATTTACCTGTTATCCTGTTCACATCTTGTTGCATAAATACTTTTTACCTATTGTACCTACCGAAATCTGACTATTGAAATACCATTATTGGTTTTGTTCAATAAAAAAACGTCATTCATTCATTCATTAATTCATTCATTGGTTTGAATTCTTTTGTTGCAGGCAAGGGACGATGATGGACTTGTCTCACAGCCTCACTCTTAACGAGGAGGCCCTCAAGCAGATTCCTCCAGAAAAGAGGAAAGTGTTCGTCTTCGAGTGGCTTCGCTTCCTCGATAAAGTTCTCCTCGCCGCTCAAAAGGTAAGTCCGTTTCCGACATCTTCTTCATTTTTTTTTTGAATTTGGAAAATCAAAGGAACCTAGGTCCTACTGAGTACCTACCATTATTGTTAATGTATATGCATACATCCCATTAACATAATGTTGAGTAGTATTCTTCCATAATATGTGATCTTATGTTTTAAAAATCTACGCTGACTACATGAAAATGTAGTGTGTTTGTTGGTTGTGCTGAGTGCACAATGCCGTAAGTAGGTACTCCCGAAAAAACCTTTTCAGTATTCCTACTTGTGTGCGAAAGTATGGATTTAGTGAAATTTGACATTGTCTTTAGGAACTACTCAAGTGAGAAAAGGGAGGAGGGGGGATTAGATAGGAGATTCGACTACTGGCTCGAAACGTCTTAGTTAATAGGATCAAACCTGAAACGAAACCGTTAATTGATGGTGTTGTGGTAGTTAGGATGAACACCCGGCCCCTAGGTAGGGGAATTTACTGATGACGATGGGAGAAAAGAGGCAGGCGTCTGATGTCTTCTGCCTCACAAAAGTGCACATCCGGTTAGGGATGTCAGATTCTTCAAAATGAATTGATTTATGTCGAATCGATCTTTAAGAAAAGAATCTAAAAAAATCAATACAATTTTTTAAAAAAGTATCGATTTTTTCAAGAATCGAAGCAAAAGTCATACTCAAGTAAAATTACCAAAAGCTGGAGTTAACTTTTGATCCCTATTTATGCAAAGTTTACTTAAATTCTATTAATATGAAAGATGCAGGTAGTTGGATTTGAAACTTTATGTTTTGTTAAGACAAGTTATGTCACGAAAAAGCTGTATACCTCCTTTGTAAATTATTAATCAACTAATTCTTCTTCGTAAACTGGGGATGAGAGAATGACGTCACGAATTATCGATAGGTTGAGGTGGGGTTTATAATTTTGTGATCATTAGATTGTAATAATCAATGATCTTCATAAATTTCCTCCCTCATTGAGGCTGTGTTGGTTGTTGACTGTAATTTTTTCCCTTAATGAGCTAATGAAAATAATCGGACCGATTCTCGAATTTTTGAATCGATTCTCCGATTCTTCAGGAGAAAACAAATAATCTAAAAATATCTAGTTTTTTTTTTCTTCAAAAGAATCGATTTTTTAAAGAATCGAGACTTTTGCCATCCCTACATCTGGTATAAAGAACCCTATGCTCGCGGCGTACTGTGCACTCCATGTTTATTTGAGAAACTCATCCGCTAGGAGGAGGCCAACATAACCGAGTGGACTACTGGACCCAACAAACTACGCGTTCCAGTGTGCAGATAAAGTCATGTGATCAGGATCGAAACGTAGGAATATATGTGTAAGAAATTCGCTAAACCAGAAACCACACAAGATATGGAGTCCTTCCGAATTGCCGTAAAAAGCTCAGGACAGCAAACGGAGTTTGAAGAAAGCTGCTGGAAGTTCACCACTATGAAGATTCCTATGATGAAGAGGGGGATAAATCAACGTTCGAATGGTCAACTGTATCTTTAAAAACTGAAGGAGAGACTAATGAGTGAAATGCATCCTAATAAGAAAACTCAGAGAAAATTAATTTTGGGAAAATCATGGATCATGAAATGGAGGAAATTGAATGTTCTGATGGCCAAAGCAATGAAGTACTCTTCAAATTTGTTGGCTTCAGTAGTCAAGAAACAAACATCCTGACAGATTATTCTAGTAATTACAGAAGCACATATTGTAGGCCAAGAATGTTCAAAACAAACAGAAAATTTGAAACGATTATACAGACTGTAACGAATTGTCAAAATTGATGAACTTATAAATTTTAGTAGGTACGTTGTTAGCTACCTACTAAAATTTGTCGCTCTGATGTCGCTGGAAAGCTCCTCACTGGACGACGTTTATGTCTGAAAAATGGTTTGGTGGCAGTTGAGACCCTGTTAGGATGGACACTGATGGGTGAGGTCGTTTCAGTATCAAATAATCCAACAACAACCATGTTTTCCGTATCTAATCTGGATGTATTAGGTATTGATGATCCTAACGTGAAACGAACTAGGAGAGAGATGAAAACCTTAACCGACCTTAAAAGTTGGAGAAATTTGAGTGGTACATAGAATCCGAAAGATCCCGCCAGTCGAAGGTATTCAGTTCTGAAGTTAGTCACTTCTCCTTGGTGGGAGGGTCCGACCTGGTTACCCTCAGACATGAATAGTTGGCCTGATGCAGTAAGGAGTGAATCTGATAAAAATGAAGAAACTAAAAAAAGTTGAGAAGTTGAAATTACCGCCGTGTAATGCACTAAAATTTATAAGTTCATCAATTTTGACACGAATCAAAGTCTCAAAGCCAGTTTTCAACGCCAAAACCTCCAATTGTGACAAATTTAAATAGTTTCCACTGATCAGAAACTTGTCACATGAAAGTAGAAAACTCAAATTTCATACTCCACGTTGGTGCACTACGAATTGTCTGGATAAAAACGTAGCTATTGTCACTTACATTATTTAATATCTACATATGTAGCGTATTAATTATTATTTTATTATTAATGTCGACTCTCTCGTGCGCACTCCCACGCCTGGTTAGTGTTGAAATTTACAAAGTTTCGACTTCTTGTCGATGGAAATTCATCACTTCTGGAAGGATCTCCTCTGTTTCGTGCGACTGAGACTATGGACCTGGGAGTCCTGTGCGATAGCCAGCTCTCTTTCTCCAGACATATTGGTGCAGTGGCGAACAGTACTATGCGAACGCTGGGCTTCCTGAAGCGTCACACCCGTGAATTCACCGACATAAAACCGATAATTGTATTGTACAAGGCTTTGGTTCTCCCAAAACTGGAATATGCGTCAACGGTCTGGAGCCCTTTTTATTCGATCCACCGGTATGCCCTGGAAAGGGTACAGAATTTCTGAGATACGTGGGTTTTAAACTGGGAATTCCGTCCGACGAACTCAACTATCCTAACATTTTGGAGACCTGTAAACTGCAAACACTATATAAAAGAAGGATCCTTGCTGATTTGGTGTTCCTGCATAAATTGCTCAATAACAAATCAATTGCCCGTCTCTTCTCGCCAAGTTCCAGTTTACCACTCCTCGTCTCACCAGTCGCCATCCCACCTTGTTCCACGTTCCGTTTTCAGCATTAAATTATTTACTAAATTCCCCCTTAAACCGTATCCGCCGTTCAGCAAATCTTCTTCTTCATCTTCATCCCGGTTTTGACTTTTACCTTAGTACTCCGTCACAACTTAAACCACTCATATTATCATCTCCTGTTTTATTTTAAATTTCATTCATCTGTCAATAGTATATATTTCTTTAATAATTCATTTCCCTCTAACAGTAGCTTTGTATCTCGTTTTTTTATCACTTGAATTGGGCTTGCCCGTATTATTATAAATAAATAAATAAATCACACGTCAACTAACCGAAAAACCAAGAAACATCCTCACTATTGTACCTACCTACTTGTATTCTGTCTTGAGTAGGTACTTTGTTAATGTGGTGTTCACATCTTAGTTGTTTTAGCGATTCTAGCTTATTTTTATATGAAAAGTAAGATAACCATCCTAGGAGGTTAGAAATTCAGGATCCAGTGGTGTAAAAATCTCGTTTTTCGTCAAAATGTTATATTTGCAGTGTTGGTTGACGCAAAATTGTATTGAATAGAAAACTTGTGAAGTGTCATTATATCATGAATGTATCCCCTAGAGCTTGGAATGAGGGGGATTGTGTCTGAGCGCAGGGAGGTTGTGAGAGTAGTGACGGATGAGCCACCCCTGCTTTCAATAGTTAACAAGATGGCCGCCACTACCTGAATAGACAAGTCCTCGCCTGAATCACTCATGAACGCTTCTGCTGCTCCCTCTGGTTGCCCCCGACCCGTTGAATATGAAACAAGCGTTTCTTTCAACAACCTGGTTTTACACCTTGGATGCCCAACAGAAACCTGAAAGCGAGCCATTCCCACCCCTTGAAAATCCCGTAAACGCTACGTCCTACATCTCATTTCTCGCCTTGGGTTCGTAACCCAAAAGAGTCGACTATTGGTTTTTATCGACTCGGACTCGAATCATAATGAAGCTGGCGAAATGGGCGGTTTCGGACAATTTTACTGTCGATTCTACTGTCAAATGTGAGACAGCGCATTATTACCTGGTAAATACTTGAAAAAGGTGATTCTGAATATCTCTTTGTCTAGCTAGTAGTGAGTGTGGTATCCAGAAGAGGTCTTTTGCGTGTTCTTGAATCTGCTAAATTAAATACCTTCTCCTAGTACCTACGTATTTGGTTTATGAGGCGCAATATATAAATTCCTCTCGGATCATAAGGCTGCAGATAACGGTTGATTGCCGTTACAACACCGACTTTCAACATTTCCAGTAGGTCACTTTCTGTCTCAAAAAGGAGAAGGGTGATATGGCCAAATTGTGTGTGTTTTGAAACAGCATGTAGTTAAGGAAACCTACCACTGTTGCATTCGGCAATATTATCAAACGCCATTTTGATTATTTATTATTTCAATAATGACCCTTGGGAATCGACCAAGAAAAAAAGTTAACCTCCCCCCCCCCATTAAATTTGTTGGTTTACGTTGCAAGGTTCGTAGAATCCAAAAATTAAAAAAAAAAAATCGCCCCCTTGGTTACCATGTACCGATTTTGATGAAATTTGATATATATATGGGGTTGATATTAGTCTTTGAGAACTACCTACCTAACTCAAAACTGTATTAATTTGTTTGCTGGTGATACGGCTGCAATTTTCGAAGGGGGCGCTTGGGAAAATGTTTTCAATAGTTCAAACCTAATAAGCGACCAAGTAGGAAAATGGTTGTCATTATCACAGCTCGAGAATATGTACTAGATTAAAAAAGTAGGCATAATTTCGTGTTGTTGATCCAGAGCGGAAGGCGTTAAGTACAGCAGCGTGTATGAAGAGTGGGTGTGGTGAGTTGGTCGTTAACTACATTTTGCCACCCAAGATTCCATCAACAACGGACACTTTCCCTAATAGAACGAGGAAGGCGTTTGCCGAGGCGATGGGTCGGATAGCGTCGGATGTTTGGCGGGCGTGTCGCCCTTTCAATTTCCTTCTTCCTCCTGAAACTCTGTTTGCGGGAGATGGATGACTCTTGATGGAGGAACTCCCCTACCTCTACAGACGTACCTGAGTCTCCCGCCAGGGCGTTCCCTGGAATTTTACTGCTCTGGTTGGAAATACTAGACTGTAAAGTTCCAACCGTGTTTTTTTCTGATAGTATACTGAGCCGAACATAAACATGCAGGTTTATCCTACGTTGAACCCTTTTATTTTCGAGTTCATTTTTGTTTCTCAGCTACCGACCTAAATTCAATAGAACCTCCAGGATCGCAAACCGCAATAGAACCTTAAAAACCTTAAAAATATGTTGGGGTATTTGATAACACAAACCTTTACCCAACTAGAAAGTACTTGGAAGATGAAGAGGAAATATCTTTGAAAGTTTAATTTACTTGAAATTAAGAATAAGTACAAGCTTTCTTGTAGCTTTCTGCTTCCGCAGTTTGATTACTGAAATATTAAGAAACACGACACATTTCGTTCTAAATTAAATCATAGACTGAACTTTATTCATTACGTTTCCATGGTAACTCAAACTATTATAATAATAATGAAGTCTCCAATCCTACACTACTCCCCTCATCCTTTCTTCTCCTTCCTCTTCCAACCTCCTCGACTCTTCCATGTCATCGACTGCTCCTTCTCGTATTCGTAGTTGGTCTGCATGCTTTCTCTTCAGTATACCTCCTGTTCGTACCTCATAAGAATAAGGTCCGTTTCGTTTCTCCACTCTCCCAGCTCTCCAACCCCGGTTAATCTCGTTTTTCACCCAAACATCTTCCCCTTCATCAAAAAATCGTCCTTTCTTCTGACCATCATACTGCACCTGCTGCTTCCACGTCATTCTTTCCATCTGTTTCCGCACATTCGGTTTTACGTTGTCAAATATTGTTGAGAATCGACGTCCAAAGAATAGCTCAGCTGGGGCTCTACCTATGGTCTTCTGAGGCCCGTTACGATAACTAAATAACACGTTTTGCAAAGCTAATAAGGGATTCCTTACTTCTTGTTTTGTGGCCTGGTAACGTCTCTTCAATGTCCTTATCAATCTTTCTACCAGCCCGTTGCAGCCTCTCATGGAAGTTGGCAATCAGTGGAGAGGCTTCACATTACCAAGCTTAAGAAAATTAATTTTTCTGTTAATTTACTCTGAACTACGTCGGCCCCATCTACTTCTGCGCTCTCACTGCAACATCGAAAGCGAGAAGGGAAAATCTGTGATTTCTAGCAGGATTTCAACAGAATTGCTTGTCAAAAATTCCAATTTTCTCTTGGGCTTTTGCGATTTGTAGCTTTAAAACTAGTTTCGGTTCCGTGTCTGTCTATGGTTTTTTGTCTCTGGTGAAACTAGGAAATTATGTTCTGATTTCGATATAACTTTGAAAGGTTTGTTCGGATTATTTACCAAATCGCTTATCGATTTCCATTCAATTGTCTGGCGCATGGAAAGTTCGACTGGTGTGAACTGTATTGAATAGACTAAATTCGGATCGAATTAACTTGTATTCACTATTCTCAAATCATTTATTCAGTACAGAAAATCACGGGGGGTGTAGACCATCTGACTTCAACTGCAATGATTCAGATTGCGGTTAGGGGAGGGCATATCGGAGGCTGCAGAGGGATGATCCTACGAGCTTATTAGGATCCATCCTTTATCTATCTATGCTATACCCTATATAGCAAATTGTGAGACGAGGGCTCATCCTGTGGACATCAAAATCAGTAAGTGCCAAATTGTTTTAGCTCGTTGTACAAGAAGAAGCCTGTTGTACTTCGATGTCGAGGAAGCAAAATCAATCAACAATTCAAAATAAGAAATAAACAAAATAATTTGTATTAAGTTTTTGTTCGATAACTGACTGATTAATGTTATTTCTGAATACGTTTTTGCTAATAAAAAATGAAAATAAAATTCTAATAATCATTCAATTTATTAATAAAAACTAATGCATTCAAAACGGGGTTCTAATAATTTCATTTGGGAATTACGGGGTCAAAAGAGTTAATCATTTCAGGGATATGCCCAGGAATTATAAAATTTCGATGGAGTTCACACTGATCCCAGTTCAGATGATTGAAAAACTCCACCTGGAAAGTGTTCCGCTGAAATATTGTCTACAGGTCGTCCAATTACAGTCCTATTTTCGCCTTTTTTTGCTGGGTTAAAGAGTGGGAGGAAGAATTAGGAAAAGGGGCTGAGAGAGAGATTTGTTTGGGAAATGAAAATACTGAGCCTCGAGCCTACAACGGATTACCGGCCGAGCTTCTCAGGGAGATTCACTGTGCTAACAACTCAGTCGGCCGTAAACATCCCTTGGGTGAAAAACTCTTTCGGTTGTTTTTTGGCGCAATAAGATCGATTATAGGAGGGGGAAAGTTGAAGGCTGTTCCTTGGCACGCACTTGGCGAATCAGACATGGAAAAACGTTCCCAAAGATGAATCCATAATAACTACGTTGGAGTAAAACCACGAATTATATTGTTCCGATGCAATATGAATGGTCCCAAATCAATAGGAGAATGACAGGACTCTTGGTGGTGGGGCATTTTTGTACCAACCTTGTCTTACTTATTGCTTCCTCTGCGCTTTGTACTTGTGTAGCTTCTCAAAACAATTTGAGATCTCCAAAATCAAAATTCCACTTACATTCTGCGTTCCAGAGCTTTTTGAACATTAATTGGTTCCGTGGCCAAATTGACGGAATTTCTAGGGTTGATTGTTTGCCTCCAGACGGTCCCCTGTGAATTTCATCAACAACAAACCAATAGCAGCGAAATCGTAATTTTACTTGAACTAGAAATTTCACTCGGTTTTGCTCAAATTTGGAGGGTAGTTAGTTGTTGAGCCCTTAAAGAGAGCACTTTGTTTTCTTCATGATTTGATTACTAAGAGCTATAATACACTTGGATAAGTGAATATCCATCAATATAGATACGAATGTACTTACTAACGTGTGGCCTTTTTCAAGTTATAAAACCAGCAACATGATCGTTAAATATAAGTTACGAATTGGGGAATGTATCAGTAGCTACGGGCTGAGCCCTTGGAGGGAGCACTTGGTTTTCCTCATGATTTGATTACTAAGAGCTATAAAACACTTGGATAAGTCAATATCCATCAATATAGACACGAATGTACTTACTAACGTGTGGCCTTTTTCAAGTTTTAAAACCAGCAACATGTTCGTTAAATATAATTTACGAATTGGGGAATTTATCAGTAGCTACGGGCTGAGCCCTTGGAGGGAGCAATTGGTTTTCCTCATGATTTGATTACTAAGAGCTATAGTATACTTGAAGATGTGAATATCCGTCAACATAAATACGAATGAACACATCGTGCGGCCGTTTTTGAGTTACAAAAGCAGGAACATGATTGCAGAGTTCAAGTTACGAATCGGGGAACATATCAGTGGTACCTACTGCTCAATAATTTAATCCATACACTACCCAATAATAAATAATATATTAATCTAGCAATTCAATACCATTCATAGTTTGTTGCTTTCTTGTTGACAAGGTTATTGGTGAGGGGAGGATAAATTGCGGCGGATCCTCAGTATGTGCTTATGTTGTTTATTTTGCATGTCGAGCTAGCTTTCGCCCAAGGGCATGTTCAGGACACTTTCTTTATGATTTCCCATAGTTTTGTAAGTATATGGTTGAATTTCATTTCAGCTGTAGCTACATATGTACGTCTATTGGTCCAAGCAGAGCAGTGTTGGGTTAAGTAGGATAGTGTATTACCCTATACGTTTGATGGGATGTGGTTGATAGCTAGGTTCTGACTTCCAGATCCTGCCCTGTTGATTTTTGTTTTCCCAAAAATGGTCCACTATAAAAAAAAGGGAGAAATCCCAAGTCCTTTAGCTTTAAAATGTGCCTTGGAAGTGCTGGGGCTTATGTGCTTGTGTATGTATCTATATGATAGCTTGTATAAATATGTGGGTAAAGACTTTTAAACTGAAGACCTTAATAAAGACTTTTAAATAAAGACTTTTTCAAGGGGCCACATGTTCAGGTAGTCTGGGAATAAAATACTAGGTTAGGTGAGCTGGGAATGTCGAATTCAATACCACCTAAAGCCCACCAATGGGGTATTTCAGTCAATTTTTTTTTATTTTTTATTTCAAAAGAGTAAGGCTCAGGAATAACGGTAATCGGGTTTTCGTGACAGTTTTTTGTGCTATGTGCCAGGGCTAAGACATAATATGTCTTTATCATAATATGATATTATGATATTATGATAATATGATATTATCAAATGTCAAAAATCAGAGAAGCTAAGGAAAGTTGAAGATTTGAATGGTGTGACGTAGCTAGCCAACAGTGACGTAGCTAGCCAACTGTCTTTGAAAAAAGTATCCATGCACAGAAACCCTTGGAGGACGGCTTGGATACTACAAAATACTACTGCGGCGTAGTCCGCGGCGTAGTCCTTGCCTAGTGTGTGTGCATTTATAGCGGCCCGCCTTTTTCAAACGTGTGATCTCTTTAATCAATTTTTCTACCACATGTTATAGTATCATTGGGCTTAAAGTTGGAGTATTTAGGTTTTCAAGGGTGCTGAATCCAAATTTTAGGTCAAAAACCTGAATTTCCGACCCACCGAAATACCCCATTTGGCCGACTTTTTGTGTACAGTGAGAATAGAAGAACACTTCTATGAAACTATGTTTGAAGCTCGAAACAAGACATTGTGTTAAACCCTTCAATATCCATTTTTGAATAAGTTGTAAGAAAATTACTCGTTGATGTTAGAGTCTGGTGGGTTCTTCTTGATCACAAGTATGTACTTCTAAAACTCGTAGAAAACACTTGCACGTTGCCGGTGGTTGAATTGCCATGATAAATTTCCGAGTTTCTACCCGCCGAGAAGAATTGCCTGGGAGTGCTCCCGCGAAATTCCCAGGGATACTCGTCTGAGAAATGTGAAGGAAAGGCTGGTCGTTTTAGCTGCAAATGCTTTTTGACTGTCTCCCATCACGCTTGAAATGTCGGTATAATTGCCTCGCTCGCTGTATTGCATGAATTTCTCAAGGTGGCTCCCGAGGGGGAATATCTTTCTTTATTGTCCAACCCCATCTTCTCCTTCCTAGGCCCATATATATTCTTTTATATTCCGTTCTGGACTTTCTCTGACTTCATTCCTACGGACATCTGACTTCCTACGACGATCTTCATGTTTGGCAGTTTCCTGGGATCCTTTTCTGACTTCTATTGTCTTAACTATTACTTATCTAGATTGATTCCACTGTTCGTGAATAAAAACGTGTCTTCCAAAATCAAAATTTTGGAAAAACCAATTTTGGTTTCGCTAATCTATCAGTTTGTGTCCTAAGTCGGTTAATGTGTCTGAAAATCCTTGTAACAATCGGATTATCGGTTGTCACTGACATCTTACAATTGTTTTATGGATACGAGGAAGCTATGTTCCGCACCCATTCGGCAGACATTTTTTTGAGCTAAAATTTCATGGATATAGGTAGGTCCAAATCATTGTCCTAGGCGAACCCATACGATGAAATAATCTGATTGTGACGAAATTCCCAGGCATTGCGTGATATGCAAAGGTATCATAATACGACATATTAGGCACACTAGGCAAACATAACAAATGTTTTCTCTATATCACCGATTCCTCTCGATAAACTAACCCAATTCGGCTCGAATTTGATAGTTGGTGCGCATTCAGAGTATGTTATATTCTGAAAAATCTATAAAAATTGAAAGAATATTGTCAATTATCTTGAAGTTTCTAAATTTAGGAAACCAACTTGATCGTGAAGTGTGTATACAAATCTAAGTATTTGTCAGTGTTCCGACCATTTCCTTGTTCTTCTTCGTAGGGAATCTTCACTGCCACCAAACTTTGTAGTCTTTTTTAAACTTGATGGATAACAATAGGTATTGATGTCTCGGCTGACTTAATTGATATAGATTTCATGTCTTTGACCTTTACTATCGATGTTTCAGCCTCTTTCGAATGTTTGAAACCGTTCGCTCCCTACGAGAATTGAAGGGTTTTACGTACGATAAATCAGAAACACGAGTGTGAATTGCAAAAGAGGCCTAATCTCCGTTCAAATTTTAGCTGACCGAAATACGATCGATGTTTTTCTTCAAGTTGGATGGTTGGTGGCTTTGCGGGCGAGTGATCTATATAGAAAAATAAAAAATAATAAGCCATTGTGTAATAATTTGCAGCGTTTTTTTAACGTAGGTGACTTTGTAGGATCCGAAAATCGAATAAAAATTAATTCGATGTGATGAGGTAAATTTATAACGTAACAAGTTTTATTATTTTGGTAAGGTGTTAAACGTGATCTGTAAATAGGGTATTTCGACTTGTAGAAATGCTCTTTGACTTGGAACTGCTTCATTTTCTTTAAGCATGAGCATGTGAAAAATAATGAACATTGTATTGTAGATTTGTATATTTTTTTCACCAGCTGCACTTACATCCTCTATAATGTTTAAAGAGCTATTTATTCTGAATGAGTGTCTGAAACCCCCCAATGAGTTGAGAGATGAATCAATTGGGTGTGCGCATCAAACGAAAATCGGGAGAAAAAATACATGAATCTTGTTCTTAGGAACTCTCTAATTCGGAAAAGCCCGAGATAATTACCTAAAATGTTCCCATGAATATGGGATTACGTTCATTAAGTTTGACTCGCCAAATTATTTCTACGCCATCAAACGACCTCTTTGGTCGGTAAATCCTTCATGTGGGATTTTGGTGTGTTGTTGTTGATTTAGGTGTGATCGGTGTTTGTTTCCATTTGAAGTCAAGTCGTTTTCCGTTTTTCGTCTCTACACTCCTACATTAATTTAGGACATCGGTACTCACAAGCTTTTAAAATTATTTCTGTGGCTTCTGTGCGATTGTGTGGTCCTTTCCCTTCAACCAACATTGCAATGGAGCATCGGAAGATAGTAATGGGCCTTCACAAGCGAGAATATCCCATTCAAAGACTTAGAGATGTTTCACGGATCATCGACAATCCCGATTTTAGGACGAGTGGTCAGAAAAGAAGTGGTGAGTTTTGAATTTAAGCCACCATGAAGTTTGCCTCATCCTTCATCAGAAATGTCACACAACCTTACGTACCTCATTTTTTGGGGGCTCTATTTCTTTATGGGAGCCGAATTTTGTTTCTTTAAAAAAAATAATAGGGGGATACGCCTGATTTTTTTTTAAATTTTTAATCGAAAGTAGACTTCATCCTGGGAATTTTGAGACCAGCCGTTCTCATTTTGGATGAGAAGATCTTTTTCTATGATTTTTCAAAGTTTCGAATGTTTATGACGTCACGCGCCCCTCTCGCCTGGGCCCACTGTGACGTCATAAACATTCGAAACTTTGAAAAATCATAGAACAAGATCTTTCCACGCTAGAACGTCGCGGTTGGTGTCAAAATTCAGAATATCTCAGAATGAGATATAGTTAAGATTAAAAATAAGAACTAACAGTTTTCCGACCCATGCGCACACCTCATCTGAAAACCATCTTACTCAGCTTTTTGATAGTTTGGAATGTAAAAATTGTAAGTATTAGGCACCTTACCGAAGAAAGTGAAGGCCACCTACGTTAAATATTATACTGCAGACTATTTTGTCTCGACCGTATGGAAAAAACCTCCTCCGACTTCGGTCTTTTGTGAAACTAAACTCGTTAAAACTGCTTTGACTAACTACACTCCGCTTCCCCAACTAATATAAAGCCGACGTGTGTAATAACTCAAGTCAACTGGCTAACTGTAGCCAATCTAAGTGAGGAAGTGTGGAGCTAGCCCAGCTCGGGCTTGACTAACGAGTTATTATCTAGGAAATTGTTGTGAACCTCCGTAGAAATGTTTGTCAGGAGTTGGTTGGATCGATGGAGGTCACCGCGGGAGATATGGAACAGTTGGGCCTACCCCGCGAATTCTTCCGCTCTCATCGTATTTTGGCGTGCAAATGATAATTAGTACCTTGTAATATTAGGTAATGGACAATTATTTAATTTTTAATTTACCTCTTGTTCATTAAAGAGCCGTCATTACTTGAGAAGATACGAATAATTTTATGTGGAAGAAACACTCAATAGACGAATCCAAGTAAAGCTGTTCGGAGATTCACCGGAACATGGCTCAGATTCCCTTAAATTAGGACTAGTTCATCCTTTAGCATGCTGTTCAGCCGTTTGGTTGTCGTGCAGTGTTTCACGCATTTTGGTGATTCTTCTTTTGAATGGAGTTTAGCTGTTAGGGTGTTAATTGAAAGACGTTGAGTCGTTTTGGCTTGATTTTCTTGTCGTACGACCGTTTAGGCGTGGTTCACCGATTTGTTTCTAGTTTAGCTGCTTAGACGCCCTTCTTTTTTCATGTTGATTTGTAAAATTGTTAATGTTTACTTCAAAATAACATTAAAATTATTCTTCAACTCCAGACTGAAGAATCTTCCTTCGAAATTAGCCCTCTGGACTCCTTGATTACACGTACTTTATATAATTTTGGTAATTGGTTATGCTCTCTATGAATTTTGAACCTCGACGACCTAAAAACCAAATTCTTATGGTTTTTATTATAAGTAGATTCCGAAAAAAGTTCCTCTGAACAGCCAGAGGAACTTACTAGACAGAGTTTCCAATTGCCATTCAACAAAACTTCAGAAATCGATTCTGAACTAATTTGCAATACTTTTCCCTCTTTTATTTTCTATTTTTACTATTTTACTGTTTTAGGACTTCTATTTTTACCCCTCTCAAAATACAACTTTTTGCACTTCGAATTTATCCGTTTATTCAGCCTTGCGGCGCTAAAATGGTCACAACTTACTCATTGTCCATGCAAATTAAAATCTGGTTACACCGTTAGAAAGAGCGTTAAATTGCCCAAATGTTGAGCTCTTGAACAGTTTAGATAGAATGTACTCTAGGATAGTCATTCTATCTCAAACTTGAAAATTTGTCAATATCTGTCTTTTTTTTTCAAATATTTTGGTGACCTTTTCTTGATAAAACTCGGTTATCTTCAGAGGCCCTAAAAATATTGAAACATGCTTGATCTCATCTCATCGGCTTTGCAACGGTATCACATTTTTTAGATTAACTATAAAATTTTAGAAGGGAGATGGTGTTTAAATGCGAAAAAACGTGTTATTTCAGCTAAAACAGAAGGTTTTTTCACTACTTCAAAGTGAAAAAAAAGCATTTTGAGCGAAATAAAAAATAAGTACTATGAGGCAAAAGTTGTTGCAAAATAAATGTAGAATCGATTCCTGAATTATTGCTGGTTGGTTTCAGGACATCATGTAATAGCAGTAACCCTTGATAGACGGAAAACTTTTCAATTTTCGCTGAAACAACCCGTTTTTCGCATTCAAACATCATTTCTCCCCTCGAATTAAAGTGGTTAAAAAAGAAATTTATGGTTCTGTGAGATTAAATACGTATATATCGACCTTTTATTTCTATAATTATGTTCCATTACATGTTTCCATTCCATTACATTAATTTAGTATATTTTCAATTTATGGTCAAATTTATTGATCTGGGGTTGGTTCCATTCGATTCATTACGTGCGGAACGACACCTCTCATGATCTCAACATGATTTCAAGCCTCATTTTACTTCCTCAGAAATGTCCTTCATGAATTCATTTTACACAGTTTGGATCCATTTTCACGATACTAGTCGTTCTTCGCGTCCTCTCCAACTATGTATCAAGTATGTAGGTACATCCTTTTCTCAACTGCTTCCTCAACTAATTACTGAGATTTAGTAGGAATCTCCTGTGAACTATGCTCGTAATTAGTACCTGCAATTCTAACGAGTCTTGTACCAGGTATTCGCATTTCTTCAACCATGAAATCGAGTCTTTGGTTGGTACCTCTTGTCTTCCTTTTAACCTGAACCTACAGTCTTTCTTTCTTTGAAATCCCCGGAGATGAAAAGAACCGCTTGGCTTTTTCTCCTTCCAGTCCCAAAGGCTTTTTTTGTGATACTGTACTTTTAATGAGGGCCAACTCCTAAATCCGGATTTCATCAGAAAAATAAATTAGGGGCGGCCTCGTAAGATATCTTGAAATATTATTACCGTTATTCGGAATAAAAATACGATAGATAATTCCTTTTTATGAATCTCCCGTTTGGGATGTATACAAAATTTCCATATGTTTGATTTTCACTCAAATATCCATTCCTGTGGACCTAGGATGCGTATAGCAGGTACAGTTATAGGAATATGAAGTTATTGCAATATTAAAGCACTCGAAATCAAAAGTTGCTAATGTCATCTGGTTTAAAATTCGTGTACAGTTTCCAACCTCCGGTGGATTCAACAAAAAATTTGCCCAAATAACATTTAGTAGGCCTTCAAAAGAAAAAAGGGTATTTCTTCTACGCCCGTTCATCAGTCTTCGTTAAGGGAAGAAACACAGAAGCTTGGGGGAAATTAAGATGGAGGGTTTCCAAGCCATAATCCCAACCTACAGAAGAGTAGAAACTCCAGTGATATTAGCCCGAAGTTTCCTCGTATTTTCGCTACGACTCACTACCCTCAAAATCATAAGATTGTGCCATGGTCATTAGAAACTTGATGAAAGAGGGTTTTTCCTTCAAACTGCATAGAAATGTATGATTTCAAGTCTAAAAGCGCAGATAACTCTGGAGTCGCTACATTGAACTTCTCCGAGCGGTTTGTTAAATCTAGAAGGAGGGTTTATAATGGTTCGTGAATTTCTAAGTGGTTCTTCCGGCATGAAAAATAACTGTATTTTCAACCTAGATAACTAGTTTTGGAAAAACGTCTTATCAAAAACCAATTACGTACAACTAGATCCCTAGTGCGGCCTGTTGTTTGTTATGGATCAGAGGCTTGGACCATGCGGGCTGAGGATGAGGCTAGACTGCGGATATTTGAGAGAAGGATTATAAGAAGGAGCGGTCAGGGAGGGCAAAGGGTGGAGGACAAGACAGAATGCAGAAATTGAAGAATTATTAAAACATGAAGACATAGTCCGATTCATCAAAGCTGGGCGCATCCAATGGCTGGGACATGTCGACCGCATGCCAGTGGAGGCCTGCCCGAGACTGCTGCTGCGAGCTAGGATGGAAACTAGAAGACGAAGAGGTCGTCCTCGGAGTCGCTGGCTTGATGATGTCTTGAGGCAGAGATGGGCGAATTCTTATTCATAAATACGATTATGAATACAAATCATATCCGCGATTTTATGATTATGAATTGGAATACAGGTATGAATATGAATACAAATACAATCGAATTCACACTTTGAATACGATTTTCCCTCGTATTCATATTTTGAATACGATTTTATGATTTTTTCTATGATTTTCCTAAAAATCGAATTTTTTAAACGATTTTCCCTGAAAATCATACTTTTTTAAAATGATTTTCTCCCGAATTCTCGACATATTTATGACATAACAGTGTCAAAATAATCAAAATTCGAAACGCTCACAAATTCTAATCGGATTTTTCACGCAGAATGAGACCACCCCCAGGTCGCTACGACCAACCGAATAGGAAGTACGACGACATTTCCACTGAAAATCGTATTTTTTAAAAACAATTTGCACTGAAAGTCATAAAAATTATGATTTTTACCGGAAATTTCGTAGTACTTTCTATTCAGTTGGTCGTAGCGACCTGGGGTTGGTCTCATTCGATTCTGCGTGAAAAATCCTTTAAGAATCGGTGAGCGTTTCGAATTTTTATTAATATTTTTGTATCAATTTTAGGGAATAAATACGACCAAAAGTCCGGTAAAAATCATAATTTCTTTTATAATTTTCAGTGCAAATCGTAAAAAATACGATTTTCAGCGGAAATGTCGTACTTTCTATTCGGTTGGTCGTAGCAATCTGGGGTTGGTCTCATTCGATTCTACGTGAAAAATCCTATAAGAATTAGTGAGCGTTTCGAATTTTGATTGATTATTTTGACAATGTTAGGTCATCTAGGAGTTTGGGAGAAAATCATTGAAAAACTCGGCGCTTTGCGCCTCGGCGGGGGGCTCCACCCCCCTGCACCCCCCGGTTTATTTCTTTTTCCATACTCTGTATGAAATAATAGGAACACAGAATGTGTTTTTGCGATGCTAGTCATCCGTTAAAAAAAACAACAATAATAAATGTGGAATCTTTGGCAATAATAAAATAAATAATTGTTAGACATTTAATTTGGTCTAAAACCCTATAAATGTTATATAAATAAATATGTAACTACAAGAAAAATACTATATAAATTGAGAGCTTTCCAACGAATGGTGAACAATTTCTGTGCAATGAACACTGCGGGAGTTCTATTTCCTTACCAACGGCTTGGTTGCACGTGAAAATCATTATAAAAGGCGCGTAACGGTTTTTTCTGTCGCTTTTTCATGACGATTTTTTTTTCTCGGTAGGTCATCGCAAAAACACATTCTGTGTTAAAAGTATGATTTTCAGGAAAAATCTTTAAAAAATTCGATTTAAGGGAAATCATAGAAAAAATTATAAAATCATATTCAAAATACGAATACGGGGGAAAATCGTATTCAAAGTGTGAATACGATTGTGTTCGTATTCGTATTCATATTCATACGTATATTCGTATTCATAATCATAAAATCGCAGATATGATTAGTATTCATAATCGTATTTATGAATAAGAATTCGCCCATCTCTGTCTTGAGGGACTTCCGGGTGGTGGGATTGCGGAGGTCTCAGGCGGGTGACCGTGCCCAGTGGCGGAAGGGAGTTCGGGAAGCCAAGTGCCACATCGGCCTGTAGTGCTGTGCAGTTAGTTGGTTAATTACGAACAACTAAACCTAAAACTTTTATTTTTTCTTAAGAATCGTTTTTAGAATTCGAGATTCTTTCAAATTGATTTTTTGAGTTTTGGATTTTTACGAAATCTTAATCGAGAAGCTGGTTTAATGGTTCTCGAGGATGTTTGGAGAAACCGTTTGAGTTGAGTGCTAATAAGAGCACCTTGAGTTTCCAATTACCCCCCCATGACATCTTCCCATCACATATGACAGCTTCCCATCCCTTTCGACAGCTTTTGATAGGATCTTGTAATAGAATGTACGTCGACAGCTTCAATCAGTTGTCGAAAATCAAGTAGGAATCGAACAGTATAAATACTGTTTGAAATGGTAAATTTACCATTTTTCATTGCTGCAATATGAATTTTTCATATCAATTGTACGTGGAAAAGCTGAAATTGGTTTTGAGCGCTGTAAGGGTCAGGAGAATATAACGTAGAAACAATCACGCAGATTGCTACCGAAATATGAAAATGTGGGTTTTCCATTCGCCAATGACACTGGAGACTAAGGGACCTTCTCGTTTTATAGTATTTTATAGTCAATCAAAAACAAACTTACTGTTGAGAAATTCGGTACTGGTCAAATAATAATATTATGCTTTCGAATAAACTGGAAAATTCTAGTGATTATCTGCACTGAATTCACTTTTGACTCTAAAATGAGCTGAAAAGGTGATTAGAAGGTGAATTCGGTGAGTAGGGATTTCGGCTTCTGGTCTGCACAAAACTAGCTTACCAAAACTTGAGGTGCCAGCTAAACCAAGTTACTGTAGGAAATTGTGGAATTCGATGGTGATGGCTTTGGTCTGTATAACACCTGCTTACTGCGAGAAGATATCGATACCTTAAAGCATAAAGGAGCTATTTATAGCTATATCCACCTTCCAAATTTTTTATTTTTTTAATTTCAGAAACTCGGCGCTTTGCGCCTCGGCGGGGGGCTCCGCCCCCTGCACCCCCCGGTTTATTTCTTTTTCCATACTCTGTATGAAATCATAGGAACACAGAATGTGTTTTTGCGATGCTAGTCATCCGTTAAATAAAAAACAACAATAATAAATGTGGAGTCTTTGGCAATAATAAAATAAATAATTGTTAGACATTTAATTTGGTCTAAAACCCTATAAATGTTATATAAATAAATATGTAACTACAAGAAAAATACTATATAAATTGAGAGCTTTCCAACGAATGGTGAACAATTTCTGTGCAATGAACACTGCGGGAGTTCTATTTCCTTACCAACGGCTTGGTTGCACGTGAAAATCATTATAAAAGGCGCGTAACGGTTTTTTCTGTCGCTTTTTCGTGACGATTTTTTTTCGGTAGGTCATCGCAAAAACACATTCTGTGTTAAAACTCAAATTGAACAAAACTATTATTGAGTTTTCTTGACAATAATTGCTTGAAAATTTATTGAGGTAATTAAAGAGTTTAGTGTAATAAGCCATTATTTTTGGAATTGTGCATTGGTGATAATTTCTTTTGCGTTTTTCTCAAAACTCCGTTTTTGGACATAGCACCTTTGTGCTTTAAGGCATCGATATGTTTCCTGGTCTACACAAAACCAGGTTGCCAGAGGAAAGGGAAATGTCCCTAATGATTTGCTTTGAGATTACTTGAGGATTGAGAGCGAAGTGATAAGTCAAAATTTAGCTTGACCAACACCTACGAATTACAGGTTTTATCTGGGAAATGCAAGAGCGTAGTTGAGGATTACATTACTTACCTATTTTTGTTCATTTCAGTTTGTGTCTTTCTATTTGGTTGTTGAAAAAAAAAAACCATGCATGAATATGTCATTTTATTTGACATGAAAATGCTTTAAGAATGACTAAGTGATGTTATAATGATCAAACATGGTCATGTTGTTAGATAAAGAAGTATCTTTATAACGTAGAAGAAGTGTCTCTAAAATAACCCATGTTCTGAACTAGGAGGTAAGGTTTTAAGGTATCGAAGGTTTCTCGTCCCTCGCACAGTGTAGGTATCCCTTCTGTCTCTTGTCTGTGACTTGAAAGTGCTTTAAGAATGACCAAGTGATGTTATAATGACCAAACCTGGTCCTGTTGTTAGATAAAGAAGTATCATTATAACGAAGAAGAAGTGTCTCTAAAATAACCCATGTTCTGAACGAGGAGGTAAGGTTTTAAGGTATTGAAGGTTTCTCGTCCCTCGCACAGTGTAGGTATCCCTTCTGTCTCTTGTCTGTGACTTGAAAATACTTTAAGAATGACCAAGTGATGTTATAATGACCAAACCTGGTCATGTTGTTCGATAAAGAAGTATCTTTATAACGCAGAAGGTAACCCATGTTCTGAACTAGGTAAGGTTTTAAGATATTGAAGGTTTCTCGTCCCTCGCACAGTGTAGGTATCCCTTCTGTCTCGTGTGACCTATCCTTCCAAGTAATTGTGTAACACACACACTCACTCTCCTGCCGTCTTCATATTCATCCTCCACATTTCGCCGGGTCATAAGATATGTAGGGGACCCCTCCCTTCGGCCTGGAGAGTACTAAAACTCGAGACACCCAAGGGCCCAGTAGATCCTCATGTTGGGCAAAGATGCGATAGGGGTGTAGGAGCTTCTTCTTATACGTCTTCGGTAGGTATAAGTTTACCAGCACCTGCACATGGAATTTATTACTTTTTTTCGTTTTCAGCAAAATACTACAAAAATATCCAAAATAAATCTTAATATAAATAAAGCCGAACATGTTTTGTTAGTAATTAAGGGGAAAATTCCTGCACCCCTCTACTCCGCTATGCTTATTCACCTTTATTTGTGCAAAAACATTTGAAAAATTCACTGTACACTAGGACTATGTCTCAAAAATGTTCTATAATTCCAGGAAATCAGGTTTTTATCAATCAAAATTAATCAGGAGTGTCGCTATTCGATTCAGAGTGATAAACAATCCGTGGTCTACCTAATTCCTGATTTCCTGTTAAAATAGAGGAGTTGTGAGGCATTTCAGCTATTCCGACCTCATCTTCG
Organism: Apolygus lucorum; assembly: GCA_009739505.2. Taxonomy (NCBI): domain Eukaryota; kingdom Metazoa; phylum Arthropoda; class Insecta; order Hemiptera; family Miridae; genus Apolygus; species Apolygus lucorum. The sequence continues at coordinate 51,234,018 of CM019168.2, forward strand.
CTAACACGACAAGTAAAATTCATCACAGAAACGTTGATGTTGGGGGGGATATAATAGGAACTCGTTGTTGAAAATCACGAAGTTATCAACAATTGATTATTTGTAAACATCCTGTATGTACTTCCAGAGGATTACTCACCCAAGGGTCTAGCTAAATATAAAATTTAAAATTGTCAAAAAGTCGACAGTAAGAAAAGCAAGACCGATTCTTGGCAGAGTTAAGAAGTGCCATTGGGTCTGTGGTAGCTTCACGGGCTTTTTTGTCCGCTAAGTCATTCCCTTCGTTCCCAGAGTGTTCTGGAATCCAACAGAGAAATACGGAAATATCTTTAATAATAAGTTCGTGAATAGTCAATAGGATTTTCTCAGGTTCGGAGTGGGTCTGACCATCAATTGATATTTCTTTGCGCTTAGACAAATAATTTCTGTGACTTTGTGTCTACGTGTTTGTTGAGACTCGGAATTATTTTCACAAGAGGTTCGCCAGACAATGTAGAAAACATTTGAGCTAAGTGAAACTTATGATTTCAAACTGTCAACTTGATACTACTTGTTCCCGGTATTTAGAATTTACATTTGGGAAAAAAGATGAAGGAAATTGAGATGGACCTTGTTGATTGGCCCAAAAACCTTTAAAAAACGATAGTATACTTGAGAGTGGATGTAACTGACTCGCAGAGCTGTTAATAGGTGGCAGTGTGGTGGATAGGATGGATCACCCGGCCCGGAACCGATAATGATAGTTTAGGAAGGTTTTGACGTTGGAAAAATGAACCTCGTGCAGCCTATTTATGGTGCCTATACCGGTGAGAGATGGGTTATACACTCCTGCTCAAAATTAGCGCACCACCATCCATTTTTTTCCGTTTATCTCTTTCCTTCTTCCCTTATAAATTTTGTATCCTGGACTGGTCACCAAGGAGCCTAAACACGAATCCGATAGAGCATGTTTGGGACATGCTGAAAAGAAGAATTCGAGCCAGAGATCCACCATCAGACAATCTTCAGCAGCTGGAAACAGCAGCGAAAGAGGAATGGGACAATATCCCCAGGAAGGTATCCAAAACTTGATTAGAGGCATCGGTCGATAGCTGCAAGCCCTCATCCTAGCTAGAGGAGGTAATACCAAGTATTGAAAAGCTAAACTGGCATAATTAAACCTTTTTTTCAATTTTTATAATTTTACCACAAGAAGTACATTTTTCTATAATTCATTAAACATATTTTGACGTGACAACGTCTTATAAATTGGTTTGCCGGGTGACACTTCAAGAAACTGCGTTACGCTCCGCTCACGTTATGCGATCACAATGAGAGCGAGTGAGAGGGTGAATGAGTTCCAAAGCCATTTTCTCTCCTATTCATCGCAGGAAGCTGAAATTTGAGAGGCAGGGTCAATGGAGAATGCTGAAGGCGCCTGAGTGGTCACTGATCAGCTGAGTGAGCTCCAAGGCCATTTTCTCTCCTGTTGAACGCAGGAAGCTAAAATTTGAGAAGCAGGGTCAATGGAGAATGCTGAAGGCGCCTGAAGGGTGACTGATCAGCTGAGTGAGCTCCAAGGCCATTTTCTCTCCAGTTGAACGCAGGAAGCTAAAATTTGAGAAGCAGGGTCAATGGAGAATGCTGAAGGCGCCTGAAGGGTGACTGATCAGCTGAGTGAGCTCCAAGGCCATTTTCTCTCCTGTTGAACGCAGGAAGCTGAAATTTGAGAAGCAGGGTCAATGGAGAATGCTGAAGGCGCCTGAGTGGTCACTGATCAGCTGAGTGACCTCCGAGGCCATCTTCTCTCCTGTTATTATTATTATAATAAAAAAAATTATTATAATAATAATATTATCCTTCTTCCTACTATACGAATGAATATTAACATTAAAATTATTTTACCACTCAAAGTCGTTGTCACGTAATAAAACTTTCGCCCGTATACCGACTTTACAGGCAACAAATTTTCATTGTTATTCTGATTCGAAATTTTGTTGTTTTTTTCTCGAATTTGTGCCTTTTTTGGTTACATTTTTTTCTGAGTTTGCAAACAATGTGTGCAAATAGATAAAAACCTGATAAAGGAAAAAATAAGGGGACAAACGAAGAAATAGATGGTGGTGCACTAATTTTGAGCAGGAGTATAATATACTATATGGCGTATATCATATATTATATGTCGTCTCAGGGATTTGAGCGTTTTAAGTGAAAACCTAGGCTGGCTCGAGGTTACCTACTCCACACCTCTTCCTTTGTTGCGATTTGGCAGCCTAACTCATCAAATCGTTAAATAAAGAGAGTGAAATCACACGGAACAATTTCTATTCATCTCATCTAAGTAAATTATTTCAAGTTCAGTAACTAACAAATCATCATCATACGACTCTCAACAATCATAACAGTATATCGAGGATGAATTGGCAACATGACCTAACTCATTTTTCCTGAATTTTCAGGAGACAGCAAAAACCGATTTTTGACCGATTTATTATTTTTATAATGTAACGAGGAGTTTTTATAAGAAATAATGACACATCCGTTGCTGGTTCCCGTCTATGTAAACTGAACACCTACATTCTTTACCATTGCATAATTTCAACAATCTCTTGCAATAAGTTTCATAGGAGACCATCTACACATAAATTCGCATGATGCCTGAAAATGTCATACAAATTGAGTGGAAAATGCAGAAGTTGTGGCGTTTACAAGAATTTAACGTTTGCGCATGGGCACAAAATACTTTCAATTCGGGGGGCCATGATTTCCATAGGGAACCATGATTTCCATAGGGGACCATCTATACCCACACAATCCCTGAAATTTTCATCAAAATCGGACAGTAACTTTGTACAGTATTACCTTTTTTAAGGATTTGCGGACAGACACAAAACCAAAATTGTTCAGACAATTTAGATTTTGTAAAACTTTTTGACATTTTATGTCTTTACTATGGCACATAAATGAAAAATCGTCACGCGGGGATCGTTACCCGGGGAGCGTTATGAGGGGAGCGTTACCCGGAAATTTCTGATGATTTTCACGTACAACCGATCGTTCCTAGGGAAAACTAACTTCCTCATTTTCCACCCCACAAAAATCGTTCACCACTCATTGGAAAGCTCTCAATTTATTAAACATAAGACATAAAATGTCTCTCGTGGTTGCGTACTTGTACGAAAGCTGTATCCACCGTTTGTGTTTTTATCAGGTTTCGACATTGATCTGTTTTTCAAAATTTTCCCCTTGGTTATTCCTAGTGTTGAACGTTATTCTAGGGCCCTATTATTTGATTTGACTTGAAATTCCAGAATCTAAAGTTGAGGCAAATTCCCCATTGAGGTAGGTACTCAATACCAGGTATAAAAATTCACTATCGAGTTGCTGACTAATTTCTGTCAAGAGATCAGATCATGGTCGTTCATTCTGAACATCTCTCGCCATATTCAACATTAGAGAGTTTTCGCCACGTCAGGCGCGACGACTTGAGATCGTGACGACTTGAGACAGATGGGGCCAGCAGACGCAGAAGCTAACTTTTTTCTTTCACCTTGATAAGTTGAAACAATGCTTCCTCTACCTTGGTGGAACTCCGTACTCTGGCTTTAGAGGCTTGAAGGAGAAAAATCAACACTTTTCCTCCTTCTTTGGCACTCTTTCTCTTCACTTTCCTCCTGCTTTGGTATTAAGGGGGGATTTAATCTAAAAATTAATGACAATCGTGAGGTATTAACTTCTTCAAGTTCTGCAAGTGCAGGCCATTATACTTGTCCGATGGCATTTGCAGCCAATTGTTGTAGGGTTTGGGCCGAAAATTGTTGAATTTAGAAACACTCTTAATTCAATACGGCCCAGAAATGAGTTAGGTCATGTTTCCATTTCACCCTCGATATTGGAGTAAACTCCAACACCCTTTATTTCAAAAATATGTGCGTAGTAAAAGAGGACACCATCCACTGTAAGGATGGTTGCTCTCGAAAGGGCCTACGAGTATCCTGTTTCCACAGTTCAGTATGACCAGCGGAACTAACCCTTAAGATTTAATACCCAACTGGCCAGGTAGGTGGTGATTTTGATACCTACCGCAAACCCTAATCCTCATGTTTTATACAAGACCACGAGTCCGTCAAGTCGTTGGGGAGGAAAAAGCGTTGGAAGGAATAAAATGAAACGGACGATCTCGAAAGGAAAAAGGACTGAACGGAAAAGCCAGGAGGGGTGAGTCAAAGAAAATCAATTGCGTTCCAATTTCGGTAAAAGCTGATCCCGCGTGTTTGTAACTTTAGTGCCCCCACACACGTACATTCCTGCACTTATGTACTCACATACACATACTCGTACTAACTGACACCTACATAGGTGTATATACGCTCACATGCTCGCCCACACTCGGAGGCGGGGTCTGATCGACATTTTCCCGATAATGAGAGATGTAGTTCCGCCTTCACCTCGAGGGTATTTTTAATCAGCGTTTGAGTCCTGGATGAAATGGAACTTTATCGGAAAAGCAAATATGGTGGTATAACGAGGCCATACATAAATTAATTTTGTGGTGTTAATTTTGTGCTGAAAAGTTCTGGTTTTGAGTGTTTATCGCTATCTCCGGAGTTGGAACTGAACTAACAACTATTAACCATAGATACATGTTCTTCTGAGAGAGGGAGTGCTAACAATAAAATTCTACTACAAAAAAGGAAGATCTGCAACATTCAATATTTCTTCCGTGAGCCTAAAATTCCGCTGACTTTTTGAAACCTTGCCCGCTTGTTTTTTTCAAGTTTTCTCTCATTTGTGACTCTTGTACTGGGAGTTCTAGGATATGTTACCTACCCCACTTCAGGAATCAGTTTTACATATAATTCAAAACAAAAGGTGCCATCTAGAAAATTTGTTAACCCCGATTGGTATGCGAGATTCGTAGACTTCAACATGATTTTTTCGTGTTTCAACTTCATAACATTAAAGCAATCAAAACTCTCCTTACTTGTAGTTTAGAGTGAATAATGAATATACCGTAGGAAACAACGTCGACTTGTTGCAGAAACAAAGTCAAATCCCATAGTGAGTAATGGGTCCAATAATGAAATTATTGAATTTCGGGAAATTACTTACTTGAGTTTTTTGAACGCTTCTAAGCAAAATTTAATCAGCGTGTTTTACCCTGATTGTGAACCTAAAAGTTGCCCTAAAACCTCAGATTTTCACAGTTTATACTTTGTTGAGGTCTAGTAACCAATTGAGTCAGAAAATTAAGTTTAAATGGAAAAGTCATTGATTTTATAATTATGGTGTTACTGAGAAAGGAAAAGTAATCCGGAAAGATTGGGTGATTGCAACGCCAAAAACGAAGAAAAATTGTTTCCCAGCGCCGTCAGGGGTGGCAAAAAAAAAAAAAAAAAATCTAGGCTGTAATAAAACTGGAATTAAACTTAATCAAGAAAAGGAAAGTTGAGAATCAATTTCCATATAATTTTTCACGCTGAATCGAACGGTGAAAGTAGAATTTTCTATTTCGATCTGATTGCATTTTCTTTATACTTCTCTCTTTACGTTTTTCTTAAGTGAGTAGCTTTGCTAATGAATGGCTCAAAACACGACCTAAAGTAGAAAATTCAATTTTTTGGACAAGCTTACTTATTTTTGAGAGAGAGAGAAAAAAAAACTTTATTGAACATTGTAGAAGGAATGAAGGTGGACAAGGATTCCAGTAGTTGTTGAAACGTAATGGATTTGGCGAAAGTTCAAATTGAGTTGCCAAAAGTTCAAATTGTATGCCAAAAGTTTCCCAAAAATTCAAATTGATTTATGCCGAAGGGTTTTTATTTTTGTATTTTTCTTACAGAGCTCAAGTTGGTCTCAAACTGTAGCAAATTCAACAAGTTACTGGACATAAAGTATTAAAATTATAATTTATTTAGAAAATATAATTAAACACTGAAAAAAATCGCGAAAGTTCTAAAGTTTTTTGCGCAACAAGTCAGTTTTACTGTGATTTTAGGGTTGCAAATTGAAGAAAACTATCTTTTGGGTTCATTACAACAAATCTATACAAAAATCGTAGATATTTGTGGGTTTCCAATGTAAATAAATAAAATAAATTGACGTTCCAGCACCCAGTGGTCGAGATGGAGCAACAAATGTTTGCTGCCCGTTTTTCCCCTCCAAGTTTTCGTACTCTTTATTTAATTTCAATTTGCTAATTTTTTTTAATTACTCGTAATTAGGGTTAATAATTAATCTCCGAGATACATATTATTGTATAGTTACCGAAAATTTTGTCGTTAAGTAGACTAGTACATCTAGAGTTGCTGCTTTGCATTTTTTTTTTATCTTAATTTTCATGCTCACGAAGGCCAGCCAGTAGACGTGTCCATGTAAAAACTGGGTAATTTTGTGATTCACGAACGTCAACATCTTTCGTTTTTAAATATGTGATGACGAAATGTGGTACGGTTATGATTATTACAGTAGTCTACCATCATAATGTACTTACATACAACATGCAGCTCAAGGGTAGTTCCTTACAAGAATGGTCACAACGTAATGTTGTACCACCGGTCCAGCCACGCGAAAATAGGGTTTCTCGAGCCTATACCTCTCCTGCCTTTTGTAATAAAGGTAAGACGTATCTCAAGGCGAAGAGCGGTCCACCAGGGGTATCCTGGAGTTGGAGAGGACAGTGGGGTTCATTTATGTAGGAGATTGCGACTCCTCGATCCGCCCTGGGAATTCTTCGGGATGGAATTACGTCCCTCCTGGATCTTCTGGGGGACCTCCAGTAGAACCGCCAGACCGCAGGGTTGAGCCAAAGACTGCGTGCAGTGCACGTACGAATGTAATCTCTCATAAATTTATTATTAGAAGTTACATTGCATCAACTGTACAATTATAAAAATTACCACCTCTCAGAACCCATTTAGATATCTCACGGACATTGGCATTTTTAAGTTGATAAGTGGAAAATTGGCATTTTTAAGTTGATTTGAATCGTTTGTGGGAACGAAGGGGTCCGAAAATAGTTTTCAGTCTTTTAAATAGAAGAAATCGTGTGAAATTCCTCAAAATTCAGGAAGATGTTCTTTGAAAAAATGATATGCTCAAACATCTTATTATCTCAATTTTTGGTTCATTTTCAATTATGAAATTTTGAAGATACATGAAATAGATAAGTGCTAAAATTACCTCATTATCTCAATTTTTGGTACATTTTCAATAATGAAATTTTGAAGATTCATGAAATACGTAATGCTGAAATTATCTCATTTTCTCAATTTTTGGTTCATTTTAAATAATGAAACTTTGAAGATTCATGAAATGATGAACTTCATGAAGATTTTCTAAAAAAAACTCGGCCCTTCGGGCAAGCCCCCTGGACCCCCGGATGGTTACTGCTTAGAGCCTTCGGCTGAAATTCTTGACACATGGAACATGCTTTAGCCGTGTTTTGTTTGTTTGCTGTTTCCTTTTACTAGGAATTTGTTGTCTGTTGCTTTAATTTAGCTTTTTATGCTAAATTTTAGCTTTTTAAATTGGTGGTCATTTCATTCTCCTTTTGTTGTCCCAAAACCATCAATATAATCCACCAAATCGATGTTGGTTTTTACCGCGAATGTTGTTTACCGTTCTTTTAAATCAGAGGTATATTTCAGCTTCGTCCATATTTACAGCTGTTTTGGGAGTATAATTTATGCATAAATTGAGGGCTTTTCAACGAGTGGAAACTAACGGCGATACATTTCCTTAGAAACGGGTGGATTGTAAGTAAAAATCATAACAAAATCCCGCGCTACTTTCGTTCCACGGTTTCGTCACGTTTTCGCCCAGTTAGGTGATGGCTAAAGCATGTTCCATGCTAAAAAATTGGAAAGTGTTAAAATTATCTCACTTAGCTCTTTGTGTCAATTTTTGGTTTATTTTCCATAATGAAACTTTGAAATAGAGTGGGAAAATCATTTGTTTGATGTTTTACATTTCAATATATGTAGAATCTGAAAATCGAATAGAAAAGCGTATGATGATGGACGTATGGATACTGGGCGTGTGGATGATGGACGTGTGGATGATGGACGTATGGATACTGGGAGTTCTGCAGCAGCTCGTTCGTTTTGGTCTTCCAGTTCATTCCCAGGAATCCCCCGATGTTTGGGGACCCAGCGCTTGAGAACAGAGAAATTCTATTCGTATTCTCTCAAAGATCAGCTGGGAACTATTGGGAAAATAATAAACCGCTGTGTAATAATTTGTAGCCCTTCTTCGTCTATATCTTCATAAGAGATTATTTTGTATTTAGAAGTGATCTCTTGAAGGTGATGATAATTGAGTTTTACAGCAGAAACTACGTTTTATAAATTCGAAGGAATTTAATGAATTTTTGGAAATCATCATTTTCACAGGTGACTAATAAAATTGTGTTCGCCTTTTAATTCACCGGGCTGAATTGTAGGATGGTCCTTTATGACCTCAGACCAACGGAGACAACCAATCCTTCTTCTTCGCATTCGGTTCCTTCAATAAAGGAGACATTTTCTATACAAAACAAAATTATTAACCACTCCACCATTATTAACCACAAATTGTTCTAAAATATACAACTCTGTATGCTCTCGTGAGGAAAATAGTCAATTCAGAATCACTGCATTGGCTCATTCAACTTACATGGGACTATCTGGAAAGGTACTTGTGCTTTTTATCTCAGCATTATAACCAGTAGCGACTTTAACGTCTCGTTGTGACTTTTAAAAAATAACTCGACGGTCATTCGAAGAAGAAAATGGCAAAGCACGAAGGCGTTAAACGTTATCGGATTCCCTTTCGAAACTGCTCCACTTGACGTTCAACGACCTCGTCGGTCGCGAATGAAGAGGGGAAATAAAACTTGATGGTCAAACGGTAAATGAACTACTGAAACAACGACGAAAACTGATTTCGCCGAAGGAATATAGTAGACTAGTAGACTACCTTCCAAGTCCGCTAAATTAGGTGGATGCGAACTACCAAGAATAACTTGAACTTGGGATTATTTGATGTAGAAATTGATTATACTCAGCAAGTCATGAATTCCTCGTTAAAAAATATGATATTTACGATCATGTTGAATGTTTTCTGAAGTGACGAAACATCAACGCGATCGAGAAGTTGTACACGATCAAATTGATTATTTTTTGCTTTTTCTCTTGTTGAACTTCTGATGATTAAATCGTCACGAAATCGATTGTCTATCATGCTGAACCCGATTCGGAATTTCCCCTCAGACTTTACTAGTGAAAAATCGGGCGTGTAGATCAGGAGAAATGAAGTTTGAGGAAACCTAGTTTAAACTTGTGAAGACGCTTCAGCCAGCTATCAAGGAGAGGGGCGTAGAGACTAAAATTCTTGTATGATTCTGAGATAAGAGGTCACTCCCAAATAATATAGCTGTAGAATTGTTAGTACGACAAATGACATTGTGTTAAGATCATCAAACATAATAATTTTTTTTAAACTGTTCTTTTCAAAATTTAATTACTCATAGAAATAAGTTTTAGTTTGGAAATAAATACATCAAGAGTTTCGGTGTTTTCAACCTTCTATCTCGACTTTTTCCAAGAATTGGAGGTGGAAAACGCGGAATTTGAGTGGGAAATTGGATTATGAAGTACCAAATATTTTGATCCGATGATTTCATTGTGAAGTGACATACGTTTTATTGAATTTTGAAGGAAAATGAATCTATGGCAATCTTTTGCTGTATTTTTAGTATGATATTTTTAGAATTTTTGCTGTTTTAACTGAAATCCGGTTTGGCACGTTCTAAAACATTTCCTGACTACTGTACCTGCTTTACACTTCTGACTTACCAGTAACAGAAGGTAGTACCCTCGCTACGTTTGCGGATGATACTGCAATTATAGCGACTGGGAAAACAGTGAATCAGTTACCAAGCTAAATTTCTGTATCTCCCGCATTCATGATTGGACAGTGAGATGGATAGTTAGAATGAATGAGACTAAGTCAGTGCACGTTGATTTCTCGAATAAGAGGATCAACTATGTGCCAGCCTTTCTCGATAACAAGGTGATACCGTATGCCAATGAAGCGAAATATCTTGGAATGACGCTGGATGCCAAACTAAGGTGGAACTTCCACCGTGGAAGTCCCACGTTAAGAAGGAAAAAGCTGAGCTTTTGATTAAATTCAGACAAATATACTGGCTGATGGGCCGACGGTCAAAATTGTCTGTCCACAATAAGCTTATACTGTACAAGCAAGTCCTAAAGCCCGCCTGGACTTACGGTGCACAACTGTGGGGGTGCACAGCCCAGAGCAATCGAGACATAATTCAGCGCTTCCAGAATAATGTACTGCGATGCTGCGTTGATGCATACAGATACTTTAGAGATGACAGACTTCACTACGAGCTGAAGATAGAATCTGTCAATGAGGTCATTCGCAGCCAAGCCATGAAGCACCTTATGAGGCTCCAAGATCACGTAAATGAGGATGTCATCCAGCTACTCAAAACAGGTGATCTGCTTAGAAGACTTAAGAGAATCCTAATCTAATCCACCACGAGAACCGATCTAATCCACTTAGTGTGACCATCATGAAGTGCAAATTTCAGGACAATAAGAACTAAGTGAAGTATCTTAGTTATATCAACGTACACCAACTATGTATCAGAAGAATGTTGCTTATAAGTTGTAACTTGGTGCAATAAAACAAGTCCAAAAAAAAAAATCCCTAATGTTTTTCCAATGAATGGGTCAAAACGGGTTTTGACGGTTTTTTGTGTGGATGTTACTGTTATAATCATAGTAATACAATGTATTCAGCACCAAAATTCTCATATAAGTACAATTGTAGTAGTTAAAAATTGTCGAAAAATTGTAAATAATTGTATAAACAATGAAAACCTGCGTTAATTCGTTGTAACCAAAAATGCAATTGCTGATTGGTTTCTCATTGAGTTCGTGGTGACGAGAAGAGCGGTAATATGCTTTACTAACATCTTAAAAACATGCTCTCTGCATACGGTATGTTGGTATGGTATTCAGAAAATCTTCAAAATCACTCAAATCACTTCAAATATTCAAAAAATTCTATGTGTTCCGGGTGAAGACGAAAGATTGTTTTGAGTTTTTTAACCGAGAGGGTGATTGTGTAATTTCAACGATTCGTGCTATGTGCCGCACCCACAAGGCTGACTACTCTCTCTCATATAGCTAATATTTTGATTTTCTTAATCATAGCTTTATAAATGTCTCGGATTGGACTCGGCATTTTTTGGTTTATTATTTTCAATAATAAGCCTTTGGAATCGAGCAAGAAAAAAAAAAATTTAACCCCCCCTCAAAATTTGATGTTTTACGTTTCAAGGTACGTAGAATACGAAAATCGAATAAAAAAATTTCCGTCCGTACGCCGTACGCGGCACTTTTCTTAGCAACACTGGACCGATTTGGTTCAAATTTGGTATATGGGCTCCATTTGGGGTCTAGTTGTGCCGCGAAGCTTTTGGTTGATGTAGGTCACTTCTAAGGGGTGAAAATTAAAGGTTGAAATTTTCAGGAGTGCCCTAGCTCAAAAACTCTCGAAATAAAGGTATCGTTTTTTCACCAATTTAAAATAGTATTGAATTTTTAAAAATTTTTGAGACCACCCGGAGCTCTGTAGGACAAACCGTTCGGTCCCTACGAGTACTTGAAGGTTTTCCTTCGATAAAACAGAATCATGAGTGTGAATCGCAAAAGAGGTCTAATCTCCATTCAAATTTTATCGGACTAAAATGCGATCGCTGTTCATTTCTTCGATTTGTATACAGTTTTGCCTTCTGCGTAACCAGTAATCAAATTTCCTTATGAAGCTTTCTATTTTTCCAATCGAGTGTGAAGCGTTTAGTTCTTTCTAATAAACTTGATTGTGAAGGTGTGAAGCCAGTATGGTGTGGTAGGTAGTACCTCGCTGGTAGGTAAAAAAAATGTTGGTGGGTAAAAAACGCTGCAAATCATTGCTCAAAGGCTTCTTCACTCTTCAGATCACTGATCAGCTGAGTGAGCTCCGAAGCCATTTTCAATCCTATTGAATGGAAGTGCTCTTCCAGGCGTCTCCAGCATTCGAGGAGATCTTCTTCACTCTTCAGATCACTGATCAGCTGAGTGAGCTCCAAAGCCATTTATACTCCTATTGAATGGAAGTGCTCTTCCAGGCGTCTCCAGCATTCGAGGAGATCTTCTTCACTCTTCAGATCACTGATCAGCTGAGTGAGCTCCAAAGCCATTTTTACTCCTATTGAATGGAAGTGCTCTTTCAGGCGTCTCCAGCATTCGAGGAGATCTTCTTCACTCTTCAGATCACTGATCAGCTGAGTGAGCTCCAAAACCATTTTTATTCCTATTGAATGGAAGTGCTATTCCAGGCGTCTCCAACATTCGAGAAGATCATCTTCACTCTTCAGATCACTGATCAGCTGAGTGAGCTCCGAAGCCATTTTTACTCCTATTGAATGGAAGTGCTCTTCCAGGCGTCTCCAGCATTCGAGAAGATCTTCTTCACTCTTCAGATCACTGATCAGCTGAGTGAGCTCCGAAGTCATTTTCAATCCTATTGAACGCAGGAAGCTGAAATTTGAGAGGGAAGGTCAAGGGAGAATACAGATGGTGGTAAGTGCTATTGATGGAGAACCAGTGATCTATACAGAAGGGTGATCTATACAGAAAATAATAAACCTTTGAGCAATGATTTGCAGCGTTTTTCAATAAGTAAGTAATAAGTAGTAGGTAATAAGTTTCGCTTATTAAATCTCATGGAATATTTAAACGCATTCAATTTCGTTACACTACAAAGTACAGAAGCAGTACCTTTCTGTAACAGTTGTGCGAGCAATTTTGTGATCCATAGTGAACAATTCTTTGGCAGTTGATTTGGCAGATAAGAATCCAATCCGAAGCTCCCACAGTGTTTTCTTCGACAGGCTTCGACACAACCAATATTGAGAATAATGGCGGGTCGTAAACAGGAGGCAGCAGACGGGAGAGAAAAGACAGAGGAGATCGCGTAAATCCTGATGGAGGTCAATCAAATCAAGGGTCGACTGTCTTGGCGGTTGGTGGACTCCAAACAGCCCTTGAAGGCCACAAAACAGCCCTTTAGGGGACCTTACTTAAGGGATTACGGCCACATCAAACCTTCTCTCTGCGAAAGACTCAACAGAAGGTAACCGCAAGAAAACGCACGTCCAGCCTCATTACTCGCTATTTCAGTTCATGAATAGTTCATGTTCCGTAACTGTGGACCTGATCTCTGCTGTGGATCAGTTTCCCTACTGATCCATAAAGCTCACAATCACATTTATCATTTGAATCATCTTGAAGATGACGCTATATGACCTTGTAATGAGCTTTGTGACACACTCGATAGACTACCCGTTGTCACGATTGAAATCATCCCGTGGATCCCAAAGTCCAAGGCAGATAAGCCCTCTCTTCAACTCCTTCACTTCTCTTGATCACCTCCCATCTAAATCTACGTGTAGCAATCAGTAGTCGCCGAAGTATCCTTCTTTTTTTTTTTAATAAATGGTTTATTGTTTAAGACCAATACAAGGTATTATACCTTAATTAAATATGAATAACGGTAATGGACATAAATAATTAGTTTGCTTCAAAAATTAAAAGTACAACATTGGCATATGCTTAAAATAAATTAACAAATCAAAATCAGCTTAAAACGGTTAGACATGAAATATGTAGGCTGTAGTAAAATCAATCAAACATTTCTGGCAAAAATGTAGAAAGGTGACGTGGGTTCTTAAGTCTTTGGACATCGTATGGAAGAAGATCTTGCAGCACCAGAGGGTTGACGTTGCTTCTGGCAGTTTCGAGGAAGTTCTTCATGATCTTTTCTCGAAATTCCGTGGGTGTTTCTTAACCGAAATCTCGATAGATGGTAGCATTCCTGACCAGAGGTGGAGGTGAACTATGTTCCTCTGGAGGGTCTGGTTCTGCTGCTGCTCGAGACGACGGAATTGAGAGGGAGAGCATGTTCCCCATATTGGTAGGGCATATGCCCATATTGGCCGGATAATGGTTTTATAAATCAGTATTTTGTTGTTTATTGATAAGTACTTACTGTGAAGTAGGGGTTTGAGCATTTTACTTCGGTTCTTAAGTCGACTGATAGTTTCGGTTATGTGATCCTGAATGGTTAGCCTTTGATCAAGAACGACTTCCAAATATTTGCATTTTCCTGTTTGGGGAATATTTTCTGTTATCATTTTTGACACTTTCAACAAAACAATATGAAATCCGTTTGAAACGGGACCACCAATAGATACTGGTAGTGCACGTTTCAAAGAGAATCATACAGATCAGTTGAAAAATTGAAAAATGCAAGGTGTTCAGAAAAAAAACCCACGACACACCGAATTGATGACTCTCCTCCTTCGGTTTTGAAGTCGATGAATGAATAGTTATTTTAAGGCACTTCAGCTATTTTTAACAATAATAATGCCCATTATCCTCGTTCTAAAATCAAAGGAGTTAATTCGAACAATTTTTCCTAAAAATATATCATTTACTTATGTTGCAAGTACGGGACTTTAAAAAAATGTAAGTTGAGCATAGAGAAGATTTATTTTGTAGAGATAAGATCTTCAGACATTTCAATATCAAATTATATTGGAAAATTACGGTAGAAAAGTTGTGGGAATGTAAACTAGTTCAAAGTTGCGGAGGATCGTCGGGAAACACGAACTCAGGTGAAAGATGTGACGGAAGTGGAAGATGTGGCGGAGGTGAAAGATGTGACGGAAGTGGGAGATGTGTCGTAAGTGGTAGATGTAACGGAGGTGAAAGATGTGATGGGCGTGATAGAAGTGACGGAAGTGGTAGATGTGAACGAAGTGACGGAAGTGGAAGATGTGTCAGAAGTGAAAGATGTGACGGAAGTGGTAGATGTAACGGAGGTGAAAGATGTGACGGACGTGAAAGATGTGACGGAAGTGGTAGATGTGAACGAAATGAAAGATGTGACTGAAGTGGCAGATGTGACTGAGGTGAAAGATGTGACGGAAATGGAAGATGTGACGGAGGTGGAAGATGTGGCGGAGGTGGAAAATGTGCCAGAAGTGAAAGATGTGACAGAAGTAGACGATGTGTCGGAGGTGAAAGATGTGACAGAAGTGGAAGTTGTGGCCGAGGTGTGACGGAGGTGGAAAATGTGATGGAGGCGGAAGTGGTTGATGGAACGGACTTTTCGCCCCGTTCATCAGGTGCCTTTTTTTTCGTAGTACTTCAGTTTCTTCGCGGATCCTGTGAGTGAAAGTTGTGACAGAAGTGGAAGATGTGACGGAAGTGGTATGTGTGACTGAGGTGAAAGATGTGACGGAAGTGATAGATGTGACCGAGGTGAAAGATATGGCAGAAGTGGAAGGAGAAAGATGTGACAGAAGTGGAAGATGTAGCGGAGGTGAAAGATGTGACAGTAGCGGAAGGTGTCGGAGGTGAAACATTTTACAGAAGTGGAAGTTGTGGCGGAGGTGGAAGATGTGACGGAGGTGGAAAATGTGCCTGAAGTGATAGTTATGACAGAAGTGGATGATGTGACAGAAGTGGTAAATGTGACAGGAGTGTAGATATGACAGAAGTGGACGATGTGACGGAGGTGGAAGATGTATCAGAGGTGATAGATGTGACAGAAGTGGACGATGTGACGGAGGTGGAAGATGTGTCGGAGGTGGAAGATGTGTCGGAGGTGAAAGATGCGATGGAGGCGGAAGTGGTCGACGGAACGGACTTTTCGCCCCTTTCATCAGGTGCCTTTTTTTTCGCAGTTCTTTAGTTTAGATTTGAGGGACGCGAAGGGGGAGAAAGGAGGATCCCGCGAGGGTTGAACTTTGCGAGGGGAGGTGGAAGAAGTGGAGGAGGGATCGATCGAGTGAACCTTTCGGGACGTCGAGGGGTGGGAGGGTTACGTCCTCCACTCGTCCTCCGCCCTCACGACCTTAACAGACGTCCTCCCGCCGTTTCCGTTTTCCGGATATAGATACAGATACAGGCGGCTGTAACCCTCCCGTCTGAATTATGAAGCTCAATAACGCATATTTCCTCCGCTCTACTGTAATATTATGTATCCTCCCCCCCGCTTTTCAAGGATTCATTGAATTCTACCCTCGATTCCGTTATAGATGAATCTTTAATGATCACATACACTTCGCCCAGAATATTCATCTTCTTGCCATGTAGATACTGAAGGGATAACCGATGTCACAAATAAACAAAAGTTTCGTTAGTGCTGCACGAGTGAATGAGCAAATTACCAAACAAATATTTGAACCGATTTTTATCCATTTTATCATGGGACATGTTATTGCCCTAGGTAACTGCCCGAAAAACATTACTTGAAAGCGGGACATGCGTTTCAAAAACTCCGATCCTATGCCTTCTCCAACACTCCAATCCTAGGCCTTTTCCAACACTCTAATCCTACGCCTTTTCCATACTCCGATCCTAGGCCTTCTCCAACACTCCGATCCTAGGCCTTCTCCAACACTCCAATCCTAGGCCTTTTCCAACACTCCAATCCTACTCTGATCCTAGGCCTTCTCCAACACTCCAGTCCTAGGCCTTTTCCAACACTCCAATCCTACTCTGATCCTAGGCCTTCTCCAACACTCCAGTCCTAGGCCTTTTCCAACACTCCAATCCTACTCTGATCCTAGGCCTTCTCCAACACTCCAGTCCAAGGCCTTTTCCAACACTCCAATCCTACTCTGATCCTAGGCCTTCTCCAACACTCCAGTCCTAGGCCTTCTCCAACACTCTGATCCTAGGCCTTCTCCAACACTCCAGTCCTAGGCCTTTTCCAACACTCCAATCCTACTCTGATCCTAGGCCTTCTCCAACACTCCAGTCCAAGGCCTTTTCCAACACTCCAATCCTACTCTGATCCTAGGCCTTCTCCAACACTCCAGTCCTAGGCCTTCTCCAACACTCCAATCCTAGGCCTTTTCTAACACTCCAATCCTACGCCTTTTCCATTCTCCGATCCTAGGCCTTCTCCAACTCTCCAATCCTAGGCCATTTCCAACACTCCAATCCTACTCCGGTCCTAGGCCTTCTCCAACACTCCAATCCTAGGCCTTTTCCAACACTCCAATCCTACTCCGATCCTAGGCCTTCTCCAACACTCCAATCCTACTCCGATCATATGCTTTCTCCAACACTCCAATCCTAGGCCTTCTCCAACACTCCAATCCTACTCCGATCCTAGGCCTTCTCCAACACTCCAATCCTACTCCGATCATAGGCCTTCTCCAACACTCCAATCCTACTCCGATCCTAGGCCTTCTCCAACACTCCAATCCTACTCCGATCCTAGGCCTTCTCCAACACTCCAATCCTACTCCGATCATAGACCATCTCCAACACTCCAATCCTACTCCGATCCTAGGCCTTCTCCAACACTCCAATCCTACTCCGATCCTAGGCCTTCTCCAACACTCCAATCCTACTCCGATCCTAGGCCTTCTCCAACACTCCAATCCTACTCCGATCCTAGGCCTTCTCCAACACTCCAATCCTACTCCAATCCTAGGCCTTCTCCAACACTCCAATCCTACTCCAATCCTAGGCCTTCTCCAACACTCCAATCCTAGGCCTTCTCCAACACTCCAATCCTACTCCGATCCTAGGCCTTCTCCAACACTCCAATCCTACTACAATCCTAGGCCTTCTCCAACACTCCAATCCTAGGCCTTCTCCAACACTCCAATCCTACTCCGATCCTAGGCCTTCTCCAACACTCCAATCCTACTACAATCCTAGGCCTTCTCCAACACTCCAATCCTACGCCTTTTCCATACTCCGATCCTATGCCTTTTCCAACACTCCGATCCAACGCCTTTTCCAACACTCCAATCCTACGCCTTTTCCTACACTCCGATCCTACGCATCTTCCAATACTCTGATCCTACGCCTTTTCCAATACTCCGATCCTACGCATCTTCCAATACTCTGATCCTACGCCTTTTCCATCACTCACTTTTATGCATGGTAAGAACCAACTTCGATTTAGCGGATTTTGGTTTATTATTTTCAATAATAAACCTTTGGAATCGACCAAGAAAAAATATTTTTTAACAAACCCTCAAAATTTGATGGTTTACGTTTCAAGGTACGTAGAATCCAAAAATCGAATAAAAATTTGGCCGTCCGTCCGCCGTACGCGGCACTTTTTCCACTAAGCATTGACCGATTTTGATGAAATTTCGTATGTAGGCTCCATTTGGGGTCTAGTTGTGCCCCGAAGATTTTGGTTGTAGGTAACTTCTAAGGGTTCCAAAATGAATTTTGAAAACGCCCTAACTCAAAACATTTCGGTATAAAGGTATTGTTTTTCCTTCAATTTAAGATTCTATAGAATTTTTTGAGACCACGCGGAGCTCTGTAGGACAAACCGTTCGCTCTCTACGAGAATTTAAGGTTCGGACGCCCATAAATCAGAAACACGAGTGTGAATCGCAAAAGAGGAGATTAGGCCTCGTTCAAATTAAAGCTGACCGAAATGCGATCGATGTTTTTCTTCATGTTAGGTGGTTGGTGGCTCTGCAGACGAGTGATCAATATAGAAAAATAATAAACCATTGTGTAATAATTTGCAGCTTTTTAATTATGTAGTTGGCTGGCATCGTTTTTACCAAAAAGTAGTCGAAGGATCTCGCAGCCTTGGCTTTTAGTTGCGATGTGTTCTTCGACGTTTTAGATGTTTTCAATTTCTTAGTAATAACAATACCTTTGGGACGTCAAGAGGTGAATGAAATGACGAGCAATTTGAAAAGCAGGCTCATAAAGAGCTAAATTAAAACAACAGACAACAAATTCCTAGTAAAAGGAAACAGCAAACGAACAAAACATGTTCCCGAACATGAGGCCCGAAGGGCTGAGTTCTGAACCATGATAATTTCTTTCACTTCATAACGTCTTCTTAAAGGATATTTGGACGGAATCAAGCAAAATGGTAATAACCCCAAATAACTAGTTCAGAGTACCTAATCATAGCCTTTTAAAATTAGTGGGTTTTCTTTAATGACAATAAAAGTCCTTTGTTGCTTCCAATAACTTATTTCAGAGAGGTTTTGACAATTCTCCAGAGAGGAAATGTTGCTCAAGTAGCTACTAGTAGCTAGCTAGTATCGTAAGTCACTTCTCGTTTTCAAAAAAGGAAACAAATTAATAGGGTTGAATTTTCCAAATATTCAAATTACACATCGTAATGATTGAAATGGAATAGAAGGTAGCAAATTTATATGTATGGAGGACACTTATTGATGAAAAACACTTAATCACGCTGCACTTTTGTGAAGTAGGTCACAGATGCTTTTGCGACTCGTTAGAAAGAGTAGCAAGCCATATCTGGGGCTAGTTCTGGATGAAGAGCTCAAGTGGAAGCCCCCACAGAGACTATACACGTGATAAGATTAGGAATTATTATACAATGTGAGACACACGCTCCCGAAACAAACAGTAAAACTTATAATATAAGCTATTTACAATGTTGCATGTTGCAATCTGTATTGCAGTAAATAGCTTGGGGAGGAACGTATTGCACCCATATAAATAAGTTTCATGTACTCCAGAAAATCATAGGTCCCCACGTAGGACCCCATCCATAGACTTATTTGAAATTACCAAGGTATTTACTATTAGGCGACTATATCGTCGACTGGAAGGTAGAACTGACCAGCTGTATTTTGAAGCTTTTTGTCAGGAGGGCCATGGAGTTTTAGGCCTTTTCGATTAAAACCTTCCTGGTAGGCTGTTCTGGGCTCAAAGTTGAACATTTTGACTCTATTGGATCGATAAAAACAAGATTTCACCAAATTGATCAAGAAATGTTTGTTTCTTCATCGAAAAAGTGCAATTCTTCAGAAAACATAACAGAGATCGGATTTTCCTGGTACCAAGCGATGTGTGAGTTCAGCGTTTCCGAACATTTAATTTTCCCTACTCAGAGGAAACTTCTATACTTTATACTTTTACCATATCTAGACACTTGATTTATCATCAATTCCTAAATTAATTACTGAGTAAAACTGATCAAACATGATATTTACTTGCTATAAATTTGTTACAGAAAAAGTTCTCAAATTCAATTTGGTCAGTGAAACAAAAATTGTAAAAATTGTACAAAATGGAAGCCAATAAACAAAATGTGTAAAAATTGTACAAAATGGAAGCCTGTAAACAAAATTTGTAAAAATCGTACAAAATGGAGTCAATATACAAAATTTGTAAAAATTGTA
The DNA here is from genome assembly GCA_009739505.2 of Apolygus lucorum. NCBI lineage: Eukaryota > Metazoa > Arthropoda > Insecta > Hemiptera > Miridae > Apolygus > Apolygus lucorum. The sequence goes on from CM019168.2 coordinate 51,254,275, forward strand.
CAAAATGGAGCCAATAAACAAATTTTGTAAAAAATTGTACAAAACGGAGCCAATAAACGAAATTTGTAAACATGTCCAAATGGAGCCAATAAACTCTATCTATCCGAATATCAGAACCTCAAACATCTTGTTTCTTTTTGGTTTATTATTTTCAATAATAAGCCTTTGGAATCGAGCAAGAAAAAAAAAATTTAACCCCCCCTCAAAATTTGATGTTTTACGTTTCAAGGTACGTAGAATACGAAAATCGAATAAAAAAATTTCCGTCCGTCCGCCGTACGCCGTACGCGGCACTTTTCTTAGCAACACGGGACCGATTTGGTTCAAATTTGGTATATGGGCCCCATTTGGGGTCTAGTTGTGCCGCGAAGCTTTTGGTTGATGTAGGTCACTTCTAAGGGGTGAAAATTAAGGGTTGAAATTTTCAAGAGTGCCCTAGCTCGAAAACACTCGAAATAAAGGTATCGTTTTTTCACCAATTTTAAATAGTATTGAATTTTTAAAAATTTTTGAGACCACCCGGAGCTCTGTAGGACAAACCGTTTGGTCCCTACGAGTACTTGAAGGTTTTCCTTCGATAAAACAGAATCATGAGTGTGAATCGCAAAAGAGGTCTAATCGCCGTTCAAATTTTATCGGACTAAAATGCGATCGCTGTTCATTTCTTCGATTTGTATACAGTTTTGCCTTCTGCGTAACCAGTAATCAAATCAGTGTTGCCAACAAGCGGCTACCAAAACCCCCTGAGCCAACCTCGAAAAAACCCCAAATCCCCCCAAAAAAGAAAAACCCTAAAACTTAAGGATGAAATAACAATATCAATGAATACAATGCAATTTTTTTTTTAGTAGTAGATTGTAATTCATTAATGATTTGAGGGCGGAGTGGATCTTGAAGACAATGCAATTATTGTATCAGCGATATACGTTTCAGGTCATACAGGTTTTGAAAAAAACATTAAGTAAAAACATTTTTAAAAATAAACTAGTTTCTTCAGGTAGGGTACTTTTTTGTACAAAAAATCAAAATGTCAAACAGTGAGGTCGAATTCGACCCCCATCTCCAAAACCTTCTCAATTTCTTCAAACCTTCAAGTTTGCTAATAGTAACGAGCGTGAACGGACGAATAAACTTCAAGAATTTATCAAAGTGTGTGCTTGCGAAAGATCAAAGATCGAAAAAAGTTTGTCCTCCAAAACTCCAAAATTATAGTCCCATTGAGCCCACGATAGACATTGGTAAATTCGGTGAAGTTTTTCACTCCATTGAATATATATATATATATTACCTGCTGCTATTTTAATTGCTGATTCATTTTTATTCTACCCAAATCCCCCCGACTCGTCGGTAAAAACCCCCAAAAAAAACCCCAAAAGATTTCTCCCCCCAAAATCCCCCCGTCAAGAAAAAAAAACCCCAAATTTGGGGGGGAAACCCCCAACTTGGCAACACTGAATCAAATTTCCATATGAAGCTTTCTATTTTTCGAATCGAGTGTGAAGCGTTTAGTTCTTTCTAATAAACTTGATTGTGAAGGTGTGAAGCAGTATGGTGTGGTAGGTAGTACCTACCAATAGTTGGTAGGTAAAAAAAATTGGTAGGTAAAAAAAATGTTGGTAGGTAAAAAACGCTGCAAATCATTGCTCACTGATCAGATCACTGATCAGCTGAGTGAGCTCCGAAGCCATTTTCAATCCTATTGAACGCAGGAAGCTGAAATTTGAGAGGGAAGGTCAAGGGAGAATACAGATGGTGGTAGGTGCTATTGATGGAAAACCAGTGATCTATACAGAAGGGTGATCTATACCGAAAATAATAAACCTTTGGGCAATGATTTGCAGCGTTTTTTATGTTAGTCTTAGTTGTTGATGGTTACGATGTCACGTCGCGATAACATTTAGAATCAACTTCAGTATAATATACTTAGAACAGCACATATTATTGTTCACGAATTAATTTTTGAGTGTTAATTTACTTGTTAACTTACGTGTTAATTTACTAAACTACCAACAGCCTCAAAAATTAATTCGTGAACAATAAAATGTGCTGTTCAAGTAAAGCATGCATTCCAGGAAATACCCTCAGTTTCCATATCAGATTATATTCCAGTATACCCTTATGATCAGATTTTGATTTATGAACTTGTCAGGTATTGAGCGGATGAGTTCCTGGATGGTCCAATATAAATTTCATGAACGTTACACCGAAACTACCGTCTGCGTGCTTTCACATGCGGAGCTGTACTCGTATAAATTGGAAATCCAGCATTTTTTGGACGATGTTGCCCATTGTTTTGTTGGCTCGTGCACATTTCATATGACTGGGGGAGTAGGAAACAAAAACAACAACAAACTACGAAACAGCTACTGTAATCTTGGTTAGTGGAAGTAGAAATTCGGATGTAAGAAGCTTTGAAAACTTAGTTGGGCGAGTGGATTAACCAGCGAAGTTGTTGAGTGAGCAGCTGAGTCTGCGGGAACTGGGCCAAATGAAAGGGCAAAACTAAAGACCCCCCCCTTCCACAACTACATTGACCAGTTCGTGATGGTGTGGTGTTTTCTTGTGAGTGGGTGTGTGGTTGCAGCATTCTAAAGGGTGAAATTAGGTCGAATTGAGACTCAATCAGCTGGCTCATCACTGGAAATTCAACCTTCTTATTGGGTAGGGCGTCATACAGAAACTTGAATGTGTGAATTTGCATTATAAAATTTTCAAAACAGGGATTTGGAGAGCACTGTTTTTTTAATGATCTGTTTATTATTACAACTGTATACAATACATCTAGTAATTTCTCTTTAATATGTACTGAACGCAGCTTTGTGGTTCATAGATCACTGCCTACTTCCACATCACATTACACACTTCTCTTCTAGTGGTTGGTGACAAGTTCTAAGGGCTTGGTCCTCTTCAATCGTCGTACGTCCCTGCTGTTGTCCAGCAGATTCAATACTTCTTTTGTGAAGATTGCGTTGTAATCAAATCCTGAATAATGCACTAAACTAAATAAAATAAAGTATACAGACTCGACTTGACATCAGACTTCACAATAGAGGTGTGTCGGTCAGGTGTGAACGTTTTGAAAAGACCTTATCTTCAAAACGACCTTGTCTGAACTGAACGGGTTGTCAAAATGAACACGGTCATTCGTTCATCAACCCACTAATCGAGTTTTTCGGAAAGATTTCGAGAATAACAGAAGAAGGCCAACAAAACAAATTAACTGCACATTAATTGTACATGGATCATGAATGTGTGAAAATGACATGGAAGTACCAACGGAAAGAAGAAGATGGAAGTGGTTTTCTTAGCAAAACCGTCCATCATCCAATTGAAGAATTATTCGAATGAACTGTGGACTAAAAAGACAAAAAATACTCCATGATTCGTACGGTTCGAATCGATCTATCATTCGTTTTTGTCTTTTAGCTCATTCGATTCATTCAAATCACCTACTCATTGTTCATTCCGATTCGTTCGGTTTACCAACTTGCGACCGGTTGGTTGTTTGTCTTGTATGTGAACGGGTGAACGGATTCAAAAGACCTGGTCTCTGTAATGAGTGACCGTTTGGGATTCGAATCCACTAAATGACCTTGTTTTACACACCTCTACTTCACAATCAGGTTACAGTTTATCACATCTATGTTTACTCGTTGCTAGGGATGTTTTTTAATAGGTATGGAGTAGCCACTTCTACAGTCCTGTTACACTCTCCCCCACTCAAGTTTCATCATTGCTCCTGCAATGATATCGAAGGACGTTTTTTATTGCCTCGCATGCTGTCTGTCCATCGTCAGAAGCATAGTACTTGATGGACTTGGGAAATCCATTCATCAGGATGATTTCGTTTATTTTGTATGGACCTTTGACGACCGGGCTTTTTCCTGAGTAACCATGCTGAACTAGAATAAGATCGCCAACCTTCAATTGTGGTGTGCGACTACAGTGGTTCTTATCAAAATTTGCTTTCATTTTCCGACGATATGCATTTCGCTGTTCTTCAGTCAAAGGTTGTTCCTTAAGCTGATCTCTTGTGATGCCATATTCACCATCTCCTGGAAATAAAGGTGGGATTCCAAATAACATGAAGTGAGGAGAACATCCAAGTCCTACCGACTGCGCCAGTGTGAAGCTTGCGTTGTAATCGAATCCTAAATAATGCACTAAACTAAATAAAATAAAGTACCTATACAGACTGGACTTGACATCAGACTTCACAATCAGGTTACCTGATTCAGGTAATTTCGATAATAGGTTACAGTTTTTCCCATCCATGTTTCCTCGTTGCTAGGGATGTTTTTTAATAGGTATGGAGTAGCCACTTCAACAGTCCTGTTACATCTTTTATGACCTCAATTCAATACGCTCTTCTTTTCATGACCTCATTCACCATCTCAACTTTGAGGTCGCGGTGGAGGTCATTTGTTCGAATGTACCAGGGGGCTACATGTACTAGACTCCTGAGTATTTTGTTCTGCACCGTTTGCATGATTTTCACGTTGCTATTTTTGGTGCATCCCCTTATGGGACAACGAAATCTTGTTACCTCTTGGGATAAATTTCGAATCCCTAGGTTGATTCATAAGGAAGTGTCCCAGCACACTGTGCTTACGTCCTCCCTCTCACTCTGCAAGCAGAGAGGAAAATCCCTGGTTAAATACCGTGGGAGACTGTTACACCCACAGTCAGGGGCCTCATACACGCAGGTGTGAGTACCTGTTTGCAATGCCTGACAGGTCGAGCTGAGTGTTCTAGCTCACCCTACCAACTATGCGGGTTGGTACCCGATTTATTGGCGTATCACATAACTCACATGCTGGCACTACCTTGGAAGACTTGTCTACCATGGAAGTGTCTCCCCTCAACTTTCAGGCTTAGCCATCCAGCCTGGGTATTCAACCACGACCACCACGAAGCCAACCGCTCTCGGGGGGCAGGCCGGTGACACTGCGACAAAGTCTGTGTGTCGGTAGCCCGGGGCTCCCCCCGCCTGTGGTACCGACTTTGCGTCTTCGATTCACCAGTGCAGTGGATATCTCGGACTCTAGAGGCCAGATCGGTCGCAAGCCCTTTACAGGGAATGCGGCCCTGCAACTGCCACTTTTCTCTCATCCACATAGTGGATAATTGAGGGAGGGAGACTATATGTAGTTCACTGGTTTCAGTCATGACTTTGACCAGCTCGAGCACTACTTTTTCGTCCTTGAAAAGTGAAAACAAAGCTTCCGCTACCTTGGTAGATTCGGAAGCGAAATGTAAAAAACACAAAATAGGTATGCGGTTTATTGCCCTGGCACCATGGTGGCACCACTATTGATTCCATGGTGGCACAAAGAATAATTCATGAAAATCCAGAGGTATAATGAGAATTTTTCCTCAATTTCAAAGCTCGGGTACGATCAGTAAGCTATAAAGGAACCGAAATATTGAAAAATCGGATATTTTGTGAATATTATCCCCCCACTCGCCCTCTCCCCATGCTAACTTTGATACTCTGGCTAAATAGTGTGCAATTTGGGAGATTTTTGAGTCGAACAAAAAAAGAAACACCCAAATCGGTTGGAAATTGATGCCTGGACAGAGTTTACAAGAAATTGCCCGCAAATGCACGTTTTCTAAGCATTAACCCCCTTCCCCCCCCTTAAAAGGCAAAATTCGAAATTCCGGCGACGTAGTGCACAACTAAATAGGTTTCCGCGTCGAGAAAAAAAAAAACACGAAAATCGGTTGGAATTTGAGGCTTGGACAGAGTACACAAGATTATGCCCCAAAACGCACGTTTTTTTTTTTACCATAAAGCCCCCCTTCCTCCCCCTTAAAAGGCAAATATTCGAAATTTTGGTGACGTAGTGCACAACTAGGTAGATAGTTTTCAGAAAGAACCACGAAAATCGGTTGAATACTAAGGCCTGGGTAGACGACACAAGATTCTGTCACACACACACACACACACAGACATACACCTTTGGTTTTTTCGCGGATTTGGACTCAGAATGGTCTAAAACGGAGTAGTGTGTGGTTATTATTATTATTATTTTTTTCTGTTGAGTGTTGTCCAACTTTACCCCAGATCGATCGCATAAGGACGCCCAAGTCTTACTGTGGGACGTACTAAAAAGAAGGGCCTAAGATGGAATTCCGCCTAAATGTAGCCAACAGCTCAAATGATTCCCTAATACTCTCCATTGTGTGCTACTGCAGCCAGCCATACCGTGCAAACGCGTGTTATTCAACAAATTGACCAGAAATTCGGCGATTTTGTCAGACTGTGATCGGTTTGAATTCCATTTATTAAGTAAATTGCGTAGAGAACTTTCAGCAGCCGGATTCCCGTTATTACAAACCCACTCCTCTCAAATTGAACTGAGGGAGGGAACAATCCTAAAGTTCTCAAACATCCCTTACTTAAGTCTTCGCTGGCAACTTAAGCTCTCCTTCGCTTCTCACCTCCTTCCTCTCCCCCTCTCTTCAGTCAATAACGCTTTCTCCGTGTTCTCTCCTAAAACCACATCCAACTCCCTAAGTAAAGTTGCGGCTGTCATCTCCCCTACATGGATAAACGGTTTAAATTTTGTTTTAGGAAGAACATTTTGGAAAACCGCACGACCCAGAGATATATTTGAGAATGAACGAATGTACAACAATGCAATATTAAGAACATCACTCAGGAACAAAATCATCACAACAGCACAACAAAGTCCCCCTCTTTTCTGCTGATTCTGTTCATTCCTGCTTCATGATTACCGTATATGAAGGTGGTTTCTTTTGTTTCTTTCATACTTAAAACCTTTTCTTTCCACTGGATGCTCTTCTTACGTATGGAGTAGATCTCCTTTTAGCGAAACGAATTCTTTTTCATATTTAGCACGAATATTCCGGTTCACTGTTGTCACTACTTCTACATTCTCTAGATGTCTCCTCTTGATTCTCTTTTTCTTTTCTTCAAATACTTCTTGACATTGTTTATGTATTATACTCTATCTTTGAGGAGACAGCGATGTGGCTACGGTCGTTGTTTGGCGGTGGACTTTGGACCGACCTCTGCGGGGATCGCGGGTTCAAGGCTCATCGCCGGCAGCGTGCGTTTTTCGGCGGCCGGGGGCTCTCATCGCCCCCCTCGTCACAACCCAGGGCGGTGAGGCAATATGAAGCCATGGGCGAAATCACCAGAACGAATTTTGATCTTCCCTTTGTAAGACAGCTGGTGACGTCCGTGACACCAGGAATGGCAGTCGGAAGTGAATCCAACCTGAAATGGTCGTTTACTTTACTTTACTTTTCTATATATTTGAATAAACACTCCTCTAGTTCGATGGTGCCTGCCAATATCTCCCACCACATATTCACTGTAAAATTTGTCAAGGATCGTTCCAAATTCTGATCCCGAAATCCTTCCTCAACAAAAATAACATTATGCTTACAATAATTTGTTGTTCCGGGTGCCCCAGTTTCCTTTCGCCACTCAGCAGTACCATTGCACAAATACCAAAACCAACATCAAATCTCTCACCTTCATTTCAGGAACACTTACTCAGTGAGACTATACTATAGTACTCAGTGCAAGTACCCTGAAGGGCCTCATATGTTGAACGCTGGCCTTTCTTCTTGTACAAGAGTGCTCAGGTATATATATGTAGCCGCCCCCACAGATAGTCTAGACCTATCCCGAGTAGGGATCTCCATGCCAAGCACCCTGGAAGAAGAGTGTGAAGACCCTGGGTTCTCCCTAGATACTTCTTCAATCATCAGTCGGGTTCATGACGAGCCAGTGAACTGACCGCAAGGGGAGTTTCGGCGGTCTAGAGCTATGTAATCGATTTATAATCCGTTTTGAACTAAGTTATTGTAGAATACAGTTTTTTCTTTATACGCGAGTGATTTATGATCCTGACAACCAACTGAAGAAGAGGAAATACCGGAGAATGGAATAAGAGTTATCCCATCTCCATCATCAGAAGTGGGATTCGAACCCAAGCCCACTGAGTGGACTGTGGAATCAAGATGGAGGATCAAGATATATATAATTCTAATATTAGTACCAATATTAGTACTATCAGTATATCGGTTTCGGATATAGCAGGATGTGTTCGTTGATAATTATGCACAGTTGATAACATAGCTGATAATCATTCGGATCAAGTACGATTTTGGATTTCGGCAATTCAAAATTTTGAAAAAGGAAGTTGTTTCTTATAACTTTGTACACTTAGAATTCTTTGACAGAGTATGCAAACTTCTCTGAACTTCCAAAGACCTGTGAACTGAAAATTTTTGAATGTATGATGTGATTAATGTATTCCTTCTAGCGAGTCTGCTAGAAAAATTTATTATTGTTTGCCATCTCTTTTAATAATTTCTTCTAATAAAAGTTAACTTTTTTTTGTAAACGAAGGTATCCCAGCTGCAGCTCTCTCCGCCTATTATTTCGAATCCAGAATGACTCTGTTGGGTCCAGCTTGTAAGAGTTGGTACGTAGAATTCAGTGTGGAAAAACTCCGTCTTTTTTTGCCGTTCGGAAGTCAGCCAAGAGGAAGATGAGTAGCGTCACCCTCAGCAGACTTTTTCGCTATCTGTCAAATCTGACGGATGACAACAAGTCTTGTAAAAACCCACGTCGTATTTCATTCCAATTTCAATACTTTCCCTTGACCCTCCGTGTCTAGCTAAGAAAGTGAAAAAAAAAAAAATCGGTTTGTTTTCCCACAAAACGGGGAGGTTTTGGTCGGCTGAATAAATAAAGCGAGACGGAGAGACGAGGTGGGAGAAAAATGTTCCCTTGAAAACGTGAGACGTTTCAATTCTCGAGACGACGTCTGCTCTATTAAATATTCAGTTAAGACGTTCCTTCGGCTTTCCCCCCACTACTCGACCACTTCTGGTGCCCCCGCGAGCCCATTCACGGTGTACGTGACGTAGCTTATCTTTACGACCCCTTCCTCACACACATGTCCTGGCATTCATACGAGTGCATCGTGCACGTACTCGTACAATCACACTCTCCAAATTTATACCAGGATATTTTTAAATGAATTATTTCGCGTTCGCCAAGAAATTTTTTCTCTCACAAAACAGGAAGTTATAGATGCATAGATATGTTTATTTATTTGTCACCACTGTGTATTGATTTTTTGTTATCACCCATAACAAAAAGTTTTATTATTGTCTATACGTATGAAGAAAAGACAGAAGAAATACCTGTTTGAACTTCCTGAGAACAGAAATCTTCGAGAAATTCAAATTTATAATTATTATTAAATCTCGAGAGTTGTCTGTCTGTTGAGCCGATTCTGTCGGTACCGTTGGATTCTCGCTTTTCTTGGATCTGATAGTAAGCCAACATAGATTACTTGTGATCCTTCCCTTTATCTTCAACGTTGCACACCTTCGAATAACTGAGGTCCTTCCTAATTAGCTGGATGATCTCTCTTAGCTAAATTATCTCCTGTTGGTTCCACGAAGCTGAAAATCCGCAGCATGCTACTGTTGAGTATGAATAAAAAATTGAACACTTTACGCTGGACGAACTAAATCCACTGCTTTTGGTTCCACAAAGTTGAATCTTTCCAGGAAGCCACTTTGGAATTACTGACTACTATTGACCGATTGAACTCCTCTCTGTTAAGATGAGTGAGACATATTCTCTCTTGCTGGTGCCACGAAGCTTAAACTTCACAGGAAGCCTCTCTGGAACTACTGATTTCGAAAGACAAACGGAACACTTTCCTGATATCAACTGAACGAGCTAAATTTACTGCTTTTGGTCCGACGAAGTTGAATCTTTCCAGGAAGCCACTCTGGAATTACTGACTACTATTGACCGATTGAGCTCCTCTCTGTTAAGATGGATGAGACTTATCCTCTCTTGCTGGTCCCACGAAGCTTAAACTTCACAGGAAGCCTCTCTGGAACTACTGATTTCGAAAGACAAACGGAACACTTTCCTGATATCAACTGAAGACCTAAATTCACTGCTTTTGGTCCCACGAAGTTGAATCTTTCCAGGAAGCCACTCTGAAATTACTGACTACTATTGACCGATTGAGCTCCTCTCTGTTGAGATGGATGAGACATATCCTCTCTTGCTGGTCCCACGAAGCTTAAACTTCACAGGAAGCCTCTCTGGAACTCCTGATTACGAAAGACAAACGGATCACTTTCCTGATATCAACTGAACGAGCTAAATTCACTGCTTTTGGTTCCATGAAGTTGAATCTTTCCAGGAAGCCACTCTGAAATTACTGACTACTATTGACCGATTGAGCTCCTCTCTGTTGAGATGGATGAGACATATTCTCTCTTGCTGGTCCCACGAAGCTTAAAATTCACAGGAAGCCTCTCTGGAACTACTGATTTCGAAAGACAAACGGAACACTTTCCTGATATCAACTGAACGACCTAAATTCACTGCTTTTGGTCCCACGAAGTTGAATCTTTCCAGGAAGCCACTCTGAAATTACTGACTACTATTGACCGATTGAGCTCCTCTCTGTTGAGATGGATGAGACATATCCTCTCTTGCTGGTCCCACGAAGCTTAAACTTCACAGGAAGCCTCTCTGGAACTACTGATTCCGAAAGACAAACGGAACACTTTCCTGGTATCAACTGAACGAGCTAAATTTACTGCTTTTGGTCCGACGAAGTTGAATCTTTTCAGAAAGCCACTCTGGAATTACTGACTACTATTGACCGATTGAGCTCCTCTCTGTTAAGATGGATGAGACATATCCTCTCTTGCTGGTCCCACGAAGCTTAAACTTCACAGGAAGCCCCTCTGGAACTACTGATTTCGTAAGACAAACGGAACACTTTCCTGATATCAACTGAACGAGCTAAATTTACTGCTTTTGGTCCGACGAAGTTGAATCTTTCCAGGAAGCCACTCTGGAATTACTGACTACTATTGACCGATTGAGCTCCTCTCTGTTAAGATGGATGAGACTTATCCTCTCTTGCTGGTCCCACGAAGCTTAAACTTCACAGGAAGCCTCTCTGGAACTACTGATTTCGAAAGACAAACGGATCCCTTTCCTGATATCAACTGAACGAGCTAAATTCACTGCTTTTGGTTCCATGAAGTTGAATCTTTCCAGGAAGCCACTCTGAAATTACTGACTACTATTGACCGATTGAACGATGGACGAGACATATTCTCTCTTGCTGGTCCCACGAAGCTTAAACTTCACAGGAAGCCTCTCAAGAACTACTGATTTCGAAAGACAAACGGAACACTTTCCTGATCATCAACTGGGCGAGCTAAATCCACTGCTTTTGATCCCACGAAGCCGAATGTTTCCAGGAAGCCTCTCTGAAATTACTGACTACTATTGACCGATTAAGCTCCTCTCTGTTCAGATGGATGAGACATATTCTCTCTTCCTGGTCCCTCGAAGCTGAATCTTTTCAGGAAGCCTTAAGCGAAACACCAGGGAGTTCACCCGGATTCAACCCATCATCATCCTGTACAAGACGCTGGTTCTGCCTAGGTTGGAATATGGATCCACTGTTTGGTCGCCCTTCTACACAGTGCACAAGTACGCATTGGAGAGGGTTGAGAGGAGATTTCTCCGGTACATGGGATTTAAACTCGGCATTCCCTCATCTGAGATAAATTACGAGTCCCTGCTCCAAACGTGCGGTCTGCAGACGTTGGGGACCAGGCGGCAAATACCCGACATATCCGTTATGTACAAACTTGTGAATAACGGACTTGATTCGCTGTATCTTCTGTCCCGGGTCGCCTTCAGAATTCCCCAGTCGACTCGCTCCACTCTGCCCTTTCTGACTCCCTTCTCGGCGACGAACTACCTGCTGAACCGGCCACTGTGCAGGCTTCCTCGCTTGGCAAACTACTTGACGAGTCTAAACCCTGACTTGGACTTCTTCTCCAGCCCGTTCTCTTCATTCAAATCGGCAATATGCCCGTCCAACCCTAGTTAAATTCAGTTTCAGTTTCTAGCCTTACTTTATTTAATTTCATGTCATTTATTAATAGTTTTCCCCCTCAGTCATCGCATCACTCAGAACTTTCAGTGCCTCAAATCGAACAGTTTGTTTTTCTATCTTTTTTTCTCCAGAAGTTTCATTTCTTTTCGTTGGTTTCCGTCAACTTCATTCCTTTGTTTTTTTTTTTTTTTTTTTTAATGTAATAATGTAATTGGGTTCGCCCGTACCAATGTAAATGAATAAATAAATAAAAAAAAAAATAAATAAATAGCCTCTCTGGAACTACTAAGTACGGAAGGCAAACTTTACACTTTCCTGATCATCAAACGGGTGAGCTAAATCCCAGCTTTTGGTCCCACGAAGCTTAAATTTCACTGGAATCCTTTCTGAAACTACGGAGTACTAAAGACAAACTGAACACTTTCCTTTTCAACAGCTGAGCGAGCTGATGAAATAGCTGGAAAGCAGCTGAAAAAGCTGGATTTTGGTTCCACGATGCTGAAACTGGTCTTAGTAGATTGCTGAGTAAGATTGACCAGTTGAGTTCTTCCCTGATTAGCAGGATTAGCCAAATTCTCCACTGTTTGCCCCGTAAAGTGAAAATTTTGCAGTCTCACTGGGACTGCCAAGATCGAATGACTACGAATTCTCCTCAAGATCACATAAGAGGACCTGTTGTACCTATTATTTCCTGTTATACCAATGCAGTTGTACAAGTCGCGAAGAAAATAAACTGATCAGCTGATTGTGCTGAACTTACAGCCAATAGCCCATCAAAAACGGGCTTTGCCTCGTTATATCATTGTGTGCATTGTCAACTGTTGATGCTTTTCTAGTTTCGGTTTGGAAATTTCATTAAACTCGTACTTACTTCACACCAAGAAATGTTTTTAACGATGGAGATATAACAGGCAATTTGTCTATCTTATTAAATTTAGCTGTAAACCGAACTAATCACATATTCATTGACGGTCAAGTTAGCAAACATCCTGAGGCGGTTAGCGGGCAGGTAGGGAACGATGGAGCCATTAGGCCCTAAACGGTGTTCTGTAGATGGGTGGGGGTAAATGGAGAAGGGGAAATATGAGGCTAAGGGGGTGTTTACCTTGACGTTTCATTACAAGGCATTACCCAGCGGCTCGACGGAGTGGTGGCCATTATCAGCTAAGTGCCTCGAGGAGCGGTCTGAATAGTGGAGTATGGAGTTGTTTTTTCTTTCCTTTAGAATGGAGTGGTGGTTGCTCGACGGTTGAAAAGAAAAAAGAGCGTTCGTGTTTAGTTAATTTTAAGAAAGTAGGGTCTGACAAACGCCTGGAGTGGTGGTAGGTTCTTTTCAACAATTGGGACAAAACCACGAGGAAACGTCCGTCAAGTGGATGTAGCACATAGCTTCCTCGTTTCCATAACCCGATGTATAGATAATCCGATGCATAGTGGATAATCAAACTTCAACCTCCAAGTACCTACAACTACCCGCCGAATTTGATGATCAGATAAAGACCAAACTTCGTATGTTCTGCCCGTTACAAATATTTGAGGACCCACAGACCGACTGCATGACATTCCAGGCCTCTTTGGTCTATGGTAATTCTCTAATTTTAGATATATGAAACATTTTTTGATTAATAAGTCATTGATAGTTGTTGTAATAAAAGAGCTCCAGTCTTGAAGTTTTTACTCAATTATTACTATCAGGAATTGTGTAAATGCAAGAAAGTGATGGTGAAGAGGGACGTATTAAAACAAATTTATTCGGGTCTTTTAGTCAGCTGAAATCTCAATCCCTAAGAAAACAGGTTCGTCCCCGATCAGCGCAGGGGTTACTGAGGAGAGGGTTAGCAGGGCGAACGTCAATAAATATCCCTCCTTCATAAATTATTCATCCGATGGAAAAATACGGACTTCAGCGCGTCCCGAGTTGAAACTGCAAGACCAGAAGAGGCTTTTCCCAGGTCCGTAGAAGCTAGATCGAAAAAGAAGGTGAACTACCTTGAAAATTAAGGGGTTTTTAGAGGGTGGAGGAGTAAATAAGTGATTTAAAGAGGGGTGTCCCCACGGAAGTTTAGGTCCCTTCTGTTACGTGATTTAGTTAACGACCGTCTTTAACGATGGTTCCCAACGAGGCCCCAGCGAAGCCATAACCATAATTTTTATCATATTCAGTTATCGAGATTGCTACCACAGCTACCTGTAGGCATCATAAAAAGAGGCCGGATTTTTATGGTGTGTTAGTAAATACCTACAACTACGCAAACATGTCTTGGAAGTATTCAGTAAAAGCAGATAAATACTCGTGTGTTAAAATATGCTGTATAGTTCAACAAGTATGGGTAAATTACCTACACCTAGGGTTATGAAGTTTAACCCTGTTTGGACTATGGTATCACTAGTGTCACCGGAAACATCTCAGGAACTCCAAGGATGTCTTAAAGTGTCACCGGAGTAACCAAAATTAAATTACGATTTTTAATGTAATGGACAGCTGAATTGTTTGTGGGTTATTGGAAGTCTCAAAATAGAGTTATGACAAAAAATTTCCAATTTCCAAATAATTTTCAAAATTTTGTCATAACATCATTTTTGACATCTAATATCTTACAAAAACGCTGCAAATTATTACAAAAAGGTTTATTACTTTTCTATATAGATCACTCGTCTGCAAAGAACACGGCTTTACCTTTGTTACCACCAACCAACTTGAAGAAAAACATTGGTCAGCTAACATTTGAACGAAGATTCGGCCTCTTTTGCAATTCACACTCGTGTTTCTTATTTATCGTAAGTCCAACCCTTAGATTCTCGTAGGGAACGAACGGTTTGTCCTACAGGGCTCCGCGTGGTCTCAAAAAAATCTAAAAATTCTATACTATCTTAAATTGACGGAAAAACAATACCTTTATATCAAAATTTTTTGAGTTAGGGCGTTTTCAAAATTTCAAACCTTATTTTCAACCTCTTCAAAATAACATACTTAACAAAACAAGACAAAAAATATAAAAAAAATAGAGTGATAGGTTGAATAGAAGCTGAGAAAACGGGGCATCAAACTGACTACTTTTCAAGGGGATTTCATCAGTCCGAAAAAATACCAACTACCCTTGAATTGCTATTCAAATCTAGTGTTAATCTGGTGACACATTGAGACAGCTGTGTAATTCCTAAGATGTTTTCAGTGACACTAGTGACACCGTGGTCCAAATAGGGTTAATACTCATCGAAAAAAGCTTGGAGGATCCGTTTATTAACTCTTGTTAAATGACGAGAATTTTTTGGTTTTGTCCTCCTCAACAACTTCGTTGTTGCAATTTTGTAATTCCCTCTAGAATTTGTGAAGATGTACAGTAAAGGCAAGTTAGCTGCAGCAAACAAAATGAAGGATTAATGGTTTTACGGTTCTATTTCTGGCGGTGTTCACAAATTTAGGAAATAATCATATTGACTGAATTTGGACCTTCAATAATGGATTTTCTTTAGAACCTTTTCGGGTGAAAGTTATGAAAAGACGGACTGACACACGAGTTTATCAGTTTATGATGGTATTGGGTAGTCTAATCCAGCACGCAGAACCGTTTATAGATGTGGGTGAGGTGGATGGATAGATTCCCCTGCACGTAGAACCGATAATAATCGCAAGGTAAAAAAAGGTGGTTGAGAATGTGGGAGATAATACCCGGCATGTAGAACCGATATTAATCGTAACTTGAACGTATGAATTTGTAGGAAGAATGGCATTGAATGGATTAGGAGGTTTCTCGAGCTAGGTATTTATATAATCGCCACAGAGGAATGTCTCCAGTCATTCACCAGGTGCAAATGATCAATCTATCTCCTACCTTTAGCTTCATTTGTTAATTCTATTATTCGAACATCTACCTAGAAGGAATTCATAATGAAGTGTATATGTTGAATTTGGAAAGACGTATATTGGCGAGGTGTGAGGGTGACAGACACCACGGGTATTTATTTGAGAAGGAAAACAAAGATAAATTAATAAGTCTCTCACAGATCTGCTGTCCACCCAGAGGAGGTTCAAGTCAAAATATATTAATATGAGACTGAAAACCAATGAAGGCTGTCCTCGCTAGAGAGAAATGGATAACCCAGTATTAAGGTTTCACTCGTGGCGATCCTCAGATGGGCGCTCCAGTCACCCCCAAATATCGAAACTACTCAGGACAGTTACACTCTCTCAGACACCTCTAAATTTAAGAAACGTATTTGAGCCAGAGCGTTTCGAAAATTTCAACCTCTGTTTTTCATCCATTAGAAGGGATTGACAATAATCAAAAGCTTTGAAGCACAAATAGACCCTATTTTCCAAATTTCATTAAAAAAACGCTGCAAATCATTGCTCAAAGGTTTATTATTTTCTGTATAGATCACCCTTCTGTATAGATCACTGGTTCTCCATCAATAGCACCTACCACCATCTGTATTCTCCATTGACCCGCCCTCTCAAATTTCAGCTTCCTGCGTTCAACAGAAGAGAAAATGGCCTTGGAGCTCACTCAGCTGATCAGTGACCACTCATGCGCCTTCAGCATTCTCCATTGACCCGCCCTCTAAAATTTCAGGTTCCTGCTTTCAACAGGAGAGGAAATGGCCTTGGAGCTCACTCAGCTGATCAGTTACCACTCAGGCGCCTTCAGCATTCTCCTTTGACCCTGCCTCTAAAATTTCAGCTTCCTGCGTTCAACAGGAGAGGAAATGGCCTTGGAGCTCACTCAACTGATCAGTGACCACTCAGGCGCCTTCAGCATTCTCCATTGACCCGCCCTCTCAAATTTCAGGTTCCTGCGTCCAACAGGAGAGGAAATGGCCTTGGAGCTCACTCAGCTGATCAGTGACCACTCAGGCGCCTTCAGTATTCTCCATTGACTTTTGATTATGGAAATTTGATTACTGGTTACGCAGAAGGCAAAACTGTATACAAATCGAAGAAATGAACTGCGATCGCATTTTAGTCAGAAAAAATTTCAACGGAGATTAGACCTCTTTTGCGATTCACACTCATGATTCTGTTTTATCGAAGGAAAACCTTCAAGTACTCGTAGGGACTGAACGGTTTGCCCTACAGAGCTCCGGGTGGTCTCAAAAATTTTTTAAAATTCAGTACTATTTAAAATTAGTGAAAAAACGATACCTTTAATTCGAGAGTTTTCGAGCTAGGGCACTCTTGAAAATTTCAACCCTTAATTTTCACCCCTTAGAAGTGACCTACATCAACCAAAAGCTTCGCGGCACAACTAGACCCCAAATGGAGCCCATATACCGAATTTCATCGAAATCGGTCCATGGTAACTAAGAAACGTGCCGCGTACGGCGTACGGCGGACGGACGGAAATTTTTTTATTCGATTTTCGGATTCTACGTACCTTGAAACGTAAAACGTCAAATTTTGAGGGGGGGGTTAAAATTGTTTTTTTCTTGCTCGATTCCAAAGGCTTATTATTGAAAATAATAAACCAAAAAGGAAAGTGCCACGTACGGAGGGACGGAAATTGAAAATTATTTTTTCTTGCTTGATTCCAAAGGCTTATTATTGAAAATAATAAACCAAAAAGGAAAGTGCCACGTACGGAGGGACGGAAATTGAAAATTATTTTTTCTTGCTCTATTCCAAAGGTTTATTGTTGAAAAATTGATCAATTTCAAATTCCTCCGACCAATTTCAAGTCAAATGGCTACTGGTACGACTAAGCTTCATTTAATTAATTTCAAATTGAAGGTGATTACATTTTTTTGAAATTCCTTTCTCTCTCTCTCTTTACTTTAAACAAAAATTAGTACCTAGTTTTGCTAGTGAAAGGATCAAATCACGGCCTTGACAATTACAATTTTTGAAAAAAATTACCCGTTTTTGAATTGCTGTATTTTCGTCATTATTAAATCTACAGAGCTCAAGTTGGCCTTTAAGTAAACCAAATTTAACCAACTTTGAAAAGTTACGTAGCATAAATTAATGAAATTATATTTTCTTAAAACTGTAAAAAGTGCAAAAATTTCAGTACTTCAAAAAAATTTGAGTATTTTATTACGTCAGCAGCAGGGGTTTTCGGGGTTTTAAAAACATCATTGAATATTTCCGCTATTGCAATGTATTTTGGTTTATTATTTTCAATAATGAACCTTTGGAATCGACCAAGAAAAAAAATGTTTAACACCCCCTCAAAATTTGATGGTTTACGTTTCAAGGTACGTAGAATCCAAAAAATCGAATAAAAATTTGGCCGTCCGTCCGCCGTACGCGGCACTTTTGCCACTTAGCATTGACCGATTTTGATGAAATTTGTTATGTAGGCTCCACTTGGGATCTAGTTGTGCCCCGAAGATTTTGGTTGATGTAGGTCAGTTCTAAGGGTTCCAAAATGAATTTTGAAATTTTGAAAACGCCCTAACTCAAAAAATTTTGATATAAAGGTATTTTTTCCTTCAATTTAGGATTCTATAGAATTTTTAGAATTTTTTGAGACCACGTGGAGCTCTGTAGGACAAACCGTTCGCTCGCTACGAGAATTTAAGGGTTTTACGTAGATAAATCAGAAACACGAGTGTGAATCGCAAAAGAGGCCTAATCTCCGTTCAAATTTTAGCCGACCGAAATACGATCGATGTTTTTCTTCATGTTGGATGGTTGGTGGCTTTGCAGACGAGTGATCTATATAAAAATAATAAACCATTGTGTAATAATTTGCAGCGTTTTGTATTCGTACACTGGGCTACTCTGTTAGGCGCTGAGATACTAAGAAAAGCACGACTCGCAGGTCGTGCCGGTCAGGTATAACTCGTCACATCCTTCTCCTCATTATTTGAAAATGTTTGAAATTTAATTGAGTTATGTTATTTTTTCAACTAATTAGTGATTCATATCAACTGAAGAGGACTATTGAGGCTTTTTCATTTGGATGAAAGTTTCGTGCCGCAAAACGAAGTTCAACCTCACCCTTACTAGTCCATTACAGTACTGCGATAGATAGTTGCTCCGAGAGAACACAAAATCACCCAATTCCTTCGGATATTAACTGCAAACTGCGTTTAGTCGTGGAATTTCATTACTTCCAAACCATTCATGACAAAACTGGGTCGAAATTGCGTTTTCTGTTGCTCCAGCACTCCGAGGGTTTTAGTTCTGCGGTTCAGCTCGTGTTCTTTGAACGTTCGCGTGCGCTCTGGTCTTAACTCTGAACTTTCCGACTGACATCGCTTTTAACCCTCCTCATAAATCAACCCCCGTTGTCGTTCGCAACGTTTTCAGCGAAAATTTATCGACTAACAAATATTAGTGAACGCTGGATTTTAATAACATCGCATCCAAGAGTTCACGCTTATTCAAATATTCCAAATTTTACATTCTCACGAAGAAAGTTCGATATTCAGAGATCGAAAAATATCTTTTTTAATTTATAAATTTCATTAAACGATTAACAAACTTTCACAATATACAGCGTGGTGCGTAAAAACGAGACCTCTTTGAATCAAAACGACAGAGGTAAACATTTTTTTATATATCTAAAAAAATCGCTGCAAATGATTACACAATGGTTTATTATGTTCCTGTAAAGATCATTAGCCCTTCTAAGGACCTGTTGTCGGTGAAGAGGGGATTTGGGTCGTCTTGGGCTAGCTCAAAGGATTACTAACTAATTTCTAAATCATTGCTCATTTAACGACAGTTGATCATGTGGGTGGTTTCATTCATTTCTAAAAATTGAACACTCGTGAACATTAATTAATTCGGTTGTTAATTATCCTCATTAGCAAACGGTTGGGTCTATAGAACACTGCGTGGTGTCATTCGACTCTGAAAATTTTTGAACATTTTAAACTTATAAAAAACAACTTCTTTATATAGAAAATTTTCGAGCTAGATCATCATGAAAATGTGTTTCCTCACTTTTTACCTTAGAAGTGTCTGACTACCAAAACCTTCAAGCACAAATAGACCCCAAATGGAGCCGACATACCGAATTTCTTCAAAATCGGTCCTCGGGAACTGGGAAGAGTGCCGCGTCCGGTAACAATTTCGTGTTGTACATAAATAGCTGAAAGAATTAAGACTTAACACGGCAAGAGAGGAACATGGATGAGCAAGTTGAATTGTTCTTAATTACTCTAAATGATTCCGAGTCAGAAGACTCATGTGATAGTGATTCAGATGAATGAATGGAATTGAAAATATCGTAAGAACGTCCCTAGGACAAGAAGTGTTAAATTTTAAATTATTTTTGGTGCTATTAGATATACTCGTAAATAATAATTTAATTCAGTATATTCTATCATAATTGAAATAAATGCATTAATGTACATTCAAGAAGAAAGAAAATGAGATCAGGCGAGCAGAAAATCACTTGAAGGAGGTAATCTGTTTCTTGGAACCAAACTTGTGTGAGATTCTCACTCGTGTTTCTTAAATCTTTCCAGGGGATAGTTTAAATAACCACAAAAAAATTAATTTGTAGTTCAGTGCGATCAGTGGACTAATACTCGTATTGAATGACTTTCATACGTTTCCTTCGGTAATGAATGTTTAAAAGAAAAAAACTACCCAAAAAGTCAATTTTGGGTAGTTGTCTGGATTTGGTGGTGAAAAGAGAATTGATAACTTCAAGTCTCCCCCAAGGTTAAACAATATATTTTTTTGCATCCTCAGGAGTCAAATAATATTAATTGATAATTAAATAATGTTAGTATTATTATTATTGTTAACTACCTGGAAACATAATATCCATGAAAATCTAAGCTATTTTTGCCATTTGGTTAAAACTACCACCAAGCCATGAACTTTGGGAAACTTGTGCTTTAGGTCATGAACGCCACCACACCAATGTGATGCGTCTCTAGTTGTTGTTTTTTTTTTTTTTTTTTTTTTTTTTTGTTTTGTTTTTTAAGACAAATAGACAAATAGACCTATACTCTTGCCTTTATTTAAGGAGCTCTGGACCGCGGGTTCCAAAACCCCTTCCCTGCCAAGAGGTGGCAACGTTGCAAGGTGCTCACCTTGCGGTGAAAACCCTTGCGGTGAAACCTTGCAGTGAAAACGGTCACAACCCTTCGCGGTCAAAACCCATCACCCCTCGTCCTTCTTCCTCTTCTATCAACATACAATTTAATTATTTATCGTTCGGTGAACATTTTTTGTAATTTAAATTCGTAACGTACTAATTATTCTGATGAAAATGAGTCCAAATTTCCTGTAATTCGGCGAAGAGGGCGTAATTCGTTTGGGTGGATTGGCCGGGAGAGGGCTGCTGAGTTTTAATCGTATGTTCAATTTTTCTCGCTGATCACGATTTTGGTGATGGGATGATCGAAATAATTTGTGAATCAAGTGTGCATTTGCAGAAGAGGGTAAACTGTTGGGTGGCTGGGGGGGTTCACGGGCGGAGGGGTCGCGCAGGTATACCTCGACCTTCCGCTGGGGCTCGGATTCTTGCAGCGATGCCGAACCTTCGGGGCCTTCAAAAATCCCAGAGCCCTTCAAATAAAGACAAGAGTATAGAGTATAGAGTATAGAGTATAGTGTCATGTCACTCATCCAGTGAATGACCGCTTAGTAGTTCAGCTACTAATTTTCATTCTTTGATATTTGTTTTCGTGTATCTAGTCAGCCCTAATTTCATAAGTGTTGAGCGATCCGAAATCTGCAGTCAATAAATAATTAGGTTACTACGAGTAAGTATATTTAATACCAATTTCCAAAAGTTTCCAATTCATGTCGTATGAAAGTTTAGTTAGGTATGTCAGCCAAGGTAACTAAGTACGAATTATTTTGGTATAGATTTGTATTTACGAAAAACAAAGACCTGGATAGGAAAATGAAATTGTAATTGTTTTTAAACAGGTAGTACGTATAATGACAAAAATATCACTTTTCACTAATACTAGCTACTTAATTTTTATTTGTATATTAATTTTTGAAAATAGGGACTTATAAGGTAAGTTTAGGTAAATCCTTGAATGTGGTTATGATACCATAACGATACCTTAAAGCACAAAGGGGCTATGTCCAAAAACGGAGTTTTGAGAAAAACGCAAAAGAAGTTATCACCAGTGCACAATTCCTAAAATAATGGCTTATTACACCAAACTCTTTCTTCAAGAAATTTTCGAGCTATAATCGTCAAGAAGGTCAATAATAATTTTGTTAAATTTGAGTTTTTCTGAGGTTGAAAAAAAATCTAAAATGTGGAAGATTGATGGACATAGCTCCTTTGTGCTTTAAAGTATCAATAAGATTTTAGATTAAGATTTTTTTTTTAGATAAGATTTTTATTCTCATTTTATTCTATTTTATTTTTTTTCACTTGTAATTTTCATCTGAAACCGCCAGTTACTGATGTCAAGTTTTCATGTTCGTTGGCAGAATGACATCAAAGACCTGCAGGGAAAGCTGGTGGAGCAGCTCACAGGGCTTCTGCACGAGAGTCCGGGGCCTCCGACTCGACGCCTCATCGCCAACTGCATGGCGACGCTCTTCAGCGTCGGCGACACTTTCCTGCTCTTCGACACCGTCAACAAGTGCAACGACATCCTCAAGAACCGCGACGACTCTCCTAGTTTCCTCCCTACCAAACTGTGAGTTCAGATGATGATTCTTACTTACTTAATCTTTACTTCGACCAGATTACTTAATCATTTACTTACTTCCCTTGGGATCATAGAATCTGTTGAGGCTTTTTGAAGTTTGCTGACGGCTTTGTATAATACCAGAAAAAGTTAAGTATCTTCACCTGGTCATTGGTAAGGGAATTATTTATACATTTTTGTACTAAAATGTGTACTTTAGACAAGTTCTACAGTTCAGTAAACTATAGTTTAAAATCGAGGATCGTAGTACCTTGGGATTGTGGCCAAAGAGATGGTCTCTGACGTTTCGTTGATGCTGAAGACTGTTCGATGATTGCAAAGACAAACACACAATGCACTGTCCCTATTGTGTGGATGGGGAAATTGAGGCTGCTCTGAGTATTATTGTGTCGAAGACCTGGCATTAATTCGATAAACAAGGAGCAGAAGTAGGGGATCTTTGTACCTTGGGAGTAACGCAAAAAGAATAAGCTCTCTGCCTTTGCTCCCTGTTTATGCTGACAACTGACTGGAAAAACTGTGCTGTATCTCCACTGTGCCTTATTAGTTGGTAAGTCATCGGACAGAGAACTTGAGACTGTTTTGATTGTTACTGTGTCACAGACCTAACTCGTTAGTTAAGTATACAAGGAGCAGAAATAGGGTATTTTTGTACATAGGGATTGAAGCAGAACATGATGAGTATGTTCGGAGTTTTGTATGAATCTGCAGTACGAATCCTGCTCGCAACATTATTTGTCAGCAGTTTCATTCGTTTCAACCTTATTCGTTCCTGCTCTGCTATGGTTTTCTACTGGTTTAAGTTGTTCGTAATTGGTGTTATATGCATTTCATCTATTTTGTTGCTATTTTAAAAGAAGCCTTGGTGAACAAATAGATAATTGGTAGTTTTAATCTTGTGTTTAGTGTTTGTTTGTACAAGCTTCCTCTCTACTATAATGTTCAAAATATATAATACTCGTGGAAAGAGGAGAAGCTTTATCGACCAGGTACTGTTGGGAAGCGAACAATATGAGGATGGAATGGAAGTATAATAGGTAGGAAGAGAGGCTGAGAGGTGGATTGTACTACTATGATAGGAAGGTAGGCAGCAGTCCAAGTTGTGGGATGAAAAAGAAATAGTGGATAGACGGAGAGGAGAGGGAACAACAACATCACATTTCTCGGTGAGGCCAGGAGATTAAGTTCTGAGATGATTGCTTTACGGACCCGACGAAGCCGCCTCAAAGTTATCATCTCGTCCTTCCACAGCGATGAGTGAGGGTGGGAGAGGGGGGTTATAAAAAGGGGCAAAAACTGTACTTATTTGATTACTTGGCATACGCTTTCTATCCACAGATAATTGAGTTCTTGTTTACCTTTAAAATCAAACTACTCGCAATAAAACAGTACAATTTCAGATTTGCACCAGTTTAAAGTTAGTTTAGAGTTTCTTCTTTCTTGGTGCTACATTCCCATTGGAAACCTGTCCTCCATGGCTATCCTTTGTCCACAGTTCTGTGACAATTGGCCTCCATCTTGTTAACCTCAAGTCATCAACTAGGTACATTCTCTGTAGCCAGCGTTTGCGGGGTCTTACAATTTCGGATTTGCACCTTTCAAAGTTGAAGAGTCCCAATTATTCTTCTTTCTTGGTGCTACAGCCCCGTTGGAACCCTGACCTCCACAGCTACCCTTTCGCTGTTCTGTCTGTGGCAACTGGGCTTACCCTAAGTCATTATCTATATTCTCTCTCGCTAGCGTTTGCATGGTCTTACAATTTCAGATTTGTACCATTTCAACGTTGAAATGTCCCGATTATTCTTCTTTCTTGGCGCTACAACCCGTTGGAACCCTGACCTCCACAGCTACCCTTTCGCTGTTCTGTCTGTGGCAACTGGGCTTAGTCATTATCTATATTCTCTCTCGCTAGCGTTTGCATGGTCTTACAATTTCAGATTTGTACCATTTCAACGTTGAAATGTCCCGATTATTCTTCTTTCTTGGCGCTACAGCCCGTTGGAACCCTGACCTCCACAGCTACCCTCTCGCTGTTCTGTCTGTGGCAACTGGGCTTAGTCATTATCTATATTCTCTCTCGCTAGCGTTTGCAGTGTCTTACAATTTCAGATTTGCACCATTTCAACGTTGAAATGTCCCAATTATTCTTCTTTCTTGGCGCTACAGTCCGTTGGAACCCTGACCTCCACAGCTACCCTCTCGCTGTTCTGTCTGTGGCAACTGGGCTTAGTCATTATCTATATTCTCTCTCGCTAGCGTTTGCAGTGTCTTACAATTTCAGATTTGCACCATTTCAACGTTGAAATGTCCCAATTATTCTTCTTTCTTGGCGCTACAGTCCGTTGGAACCCTGACCTCCACAGCTACCCTCTCGCTGTTCTGTCTGTGGCAACTGGGCTTACCCTAAGTCATTATCTATATTCTCTCTCGCTAGCGTTTGCATGGTCTTACAATTTCAGATTTGTACAATTTCAACGTTGAAATGTCCCAATTATTCTTCTTTCTTGGCGCTACAGCCCCGTAGGAACCCTGACCTCCACAGCTATCGTCTCCCCTAGCTATGTCTATAGCAACCGGCCTCCATCTTATTTTACACTTGTACTGTTTCGTCGTACAAAAGTCTTCGACCTCACAAAAATGCACACAAAAAATTTTTGAGAAATTTTCCATTTGGAGGACCAAATTAATACAATTTGTTTTGGAAAAAATCGAACAAAATTGAGCAAATAAAGATTTGAACTACTTATTAGTAATCGAGATGAGTTGTTGACAATGTTCGAATGTTAATTGAAAATTTAACAATTTTAGTGTGTTATTTAAAAAAACTCATTTAGTGTATTTATTCACAAAATTAGTTGCAGAAGCACAATACAAAACTACTTAGTAACATGAAACGTTGTACGCTAAGGGGGGAATGACGTACTTGCATCGCACAGCACTCCATTTTTCCCTAGAAGAAAACCACGACATTAAGTTCACTGCATTTTTATTGTAGAATTAATGTTTCGAACGACGATAAAATATGCTGAAAGCTCATCGCACTAAAATTCTTCATTTTCCATTTACTTAATTATTTAGTTAACACTTCCCGGGCACACCCTGAGCTGCCAGACCCTCCGAAATCCCATCGACGTAACTGACGACGGGTAAGTGGGGAAAACTGGCGACACCTACAAAAGCTAAAGAGACTGTTTTGCGAATTTAGAATCACCGCGCTCTGGCAGGGCCTGTGCGGCAGCGGGGACGGAAGGGTGAATCCATTGTCCCAGAAAAGAATAGAAAATGTCAGGTCGGCTCGGGAAATGGAGGAGGCCGAGTCGTTTTGTTTGATTCGAGAGGGGGTTTTTAAACAAGGGCATGAAAAGTACTTTCGCAGAGCACTCACATTTTCTCCTTGTGAATTTTCCACCCAGTTTTTTGAACGATGGAATGTAGAATGTTTTTCAACGTTTTAGTATAATGAAGGAAGAATTCCCCGTAGGTACCGAACCATTTGTTGACAGACTCCAGCACATCAAGAGGTCTCGCTGTGTTTAAAAATGTATATTCTTATGAGATTTTTTGATTATTCTAAAATACATTTTTTGCCTCTCAATTATGTTTTTTTTTTTTAATTACAGTAAAAATCAGTCGGTTTGGAAGGGCAATGTTGGCTTTTGGTTTATTATTTCTAATAATAAGCCTATGTGATCGTATCGCAAAAAATTTTTATAACCCCCCCTCAAACTTTGTCACTTTACGTTTCAAGGTGCGTAAAATCCAAATCTGCAATGTCCGTCCGCCGTTCGCCGTTTGGACCATAAAAGGCCTTAGAATCGGTCTAAACAACCCGTTCTTTCGCACATAGACTCCATTTGGGGTCTAGTTGGTCCTAATGTCGAACTATTCCGATCGCTTCATTCGTATAGAAGTTATGGGCAAATAACCGGCCAAAAAAGAGGTTTTTGCTTAAATATGCGTGGGGTGACAGTTTCCAAGTATTTTTCTTCATGTTGGATGGTGGCTTTATAGACTATTATATAGAAAAATAATAAACCATTAAAATAATGAAATAATAAACCATAAAAATGATAAACGTACGATAAATCAGAAACACGAGTGTGAATCGCAAAAGAGGTCTAATCTCCGGATGGTTGGTGGCTTTATAGACGATTATATAGAAAAATAATAAACCATTAAAATAATAATGATAAAATAATAAATAATAAAATAATAAACCATAAAAATATTAGACGTGCGATGAATCAGAAACACGAGTGTGAATCTCAAAAGAGGCCTAATCTCCGTTCAAATTAAAGCTGACCGAAATGCCATCGATGTTTTTCTTCATGTTGGATGGTTGGTGGCTTTATAGACGATTATATAGAAAAATAATAAACCATTGTGTAATGATTTGCAGCGTTTTCGATTATAGAAATTAGTTATTATCCTCAATCTGAATCCATTTCCAATTTGATGAAAAAATCCCCCCCAAGTGTTGTAACAAAGTTCAAGTGCGGAAGGAAATCCACAGAGATAATATTCACTTTAACTTTTATCCGGAGATGCACACAGACTTTCAAACTGTTTTCTAACATTCAATTTTAGTTGCTGAACTTGAGAAGATGATAAAAAATGGTAACTTTTTAATAATATACACGGTTCCCCTTATCGAGTACTTCCACGAGTGGGTCCAACGCACGGGTTTAAAAGAAAAATGCAATATCATCTTCAACCCTCTTCATTATCTCGGTTTCCGTGAAAAATAACGTTCGGTCGGGAAGCGTAAGGACGAAACATGGCCGAGGATGCTGGGAAAGGGTTAAAAAGGGTGGAGAGACAAATGAAGGGAAATTTATAACGATAAATTATCTGCGGGAGCGGCCGGAGCCCTTGTCAATTCGGACGATTTATCAAACTTAATCAGATAACCTGAGTCACCGTCCCTCGGGAGGGCACCTTCTGCGTCTAGGGATCTGCCAGAACTGATGGACGGCGTTGAGGACGGATTGAAGTGGCATCGTTTTTTAAACAATCTGTGGATTTTCCAAAACGTCGGATTGGAGCTTGATGGAACATGAACACTCATCATTTGTGTCGAGGAGTGAAGGACCAAAAACTTCGGACAATAAGATTGACAAAAATGTCAGTTTTCGTGGGACTCGAGCACTCTGAATCCATTTATAATGGTTGCATTGGCAGGAAATGAGAAATTCGTGGTCAGTATTTTGTATAAAAAGGCTTTTGAAGACCTGCCGTGTACTCAGCAAATTTGCATTCAGCAGATCCTTATCAAATTAATCAGATAACCAGAGAGCCACCATCCCTAGGCACCTGCGTCTAGGGATCTGGCAGAGCTGATGGACGGCGTTGATGACGGAGGATTGAAGTGGCAACGTTTTTTAAACAATCTGTGGATCTTCCAAAACGTCGGATTGGAGCTTGATGGAACTTGAACACTCATCATTTGTGTCGAAGAGTGAAGGACCAAAAACCTCGGACAATAAAAATGTCAGTTTTCGTGGGACTCGAGCACTCTGAATCCATTTATAATTGTTGCATTTACAGGAAATAAGAAATTCGTGGTCAGTATTTTGTATAAAAAGGCTTTTGAAGACCTGCCGTGTACTCAGCAAATTTGCGTTCAGCAGATCCTTATCAAATTAATCAGATAACCAGAGAGCCACCATCCCTAGGCACTTGCGTCTAGGGATCTGGCAGGAAATGAGAAATTCGTGGCTTAGTATTTCTTTTAAAAAAAAAGACTAATGAAGACCTGCGATCCAGATCAAATTAATCAGATAGCCAGAGAATCACCACCTTCTGCGTCTAGGGATCTGGCAGAACTGACGACGGCGTTGAGGAACATGGTGGAACATGAACACTCATCATTTATGAAGTACCGAAATCATCAGGCAATAAGATGGACACAAATATCAGTAAACATGCCATTTCTCATCGGACTCGAGCACACTGAATCCATTTCCGTTGTTCTGTACTCTTGTTGTCGTGATCGTCAATGTGGAAGAGGAAGCAGAACCCAGTTTCTTTTATCTTTAATCAGAACAGATTTCGGGGCAAACTATGGCCCCTTTTTCAAGCGTGAAAGAAAACCAATTTTTTCTGCATTTCCTATCTTAGTTTGGTGTATTGTTTAGTTCTATCTTAGTGTTTCTTTGTAGGATTCATTAATAGAGTGCTCATTATTAAGTTGTTTTCATTGACAAAGAGTGAACATTTGTAAATAAATTTTAACAATATTTTTTGACTTGTTGGTAACAGCAACCTTAATTCTGTTATATTAATTTGTGGTTCGTATGTCGTCGTCAAATAAATTGTTTTTCTTTTAGGCTTGAAAAAGGGGCCATAGTTTGCCCCGAAAGCGCTCGCCTGATTAAAGATAAGAGTCGAAAGAAACTGGGTTCTGCTTCCTCTTCCACATTGACCTACGAGAATCCATTTCTTGTTGCATTGGCAGAAAATGAGAAATTCGTGGCTCAATATTTCTTTTTAAAAAAACTTGGGAAATTAGCTTCGGCAGGTCCTGATCAAATTAATCAGATAACCTGAATCACCATCCCACGGGAAGGCTACTTCTGGTCCAGGGATCTGGTAGAACTGATGGACGGCGTTGATGATTAGGATATTAAGGGCGACGTTTTTGAAACAATCTTTAGATCATGATAAACATTAATATGTTAGTGGCTTCAACTCTTCCATATTTTCTCGCAACTTGCTCATGAAAGTCTCTTGACTTTGGTCTAATGCCTTCAATTCGGTGGAGAAAAAATCGCCAGGC
The DNA here is from genome assembly GCA_009739505.2 of Apolygus lucorum. Taxonomy (NCBI): domain Eukaryota; kingdom Metazoa; phylum Arthropoda; class Insecta; order Hemiptera; family Miridae; genus Apolygus; species Apolygus lucorum. The sequence continues at coordinate 51,283,585 of CM019168.2, forward strand.
ATTCTCAGAGGCGTTGCTTTGACCATCTCAGCGATTGATGTATTGGCTTCTCGATTTATGGAGCTTCGAACACCCAACTAAATTGTGGAGAGAACAGTCCTTCCTTTATCTGTGGATAAGTATGGAGAGGTTCTCTAGAGTGTGACCCACTTACTCGTAATTTCTCCCACAGTTGTCGTGGGGAATGAAATATTATTTAAGGCGATGTCTCCCTTTTGGTGGTCCAATAGACAAGCTAGTCGAACCCGGTCCCAAAAATGACGGCCCACTGGGGAGAACACTGGTCTACAATCTGACAACCAGGAAAACAGGAAACTGACCTGGGATAAGTTAACATTTAATCCCCAATAACTGATACCTATACTGTTTACTAAATAAACGGTCTGGTAAGTGTAACGTAAATAAAAACTTAATTATACTTATCTGAAGCGTGGAGGAAGTTGTTTGGATGGTATTCAGAGCAATCCTGAAGAAAACTGCTTTCGGCCAAGTGGATGGTGGTTCTTTCCCCTCCATTCCTCTGGTGGGCAGAGGTAATCAAGAAGACACACGTCCTGGACGCATTCCGAGCATTACCTACACCTTCCTAGGTTGACAATACATGAAAATACTTGCCTTTTTTCAAGTACCTACCGGAAAATGTAAGAATTTTCTCCTTAATCTAAGGGTGCTTTCGAATTATACTGTAAGAGGGACTCATTTCTGAAATACAACAGATGCCTAGCTCAATATTTTACTTGAAATTCCTCGGTTATGTATTCTAAATTTCGTGTGTTTCAGTGCCGCTGTCTGCTGCGTGGGGAGCATGTACGAGAAACTTGGACGCATGATGGGTCGATCCTACGAAGAGACGGTCACAATTCTCGTGAAGTCACTGCGGAACGCCGAATCTCATTCAAGAATAGAAATTATGAATACGCTGGAAAAAGTACGTCTTCGATCTTCACATTAATAATTGTCTTCAATTCAGTTCTCAAGCTGGTTCAGTTAGTTTGATTCGAAACGCTCCTGTCCTCAATTTGACAAGGTTCTAACTGATTCAACAGGTTTGTTGCGGCATGGGAAGTGCCATTTCCAACGTTCATAAAGAAATCTATAAAGCTGCCCGCCACTGCCTCACTGATCGAGTCATGCCCGTCAGATGTGCCACGGCTAAGGTAAATACGAGTTTACTCTGAATTTCTCCTCTCCGTCGCTATTTTGGAGCAAAACTTCCAAAACCTGTTAAATTCCCATCCAAGTATCTTTCGGTAGGTACCTACATGTTTTGTTGTTTATGGATGTTTTTCCCCAGTGCCTGCTGGAGATGCTTAACCACGCTCCGTTCTTGTACACGACGGAACTCGAGAGTCTGGCAACGCTTTGCTTCAGAGCTTTGGACGGCTCCAATTATGACGTCAGAAGAAGCGTCGGCCGCCTGCTGGGGACCACAGTCGCCATGTCTCAAATGCAGCAGAGTCCTCCTGGTGAGCCATTTTTGTTCTTCCCTCGAACCTCCTAGCTGGGTATTGGACGTGCACCAAATTTGGTGGACGATTCTGTAAGCGGGGTTTTCTGGTGTCGAAAACCCCTAGCTTTACTGAATCTACTGTTAAACTGGCATGGATTAACTAGTTGGGAACCTAAGGAGTTAACGGGATAGAATCACCATTTCGTGCAATTTATATTCTCAATTTATCAGTATAACTTGGTTTGCAAATTGAATGAACTTATCTACCCTACCTAGGCTCTCCGAAAACTAGTTTTGTAATTGCGCGATCCCGGATCGGACATATTACGGACGCGGATTCGGCTGACGGTCGTAGGTTGATCCAATCTCCTGTGGATTCGGACTTCAGCGGATGAGGGAGGTCCGTCTGGGTTGCTCGTACTATATCGAATAATTCTCGGGGGTCCAGATTCTGCCTCCGAAAAACATCAAGGTTGTCCTTGGAGCTGCGACCTTCTTTTCAGAGTTTTCTCTAGACTAAACCTTGAAGCTCCTTGTTGGGATGAGATGTAGGCATAACAATATTTTGTGCCGTACAGATTCATAGAAAAACGTTGAAGAACTTAACGTCGGTGTTATAAAAACTTATTCATGTTCTATTTTATTATCCTGGATTAGTTATGACTTCCCGGGAAGGTGAGGTGATTTTAGTTGTACTTTGTTATGGACTTCTTTAGTCCTTAGTCACTTGGACCATCGTTGATCTGTTGAGACAAAGTTCCTCATTCAATTCAGTGCCAGCTTTGAAACCTAAGACCTCCTCTCACAAATTGAAGCGTTTTCCCGAACAAGTATGTATTCTTCTGTGTAGCTCGTTCGTAGCAGGATCGAAGTCATCATCATCAATGGCTGCAGAGCTTTTGCCCTTTTCTTGATAATGCTGATTAGATGCTTTTCTTGATAATGCTGATTAGATGCTTGCCCTGCTTCTGTTTTGAAGTATTGAGTCATTGTGCAACTCTTCTGGTATTCTAACAATTAAAGAGACCTGTAAAATAATGAAGTTCTCAGCAACCCCAGTTGTGGTTCTGGGCCAAAAGAAAGGGACTACCCTGTTGGCAAGGCGATCGGCTTCTTCATTGCCATCAACTTCCTCATGACGTTGATACCAGAATCAACCTTGAGGGAGTCGAGACAATTCCACTTTAAAGTAGCCTGGCGATCTATTAGCGGTCTCAGATTTTTATGGGTTTAGCGAAGCTAAAATTTGGGCCTTAAATTCCTGTGGGCCAGCTTTTCAATCCTCACAGACCCATAAATGTATTTTCAATCTCTGACTGAAAGTTACTTCGTTATTGTTGATCATGTCTACAACAAAGAATAAACGATTCGACTTAGTCTGGCTTGCAAACGTCATTGTGCTGGTGGAAATTGTATTGTACCTTTAGCTGATAGAACATGAATATTATCTTTTCGTATTGCCACTTTTTAATGTTATTAAGTGCCTATTTTATACCGGAAGATATTTAGAATGTCTATTAATACCATTTAAAAAACACTGGACTTGAGGAATCACTTGAGTTTACTTGACAGACTCCTTGCACTAAAACTTTGGCGCAGTTGTTCAATGTCCAGACATTCGAACTTCAGTTTTGGTTGATGATGTGATCTTTGTTTAGTAACGATGTTCTTCTCGCCTTCAAAATGTGTTCAATCCTATTAATCATTAAGTTCATACACATAGATAACTTCATTTTCTTATTTACAATGTTTCATCGCAATTTTCAGGAAGTACAAAAACTAATGGAAAAACTGGAAATGGAAGCACGAACGGGCATCAATTGAGTCTTGAAGAAGCCCTCGGAGTTCTCATGTCAGGTATTCATAACATTTGGAATATAATTTGTATCTAGTTATCTGTAATAAACGACTTTAAATTTACTCAAGTTGTTGGTAGTATAACCGTACACGCTGAAACAATCGTCGAGGAAAAGTTTCCTTCCCCAGCTGATCTGATTTCCCTTCAATGTCGTGTTATGGTTTTTTTTTTTTTTTTTTTGGAAGAGAGTGTACTCACCGCATTACAATGCTCTTGAATGTTAGTGGGGAAGAGGTAAGTTAGTTTTACTGCTCGCGCAGCTGATCTGACTTCCTTTCAGTCATTTCCAGTAGCCCTCTAAAGGCTGTGTACCGAATTACAGCACTCCAGGAAGAACAAGAATGAATTTTTCTCTGGTTTGATATCCTTTTACCGACTTAAAGAATTATTCTAAAGAAATTTGCTATCTCGCTTACAAGTCAGGTTTGACAGCTCTCTGATAGATAAAACTGTTGACTAGAGTTGTGTCGGTCAGGAGTGAACGTATTGAAAAGACCTTATCTTCAAAACGACCTTGTCTGAACTGAACGGGTTGCCAAAATTAACACGGTCATTCGTTCATCAACCCACCAATCGAGATTTCTGAAAAAATTCCGATAACAGCTGCAGAAGGCCAACAAAACAAATTAATTGCCCGCAACATGGATGTATAATGTATTTGTATACATCCACGTTTGTACATGGATCAAGAATGTGTGAAAATTACTTGGGAGTACATCATGGATTCTAGGTCCATGGAGTACATCAACAGAAAGGAGTGGTTTTCTATGGAAGTATCAACAACATTTTTACATGGAGGTATCAACGGAAAGGAGTGGTTTTCTTCCTTCATCCAACTTCCATCATCCAAGTGCAGTATTACGTCCGAATGAACTATGGACTAAAAAGAGAGTTGAATGAATCAATGAGCTAAAAGACAAAAACGAACGAATGATTCATTCGAATCGATGACCTGAAAGACAAAAAAGACTCAAAGACTGACTCATACGATTCGAATCAATCTTTCGTTCGTTTTTGTCTTTTAGCTCATTTGATTCATTCAAATCGCCTCCTCACTTACTCGGACTCGTTCGGTTTTTCGACTCAGCATTTTTTCGAGTCACGACCTGAATCTTTATATGGATCCTTATGGATGTTGTTTGTTTGATTCCAACTGGTTCGGTTTACCGACTCACTCGTTTCAATTTCACTGACATCGAATATGTTTTGTTTTAGCATCTTTGATCGATGTCTTGTTCCTCTTCCTATATTGATTACACAAGATAACAAAATTTAGGGGTGGTCTGGCTGCCTCGTTCTTTCACCGCTTTTCTTATGGTATTTGGTGCGCTGAATCCGAATCTGACGTCAGTTTTTTTTGTTTACGTCGGATTTTCAAGATATAGCTAGTTTTACTATTTTTCTAGTTCTCACTTTTCTTCATTTTTTAGTGAGCAGCAAACTCGCTCGTTTTTTGTGTGACTTCTGACCGGCTAGTCTTGTGTTTGTGTTCTGATCGCTTCCTTTTAAATTCCAAATCCGAATTATTTGTTGGTTTCTGGACTCTTCGGTTAACCACTTTGGTAAGTGATCGTAATGTAAGAACTCTTTATTATTTTGCAATAAAAAAACCTTATTTATGAATTACTGTATTTTGGTAATTAGCGCATTTTCTTATTTTTCTATGAGGGAAAAAAGCGCTAGGGTTGGGTATTGTTACAAAAGTATCGATACTGTTTCGTATTCGAGTTGATATCCCATGCACCGTTTGGCTTGAGTGTCGATACTTTAGTGTCTCAAAATAACAACTTAACTGAAACATCAGGCAAAATATTTTTTTTATTCATTTCTTGCCATCAAGAGCCCAAGCTAAGTATATTATTGAACATTATTTCTCCATAATATTAATTAGTTTTATCAAAGACCCAACTGCCTCTCTACAAATCTACAAAGGTTCATTTCACTGATTGAGTTGGTATGTGAACGTAATGAACGGGTGAACGGATTCAAAAGACCTGGTCTCTGTAATGAGTGACCGTTTGGGATTCGAATCCGCCAAATGACCGTGTCTTACACACCCCTACTGTTGACTTGAGGTCTTTGACTATGATTTGTGTGAATCACTGAATTTACGCCTCATCCAACGAATAATCGATTAATAGAATCAAAGATTATTTCATCTGGAGTAATCGATTCACCGATTAATCGAACCTAATTCATAGATTAATCGATTGTTGATCAAAACAACAAACAAAATTTATTAAAATTTGAAATAATTTTAAATATAATTTAATTTTTACATGTAAATTTAAATGTAAATGTAAATTTAAATGTAATGTAATTTTTACATGTAAATTTAAATGTAAATTTAGAATGTAATTATTACATTCTAAGTAATAGTAAAAAAAGTATAGATTTAAAAACGAAAAAATGATTACGAGTACAATGATTTAATTACTCGCTCCGATATTTTTTATTAATGTCCTTCAGAAAAAGGAGTTTGATGTCCAAGTCGGTGGTGAGCCGATTCCTCTGTCCCTTAAAATTTGGCTAGCTTCAGAAAAATCCGCCATCTGTTTCGAATATGATACCAGGTTTTGTTGGATTTTTACAAAGTTATTGAAAATTGCATTCCATTAAAACGTAAGTAGGTAATTATAGGTTAATAATAACGTAGCAGGGTAGGAAGGTACTAACAATAACAACCTAACAAATCAGTGATAATTGATAACGTGAGGAGAGAATAATCGTTACATAATAATCTAATAACCCAGTGAACTCGATTTAAAAACATCGATTATTTGACCATTTAGTCTATTACTTCGATTAATCGGTACCTACCCATTCCTACTCATTCTTACTTATTGCTTCCTCACTACCGAAGGTAGGGAAGCTTTGTATTCGTGAAAGAAGTGAAAAAAATGTCCTCCAAAATCAAAATTTCCACTTGCTTTTTGCGTTTTAGAGCTTCCCGAACAATTTTGGTTCCGTGTCTGTCTGTCTGTCGGTCTGTCTGTGGTCAATCCTTGTCCCGGGCAAAACTACTCGTATACTAACCTGTGGTCCGATTTTGATGAAATTTTCAGGGATTGTGCGGGTTAGGTCCTAGACGGTCCCCTATCAATTTCAGCACCTTCGGACCAATAGGAGCGAGTGCGCATGCGCAAACGTGAATTTCCTGGAACCTCGGTTTCTAATGAACCGATTTTGCTCAAATTTGGAGGTTAGTTAGGGACTAACTTCTAAGAGACACCCTATAGGTTTCAATCAAATTGGTCCAGCAATAGCCGCTGCGCATGCGCGAACTTTAAAATTATTGTTACAACCAAAACTCCGCAACTATTCAACCAATTTCGATGAAATTTTCAGGGATTGTGTGGGTTAGGTCCTAGACGGTGGACCGCTAAATAAAATTCTACGTTGAAAATACAAATATCATACTACTCGTGCCCACACTTACTTCCAGGTTCCCGAGTAAATTGCTTCTTTTATTGTGTGATCAAATGTTGTGGTCTGCAGGTCAATTAATGTTGAAACCAAATTGACCCCTCATCACAGTCTCAAATTACGAGTATATAACAAATTAATACCCATAATCCTAATACGTACACCTATTATAGTTTTAGTATTGAATAATGATAATCATTATCGTCATAACTTCGTAGTTTTATTTTATACCTACACTCTTTCGTTCTTTTATTTCAGTGGTTTATATACCACAACTATTTACAACACTATTATAAACATTAATACCTGCAACCCTATCCCGCATATTATCGCCAATATTCTGGTATTCAATAACTCTTTGAATCATAATTTTTTCGCCAACTGATTCTATACGTCCATGTTACAATGAGTGAGGAAGCTATACTGCCCATCCAACTTGGCAGACGTTTTTAGACTTGCTTTCACGTTCGATTATCCAAAATATCTACCTACCCAATTATTAATTCATTCATTACAATGGTTCTTACACCAATTTCGGGTTTTCAGGGTTCCTACGCGGTGGATCAGGATTTTTGCGAGGGACTGGTGAGATCATCAAAGGCAGCTCTGGCGTCGCCCGGGAGGTCAGAGTCGGTGTCACCCACGTAAGTTGCTTCACATCGTTTTCACGACCTAAAATTGGTATACGGTGGGTTAATCCTCATAAATTCGGGAGCGGAATTCAATCTAGTTTTGCCAATAATCGGGAGAGCGGCGAGGAATTGTGACTTCGCAGGACTCATCGAGATCTACTGTTTTCAATTTACTTTTGTCAGAACGCGACGGAGTTTTGCTCTAAAAAATAATTAGTTTAAAATTATTCATTTACTTACATTTAAAAAACGCTGCAAATCATTGTTCAAAGGTTTATTATTTTCTGTATAGATCACCCTTCTGTATAGATCACTGGTTCTCCATCAATAGTACCTACGATCATCTGTATTCTCCCTTGACCTTCCCTCTCAAATTTCAGCTTCCTGCGTTCAATAGGATTGACAATGGCTTCGGAGCTCACTCAGCTGATCAGTGATCTGAGGAGTGAAGGAGATCTCCTCGAATGCTGGGGACGCCTGGAAAGCACTGATCAGCTGAGTGAGCTCCGAAGCCATTTTCAATCCTATTGAATGGAAGTGCTCTTCCAGGCGTCTCTAGCATTCGAGGAGATCTTCTTCACTCTTCAGATCACTGATCAGCTGAGTGCGCTCCGAAGCCATTTTCAATCCTATTGAACGCAGGAAGCTGAAATTTGAGAGGGAAGGTCAAGGGAGAATACAGATGGTGGTAGGTGCTATTGATGGAGAACCAGTGATCTATACAGAAGGGTGATCTATACAGAAAATAATAAACCTTTGGGCAATGATTTGCAGCGTTTTTTTCTTCATGTTGGTTGGTGTAACAATGGCAAAGCCCTGTTCTTTGCATACGAGTGATCTATATAAAAAAAAGAACCTTTGTGTAATAATTTGCAGAGTTTTGGTTTTTTCAGCATTTTTGAGAGGAAACTTTAATTGCTTTTCATTTGGCAACAAAACAGACTCGTTTTTGTTGTATTCTATTTCCTGTGTCTACGTATAGGCACTTTCCCCTTCTGCCCTGTACATCTCTTGACTTGAGAAATTATTTACCTACTCAATTTGCCTTGTTTCGTTCGTTCATTTTCAGGCGTACGTGGTGTTCGTTCAAATGCTCGGCTGCGACTGGCTAGAAAGGAATTTATCGACGTTCGTCACCCACATTCTGGAACTCGTGTCGAACCCTAAAGCAGCCTCCTCTCACGTAGATGCTGTCTACTGCCGAAAATGCACCAATTTCATTTTAAGGTCTGTTCATGTTCTGATATTTCGTTTTCATTCACCATTTCATCACCAAATGCGACTTGGTAGTTGGAGGAGGTTCAAATCAGGCTCAATTTTCAGTTCAACTGAACCAGATCAGTAATATTCATCCTCTTAGACATGAAAAATGGCGGCTGTAAATCTGCACTCCTACGTTTTTTAAAAACCTGCTCCTGAATCTAAACCAGCATCCCGAGTGCTGGTTAACAAATTAACAAACAAATAAATTTCAGAAGTAAACTAAAGCCGCGTTTATACGGTGCGAGTAGCAGGCGTTAATTTTCTGTAGAAAATTTACTTTTCTTCTTGGTAAATCAGAAAATTTCAATTTAAAGTAAAAACGTCTGCCAAGTGGGTGTGGCACATAGCTTCCTCGTATCCATAACCCGATTGTATAGATGACCCGATGACGATGTATTTCCTGACCTTTCACTTTCCCCCCGCTTGAGTGTAGGTTTGCTGCCGACCATGAGGAAGCCTTCCTTACCAGCGATGTTCGCGTGTTGAATGTTTTAACACTTTGAGCGCCTTGCCAATTAAGTAAGATACTACCCTGGGGCTAAGCATATTCTTTCTTACTGTTATGAGTTTTTGCTCAAATAACTAAAATTTTGTTTCTTGATAAAGTTTTTGGTAGTTAATTTATCTGTTTAAAAGTTATGCAAATGACCTTATGTTAATGAGTTTCTTGCAAAGTGACGCCACCATGTCCACCTCTGAAGGAGGTGTCCCTAGTTTGAAGGAGCAAGTACCCTCTAGATGATGAGGAACAGCTTCACTTCGATGGGAGCAAGTAGTCTCTGAAGGAGACAATAGCTTCACCAATGATGGGAGCAAGTACGGATCTTGAAGAGATCCAACAGCTTCACCATCATAAAATTTAGGAGCAAGTACGATCTCTGAAGGATGATTAACATCTGCACTAAATTTTTGTTATGGGAGCAAGTACGAGGCTCTGAAGGAGGCTCAACAGCTACATCTAAAGTTTTTATTGGGAGCTACGGTCCTTGAAGAGGGCCAACAGATTCACCAATATAAATAGTAGGAGCAAGTAAGAACCCTGAAGGGGATCTACAGCTACACTACTATTTTAACCAGGAGCAAGTACGTTTCCTGAAGGGAGACAACAGCCCGACTGGTTAAACAAATTGAGGAGACAAGTACACCTTACCAGGTAAGGTAACCTACACTCAGTATTCTTTAACAGAGAGTTTTTAGGGAATTTAAATTGAATAGAGTTTTAGTTCGATTTTACCAGACAGAAGATCAGTCTAGGAATGGGTGCCTAGCCTAGGGCTTGCCCCCTATTTAACCAGACCTGGGGGTGCCCCTTCTTGGTGTCCTGGGGAATACCCAAGGACCTCAGGGAAATGACCCAGGCTGTTAGGAAAAACCCTGGTGAATGACCTTCTGTCCATTTTTAAATTTCATGTGGATATTTACAAGATACATTTAAACATTTATAATATATAGTAATGTACAAACATATTCTTAACTAATTGTTAAAAGTTCCTATATGAGAAGTTTATAACATTTACCATTTGTTAATCCTATTTAGTCATGTATTAAGGTTTTTTTTTTCAATTTTTGCGTTGATTTGAGTGTCCCAAATCGGGTCACATTGCCAGCGGGGGAGAAACTCGATGCATTTTGATTCCAGCGAGCCACGTGATCAACAAAATGTAGGGCATAGTGGAACCATGCCCTACAATAACTCGAGAGGTTTTTGTATTCCTCCATGGAAGAACCCATGGAGGAAGGACTATTATTTAGTTGTAAGGAGAGCCGATCCAAACAGGATTTCGCTACCCCCTCCATCTGCAAGCAGATAGATGAAACCCCGAAAACCCTAGCAGGGTGATCGAGGGAGTGGAAGGAACTCACTACCCGGGAGCCCCAGGGGAGCTAATCATAGCTATCAGCTCCTCTAGGTACATACCTGTTTGTATTAACACCACAGGTTAGGCCGAACCTCCTAGCTAAGGTTCTACCAACTAGACAGGTTGGTACCGGAATTCATAACAGAACTCACATGCTGAGAGACATCTTCAGGGGACTAGTTCCTGAGGAGGCCATCTCTCCCCTTGTAGCCTTCTTGGTACAAGCCCGTGAAGTAGGGTTTGCTCAACCACGACCACCATGAATCCAACCTCAACTGAGGGGCATGCAGGTGATGCTTTGACCGAGGTCGGTGCATCTGTAGCCTGGGGCTCCCCCCGCCCGTGGTACTGGTGATTGAGATGAGTAAAAGCCTTTTACAGCATTACTGCTATCCCCGGAAGCCCAACCAGGTAACAGGCCCGGAAGCAGAGAATTTGTACCTGCTCCCAAACCGCTCTACTCCTATCAGAGGCATGTGCCAGAACCCTAACATTAAGGGGGTACAGGAGAGGGAGGCATGACGCACAGTGGTACCCATAATGGAGGAAGGACTAATAGAATGTCAAAAAACTGACTTCCATTTCATTTTTCCTGCCTTGTCATCTGATCCAACTTATCTTCAGTACTCTGTGATCTGACCTGACAAAGTAAGCCGGGAGCAAGCATATTCCCAACCCCTTTGGAACCAGCTAAGGTCAACTCAACGCGGGAATCGTTAGCAATTGCGTCTTAGCGTGTGCACAGAGTTTGTAAGAAAGCTTGAATGTTTGGCATTTGCTGTCCCCCAGCAATATACCAATATATTGTAAATATTTTCTATGAATACGAAATTACGACACACTTTCCAACACGGAACTGAACATTTCATTCAAAATTCCTAACTACCACTTTTAAAGTCACCTAGTAATGGAAACATCTGAAAATGTAATTCTTGGAGTGAACTTATCAACAATATTATATTATTATATAGTTAAGAAAGCATTTTGATTGTTTCTTCTTCAATGTTCAATTTTACTAATAATCCGCTTTGGTTACAGATCGGTGCTTGGACGAATGTTGGGTGAAAAAGCTCAAGTGTCCGCCTGCAAAGAAATAGCAGCTATTGTCCAAGCCCAGATAAATTCTATTGGTAATTACCATTTCATATATAATTTTTTAGCTTATTTAAGGGAGGATCTGGACTTTATAGCAGTTCCGCGAACTGCTCCGTGGAATAGACCTGAGGAGGCGTCGCTACTCTCCTAGACTGGGAACGAGCTCGGCAGTCAGTCACTTTCCTGCCTTGCTCCTGGTAAGTGATCTCTCCACACATTTTAATATTTTGCGATTTCCCTTGATACCAAAAAAAATCCGAAATGAAATGAGTATGGATTTTGGGTATCAAGGGAAACCGCAAAATATTAAAATTTGTGGAGAGATCACTTGCCAGGAGCAAGTCAAGAAAGTGACTGACTGCCGAGCTCGTTCCCAGTCTAGGAGAGTAGCGACGCCTCCTCAGGCCTATTCCACGGGGCAGTTCGCGGAACTGCTACAACTTGTTAAAGTGGTGTTGACTTACCTACTAGAGGTAGCAATTAATATGGGTTTTTATTTTGGATGGAACTTTTGCTGTGTTGAATTTACAGACTTTTAGGTGGGTACTTCATTTTGTTATGAAATAGTTTGATATTATGTCTTGAATTTGTACCAACCTAAGGTTGTTCGAGTATATGCCTACAGTATACCACTAGATCCTCATTCAACGGATTTGTATGACGCACAAATACGTATACACCTACAGTGTACTTTTGAGTTGAGCTCCAACGTCATTTTGAATTACTTATACATCTTGGGTATTTTTTTTCACTGATGAACCACTATAAAAAAAATGTTTTAAATCGTAACTTACACGTTTAGGTTTTTACACGAAATTACATTCCAAATAATTCACGATGTTATTTTCTTTATACTTGTAGATTTGAGCTTGGAAAACGCGAAAGACTGCAACCAAGAGACGCTGTTTGGTCAGCATCTAGTCGTTTGTGCGCTGCAAGAACTGGCGTCTCTCATTCTGTCCCTCGGTACCACCGCTTCCCAACTATTCTCCGACCCTTCAAACAGTAAGTTCGCCATTTTAAGTGAAATTTTGTTGTAGATGGTTTACTATCTAGTTTTATGTATTTGCCAAACACAAGAGCCACTCATTCAATAGTCCAGTCAAATTAGCCAAAAAAGGGGGGGGGGGGTTTGCATTAATTCCGGACAAAGCGAAACTTTTATGGGTGACTTGTGGGTGCCTATGGAACATGTTTTTAGCATATTCTACTAGATTCTCCTTGTGCTAACTTTTTGGTGCCCGAAAAACCGCGATTTTTCGGCACTTGTTTCAGTTTTTTGCCTATAACTCGTACACGATGCATCCTACGGAAAATTTTACTCTTTCCTTTATTAAACAGGATGAATTTCTGCGTCGAATGACCACCTGAAACGTTAAGATCGGTTCAGCCGTTTGGCCGAAATCGATCGTTGAAGTTTGGCGATTTTTCCCAAATTGGTTGAAAAATGGGTTACGCTCAAGTTTCAAGGCCTGTACATCAAAAACGGCGTATCCAACCAAAAAATGTCACATATTCAAAGTTGTAGAGAATCAAATTTTGTGTAAGAAAAGCATCCCCCCTTCCTCCCCCCTCCCACCCACCCCTACCAAATGATAGAATAACGAAACAACTTCTGAGTAAACGAAATTATGAGTATTGAAAACGGTGTTGCAATCAAAAAATGTCATATAATCAAAGTGAAACGTCTGTTGTTCAACTTACTAAGGCACTGAGGTACTTGTAATACTAGAAAAGGCGAAAGAAAAAACATTCTCCTGGTCCTAACTTTTTGGTGCCCAAAAAACCGCGATTTTTCGGCACTTGATTCAGTTTTTCGCCTATAACTCGTACACGATGCATCCTACGGAAAAAGTTACTCAATCCTTTATTAAACAGGATGAATTTCTGCGTCGAATGACCACCTGAAACATTAAGATCGGTTCAGCCGTTTGGCCGAAATCGATCGTTGAATTTTGCCGCTTTTTCCCAAATTGGTTGAAAAATGGGTTACGCTCAAGTTTCAAGGCCTGTACATCAAAAACGGCGTATCCAACCAAAAAATGTCACATAATCAAAGTTGTAGAGAATCAAATTTTGTGTAAGAAAAGCATCCCCCCTTCCTCCCCCCTCCCACCCGCCCCTACCAAATGATAGAATAACAAAACAACTTCTGAGTAAACGAAATTATGAGTATTGAAAACGGTGTTGCAATCAAAAAATGTCATATAATCAAAGTGAAACGTCTGTTGTTCGACCTAAGGCACTGAAGTACTTATAATAATAGAAAAGGCAAAAGAAAAAACATCTCCTAGATTCTCCTTTTGCTCACTTTTTGGTGCCCGAAAAACCACGATTTTTCGGCACTTGTTCCAGTTTTTCGCCTATAACTCGTACACGATGCATCCTACGGAAAATTTTACTCAATCCTTTATTAAACAGGATGAATTTCTGCGTCGACTGACCACCTTCATTTTTTAGATCGGTTCAGCCGTTTGGCCGAAATCGATCGTTGAAGTTTGGCGATGTTTCCCAAATTGGTTGAAAAATGGGTTGCGCTCAAGTTTCAAGGCCTCTACATCAAAAACGGCGTATCCAACCAAAAAATGTCACATAATCAATGTTGTAGAGAATCAAATTTTGTGTAAGAAAAGCCTCCCCCCTCCCTCCCCCTCCCACCCGCCCCTACCAAATGATAGAATAACAAAACAACCTCTGAGTGATGAGTGTGTCAACGCCAAATATGAGTATTGACAACCGTGTCGCAATCAAAAAATGTCATACAACGTCTGTTGTTCAACCTAAGGCACTGAGGTACTTATAACACTAGGAAAGGCAAAAGAAAAAACATCTCCTAGATTCTCCTTGTGCTAACTTTCTGGTGCCCGATAAACCGCGATTTTTTCGGCACTTGTTTCAGATTTTTGCCTATAACTCGTACACGATGCATCCTACGGAAAATTTTACTCAATCCTTTATTAAAGAGGATGAATTTCTGCGTCGAATGACCACCTGAAACGTTAATATCGGTTCAGCCGTTTGGCCGAAATCGATCGTTGAATTTTGCCGCTTTTTCCCAAATTGGTTGAAAAATGGGTTACGCTCAAGTTTCAAGGCCTGTACATCAAAAACGGCGTATCCAACCAAAAAATGTCACATAATCAAAGTTGTAGAGAATCAAATTTTGTGTAAGAAAAGCATCCCCCCTTCTTCCCCCCTCCCACCCGCCCCTACCAAATGATAGAATAACGAAACAAGTAAACGGAACAAGTGCCGAAAAATCGTGGTTTTTCGGGCACCAAAAAGTGAGCAAAAGGAGAATCTAGGAGATGTTTTTTCTTTTGCCTTTTCTATTATTATAAGTACTTCAGTGCCTTAGGTCGAACAACAGACGTTTCACTTTGATTATATGACATTTTTTGATTGCAACACCGTTTTCAATACTCATAATTTCGTTTACTCAGAAGTTGTTTTGTTATTCTATCATTTGGTAGGGGCGTGTGGGAGGGGGGGGGGAGGAAGAGGGGATGCTTTTCAACACCGTTTTCAATACTCATAATTTCGTTTACTCAGAAGTTGTTTTGTTATTCTATCATTTGGTAGGGGCGTGTGGGAAGGGGGGGGGAGGAAGAGGGGATGCTTTTCTTACACAAAATTTGATTCTCTACAACTTTGATTATGTGACATTTTTTGGTTGGATACGCCGTTTTTGATGTACAGGCCTTGAAACTTGAGCGTAACCCATTTTTCAACCAATTTGGGAAAAATCGCCAAACTTCAACGATCGATTTCGGCCAAACGGCTGAACCGATCTTAACGTTTCAGGTGGTCATTCGACGCAGAAATTCATCCTGTTTAATAAAGGAAAGAGTAAAATTTTCCGTAGGATGCATCGTGTACGAGTTATAGGCAAAAAACTGAAACAAGTGCCGAAAAATCGCGGTTTTTCGGGCACCAAAAAGTTAGCACAAGGAGAATCTAGTAGAATATACTAAAAACATGTTCCATAGGCACCCACAAGTCACCCATAAAAGTTTCGCTTTGTCCGGAATTAATGCAAACCCTAACTGCTAATTTGACTGGACTACAAGTCATGTTCGCTTTTCCTGTCAAAAAACCACTTCTTGAAAATTTCCAGTGATGTATTTCATCTAAGTGTATGAAAATTATCTGGGTAGGCTTTGTACGTGTCCGACTGATTATTTTTTTTTACAAATGATTACCGTTCTTGTATGATACAGATCAGATCATCAATTTATTCGATTGGGTTTTATGGCTGTGCTGACGCCATATTTTTATTGTGTATCGAGTAGAGTTGTTTCCCTAAAATAAGGTTGATTCTATTATGACTAATTTTGAAATTCTTCAGGCCAAGCAAAACAGAAAATGATTTATGTCCCTGCACATGCAGGTATGACTTCAATTAGCAAACCACCGAATCATAACGGTTATTTGACGCCAGTCAGTCGGCCACCCTTCTCCTCCTCTTTTAGGTCCTTCCGGAAAATTGGTACTTGGACAGGAGAAGGGATAGACTATAATGGGGTATTTCAGTCAATTTAAAAAAAAAAAATTTCAAAAGAGTATGGTTCAGGAATAACGGTAATCGGGTCTGATCGTCGGGAAAATGGTTTTAAAAAATCAGAAAAGCTAAGGAAAGTTGAAGATTTGAATGGTGTGACGTAGCTAGTCTATCGTGACGTAGCTAGCCAACTGTCATTGAAAAAAGTATCCATGCATAGAGAAGAGATGAAACCCTTGGAGGACCTCTTGGATACTACAAAATACTACTCACACACGCGCGCGGCATAAGTGTGTGTGTGTTAAGGGAGGCCCGCCTTTTTTTCAAACGCGTGATCTCTTTAATTAATTCTTCTACCACATGGGCTTAAAGTTGGAGTATATAGGTTTTCAAGGGTGCTGAATCCAAATTTGAGGTCAAAAACCTGAATTTTCGACCCACCGAAATACCCCATTGTCGGGGTCCCATCAAGATATACCATTTACAAATCCACAAGCAAATTGCTCTCTGTCTCCTCCTCACCTTTCAAACTCAAACTTTATAAACTTATCAACAATCTCGGTGTCCTGGTTTCTATACAGACCAAAAATAAACTCAATCTTCAATCAGTAAATTCATTAACTTTACGAGCTGGTTTCTATACAGACCAGAACCAAAAAATCATCAATTTATTCGTTTAGTAAATTCAAACCAAGTCAAAATTGACTTCAGTCAGTCAGATAGACACTTTAAATATATACACACTTTACACACACAGATACACACTTTAAATTTCTCATTTAATAGTTTATTCCAAATTCACAGTTTGTACAAATCATAATAATTTATGTATAATAATACTTACATTGTTGTGATCAGCTACCTCTTCGCATTTCTGTCCATTCGCTTCCTCAGCTCATGTGGTAGGAGCTCCGATTCAGAATCGGAATGATAGGAGATCGATCCCCGGTCGAGGGAAGTTAATTTTTGATGACTCAACAATGCGGCACAGTCGGTAGGACCCGAATGGTCTCCTCAGTATTTCTCAGAGAAACAATAATTCATTAAGATTAGGTCATCAAAACGCCGTAGGTAATGTAAAACGCCATTTTGATTTATTTCAGATTTCCTCGCTAGTTTGTCTGTGTGTACCATCTTCTTCTTTGCATTCCTCAGGCCAACAAGATCTTGTAAAAAGATGACGCAGCGAACCAAAGTGATCCACTGTAATTGAAATAATATATTATCCTGTAAGGTATCTCTAAATGAGGAATTGTTACAGATGTCCTTGACACTGTCATGTCAGTGCTGGTTCATCCCTGCCAAGCTGCCCGCTTGGCCGCCGCCTGGTGCTTGCGCTGCATTTGCGTTGCCATCCCCTGTCAAATCACTCCACTCATCGATAAGTGAGTTTCTACATTCGTAATTATATTTTTGGTGTCCGGGTAGCCGTGCTCGTTGGCTGACGCGTTTCTGGGTCCGAGATACAAGCCGATCCTTGCGGGAAGATCGTGAGTTCAAATCTCCTGTGGCGTGTTTTCGAGCGTCCAGGGCTCGCTGCTCCCCTCCTCCAACCCTGGGCAGTGTGGCTATGGGAAGCCATGAGCAAAATCATCAGAACGAATTCTGATCTTCCCTTTGGAGGTCAGCTGATGACCTCCGCGACGCCAGGATTGGCAGTCGGAAGAAAATTCAACCTGAGATGTTTGTTTACTTTATATTATACTTTTTTTATATCCATAATGATATTGTCTTATATCCATAATCCATCCATAATCTTATATCCATTTATGAATTGTGATAATACAAGGTGGCTCATTGTGATCCCAACGAGCGGAAGTTTTGTTGGGTTAGTTGCAAAGATGGTTTGGACAACGGAGGAATATGTTTACGCGGTCACTCGCTTTTTACAGAATAACGAGTCAATCGTTCAGACTCAGCCTGATTTTCTTGCTCATTTTGCGATATCATCTCGCGGAGTTACTAACTTCAAAGGAATGGGCAATGTTTTGAGAAAAAAAGCGGTAGGAATCTAAAAGCGCGCACGCCAGAAAATGTTGAGAGAGTTCGGGTCGTCCAGAGCCCAAAGCGCTCTGTTAGACTCCACCCTGCCAGTCTCAATCTCCATTGGTCAACTGTGGTCAACCTTTTTGGTTAATGATTTGAAATTTCATCTCTACAAGATGGTAGTGTGTCAGCAATTGCTCTAAAGTGATTTTGGCCAGCATAGGTACAGAGTTTTGTGAGAGGATGCAATCTTGAGGTGACATTTCCTCCCCCCGCCCCCTCCTGATCTTTCCCCTTGCGACTTTTGTTTGTGGGGATATATTAAGGAAAGGGTGTATATAGAGAAACCAAGAACGCTGGACCAACTTATAGACGCCATCACCACTGAAGCTCAGGACATCTCACGGCATACGTTGGGCAACGTCATGTGGTGTTGTGGACGGGTAACACTATCACTCTTACAGGGCGGGAGTCTCGGAAATGGACGTCACCTAGCTGTAGGTTTGGGTTAGATGTATATCTTCTACAGGGAAAAATCGTACGAGGTGGGCGGTTACCTGGGTCCCTGAAACGGAAAAGCTAAGAAACTTTTGAAACAGCTAGCCAAAATGGTTCCCTATGGCTCACGTGGTGGTTCAAAAAGATTGAGCAATTTAATCAATGAATTGTTGAAAACACCTAAAAACCTGCTACCTATTTTATTGAAGCCTTGTGAATTTGTACTAATACCTAAAAACTTACATCAGTATTCATTGGTATGTAACAGAAATTTGAATTAATTTGTGCGTCAGCGCTTGGCATCTATAATTTCATGAAGTAATAAGAATAGAACAAATTCACAAGGCTAAATAAAAACCTAAATAAAAAGTTCCTACCTAACAAAATTACTATGTTGTGATGTTTTGAAATCCACCCCAGTTCGTTGAGCTACCCTGTAAAATTAAGTAACGTAACAATTCGTTAGAATAGGGACAGTGCTGTGGCTACGGTCGATGGGTCGTCGTTGTTTGGTGGTGGGATTTGAACCGACCTCTGCGGGGATCGTGGGTTCAAATCTCATAGCCGGCAGCGTGCGTTTTTCGGCAGCCAGGGCTCTCATCGCCCCCCTCGTCCCAACCCAGGGCGGTGAGGCAATGGGAAGCCATAAGCGAAATCATCAGAACAAATTCTGATCTTCCCTTTGGAACAGCTGATGACGTCCGTGACGCCAGGAATGGCAGTCGAACAAAAATCCAAAGTTGTTTACTTTACTTTTTTTCTTTTTTTCAATTCGTTAGAATATCTAAACTCGTATGTCTTGTTAGGTGCGTGGAAGGCATCGAAAACATGAGGACATCCCCTGAAGGCATCTCCGGTTACAGCAGTGCCTTGGCCGCCGTCTTGGGAGGAGTGCGCTTGTCACCGCTGGGTGTCCCACACACCAAAGGAAAGGTAACCCTCGTTGTACCTATTTGAAAAGCGAAGCTCCATACTCGATAGACTGCAAGGTTCGGAGCTTCCCGTTATTATTTTGGGGCTGGTTCTTGTTAGAACAGGGTCAAAACGACATCCGCAAGAAGTAGAGGAAAATACAGTAGCCAAGAATGTGACAAAGACAAAGAATGTGAAGCCCGGAAATTTTTTGGACTGTGCTGCCCTCAATGAGGAATTTCACCGATTTCTGTTTGCATTTTTCCTGAATAGTTAATGGTGTGGGATAGATGAAAATCGGGCTGATCTCTGAAAATAAGTCTCCTGTTATTTTTGGGAGGCAGTCAAAATTTTTAATTTCAAAACTAACCGGGAAAACAGACGTGCAGCGGGAACACTCGCTGATTGGGCTGTTCGGATTGCCGTCTCCTCCCAGTGTTGCCCATTGGGACGACGAAATCGTGTTTTCTAAGAGAAAAGTTATCAAACAAAAACAGAGGAAACCTAATTTTCCCCATCTCGCTTTTTCTATTTTTTTCTTCAGTTTTTCGATTTCGAACTTTACTGTTTCATAAAATTTTGCATCTGGGGACTATGGATTTCTCGATCTCAGCGCTTCAAGCGGCCATAAATGAACTATTCCAGCATGACGTCATTTTCCCGGGTTTTTAAACATTCGTATTTTCTACAGTTTTTTTTTTTTTTTTTATTCGTAAATTAGGAAGTTCGGGCTGAAAGTTTGCTGTAGGGGGTTTTTCGAGGTGCTGAATCCGATTTTGGGGTCAAAAATAGGAAATTCAGACATGGTGAAATTCCTCATTCCTAGCTGGCATGATGATCAACACTTTTCACTAACTTGTTACATAATAATTAAATTATCATTGTTATTATTATTATGAATTAATTCATATTTCTATTGATACAATAATTTCGATTATTCATCGATTATTTCATATTATTCGAGTACTACTGGTCTTGCAAAATGCTTTCCTTCAATAACTATGTTGTATTTTCAGGTGATTTTCAACACTGCCGAAGAATTGTTAAGAAGTGCTTCCCAAAATAGCCGACTTTCTCTCCATAGAACTCAAGCAGGATGGTTGCTTATTGGTGCTATAATGACCTTGGGTAAGAACAGTAGCTAAGCCTTCTTGTGGTCTGCTCGGAGAAGCAGTCCCGAACCAGTTAAGAACCAAACCTAAACTAAACAGGGGAAGGGATAGAGACGCCTGGACTCCTCCAGACAGGCAAAAATTGGGCATGTCCAGTTCCGAACCGTTCAGGACTGCTTCCCCGAACGTATCTATGATCAAAATCGTAACAGTTAGTTCTTGTATCGTGCATGTGCCTCGTTGGATAGCTTGTAACATTGGCACCTCTCATCAATATAAGCCATATTTTTCGCAATGAATTCGCCACATATATCTTTGGTGAGGGTCCAAGGAACTTATTTCTTGAACCCTCTTGGCCAGGCGTACCTTTGGTCAGGTTGTCAGCATATTCGGGGTGATTGGAGTGTCCAGGAATCCATTTAATAGGAGACATGGAATTCTAAAATTGACTCATATTGATAAGCCACAAAGCCAACTCTGATAAAAGTTTCTTGTAACCCTCTCAATAGCAGTTTACCCAACTCTTTGTTGTTTGAGGAAAAAATTCCGTACTATAGAACCGATTTCCGAACGAGTCTGGAACTGAGTTTGAAAATCAGTGGGAATGGCGAACTCACAATTAGAACTAGAAATATCTGCACCGTGAACGTAAAGCTCTACTGCGCATGTCTGGACTGTTCTACAACTGTCCCAGAAAGCTCTACGAACGAGGCTCTAGGTAGCTCCGCATTTATGCTGACCCTGGCACGCAAATGTTTTACATTTTTATAAATAAAGTGAAAACACCTCTGACGTCAACTCCTTGAGACTTGAAGAATTATACGAAAATAATCGTTCCATCAAATCCTGACTATGGATTCACAGCAACTGTTGCTCTTGTTACTTTCTCACTTATCTCGAGTCCCAATGCTGAATGGAGAAGTAAAAATTCTTGTAAATATGTTCCAGGTGTTCCCGTGGTGAAAGGTCTTCTTCCAAGAATGCTGTTACTCTGGCGCAACTCGTTCCCGAGGTCTAACAAGGAGTTGGGTTCAGAAGTTGCTCGAGGAGACGCCTTCACTTGGCAGGTTAATAATATAATAAACTCATTCTCAGCTTTGTAGATTCATCTCCACTTGTTCAGATGTTTTCATACTCATTGAGGAGGTGTTGTTCGTCGGTTTTGTAGTAGAAATTAACAGGGAAAAATCGTTGAACACTAGATCAGTTGGAAGCTTTTATAGTGAAGATACAAGCGCGTTGTGTGTTTACATGAATCTATCTGGTGAGGAAGGTTGGTGTGGTGGAGGCCTACTCGAGATTCGGACCTTGATTCTTTCAAATTCGCTGTGTTCGTTTGTTTTGTAAAAGATTCGACGTGCGATGCCAGAGTGCCGGCACTGTTCCGATTCATGACAAACACATACACACCCCTACTAGAGCTATTCCCACCCAAACGATGTCATGAAGACTCTTCCACTAGATTCAGCAGCCTGCTGTTTTTGTTCACCTGCTAACACATCTCTACTTCAGCATTGCTCCTCGTTTTGTTAAGAATTTGGGCAAATCCAGGCTGTTTTGCACATGTGTGATGTGTGATGTGTCAGTTTTTGGAATTCTCACTCAAGTGGTAAATCCCGATCAGGCCAGTAAACTCTCACTTGTTGTACCAACAACTCATAAGGTTTGACTCTTAGTGTGACCTAGGATCTCCTCCCTCTACTTACTAAGCATTTTTACTACACCGAGAATAGTACCGCTCTGCCTCCGAGAGTCACGCTACAATCCAAGTTAGGCTGGAGTTTCTTGGGTTTCCTGAATTCCTGGTTGTCAAGTCTTCATTTCGTGATGAGTTCTGAGACCATCCACTCGGTATATTATCACAGAATCTATTTCTGACCAAGTACCTATCAATTAAACGACTTTGCTGATTGCAGCCCCGGCCTGGTGGCAGACATGAATGTTCATGGTGTGTGGGGCCAGTGAGAGACCTGCGTTTTTTATACTCGCGTTATAAACGCTGACGCTTACACTTCTGTAAGGAGACTTCTTACACTTCTGGACTGGCCTACCATCTCTCGCCATGCTGCCCAAGCCAAACATGTAAAATGCGACAGAATAGCCGAAGATCTGAGAGTTTCTTTCACGCCACTCGTTATTTCATGCGATGGAGCATTGCATGAAGAGTATGACGCTTTTCTCAAGAATGCCTCTCTACGCCTTGCCAATAAATGGTCCAAATCCTGCGCTCAAGTGATGATCTGGGCGCGAGTGAAAACTCAATTCAGCGGTTTCCATGAGGCTAGGAGGCCCAAGGAAACATGTCCGAGGACTCGAACTGGAGCAGCAATTTGGCTCCCACTAGACTAACGCCTCACACATTCACGCTCGCAAAAAAAATCCCTTTGGCATAAATCATTTTGAATTTTTGGCAAACTTTTGGCGTACCAATTTGAACTTTTGGCAACTCAATTTGAACTTTCGGCAAATCCATTACGTTTCGACAACTACTGGAGTCCTTGTTCTTCCTACAATGTTCAATAAACGGGTTTTTCTCTCTCTCAAAAAAAAAAAAAAAAAAAAAAAAAATTAAACGACTACGGAGTAATAATGAACTCTATAGAAAATTCTGACACGAAGATCTTAAGGGATTTAAAACGAGATTTGATGTTCTCAGGTGACTCTGGAAGGACGAGCCGGTGCCCTCTCGGCGATGCACTCTTTGCTCTTCAACTGTCCTGAGTTGGTGACGGACGACATCGCCAAACGACTGCTGACCCCCGTGGAATCAGCCCTCGCCATGTTGACCAAGTAAAAATGCAACAAGATTAACCACAAAGCTCCAAAATGCAAATTGTTTACTAACTTCCTGCACGATTACGAAGAAGCAAAATGCATCCTACAAACAATGGGGGGTGCGCCTTGATTTTTTTTAGATTTTTAATCGAAAGTAGACTACATTCTGAGAATTTTGGCACCAACTGCGACCTTCTAGCGTGAGGAGATCTGTTTCTATGATTTTTCAAAGTTTCGACCGTTTATGACGTCACGCGCCCCTCGCCTGGGTGGGACCCCCCAGCCCACTGTGACGTCATAAACGGTCGAAACTTCAAAAATTCATAGTAAAAGATTTACACACGCTAGAAGGTCGCGGTCGGTACCAAAATTCTCAGAATGAGGTCTACCTTAGATTAAAAACAACAATAAACAGTTTGAATGAATGAATATGCTCTTTATTGTCATTATACATAAAATGTATATAACAATCGTCAATAAACAGTTATAAAATCAAACAATGGTAAAAATAGTCCTATAAAAATGGCCCGGGCCCACCCACCCACCATGGTGGCGTCCCAAAACCAAAAACGCAAACGGCTCACGAAAGAGTCGCTGGCGATCCGGCGTATGAACGCACCAGAGAGAGTTTTTCCTACCCAGGCGCACACCTTATTGCATCCTTTTTTGGTCTCGAAAAATTAACATAACTTAGAACAACTTATCTAAACTTTTCCAACAATCAATAATTTATATCCATTCTAATATTTTATTAAATTCATCTGCAGCATCCAGTCGGTACTCAAGTCTTATGGCCAACATCTCAAAGCGCCAGCTGCAATGGTGCGGCTAAGGCTGTATGAAGTGCTCAGCTTAATATCCCCTCATATTTATGAAAGTAAGTTTGAAATTCAAAAGTGTCGTACTAAATCTCTCCTTGGACATTTTTTTTTTTTTTTATGAATTCGTGATTCCAACGTAATGAGATATTCATCATAAATTTGCTCTTCGTCACCAATAAAACTCTCCTTTAGATTCGTACACGCATCTTCTTCGACTCCTCGTCGCTGAGTTCACCTTGACAGAGAATCCAGCGAACACGACGACCTCCCTCCTGCGATCAGCTGTTCACGCCGACGACTCCGTCATTCTTGGGTCGTGGCTCCAAGAAACTGACCACCGAACCATAGAAGATCAGGTAGGCTTCATGAAGATTTTCTCTCACGCTTAGATCTAAAGGAAAAGCAATTCGATGCAGCTTCGATGATGTGGGTATTACAGCAAAGTAGGGTAGGAGGTACTTTTTGCTGAAAAAATTACACGATCTATAGAAAAAAGCTTACAAATTCGTGTTTTCACCTTTAATTATGCCGTGGAAAATAATATACAGGGTGTTGCATTTCAAACTAGTCACAGGTCAGGAATCGATTCTAGAGCTCATTTCCAGCAAAAAATGCCTCTAAAGCGCTCAGTGTTGATTGTTATGGATTACAAGCTGATGTAGCAACTCCGAGTTGCTCGTCTCTCTCCCGAGGTGCACTGCGCGGGATGAACTCCGAATGCGTGGAGCAATGAGCTCGCCACTCGCCGAGTACTTAAGCGAGTAGCTCGGTATTCGCCGAGTTGCTCGGTGCTCCGTGAATGCCAATGTGTGGAGCCGGCTTTAGTAATTGCTTTTAGAGGTTTCGTTTCACTTTAAAGATTTGTTTCGTGATTTTGATCTTATCTCAGTAAAAGGCTATGATTAATGATTTGAGATCCTTGGGGAATTCAAGAAGATCCAAAAAAAAAAAATTAAAAAAACGCCACTATCTGGACGATTTTAGCAGGGGGGGGGGGGGGGGTCGTGGACACCCTGTACATCAAATCGGAAAAACGGGTGAAAATAATTGGATTTGAAACAAAAATTGGTCAAATCTTAGGAATCTCAACTTTTTTCAAACGCTCATAGGTTCCATAATCCGGCACGTGAATTTTGACCTGTAGGCCTACAAGATGCGCAAAAATCTCAGCTTTCCAACGGTCTAGTCATTAGGGAGTTTTTGCACGCCACTACCGGCGCCTGTGAAACCTCTTCACAAAGCTCAGAGTTCGCCTCCTGACAACAGCGGGTGACGATGAAAGGTTTCCCCAGACAGTCACCCGTTTCTAGAGCCCCCCCCCCCTCCCCCAGGCATGAGCGCCTCCCTCACCGCTGCCAGGGTAATAGGCAGTGGCGGCTCCTGCCCTGAAACTCAGGGGGTGCACGGAGATCAGGGGAAGCTATGGAGAAGGGACAGAATAGGTGCTTTTCTCTGCCAAATAGAAATTGTAACGATATGTAAATGAGATAAATCTTGGTAACTTTTTCATCTTAAAATTGCAAACGGTACTAAATACGTAGGTGCAATAGACACGAAAAATAATGTTCTCTAGTGGTTAACAGAAATTCTGAAATACTTCATCATCAAAGGTCTAAACCCAAGAAATTCATCCATCTTATTGCAAAGCTGAAATGTGTATTTGCCCGTGACGATTCAAAACATCGTCCAACTCGGAAGAAAAATCAACGATGATTCGAGAGAGACTGTACCTACCTATTTTTGTTAACCGTTTTGGTTTTTTGCATCAGATTAAGATGACATGCACTGTCGAGTTGTTGCATTATATTTTGACGACCCAATATACGCAAATCTACCAGAGCGTTTTTATGGGAGACAGCCAATGCGTTTTTTTTTTTTTTTTTTGGCTAAATGGGAGATCACTTATGCCGATATCACTCAGCCTCGGTTGATACAACAAAGTAGGCAAACAAAGCAAAATAATTTGTTAGTCACTTCACACCTGCAAAGCTAATCTACCTTCTTATAATATTCGACGTTAAACTTACGATACGAATCTGCACGATTTTTTCATTTCAACGTCTGTTGGAGTCCTGGTAGAGACAGCAAGGGGCGGCCAGTTTCTCGAATCTCGCACTTTTCCACGACTGACAAACGCGAAAAGTTTACTTTAATGTAACGAACCGAATTATCCATCGTACGTACAACACTCCTAGATAATCAAAATACTTGGAACAAATACTTGGAACGAAACGGTGGACCGAAAACGAAAAACCCTTATCAGTTTTGTTTACTTCTAATTCCAACACGATAAGGAAACCCGGATTCCTGAGCTATCAAGGGGAGAGGGGTGTGAGCATTTTTTCCATGCTGCACCCCAAGGTCACATTTCGTGCTCTCTGGTTGGCCAATCTTACGTGCCCACCTCCCCTGCCCACACGTCACCCCCCTGGCGTACAGAGCAGCCGGACGATGTTGCTCAAACCGCCGCTGATTGGTCGAGTTCCCCCCCTCGGTTTTCACGCGTAGATTCAACTAGCACAGTACCTATGATCGAGTCTTTTGTCACTAGCCAACTTACTTTTCAAACGAAGAGGAACGAACTTTGAATTTTTTTTTTTTTTTAATTGGCTGGGGGTGCACATGCGCCTATGCTCCTATCAGTAGCCGCCCCTGGTAATAGGCCTCCTCCTTCAACTGGGTAGCATCCTCTGTTGCTCGCGCTAGTCTCCTCCTAAGGGGGCCCATCAGATTTTGGCAGCAATAACTCTTAACTTTCATTTTTAAAGTGGGATTTATCACAGAAATTTGTGTTTGAACACGGAAAAACGTGAATTCTCTCAACAGAATCTACGCTTCTGTTAAGGCGATCTGAGATAAGGTCAAAATCACGAAAAAATCTTGAAAGTGAAATGACTCAAAAACGAAGCCTCTAAAAAAATTACTAAGAGGCATTTTTTTCTGGAAATGAGCTCTAGAATCGATTCCTAGTCTGTGACCGTTTTGAAATGCAACACCCTGTAGTGTATAAATAATTCTATTGAATTGAATATTCCATAATATTATGTTATAATTGCATGTGCTTTATGGATTCAATTGGGGCTCTACTGTTTGGTACGGATGGTGAATTGAGGAGGGCGCATGATATAGCGTTGTGGATAGAATAACATTGTATGGGAAAAGCCAGTAGGTAGTACTAATTGGACCTTTTTTCTGGAAGGTAGGAGAGGAAGTCTAGTTGTTAGTGTTCTCAGTAGGATATCAGAAGGGGAACATTAGTTGGATTTAAAACAGCACTAAAACCTCACCACCTTCCCCATGATGGAACTCAATTAACCTGGAACTTATTTATTTATTCATCGAAACGGATTTATTCGTTACCAACGGCCGACGACAGTCAGATGAAAACTGCTTTAGTGGAAAGTAGAACAATTGTCAAATACAGCAGACTTATTAGATTATATCTCGTCATTGTAGAAAGCCCTGATTGACCCGACGTTGTTGATTGTGGATTCTGGGCACAATCTGCACATCAATCATATGGTGGAGGTCGGATTTTTTTTTCTTTTTTCATTTTGCGCTCAGCACCACATTGTTAACATTCACGCATCCTCATAACTGCCTCTAGCTTAGAATAATACGAAAATTGGGTGTTGGTTTATTTTCGTATTTATGTTGTGCCTCAGATGGAACCAAACAGGAAAGCGGATGGAGACTATGTGAGTACCCTCTGGTTGAACTGTCGTCGATTTCCAGTTGAACTGCATGAACAGAATCCTGTTATTCCTCTTGTCGTACCTTCGTTTTGGTGTTTCCCCTTCCCTTCCTACGTAGTGCAATCGTACAGTTCTAATATACCAGGTGCCCCGGAACCAATCAACAATCGATTCTGCAATTAATTTGCTACAACTTTACCCTCGCAGGACTTTTTTATCCCGCTTAAAATGCCACTTTTTGCACTTTCAATTCCACCATTTTAACATGGAACATGTTATTGCCCTAGGGTAACTACCCGAAAAACGTAACGCAGAAGGGGGATGCGCGGACGGTCACGCGCCTTTTCCGACACTCCGGTTTTCGAGGCACGAAGCGCCAAGTTTTTCTTAACGCTAATTGGACCATGGTGTCACTAATGTCACTGAAAACCTCTTATTCCCACTAGTGTCCCCGAAAACCTCGTTCCGGAAACAGGGAACGATTCTTTGGAAATAGAGAACGACTCTGGAAAAAAAAGATTGAAATAAATAATTACAATAAAATAAATAAGAGTGCCAATTGTCTGGAAACGAGAACTGTGTAAATTTTTGTAAGTATTTCTAAAAAAGAGAGAAAAAACCATTTATTGAACATTGCAGAAGGAATGAAGGTGGACAAGGACTATTTCTAAAAAATAGTTAAATTAAATAAAATACAGTAAAAAAATTATCTTAAATGTATTTTAGCAATTTTCTAATATAGTTAATATGTTAGCCAATTGTAAATATTTTCTGAGGTGTAATCATTTCTTTCATTCCAACACGAATAATGTTTCATAATATCGTCCTCTGAAAGGCAGAATATCGTAGTGACATTTTCCAAATTTTACAGAAGAGACAAAAAACTGCGAGAGGATTTTTTTTTATTGCCAAACCCTTTAAATCATGTTACTTTAGTCAACGTTGGACCATTTTCTGTCTATTCATGAAAAAAAAAGTTGCAAAAAAGTCGCGGGAAATATCATTTTTACGATAAAAAGGCGCTTGATATCTAGCTATTCTTGATATCTTGATGGACCTGAAGAATAGTTGTAGTTGTTGAGTAGTTGTTGTTGTAGTTGTACATCTTGGCACTTACGATAGTCCAGATGTTTTTCTAGAACGGAATTATTTGGAAAACTATCGTATCTCCTCCGACTATACAAGAAAAATTAACAATTTTACTTGCAGATTAGGGAAATTGAATAAAATTCAGTCTCCATTGAAACTTTCATTTTTTTATGAGCATAAAATAATCAGGAAATAATCATAACAGGGCGTTTTTCAGTCTATCACTATTATTATTACCGTACGTTATTATCCATCTCATCGAAGTTATTTGTTAGTTAGATTTGTTGTTAGGGATAATATAACTTGTGTATTATACGAGGGTGGATCAAATATAAACGGGACTTTATTTTTTTTTTTAATTTTATTTGTTAGAAAATAAAAAGCGGGTATATGTCACTTTTCTACATAGTCTCCTGCTTTTGTGACACATTTTGGTTTATTATTTTCAATAATAAGCCTTTGGAATCGAGCAAGAAAAAAAAAATTTTAACCCCCCCTCAAAATTTGATGTTTTACGTTTCAAGGTACGTAGAATCCGAAAATCGAATAAAAAAATTTCCGTCCGTCCGCCGTACGCCGTACGCCGTACGCCGTCCGCCGTCCGCCGTACGCGGCACTTTTCTTAGCAACACTGGACCGATTTGGTTCAAATTTGGTATATGGGCTCCATTTGGGGTCTAGTTGTGCCGCGAAGCTTTTGGTTGATGTAGGTCACTTCTAAGGGGTGAAAATTAAGGGTTGAAATTTTCAAGAGTGCCCTAGCTCGAAAACTCTCGAAATAAAGGTATCGTTTTTTCACCAATTTTAAATTGTACAGAATTTTTAAAAATTTTTGAGACCACCCGGAGCTCTGTAGGACAAACCGTTCGGTCCCTACGGGTATTTGAAGGTTTTCCTTCGATAAAACAGAATCATGAGTGTGAATCGCAAAAGAGGTCTAATCGCCGTTCAAATTTTATCTGACTAAAATGCGATCGCTGTTCATTTCTTCGATTTGTATACAGTTTTGCCTTCTGCGTAACCAGTAATCAAATTTCCATATCAAGCTTTCTATTTTTCGAATCGAGTGTGAAGCGTTTAGTTCTTTCTAATAAACTAAATTGTGAAGGTGTGAAGCCATTATAGTGTGGTAGGTAGTACCCACCAATAGGTAGGTGTGGTAGGTAAAAAAAAATTGGTAGGTAAAACAATGTTTGTAGGTAAAAAACGCTGCAAATCATTGCTCACTGATCAGATCACTGATCAGCTGAGTGAGCTCCGAAGCCATTTTCAATGCTATTGAATGGAAGTGCTCTTCCAGGCGTCTCCAGCATTCGAGGATATCTTCTTCACTCCTCACATCACTGATCAGCTGAGTGAGCTCCAAAGCCATTTTCAATCCTATTGAATGGAGGTGCTCTTCCAGGCGTCTCCAGCATTCGAGGAGATCTTCTTCACTCCTCACATCACTGATCAGCTGAGTGAGCTCGAAAGCCATTTTCAATCCTATTGAATGGAAGTGCTCTTCCAGGCGTCTCCAGCATTCGAGGAGATCTTCTTCACTCTTCTGATCACTGATCAGCTGAGTGAGCTCCGAAGCCATTTTCAATCCTATTGATCGCAGGAGCTGAAATTTGAGAGGGAAGGTCAAGGGAGAATACAGATGGTGGTAGGTGCTATTGATGGAGAACCAGTGATCTATACAGAAGGATGATCTATACAGAAAATAATAAACCTTTGAGCAATGATTTGCAGCGTTTTTCCCAGCGAATAGGAAGTTTTTTAATCCCAGCATCAAAAAACGATGAAGGTTGTGTCTGAAGCCAATTGCGCACGAACCCCTCGACCCCCTCATCATCCTCGAATCGCTGTCCGCCTAGGGCTTCTTTAAGTGGCCCAAACAAGTGAAAATCACAGGGCGATAGGTCAGGGCTGTAGGGAGGATGATCAAGTGGAGTCCAATGCATTTCTTCCAATTTTTGAACAGTTAGAGCTGCAGTATGGGGCCTTGCATTGTCGTGGAGGAGGATGACGTCACGAATTGGTTGATTCCGTCTTTTGCTGCGATATGCAGCCCTCACCTGAGTCAGCTCACAATAGTAGGCAGCATTGATTGTTCTTCGCTCATGCAAAAAATCAATGAGCAAAACGCCTCGATAGTCGAAAAAAACAGTTGCAAGGACCTTGCCAGCAGACAGTCGAGTTTTTGCTTTCACTGGGGCTGTCTCCCCCTTCCTCCGCCACTCCATACTGGCTTGCTTCGATTCGGGTGTGTAATGATGGACCCATGTTTCGTCGCAGGTGACGATGCTAGCCAAAAATGCTTCCCCTTCTTCCTCAAACCTTGCAAAAAGCCTCTGACAGACCTCCAAACGTCTCAACTTCTGATCTGCAGTCAAAAGGCGAGGGACCCATCTGGCACACACTTTACGGAATCCTAGGTGCTCTGTAATGATCGTTTGGCAGCTCCCATAACTTACCCCTACCTGCTCAGCGATTTCGCGACAGTCACACGTCGATCATCTTCAAGAATGTCACGAACCGCTTGACTGTTCTCATGCGTAATGCTGCTTCGGGGACGACGATCGTGTTCCTCATTCTCTACTCGTTCTCTTCCCTCCTGAAACTCTTTGTGCCAGGCAAACACACGGGTCCTAGAGAGGGTTTGGTCCCCGAACTGGGCAGTCAACCTTTGAAAATTTTCCGAAGGTTTGACTCTTTCACGGGTAAGAAATTTTATGATAATTCGTTGCTCAATGGAAACGGGCACCTTTTGTTCAGACATCGCGATAACTACTCATGAAAGGGTGTAAAGGGGGAGACGCCCCCCTCATCCACCTTCTAATGAACCTGTTCAAACAATCTCGAAGTGACGGGCCCGCTTCTGTCAACCGTCAGCGCTCAGAGGTCAGAGTCCCGTTTATATTTGATCCACCCTCGTACCTACCTACGATGACTAAAGATTCTGCACTAAATTTGGCTAAAACATGTTCCTAAAACATATTATAAAAGGACCGTGTTAAGCAATAACCATCTAAGTTCATAAAAGCTGATTTTGGTTAACGCATATTTTCCTAAAATGCTGCCTCTACTTTACGTATTGCTATTTTACTGAACTTTTTTCATTTGTATAGAACCAGTACAATCTGTTCTCCTTGAAAAATCAAAATTAAATCCTCTCCAATGAAATTTTGAGTACTTAACATTGTTAAATTGGTTATTGCATAACTGATTTTATAGAGTGATCCATTTATGCAATAACTATTCAAGCGATAAAAGAGGCTCTTCTTTCCACTCCTGCCTAGGATATTGTGATTGCCGTAATGGGGTAGTTGCATGATATTTTTTTGTATTTTTTCTGTGTAGAGAATCTCTATTGAAGTACGAATCTGCAAATAAAACTCCCGGAAACGCTTCCAAAAAATTTAGAGATTTTTTCGAAAAACGGGATTTCGAATTCAGGCGGGAAAACCTACACACGGCTTGGACACTGCGGGGTGGGGGCCACGTCACGGGTGTGAAGGGGGCCAAGAGACCCCTTCCTTTGATAGCAACCCTCTGTTGGGTTTGTTTACGTTCGTTTGTGGCAATAAAATTGGAGAATCACTCACACTTTGTGGTGCTTTCATACTGAATTTTGCTAGCTGCGCAATCGAAACATGTTGCATCAAAGATTTTGTTTCCTACTGGCATTCCCTCCACTTTAACTTAAACCTCATATGGTTGTGAAGAAATGCAGTGTTCTGGTGTTACTCGAGCCACAACCTCGCAAATTTGCTAGATTCTTCTAAGTTGGACATAACCAGCATCGTTTTATTTAACAATTTACAAACACTCATTGGTACTACGTTGTACAGGATAATGACACTACAATGAAACTTCCAATAAATGAGCAACCATTTGGATGAAGAAGTACTACACACAAGAAATCACAATTACAACTGACCTTTTACTATAAAAGTGTCAACTTACCTCACATTATTGGCTCCTTTTATTTCGGCGCTGACGAACTTGTTGTTATTGACGTAAAAATCGTACAACATGCCAATATTTATGTACGGAATATTTTCCAGGGAAGCTACCTCGAAACTCTAGTCGATGGCTCTCCTTTTTGGCATATTGACATTTTATGTCAATACTTTGGCACATGAACGAAAAAAAAGTTACAGTTGTTTTTCTGATGATTTCTACTTACAGCCAAGTTGTTCCTATCGAACTTTATCTTCGTCATTCGCGTTCGTAGAAAAATCGTTCACCATTCGTTGGAAAGCCCTACATTTACGCATAAATAATATACTGCCAAAACCGTTGTACTTACGGAAGAAAATGAGATATACCTACCCCTGAGTTAAAATAACTATCAACAACATTCGAAAGCAGATTATCGGGTAGGTAGCGGGAAAAAATGAAGACATGTGTTGCAGACTCCAGTGGCGGCTCCTGCCCCGAAACTCAGGGGGTGCACAGAGATCAGGAGATGCTATCAAGAAGGGACAGAATAGGTGCTTTTCTCAGCCAAATAGAAATTTCAACGATATGCAAATGGGATAAATCTTGGTAACTTTTTCATCATAAAATTGCAAAAAATACCAAATACGTACAATAGACACTAAAAATGTTCTCTAGTGGTAAACAGAAATTCTGAAATACTTAATCATCAAAGGTCTAAACCCAAGAAATGCATCCATCTTATTGCAATAGATGAAATCTATATTTGCCCAGCAAGAACCATCGTGGAGGTGAAAGCAACTCTTGCCAGGGAGGGAAAGGAAAAAGGATAGGATAGGAGAGGTTTATGGGGAAAGAGAGGTTAGTCATCATAAAGGGGAATATAAAAAGTAAAAAATAAATTTAAAAAAAATTAAAAAAATGTATCGATGTGTATGTAAGTTACCTGCGGTACATTCTGCTGACCTAAGCAGACTCTCCCGACCTTATAAATAGCGGCTCTGCCGACCATTAGTCAGTTCTCTCCTAGCTCCGCTCATGTTCAGATCGCAATTAAACCAAGTTCACCTTTTTTAAAAAGCTTATTTCGTTCCAAGAACTCCTAAGTGGCGCAGTCTCCGGTTTTGTACGCGTTGTGCGCAGTTTTCGAGTGCATATCGAGAACCTCCCAAGCTACAAACGAACCAGTGCAGTGTCCAGTGTGGTGTTCCTACGATCAAAGAACAGGGAACTACGAGCAGAGAACTCCTTACAAGTCACCCAGATGAGATCCAGGATCTTGTAAGTAAACACCAAATTTCTACTGGACCGCCGTCTCCAAATCGATCTCCGATTTCGTACACACCCTCGTACGACGTCTTGTAACTCGCACACCCAGCGAATTTATAGGTGTGCTCACCCTCGCACATCGACTCCATTCTATCGTGCACACCCCCGCACGTCTACTGAAATTTTGCATAAATTTCTTTTCTTCTCGCACGGACGGATCGTACACACCCTCGTACGACGTCGTGTACTTCGCATACCCAGCGAATCAATAGGTACCTACCTATTTTTGTGCACACCCTCGCACACTCGTCGAAGTAGCAACGTAGCTCTTTGCACCTACCTTTTGAAACTACTTTTCGACCCCTGACAACATCTTGAGCCGGGGAAGAATCGTCTGATTCATATAAAACAAGATCTTCATCTCTCGTCTGCTCACCTTCGCAGACACTTGTTGAGCTTATCTCAATAACTTGACACCAACCACCTCGTCCTCCTCTCATCCAACATCATCTTTAATCTCGATCTCCACACCCGACCCAAGGTCGACCCTTTCAGACACTCTTCTAATTTTAATTAGAACCTAAGTTTTGCTTTCGTATGTTCATTGTATCTTTTAAAGTCAATTGTTCCCACTAATTTTTGTTCCTTTAACACTCCAAGAAAGGTTTTTCTAAACGAGCGACCAAAATTAGCAAAAATTCCGAAGGAATTTAAAACCTATCTCCATTCTAAATTAGGGTTCTTGCCTAGTAATAGGAGACCCCGAATTCCTGCTCCTATCCCCGAAGAAGTCCTTCCTCCTCCAGATCCCGAGAGACCACCCACAATGGACGCCCAACAGTCCAAATTGTTGCAGGACTGTGTTGCTGGGTTAAATAACCAAATCGCTACCCAAGCGTCACAACAAGCCGCTCTGACGGACCAAGCGAACCAGCTTGCCGAAATTAGAGCGCAGATGACACAAGTAGTAGAACTCATAGGGACCCTCAAAGTAGTAGACCCTGATGCTCAAAATAACGTAACCGTTCATGAAACCCCTACTGATAAATTGAAAAAAGAACACATGGAAGTAATTCCTGTGTTCAAAGGCGACCCCGAACACCTACACAATTTTTTGGAAATAACGGAACATTTAGCAAACCGTTTTTATAATTACGATAACGAACAGGACTTTCAAAATATCATGCTAATAGCTGCTATAAAATCAAAAATCCTTCCCCCGGCCAAAAATAGCGTCCCCTCACATGCTAAAACATATGAGGCCATCAGAGAAGCATTAATCAATGCCTACTCCGATAAACGTGATATTTACAGTTTAGGAATCGAGTTAACAAAAATTCGGCAGTCGGACAACGAATCGCCATTTGACTTTCACAAAAGGGTTCTCAAAACCCTACAGCTGATAACGGCTTATGCCATGAATCACAAGATCGATTACTATGAGGTGCTCATCGATCATTATGAAAAAATGGCTCTCCGCTGCCTCCTCCTACATTTAAAAGAACCATTAGGTTCTATACTCCGAACTCGTCAACCAGCAGACATGAATACTGCCCTTGCTTGGATGACGAACGATTATCAGTTGCTATGCAACAATAACCGATCTAAATCAATAGCCCCCAATAATTTCAAACCCAACAATAATTTTAAACCACCTTACAATAACCAGTCCAACAAACCCCAACTTCAGAAACCGTCAATTCAGAAACCCCCTTTCAACCCGAAAAACGGTCCATCAACCTTCAAACCAAAAACCCAATCATACCCTCAAAAAATGTCTTGGCAAACTACAAACCCAAATTATCACAACATCGAACCCGAATCAGAAGATTCTGAAGTGGAAGAACCAACTGAAGAATCTCCTGTAACCGAAGAAGAATCTCCCGAGGACCATTTTTTAGGAATGAACGGCCTCGATCACCAATCATCGAACTGATGAATATCTCAAAAAAAACTGTTAGCGAACTTCCATTCATCCTACTCCCAAAAAACAATTTAAAAATTTTGATTGACACAGGAAGTACAGCCAGCTTTATTAACCCCGAAATCGCCCAAACTTTTTTCCCAAAAAAGATTCACAACGATCCCTTCTGGATTCGTACAGCCCATGGCACTTCCAAGTCGAATAATAGTACCTATGTACCATGTGGTGAACTTTTCAAAACCAAGAACCTTAATCTCAAATTTAAAATTTTCAAATTTCATAAACAATTTGATATGTTGATTGGCCTCGATAACCTGAAAATCGTCAACGCCTCCATAGATTTAGCCCACAATGTTTTAAAAACCCCGGAATGCTCCATACCTTTAAGATATCTAGGAGTAGAATCAGCACAAACTTTCAATATCTCCGCGAGATCCATCCAGCAAATAAAAATCAGAGTAAAAAATATAGAAAACGGTGAAGCAATCATCCCTCACACCAAGATTGGCAAACTCGAAATACCTCAATGTTTAGTCAATATAGTAGACAATGAAACACACCTTAGGGTACTCAACCCTCTAGAGCATGATTATCGTTTCGTACAGTTGAAACCTCTCCCGGTTGAAGAGATAGGAGACATTCCTGACAATAACCTACATAACTATATTACTGAACATTTTGACTTCAAATTTGACGTAAGCAGACTTAGACTCGACCATATGAACGAGGAAGAGAAGACTGCCATAATTAAACTAGTCACGAAATATTCGGACATCTTCCATAAGGACGATGAACCACTGACTTTCACCAACAATGTCAAACACGTGATTAGAACGACAGACGAAATCCCGATCTATGCGAGAAATTATAGATTTCCAGAAATTTATAAGGCCGAGGTCAACAAACAGATCCAAGAAATGCTTGACCAAAACATCATCCAACATTCCGAAAGTCCCTGGAACGCACCTATTTGGATCGTTCCGAAAAAAACTGATGCAAGCGGGAAACAGAAATTCCGAATAGTCATCGATTATCGTAAGCTCAATGAAAAGACAATCGAAGACAAGTACCCACTACCTCAAATCTCAGAACTCCTTGATAAACTAGGAAGATGTCAGTACTTCAGCTGCATTGACCTAAAATCAGGATTCCATCAAGTCGAAATGGACCCTGAGAGTGTTCCAAAAACCGCTTTCAGCATCCCGAATTACCATCTTGAATTTGTAAGGTTACCTTTTGGGTTGCGCAATAGCCCCGCCACGTTTCAGAGAACTCTGGACAACATCCTGAGAGGCATTGCCAATGAATATTGCTGTGTCTACTTAGACGACATTATCGTCTTTAGCACAAGTTTGGAAGAGCACCTAACACGTCTGGAAGAAGTGTTTAAAAGGTTGCGGAAAGCCAACTTGAAAGTCCAGCTCGACAAAACCGAGTTCCTAAAACGTGAAGTAGCCTACCTTGGTCATGTAATCACCAGGGAAGGAGTGAAACCTAATCCCGACAAAATCCAAGCAATACAAAAATTTCCGATCCCCAAAACTTCTAAAGAAATTAAACAATTTTTAGGACTATTAGGTTACTACCGAAAATTTATTAAAGATTTTGCCCACCTAACAAAACCAATGACCAAATGCCTCAAAAAAGGTATTAAAATTGACCCCTCTGATCCAGAATATCAAGAATGCTTCGAAACATGTAAAAACCTGCTAATTAACGACCCAATCCTGCAATATCCAGATTTTTCTAAACAGTTCCTCCTCACTACGGACGCGAGTAATGTAGCACTTGGAGCGGTCCTCAGCCAAACCGTTAATGGTGCTGACCTACCAGTAGCGTATGCAAGCCGCACCCTCTGTGATACTGAACAAAGATACTCGACAATTCTCTATGCGATTCTCTATGTTTCCCTCGCAGCCCAAGGCTACGAGCGGGTAAAAGCCCACGCCCGAAAATCGGACATCTTTTCGTACAACATCATCAATTTCCCAATCTTCAAATCGAACCACTGGAGACTAGTCGTAGTTCGGGTGGCCGAGAAACAGATCATCTATCTCGACTCTTTGGGTCTAGATGGTTCTGATATCCTTGCCTCGATCAAAAACTATTTAGTTGCAGAGCATACCCGGAAAAGAGGATGCCCTCTTGATCTTGACGATTGGACAACAATCACACCAACAGACCTTCCGAGACAACAAAATTCCGATGACTGTGGTGTGTTTGCCTGTCAATTTGCTAAAACACTCGCCCAATCCAATAAAATAAATCTTGACCCAACTTCGATCCCCTCAATCCGGAAACTCATGTGTCAAGAGATCATTGACGGAGAGTTGTCCTGGCCTGAGGTTTGGCCAAGGAAATGAACTTAAAGATGAATAACTACAAAAATTACCATTGTCATGTTTCAGAATAACCGCAATGCTCAAACTCGTTCTCCCATTGGTCACTCTTCCTCTATTGACTACAGGATCAGAACTGACCGACATAACTACTAATCCCGGACTACTCGCAGTTAAACTGAAACCAGCTAAAATACTGGAAGGATACCATACACTTACACACTACTATGACTTAACCAACTTCATCAAACAGCTGAACTTCTTAGAAATAAATTACGAACAACTCTTACTAGACATACGTAACAACTCTATCGCCAAGGACAGGACGTTAATTGCATTATCCACCTTCAACCACACTCTTGAATTAATAAATCAAAAACTAGACAACATCATAATAACCCCATCAGGGAACAGATCTAAAAGAGGGTTGGTCAACGGATTAGGATCCCTAGTTAAATTTATTACCGGTAATTTAGATGCTCAAGATGAGGAAAAATACAACAATATAATACACCACCTTTCCGACAAACAAATGGAACTTCAAGCCCAAATCAACTCCCAATATTCAATTAACCAAAAAATCCAAGAAAATTTTAATAAGACAATTGAGATAATAGACCATAATAATGAAGAAATCCTCAAGGAACTTCAACGCATTAACTACATAACTTTAAAGATAGGGAGAGCCGAACAAATTACCATAGTCTTAGAGCATTTTCAGATAATCGCTACCCTCATGTTAAATACCCTCCAGGATATTGAAAATTCACTCACATTCTGCAAATTAGGCAAACTTCATCCCAGCATAATCGACTCCCATGTCCTCAGAGCAGAACTTCGCCGATTGTCAAAATTTTATCAAAATCGCTTCCTGAACTATGAGGATAAAGATCTTTTCGAAATCCAATCTCATATCCAAGTGCAATGCCTCATCGGAATCAATGAAATTGTATATTTTCTCGACATACCCATAGTCACCCCAGATGAATTCGACCTGTACTACCTTGAACCGCTACCCACACAATTAGAAAACTCCGAAATCGTTACCATAATCCCATCAAAGAAGTTCTTCCTTAAATCCCGGTCTAACTCCAAAATCATCACACTCCGTCATAGTTGCCCTCCCGGACATCTATACCTGTGCCCTAATCACCTGTTTTCCAAATCCGACCTACCCTGTGAAACCTCATTCTTGCAATCAGGCACCACAACCCCCTGCAAATACGTAAAGCTCAATATTCCGAACAATTACGTAAACCTAATTACCGAAATAGGTCAGTATCTGCTCGTCTTCCCTCACGGAGACACCATCAAAATCGTACGTGACGACGAGACAGAAGTTCGTAAGTTACAAGGGATCTACTTAGCTAAACCCGGAAAAGACCAGCTTTTGTATAACAACCAAACACTATTCGCCGCAAGAAAAGAACTTTCTGGACAACCCCTCATCATTAATAACTTTGACCTCCAACTTCAACCCTTGCAATACCCAGATTCAGAGATTAAATTAAAAGGATTAGATTTGAACCTAGTCCACCTCCCTGACTCGCAGCCTGTCCCAACTTCCAAAATCTTGCCGTTAATAACACCCAGCTTTTGGACCATCCTGTTGTACCTTCTGATAACTTCATTCGTCATTTACGTTGTAATACAATACCTTCAACACAGTAGAAATCATACCTCTACATAACTAACGCACAGCGCGAAAAGAACATGCCCGCCATGCGCCATATTTTCTACAGTTCGTACAGTTTTGTAATTATAATTTTTTTTCCCTTCATGTGGAACATGTGTTCATGTTCATGTTTTATGTTTATGTTTCATGTTCATAGTTTTGTAATCATAGTCTGTGTTCGTGTCTTGTGTAATACGTAACATCTTGTGTAATCGTAATAATATGAAATGTGTTCATGTTTTGTGTTTATTTTTCGTCATTTTACATGGATTCTTTATGTTTATGTTTCTTATGTTTATGTTTATGGGTTCTTTATGTTTATGTGTTATGTAATAATGTCATGTAATAGTGTCATGTAATGCTGCCTCATAACTACGCGTCTTTGTACTATTACTTTCCTTTTAGCA
The DNA here is from genome assembly GCA_009739505.2 of Apolygus lucorum. Classification (NCBI taxonomy): domain Eukaryota; kingdom Metazoa; phylum Arthropoda; class Insecta; order Hemiptera; family Miridae; genus Apolygus; species Apolygus lucorum. The sequence goes on from CM019168.2 coordinate 51,324,098, forward strand.
ACAACTTTCCGAAATTTTGTACCCAAATTTCCATCTTAGGGGGGAGAAGTTACCTGCGGTACATTCTGCTGACCTAAGCAGACTCTCCCGACCTTATAAATAGCGGCTCTGCCGACCATTAGTCAGTTCTCTCCTAGCTCCGCTCATGTTCAGATCGCAATTAAACCAAGTTCACCTTTTTTAAAAAGCTTATTTCGTTCCAAGAACTCCTAAGTTGTATGAATAGGTGTCAACCTCAGGAACAAAAATAACACTAATCAGGTGTCTACCCAAGGAACAAAAATATTACTAATCAGGTGTCTACCCCAGGAACAAAAATATCACTAATCAGGTGTCTACCCCAGGAACAAAAATAACACTAATCAGGTGTCTACCCCAGGAACAAAAATATCACAGTTTGGATGTCTACCCCAGGAACAAAAATATCACTAATCAGGTGTCTACCCCAGGAACAAAAATATTACTAATCAGGTGTCTACCCCAGGAACAAAAATATCACTAATCAGGTGTCTACCCCAGGAACAAAAATAACACTAATCAGGTGTCTACCCCAGGAACAAAAATATCACAGTTTGGATGTCTACCCCAGGAACAAAAATATTACTAATCAGGTGTCTACCCCAGGAACAAAAATAACACTAATCAGGTGTCTACCCAAGGAACAAAAATATTACTAATCAGGTGTCTACCCCAGGAACAAAAATAACACTAATCAGGTGTCTACCCAAGGAACAAAAATATTACTAATCAGGTGTCTACCCCAGGAACAAAAATATTACTAATCAGGTGTCTACCCCAGGAACAAAGATATCACAGTTTGGGTGTCTACCCCAGGAACAAAAATATCACAATTTAGGTGTCAACTTCAGGAACCAAAATATCACTAATTGGGTGTCTACCCCAGGAATAAAGATATTCATCCGTCACAAAACTATATCAAGGATCAAGAATAAAATGGTAACTTCAATGAATTGTTTTGTAAATAAAATCAGCACGCCTATCCTTCTTACTTGCAAAAATATCGATAACTTTCTCATTAAAATCTTGAACGGATCTCACCAAATCTTTCTCGATTGACAGCATTGAAAGCGCCACCAATCTGTCCTCGGCCATGGAATTGCGTAATACTGTTTTTATTCTCTTCAAAGACGAAAAAGTTCTCTCACTCTCTGATGTTGTCATAGGTATAGTAATCAAGAGCTTTAAAAGTTTCGTCACTTCAGAGAAAACTGAACATAAATTATTCTCAATGAAAAATTGAAGTAAAGGAACTGCCCCCCCTTTACTTCCAAAATCTGTCCTTGAATAAAGAACTTGAAGGTCAGTTCTAAGTTTTTCTTTTTCAAAAAAAGGAAATGTGTCACAACATTGATCAAAATGTTGATGTGGAAAACTTTTGGTGTAATCTGAAAATTTTGCCATGTCTAATAAATTTGAAGCTGTGAGGTGGCCAACAAACTGGAACCTCTCACGAACCTGTAAAATGATCGTGTCACAAATTTCTTTAGCAGCTAGTTGCATTGATGGTAAAGCATCCTCTCGGAACCGCTTTCTGCTCACAATCACGTCAATGTTCTGAGATCCAGCAATCGTATCAACGTTTTCTCTCACGGTTTGAATGGAAATTTCAAATTCACGGATATCACTCATAGCTTTCAAGGGATCGACTGAACGTTTTTGTAGTTGATTGTAGAGAATATCAACATGGGGCATTATCTTATAAAATATTTTCAGCCAAAAACGAAAGTCCGATTGTTCACACCTAAGGCGTAGGCCACGAGCTTGTGCGACGGTACTAGTCTGAATACTCTCATTCTCAATCTTTTCAAAACACTCCATCAGACTGTCTAAATGTTCGTGTACTACTTGAACGGTACGAGAATGGAAGTTCCATCGAGTCGCAGAACCTCGAGGGACCCTCCTACCTACAACTTCGTCCAAAACGGCCACACGCTGCGAAGAATGAGAGAAAAACGCAGGAATTTCATTAAGATCAGCAAAAAAAATGCGAACGAGCTTGTTTTGGCTTGCAGCTTGTTTCATAATTAGACTAAGTTGGTGGACATAGCAGTGGACATAATTAGCGAGAGGAAACTCTTTCTTAATCAATGCATGAACTCCACCTTCCTGCCCTCTCATAACATTCGCTCCATCGTAACTTTGGCAAATTAATTTGTTGGCATCAATTGCAGCATTGCCCAATTCTTTTTTCACACAAGTCGTGAGAGAAACGGCGTCATGACCTGCAGGTTCTACAAAGGACCAAAATCTCTCAACGGGTCTTCCATCTGTTTGGATGTATCTGAATACGATAGACATTTGAAATTTAGCTGATACATCAGTAGTTTCATCAGCAATTACGGAAACAAACTGGCACTGTTCAAGTTCAGCCCTGATTTTTGAGTGGCAAACCGTAAGCATACAATCCAAAATGTCGTTTTGAATATCCTTCGATGTTCCCTTGAAAACAGTCGCGTCCTGTAAGTGGCGATTCAAAACATCGTCCAATTCGGAAGAAAAATTAATAAGCCCCTTGAAGACTCCGGGATTCGAAGAATCATCTCTCTCATCATGTCCACGCATGGCTAGTTCGAAAACACCGCAGAACTTGATACAATCAATGATTCGAGATAGAATGTACCTATTTTTCTTAACCGTTTCGTTTTTTTGCATCAGATTAAGACGATATGCACTGTCAAGTTGTTGAATTATATTTTGACGGCCCAATATACGCAAATCTACCAGAGCGTTCTTATGGGAGACCGCCAATGCATGTTTTTCAATTTTTTTGGCTAAATGGGCCAGATCACTTATGCCGTCTTTAACCCAAGCCTCATTTCGGTTAGTACAACAAAGTAGACAAGCAAAGCAAAATAATTTGTTAGTCACTTCACACCCACAAAGCCAATCTACCTTCTTATAATATTCGACGTTAAACTTACGATACGAATCTGCACGATTTTTTAATTTCAACGTCTGTTGGAGTCCAGGTAGAGACGGCAAGGGGCGGCCAGTTTCTCGGATCTCGCACTTTTCCACGACCGACAAACGCGAATAGTTTACTTTGATGTATTGAACCGAATTATCCATCGTACCTATAATACTCCTAGATAATAATCAAAATACTTAGAACAAATACTTAGAACAAAACGGTGGACCGAAAACGAAAAACCCTTATCAGTTTTGTTTACTTCTAATTCCAACACGATAAGGAAACCCGGGTTCCTGAGCTATCAAGGGGAGAGGGGTGTGCGCATTTTTCCCATGCTGCTCCCCAAGGTCACATTTCGTGCTCTCTGGTTGGCCAATCTTACGTGCCCACCTCCCCTGCCCACACGTGACCCCCCTGGCGTTCTGAGCAGCCGGCCGATATTGCTCAAACCGCCGCTGATTGGTCGAGTTCCCCCCCTCGGTTTTCGCGCGTAGATTCAACTAGCACAGTACCTACGATCGAGTCTTCTGTCACTAGCCAACTTACTTTTCAAACGAAGAGGAACAAACTTTGAATTTTTTTTTTTTTTTTTAAATTGGCTGGGGGTGCACATGCGCCTATGCTCCTATCAGTAGCCGCCCCTGGCAGACTCGTATGCAAGCGTTTATTAAAAGCTTCTTGAAACTTTACAGTGAACATTATCTTTTCCAAACCAATCAACTAATAAATTATGGTAAATACTGGTGTAAACTAACAACTAACATCTGCAACAACTCGGACCGCACTACGAGAAAGGGCCACCCGAAAAACTGATAACGTGATAACTATGACCGTTAAAGCAACGGGGTTAATCGAAGTACCCCGCGCCAATGTGCCCCCCGGGCATCGGCATAACAGCCAAAATTATGCTTCAAAATTTTCAATTTAAACGATTAATTCAAACACAAAAAACCTGAAAAATATATTTCAAAGTTTTTTCAATCATCACCATCATTTTGCAAGTACATTTCAATGTTTCTGACTCGAATTGTCTTCGATTGCAGTGATCTCAACGCACTCTATCGTGAGATTCTCGTTTAGGGATGACGTAAGAGGAGTGGCCCGCCAACACTAAAAAGGGTGGTACTTCTTTATTGAAATACGGCTAAACTAAATGGAATTTCGAACTGAAAACTGGTCCATATACGTTTTTAAGTGCGCTAAATTCGAATCTGAAGTCAAAAACACGAAATTCCGACCCATTCAACTACCCCATTCTCGAAACTATGATTGAACTAATAACCATCATAATTTCTTTCTGTATTTTTTTTTAATAGAAAATCATAAAATTGTAATTTAAGAAAGAATCAATCGTACAACTTTCTGCAACTTTTAGGGAACATTTTCCTCCTCCGGCTCTTCCAAGTCTTCTAAACCGTACCTATCCTTCGATGACAGTAGCATAGAAGAGAAAGAGCAACCCCCCCCCCTCCCCCCTGAAACGCCCTCTTATTTTTTCAGGATTTTTCAGAGGGATCTTTCTTGTACGAGTCGTTTCAGGAGGGCTTATAAGGTAGACAACATTGAGTGCATTTCGTTGCCCTCTCTCAATTTACAGAGCGTTTCAGGAGGGTTTGCTCTCTCTCTTCTATCCTACTGATGACGTCAGACAAGAAGTCTTCCTTCTCGATCTTGTTTACTACAAAATTGTTTTTCTTTCTGCAAGCCTTCATTAATTCGGAGTCATTCGGCAGGGACTATGACCTGAGATTAAATGTTTTAATGTGATGGTATTTAAATTAATTAACTTCTCCAAGTGAAGAAGGTGAAGCATCATTACGACCGTCTTATTGCTCCGATGTTCCCCCCCCCCCCCATTTGATTTGGCATCCCTACATACTTTGTAAAGTAAACCATCAACCATTTTTCTGAGTGGATCTTGCGATGTCAAGTATATCGATAAACTTCTTCCAATAATGTTTTAAAACGTTTTAATTCACCTACCTATTTCAACACGTTTTTCCTTTGTAGAGCCTCCGAAATATCGATATATTTTTCCGATATACCGGAGGTATCGATATCTTATTGACAATACATCATTTGATCTATATATCGATTTATTTCATTCGATATGCCATCCCTAATCCCACATCCTGAGAGATTTGCGTTTATTGCAAAACATGGTACAGCAGATCAAACAAATGAAATAACCAGCCAATAGATGATAAACGCCTACTGCGAATTTTTAATGTTGGCGACAAACAAGGAAACAGTCACCTATCATAACTTCGACGCTTTTAGCAAAACCGAAGTCATCTCAATTTGGCCAAAATTCGACTTGGATGGTTTTTGCATAACACAGTCCAGTTGACGCCTTCGGCTTTAAGTAGATAGGGGACCCCTGGGGGGTCCAGGGGGGCTTGCTTGCGAAGTGCCGAGTTTTCTCGTGTTTTCGACCTTGCGGCACTAAAATAATCATAACTTTCTTATTTTCCATACTAATTCAAATCTGACTACTTCGTTGGAAAGCGCGTTAAATTTCCCATATGAAGAGCTCTAGGCCAGTTCAGGAAAACTTTTACAATAGGAAAGTTTTTCTACCTCAAACTTGAAAATTTGTCAATTGTTGATTGGCTCCGATATAATCTTCCTATCTTGTTGATTGGTTCCAATAAACTCGTATCACGATTTTACTTGATTACTTCAAGTTAATTTGTGTTGTCTGTGTGTGGTAAGTGAGTGGATAATTTGCTTGTTATTGCTAGCCTCTAATTTTATTTGGAATTCAAATTACTGTAAGATAGTGTAAAAATATCATGTAGGTTTGGAAAAGAGAAAAATAAGACATAAATCTGAGGAGTTCAAGAAGAGAAGGTTACTGCTGAGGTTTCCTTTATTACAAAGACTTCATTTTGGCTCAACTTCAGGGAGAAACCCCTTGCTAATGCCTATCATTAATGAACGTTTATTTCTTATAGCTGCAACCGAATAGTGCTGCCGGGTCTGGAGCTCTTGAACACGACACATGCTGTTTGTACCGCCCTTCGACCAATGTGAGTGCTTTACTATGCATTCCAATATGCTACTTATTGAGTTTTGATCCGTAACTATTGTTGATCGTGAGTAGTTTTGAGGTGTTCGGGAATATCATCAAGTTTCTATCAATTTTGTCAATGATACAGGACGATTCCGGCCCCTTACCTCTGGGAGTGGCAGTTATTGACGCGTCAGTCATACTCTTTGGCTCTGTATTCCCGAGAGTGTCCAACAAACACCGCGTCCAAATGCTTGGACACTTCACAGACTGCATAAAAGTACGTTGTCTAGGGTTTTAATGTTGTATTGGAAAACAATTAGCTGTTTGTTCCGATGATCTATTAATCGTTTTGCTGATTTCAGGCGGCGAAGTCCTCGAGAGCAGATGCCTTGTCGTTGAATGTATTTTCTGCTCTGCTGGCTGGACTGAAGGGGCTAACTGAAGCAAAAGCTACTCTGGGCCAGGATGACGTGAACAAATCATGCACTGCTCTTATACTGGTATGTTATTATGCTACTTTTGTTGTACAGGTAAATCAAGTTCTTCCTGAATTTGGAATACCTGTCTTGGAATATGAAAGTATGTTGATTTATGGAAGTTCATAGTTGAAAATGGAGTGCATTTTGAAGATAGAAGTCAATCTTGGCTAGGCTTGGCGCCTGTCCCAGGTGCCTACAAGACACTTTTCTTGGCATTCTCTCCATGACAATCCCTTCCCAGTGCCGCCTCCGTCTGATAGCTCTCTGGGAGGTCCATGTTGGTACTACTCTTGATTTCGTCGTACAGAAGTTAGCATGGTGTGACCAAGTAACACTTTATAATCCAAAACCCAATCACCTGCGAAGTTCTTGGCTGCTCTTCATGCCTCGGTGGATGAAACAGCACAAGAGAGTCTAGCCCCCAGAAAGTATTGTCGGGTTTCAGCGCTACCTACCGCCACTTCAGCGAACTACCATCATTTTCAGCTCGATGTGAGCGTGGTCAAGCAGCATTTCTGAAAAGTAGGCTTACCTCGATTTTACCACTCTACTTTCTAAGTTTGGTGGCTTTACATCCCTGCCTTTTTAAATTGCGAGGAAAAAGAACTTGTTATTGCATTATTGTGTTTGGGAGTGACGAATCAAGCAGAATTTAATCTACATTGTAATCTTAGGAAAACTGAAAGTTAGAGGAGCAACGGTAATGCGGTTGTGAGCGTGATCACCTGATAATATATCAGAAATGGTAGTTCGTTGAAGTGGCGGTAGGTAGCGCTGAAACCCAACAACACTTTCTGGGGGCTAGACTTTCCTAAACAACACTCCGTGATTGCGCCCAGTCTCCAAGTCTCCTATTGTGTATTGTCATACACATGACATACATTTCATAGGATTTTCGAAAACCACTATTCTATTTTCAGGGTGCTTTGGGAAGTCAGTCTGCGATGCTGAGATGCGCAGCTGCAGAGGCTCTGGGCAGAATGGCTCAAGTCATTGGTGACCCTCGCACCACTGCAGAGTTGGCGCAGAACTCTTTCGATAAGCTCAAATCCGCTAGAGACGTTGTCACCAGGACTGGCCACTCTCTAGCTCTGGGATGCATGCACAGGTAATCCATATAACTACTTCCAGTTCTAGATTTGGGTAGCTCAATCATGTTTCATGGATGGAGCCAATACACACCATGGACTTGATGTCATGATGTGACTGTCAGGACGTATACTTTCCTTTCCTCTCTCATTAAATCCATGGTGTCATGTTTCCAGATACGTCGGCGGACTGGGATCGCCTCAGCATCTAAACACTAGCGTCTCAGTTCTGCTAGCCTTATCTCAAGATTCGACCAGCCCTATAGTGCAGGTAAGAGCCATCTTGCGTACAATGATTCTGATGTAGAACCTTTGCCCAAACGTTGAAGTTGTTGTTGATTTAAATAATGAATTATCGTACTTATCTGTTGTGCAGGTGTGGGCGCTCCACGCTCTATATCTCATAGCTGACTCTGGTGGCCCCATGTTCAGAGGATACGTCGAACCCACTTTGTCACTTTCGCTTAAATTACTCCTCAGTGTCCCTCATTCCCACGTCGACGTTCATCAATCCATCGGGAAGGTATTGACTGCCATCATCACAACCATCGGCCCCGAACTCCAAGGTATGTCCTCACAATAGCTGTAACATCAATAAGTTGGTTTGTTCAACTGTAACTTGAGTTCATGGATGCTGTTCTTCAGGGAATACGAGCACAGTTTGCGGATTGCGTTCTTCATTGCTTTGCGCCTGCGCTGTCATGCAAGATCATAACGATCCTCTGGTCAGAGCTGAGGCGACTTCATGCCTTCAACAGTTACACCTTTTTGCTCCTAGACACGTCAACCTTTCATCTCTCGTTCCCACTTTATGCGTAAGTTTTCATATCCACCAAGAAAATTTGGATTTTAACAAAGTATTAGAAGCGATTCACCAAATTCATGTATCCTTTTTTGTTCAGGGCTTCCTTTCCAGCAATCACCTTTTGCTGCGGAAAGCAGCAGTCGCCTGTTTGCGGCAGCTCACCCAGCGAGAGGCCAAAGAAGTCTGCGAGCATGCGCTGGCTCTTGTAAATAACGATAATTCTTCTACTGATGGTAAATACACCAAATTCTCCAAAATTCCAAATCAGGACATTTTTTGATAAATTATAATGTTTCAAATCTTTATTTCCTTCCAGAGCCCATCATCCCTGAAACTGGACTTCCAGGCTTGTTGTTGTCCATGTTGGACACGGAAAGCGATTCTGCTTTGATATCCCACACTCACGATACGATTATAAGTCTCCTTCAAGTTCTGGCATCCACGAACTTGTCTCAGTGGCTATCATTGTTCAAAGCAGTTCTGACTGTGGCTCCTGGTGAGTAAAATTGATACTTTTCTTCACTACTTGTTTGAATTATTATGTACCACCGTGTGTTGAAAGATATCTTGTTGAGTATGATGATTCGTGCAGAAGTCAATACAAGAAGTGTCATGGTTGCAGATGCAGGAAGTAACGATGCTCAAGAAGCAGGATTAGGTGGTGATGGTCCTTCTGAAGACGAGGATGAAGATGACGGTGAAGAATTCCATACTGGGTCTGGACAGGAGGATAGCAACAGCAAAAACAAGGTTATTTATTCAAAATGTACTCAAGTATTGAGTGATTTCATTGTATAATTGATCAGCAAATAAACCAATAAAAAAGCCGAAAAAGACAAGTGAATCCAGTGAGGTGCTGCAGATAATTCGTATTACAGGTGTTTGTATATTCAAAAGAACTGTTTTGTTGTTGTACAGGTTCAACCGCGTTGGCCCACAAGGGTTTTCGCCATGGAGTGTGTCCGAAAGATTATATCTGTCTGTAAAGCTGCAGGGCCAAGACATTTCCATCTCACATTGGCCAAGGTACGCTCAATCTTACTGATGCTGATTACGGTATAAGGTAAACGACTGCTTTTTGATATTCGTGCATTTTTTCGGTTGAATGACGTGTTTTTTCTGTAGGAAATAGTACCAGGGCGAGGAGACGACGCTTTGGTACTTCATTTGTCAGACTTGGTACGAATGGCTTTCATAGCCGCGACCAGTGATTGTGACCAGCTCAGATTGGAAGGATTGACTACGATGCAGGAGATCATCGAAGCATTTGCTGGAGTTCCAGAGCCAGAGTTTCCAGGCCATCTTCTTTTGGAACAATATCAAGCACAGGTAATGTTATATTACTTGCGTCGGGTTGAAATTAAATTTTCATTCTCTAAAAAAATTTGATGTCAACATATTTTGAAATCCAGGTCGGAGCGGCATTGAGACCCGCATTCGCCGTGGGAACAGCTCCTCACGTCACCGCTGCAGCTTGTCAAGTTTGTTCTGCTTGGATATCCAGCGGCGTTGCTAAAGACCTTAACGTCCTTCGACGAGTCCAGCAGCTTCTGGTGTGCTCCCTCCACAAACTCCAGGCTTCCGACGACAGACCTCAGCTTTTATACAACGAGAGTCTACTGACGCTAGAGAGGCTGGCACTTCTCAAAGCATGGGCTCAGGTTCGTTTAAATGCAATGAATACTTGTCACGATGTACGAAATGTAAACCACTGAGCCTCTATAAGAATGTATGCTTACAGGTGTACATTGTGGCTATGACGGGAAATAACAAGAAGGATAACAATCGGCCAAATGAATCGATCAAAGACTCAAACAATTCAAAGACTGATTCTGACGACAATGATTTCGACGATGAAGATTTTGGTGACTTTGAATCAGGTTAGTCCTGTCTGTAATGCTCAGTTACCTTTTAGTTGTTGATTCAATAGCATTAATTACATCAACGTTTGTGCCAATGTACAGGAGGTGGATCTCTCCTCGCACTTGTCCAGCCAGAGCTGCCCAGTCTTTCCCATGCTTGGCTGGCAGCTTTGAAAGATCACGCTCTTCTCTCTCTTCCGCCAGGTAATTTTTCTTAACGAACTCAAACAAATCAGCCAACTTTAGACCCGAAGGTGTCTTGGTAAGTGTTCTACAATACAAAATATTTTGCGGGAATTGATATGAAATAATTTTGTCATCAGAATTCGCAAGTCAGTTACCCCACGACGGAGGTGCCTTCTACACCACGGAAACTATGGAGAGCTGTCGCCCTCACTACGCCGCTTCATGGCCTCCGCTCGTCCACGCTGGCGCCATCTTCCTAAACGCCACTCAATTCAAAGGCGAAGCCGGGCAGGACAGATTCCACTTGCTCTTCGGCATCTGCATGGAAGCCCTGTGCAGCCCGAGGCTCGTCGAACCCATAGAATCCGTAGTCACCTGCCTCAGAGCCCTCTTCACTCTTCTTGATTCAGAACTGCCCCGACAGATGTTGATGGCGGATCGGTCGTTACCCATCGAATTATCCAACGTCCTGCATAGGTATTTTTCTCAAACCTTTACGTTTTGAAAATTAAGATTGTGGTCAATAATATATATACATATATTTGTATAGTAGGAAAGTAGTAGACAAATTCAGAATGGATAAAAATGGGGTTCAAACACCATCAATTTGGCATATTAAATACCTCATTTTGAAGAAACTGCAAAAAAGGTTATGGTTAAAAGAAAAGTGAACTTGAACTATAGCTTAGTCATATTACATACTAATAATAATATTATAAAAGGTTGAATTACTTTTATTTAGTAATATAATCAAGTATGTCTGTAGAAGGGAAAAGGTGATGATGAGAGACTTTTGGTAGCTGAGTGGCCAACAATTTTCACTGAGTTTCCAGGTTTTGAACCAATGATCCCAAAAAACTTTATTCAGTAGTCTGATGCTATTCACTAGCCCATGTGTAGCCAGAAATTAAAGAAAATTATTAGCGTAAAATATCTCATTTAATACGCTACACTCTGCTCCAAAAGCCGACATCCACAACGCTCAATCCCACCCCATCAATTGGCTCCAGCCAATAGTATCCAATTACTCACTAGGACATTACGCACTCATGTGAACCAGGTTTAATCAGCGCCCTGGTTGTTTCAGTCGAGCGCTCCTGGCGGCAGCTTGTGTAACAACACCCTATTCGCCCTAAAGAAAATATTTTTCCAGTTTTTACTATCTACAAACTGGAAAATTATTATATCAAAAAATTATTATTATTATATCTTTATTCGTTGCCTACAAGGACTTGAATGAGTCAAATTTACAATAATAATAATATAGGTATTATAAATGTAACTTTAGGGTGTAGGTGTATATCATAAATCATGATTATAAATAGGAACTCGTTTGTTTTGCTGTTTCTAATACAGCCTGATCAAAAAATTTGAAAAAAAAGTGAGGGTTCAGCAGGGTAGTTTGGTCGCGCCAGACCCACCCACCATGGCGGCTCCTATCACTAGAAGACAACCCTAGTGTTCTTTATTGTCGGATTTTTACTTTTCACGATTTTTGCTAGTGTTTTTGGCCGTATTTCACTTAAACGGCCATAACTCTCATAATTTTTGAATAAAGACAGAATTGAGTATGCTGTTTGAACTCATGCCATTATCCATTACATTTCCCATCTTCCTGAAGTGTTTTGATTCAAAAAGTAGTGTGAATGTTAAGTATTTTATTGACTCGGGACAGTGCAGTGGCTACGGTCATTGGGGTGTAGTTGTTTGGCGGTGGACTTTGGACCAATCTCTGCGGGGATCGTGGGTTCAAGGCCCATAGCCGGCAGCGTGCGTTTTTTGGCGGCTGGGGCTCTCATCGCCCCCTCGTCACAACCCAGGGCGGTGAGGCCAATGGGAAGCCATGAGCGAAGTCATCAGAAAAAAATCTGATCTTCCCTTTGGAAGACAGCTGTTGATGTCCGGGACACCAGGAATGGCAGTTGGACGAAAATCCAACCTGAAATAGTTGTTTACTTAATACTTTATTGACTCTTTGTCACTTCTGAATGCAGGTTACTGCTAACAAGGGACAGTTCCGATGTCCACCAACTCGTTATGGACGTCCTGACTCAAATTATCAAGGCTGCCACAGAAGATTTAGATTCACGAAGAAAAAGAAAACTGAAAGGTACTTTTGTTGATTTAATACGAAGTTTTATTGTAATTGAGTAGATAGCATAACTTGACATTCTATTTATGTTTCTGTGCAGAAGTTCTTCCAGCTAATCAAGATCCTCCCCAGAGTTTCCCAGAGGTAGATGACCTGGGAGAAGGGGGCTCCGATGGCATTTTGGTTCCTGGGAAATCTTTAGTGTTCGCAGTTTTAGAAGTAAGTGATAACATGACAAACAATCCTTGTTATTACCTCAAATTGTAGGTTTAAAGGCCAATTTATAGTGTTTCAAAACTCATAGTAAAATGTCTTTGTGGTTAGCTCTTATTTTCAACTAAACAATCCACCTTGTTCACTGTTTTAGTGCCTAATTACTACTGCATTGCACTGTATAGAATCCTACTGTTTTTTTCTTTTAGGTTTGTCTGTGCTTGCTAGTGAACCAGATACCAAATCTGAATCCTGGAGGGCCACTCCCGCCTTCAATGTCGTCATCGTCTTCCTCGGCCAATGGCGTCGGAATTGGAGGCGTTCTTGTGTCAAGGGCACTCAATACGATGGGCCGTCTTCCTAACCTTTGCTCTCCTTCAGGTACCTACCTAGAATAGTCAACCTTTTCTTCAGTCACGCTCAAATGGCTACTTTAACTTCCTTGAAGATCCTACAAAAACAATGGCGGAGTATATGTCATGATTAGAGGATATCAAAGCTTGGGAAACAATACCACCTATCTACTGGAGAAGACATTTTACAGGATGAAGAAAAAACTGAATCATAGAGTGTCTGGGAGTCACCTTCACAACAAACCTTATCACTAAGCAGACTGACGGTATTGCTAACATGAAGACAATTGGCGGTATCAGTTTTTCGGCTTTAGTCGCTTTATCTGTTGATTTTTTCTTGAACTGGAAGTATGAGGCGATACGCGAGAGAGAGCTGCACACGTCAGTACCAAAATCGCAGTTTTAGAGGAAATGAGAGATAGGCGGTATTAGGAGAGTCTAGCCCCCAGAAAGTATTGTCAGGTTTCAGCGCTACCTACCACCACTTCAGCGAACTACCATCCTTTTCAGCTTGATGTGAGCGTGGTCAAGCGGCATTTCTGAAAAGTAGGCTTACCTCGATTTTACCACTCTCTAATTTCTAAGTTTGGCTGTTTAGTTGTTATTTCTTTTTAGACACACATCAAGTTCACCACTAGTGCATTCAAATCAATTGTAAAACTCAAAAATAATCATCGCTACATTGTAATCTTAGGATAACTGCAAGTTAGAGGAGCGACGGTAATGCGGTTGTGAGCGTGATCACCTGATAAGATATCAGAAATGGTAGTTCGTTGAAGTGGCGGTAGGTAGCGCTGAAACCCGACCACTTTCTGGGGGCTAGACTCTCCTGGCGGTATTGCTTCTGAAGTGTCAATAATTATGATGTATAATTAATATGTCGATAATTATAGGTCTTCTATAATACATCAGGATGGATTAAGTTCAGCTCAATTTCTCTCATCGCCAAGAATCACTATGGTATTGCTCTGAACTGAACCCGTTGTTCGCCTGGAAACTATCGCCTTAGCATGATTCTACTGAAATATCAATCTTATTTCTTCTCTAAGGTGGAGTGGCAATCCTCCCTACCATCTTGTTCCTTACAACTGGTGTGCTCAAGGAGACTGGTTGTCCTACCAAGCCAACTCCAGATGTTCCTGGTGAAGTGACGGGAGCCCTTCAATGCCTCCGCGCCGTCGCCTCCCATCCCTACTCCGGTCATCCAGATGTCGTCGAGCAGTGGCGCCTTCTGCTCCAAAGCACGCTCGCTAAAATCATCGACCTTGGTAAAACTGGTATGTCGTCTCTTCAGTTTGATTGTACAACTAAGCACTAGAGAAACAGCACTGAATATAATTATAACTAAGCACGCGACTAAACTTCAATTTTTTTTTTCAAACCATGAAACATTTATTAAATTGATTTGAAGTCGAGGAATTATAGGGCTTATGGTAGATCCTTCAGCAATTACAAATCTCTCTCAATCCATATCTCTGGCTGGCACTCCTGCTCCATCTTCGAAACCCAGTCATCTGATGCCTGTTCTTGTGCCCAGAAAGAGCGAAACGGTCTGAATTATGGAAAACTGGGTCTTCACCCTCACCCAGCTCAATACTTGTGAAAGTGACATTGAAAATTTTGCGTAGAGAGCGTAGGCCAATCGCTTAAGGAACACGTTGTAGTCCCGATGTACAGCGCCACGAGGGGATTGAAGTACCCTAGACGGTCTTCTACAGTGCGGTCGAATTTCGTGTGCTTTTCACGTGCCGCTGTGTCAGCAACTGAATCCTAGTCTACAGTAAGAAATTATTCCAGACCCTCTGGATTCTCAGATCCGTGATCAGATCTACTCTGCTCATGGGTTCTGTCGTTACTTTTCCCCACGCAATCATTGGTCCTGGATTGAACAATGATCAAACGTAGTGACCATTGTATTCCTTATGAATTTCATAGCAATCATAACCAAGTAGTCTTCAACTAGTTTAGTTGATTGTTAAATCCTTGCTCAAGTTCAACCAAAATCAAATATTTGCATAGATCATCAGTCTACTTGCTTGCAGGTCCATATGGTCAAGGTACAACTCACGCTCTGGTTGTAAAACCTCTTCTCTTTCATAGCTTTACGACCCTTTGAGAGTCTCAGCTTGTTCAGCAATCCGTCTCCAGACTGAACGATCATGTGTTTTCCTTCTCCATTGCCTCACACCTAGTTCGTTGAGGTCTCTCACAATGTCCTCTAACCACTTTTTCCGTGGTCTTCCTCGAACCCTTCGTCCTCCAGGATTACCGTCCAACGCCCTTCTTGCTTGGCTATCAGCGCTAGTTCGCATAATATGGCCTAGAAAGCGCAGCCTGCTACTCTTAACGACCCCAACTATTCATTGCCTCTTATAAAGATCCTTCAATTCGGCATTTTTCCTTGTCCTAAAAAAAATCACATTATTGTAACAATTTTGTTGTCGCATGATCAGCTGTTTCGTCATCTCAACATCAAAAGTTGATCAATCGTGTTCCTGATTGGTTTCTGACAAACAACCTAAACATGGTCATGAATCACCTCAAGTTTGAAAAATATGATTCACTATCCTGAGTCACTACCAAAATTTTCGATTCTGAAAGTTCTGGCGATTCTGCTCGTTACAGAGTGCTGCTGATGCTGATGATATCAGTTATTGCTTCACATGCACTACTGTCAACCTTTCCTGGTTGTTGTAATTGGGTGCTGTTGAAGTAATTTCCAAAGCTGGAGGGCCCATCTAAATTCACCTTTTTCTGGACAGTTTAGTACAAGGATTCAGCCTCCTTTTGCTAGATGTATGCTCTTGAACGCTTTAGGCGCTGCTTAGTGTATGCACTTATTAAAAAGCAGAAGGGTTTCTTCCAGGAGCATCTAAGGTAAGAAAGTGGTGGAACGGCCTGAGCGCTGTCTAGCGACGATTATATGAACCTTCTCTTCTTCTTTGGCATGATGGGTGCACCTCCGTCATCGACAGGCGGTAATGCCTGTAGATCCCTGCCTAATCTGCAGGAAACCAGAAATTTGCCCCCAATGAAAAAGGCAATCAAATTTGTTTGAGGCATCAATAAGCAAAGCATTCAGTCTGAAATAAAAATCTACGTACTCGTAGGTAAAAAAATAATTTTGAAGCATTACATTATTTATGAACTAATTAGGAACACCACACACGATACCTACATTACGTAAGCCAACTGATGAGAGAGATAACCTAGGTTTTCGAGCTCCGGAAGGTTCATCTTATCTTTGCAAGGCAGCGCTCACGCCTTTCTTCCCCTAGATGTCTCCTGATTTTTCCTGTAATTTCCATCATCATCCAGACGGGACCATTACCCCAATTCCCAATATTCCGTGTACTGGTCATGTTAGCACAAGAAATCGCGAGTTTTATTTACTTACTTCAAGTTTTATGTAATAAGAGGAAACTATGTGCCACACAATATATAATACATGTTTTCAATTGTACTTGCTTATTTGTACGATTTCATCTGATGTATTTCTTTATTGCTACCGAAGGTGGAGATAACGCCGAAGGAGAAAAGAAGTTGGACGAAGTGGCCATGATGATGTGCATAGCGGTTTTCGTACTCCACTCGTCTCCCCAAGTTGCATCTGCTCCTAACCTGCAGTACCCTTGCATCAACCATCTTCGACAGTGTTTGATGTCTGATAATAACAATGTACGTATTGTGCCATCTCACATTACACTGTCTCTGAATTCATTAGATTCTGCCGAGATCCAACGGTATTTTTTTCAACTCGAAATGTTGTTGTTTACTACGTCGAATTTTTAATTTATTGAAAATAGTAAGTTACAAATATGTAGCAAATGGTCTGGATTCACTCTGTTTAGCTGAAGAACACTGATAGATGGATAGATTTGAGAAGTTAACATGTTCACTGCGTCACCCAAAAAGTGAACTTCCCATGGACCTAAAAGGAAATTTGCAGACCCCGATGCTCATAGTGGTTTTTTCAGTAGTGCTAATCATACGAGTATATGTATAAACGGAATCCGTAAAAAGAATGAGATTTTTCTGAAATTTCAATCTATGATTACCTGTCCATCAAACGCCCCTGGCGAGCAATTGTCTTAATTCCTCCTCGTTAGGGGGGCGGTGGGTGAGCGGGTGGAAGGCGCGTCTAGACTTGACTAAAGCAACCCGCCATACTATATTGCGGAATGCCTACTTCCCACCCCTTCCACTAATAAGGCTCATAGACGGGAGGAACATTTTTATCGGCCTAAATATTATTTAGGCCTGTTCCCAAGGAGTTGGGGCACAATAGCATAATCCTTATATTATAATGAGTTATTTTTAATCGCCTCAAAACCAAGATATTCACAAAAATTGAAATTTCAACTTCAATTTGATCTATAAAATTTTGTATTGGTCTGACAGAGGAACGAAAGGTATCACGATGTTCATACACTATCAGTGTTCAACACTATCAGTGTTCAACTCCATGACGAAACGTCGAAAATCGTTGAAAAAGGAATTTAAAGGTTTTAAAATGTTACCGAAAGCAACCAAGGCGAGCGAGAAAATGATGAACAGTCTAACCTGATGAGCAATACATGGAGGAGGGATACATGGAAGAAGGACAGGATGGATGAGGGCACTTTTTTGCCCTTCCTTTGCATTCGCTGCAAAATTTGGTGTATTGAATTAATACAACATATGTGTACATATTAGAGTGTTCCGTGTGGAATAATCAACACTGAATCGATTTTTAACTCCGTTATCAAATTGCCCAGCGACCAAAATGGCGACTTGGGTCACCCCGAGAGACACAAGGGACGTGTTAAGGGGGTCTCAGTCGGTCGCCGTTCGTTCCTCGTCCCGGGTTAGTATTTCTTACAAAACACCCCTACAGATCAATCATAAGATCAGAGGGGCGGCAAATCTCCCAATGCTGTCCCAACGACCTATTCTGGTGTACAGGTGGATCCAAAATGGGGAACGGTACAGGGATTGGAATTTACGGGACTAATCCCAGATGGAGCCACTCAGCTCCTCTGGGAGAATATGCCTCAGTATTTCAGGCTGAAGTACTTGCAATTAGATTCTACGCTGGGGAAAGTCTGCGGAGGGGACACCATGGTGTTCACATCCGCATTCTCTTGGACAGCTAGGCTGCGATCAAGGCTTTAGCCGCTTCCTCCATTGACTCAAAGTTAGTGTGGGACTGCTTCCAGACACTCTGCCTCCTATCGCAACACAGCAGGGTTTCTCTGGGGTGGGTGGCAGGACATAGCGGAGTAACGGGAAATGAGAAAGCAGATGCGCTGGCTAGAAGGGGCTCACCAACCCCGTTCATTGGTCCAGAGCCAGCCATTGGCATTCCCAAATCTTCCTTTAGGGCGACCATAAACCGGTGGGTCACCAATGAAACCACTAGTAGATGGTCAAACCTTAATGGACATGCTCTAAGTAAGCGCATGGTGGCCAAACCTAACACCAGCGCCACAGAAGAGCTGATGCGGCTAAGCCGCAAGGAAGCCAGGTTAGTGGTCGGCCTGGTAACAGGCTTCACTCCACTCCGATTCCATCTCAACCGCATTGGGGTAAATCAGAATACAACCCTCTGCAGGCTGTGTGGAGAGGCCAAAGAAAAAGCCTCCCACATAATATTTGACTGCGAAATGCTTTCAAATCGCAGGTTTCACCTCCTCGGGTCACCTACACCCATGGAGGCTTCCCCCAGCACAAATCTAGCCAAACCGCTACTGGCCCTTACCAAAGGGCTAGGTCTCTTTGACTTGGAACAGAATCCGCGGAGTAGCACAATAAGCCACTAGGCTTCAGCGCTTTGGGTTTCCATCACCCTGATCCGCGGATTCATCTACAATCTACAATCTAGTATTTCTTTCGCTCAAAGTTTCAAAAATGTACCTAAATTTGAAATGTTCAAGGATTTTTGAAATTCATCAGTTCATATGCCTCGGGAATTGAAAAACTAAAGGATTGACGCAAATATCGTCAAAATCAAACTATAATTGCCAGCAAAGTATGGGAACACCCCTTACTGATCTAGGCTCAAAGTGATTTTAAGAAAATCTCGGCTCGATTTGGTTTTGTTACTGAGCGCCTCTCTTGACAGCTCAGTAGGCGAAAACAAATAACATACATCGTCTAACAGGTGAATGACATTGCCTGCCCAGCAGTGTTGTAGTCTGACGTGTGACGTTGCCAATTCTTAGTAGTGGTGTTTTGGCCTGTTACTTCTTGCAATAGACATAATATTTAATTTATCAACCATGCATCTTATTGGAACCCTTCCATTTCAAGGTAACTAACAACTAACTCGTTTCAACTTTCATCTTTTGTTCAGACGAAGGTGAAGTGCATACAAACCCTGCGCACCATCTTCGGCCACTGCGAGGCTCGAGTGTGCGCAGGTTACGTCCACGCCTTGGCCCCCCGCTTGCTGGACATCCTCCACTCCAAGCAGTCGAGATCTCCAGCTACCGACCTCGAACTCAGCGTCACGCTCGAGACCATATCCGCCTGCGAAGCTCTCGTTCAGCTGGCTGAACCCAAGCATCGTAAGTTATGACCTCTAACCCTCCTCTGTGACGGTTTGAAATCTTAAGTAGGAAACCTTGTGTGTACCTCCTTCTTCCTGTGTAGTCTTGAGTAGAGAATATCCGAAAATTGATCCTGAATCATCAATCTGGTCAAATGGTCTGTCGTCTGAACTAAAGCAGATAGTTCACCCTTTTGGAAGGAGAATAGTTGAAAGCAGAGACCGTAAATTGGTGTTGTGGTTATAAAATGTCATCTTGCAGGATATTTTCATTGTACATTTGCAACTTAATAGTTCTTTCTTATAATAATTCCCTTTCTTTCTACTTTCTGAGTCTTGTTTTCTTCCTTACTTCCATGTCTGCCTCCCACAGAGCCTGGGAACAGCATACTGTTACTCCAAGGCAAGTATCAGAGTTTGTTTGGTCATTCCTAAAGGTACCTACACCCTGGATAAGTACCTACCTCCATATCAGGTCGTTCCATCAAGGCAAATCCGAGTCTCAGCAATAGTAGAGGAAGTATGGATGGAACAGAGAATCATTCTTGGAGGTTTGGTATCCTTACACTTACACATCTGGCGATACTTGCTGCTTCCTGAAACTGCTCCATATTTCTGTTATATTTCAAAAATCGATTAAGTAATCGCAACTGCAGCTCTGACTCATCACCATACACTTTTGAGTACCTCAGTTGCTTTGATGGAACAACCCTTTTACCACCATCTTTTTCATTACTTGATCTTTGTCTTATGATTTCTGTTCCACTTAACAAAGTTGGTATCTACATAAAAGCATACGTATTTACGTGTAGTTGTTTTATAGTGTTTTATTATATTTGTATAGATAATTACAATTCAGCCCTACGCAGTCAAGCTGAGTGAAGTCATTTTAGGGACGCCATGAGAGATAAAAG
Organism: Apolygus lucorum; assembly: GCA_009739505.2. Lineage (NCBI taxonomy): Eukaryota > Metazoa > Arthropoda > Insecta > Hemiptera > Miridae > Apolygus > Apolygus lucorum. Next base: position 51,344,567 of record CM019168.2, read on the forward strand.
CATGCGGATGCTTGCCAGCATCTGTCAATCCAAAGTTGAGAGAAATTTGAAGAAAAACCATTAAATCTCGCCATTTGTAACAGCTAATATTTCATTACCCTCAACTTGCTCTTCCCGGATCCTGTCTCGGTCCACCCCTACAAGGGCTCATTCTTGACTTAGTAGGTATCTAACAGTAGTTTTGTTATGTTTGGATTGACCATTTGAAACAAGGAGTGCTTCTGTATGTGACTGCGTGATTTATTATTATTTCTTCTGAGCTGTGAAAAGTTATGGTTGGGTGTAGTTGAGATTCAATCAAAATTATTACCCTCTACGAAATTTGAATTTCTGTGGCCGAGGATCCTAACCTCATTATCTTAGAACCCTGCGTACAGAAATAATCTGTGAAGGTGAATACGTTAGAAGCAGTGTTTCTTGGTTAGGTACTTAAAATTTTCAATTTAAAAGAGAAACTAATTCACGATGTTTTCCAGGCGGTGAAATGGTGAAAATGCTGGTTCCGGCTCTCGTCGACTGCCTTTTGGAGGGTCCCGCTCTCAAAGAGGCTGGCAGAGAAGCGCGTAAACTCCACGAAGCAGCCTTAGCTTCCTTAATGAAAATTGGACTCAATCATCCCCAAGTAAGCCTCTGCTGGCTAAGTCGCATCTTTTCTTCAGTTTTTTTTTTTAACAACAAAAATTTTTGTTGTTAAAAATTTTGTAGCTTCTGGGTAACATGGCGATGAAAACAAGAGAGAGAGGGGAGTATCTGTTTTCAAAGATCCACCATGGAAGGCAAAGCCGCCCCATCCTCCATCCTAGTGAGCGAATTTTCCTCCTTGCTCCGCGTAGCCTGAATGATGGCAAATTGTGCTTTTACTTTTAGCCACCCGGTCAGTTGGGAGTAAGGACGGTTCCACTTCTCAGCCAACACAAAAGCTGCTCGCTTCAGAAATACGCCAAATTCTTGTACGAGAGCCCCGTCACAGGAACTGACTAACGTTGTGAACGAACCTCGATGGTCCTCTGGAGCATGGTCGTACTTCATGTGCAGCATGGTTGTACTTCATGTGACCCACACTAATGGTGTGAACGATCCTCGATGGTCCTTTGCAGCATGGTCGTACTTCATGTGCTTGGCCCGAGCTGCCATTCAAGCTGTTTGGTCCCAGTCTTGAGAGAGGTAGGAGGCAGCGTCAGCATTTACAGTGCGATTATCGAAAAACGCTGTCCTCCCACTCTCCCAGACCCCATTCACCGCAAAGTCGCCAACCAAAGCAGGGTGTCCATCAGCTGCTTCCTGCATCACTGGCTCGACCACTGCACCCCCCCCCCTCCCAGGCCAGATCAGCGATTGCCATGGTTCAGTGGCTTCTCCTCCAGGCAAACATAGCAAACACTGTTTGCCTTACTAAAAATATACAGAATGAATAAATTAATTTTTGTTGAGATTCTTCTATATTTCCATTTTTTGCAAATACTTACTATTTAGCAGATTTTGGAATTTAAAAAATACAATTCAGGGTCTGTTTCATGATAACCAAGGAAGTTAGATGAAATAGGAGAATGGAATAAGTACGTATTTTCCCTAGGATACTTACCCGCAACACACCAGAGAACGATCAATTGCGAATGGTACGCGAAATAGCACGGGGCCTGGCTATGCAAGGCAAACAGTTAAAAAAAAAATAATTTTGCGGGACTGTTTTGTGATGACCAGCGGCTGATCGGCGGTTGGTCAGTGCGGGGTCTAGTATTGCTATACCTCCACTATAACAGCATCAGTCAAGGCAAACAATCGAGGAGCTGTTTCACGGCCTTGAAAGCAGAGAAATTGGAAGATGAGCCATGGATACTAAGCCAAGGGTTACGCTTCCTTAGCAACCAGTAATCCAATTTCTTAATGAAGGAATTCTTTATTTCTTCGAATTGAGTATGAGGCGTTTATTCCATCTAAATAAACTCGATTTTGAAGCGAAAACATGGTAGGTAGTGACAATGGCAAAGCTGTGTTCTTTGCTGGCGCTTGATCTATATAGAAAAATAATAAACCTTTGTGTAATCATTTGCTGTTTTTTCATTATTGTTTATTCCTCTAAGACTGAACAGGCTGTTTGCCTGACGAATATTCTCACTGGACGCCACTGCCATGGTTACGTCCCGCACATCATCATGTCCCCTTTTAACCACCCCCCCCCCCCTTCTTGCAGTTGAGAGCGTGTGTTAGGTCAAAAGATGACCCACAGCCATTGCAACTCATGGGTAGGTCTTGGGTGATGTAGGAATACCGCATGGACAATGCATCTCTGTATTGAGTTGCTGACAGTTTTTTTAAAAATTTTGTTGATGAGGATTTAGCCCGTAACTTCTCACTTAGACATGCTCTCGATCGAACAGTAATTGTCATTAGTCTATACCTAATTACGTTAAAATTATGAGGGTATTAAAAAAATATGGATTAAAAAAAAAGGGTCCTAGGTGACCCAAATTGGACAAGAGAGAATGAGTGGGGGGTCACTAACGTGCGGATTAGAAAAACCCCCAATCACTAGCCTGTGACCGGTCATGGCCTTTGGAGAAAATGTTGATGTACTTGGCAGCTTCTCTCTCAACTCTGGTACTGCAGAGGAGCCCCAAGCTACCGGAGCGACGAGAAGGAAGTGAGGCTGGATTCGAAGGGGTCGTGGTTACAACCTTGGCAGTGCAGTCCCCTTCTGCGCTGCCTGGATAGGGCCATGAAGCTGAGCCCTAGCAAAACTATCGGCATGTGAATTTTGTGAAATCAAGAGCTCCATAGCTGAAACTGTTGAGTTGGAAAAAAACGAGCTGTAACGTTGCCCAAACCTGTGGGTGAATATTAGTAAGCAAGGATGATGATTGTGTTATCAATCCACTCTCTAGCGAGGTCTGTGCCTTACTGCCAGCCTTAAGTGCTTTTCAGGGTGCCCGCGCACTGGCAACTTTTTAGTCACAGCAACTTTATCACCGGCAACTTTTTAATCGCCGGTAACAAAATCGCCCGCGCACTGGCGACTAAATAGTTGCCTTTCAGCTCAGTCTCACAATGGACAGCTTGTGTTTGTGCACTCATCCTGAGACGAAGAAAACAAAAAGTGAAAAAGTTTTGAGTTCATCCAATTATCAGTTCAATACTTCTTGATGCGCAGTTTCGTAAACTGTTTGATCGGCTGAGAGAACACCCAAATAAGTTCGCTAATTATTCTTAAATTAAATTAAATTCTTCACACACCTCCAACCACAACTTTTTTTTTAAATTGATTAAATTAACTCTTTCAAACGAGTATTATAAATTGCTGGCCGCTTCTCAACAGTTATAATTAACTTTTCTACGTCCATTGTCAGTTTTTGAAAGCAAAAATTAACAAAAGTGAAGTAAATTTCAAATTAAACAAAAACTTGAATGTGAACGGTTTGCAGCAATGGCTGATGAGCAACTAAAAAGTTGATGGTGCGCGGGGACAGGCTCAAACCTGCATAACCCTTTCTGGAGGCAACAGTTTAAGCCGCGTCCACACTTGCAACATTCGGCCTCTCAGAACCTCGCTCCGATCCTCTGGCGTGTTCAGGGCGGCAAAACATCAAAGGAATGAGGAGCAGAGCGCAGTCCGATCGCTCTGTTGGCGGTTTTTCATCCTGCATCAAAGGAATGATCGGAGTGGGGTGAGCTTTGTATGGGCGGAGCAAGGTTCGGAGTGCTGCAATGTTCGGGGTAGAAGATCAGAGTGAGGATCAGAGCAAGGTTCAGAGAGACCGAATGTTGCAAGTGTGGACGCGGCTTTAGTTGCCTCCAGAATAGGTCGCGAGGCAATTATTTGGTTGACGTGTTTCATTTCTATTCCACCGAGGCAACTAAATAGTTGCTTTGCAAAAGTTGCCAGTGTGCGGGGGCCCTTACAATCAAGAAGGATGAATATATAGAAATTGTTCATAATATCTTAAATACTTGTACTTAAACTAAAAACAAAATTAAATTTTCAGGAGTTCAAGAGCATCATGAGCGAAACTGGTGAAATGCGATCCCGCGTCGAAACTGCAATCCGCGCCTCTCAGAACACTGTCGCGACCGCCGGACGTCAAAACAAGCCCGACCAGCCAGCCCCCCACCGCCCCTCTCCTTCCATCAAACTCAAAACCACCTTCGAGCACTTCACTTGAACCCTGGAACACCGACTGAAATAATTCGTCTTTCGATTCCGACTTTTATTCCCGAAGTATCCCCCCTCCCCCCACATCCCCTGTAATGGCCGCTACCACCCAATCAGATTAAGCCCAAGCTTACAAGCCTATACCTGAGTCACTATCACAGTGCCCTCAATAGTGTTCTTCCAAGTAACATGAAGGATTCAACAAAAATATACAACAAATCCAATTTAAGTACGAGTATTTTCGATCAATGACTCCAAAAATGGAGGACAGTCTTCGCATTCAGATGGTTAACAGACGATTTTCATGTTCTTGTAGAATCAACAGATGTGTACCTTGAAGTTCTTAGTTCCTTTGTGGTTCTGAAGGGATAAAAAGTCGTATTTCCTAGGATCTTAAGGAGTTGAGTACTTGTTGCGCTGTATCCCTTTCCACTTTGAAAATAGTATATTTGAGTACGCTGAAATGAATTATAACTTTTTTAAATGCCGATTGAATATTTATTCAAAACTAATATTCTCAACATTTTTTTTAAGCATTGTTTCCAGAGTGACATTCGATTTGATTTGGCATCGAAATCGGCTGAATATGAGCTTGTTTTCTTCGATTTGGTGTTCACTTAGCTGAAAAACCTTGGTTTCAGTCCTTGGAGTAGGAGTAAGTTGAACGGAATTTTAGGTCAAATTAATTTTTTTCGCCATATTTGGCAGTTCAGCTTGGATATTAGTGGATATTGGTTGAATGGCTTGTTTGGCCTGCCCATTTTTACTGTCGGGTCCAGTTCTCTGTAGAGGGTATATCATTGGGAATCAGTAGGCCGGCATCCGCCAGTTGTTTTGCAACGAGGAGCGTCAGAAAAGGAGCATTTTACTTCCCCAGAAAACCCCAGCATTGATCACTTCAGCAACAATTTTCGGAAGCCATGAATTGCCAAGTACTCGATATGTCGGTGCGGCTTGCAGAGGGTCCAGCTCAGCCTCCAGATAAATCAAGTCACTGGGGGTCGACATGGGGATGTGAAATACCTTCTTCGCGAACATGAGCTGCACTGACTCCACAACTGCATACTCCTGGAATCTCCAGACCTGTACCACGTCATGTAGGTTAGGATGGCCCTCACAATCCCCAAAATATACCTACAGCTTCGCATGCAAATGCACAGTACGACCGGTACTAGACTTGACTTATTTCCTATGGCCCTTTATCAGAGCAAAGGGCATCGACAAAGGATCGCCAGCGAACTCTGTTCTGAGCCAGGCTCCTCAACTGACCCCAGGACTTCCCAGTTGTCAGAGCCTCCGCTTCCACGCTTCTGCGCCAGGTTATAGACGGCCGTCCCTTCTTGCGCCTTCCTTGCGGATTCCAGCTGAGTGCATGCCGCTCGACTGCATCGTCGTGCTCCTTGTGGAGAGTGTGCCCCAGCCAATTCCATTACCTTCTTCTGATCTGGGCGTCAATTGGGGACTCGTTGGCTCTCTTCCATAGGTCTTGGTTGGATATCACGTTGGGCCAGAATATGCGGAAAATCCTCCTGAGACATCGGTTGATAAACACTTGGAGCTTATTCATTTCGCTCATGGTGACTCTCCAAGTCTCACAACCGTACAGGAGGACTACCTTGACTTTTGAGCTGAAGATTCTCAGTTTCGTGTTGAGTCCGGTACTAGGTATGCTGACGACTTCCTGGTTGAACATCCAACTCTATGTTGCCCTTTGTCACCCACCAGCGACCAAGGTTCTGTTCGAATTTCTTACAAAAAGGCGTTTATGGCAGAATCGCCATTCTGGGGAATAATCACCGCAAATTGGAATTTCAGTGAATAGTTTTTGATAAATTATCGAAATCTCAAAGTATCGACACCAATAATAGACACTTTGGTCTTGATTCGAATGCCACTACAAGGACTAACTAACTCCCAGGCGCTATAGGAGGATGTGTCCCTTGGCCTCCATAACAACTGTTTGAACCTCCCGCCCGTTTCTGGCTGTTAGGATCAAAGGCGCCCATTCACTGCTAGTTCCAAAGCCCATCCACAGAGGCCAGTTTCGTTTTTTTTCCCTTGGCCGATTTCGATCCTAGACAAACCTGAATATAAAAACCAGTAGGAGTGTATTCAACCCTCATTGGACTATGGTATCACTAGTGTCACTTAAAACATCCCAGGAACTCCACAGCTGTCCCAAGGTGTCACCCGAGACCAAAATTAAATTGCACTTTTAAATTTTTTCCTTTAAGCCATAGCACAGCAGTACTGGCCCGATATTTTCATGTTTTTAACCTCGAGTGACCCTTCCTATTATTCCATGCTGGTACTCCCCTACTATTATGAGTTTTTCATACATCTCGATGCTTCCCATGGGGGTAGAGGCCAAAAAACTTCATCCTTTATCGTAAGTAGATTTTAGCGAATTAATGTTATTAGAAATGATTTACGTTATAATGTTACTGACAGTATTTTATAGCTGTTGAACAAAAGAGTCGAATTTTACTTTGAGAGACCCGGATTCGGGCTCTACAGACCAATATTATAGCTTAGACGCCTCGTAGGGGCCTTTTCGTATTTTCTTCGCATGATAAACTCAAAAAAATACAAAATCGATTATTGGATAGCATTTGAAAAAAAAAAAAAAATCTCACCACGATCATCTTCACAAGTATTCAACTCGTAGATTTTGAAAATGTTGATGTGCTAATTCGATGTATTCATTTGATGTTGTTGAATAGGTACCTACAAAATGAAAAATAATATTCTGAAAATTTTATCGACGAGGCTATTTTATTTTTCTATTTTGTGAATAAATTATAAGTAATTTTATTAGTATGTATTCATGTAATTAAGTGTTTTGAGGTTGTTGTGTGTTGCTACAATTAGACCCGATGTTGTTTTGATGCATACATGATGCAGAGATTACGTCTGATATGACAATTCTTTATTCCGTTTTCATGAGTTTTTGAAGCTGTAGGTTTACAAATCATCTTGGATTGCTCGACTGTTATGTAGAATCACCTCCAATATCGTTGCTGAAGGAGTATCCACTTTTGCATTCTAGTGAGAAGACTGAACTTTGCTCGTTCTCGCTAACTTGAGCCTACATTTCAACCATAACAACCATTATATCAACCATTATACAATCATTGGTATGTAGTAGAGGTGTGACGGTACAGGTATTTTCCTGGAACAGTTCCAACGGTTATGGTGACAAAGAAGTAACCGTTCCAAATTCCCAGTTCAGTTCCATTATCAGTACAGCTTACCAAACATGGTCAAATCCCACTCTCAGGATCTCAACTTGCAATACAAAAGGAAAAAATTCACACGATTGTTAAAACATAATTACAGTTAAAGAACACAACATGAGAACAAGAATATCAGAGATAACTTCCATGCTAACCAGTCCAAAAGATCCATTCCTGGTGCAGAGCCATCCATGGTACTATATCTTCTTGGTCTGTGGAATCGGTAAGGGCGCTTCCTGGTACTTGGAACTGAACTGGCGATAACTTCCATGCTTACCAGTCCAAAAGATCCCTTTCTGGTGCAGAGCCATCCATGGTACTATATCTTCTTGGTCTGTGGAATCGGTAAGGGCGCTTCCCAGTACTTGGAACTGAACTGGAGACAACTTACATGCTAACCAGTTCAGAAGATCCCTTCCTGGTCCAGAGCCATCCATGGTACTATCTTGTTGATCTGTGGAATTGGTAAGGGCGCTTCCCGGTACTTGGAACTGAACTGGAGACAACTTACATGCTAACCAGTCCAGAAAATCCCTTCCTGGTCCAGAGCCATTCCATGGTACTATATCTTCTTGGTCTGTGGAATCGGTAAGGGCACTTCCTGGTCCAGAGTCATTCCATGATACGGCATCATCTCTGTCTGTGGAATCAGTAACCGTTCTTCCTGGTACTTGGAACTGAACTGGAGACAACTTACACGCTAACCAGTCCAGAAACTCCCTCCCCAGTCCAGAGCCATTCCATGATACGGTATCATCTCTGTCTGTGGAATTGGTAAGTGTTCTTCATGATACTTGGAACTGAACTGGGGACAACTTACACACTAACCAGTCCAGAAAATCCCTTCCTGGTCCAGAGCCATTCCATGGTACTATATCTTCTTGGTCTGTGGAATCGGTAAGGGCACTTCCTGGTCCAGAGCCATTCCATGATACGGTATCATCTCTGTCTGTGGAATCGGTAACCGTTCTTCCTGATACTTGGAACTGAACTGGAGACAACTTACACGCTAACCAGTCCAGAAAATCCCTTCCTGGTCCAGAGCCATTCCATGAAGCAATATCGTCTCAGTCTGTGGAACTAAATTGCCAAGGGTGCTTCCCAAAAAATCCCTCTCTCGGGGAAAGGAAAATATCCCTGCACGCGGCATTGCTATCATGGAAGGCGCCAGCCAACATTGATGGCTCAATTTCACCCATGCTCACAGAAATGTCTGACAAAGTATAACAATGCAGTATCCCAGAACACTTCTGACGCTAGCAGCTAGTATGACGTTCTCTAAGCACTGCAGGTAAAATTTGCCATCAATCCAACAATCAACGATGCTCATAAATTCCCCATTATTACCTAACTCAGACATTCCCCACGTCTAATTGTATCAATTCATGATAACTGTAGATTACGTATGAGTATTAATTTCTCGTTAGTAGGTCACTGACCTCACTAGCTTAGCTGCTCTAGAGAAACCTATTCTTCTTTAGACATTCCTAAAGAACACTAGACTTTCTCGTTCTGCCTGAGACCTATACATTTTTAAAAGTTTAATCTCAAAGTTATAAAAAGCTGTATAAATTGTTATATCTGCTTTCGAAAACGAAAAACAAAAGAATCGACGTAAACACGGAGAAAATGCTCAAACCTTGAGTTCTTCACTATTTGGTGTTTTGGAGGAAAAAAATTGTGATAGCGGTACATTATCTACCAACCTACTGATATGTGAACTCTCACACCCCACAACCGTTCCTAGATTGATATTGTGACTGCGCACTGACCTCTTAATTATTTAATTTTTATTCAATTCATTTGAAAGAAAGAAAATGTCTGCCGGATTTACTGGACAAAAATCAAACATTCGTTGTTTTAGCTCGAATTGATACATTTCCGATGGATTCTGTTGTTCAATGTCAACTTTATCAAATCTCTTCAATTCATATTTCGAATAAATATGTAAGGTGTGTTATAATTAGGTATATTTCCATCGTCAACTGTTACTTATCTTGGAAAGATGCTGAATTATTGAGTGATTAGCTGGAAAGGAGCGACATGTGCGAGGAATGAACTCTTGATGGGCTAATGTGGCTGTAAGTAGCCCATGAGCATTTGAAGAAGCTAACCTACGCGGCCTGCGGAGGAAACTTTAGCCTGGGGAAAGCACTGAACACCTCTCCTGAGGAAAGCAAATAATGTGATCGTTTGCTCATACACTTGGCTTACCAAGACCTTCTAAATCGTGATAGCCACGATTGTTTCTGAACATACCTAAGTTCCTGTGCATTAGAATCAACAAAAATATTGCTGATTACTGCTCAGTAATTTATGCAGCAATCACAAATGTTTCGTCCTCACCTATTTTCTGATATATCACCGCTCTTACTCAAAATGTTCGATTTTAGGTTTTAAAAGTTAAATTTTGAATTAAGTTATCTCCCCTCCACGTCTTCAACGCTCCCCTCCACCACCCAGTTCTTAGCTAGCCAGGCCTCCTCCAACTGGGTAGCATCATCATTGCTCGTGCTTGTCTTGTCTGTCACTTCTTGGCTCCAAAAATTGTCGAATATGAATTGAAACTTCGCCCTCCCCCAGAAAAAAAGAGGAGTTACCCAAAGAGGATTTCTTCTGTTATATTTCGATATTGTTGAGACTCCATCGCATACATTTTTAACTGATCCTAAACTAATTTTAATAAATTCTGAAATCAATTTGGAAAAGTCTGCATTTGACTTTGAAAAGTCTGAATTTGATTTAGAAAATTCAAAATTTGACTTGGAAAACGTAAATTGCGCAGGGAGGCGCAACTTAAGTCCGCATAACTTCAAGGTTCGATTCTACGACTAATTTGCAACAACTTTTGCCCCATAACAGTTTTTCGGTAACCCCCAAAAATTTAATTTTTTTTTCACTTTTAAGATTTTTTCTAGTTTCCAACCTTGTCTCAGTAAAACGGACATAACTCTCATAATTTACAGACAAATTCAAGTCTGATTATAACGTTGGAAAGAGCGTAAAATTTCCCATCTCCTTGATCTAGTATCCGATATTTTCAATCAGTCCTAATTAATGAAAATGAAAATTCCTTTAAAATCATCGTTTTTCCTTCGGGCTTTCTGCTTCTTGTATGGGAGCCTTTCAGCAGGCACTTGAATTTCGGTCATGTTTTCATCAATTAGGACTGAATAAAAACATCGGATTTTATACCAAAGAGTTAGGAAATTTTACGATCTTTCTCACAGTATAATCAGGTTTGAATTTCCATGTAAATTAAGAGAGTGGGGAATTTTCCTCAATTTTAGATTCTGGAATTTCAAGTCAAATCCTATTATAGGGCCCTAGAATAACGTTCAACACCAGGAATACCCAAGGGGAAAAATTACCTTAGAAGAAAACGCCTAAACAAGTGAATCCTCTGCCAAAAAACATTGAGGCTGAGGACGTCACACCCCAGGGTTCCTCCTGCAATTGACGGAAAACTGACTGAATTCACACTGCTGTGTTCTGGCGAAGCGAAAAAGAAGTATCTCAGCAAATAGTGTCAAAGAACATCAACAGGTAGAGTTGTAGGCGCCCTTATGACCACATTAAACGATCCACTCAAATAATGAAACTAAATAAGAGAAAATGAAGACTAATGAAGCTTAATCAACTAAGAGGTAGAATCGTATTGTTGAGTAAAATTGCTTCTTTTGGTCACTTACGCGTCTGCTTTCTTCCCTCCTCCAGCACTCCTGTGTTTAACTGTGTAAGCTATAGTGTCATTTACGCTTCCAGAGGTAGCACTACTGTCTAAAGGCAGATACGTCGCAACATGGCTGCCCCCCTACAGTTGGCCACTACATCTAAAATTTCCATCTTCCTTAAATTCTGTAAATTTTATGGATGGTACGTTTTTGGGTAGCACACTATGGTTTTCTTCCATACCAGTAAATGCTCTTCAAAAAAAAAAAAAATTAAAAAATGTGAGTCCAATTCCCGTTATGTCCGTTTTACTGAGATAAGGTTGGGAACGCGAAAGAAAAGCTTAAAAGTGAAAAAAAACTTGAGGGGAGATCGAAAAACTGCCAAGGGGCAAATGTTGTTGCAAATTCGGTGTAGAATCTAACCCTGAAGTTATGCAAACTTGAGATGCGCCTCCTCATAAACTGGTTTAGGTATGATGGAGGGAGGTATTTTCACGAGTAAATAAGCACAGCTTGGCGATTTAAAACATGTACCGTCATTAATTTTTTGGTGTAGTTTCAGCTGATTGACGAAAAATATCATAAAAAATGGTAATATACGAATGTTTGTGCCTAGATGTGTTCCTAGAGTATTCGGTATGTAAATTAATGAAATGTGTTATGTCTGCGTGTCGTCGAGTGAAGGAGATGACCTTCTCGATGCGGCGTTTGTGTTTTCTTTAACCCTACGCAACAAAGAGAGAATGGTCCCTAAGCTAGTGACTTGCACTGTCGCATCGGCGGCTTATTAGCCCGACCGGCATGCGGAGTGCATGGAACATAGGCTAGCCCGGCAACCCCGGTGTTTCAATCAGAAACCGACCATCAGGAGGCTGGATATTTACCTAGTGAGCCCAATACTTCGAAGAGATCCTTATTCGAGGAGAAGGTAGAGAGCGAAATGAATAAGTCGGTTGACTGAACTAGATTGGCATAAGGGAGCATCCCTGAGTAGGCTTATATACTCGTATAGTTTCCTCAGGGGGGGGGGAGAGGTAGAAAGGTGATGTCATGTTGACGTGTTTCCCTGTACCTCGTCTCCCCCAGTGGGTGATGACTCACTCAGGGATCCTCCTGTTCGCTTCTTTATTTAAGTACTAACTGTTAGTTGATATGTGGGTCATAACCAAATGTAACCTGTTATACACCTTCCCCTTTTCTCAAAATGTACGCGGTTTCTGAAATAAACGAAAAACAGTTCATGTTTTTGATATACCACATCTCCGTTTTTGTGATAACAAACCTCAGGAGAAATTAGCTATTCGTAGCTCTGTTATCGACGCTTCCATTGGTTATATTTGTTCCAGTTTTTTCCGATTGGATTTCTTTTAAATAAATTGTTCGATTTCGTTCATGAAATTCCTGAGGTTTCGAGGCAGTCATCACCTAGTCATTCGCGGTTGTTATGTATACGTAGAGTAATGAAGTTATTACGGAATTTAATTTTAGTTTGTCAATGTAAAATGTATGGTTAACAAGAATAAAATATAGAGTTTTTAATAGAGAAAAATCGGTTCTATTATTGCCTTAGTTCCTTCTCAAAGGGATGATTTGAAGTTTGAGTACCTTCTTACAACAAGTGAGTAAAAGGTACCTCTTGTAGGAATGGCAGGTACTTTTTAGGTTATCAATGAATCGTATTTGCCAAGTTCTGTTCAAAACATGGTGTCCTCATTTGCATCTCCATTCTGTGGAGGAGTAGGAAAAAAGAAAATTTAATATTAAAAAAATTAACCAAAAATGGGTTGCCAGAGAATGGTGGGTCCATCCTGCACAGTGACAGATTTTTGATAGGACATCTTTACATAAAACGTCCCAAGCTAAAACATCCAAAGCTCACAGCAAATTTGAGTCCATCCATCCTTTTTCTTGTAAATATCTTTGTACAATTCACTGCTTGTATCCCATAATTCAAGACTTCTTTCCACAGGTAGAATAATCGATTCGACTGAACACGCTCCACGCTCGCTTGGTAACACGCTCTCGGAGGATTCGGGAATCCAGAGGGGGGTGAGGCAGGGGTGTTTGCTGTCTCCTCTGCTTTTCAATTTGTATTCTGAGGAAATTTTCAACGAAGCGCTTGCTGGCAGACCTGAAGGTGTCATCGTGAATGGAACAGTAATTAATAACCTAAGATATGACAATGACACGGTACTGTTGGCAACTAGCATTGAGGATTTACAGCGGCTGATGGATTCGGTGACGGATCACAGCAATCGAATGGCTCTAAGATCAAGTGTAAGTAAAACGAAATGGTGGTTTGTGACAAAACGGAAGGACTTCCCGCCAGTCTCATTGTGGATTGGACGGAGGATTGTTGACCGGGTATCTTCATACAAAAACCTGGGGTGCAATATCAACGAGAGCTGGGAGATTCGTGGATGCATTGAGCAGGCAAGAGGAGCATTCCTTAGAATGCGCAGTGTTGTTACCAGCCGTGAGTTGAGCTTCCCTCTCTGCACCCGTATTATCCGTTTATGCTTGTTCAGTGTTTTGTACTATGGCCTTGAGGCGTGGACACTGACTGAAGCTCTATGAAAAAAGCCGTTTGCTGAAAATCCCTTGGACCGATAGATGTGGAGGTGTTACAAAGATTGAACAAGGAAAGGGAGGTGTTGGGCAATGTTAAGCGGAGGAAATTGGAATATTTTGGCTACATAATGTGTAACGAGAAGTATTCAGTTTTACAGTTGATAATGCAAGGAACAATAGCGGGGAGGGGGACTTCATGGCTGAAGAACCTCCGGCAGTGGTTTGGTTTGAGTTCTGCCACTTTGTTCAGGGTGGCGGCTGATTGGGTGGAAATCAGGCAGTTGGTCGCCGACGTCCTTGGAGGACATGGCACTTGAAGAAGAAGAAGACTAAAAACTCCATTTGCAACAAAGAAATTGCACGAAACTTTTGGAACGCGACTGTTCAATAACCGCTCGTGTTGCATATAAAGACATTGGTTTTTCTGATTTTAAAATAGTACTGAAGTTTAGAGTCGAATGAGACCACCCAGAGCTCTCTAGGACCTTAAGGATTTCGGAGATGTCCGAGTCGGACTTGGAATGTTCACGAAAGCCGAATCAAATTGAGTCTAACCAATCAAAATCACCTCAAAAAGATGGAAAAAGAATTTCTCTCCAATACAACTGAATTTTGGGCCGCTATTAAGAACAATTCAATTCAAATTAAAAACTGGATACCACCATATGATACAGCGCCGAAATCTTATGAAAAAAAAGTGCCAAACTAGGGGTTTTCCAAAACCTAATTCTAGTTCGAGGAGCCGGGTTGCGCGAATTAAAAACAGATCGATACATCAAATTGGAAGAAGAGGCAAAGAATCGAAAGCCTCCCTGAAGACTCTCATCCTGAGGGGGTCTCAGTCTCCGTTCGTTCCTCGTTCCGGGTTTGTAATTCTTTAAAGAACGGGCGCTCAAAGTTTACAAGTTGTACTTAAATTTGAATTTTTCAAGGATTTTCAAAATTCATTTAGTGTATCTGCCTAGAGAATCGAAAAACTAAACGATTGCCGCTGAAACCATCAAAATTGCACAATAATAGCTGACAAAAACCCTAACTGAATATACGGTTTTTCGCATATTTCGTCGGCAATTGTAGTTAGATTTTGATGATTCCAGCGGCAATCTTTTGGCTTTTCTATTCCATAAGAGATGCACTAATGCATTTGAAAAATCCTTGAAAAATTCAAATTTAGCTACAATTTTTAAACTTTGAGCGCCGGTTATTGAAAGAAATACTAACCGGGACGAGGAACAAACGGCGACCCACTGAGACACCCTTAATTAGAGCACCTTGAAAAGTAGGCATAGGTAAATGATAGGTGTGAATTGATTACCTACTACACTGGTTTTCTTAGTTTACAAATGTTATGAACGATTACTAAGACTACAATTCAAGCAAAGGTACTTATTAGACTCAATTAGCAATGTAGAAATAGTTCATCTCGTGATATCTTTTGGAATTTTAATAAATTGACCGAAGATTAGGTGTTAAATCATTTTCGAGGACCATGTCAGTCGTGCAGGAACCTGTCGAGGGCCAGAAATTCCCTAGGAAGAACGTGGATAAGAGACCGCGCTCGTCTAACTATGAGTCAGACAGCAGTTCCACGGAGATTGGGCAGGAGGCGAGCAAGGAAGAGATCCTTGGACCTCTCATCAAGGAGTTCAAGAAGATCATGGCCGAAGGACGAGGTAGGTATCACATTGTCAGGAAGGAAGGAGAGATGAATGAAAGGTGCCCTTATAGAAGTACCATCAGTTCAGATTTGGGCCAGGAGGACGCGGGTGGTGATATTGTAGCACTGCCGCAGAGATCCCCTACTCTGTCTGCTCCATGAACTTTTACCACGCCACAAGTTCGTGGCCATGACCTTCGTGTTACTGAGCCACCCCTTTTAGCTTGGATATCGCTTGCTGTGTGAATCTTGTCTATCATATTTTCTCTTTCGAACTCATTTTTATGCAGCCACTGACAACCTGAACCATCAAGGATTATGGCAGACCCGTTAGGCATCACAGCTTTACGGCTTCTTACTCTAGTGACAAGATGGCAACCGCATCCTGCCCTAGGTTGTAGCTATCATGAGCATAGCTAGTAGTCCCATCGCTGTCGCTCATCACCACAACAATGTTCCTCACAAAACCAAAACAAAGAGAAAAACCTAAGAACACTTTTATGACGAGAATGTTGACGGGAAGGGAAGAGTGACTACACAATGAAGGTCAATGAAAGTTTGCGAGTCCATAGGGGAGTAATTGACCATCCACAGGGAAGATATTGGCCGTCCACAGACAAGGTATTGTTTCGGGGACTTCACTCACTCTTATGTCCTCTGATCATGTTTGGTGCAGAGGATTAATTTTATGAAAGATTCACTTGTAATTGAGAAAGGTTTAATTCAGTTTGCGAAAGGTTTAATTCCAATTGTGAAAGGGTTTATTCAGTTCGAGAAAAGTTGAATTCTAATTGTGAAAGGTTTAATTCAGTTTGCGAAAAGTTTAATTCAGTTTGCTAAAGGTTTAATTCAGTTTGCTAATGCTATAAATTTTCAAGGTCAGTAAAATTTTCACACATATAACTAACTAGCACGAACAATAAAAATCGTAAATGTACTGTTGAAATTGAGTAGGGGGCGTTCCTTATGTAGCAGGTTTCGGTTCTGGTTGGATTTTATGATACTTTGTTTAGGTAGTGAACCGGTGAGTGCCTATATCATACCAAATTACGACCCTCACATGAGCGAGTACCTGCCAGCACAGGAGCAACGACTCACATTCTTGACTGGATTCACTGGGACCGCAGGAACTGCAATCATCCTCAGGGACGCCGCCGCTTTCTGGACTGACGCACGATTCTACATCCAGGCATGACGCTTAATTTGGTGTTCAATTCATGTTATATTTGTTCGCTAGAAGGATATTTCAACGAATACAACGTACAATATGAGTTCATGATGACATAGGTGGCCCATTAGAATGGGGGGGGGGGGGGGGGGGGTGCGCCTTGATTTTTTTTAGATTTTCAATCGGAAGTAGACTACATCCTGAGAATTTTGGCACCAACCACGACCTTCTAGCGTGAGTAGATCTGTTTCTATGATTTTTCAAAGTTTCGACCGTTTATGACGTCACGCGCCCCTCTCGCCTGGGCGGGACCCTCCAGCCCACTGTGACGTCATAAACGGTCGAAACTTTAAAAATTCATAGGAAATGATTTACACACGCTAGAAGGTCACGGTTGGTACCAAAATTCTCAGAATGAGGTCTACCTTAGATTAAAAATAACAATAAACAGTTTTTCCTACCCAGGCGCAAACCCTATTGAACTGAAAGTCAACTTTGGCGAATCATTTCTATTTCCAGCGGGGGATTGCAATGGTTAGCGTTTTCATCCTGGCCATGGTCTCCAGTAGTCAGATGGGCTTGCTAAGAGAAAGCGCCCTCACTTTTTGACTCTTGAGTCAGTTGGGTAACTGGGAGAACCTTGGGTTTGTTGACAGTGTCTCCATCAGCCAAACCTTTTTCAAAATAACACCCAAACTTAGTGTCATCTGAGATATACTTGAACTTCTTGAATATGTTATTCTTTAAATGTCAGACGTGTAACAATAAGCTCTCGACAAGACTTATTTCTTTAATAAAACTATGTTATTTGACTTTTCTTGCTCTCTTTGACAGGCTCGGGGAGACAAGATAGAATGAGCAGGAAAATTATTTCTTTGCCCGTCGGAAGCCCAGGGAGCTGGGAAACAAATACGACATCACATGACTGACAGACATTGATCAACAAAATATCAATCGGTTGACAAACGTTGTGCCCTTCGTCAATTAGAGGTGCACCAGGGGCAGAAACATGACAGAATTTGCTGCTTTAGTCCTCAAAATCAGAGTCGGCCTCTTCAAAGATCTCTTAGAGTTCAAATGTTTTACTCTGATATCTGAGTTAATGTGCAGAAAATGGATAGAGAAATAACTCATTGCGTCAACAACTTGTATAATTAGGTTAAAATATTATTTTGTGTTTTGGAAGATCTAAATAAATTTTTGATCTACTCAGGCCACTCAAGAGCTTGAAGAAGGCTGGATCATTTACAAGATTGGAGACCCTGAGGCAATGTCAGAGGTTAGTGAGAATGCCTAGTACAATCCCTACTTAAAAAGTAGGTACTCCATATAATCTAATTGTCTAATCATCATTCGAAGAAACAGGCAACAGGCGATTCCTCCCCGTAAAACTGAAAGTTGGACATAACGGTCTGTGGGAGATGGCGATTCCTCCCGATGGGAAACAGTTCATTGAGCCGAGGTTCGTCATTTCCTCCCAATGGAAAACAGTTCATTGAGCCGAGGTTCGTCAATTCCTCCCGATGGGAAACAGTTCATTGAGCCGAGGTTCGTCATTTCCTCCCAATGGGAAACAGTTCATTGAGCCGAAATTCGTCAATTCCTCCCGATGGGAAACAGTTCATTGAGCCGAGGTTCGTCATTTCCTCCCGATGGGAAACAGTTCATTGAGCCAAGATTCGTCATTTCCTCCCGATGGGAAACAGTTCATTGAGCCGAAATTCGTCAATTCCTCCAGATGGGAAACAGTTCATTGAGCCGAGGTTCGTCATTTCCTCCCGATGGGAAACAGTTCATTGAGCCGAGGTTCGTCATTTCCTCCCGATGGGAAACAGTTCATTGAGCCGAGGTTCGTTATTTCCTCCCAATGGGAAACAGTTCATTGAGCCGAGGTTCGTCATTTCCTCCAGATGGGAAACAGTTCATAGAGCCGAGGTTCGTCATTTCCTCCCAATGGGAAACAGTTCATTGACCCGAGGTTCGTCATTTCCTCCCAATGGGAAACAGTTCATTGAGCCGAAATTCTTCAATTCCTCCAGATGGGAAACAGTTCATTTAGCCGAGGTTCGTCATTTCCTCCCGATGGGAAACAGTTCATTGACCCGAGGTTCGTCAATTCCTCCCTATGGGAAACAGTTCATTGAGCCGAAATTCGTCAATTCCTCCAGTTGGGAAACAGTTCATTGAGCCGAGGTTCGTCATTTCCTCCCAATGGGAAACAGTTCATTGACCCGAGGTTCGTCATTTCCTCTCGATGGGAAACAGTTCATTGAGCCGAAATTCGTCAATTCCTCCCAATGGGAAACAGTTCATTGTGCCGAGGTTCGTCATTTCCTCCCGATGGGAAACAGTTCATTGAGCTGAGGTTCGTCATTTCCTCCCGATGGGAAACAGTTCATTGAGCCGAAATTCGTCAATTCCTCCAGATGGGAAACAGTTCATTGAGCCGAGGTTCGTCATTTCCTCCCAATGGGAAACAGTTCATTGAGCCGAGGTTCGTCATTTCCTCCCGATGGGAAATAGTTCATTGAGCCGAGGTTCGTCATTTCCTCCCGATGGGAAACAGTTCATTGAGCCGTGCTTCGTCATTTCCTCCCAATGGGAAACAGTTCATTGAGCCGAAATTCGTCATTTCCTCCCGATGGGAAACAGTCATTGAGCCGAGGTTCGTCATTTCCTCCAGATGGGAAACAGTTCATTGAGCCGAGGTTCGTCATTTCCTCCCGATGGGAAACAGTTCATTGAGCCGAGATTTGTCATTTCCTCCCGATGGGAAACAGTTCATTGAGCCAAAATTCGTCAATTCCTCCCAATGGGAAACAGTTCATTGAGCCGAGGTTCTCATTTTCTCCCGATGGGAAACAGTTCATTGAGCCGAGGTTCGTCATTTCCTCCCGATGGGAAACAGTTCATTGAGCCGAGGTTCGTCATTTCCTCCTGATGGGAAACAGTTCATTGAGGCGAGGTTCGTCATTTCCTCCCGATGGGAAACAGTTCATTGAGCTGAGGTTCGTCATTTCCTCCTGATGGGAAACAGTTCATTGAACTGAGGTTCGTCAATTCCTCCCGATGCAAGATTGCTTTTATGTTGCGATGAGGAGAGCGGGCCAAAGAAATGTTTGAATCAACTGAATCAAAGATTTCCTGGTGAAATACGAGCTTCAGCAGACCTTCTCAACCTTCAGTCGGAGGAAACGAGACGCAGGAAAAATGTTGGCGACAAAATGAGGGGGTAAAAACTTCAAATAACAAAAGTCGTAGAATAAGGGACACCCTATTGTACATACAATGAACGAATTAGTCGTTAGTACTTAGTGGTTTTATTTGAGACTGACCTATACCTGGGTGGGGAGGAATTGAATAAGGGAAGGATTGCATAAGGGGAGGAATTGAGTAACTGGGAGGAAAGGCAATGGCAGGGAGGAATCGCCATTCTTTTTGGAGGTCGGGGAGGAATCGCCGGTTCCCGTAAGAAACACTAAGCTAGAATGAATTTGATTGTAGGTGGAGTTTTTGAAGAATAACCTCATCCCGGGAGATAGCGTGGGTGCAGACGCAAAACTAATGCCGTACCCGATATGGCAGTCCATGAAGAAGGAATTGAAGCAGCATGATATCAAACTCATTCATATATCAACGAACCTCGTGGACGCATTATGGGGAGATGCAAAACCTAAAATAGTAGTGAATCCTATACAGCCTCTCACTCAAGAATATTCTGGGAGGTAGGTTCTCCGGTATGTTGATATGAAGTATTTACTTAGAAGTTGAATACTAACAAAGAATTTCCAGGAGTACGGAGGTCGGAATGATTGAATGTAACGACAGTTAGGTAAATAAGAGGGTTTTTGGACAATAAAAGTCCTTTGTTGTTTCCAATCAATTTTATTCGTGGAGAGCTCTCGAAAACCTGGTTGTCATTGTCAATCCAACAGCAAGAGGACAATATTTCCGCGTAGAGCACAAGTAGCCACTACAACCCTACCTCCCCCCCCCCCTTCTCCTGGTTGCCATTGCTAATTCAACAGGAAGAGGAAGGGTTGTAGTGGCTACTTGTGCTCTACGCGGAAATATTGTCCTCTTGCTGTTGAATTGGCAATGGCAACCAGAGGGTTGTCGAAAGCTTTCCAAGAATGAAAAAGTGATTGGAAACAACAAAGAACTTGCATTGTCAAAAACCCCCACTTATTTGGATGGAAGAAAAAGTCCACGACCACAACATATCGATACCTTAAAGCACAAAGGCGCTACGTCCAAAAACGGAGTTTTGAGAAAAACGCAAAAGAAATGATCACCAGTGCACAATTCCTACAATAATGGCTTATTTCACCAAACACTTTAATTTCTCCAATAAATGTTCAAGCTATAATCGTCAAGAAGGTCAATAACAGTTCTGTTGAATTTGCGCTTTTCTGAAATTAAAAAGAAAGAGAAATATGTTAGATGGACGTGTTGAATCATCAAAAATTAACTTCCCTCGACCGGGGATCGATCTCCCATCATTCAGTTCTGAATCGGAGCTCCTACCACACGAGCTAAGGAAGCGAATGGACAGAAATGCGTTGAGGTAGCTGATCACAACAGACGGAGATAGCGCCTTTGTGCTTTAAGGTATCGATATTATGATAATTAGGTAGTTCAAGAGTGGATACAAACCAGCACGGTAGGCTACAGGTATGAGCTACGAAACTGAAACCTCTTCGTTCATTACTCAATATTAATGAACAATACTAACCAACCTCATCATGAGAATTAATATGAACAATTTTTTAAAACAGAACGATCACGAACAAGCTGGAGGAAATCAGAAATAAAATGGAAGAGAAATCCACAGACATTCTCATCTTGAATCAGTTAGATGACATAGCTTGGCTTTTGAATCTCAGAGGGACCGACATTCCTTACTGCCCAGTGTTCCTGGCATTCATGGTTATATCCATGAAAACAGTGGATGTATTCACGGACAAGAGACGGATCCAGTACAAAGCTGGCCTCCAACTGATTCAAGAAAACCTGGACATCAGGTTTTTGGCGTACGAACGAATTTACGAATTCATCAAGTACCTGAGGGACTACCCGTTGATTTCCAAGATATGGCTTGGCCCTACAGTTAGTTATTACATCTACAACATGATACCGGAAAGCAAGAAATATTTAGAGCAAAATCCGGTGGAGCTGATGAAGTGCGTCAAAAACCAGAAAGAGGTCAAGGGGATGGAGCAAGCTCACATCAAAGACGGAGTCGCTTTGGTCCAGTTTTTGTTTTGGCTGGAAGATGAGATCACTCGTCGTAAGTACAGTAAAGTTGAAGTAGTAAAGAATGAAATAATAATCCAACCCTTCCACTACCAGTTTTTAAATATTTTCCTCTCCCCTCATAATTCCTTTTGAAAATCAACAGAAGGGAAAAAAACTCCCCTTCTCCAGACCTTATAAACAGAAATACTGACTAACTTTAGTACTCTCTCGTCAGCCTGATGATAATTCTCTGTCAAATTGATTGAGAATGGAGTCCGCAGCAAGGGCGGCTACTGATAGGAGCATAGGCGCATGTGCAGCCCCAGCCAGTTAAAAAAAGTGTCAAAGTTCGTTTCTCTTCGTTCGAAGAATAAGTTGATAAGTGACAGAAAACACGATCATCATAGGATCTGTACTAGTTGAACAGGGTGCCCAGCGATTCCCCAAAGAAAAAAATCCCTGAGTTTTCCGGGGTAAATTGTCGACTTTTTTCAGGGTTCATTTAGACAATAAATAAACGAGATCATAAATTCTCAAAATTTAGATTTTCAAGGATATTTTAAATTGAAAAGGCATTAATATAGTAGTTTATCTAAAAACATCAATCTGTAAGTACCGCACAGTCCGGGGCGATGATTTTCATTCACCCCAATCCGCACAATCCCTAAACCTTTCATCAAAATTGGATGGAAACTGTAGAAGTGGCTATCAGTCAGAAGGAGATTATTTTCATAGGGGACCATCTGCAACCCAATGAGCTCAATTCCTGAATATTTACCCGAAATCGAAGAATAAATTGGAATAGTTTTGCTCTTTACAAATATTTTAAGACAGAAACAACAGAGACTTCAATTCTTGGATAGAATTAACATTAATTCATCTTTTACGTGAGAGAAACGACCACTTCAAAGGATTCTTTTCACCTCTGATTTTTCGAAAAAGTCGAGACTGAACGTTGAAATCATCCAAACTTGTTGGTTTACTCGAGAGAAACGATTGGTTTCCTATCTATTATGTCTAGTTTCACGGAATAAAATAACTACCCACTAAATCAAATTTTCATGTGTGAGTATTTTTTGTACTAAAACTTTTCCCCCTCAGACTGCCGCCATTTTTCACTAAAAGGTTTGGCACTAGGTCTTTTTCCAGGGTTTTCGGGTAAATATTGAAATTCTCTGAGTACTTCCGGTTTTCCAGGTCGCTGGACACCCTGTTGAATCTACGCGCAAAAACAGAGTCTTGAGCTCCCTCTTTCCTGACTAATCAGTGGCGGTTAGGAACATCAGCGGTTGTCTGCTCTGTGTATGGGGGGGGGGGGGGGTGTGTGACGCGCAAAATAGCGTAGTCACAGTCATGCCTCTCTTAAGTTTTGAAAGCCCAAAATATGATAACAACTGGAGAAAATATCCAAAAACTTGAAAATACGACAAACGAGACGATGAAAATCATTCAGCGCCTTGAATCTTCCAGGGCTGAGTCGATACCTTGAAGTTTGATCTATTTGTACGATTGTGTAGATCAGGTTAAGCGATGAAATATCTATGTTAACCAGAGATTTATTTGAATTTGAAACAGGCGGCGTGACAGAGCTCGAAGCAGCTGAAAAACTCGACAGTTTTCGGGAGATGGAGTACGGGTACATGGGGCGAAGTTTTCCCACAGTATCAGCCTCAGGGCAGCACACCGCCATCCTCAACTACATTCCGACGCCTGAGAGCAGTCACCTGATCGCCAAGGAAGAAATATACCTGATGGACTCGGGGGCTCAATACATAGACGGCACCACTGATATTTCAAGAACAGTAAGTCTGATAGAACCATTCTGGTGGAGTTCAAATTCTGGCTCTCTTACGGGTAAATTTTAGTAGAGACGTAGAAAAATCGCACAGTAACACGATAGGCATGGTATATTGGCTTTTACACCACTCTGCTAAACTGGAGTGAGTCAAACCAAAAAAAAGTCCATATCCACATCAGGTCCTGAAGTATGATGAAGATGAACAGAATATTTACCTTATTCGCATTGCTTTGATTTCCAGTTTTTATTTTCGGAACCCTCGGATTTCATGATCGAGTGCTACACACGTGTGTTTAAAGGGGTTGTAGCAGTCAGCACGCAGATATTTCCGAAAGGCACGCCTGGGCGAGCTTTGGACACTTTGGCCAGGAAAGCACTTTGGGACGTTGGACTGAATTATCGACACGGCTCGGGCCACGGAATCGGTAAGAAACGTACCTAATTGCTCGGTGCTTGGAGCATTTTTTTTTTTTTTTTTTTTTTTTTTTTTGTTCGTCAGCCAGGTGAGAAAATCTTTAAGATCCACAGGTGGAGTTGGATCTCCTAAGATACCTTGAAGGATCCCCGACTTCAAGGTTATGTGGGATTCAAACCCACTAAAAAAAACACCTCCTTTTCTTCCATGTTGGATAATCAGCCTGGAACTGTTTAACACATTACTTCAGGCTGTGTCCTGGGGGCACTTCATCAGTTCTGGATGGCGGGACGGACCAGGTGTTCCCTTCTCTGTCTCTCTCGTTCTAACAATGTCTTCCTTGTCAGGATACTCTCTCCGTACGCTGCCACAAGACTCCAGCTCCTCCCACCTTCCAGCATCTTGCTGACGACAGCTTCTGGTGTTGAAATTTGGGGAGTTAATCCCAGCTCTGCCAGCAGCTGGCTTCTTTCAGCCGCCCATTTGGTGCATTTGAAAATGGTGTGTAGCGCATCATCATCTTCTCTCTTCTGGCAGTGCGGACATGTTGGGACAGTTACCTTGGAGTGCTTGGAGCATTGACAATGATCGAGAGGCAGCCACAAATTACATATCAAATTTGAATATGGAAACATGGAAACAAGCAGCTAGAGCGAGCAGGCGCCAAAGCTAACCGTCCCATGGAGTTTTGGCAGGGTTTTTCTTATTGATGATGAGAACACGTCATGGAGAACCAACAACCGCTCAGCGATCGCTTCTGCCAACGAATAGTTCTTTGCAGAGAACGACAAAGCTGTCGTCATTCGTTTCGAAAAAAGCGCCAAGATGTTACTAAAACACTCTAACAAAGTGCTAGCCATGAATTTTGAAACTGTCGAATCAATAAATTCCAAGCACTAGCAGCCTTATAACTAAACTTTTACTAAAACTACACCTAATTTTCATTAGGAACCAAATTATTATAAATTATAACAGCGTATGAAGGACCATTTCAAACTGGATGACTGTTGGACAACGACCGAAAAATTCACACAAATATTCTTTTGCTTTAGGATGTTTTCTCTACGCTCATGAATCGCCAGTAGGAATATCTTGGAAACCATTTCCAGAAGAGATGGGACTTGTTGCAAACATGTTCCTTACAATCGAGCCAGGATTTTACTCCGAAGAAGAATTTGGAATTCGGATCGAGAACGTTCTCAAAACAATAGATGCGGACACCAAGTACAATTTGAATGAGAGTTTTCTCACGTTCGAGACCGTCACGATGTGTCCGATTCAAACGAAATTACTTGATGTAAATTTATTGACGGAGGCTGAACTGAGAGCCTTGAATCGCTATCACGCCAAAGTCAAAGAAACCTTGACTCCTCCTTTGCTCGAAAGGCATTTGACAGTGGAGATCGACTGGTTGAACACCAACACTAAACCATTTCCTGAAGATAAGGCTGCTGATACAGAAAAAACTCCAGAAGAAGAACCCTGATGAAAAGGTAATGGAATGGACATTCAACCTGCACTTTGATGTCCAAACTTTTGACTTACGAAAAAATAAATCGTCAGATCAAAATTTGAATGGTATCCCTCCAGTGTTCCAGCCTACGTTTTTTCTTCGAATAGTATAGAATTATTTTGGATGATGGATGATTGAAGAGGCAAAGGTTTGGATAATAGAGTATTCTTGTACTTCCCATGTTGCCAAAACAAGAAACATGGAAAAGAGCAGCTGGAGCGAGCACTCGCAGATGCTAACATTTCCATAGAATGTTTTCATATCTTCTCCATGAAATCCTCGTTTCCCTTTTTGGTTTATTATTTCTAATAATAAGCCTATGTGATCGTATCGCAAAAAATTTTTATAACCCCCCCTCAAACTTTGTCACTTTACGTTTCAAGGTGGGTAGAATCCAAATCTGCAATGTCCGTCCGCCGTTCGCCGTCCGGGCCATAAAAGGCCTTAGAATCGGTCTAAAAAACCCGTTCTTTCGCACATAGACTCCATTTGGGGTCTAGTTGGTCCTAACGTCGAACTATTAGAAGTTATGGGCAAATAATCGGCCAAAAAAGAGGTATTTGCTTAAATATGCGTGGGGTGACATTTTCCAAGTTTTTAAATTAAGCTCTGTAGGACAAACCGTTCACTCCCTATGAGAACTTTAGGGTTGGACTTACGAGAAATTAGAAACACGAGTGTGAATCGCAAGAATCCTAATCTCCGTTCAAGTTTTATCTGACCAAAATGCTTGCTGTAGGTACGTGGTAGGTAGCTAGTATCTATGGTTGGTAGGTGGTGATAATGGCAAAGCCGAGTTCTTTGCAGACGAGTGATCTACAAAGACAAATAATAAACCTTTGTGTAATAATTTGCAGCGTTTTATAATTTTTTCGTACACAAAAGTTTTATATATTTAGCAATTTCTTGATAAATAGATCTAGATTAAATAAGAAACAAAATTCCAATATTACCACTTTGGTTCAATCTACCCCGTTACAGACCAGATTTTCCGAAGGCTTTATTATCCAATTCAATAAATATTTAACAAAGCACTATAAATATTATGTAATGTGTATCAATATTAACACGTTCCACGCGGATTGCCTACCAGCAGGCAAAAGTAATTCTCTCGCCAGCGCGGATTGCCTACCAGTAGGCAAACAAAATCCACCCCCTGAATGGCTGACGTTTCGAGCGCTTTCTATATATAGAAAGCGCTCGAAACGTCAGCCGTTCAGGGGGTATGAACTACTGTATAATATATGTTGTATAAACTACTAATTTCGGGCAAAATTTCAACCCGTTTTGTACCTGGAACGCAACCTAGTGGAGAACGGGTATTACTAAACGAAATCACATGGAGAAATCCTGTCGCAAAAATTACCAACTGGTTCAACTAAGAAGAAACAGATGGCAGTAGAGACACCCCGCGCTGTCGGGAAGACCACCCTGTTTGGGAGCTGCGTTGGTGATGAAATCACCGTTTTGGGATCCGCGTGGAAAGTGTTAAACTGTTCTGTACTCCTGCTGTAGTCATTTTCTTGGTTGTTGTGGAGAAGGAAGCAGGGGACGTCCATATACTTTATTCACATTTATTCGGCAAGCGCTTTCAGGGCAAACTATGGCCTTTCATAATTGCAGAGTGAACATAGGCTTGAGAAAGGGGCCATAGTTTGCCCCGGAAGCGCTTGCCGAATAAATGTGAATAAAGTATATTGACGTCCTCTGCTTCCTTCTCCACAACAACCAAGAATATTAAACTACACATAGAACCCCTAGGTGGAATTGGGAGTCAACTGCTTCGTACATTCTGATTCTGAGTAATGTGAAAAAACGAACAAATTGCGAAGTAGATAGTTGTGAATACTGAAATCTTCTTTTCAAGTTCAACCTCCAACGTAGCGTTGTATAATTATTAGGAACGTTGTTTGCTGGCTTGTAAAGTCCTAATATAATCAGAAGCAGCGGAATTTTAGTGTTCGACGTCAATGATCGGATGATAGAGAAATGGATTTTAAATTGGAGCGAATTTGAAATTGGAGGCCTCCAGCCTGCATATTTTTTGTTTATAATTTTTACGAATGAATCTTTGAAATTGAGGGAAAACGAGCAGGGGAGTTTTATGATCTTTTACAGCAGGCTCTTACATGCTGTCTTACACAAAAGCCTAGCTTTAACTATTTTATAATATAATATATTATTCATATTATGAATCAATGATGCTTCTCGTGACTCACTTTTCTTTAACTGCAGATGAATCATGCTAACTGCAAATAGCTCCAAATGCGAACTGCTAACACCTATTACTCATCAACATCAATAGAATTGTGTAAGTTGCAGGTGCAGGAAACCAATTGAAACCTTCAAGGAGAACCAATTGAATAAGCATCGCATCCGCACAAGAGTTTAATGATGGTTTTGTTTCTCAGAAAGTCAGCTTTCTGAACAGTTTACAGCTAGTATGATACATACAAGGTTTGTTCCAAGTTAACTCTTTGAGCAGGGGACGTTGGGGTTGTGTTTCACACAGCTTGTCAAGGTAGACAGTGAGTTTTTATGGGTTACTTAAGGTGACTCTTGTTCCTTGCAGATCGCCTGAACAACCATAAGCTCAATTTGGGAGAAGTTTGATTTGAAACAGCTATCCTTACAGAAATTTACAAATGGAGTTAAAAAAAATGAAAACTAACTTACGGCTTTTGAATGGGTTTCAATGATCCAACAGGCAATAGTGTTCACTACACTCACTCAATCATAACGTTCGAAAACTCTCGACTGAAAAAGTTCTTGTTAGTTCACCAATCGCCCTGGCTCACTTCTTGCGGGACACGACAGTCCAAGATTCACCTTCGGGGTCTTGACTCATAGATTCATCGGCATCCATGTCCGTCGGTGGAGGGGGAGGATCGCGGAGTTTCCTAGGGCGTGGAGGGTCGGAGTCCATCGTTCCAACGCTAGGACGTCCTTCGAGGATGGAGGTGGGGCATTTCATCTGTCTGAGCTGCTCATTCACTTCATCCCTCCGACCTTCGTGCCAACCTACACATAAATTTCATTACCATTATGTTTGATACGTTTATTTTTATCATGTCCTGTTTGGTGGTCTCCCAACTTTCATGTCAAAGAATGCCATCCATTATCCTTATCCTGTAATCAAGCTGGTCCCCAATTCAGGAAAAGAAGAAATTCTGTAAGTATTGACAGAATATTATTGAAAATAGGTTTATATTTATAAGATACGCAGTTCGGTTTAGGTCACACATGAGAATAATAATCAAACTTGGAAGAACAAAAGAATTCAATTTTCAAGGACTGAGTTGTTCTGGCATTCTTCAGTTCCCACAATGGCTGCCCTGAGCGCTGTTCTCTGTATTCCTTTCACCTATCAATCACAGTATTGGATAAGTGGGTTCTGGAATAGGCCTGCTACTTGTTCTCTTCCCAAACTTATTTTCTTATCATTATTGATAAATTGCAATATGGTAGCGTTGATAAGTTTTTAATAATAATAAGGTTGCTACTAGTTGACACCTTATAATGACACACACATTACCATAATATAATTATATTATAATGACAAATAAATCCAAAATTGGCTAAAAGAGAGAGAGAAAAGATGAAGATTAATTACACACAGGTTATTTGAAGAATGAATGAATATGGTTTTGTGAGGGATACATTCTAAACCTTCTTCTGCAAGGGCCCTGTTCAGTTCCCCGAACATTAGCAATCACTAAAGAGAGAGCATCTCTGTCTTCAATGCGGAAAAGGTCCCCTGCTCGCTGGATGCCAGTCCACTCCCGGATGTTCCAGAGCCACACATCTTTCACCGTCCGATACCGCACCTTCTTTCGATTTTCCCCTTCATTATCAGCTGCTGAAGCCGACACTTCTCTCCTCGAAGCATGTGATCAAGATACAAAATCTTCCGGCACTTGACGGCAGTCAGAAGTTGGCGCTCGACCCCAGCACGCTGCAATACCTCTTCATTCGTCATCCTCGCAGTCCAAGTAATCCGAAGCATTCGACGATGGATCCACATCCCGGAAGCCTGAAGGCGGCTTAGAGTATTAATTTTAAACGTCCAGGTCTCGACTCCATAAAGAAGCATGGACCAGACATAGAATTTTACCATCCGCTGCCGCAGTTTGAGGTTCAACTTTTTGTTGCATAGGAGCGCACTCATCTTCCTGAAGCTTGATTTGGCAACTTCTATTCTACATTTGATCTCAAGCTCAGGGTCCAGATCCTCAGTCAGCAAGCTGCCAAGGTACTTGAAGGACGATACCCGCTCAATCAGCGACTGTCCAATAAATAGGCGTGCGTCATTATGTGGCTGACGGCTGAATACCATAAACTTGTTTTTGGTGATGTTGATTCAAGCCCATCCGGGAACTAACGGTGCTCACCTTGCGAAACAGATCCTGGAGTCCATGTAAACTGTTGCAGAGAAGGACAGTGTCATCGGCATAGCATATCGAGCTCAGAACCACCCCATTCACCTCAATCCCCAACACCGAGTCCTCTAGAGCCTCCTTAAATATCATTCTGAACCTGATCAAATCAAACATACTCTATGTATGAAATAGTCAGTTACTATACAATCATGATATTTACCTTTATGCAATTCGAACAAAACTGTGGCCACTTCAGGAGCGGAATTGTCTTGAAGCTCAGTGTCAAAATCAGCATCCAAAATGTCTTCGAGTGTGTCTACCAGGTCGTAGAACTCTCCTTTGGCCAGAACGCCATGAGTGGTCTCTACCATGTTCCTGTAAGAGGGACGTGAATGATTAAGAAGTTAATCAAAATGTGCTCACAATGATTGTATGATCGAGAGCTCAGAAAGCCTTATAATCTCTCAGTGCTAGGGCAGGAATATTTGTAA
This sequence comes from Apolygus lucorum, assembly GCA_009739505.2. Lineage (NCBI taxonomy): Eukaryota > Metazoa > Arthropoda > Insecta > Hemiptera > Miridae > Apolygus > Apolygus lucorum. The sequence continues at coordinate 51,374,854 of CM019168.2, forward strand.
GTTGTTTTTGAATAGTGTATCCCTCAAGATTTCATTGAAGCTTAAATCGACCTCGTCAGCACAAAAATAAAAAAGCCCATTCATGCTGCGTGAATTAATGAGCGATTATTCGAAGAAATCTTTTTTTTTTACACTCTTCAGGGATAGTTTTAGAATGTTCAAAAACGGATTTCAATAAAGAAATCTTCCAAAAAAAGTCCATTCTAAAAATTCTAAGCCCGTTGCAATTTATTTTCCTTGAAAATTTGGTAAAACGAATAATGGGACTGGTGAATGAGGAATTTCACCATGTCGGAATTTCCTGTTTTTGACCCCAAAATAGGATTCAGCACCTCGAAAAACCTCCTACCTACGGCAAACTTTCAGCCCGTACTTCCTAATTTATGAATAAACAAAACAGTCTAGAAAATATGAACGTTTAAAAAACCGGGAGGATGACGTCAACCTGGAATAGTTCATTTACGGCCGCTTGAAGCGCTGAGATCGAAAAAATCTATAGTCCCAAGATGCAACATTTCACAAAACTAGTAAAGTTCGAAATCGAAAACTGAAGAAAAAAATAGAAAAAAGCAAGATGGGGAACATTAGGTTTGTTCGGCTAACGATTCCGAACCAGTTCTGGATGGAACGCGATTCTGAAAGTGGAAGGGATAGAATCAGTTCGGAATCGTTGTTAACCGAACGCCTTTGGAACTCGTTCAGGAATCGATAGCCTGCATTGTAACCTCCTTCAATTTGTCATCTCCTGTTGTCTCCTTCCATTATTTATTAAAATCCGTATTCACAGTTCAGCATTCTCTCGTTTTTCCAATATAGAGAATAAAATTTATTCTATACAATATTTAATTTTAATTTATTGTATTCTCTATTCTGCATTTTCAACTCTTCTTCAACAAACTCTAGTTGTATTAGGGAAGTCAATGTTTTTAAAGAACTTTGTTAAGAGAGAGAAAATCATTAATTTATTGAACATTTTAGGAGTATAAAAGTTGGACAACGACTCCATTAGCTGTCGAAAATGTTTTTAAGAACTAATTTTGATTTTCAGTTTCCTTAGTAGGTAGGTATGTTTAATAAAGTTTAAAGTAGGTATGTTGTAGTTTATGAAGTTCTTGAAGCCTCCATTTAGATTTAACGGGTTTTTTTAAAGTTTAAGATTGAATGATTCAAAATTGTTGTTGTACCTACTAATCTCTCATCCTTTTAAAAAAAAAAATCCCCCTACAAATTTGACCAAACACCCATTTTTCCAATTTTCACTGTCCATGGAAACTTTTCAACCGAATTGAAAGGCGTCAGGACAACGGCTACGGTTCAAGTGTACAAAATATTTAACTTTAAAAAAAATTAGTATGACTTGATAACTCACTTATCACAGATTGATCACAAAATAATAGGAGTCTTCCCCAGGAACAATGTTCTTTTATTAAACAATGAAAAATTTAAAATTTGCCATAGGTAAAACCGTTACGAATGTTTTGAAACATAGTTCGACTCACGATGAGTTACTTCATGCATGAAATGTATTGAGACACTCGAAAAAGCTTGTATGTAATTCAAAGCTCCACTTTTGTTGTCAACAAATCAAATTTTGCCCCATGTCACATAGGTACTAATCACCCCATTTCACGATCAATATTTTGCAGAAGAGAGAGATGATGTGAACTTCCTTGAACCACTATCCAAATAAAAGGACACAGTGGAGTAATTATTGCGAATTTGTGAAAAAAGAAAGACCTAATCAAAAATGGCTTCTGTTAGAACGTAATTTCCAAGAATTTCGAAATTTTCACAACAAAGGTGAAAACGTTTAAGCATATTGATTAACAAATTGCCCGAATATGGACCAACAAATTTACGCGCTATGTACTTCAAGTAGGAGGAATAACAAAAGCAAATTATTTCACAGCGGTTTATTAGGATAAACATATGAAAATACGATCTTAAAAAATCCACAATAGAAATATCTCCAAGGTCGGCATCATGAACGTTACTGTCTCTTCAAGATAATACTTATAAAAAATCATGCCTCCAGGTACCTACCTACTGAATTTGAGATGGTACAACTCCCGAAACTTTGGTTTTATGATGCCTTGTTCCGATGCCCACAGCATCAAATATAAAATACCAAAACACGATGCTCAGCCTCCTAGGCCTTCGTCTCGTTCCAATAACAAACGCAAATTATTTCACAACGGTTTATTAGGTAAGGATTTTCATAAACATAAGCATAAACATTTTCATAAAAACAAGGAATTTCATAAACGGACTTAGCTATACCATTGGGGAATCTGCCCCTTGTTCCTGCTCACTACGAAGTGTTCGATGATCATGTTCATTTAGAAGAGGCACAGTATTCTTTAAAAAGTTCTTATTTTTTGGATGGTCACGAAGAAGAAAACATATTGTTTAGTAATGCATGCATTCCAGGGGACGTCCCATTGGATAAGCATTAGATCAGTTAAACCAGTTGGTAAGCGATAAAACTGTTTCACTCGATGTAATTTATTCATTACTTTAGGCAAGAAATACTGACCCCCCCCCCCCACCATTATCCACCTTAACATTTCTAGCGGCATGGGAGCCTCGAATCTGAAGAGCATTTTAAAATCCATGATCTACGATACCCAACATGCGAATTCGAGTTACCCCCCCCCCCCCCCCCCCCCCCCAACGCCAACAATGGTGCCAGTCTGGCACCAAAGCGGAAATACGTCGTAACATTGAACTTTCATAGTTAGTTTTGGTAGGCAGTCCGTCGAAGTTCACATCCGTATTCAAGGTGAAACACAAAAAAAAAACCATGAAATAAGCGGTTTATGGCATCATGGCACCATGGTGGCACCACTATTAGTTCCATGGTGGTACAGAGAATAATCCATGAAAATTCGGAGGTATAATGAGAATTTTTCCTCAATTTCAAAGCTTGGGTACAATTGGTAAGTAGTAAAGGAACCAAAATATTGAAAAATCGGATATTTTGTGAATATTATCCCCCCACTCACCCCCTCCCCTTGCGAATTTTGGTACTCTGGTAAAATCATGTACAACTCGGAAGTTATTTGAGTCAAACAAAAAAAGAAACACGCAAATCGGTTGGAAATTGAGGCCTGGGCAGAGTTTACAAGATTACGCATGCAAACGCACGTTTTTTAAGCATTAACCCCCCCTTTCCCCCTCTTAAAAAGCAAAATCCAAAATTCCGGCGCCGTAGTGCACAACTAGATAGTATTACGCGTCAAACGAAAAAAGAACCACGAAAATCGTTTGAGAACTAAGGCCTGGGCAGAGTACACAAGATTATGCCCAAAAACGCACGTTTTTCGAGCATTAACCCCCCCTTTCCCCCCCTTAAAAGGCAAAATTCGAAATTCCGGCGACGTAGTGCACAACTAGATAGTTTTCCGCGACGAACAAAAAAAGAACCGGGAAAATCGGTTGAGAACTAAGGCCTGTGCAGAGTACACAAGATTTTGTTACACACACACATACACATATACACACACACATACACACACACACCCACACACACACACAGACATACACCTATGGTTTTTTCGCGGATTTGGATTCAGAATGGTCTAAAACGGATTACTGTGTGGTTATTTTTTTTTTCTGTTGAGTGTTGTCTTCCTTCACCCCAGATCGATCGCATAAGGACGCCCAAGTCTTACTGTGGGACGTCCTAAAAACAATTTAATTTATCATCCGATTCCGAGACTTCATGAGAATCGTCAAAAGGAGTAGGATTAGGATTACCAGAAACCCCCAGATGACAGACCACAGGAGACTACGATAAAATAAACAAATAATTGATGATAAGCGAAACGATAAGACTATCTGATAAGCGTAATATCTAGTGCGCATGTGCGGAACTGTTGGTCCCGAGAAAATCTCAGAACTGGTAGAACTGATTCTGGACGGTTCTGGAATCCAGAATCTGGATGCCTAACCGAACAGCGGACTGACAGTTCCGAACCAGTTCTGGGCCTAATCGAACGCCCCAAAGGAGGTCAGAACCGTCCCGAACCGTTAGCCGAACAAACCTATAAGGTTTCCCCTGTTTTTGTTTGATAACTTTCCTCTTAGAGAACACGATTACGTCGTACCATCATGCAACACTGGAAGGAGACGGCGATCCAAACAGCCAATCAGCGAGCGTTCCTGCTTCACGTTGAAGAGGTCCGCTTTCCCGGTTATTTTTTGAAATCATAAATTTTTATTGTCTCCCAAAAGTAACAGGAGACTTATTTTCCGAAATCAACCCGATTTCCATCTATCCCACACCATTAACTATTCAGGAAAAATGCAAACAGAATTCGGTGAAATTCCTCATTGCGTAAAACAGATACCTGAATGCAATTTCGTGATGTGTTGAAGTATCACATTGAATTATTATTACAGTCCTTTTTTTTTTAAAGAAGTCTCAACGTGAATCTACATTCGTTCACATCTCGTTCATTAAGATAGAATATTTGCCTCCCAAAGCTAGTTCTCCCAAAATGAGTTATTATATCTTATTGGATAACTCTAAAGGTTGTTGAGACATTTTTCTGCAGTATCAACTATTTTATCGGCTTACATAGCTAAAATGCAGTATGTAAGTCAAATTACTAGGTAAGCAAGAATTCATAAAGCAAATTAACCAGCGACTAGACGCGTTTGGGAAATACTGCTATCGAGCACCGTGGGACAGTGTAGAAGGTAAATAGTGAAGTATCTATGCAGGAAACAACGAAAACTGGTCTTCAATGTCGTCAGTAATGAGGTATTTCGGTGGATCGGAAATTCAGGTCTTTGACCTCAAATTTGGATTCAGCACCCTTGAAAACTTTTATGTACTCCAACTTTTAGCCCAATGATACTATAACATGTGGTAGAAAAATGAATTGAAGAGATCACACGTTTTAAAAAAAGGCGGGCCTCTATGAACGCACACACACCATGCCACGCGCGTATGTGAGTAGTATTTTGTAGTATCCAAGAGATTCTCATTTCAGATAGCGTTACTTTATGGTTCAACTGTTAGCGTTACCTACGTCAGCTGTCTGTAATCGGTTGTTTTCTGTTCGCTTCGTTTGTGGTTTCGACTTATCATATTTTCAGCTAGTGTATCGCCCATGATGTCTTTTCTTTCTTTCGTTTTAAATATGATGGAAAAGAAGAGGAAGATCAACGTTCTGGAGCCTCAATTTGAACCTGCTACCAGTGAGAACATTCCAATCTCTTCTCTGTGCATGGATACTTTTTTCAAAGACAATTTTGGCTACCTACGTCACGATTGGCTAGCTACATCACATAATATGTGAATTTGAACATTATTCAAGATTTGAACATAGGTTGAAGATTTGAATATTATTCAAATCTTCAACCTTCCTTAGCTTCTCTGATTTTTAAAAAACATTTTCTCGACGAACAGACCCGATTAGGTTATTCCGTTATTCCTGAGCCATGCTCTTTTGAAATTTTTTTTTTTTAAATTGACTGAAATACCTACCCTATTGTATAGAACTATCGAATTTTGAGAATGCATCAGATCAACACATTACTGACCTAAGCTAGGTAGACCTCTTCTGTAGTCAGCTGCACTGAGGTCACAACTTTGACGCTGAGTTTTGATAAGACTCTGTAACTTCTACCAAGTATAAACCAATTTATGGCGGTAGGTTCCAAGTCAACTACATAATCTTAAGGTTACCTAACTTGTAGGGTTGAAGGTATGACGTCTGACGTACCTGAGCTTGTGAGACACGGTGTTGGGGTCGCCGCCCATCCCGTGCTCTATGCAGAGCTTCAGGCTCGTCCAGTTGTTGAACACCACTTCGATCACTCGTAGAAATTCGCACATATCGAAGCAAATTATATGGTACGAGCAAAGTTATTTGACAATCACTAGAACTGAATAGGAACTAATGTTTTTTCCCGAGCCCAAGTACGTTGTGAACACTGATCACATCATCGAATTTTTCCAGATATCGACGCACAAAATGAACTATTCATTGCCTGGCACATGAGATTTATATAAAAATCTTAGTTTAGAGTAGGAGATAAACGCGTTGAATTAGAGAAAATGTAATAAAACGCATTGCAGAAACTTCTGCCAGAAAGCAACCACATGGCGCACAACAAAACAATGATAAGGACCAATATCAAATTCACTGATAATAGCCTGTTGTTGTTGTTATTCACTTGTACGCCTCGGGAAAATACACCATGTAGACATTAGAGGCGCCTTCGAGCTTCAACTATACATTTTGCACAACTGAAATGTGAGCGGGAAAGCATCACCAGTGATATTAGGCGTTGAGCAATGTTGGTTGAAACGGGGAAACTCTTGAACTACTTGATAAAACATGATTTTTCCGAGGCCGGTGTTTCGTCCCAATCATTGAACTTCCTGACGACTGAATGGAGAGTTCTAAAAAAAGTTCAATTAGGTACGTGACAAACTACGAGTACATTTATTAGAGTTAAGTATCCAACGCATTACTTGAACAGAATATCAATAAAACAGTAATTAATATCAGGCTGAACGTCCATATTATTTTATGTAGGTCTTCATGAAGTAAAAATATAAATTTAATAATCAACTAAGTTCAATAAATGGGACAAAACGTCCCGAAGTGAATCGTCATTAATAGAACAACCTTCAAAATCATGTTCCATTGTTTTAAAACTGAGTGGTCGATAGAGAATGAAAAACGTCTGCCAAGTGGGTGTGGCACATAGCTTCCTCGTATCCATAACCCGATTATATAGATGATCCGATGCATAGTAGTTAATCTCAAAACACCAATTTCTAAGTACCTTCCCCTACCCTCTAGGGGACCATCTACACGCTAATCTGGACAATCCTAGAAAATTCCATCAAATTCGGATGGAAAATTAAGTGAGTAGATGTACTAGTATGTGATTGGATGTACTAGTATGTGACTGGATGTACTAGTATGACATACTATGACATACTAGTACATTGTACTAGTATGTGATTGGATCAAAAAAATACTTAGCCTTGGCTGGGATTCGAACCCGCGACCCCTGGGGGACAGTTGAAGTTACGGCTGTTACAAGTAATTCACGTTTGCGCATGCGCAGTCGCTTCTATCAGTCCGGGGATGATGATTTTCATAGGGGACTATCTACAACCTAATCCACATAATCCCTGAAAATTTCATCGAAATCAGGTGGAAAATGTGGAAGTTATGGCCGTTACAAGGGAATTCACGTTTGCGCATGCCCAGTGGCTACTATCAGTCCGAAGGTGATGATTTTCATAGGGGACCATCTAAATACTAGTCTGTAACATTCCTGAAATTTTCATTGAAATCGGATGGAAAATGTGGAAGTTATAGCCGTTACAAGGAATTCGCGCATGCGCAGTCGCTCCTATCAGTCCGGGGATGATGATTTTCGTAGGGGACTGTCTACAATCCCTGACAATTTTATCGAAATCGGACAATAACTTCGTATAGTTATGCGCGTTACAAGGAATTCATGACAGACACACAGACAGACAGACACACAGACATGGAACCAAAATTGTTCAGAAAGTTCTAAAACGCAAAACGCGAGTGAAAATTTTGATTTTGGAGAACTTTTTTTTTTCATCCTTGAAAAGTGAAAACAAAGCTTCCGCTACCTTGGTAGACTCGGAAGCAATAACCAACTAGGTTAGTGTTGATAAATAAATGTTAGTAGCTGCTATTGCTTCCGAGTCTACCAAGGTAGCGGAAGCTTTGTTTTCACTTTTCAAGGACGAAAAAAAAAAGTTCTCCAAAATCAAAATTTTCACTCGCGTTTTGCGTTTTAGACCTTTCTGAACAATTTTGGTTCCGTGTCTGTGTGTCTGTGTGTCCGTGTGTCTGTGTGTCTGTCATGAATTCCTTGTAACGCGCATAACTATACGAAGTTATTGTCCGATTTCGATGAAATTTTCAGGGATTGTGCGGGTTGGTGTGTAGACGGTCCCCTATGAAAATCATCATCCTCGGACTGACAGAAGCGACTGCGCATGCGCAAACGTGAATTCCTTGTAACGGCCATAACTTCTACATTTTTCATCCGATTTCGATGAAATTTTCAGGGATTGTGCGGGTTGGTGTGTAGACGGTCCCCTATGAAAATCATCACCCCCGGATTCATAGTAGCCGATGCGCATGCGCGAACGTGAATTGCTTGTAACAAACATAACTTCCACAATTTCTACCCGATTTCGATGACATTTTCAGGGATTACGCGGATTAGGTTGTAGATGGTCCCCAATGAAAATCAAGGCCTTAAAATTTACAGTAGCCTCTGCGCATGCGCAAACGTAAAATCCTTGTAACAGCTGTAACAGTGGCGTGTGAGGTAAGGATCTCAAACCCCATTCAACCATCCCCTTGATAGGTCAGTCAGCAATGCTATGAATTCCCATTCAGAAGTCCCAGGTTCGAATCCTAGTCAAGCTAAAAATTTTTTGATCTAATCACTACCGCACTTACATTTTTCGTCCGAATTTGATGAAATTTTCTAGGATTGTCCAGATTAGCGTGTAGAAGGTCCCCTATGAGGGTAGTGAAAGGTACTTAGAGATTGGTGTTTTCAGATTAACTACTATGCATCGGATCATCTATATAATCGGGTTATGGATACGAGGAAGCTATGTGCCACACCCACTTGGCAGACGTTTTAATAATTGTAACTGCGAGCTCATTTGTTGGATAAATACACTACTTTTATCTTGAGGACTAATCATTATTGTCAGTATTGGTACTACCTACTAACATTAGGAAATTTACGAGTTGTAAGAGGTATTGATGTTGAATAAATTTATATCGTCCCATGTTTCTGTTCATGAAACCCAATTTTCAATACCTTCCTACCTAAAAATGAAAAACGTCAAGCATTTATTCACTTTCCTTTGTTTAACGCAAACCTACGTGATTGATTCTCCATTTGAGAATGTACCTACCTTGCATTTCTCCTACTGATGAGTGTTTTGGAGATTCACTGTCATGTTTCAAACATTTTTATCCGAGTATAAACAAGGACTTCTCATAAGGGGACTTCTCTATTAGAATGAAATGAAACTGAATGAAACTCAATGTTGGGATAATAATAAATTCCCAAATATGGTGTGTGTTTGGGAATTTATTATTTATTTCTTCTCTATGGAACTTTCTATTCCCTTCTCTCGACCATCAACCTTCACCCATCATGTCTGAAATAAGACTTTGTGCTTCATCATAATTTCAATACAGTATTTAATTAGAATCTTGTATAGGGTCAGTGATTAATCCAACAAGGATTTACCTAAGGTACGTATGGTCTAGATTATAAATAATATTTATAAGTATATATAAATAAGTATATTATACTTATTTCGGTTAGGGTAGTCCTATGAAATATTAATATGTATATATCCTATTCTTTACTCGTATTCTACACTTCAGTTATAATATAACTGTAGAATATTATTTTACTCGTTCTTCTAAATTTCGTATTCTACAGCTTCAGGGTCTATGAAGGTAGTGGAAATAATATTGCTCCCAAGATCTAAGGATGACGAAGCATTTTCTCCACAATCAAAATTTCTATTTGCATTTCACGTTTTTAGACTTTCCTGAACCATTCTGATTTCATGTGCACGTGTTTTTGTTGGCAACAACCAAATGAATTTTGTCATAGTGAAGTAAAAGGTGATCGGGTCTTGTACAGCGATTTTTCGAGAGTTTCTTCACAAATAAACTCGGTAAATAAGGGTTTTAACTTCTTTTTTTACTTGGTTACTTGGCGTTATTTGGCGACTCCGTAACGTTTGTCCTCGTCGTGGACTCCACGACCGCTTCAGCTGCTGGCCGTCGTTCGTTCCAAGAAATCCCGCGAGATGGCATCGTGTTCCGTCCCCAACAGTGTAGCAGAATAACTGTTGACTCTTTTACTTCGAAATAAACCCGAAATCTTCATTCCTTGCTAAGAAAAAGCAAATACTATTTTTTGTTTAAACAAATACTATTTTTCAAGTGATAAATTGCAACAGCTTACAACTTCAAACTCGTAAGGGAACAGAATTAGTCGAAATCATGAGACCTTTCCCAGATTGGTTCCCGATCCTAGTCAACGTCAATGGTCGACCCGGTTGGTGTAATTGTCAGAAATTGGTAACTCTGGCCTCTCTTCATTACGAATAAATCTTTCGCCTTTTACTAAAGATTTCCGTGGAGAGGGGCCTTCTAATGAGTCTTATCTAATTTCTTGACTGAGCCCTGCCGTAAGGCGGGGACACAAAAGTTCATAGTAATGGTTTACAATAGATAATACTTTTGTAATAAGTACTTATTAAGTAAAAGTTAATTGTCGCGAATATCGGTTTACCTTATATTTCGTTTACCCAATATTGTCGTTCTTTGATGTTAACGCTAATTTAGTCCAACAACAAGTTAACTCGTAAGAGGGGGTAGAGATGGGCTAAACGGTTCACCAAGAAGAACGGCTCTTTCGAGCTCGCATTTATTGTAGAGATGAAACTATGATGAAAAACGCTGCAATTTGTTACACAACGGTTCATTTTAGTTCTGCCAGAAAATTTTTATTCGATTATTGGATTCTACACTACCTTGAATCGTAAACCAGCAAATTTTGAGGGCGGGAGGGAATAATTTTTCTGTTGCTCGATTCCAATGGTTCATTATTGAAAATAATAACCCAAAAAGCGCTGTTGTTCAATAAAGATGCTCAATAAATCCTTTAAAAAAAATGAACGAAAAACAATGAATTAGTAAGACATCGAACACGATTAAAGCAATGAATAACTAAGACTTAAAATACAGTTTTTTGGTAAAACATTTATTTATTTATATGAAATCTGCATTTTTAATGCCTTTAATGACAAAACCACAATTAACCAGTTGGTAAGCGAAAAAACTGTTCACTCGATGTAATTTAGGCAAAAAATAGTGATCCCCCCCACCATTATCCAACATATTATTTCTAGCGGCGTGGGAGCCTCGAAATCGAAGAGCATTTTAAAAACCATGATCTACGACACCCAACAAGCGATTTCGAGATCAACCCCCCCCCCCCCCTCCCTTTGGTGTTCATGGTGTTCTGGCACCACTATTACTTCCATGGTGAGACAGAGAATAATTCATGAAAATCCGGAGGTATAATGAGAATTTTTCCTCAATTTCAGAACTTGGATACCATTAGTAAGCTATAAAGGAACCGAAATATTGAAAAATCGGATATTTTGTGAATATTATCCCCCCACTCACCCCCTCCTCTTGCGAATTTTGATACTCTGGTGAAATTCACACTCAAAACGGTTGGTGAAATCGAACACTCAAAACGGTTGGTGAAATCGAACACTCAAAACGGTTGGAATTCGAGGCCTGGGCAGATTTTACAGGATTATGCCCGCAAACGCACGTTTTTCTGAGCATTAATCCCCCCTTTCCCCCCTTAAAATTCAAAATTCGAAACTCTGGCGACGTAGTGCACAACTAGATAGTTTTCCGCGTCGAACAAAAGAAGAACCACGGAAATCGGTTGAGAACTGAGGCCTGTGCAGACGACACAAAATTTTGTTACACAAACACATACACACAGACATTCACCTATGGTTTGTTTCGCGGATTTGGATTCAGAATGGTCTAAAACGGATTAGTGTGTGGTTATTTTATTTTCTGTTGAGTGTTGTCCTCCTTCACCCCAGATCGATCGCATAAGGACGCCCAAGTCTTGCTGTGGGACGTCCTAAAAAAACAACAAAACAAATTTCTTAGTAGGTATAACATTTTCATAATCAGAAAGTGGGCCACAGAAAACACTGGAAAAATACGGTAAAGTTTGCGACCGAAAATACAATAATGCATAAGTGGTGGTACGATACAATTCTGCAAAATTGTGTTATTTGATTGATTTATATGGTATTTTCCCTCTGAATCATTGTATGGGTTGGCAACAGTGAGCTGAAGAAAAGGAAGTCCGAATTTTCCTGAACTCTACCGGTCTCAAAAGAACCGAAGATGGAAGAGCCGCCGTTCATTTGTTTTGACTGGATCTCTAAAGATCTAAAGATCGAAGAACCGAAATTCATTTATCATTTTTACTGGTTGGAAAGAGTTTTTGCCTCGGACAGACGGATAACTAAAATTGCCAAAAAGCTCTGGAATGCATAAAACCGTGTTACGAAATCCTCCCTTTAACGTCTAGTTGCATAATGTGGGTAAACATTTTGATTTTGTGGAACTCAAATTTTGCTTCCAAGTCTAGCAAGGTAGCGGAAGCATTGTTTCAGGCCTCCATGATGCCATGCCTGTCTGTTATGAAATCCTTGTAACGGCCATAACTATACGAAGTTGTAATACCTAGTTTTCCTAGCGATGGCCGATGGGTTATCTTTGAAATGAAAACTGATATTACAAAGACCTTGCGCTTATGGACTAGTATGTTCTCTAGTGCACTTACCGTGTTTCGGATCAATGGGTAGCAGTTGGTAGCGGAAGGCGTTGATGTTCGTTGACTAGGTGAGTCCCTTTGGAAACACCGAAAAACAATATTCTTCGTCTGAAGTTTACCAGGTAAGTATAATTTGACTCTTTATTGCGTTATTGTGTAAAATTTGCTTGGTTGATCAACATTAATTCTTTTCCTTTGTTTCAGGTTCTTCAAGACTCAGGTAAGTGAATTTACGTTCTGCAATCTACAAGTGACTCTACTTTTACTTCGATCAAGGTAAGTTATTCAGGTAAGTATTTTATTAATAGACGTAATTTCTGATCCTATTACGCTCCAGGAAACTGCTCAGGTAAGTATTCAAAAGTCAGAACTCCAGTTCAGGAACAAAAGGTAAAAATCTCTATTTAAACGAAAAATACTTTGAACAATCAATAAATGGCATAAAAACGGCTTAATCTCAATGACTTTAACTTCAGAATTATCAAGGTAAGTAATAAAGATAGGTCCCTGATGGGGTTAACCTATACCTGTCCACGTGGTGGGTTGTTACCAAACACCACGAGATCGAGAACAAGAACACGGTGTTACGAAACACCACGAGATCGATAACATCAACTAAAAGTCCCTTTTGGACATCAAAATACAAGAAAATTTATACCTAGGAGGAACTCCAAAGCAACAATTAATACAAAATGAAATTAGTTTACCGGTTTTGACTATTATGAGAGAGAGAGTTCGTGGGGATGGTCCAGGTGGAAATGCGGCGGTCGTCCAGAATCTTCGTGGAGTACTTGGGAGGGCGCAATCGTACACCAATGTATCCAGGCTCGAGGATCTGGTTGCGGGTTATCAAAATGTGACTCTAATTGACTTCACTGTCATAAAAACTTGTTCTTTCACTATTCCTGCTGCCTCACAGCTTGCTAACACTTGTACATACTTCTGGGTGAGCGCTCGATCAAGACACGACTAAGGTCTTCAAGATGGCGTTGCCCTCAGCCGTGTCCCCCCCTATGCGACCTTCCCCCACCTGGCTATTCTTTTGCACTGGCCTGGATGGTGCTGCCGCCTGGTAGTGGCCGCGGTCCCTCCGCTTCCATGTGATCCTCTGTGCATGGAAGGCTTCTCTTCAGGATCAACTTGGGTATGGATCTGGTGGAGCTCTGTGGTGATGGATCACCACACTCCTCCCTTCTCAAGAGGCCGATGTCCTCATCGGCTTTCTTCCGTCCCTCCGGGGTCACTGGGGGCAGAGGCAGCGGCAGGTTGGGACGCGATTCTATCAGCGCCTGCTCATAACGCCATCGGCGGCATCCTGTACAATCTGCAGGTCTGGCCTTTCGGTGTTCCCGGAGTTTGCATGGCATCGGGTGATCTGGATGGCCCATCGGAAACTTCTTGCACCTCGTCACTAGTCGGTTCCAGAAAGTCTTACAGCTTTGGCAGCGAAATCTGGTTATTACCCTGTCTGGCTTTCCGCAGATGGGGCAATCGCTCAAAACGAGCCTCGGCGTCAAGTCCATCGCGCTGGTCTGGTCCTTCTGTGATATTGGTGAGAACGGTGGGGCGGTATCCTCTTTGGGTCCCAAGCCCTTTTCCTCGTCCTCGCAATCCATTTCCGACTCCTTTCCTGAGAGCTCGGGTGTCGACGTCTGGTGTGTCAGTGGCAACGGCTTTCCGATCGGGTGGGATTCGCCCTCCGTCCAGGTGTCGTCTCCATCCTCCTCTGCGCCCAGCCTCTCCCGCAACGTCTGCATTTGGTGTCTGAGTATGGCGACTTCCCTTATGACGGCTGGTGGAGGCTGAGACTCTGACAAGGTTGTGGTTCGTAGACAGTCCGCCAGCTGGGTTATGCAATTCATGACGATTGCCAGCTGTCGCGGCTTCCCCTCGAGCAGTCCGACAGTCCCTCCGATGACGATCATCGCTTCCACAGTTCCATCTCGGTCTTCGGCTCCTCCCTCCAGTTGTCCTATCACCCTATCTACTCCGGTCGCAGTCATGGCAGCCTAGTCAGTTCCTCCTGCAACAGAATATGGCCATAGTCACCACTTTTGTCAAACTCTTTTGAAACTCGCATCCTTTCCTCTCATCCTCAGGTTGTCCCTAGACTTCCTACTCTCCCAACGACCTCCCTCGGGCAACAAGATCCCGTCGGACAATGGCGGCCGCCCGAGCCCAGAGTTCTCCCCATCTCGGCCCGAATTGGTCCGACCAACGTCGTGGCTCCCCTCCCTCTCAACATGGGTCAAAGGTATTCCGGATAAACATCTCCAGGTAAGTTTCTTTTAACTTTTAATCATTTATTGTTTACAATTTACATATTTACTCTTTACTAATTTATACATGTATTTTTCTCTTCTTGTAATTAACTTTTGTTTTATTTATTTACAGGTACATGCAGGACTTGGACCTACTCCGCTCTATGGCACATCCGCACACGGCCCAGGTAAGGTATCCGGTGCGGCTGGTACTCTGGCTCAACCGGCTGGGATGAGGCCTGGGGGTCGCTGGTCTCAGCTTCGGCTTGACTCGCCTCCCCTGGCGTCGTTCCTCTTGGTCGTCGTACAGTTGAGTCGGCATCCATGTCGGAAGTCCCTTCAGTGTCCTTCTCGTCCGTCCTCTCCTCGGGGACCATTTCTTCGGGTGTGACTGGGGTACTGGTTACGCCAGTCACCGGATCGGCGGTTGTGGCCTCCAACCGGCACAGGTGAAAACGTGTCACCAACTCCGGCGAGTCCTCCACTCCACCGTCCGCGTTCCTCCGCGTCTTCATTTTCGTTCGCGGCCCATTCCAGAAACTCCAGAAGGCCTTTCCCCTGTCAGGCGGGGCTGCCACTGGTCTTGCGCCACCTCCAGGTCCATTGTGGGATCCAGGGTGACGCCGTTGCTGGCTGATTCCCCGCCCACGCAGGCGCCAAGCCCGTTGCAGTCGCTTCCGGGCCAGTCTTGAGATTCGCCGCAACACTCTCACCAATCGAGTGATAGCGGTCGATGGGACAGCAACCGTCCCGCGTCTGGTCGCATCTCTTGTGGTCTCGTCATTTGTGGCTTCGCTTGCTGGAACCTCGTGGACCGACTCTGCCACAGGTTCCTGCTCCGCCTGAGATCCGGAACATGGTCGTTCGGTCGCAGGTGGTATTTCCTCGCCCTTGTTTCCTTGAGAAACCGGTGAGGTGAGCTCGTGGTTTGCTGGCCCATCCATCAGCTGCTGGTCCTCCTCCCGCAGCTCCACAAGCTGTGCCTGTGTGAAGTCAACCAAACAAGCGACTTGATGGTACTCTTGCTGCTGCAGCTCGTCGGGATCTGCAGCCCTTCCTTCTTCCTTGTCCGGAAGTCGTCCACTATCATCTGTGTGAGTGAGCTCCTCGTCCGTTAGGGGGTGCTCGTTTTCAGGCTCCCTGGGGATTTCCAAGGGACAATCCTTCGGTACATTTGGCTTCTGCTGGACATCGTCCATTTGGTCTTTCCTTTTCTCTACTCGCCGACCCGCCGATAGCCGCTCCAGGCTTTTCACGGTGCTGGGGTCTCGGATCAGGGTTCCGATGGTCAAACGTTCGCCAGTCTGAGGGTGGTCCATTTCCGCAGCCCCTATGTCGGTTCGGATCCTGATGGGGAACTTCTCCAAGAGGTCCAACCCCAAAAGACTGAGTCCAGAGTCTGGCCGGTCGAACACGAAGAAGTCATGCATAGTAGTGACCGGTCCGATCGTCACTGGAGTCGTCTGTACTCCTCGGAGTAACATCCTCTGTCCGTCAGCTCCCCACAATTCCTCTGTGGTCGGTTGGATCTCCACCCCGGGAATAGGCTCGGAAAGCGCCGAAACCGTGGCTCCAGTATCCAGCACCATTTTGCGATTGGTGTTTCCCAGTCGGACGGGAACGTATATCACCGGCCTTATGGTAAGTTTAGCAGTTGTCTGGAAGGCGACCAATTCGTCGTCTCGCTTCTCCTTTTCAGGTTCACTTGGTGTTGGTGCGGCAATGGCCGCTGTTGTCGCTGAAGTGGGCACCGGAAATGGGAATCTGGCCATTATCTGCTCCCTCCTGGCACACTCGGCCTCATAGTGGTCCTTGGAGCCGCAGAAATCGCACAAGTAGTCCGCGACAACCATCGTGGGACAATACGCAGTGTAATGGCCCCACTGACCGCAATAGTGGCAGAAAGGACGCAGCTTTGGGGGAGCCGGTTCCCTTGGAGGGAATCTCCTTCGGGACCCTTCTCCCTGCATGGGTGTCGATGGCGGCGTTCGAACTCCGCTAGGACCACTGCGGTTTGGGCACCTAGCCGCGAAGTGTCCCACCTCTCCGCATCCGTAGCATTTTCGGGGCTCTTGATTCAATATTCCGGCCACGTCCCACCTGAGCTCAGGTTCACGATCCTCGCAGGCAGTCTCCTCCCACTCCTCGGCCCGCTCGACGGCCTCCTCCAGAGTCTCGGTGGTTCCTCCTCGCAAGAACAAACTGATATCCTTGTCCACCCCCCGGATGAACGCTCGCAGAGTTTTCTGCTGGATCCACGCCCGTCTTCGTGCTGGAGGAAGGTTTTCCTCCGCTTCTACAGCGCACGATGCCAGGTTCAACAGTCGCTCCGCATATTTTCGAAGAGGTTCTCCCACCTGTCTCTTTGTTGTCCACAGCTTGACATTTGCTTGTTCGGGGTTTTCCTTTCCATACCAGCGGAGAATTTCCGCCTTTAAGCGGTCATAGGGTTGTTCACCCGTCGCTTCAATCAGGAACCGCTTTACCCCTCCTTTCAGTCGCGCCCTCAGGAACTGTACCTTCTGCACCTGTGTCAGTGTAGTAGTGGCTTGTTCCACCTCCGAGAAGAATTGTTGTGCGGAAATGCATCCGGATTCATCGGGGTTCCACACGTCCACTTCCATGAACAGCGACCTCGGGAGTCCGGTACCCTGCTCTTCGGGTTTCGGAACTCCTCGCTGTGTGGCGAAAAAGTGTCCCATCTGCGCCATCGCGGAGGTGACAGCGTCCATCATCTCCCGTCCAATTTCCGCGTCGTCTGCTCCTTCAGCCATCTCGGAGTTCAGGTGTGAAAATATTTATACAAAAAAAAAGAATGGTAAAAGTTTTCACTTTCGTCACTATCGGTTGTTATTTTTCAAGGTAGGTAACTGCGCGAGAACAGGTGTTTCGCGAGAGTTCACGGATTCGGAACAGTGGTTCGGAACCGATAACAGAACGTTGGGTGGCTGTTCCGATCCAAGAACGAGTTTCTGTACAGGTACTTCGAACCGTTCCCTTGACTCGGGAACAACGGTTCTCGGAACGTGTTGACGTTACGGAACCCGCTGGCTCGAAACTTGATGTTACGGATCGTCGACCCGAAACCCGATGACCCGCCCGAGAGTCGTTCCGATACGGTTCGTATCCAGAACTCAGAACCAACGAGAAAATCGACCCGGATCGTCCGATCAGAGAGGACCCGGAACGCAGCGGTCCGCCCAAGATTTACACGGGAGAACGTCGCTAGGACAACCTGATATCTCGCTAGTTCGCTCACACTCCTGTTCCTCTGCTCACGAGTGGTTTTATGTCTACGGCCGTATTCTTTGTTTTTACAGAAAAACAATGTCCTACGCTCGTAATTTTCTTTGTCAATGTTCAACAAAATAAATTCTGAATAAACAATTCAATTGATATTCCTATAACACTTCTGATCAGTCTCCTGGGCAATTTTTCTACTAGTCAGCGCAAGGCGAACTGAAGGTTCGTGATAGTTTGGTACCTATCAAAATCCCACCGCTGCCACCAATTTGTAATACCTAGTTTTCCTAGCGATGGCCGATGGGTTATCTTTGAAATGAAAACTGATATTACAAAGACCTTGCGCTTATGGACTAGTATGTTCTCTAGTGCACTTACCGTGTTTCGGATCAATGGGTAGCAGTTGGTAGCGGAAGGCGTTGATGTTCGTTGACTAGGTGAGTCCCTTTGGAAACACCGAAAAACAATATTCTTCGTCTGAAGTTTACCAGGTAAGTATAATTTGACTCTTTATTGCGTTATTGTGTAAAATTTGCTTGGTTGATCAACATTAATTCTTTTCCTTTGTTTCAGGTTCTTCAAGACTCAGGTAAGTGAATTTACGTTCTGCAATCTACAAGTGACTCTACTTTTACTTCGATCAAGGTAAGTTATTCAGGTAAGTATTTTATTAATAGACGTAATTTCTGATCCTATTACGCTCCAGGAAACTGCTCAGGTAAGTATTCAAAAGTCAGAACTCCAGTTCAGGAACAAAAGGTAAAAAATCTCTATTTAAACGAAAAATACTTTGAACAATCAATAAATGGCATAAAAACGGCTTAATCTCAATGACTTTAACTTCAGAATTATCAAGGTAAGTAATAAAGATAGGTCCCTGATGGGGTTAACCTATACCTGTCCACGTGGTGGGTTGTTACCAAACACCACGAGATCGAGAACAAGAACACGGTGTTACGAAACACCACGAGATCGATAACATCAACTAAAAGTCCCTTTTGGACATCAAAATACAAGAAAATTTATACCTAGGAGGAACTCCAAAGCAACAATTAATACAAAATGAAATTAGTTTACCGGTTTTGACTATTATGAGAGAGAGAGTTCGTGGGGATGGTCCAGGTGGAAATGCGGCGGTCTTCCAGAATCTTCGTGGAGTACTTGGGAGGGCGCAATCGTACACCAATGTATCCAGGCTCGAGGATCTGGTTGCGGGTTATCAAAATGTGACTCTAATTGACTTCACTGTCATAAAAACTTGTTCTTTCACTATTCCTGCTGCCTCACAGCTTGCTAACACTTGTACATACTTCTGGGTGAGCGCTCGATCAAGACACGACTAAGGTCTTCAAGATGGCGTTGCCCTCAGCCGTGTCCCCCCCTATGCGACCTTCCCCCACCTGGCTATTCTTTTGCACTGGCCTGGATGGTGCTGCCGCCTGGTAGTGGCCGCGGTCCCTCCGCTTCCATGTGATCCTCTGTGCATGGAAGGCTTCTCTTCAGGATCAACTTGGGTATGGATCTGGTGGAGCTCTGTGGTGATGGATCACCACAAAGTTATCGTCCGATTTCGATTAAATTTTCAAGAATTGTGCGAATTGGGGTGTGGATGGTCCCCTATGAAAACCACCGCTCCCGGATCAATTAGTAGCAGCTCCGCATGCGCAAACTTTATGTGAAAGTCACAACTTGTACATTATCCACCCGATTTTGATGACATTTTCAGGGATTTTACAGGTGTCGATGTTCCCCTATGCGAGTAGTGCAAGTTACTAAGAGATTAATGTTTTGAGATTAACTACTATGCATCGGATCATCTATACAATCGGGTTATGGATACTAGGAAGCTATGTTCCTCACACACTTGGGAGACGTTTTGCTTCTGGGCCTACCAAGGTAGCGGAAGCATTGTTTTCACTTTTCCTTGTTGAAAATAAGTGATCGATAATTATACAGAGATAATCAATTATTTAAAACGTTGATAATCGTCGAAAAAAATCGATTTTACTAAACATCGATAATCGATTCTTATCCTCAGACACTAGTCTCAATGGAATAATTATAGGTATAACTATAATTATATGTAACGATAATAATTATATAAATTATATAATAATGATATAATTTTTGAATACTAATTCCATGCCAGTCTCTGTCGAGCTCCCGGAAAGACAGGTGACTCGCCGAGAAGAAAGGCCGCCATTTTACTCTCCGCACGAGCGCCGACTTCCGTCGAATCAACTACGCAGTTCCGATTTCACATAATATGTGAAATATTATTCGTTATCAGATTTACGCTATTGCATGATTTATACACAATCCTACTGTCACCAGTAAGTTACCCGTGCGTAGTACATGACCACGGATCTACGAAACCACGATCTACGAAAATACATACCTACTTCATTGTTCAACAGGCGAACTTTTTTATCATACTCAACTCCAACTACCCGATTCAAACACTTTAATCGGAAGGAATAAATGAATAGATAGATTCTCAACTTTGATACGAGGCTAATAGGTACATAAATATCACATACAATGATCTACTCGGATAAATGGAATCAATAACCTCTTTCGCAATTTTCGTCCACCAACTATTAGGCCCATTCTTAGGCCAAAATTATCCAAATTTGGGCCACTTTCTCTGATTTGAAGAAAAATACCCAATTAAAAAATATATAATATTGAAAAAATGTAAGATTAGATCATTAGTTTTTGCAAATGGATTGGTAGTGATTCAAAATTTCACACGGGAACCTTCCGCTATCTTGGTGCAGACTCGGAAGCAAAAAAATACGGGGTTCCGAAGTGGCAGGTACACCGTGGAGGACATTATTTGATTGAGAATTAGTTTATTGAGTTTTGTTCAAGTTACTATCTCCGGCCTCTTCTAATGGAAGAGAAACATACAGAAGAGATACACCCGGAAGAGGTACAAAAGAACGACAAATTTGAACCATTTCTGCTGTTGGAAATATAATTCAATAAATAATTAGTTCTTGCAAATTATGTAGATCACTTCTAAGGGTTCAAAAATGAATTTTGAAATTTTTATAGAAAAATAATAAACCATTGTGTAATAATTTGCAGCGTTTTTTAGGACAGAGCCAGCTTATAACAGGAAAGAAACATGGAGAAGAAGAAGTCATACACACAGGAGAGATGCTACAGAAACAGCTGGGAGGTCGCACTGCTCAATTCGCGTTCTGCCCGCAGCCCGCTCAACCGTCTTTCGTTTCCGGTGGGTACCGTTTTTCGTTTTTCCTGTGTTTTATTCTTCAGTTTTGTTCCAATATTTAGGTTATTGTTGAATCATGGGGAAACTACGGGGGGAATCGAAAAAAGAACTAATTCGAGTGCAGTTGAAGAAAAGACTTTCGATGAGCTCTCACGTAAACCTACGGTAGATACGGTAGATACCTAATTATTCACTACCTATAAAAAAATAGAAAAAATTATTTATTTTCGTGGAAATTTGAGTTAGAGCGTGCTCACCGAGATGAAGAAAGGAGTGAGGACTTCTCACGTGAACTTGAGGTAGGCACGTACCTGACTTATTCAATATTCACTATCTGCTTCAATGTTCACAGTAACTGCTATTATTACAGCATTGAACTAAATTTATTTTATAGTTTGGGGCCTTTATGTATGGGAATCTGTAATCTGCAACGAAGGGCAACGTGGTTCTTCACTTCAGTGTATCAGACAAAATGATGGTCCATCATTCACAAGAAACATGGCAAAGTCATTATTTCGAGCGAATCTTTTCTCACAGCTTCTTTCGTTTCTTATGACAAGTTAGGATACCTAAGTACCTATCTAACTTCACTTACCAATAACGCACTAGTTTTGATTGAACTGATAGAAATTAGAGTTAACCTAACGCTCTCGTTTGGACTCCACTACGCAGATGGTGGATCATGTACTTACGGTTTCAGTTACCGACGAAGATTCTTACCTACCTAGTATACCGACCAATAGGTTGGATGTTATGTGACGTCATTGGCCGCCGTTGTCCTCGTTACTAACCTGCCTTTTTATTTGTAAATCAATCTCATATTCGGTTTCCTATCAACTAGGTATTACGAGTATTTCATCAAGTTCGATATCGATAGGATTTTTGATGGCTGAAACTCTGGATGGCTTCCCATAAAAGTCATCATCATCTGATCACCAAGTTTGTAAAGTAATGGGAGGTACTTGGAGATTCAAGTTTTGATTATCAACTGTACATCGGATCATCTGTACAATCATGTTATGGATACGAAAAAAAAAAATTTCTTTACGATTCCGTTGCCCTCGGCCTGATATCAGTTACCGCGCATGCGCAAACTTTCAAAAATTCCTTGTCGCGAATACCTACTTATAATTTTCACCATTTTCTTTCGATTCTCACTGAATTATTTAAGGATGGTGTGGCCTGTCTTGTATAGCCCATATACAGTTAATTTTGGAACATGATAATACATACAATGAGCATCCAAATTCTTGAATTGGTCCTTTAGGTTTATTATTTTCAATAATAAGCCTTTGGAATCGAGCAAGAAAAAAAAAATTTTAACCCCCCCCCCTCAAAATTTGATGTTTTACGTTTCAAGGTACGTAGAATACGAAAATCGAATAAAAAAAATTTCCGTCCGTCCGCCGTACGCCGTCCGCCGTACGCGGCACTTTTCTTAGCAACACTGGACCGATTTGGTTCAAATTTGGTATGGGCTCCATTTAGGGTCTAGTTGTGCCGCGAAGCTTTTGGTTGAGTCACTTCTAAGGGGTGAAAATTAAGGGTTGAAATTTCCAAGAGTGCCCTAGCTCGAAAACTCTCGAAGTAAAAGTATCGTTTTTTCACCAATTTTAAATAGTATTGAATTTTTAAAAATTTTCGAGACCACCCGGAGCTCTGTAGGACAAACCGTTCGGTCCCTACGAGTACTTGAAGGTTTTCCTTCGATAAAACAGAATCATGAGTGTGAATCGCAAAAGAGGTCTAATCTCCATTCAAATTTTATCGGACTAAAATGCGATCGCTGTTCATTTTTTCGATTTGTATACAGTTTTGCCTTCTGCGTAACCAGTAATCAAATTTCCATATGAAGCTTTCTATTTTTCCAATCGAGTGTGAAGCGTTTAGTTCTTTCTAATAAACTTGATTGTGAAGGTGTGAAGCCAGTATGGTGTGGTAGGTAGTACTTAGCTGGTAGGTACAAAAAAGTTGGTAGGTAAAAAAAATGTTGGTGGGTAAAAAACGCTGCAAATCAATGCTCAAAGGCTTCTTCACTCTTCAGATCACTGATCAGCTGAGTGAGCTCCAAAGCCATTTTCAATCCTATTGAATGGAAGTGCTCTTCCAGGCGTCTCCAGCATTCGAGGAGATCTTTTTCACTCTTCAGATCACAGATCAGCTGAGTGAGCTCCGAAGCCATTTTCAATCCTATTGAACGGAGGAAGCTGAAATTTGAGAGGGAAGGTCAAGGGAGAATACAGATGGTGGAAGGTGCTATTGATGGAGAACCAGTGATCTATACAGAAGGGTGATCTATACAGATAATAATAAACCTTTGAGCAATGATTTGCAGCGTTTTAACAAAATTTATCAATACTCTTTGGGCGACTTTTCTCAAACTTAGTTGGTAGCTCTGGTTTATATCCAATCTTGTTCGAGGAAGCCATGTGCCACACACTTGGCAGACTTTTGAAGATAGTGTTAGACCAGCTAATGGTCCAGTTGTTACTGAAACCACTATGCGTTCCACTGTCAGACATGAAATCGTATTAGGATTATTATTATTGATACACTTGCTCATAAAGTTCATTTTTGTTACTCTCTGTAATGAATTAACCTTTCAAACATAAGGCTTTAATCGAGTAAAAACCGTGACACATATTAGAATGAAATATTACAAGAGAAATTCGGAATTGGAATTTCCGATACACATATGAAAGTTGTTTATAGCAACGAGTTGATAATAATATATCACAACATTCTCCCCCTCTTATTTCAATTCGTAGTCTTGCAAGTAATTTGGAGGTCTTCTTGCCCTCGCAGATCTTCTTGGTTCACCTGCTGGGCCGTCAGATTTTGGTGGCACCGTCAACTGAGAGGTTGGTGACGATTCTATTGAAGGAGGAGATACTGGCAGCATAGGGGTAAGAGGAACATTTGGTGTTGGTGATGGAGTCATGAGGATTGGTTCCTGGTTTGAGCTAGGTTCCAGCGAAACAACATCTGGTACAGTTTCTTGGTGTCCGAAAATAGTCTCATCCCCTGCCGGAGCTAGATGCTTGAGTGACACCGTTGTTTCCCGTCCGTCTGATCTCCGAACCAAGGCGTATTCAGGATTGGCCTCTATTAACTCGACTTCTTCGACTGAAGGGCTGTACTTCGATGCTCGAGCATGACTCTTCATGAAGACCTTTCCAGGATTGGAAAGCCAGGATGGGATGGTTATTCCATTAGTTGAGCGCCGAGCGTGGTTGAACATTCGCTCATGAGGGGAGCAGTTGATAGACGTGCATAAGAGGGAGCGTATGGCATGCAATGATTCTGACAAGACTTGTTCCCACTGAGATGTGTTCAGCCCTTTGCTCTTCATGGCCAAGGACATTGTCTTCCACAAGATACCGTTATAGCGTTCGACGAGCCCGTTCCCTTCAGGATTGTAGGGAGTGCTCGAGCTGGTTGCTATTCCTTGTCTATGAAGGTAGTCCGTAAGCTCCTTAGAGAGAAACGACGTTCCCCTATCGGAATGAATGTATGCAGGGGTCCCAAAGAGATTGAAGAGGTTGTACAGTTTGCTTTTCACCGTTGCTGCTGTCATATCCCGGCATGGATAAGCGAAAGGAAATCTTGAATATTCATCGACAATAGTCAAGATGTATTGATTTCCAGTACTAGATGGAACTGGACCTTTGAAATCGACATTCAATCTTTCAAATGCTTTGGTAGCCTTAATTAAATGTGTATCGAATGGTTTGTAGAAGCGAGGCTTTAATTCGGCACATATAGGGCATGCAGATGTCATTCGTTTGATATCGTCTAGAGAAAATGGAAGATTTTTAGATCGGGTCCAGTGAAACATCCTGGTGATACCCGGGTGACAAAGAGATTTATGCAAATTATACAAGTCATCGTTACTCATGGCCCCACATACCCTTGATAGGGTGTCTGCTACTGTATTGAGTTTGCCTGGGCGATATTCAATATCATAGCTGTAACAGGACAGTTCTAGCCTCCAGCGTTGAATCTTATCATTCTTTATTTTGCTTGAATGCCGAAGGTTGAAGATGAAAGACAGGGCTTCTTGGTCCGTTATTAGTTTGAAGTGGCGGTTTGTTAGGAAGTGTCTCCATTTTCGAAGAGTTTCAACAATAGCCGTTGCTTCTTTTTCAATTGAAGGGTATCCCTTTTCACAACCGCTAAGCGTTCTTGAGAAAAACGCGACAGGGCGTCCATTTTGTGAGAGAGCTGCTGAGACAGCAATATCCGAAGCGTCTGTCTCTACCACTAGTGGAGCAGAAGGGTCAACACAAACCAGCAAAGCTTTGGCGATATCCTGCTTGATAAGCTCAAAAGCGGTCATTGCCTTGGTTGACAACGGAAATGTGGTTGTATCAATCAGGGCACGAACCTTTTCGGAGAATCTAGGGACCCACTTGGAATAATAGGAAAACATCCCAATTATTCTTTGCAAAGAGTTTTTGTCTTGTGGTGGTGGTAGAGTCATCAATGGCTTGAGGCGATCAGGATCTGGCCGGATAGTCCCGTTCTCTATCAGGTACCCTAACAGTTTTATGGAGTTAGTAGAAAAGGTACACTTTTTCTCGTTAAGCCGAAGGTTGTACTTCTTTGCTACATCCAAAAACATTGAGAGATTTTTATCATGCTCTTCCTTGGTCCGCCCCCCAATTGTGATGTCATCAATGTAGCAGCGTACCCCTTGAAGCTGTTCACAGTCCACAATTCTGTCAATAAATTTTTGGAATGCCGGAACCCCATTTGTAACGCCAAAAGGCAGCCTTGTAAACTGGTATAGCTTGCCACAGGCTTCAAATGCGGTAAGAGGGCGTTCCTCTTCACAAATTGGGACTTGATGGTAGGCACTTTCAAGGTCAATAGTACTGAAATGACTATATTTGGCTACTTCTGCGACTACTTCCTCTACGTTTGGAATAGGGTAGGCGTCCAACTGTGTATATTTATTGATCGTGTTTGAATAGTCGATGACCATTCGTCTCTTGTGATTTGCATTCTTTGTTACTAATACTTGAGCCCTCCAAGGGGAGCAGCTTTGCTCTATTATACCAGCCTTCTGAAGTTTTGAAACCTCCTCACTGATGAATTGGGAATCGATGGTCGAATGCCGTCTTGATTTGGTTGCGACCGGTCTCACATTAGGCAAGAGGTTTGAGAAAATGCGTATTGGGTCTATATTGGCATGGGGGAACGTAGTCGACCCTGATATGGATAATGGTGGATTACTTCCCCCGAAATTCACATCTAGGCGCGTGTGAGTCTTGAGAAGATCATGTCCAATAATTACATCCGTACACAGGTTAGACAGCACAGACAATTTTACCTTCGTATAGGAATGCTCAGGTAATTGAAGATGTGCAGTAATATAACCTTTCAATGTTGATGACAATGATGTGGAAGCCATAGATACTGTTCCGATTTCTGGAAAGATACGGAATCCATGAAGGTTTGCGAAGGATTCGTTGATGTAACTCCCCGAACTTCCAGTATCAATCAAGCATTGGGCTCTTTTCCCATTAACTGTTGCAAGAACAGTAGCTCTAGAGAGTGATGGGGAAGAAGCACCCACGATGCTTGCGACAAATTCGTCAGAAGAGCCTGCTGGATCAGTGTCAGTGACAACCGCGGTGGTTTTCTTCGACTTGAAGGAATTTTTAGACCGGCAAACCTTGGGGTAGTGACCTACTTTTCGACAGTAAGTACATGTAAAATTGCGTGCTGGACAAATAGATCGAGAGTGCAATTGATCTCCGCAAAAATAGCAAGACTTTTTTTGCTGGGTTGCATTGCATTGCTCATCGACAGCAACACTTGGAACGTTCTTTATGTAAGTCTCAGAATTTTTTATTGCTGTTTCGATTGCACGAGCTTGTCCTTCAGCTTCGTTAAGGTCTAACTCTTTATTTTCTAAGAGTCTCTGACGAATTTGTGGTGATTGTAGCCCTGCAATGAAAGCATCGCGAACATGATCGTTCTTATTCTGTGCTGCTGACACTGCTTTGAAATCACAATCTTTGGCAAGTGATTTTAGGGCAACGAGATACTGATCTATCGATTCAGAAGGGAGTTGCTTTCTAGTTGCAAGCTGGTGTCTAGCGAAAATCACGTTCTTTGGCTTGATGTATAGTGCTTCCAAAGTGGCTTTAGCAGTTTCGTAAGTATCACACTCGCTTATAAACTCAAATACATTCGAAGATAGAAAGTTTGAGAGTACCTTCAAGTAGTCATCTTCTTCAACGTCTGCTTTATCAAGAAAATTTTGGAAAGTTCGCAGCCAGTGTGTCCATTCTCGTGAGGCTGTAGGACTGTCGGGGTCCGTGGAGAATCTTGCTGGCTTGAAGAGTTTTTCCATTTTTGATTTTACTCGATTAAATTGTAATGAATTAACCTTTCAAACATAAGGCTTTAATCGAGTAAAAACCGTGACACATATTAGAATGAAATATTACAAGAGAAATTCGGAATTGGAATTTCCGATACACATATGAAAGTTGTTTATAGCAACGAGTTGATAATAATATATCACAACACTCTCTTTGTAGTTGGATAGATACACTACCTCCTGGCCACGTGGACACTTTCATTCTCAGTCTGAACGGTAATTCCAGGTAGGCATTTATCCATTTTATAGAAATTTTATTGTTTACCAGATTTATACTAATTTTTTCCAACATCGATTTATGAGGTACCTAGTGATGGGATTTTGAAGGGGCTGTCAAGGTGTTGATTTCCTCATAAAAAGTTGTAAACAAAAATTTAGTAGTGTTGTAAGTTGTTAGACCTTCTTGGGTATAGTTTACACCAAAGTGATAAAAACTAGGAATACGAGTGAAAAAAGATCCCTCACAAACTGCCTTTATAGACTCCTACACGACATTATTTCCTTTTGAGAGTCTGTCCTTCGGGTTTTTCTTCAATAAAAGAAGACGTGACGCCCCTGCCGAATCTGCTTCCGAAGACCTCGTCACTATGTCGACTTCAAGTCCTGTCTCTTTTGTAGTTTTTTAGGACGTCCCACAGTAAGACTTGGGCGTCCTTATGCGATCGATCTGAGGTGAAGTTGGACAACACTCAACAGAAAAAAAAAATAACCACACAGTAATCCGTTTTAGACCATTCTGAATCCAAATCAGCGAAAAAAACCATAGGTGTATGTCTGTGTGTGTGTGTGTGTGTATGTGTGTATGTGTGTATGTGTGTGTGTGTGTGACAAAATCTTGTGTCGTCTGCACAGGCCTTAGTACTCAACCGATTTTCCTGGTTCTTTTTTTGTTCGACGCGGAAAACTATCTAGTTGTGCACTACGTCGCCGGAATTTCGAATTTTGCCTTTTAAGGGGGGGGAAAGGGGGGGTTGATGCTCAAAAAACGTGCGTTTTTGGGCATAATCTTGTGTACTCTGCCCAGGCCTCAGTTCTCAACCGATTTTTGTGGTTCTTTTTTTCATCGACGCGGAAAACTATCTAGTTGTGCACTACGGCGCCGAAATTTCGA
Organism: Apolygus lucorum; assembly: GCA_009739505.2. Lineage (NCBI taxonomy): Eukaryota > Metazoa > Arthropoda > Insecta > Hemiptera > Miridae > Apolygus > Apolygus lucorum. The sequence continues at coordinate 51,403,545 of CM019168.2, forward strand.
ATTTCGCCTTTTAAGGGGGGGAAAGGGGGGGTTGATGCTCAAAAAACGTGCGTTTTTGGGCATAATCTTGTGTACTCTGCCCAGGCCTCAGTTCTCAACCGATTTTTGTGGTTCTTTTCTTCATCGACGCGGAAAACTATCTAGTTGTGCACTACGGCGCCGAAATTTTGAATTTTGCTTTTTAAGGGGGGGGGAAAGGGGGGGTAATGCTTAAAAAACGTGCGTTTGCGGGCATAATCCTGTAAACTCTGCCCAGGCCTCAATTTCCAACCGATTTGTGTTTCTTTTTTGTTTGACTCAAATAACTTCCGAGTTGTACATAATTTCACCTGAGTACCAAAATTCGCAAGGGGAGGGGGCAAGTGGGGGATAATATTCATAAAATATCCGATTTTTCAATATTTCGGTTCCTTTACTGCTTACTAATTGTACCCAAGCTTTGAAATTGAGGAAAAATTCTCATTATAGCTCCGTATTTTCATGAATTATTCTCTGTACCACCATGGAACTAATAGTGGTGCTACCGTGGTGCCAGGACACCATAAACCGCATATTTCGTGTTTTTTTTCTTTTTTTTGTGTTTCACCTTGAACACGGATGTGAACCTCGACGGACCGCCTACTAAAACTAATAGATGAAAGTTCAATGTTACGACGTATTTCCGCTTTGGTGCCAGACTGGCACCATTGGTGAGGGAAGGGGGGGGGGGGTGAGCTCGAAATCGCATATTGGGTATCGTAGATCATGGATTTTAAAATGCTCTTCAGATTCGAGGTTCCCATGCCGCTAGAAATGTTTTGTTAGATAAAGGTGAGGGGGGGGGGGTCACTATTTCTTGCCTAAACAAATAAACCAAATTACATCCAGTGAAACAGTTTTATCGCTTAACAACTGGTTAACTGATCTAATGCTTATCCAATGGGACGTCCCCTGGAATGCATGCATTACTAAACAATATGTTTTTGTATGAGAGATGAAAGAATTCCTGTACACGCACTACAGAACAAGCGCAGCCTTCCAATCTCCTCCATGCCCCTTCACCCTAAAAGCCAGTCCAACTTCGCCTTCCCCACAAGTCTTACCCTACCACACTTGATCACAAGGGAGAGCCCCAAAAACCTGTCACTGAGTCTTTTTCCTTGAAAAAAAAAAAAAAATCTCTTTCTTAGCCTCCAAAGCGTACATCTACGCACCTATTCAAAACAGGCGTTTCCCCCCGCCTTTTCTCGTATCCGTTTTTTCCCGCCATGAGAACTCTTGAAGCCTTCACAACCCAAATACTCCTGCCAGCCTCCTGTTGAATAATGGATGTTAACCTGTAATGAATGTGCCAAAAGATGAAACCCATTTCTTCCCTTTTCACAACAACAATTTTTCCCGGGATATTGCTTCCTGAAACTTGCAAGTTCATCACTTACCTTCCTTTCAAGTCGAGAAGATGTTCGTATATTCCGTTTTGAGTAGAGAACTGTCATACAAAATGTGGACAAGTGTTGAAAGTCTTATTTTTAGAACTTATCTATAGATAAGTGTTTATAAACATGAAATTACTATTAAAGAAATAGTACTTTCATGTTTAGTATTTCATGTTTTAATACTTATCTATAGTTTCATGTTTATAAACATGAAATTACTATTAAAGAAAATGACAAGACATAGCAATGGAATATGAATATTGCTTCCGAGTCTACCAAGGTAGCGGAAGCTTTTTTTTCACCTTTCAAGGATGAAAAAAAAAGTTCTCCAAAATCAAAATTTTCACTCGCGTTTTGCGTTTTAGACCTTTCTGAACACTTTTGGTTCCGTGTCTGTGTGTCTGTCTGTCTGTGTGTCTAACATGAAATCCTTGTAACGCGCATAACTATACGAAGTTATTGTCCGATTTCTATGAAATTTTCAGGGATTATGCGGGTTGGTGTGTAGACGGTCCCCTATGAAAATCATCATCCTCGGATTGATAGAAACGACTGCGCATGCGCAAACGTGAATTCCTTGTAACGGCCATAACTTCCACTTTTTCTACCCGATTTCGATGACATTTTTAGGGATTAAGAGGATTAGGTTGTAGATGGTCTTCAATGAAAATCAAGGCCTTAAAATTTACCGAAGCCTCTGCGCATGCGCATACGTAAAATCCTTGTAACAGCCATAACATTTACATTTTTCATCCGAATTTGATGAAATTTTCTAGGATTGACCTGATTAGCGTGTAGATGGTCCCCTATGAGGGTAGTGAAAGGTACTTAAAGATTGGTGTTTTGAGATTAACTACTATGCATTGGATCATCTATATAATCGGGTCATGGATACGAGGAAGCTATGCCACACCCACTTGGCAGACTTTTTTTAGATTTCGAATATTTGTGGCTAGTTTAGTGTTGTTATTATTATTTGAATAACTGTATATTAGTTATGTACATTATTATCATTTGATATTAATAATATATAATATTATTATACTGGATACTTTATTCTAATGGTAATAATCAAGTCTGCATTATAAGATGAAATATTGAATCATATACATAATTTATTTCTAATCTTTTTTAATAGTATTCAAAGTAAAATTTAAATTTTAAGGGTGGGTAACTAGTTCAAAAAACGGTTTTTGAAAATTAGCGTTTTTTAATTTTGAAATAACTATTTGAAAGAAAAATGGCATTATGTGAGCAGTTTTCATCGTCAACTGAAGCCAATATATATAACGAAACCACATGAATTCCCGAAACAGTTACAGAAAATTACATCTTCATAGTTACTCCTTTTGGTTTATTATTTTCAATAATGAACCTTTGGAATCGACCAAGAAAAAAATTTTTTTAACACCCCCTCAAAATTTGATGGTTTACGTTTCAAGGTACGTAGAATCCAAAAATCGAATAAAAATTTGGCCGTCCGTCCGCCGTCCGCCGTAAGCCGTCCGCCGTACGCCGTCCGCCGTCCGCCGTCCGCTGTACGCGGCACTTTTGCCACTTAGCATTGACCGATTTTGATGAAATTTGGTATGTAGGCTCCATTTGGAGTCTAGTTGTGCCCCAAAGATTTTGGTTGAGGTAGAACACTTCTAAGGGTTCCAAAATCAATTTTGAAATTTTGAAAACGCCCTAACTCAAAACATTTTGATATAAAGGTATTGTTTTTCCTTCAATTTAAGATTCTATAGAATTTTTAAAAATTTTTGAGACCACCCGGAGCTCTGTAGGACAAACCGTTCGCTCACTACGAGGATTTAAAGTTTGGACGTACGATAAATCAGAAACACGAGTGTGAATCGCAAAGAGGCCTCATCTCCGTTCAAATTAAAGCTGAACGAAATGCGATCGATGTTTTTCTTCATGTTGGATGGTTGGTGGCTTTGCAGACGAGTGATCTATATAGAAAAATAAAAAAATAATAAACCATTGTTGTAAGAGACCTAATGTCCCTTACATAAAAATATAATTTATTAAAATTATAATAAAATTATTCTATAGGTTATTACGAGCTACCAGCTCCAACACTTTATTAATTAATTCTCTGACATCAATCTTCTCGTATTATTGTAGGTTCCCATAACAACGGTGGTTGCTAGGAAGGAGGTATAATTAACGGATGAGAATCCTCTTACAATTGTGTAATAATTTGCAGCGTTTTTGTTCATCAGTTCCTAACAACCGGCAATTGCACTTAGACCAAGTTTCATTTCACCCAGACCAACATTTTAACTTGTTTCTGGTTCTCTGTTCTCTGGTTTCTTTGGTTAACTTGTTTCTGGTTCTGAGCTTAGACCTTCTTCCTTTTCACTTAGTCACGTTTTCAAAGGATTATTGTCTGTGATGTGATATGAAGCAGTTGAACTTGCTTTCCTTTCTTGTGACTTAATACAGTCTGAAGCAACTGATTTTCTCGTGGATACATGTTCAAAGAGCAGGAAAAGCAGTGGTTCTGGAAGAGAATGATGGAATCAGAAAGGTTCACTCTGACGCTAGTTTCAAGGCTGCATCTGGTTGTAAAGCACGCAATGGAAATTTTCTCACAGAGGTGGATTTTCAAGCTCAGGGGGGCTGCACTTGACCGAGAAGTCATCCGAAATGAGGAGTGCAACATGCATTTTGGTTTATTATTTTCAATAATAAGCCTTTGGAATCGAGCAAGAAAAAAAAAATTTAACCCCCCCTCAAAATTTGATGTTTTACGTTTCAAGGTACGTAGAATACGAAAATCGAATAAAAAAATTTCCGTCCGTCCACCGTACGCCGTACGCGGCACTTTTCTTAGCAACACTGGACCGATTTGGTTCAAATTTGGTATGTAGGCTCCATTTGGGGTCTAGTTGTGCCGCGAAGCTTTTGGTTGATGTAAGTCACTTCTAAGGGATGAAAATTAAGGGTTGAAATTTTCAAGAGTGCCCTAGCTCGAAAACTCTCGAAATAAAGGAATCGTTTATTCACCAATTTTAAATAGTATTGAATTTTAAAAAATTTTGAGACCACCCGGAGCTCTGTAGGACAAACCGTTCGGTCCCTACGAGTACTTGAAGGTTTTCCTTCGATAAACCAGAATCATGAGTGTGAATCGCAAAAGAGGTCTAATCTCCATTCAAATTTTATCGGACTAAAATGCGATCGCTGTTCATTTCTTCGATTTGTATACAGTTTTGCCTTCTGCGTAACCAGTAATCAAATTTCCACATGAAGCTTTCTATTTTTCCAATCGAGTGTGAAGCGTTTAGTTCTTTCCAATAAACTTGATTGTGAAGGTGTGAAGCAGTATGGTGTGGTAGGTAGTACCTAGCTGGTAGGTAAAAAAAAAGTTGGTAGGTAAAAAAAATGTTGGTGGGTAAAAAACGCTGCAAATCATTGCTCAAAGGCTACTTCACTCTTCAGATCACTGATCAGCTGAGTGAGCTCCGAAGCCATTTTCAATCCTATTGAATGGAAGTGCTCTTCCAGGCGTCTCCAGCATTCGAGGAGATATTCTTCACTCTTCAGATCACAGATCAGCTCAGTGAGCTCCGAAGCCATTTTCAATCCTATTGAATGGAAGTGCTCTTCCAGGCGTCTCCAGCATTCGAGGAGATCTTCTTCACTCTTCAGATCATTGATCAGCTGAGTGAGCTCCGAAGTCATTTTCAATCCTATTGAACGCAGAAAGCTGAAATTTTAGAGGGAAGGTCAAGGGAGAATACAGATGGTGGTAGGTGCTATTGATGGAGAACCAGTGATCTATACAGAAGGGTGATCTATACAGAAAATAATAAACCTTTGAGCAATGATTTGCAGCGTTTTTTGTATTTGTCCGGTACTGGTGGAATTCAGAGTAGCAGCTTTCAATAAGCCAGCACTTACCCCGGACGATGCTGTGGTTTGCTGAATGGTGGTGGATGGTCCCAATCATAGAATTTCAGTAAGTTAGGCCTGGTGGTATCGATCTATGATGATTAACGAGTTTGATATATCATTAAATTCGTTTTATGATAATGTCGTGTGTTGACACAACCGACGTACAGTAAAAACCCAGACCAGTGTTGTTTATTTTGTAATTTATGAGGCAATTAATTTTGTTTTATTTCCAATATATACTTCTTCTTCCCCTTCCAACAGCTTCACTTCTATTGAAATATCGATTAAAGTATTTGAGTATACTCTAAGATGATTGGGTGCTAGACCCCAAATGTAGCCTAAATACCAAATTTAATCAAAATCGGTCCATTTTAAATAAGGAAAGTGCCGCGTTCGGTGTACGGACGACTTTTTAAAAATTCCATTTTCGGATTCTACCGAGGTACCTAGAAACGTAAGCCAACAAATTTTGACGGGGGGCGGGGTTAAAATTGTTTTGTTTTTGCACGATGCTCAAACGGTTAGTTGTTTCTGAAACTTAGGAAACAGTATCAACTTGATCGTGAAATTCATGTTCCACATCAGGAAACTAATGATCCTCTTCTCAATGTAATCATTTTTGCACCAATCGATTCTATAATATGTCCATATTAAGCCATGTTAGAAGCTATACTGTCCACCTAACTTGGCAAACGTTTTTTGCTTGAATTATTTTGTGCAAAATTGATTAGTTAAATCATGTATGCCATTAATCTATTATCGCCAATCAATGTATCGATAATCTCCGTTTTCATTCTATATTCCCTTTGTACGAACTTGGTATTTCTTATTTCTTTTGACGGTCGAGGCTGTACTTTAAGTCAACAAATCTGCGGCGAGAAATTCCATTAAAACAATCGTTGGGAGGAGAAAAGCCGTAGGCTACGAGGGCTCTGAAGGCTCAACTCAAGTGACGATACTGATCCCGGTGAAAACCATCTGAAGCTCAACCGAGGAGAACGAGCTGCGAAAAAGACCTTTCAAGTCTCCTCGGCTCCACAGCAGGCGAGCAACTCATGAAATATAACGCCAAAGGACGGAGCTGGAGGATCTATATCTCATTACCTGCCTCTTCAACCTCTACTGGTCTCTCTTTTATATTTTCGAGTGTCTTCTCTAGCTTGTTTCAGAGAAGGTATACTCACTGGCGTATCTAGGGGGCTTTTCCCACTTTAAAAACTTCAATATTACTTCAATATTACAATATTACTTTAGTATGGTAATAAGCAAGTGTTATTCCAAAATTTTTGAGTATTCATGCAATATTAATGGTGTGAATGATCTGAAAATAGTTTAGGTTCAAGTAAACACGTAACCGTGAATGAGTACCTAATAGGAAACATTAAAATCGTAGGAGTGCAAGGCCAACTAGTTGTTGAATTTCTTTACCGTCTTCAATGGGGTAGTAGCATGATATTTTTTTGTATTTTTTCTGTGTAGTGAATCTCTATTGAAGTACGAATCTGCAAATAAAACTCCCAGAAACGCTTCCTAAAAATTTAGAGATTTTTTCAAAGAACGGGATTCTCGGATTCAGGCGGGAAAACCTACACACGGCTTGGACGCTGCGGGGTGGGGGCTACGTCACGGGTGTGAAGGGGGCCAAGAGACCCCTACACCACTGTTACCCTGACGCAAGGTTGTGTTTTCATAAAACAACCAAAATATGCTTCAAAACTTTCAATTTAAACGATTAATTCATACATGTAAAGCCTGAAAAATATATTTCAAAGTTTTTTTAATCATCACCATTATTTTCTAACTATATTTCAATGTTTCTGACTCGAATTGTCCTCGATGGCAGTGATCTCAACGCACTCTATCTTGAGATTCTCGTTTAGGGATGACGTAAGAGGAGTGGCCCGCCAACACTAAAAAATACGGTACTTCTTTATTGAAATACGGCTAAACTAAATGGAATTTCGAACTGAAAACTGGCGCAGACACGTTTTTAAGTGCGCTAAATTCGAATCTGAAGTCAAAAACACGAAATTCCGACCCATGCAACTACCCCATTGTATGAAAAGTTTATGCCATATACGCTCTGGTCCGAACCCATTCAGTTTCCCAATGACATAAGGTTTCCTCATGTCATAGAGCACTGGGTACACTTTTGATCTTTGGATTTAAAAAACTTTGGCTGTCCTACGACAATAGGATTGACAATGGATTGACTCTCCTCTATAATTTTACGCCTAGTTTTGCCATTATGTAGTAGATAGACTGAGCGTTTTAAAAGTCCAACTAACCGTAATTTGTCTCATCAACTTGTGATACATTACTCATACCTACGATTTTCACGACTCTAATGACACATCAATAGCGGATGTAACAATGAGTTGATGAAGAAAAAGTCAGTCACTAGCGAAATAGATGACGTCCATTCTGAACAGTATTGGAGATTTGCAATACTCCCCCCTCCTTCCACACAATCAGTAGCCAGATAATAATTAAATTGTTATAAACCGCTGCCTGATGGAGAGCGCCAGGGCACGTGTGGAGGTGTTGCTGGACGTGACCGTATGCTAATACCGATATTGCGGTGCATTTCTGATTCAGCAGACGTGTACTGGGCCCCCAAAGAAGAACCTGTCAAAAACATGTCAGCAGAAGGGAGGCCCTATATTTTGAAATTGAGGCCACAAGCGAAGGAATTTCTCCAGCGATTCTACAGCGTTTTCAATACATGATTTTATACCCATTCAAATTTACACTGGGCTTTTTGTTCAGGTACCCGGATACACTAATTACATTCCACTGAGTCTTCAACGAATGTAATCGCTACTTATAGACTTGAATTCATGAAAACAGAGATTACTAAGTGTTGCCGCAACATCTAGAAGCTTATCTCTGTTTATTTTTATAGTAAGTAAGATTGATGTGAAGGTGACCCGGTGAACCCTTGTGTATCGAGTGAATCGCGTTAGTGGGGATGTTCCGGGGTGGGAATCGACCTGCCATCTCTTCACCAGTCTTCAGCGACCTGCCTCTTTCGCATGTTGGAAAACGATATTTCAATATCCAGCAATCTTGTCATCCACCCGGTCATCAGCATCCGTGGAAACTTCCTCATTGACTGCCTGCCTAGTCCATTCTTCCTCAAGGACCGCAGGAGCCTGTGGGTGCCATTTCTTGTTTGCAGTTCATCAGTGGATAGAGAGTGAGTACCTACCTACTGGTCTCCAAAAGCCCCATAGGTGCCACGTGCACTCCAAATCGAACTCCCATCTAATTTCTGGGTACCAATCTTTTCCAGGACACCATTCCGTGTCACTACTACCAAATCTGCTTCGAACGGAGTTGCACGAACTCGCCGTATCCTGACTGACTGGTGCTGTTCAGCCGTTTGGGATCAAGGCCGCATTCGCCACGCCGTCGACAGCGTCAAGGGTGTCGGGAGTTGGGTCTCATCTTATAAAACTGGTCAGAACTGTCCATATTATATTTATTTTCTCTTTTTCTTGTATAAACCTAGAAGGTTTATTATTCTCAAATTCGAGTAGGTAGATGATTTTCGAATTATTTTTTGAAAACAATATTAGGAGGAGCTCCTCATTTTCGTTCTTATAGCTACATAATATAATTATATCACACTTTCTACTTATTGGAAGAAAATACCAAAATTCGTTTTCTTTTGAATAAATGCTTATATGTGCGTAATTGGTTCTTAACACAGCCCCTTTCTTTCCCCAACACTAAGGAACTACAGAATGTTTATGCCCAGTGCACTAGAGATGTTCATTTCAAATAATTATTGTTCTCAGTGACTAAGCAAAGAGTTGGTCAGATTCTGTCAGATTATCCCTTCATGAGAACGCTTCTGATCCTCTGGATCCTGCAGATGTAGAATTTGTCGATCCTGTTCTACAAATTGCTCAAGATGATAAATAAATGTCGATGATGAGTTGGTGGTAGTGCTCGAGACGTTCGCCATGTACAATGATATTTTGAGAACAAACTATATTGAATTGAAATGGACATGCGAATGTAATGAACGTGCTTGTCAGTATCCTTCATTATATTATTCGATAAGTAACTACAAATTAACATAAATTGATAGACAGAATGAATATTATCGACTGTTGAATGAGTTGTTCTTGAAATCATTAGATATCAAACTAAATTCGAAAGTATAAGATTCTCGGTTTTTACGGAGACATTGGCTCGTAGATATGTCTAATGATGTAGGAGAGAACTGAATTTTAATGGTTTTAACCATAGAGAATAGCTATTTTTCAAAACGTGGACGATAGGGTCCCAGCCAATAGACACCTCCTTGTCAAAATATGAGGACTGTGGAATTTGATCATCAATACCGTTGAAGCCAACGATCCCCATGTATCTTGGCCACAATTAATTGATGTGGGAATGATTCGCTCTTATAAATTCAGTCTTACGGTTCAGGTTTTGTTGCATTTGTGAGAATCGTGGTTTAAATTAAGGGTAGATTAAAGGGATGAACATGAGGATGAAGTGGTTATAGCCTCATCAAAGTCAGTAAACAAAACTTCCTGTTTTGAAAAGCTGACAGTTTTAAATTCAAAACTTGATACATTAATATGACGGTACCAACATTACATTTTGATATCGGGAATCAAAACAAAAAGGGATGAGGCGATGCTTCCGTGCAAGTCCTTCCACTCTTGGTACTATACCCTCCACTCCAACCTTGAAGAAAACTTAGGGGACCACTCGCCCCATCTTAACTACACTTGACGTTCCCAGCAGTCGGAAATAGCCGCCACCAAAGTTTCCCAGCCTCGACCCCCCTCCAAGCTCTGATAGCTTCCACTGATATTTCTACTTCAGCAAAACAACCTCAAACCAGAAACTTTTCCGCTCGTTTTGCTTCCTTAACCCCCTCCTTCTCCAACGATTTGTTCGATAACTACCGCCAAGCTTGATGGCCTCCTATAGCCAAGTTCCTCGAAATTTTTTGTTGGATTTTTTTCTCTTTTCCTTTTCTTGAAGACATTTTTGTGTATGTTTGGGTGGAGTCAGCTCTTATTTTCTCGGAGTTCACTCGAAATAAATGGAGCTTCCTATCTTTATTGAGTTAAGAAAGTTTGGTGAAAGACGGTTCTTCTTTTCAAGTTCATTCTAGGTTGTAGAATTCGAGAATATGTCGACTCTTGTCTATACTACAGCTCATATCCGTGAAGTCAGATCAATTTGGAGAATCATAATCCCATATGGCTACCTGAATGCAACTGGCACCACCGACTATAATGACAGTTAGTGAGGAAGCAGGAATGGTAGCTGGAAGCTTGTTGTCTATCTGCAGATTTTGAGATTATCCCGAGAAAAATGAAGATGTAGGTAAACTTTGTAATAACTCAACAAAGTATTGTTCTGATTATGTTGATGATTTCCACACGTATATACTTACCTGAGCTTCTACTGATTAAACTGAAAGCAACAAGCTGTCATTGAGGCAGGTGTTAAGCTACTATAAACATTTCAGCAAATCGGGCTTACGATGATTCTCATCATCCTTGTTGTCAGACTGCAGGTTCCTACTGGGGACCGCATCTCAAAGCAGGGATTCACGTGAGCGGAGAAACCTAAGTGGTATTATATTTACAGTTATGTATGAGGGTATATATGTATAAGTGGAATATGCCTTTACACTCTCGCCTTACAGAAGTAAAGAAAAAGTAGCTCCTTTTGAATCCCGTAGCTCAGCTCCAGTCACTCCCGACCCCAAAGAACCCCCGTGGGGTCCCTCTGAATTATATAAAACTCCCTTTGGAAACCCAAGCATTGAGATAGTAGAATGGCGTGGGTGGGGGATAGTAGGGGGGGGGGGGTAAAATAGAAAAAGCGCCGGAGAAAGCAATTGATTTTTTCCAAGCTTTCTTCCAGGAGTTACACCCGACTTTTCTATATTTTCTTTTCACTTGGTCAACGAGGTTAGGAGAAAGACGATATTGTGACATTCTCTAGCCCAGATGAAACGCCTGTGAATTTTATAAAACATTGGTAAGATTGTTTCGGATGGTCGACTGTAATAACTAACTCGATTCTGTAAGTTAGCCCAAAAAAAATCATGACTTTCAACCACGTTATGGCTTTTACAAAGAAATACACGTTTGCTCACGCAGTGGGCATGATTTCCCCAGCCTGGGGAAATGATTTTTATAGGGGACAATCTACACGCCAACCCGCACAACCCCTAAACTTTGGATGGAAAATGTGGATGATATGGCTGTTATGAGGCTTTTACGTTTGTACATGCTTAGAGGCTGCTTCCATTCGCACAATCTCTGAAATTTTCTCACGAAACCAATATTGTTCAGGAAGCTTTAAAAACTAAAATGCTAGTGAAAAATTTTGATTTTGGAACAGATTTTTATAAATTTTGAAAATTTGAAACAATCCTCCCACTCCTTTGGTAGACTCTGGAGTAAAATTATCAATTTAAGATGTTTGTTCTGGATTTAGCGTGATTATTGCACGTAAATCATGAGATGTATTCAATAAGTTTGTATTTATAAGATTTAATCAAATTGAAATGCAAACTTTTTTGTACGACTTGACCTCTTACTTCAAATTTGGGGTGTTGTTTATCTACTAGGTAGATCAACTTATGCAATCCGGCCAGCCGTCATGTTGGAGCAGTTTCCTAGATCGGTACAACCAAAATCTGGTATTAAGGGGGAAAAATGGTTTAAAACTTTATTGGGAATCACCTCTTTGAAGTTGCTATTGAGAAGTTTCTATACCAGGGTTGTTCGGCATGTAGGGCGATCCTTCTAAGGATTCGCAGATAACATGTCCTTGCCTTCAATGATTTTGGACTGTAAATTTGAAACACTAATAGGTATTGAAATTACCTTGAAATAGGTAGAAAAAGGATGGGTAAACGTTGTTAATAAATTCTATAATGAAGAAGGGTATTGATAACCTAACCTACTGCAGGCCTGCTGAACTGGAAGCGGTGTTACAGAAGGTATAATTAGGTATAAATTTAAATGAAAAAAATGAAATTTAAGTCTTTGAGAGAAGTCTTCTCCAAATTGCAAATTAATGATCCACGTTGCTAGTGGGGCCCGTTGTAGTGGCGTCGGTGTCTCCACGAGGACGTCTCAATTTTCAGGGTCCTTCATGGAATAAAATGAATGTCCACTCACCTCTCTCAATCTTCATTCGATACCTTGCTGGACTTCTGGGTCGCGGCAGGAACCTCGAGAGCAGCTGCAGGTAGGTACCTCAGGAGCAACCAGATATCAGAGTCGAGGTTTCAGGCAAGCAATGGCTTTTAACTCAGTCTAAACAAGCGATGGCTTTGAACTGATCTCCCAAGTCAGTGGTTGAATTTTAGAGCAGTGGAGGTGAAGAGGTGGTGAGGTGGAGATAACTTTCGTTCTTTGATTCCGTGGACTTTGGTGGTCTCAGGAGATAATGGTCTCTCTTGATGTCACTCACTCACATATACGCACGCATCTTTTCCTAAGATTATTCACCTAGATCTCAAACAAGGGTGAAAACCATTCGTACCCATGTAGCTACCATTTCCTGTAGGACCAGTTCCTCTTGTTAGGACGTCCCACAGTAAGACTTGGGCGTCCTTATGCGATCGATCTGGGGTGAAGTTGGACAACACTCAACAGAAAAAAAAAATAACCACACAGTAATCCGTTTTAGACCATTCTGAATCCAAATCCGCGAAAAAAACCATAGGTGTATGTCTGTGTGTGTGTGTGTGTGTGTGTATGTGTGTGTGTGTGTGTGTGTGTGTGTGTGTGACAAAATCTTGTGTCGTCTGCACAGGCCTTAGTACTCAACCGATTTTCCTGGTTCTTTTTTTGTTCGACGCGGAAAACTATCTAGTTGTGCACTACGTCGCCGGAATTTCGAATTTTGCCTTCTAGGGGGGGAAAGGGGGGGTTGATGTTCAAAAAACGTGCATTTTTGGGCATAATATTGTGTCGTCTGCCCAGGCCTCAGTTCTCAACCGATTTTTGTGGTTCTTTCTTTCATCGACGCGGAAAACTATCTAGTTGTGCACAACGGCGCCGAAATTTTGAATTTTGCTTTTTAAGGGGGGAAAAGGGGGGGGTAATGCTTAAAAAACGTGCGTTTGCGGGCATAATCCTGTAAACTCTGCCCAGGCCTCAATTTCCAACCGATTTGCGTGTTTCTTTTTTTGTTTGACTCAAATCACTTCCGAGTTGTACATGATTTTACCAGAGTACCAAAATTCGCAAGGGGAGAGGGTGAGTGGGGGGATAATATTCACAAAATATCCGATTTTTCAATATTTCGGTTACTTTACTGCTTACTAATTGTACCCAAGCTTTGAAATTGAGGAAAAATTCTCATTATACCTCCGGATTTTCATGAATTATTTTCTGTACCACCATGGAACTAATAGTGGTGCCACCATGGTGCCAGGACATGGTGCCATGATGCCATAAACCGCTTATTTCGTGTTTTTTTTTTTTTTTTTTTTTTGTATTTCACCTTGAATACGGGTGTGAACTTCGACGGACAGCCTACTAAAACTAATAGATGAAAGTTCAATGTTTCAACGTATTTCCGCTTTGGTGCCAGACTGCCACCATTGGTGGAGGTGGGGGGGGGGGGTGAACTCGAATTCGCATGTTGGGTATCGTAGATCATGGATTTCAAAATGCTCTTCAGATTCGAGGCTCCCATGCCGCTAGAAATGTTAGGGTGGATAATGGTGAGGGGAGGGGGGGTGTCACTATTTCTTGCCTAAAGTAATAAATAAATTACATCGAGTGAAACAGTTTTATCACTTAACAACTGGTTTAACTGATCTAATGCTTATCCAATAGGACGTCCCCTGGAATGCAGTACTTAGTACTCAACCGATTTTCCTGGTTCTTTTTTTGTTCGACGCGGAAAACTATCTAGTTGTGCACTACGTCGCCGGAATTTCGAATTTTGCCTTCTAGGGGGGGAAAGGGGGGGTTAATGCTTAAAAAACGTGCGATTGCGGGGGTAATCTTGTAAAATCTGCCCAGGCCTCAATTTCCAACCGATTTGCGTGTTTCTTTTTTTGTTTGACTCAAATAACTTCCGAGTAGTAAATGATTTTACCAGAGTACCAAAATTTGCAAGGGGAGGGGATGGGTGGGGGTATAATATTCACAAAATATCCGATTTTTCAATATTTTGGTTCCTTTACTGCTTACTAATTGTACCCAACCTTTGAAATTGAGGAAAAATTCTCATTATACCTCCGGATTTCCATGAATTATTCTCTGTACCACCATGGAACTAATAGTGGTGCCACCATGGTGCCAGGACACCATAAACCGCATATTTTGTGGTTTTTTTTTTTAAATTTCACCTTGAATACGGATGTGAATCTCTACAGACCGCCTACTAAAACTAATAGATGAAAGTTCAATGTTACGACGTATTTCCGCGTTGGTGCCAGCCCGGCACCATTGGTGAGGAGGAGGGAGGGGGGGGGGGTGAACTCGAATTCGCATGTTGGGTATCGTAGATCATGGATTTTAAAATGCTCTTCAGATTCGAGGCTCCCATGCCGCTAGAAATGTTAAGGTGGATAATAGTGGGGGGGGGGGGGGGGGGGGTCAGTATTTCTAGCCTAGAGTAATAAATAAATTACATCGAGTGAAACAGTTTTATCGCTTACCAACTGGTTAAACTGATCTAATACTTATCCAATGGGACGTCCCCTGGAATGCCCTGGAATGCTCTTGTAGTTCCTTTAGTTGGTAGGTTCAGGTCTAATGAGGGGGGATTTCGTCTTAAACGATGCTTAGGACTTTCCATAGGCTCCATTTGACTAGTGTCCCTCTGGTAATGGAAATGGTACAATTCGTAGCTCCAATTTTCGAAATAGTTCACAGTCAACACTACTTCTACGTAACATTGGTTCTTTCGCCATTTTCTGCGCTCTGTTGACATTTCTTTCTAAATCTCGCCACTACCTTGAACATCATCCATTTCTCCTGAACCTGTCCTATGCAAGACGTGTTCGCAGGCTCTTTCCAACCTCAGCCTTTCAAAGCGTACAAATTACTTCACCGGAGTTCGTCTGCCCAAATAGACAAGACCTTACGAATTGTTTGTTTTCCTGAAACCTTTGAGGTTCGAGTAAACTCCGTAATCAGGTTGAAGTTTTGCACCGCGCCAGAACCCTTGAAGTCTACCTTTTAGCTAGAAAAGCCCCTTTCGGGCCACCGCTGGAATGTAAGAAACATCGAAGAAAACTCATCACCTTCCCCGTTGAAGTAGTTTGGGAGAAGGCAAGTTTACTGTAGAAGAGAGATGAGGCGGAATTGATCGGCGTGCCTGAAATAATTAACCGAAAGTGAAACAAGAAAACGCTTCACTTTGATGAACTGATGTTTCGATGCGTAGGTCGACAGAAAAAGAGTTCCCCCCGTTGTAACAACAATTTATTTCCCTTGTGAATAAAATAACTTGAATACTTTGAACCATGTGTGCTTCATTGCCCCTCTTACTTAACTTCTGAAGTGCCTTCAAATGCTTTCAATATATAATTCACCTGTTGGGATATCTAAAGAAAAATGAGAGAAAAAAGGTACCTTAGTCACCTCCCATGTTAAAATTTTTTCACTGTTCTCCCCGTGGAGATAAACTTGAATAGAACAGAATTATACACAAAAATGCATTTGTTGTGCATTATTACTTGTTGTTCACAATATAACAAGATCAATAAAATGCTCCGTTATGTTGGACAGTAAGGCTTCTTCACAAAGTATTACGTGGACAGAATCTGCTTCTTCAAAAATCATTCAATGGTTCATTTATGATAGAAATTTTTACGATACATTATGTTTCTGTATTTTCAGTTAGGAAATTTTGATTTTGGAGAAATTTTGTTCACCCTTGAAAGGTGCAAGTAGCAGTGCTTCCGCTACTTTGTTAGAATAGTAAGCAAAATCGTAGTTCCAAGGAATTCACGTTCACGCATGCACTGGCTATCAGTAGTCTAACAGAAATTCCATTGTCCATGCCCTAACCCGCATATTACCTGAAAAACTCGGTTAAGTATTTACATAAGTTATTGTTTGGGACATTTTGTAGAAATTTCTCTGTGTAATTGAACCGGCAATATTGATATTACTGTTATGTGTTACTCTTTCCGACGGACGACCTCTCATCATAATTAATTTCACGGACTAGTCAAAGAACATTTATAAGCTGGACTTATAAGCTGGTTCATGGTAATTTAATAAGTAAAAATAAATATAATAAAGCTTCAAAGCCCTATCTCTTTTGGTAAAACTTTGCACATCAAAAACCAACAAGACTCTTTGAGAGTAACAAATCTCAAGTTGACAAAAGAAATGAAAACAGAATTATATAAAGTCTTTTGATCCAAGAGAGTAATATTATGCTCGCTGAATGGGAGACTTGTGACGTATTTATTATATCATTGTTCGACCTCAGCGTTCTACGTCGCTACTCTATCAAATTGTAACGACCGTTTGGCATATGATGGAAGATAGTTTCTTTGTATAATACAATAATCAGTTAATGCGCTCATTCCTAATACTCCTCTTTTCTCTCGGTGGAGGGGACATGTCGAACCACCAGTATACTTAAAACTTTTGTTTGGGATGTCTTACGAGTATCTCAAGAATGATAAGGTAACTCCCTATTATTTCTTCCTCAACCAGCAAAGTTGGGATCGGACGTCGACCTAGAAACCTACCCAGTTGGGCTGGGTATTCATTGGGATTTATGGTTATCTTCGATCATATCTTTCAATCCACCAAGCAAACTTTATTATAAAACAACGATTCACCATCATGTTTTTGTCAGTTCATGTCATTCATCATGTCATGAAGATAATGTTATTTGCCTAACGAAATGAATAGCAGAAAGGTGATTCACTGGCGTGTTACTGACTACTCTCCAAAATATGATGAGAACATGATTGTGAATTTATTAAATTTTTTCCATATTAACGATAGTACCTGGTGATTTTCAGGTGTGAAACAGATCTGATTTGTTATTAGTGGAAGTCGTGCTTCTGCCGAGCTAGTGTTTGAACCAGCGCATTAAAAATTGGGCATCAACCCGCCTTTCGTCAGGCATGTCATAGAAGTGAGTTATCTTTTCAATATTCTATTCTAATTTATAAATTTAATTTATTATTTGTCGTATTGCCTGTCTTTCTGTCTGTCCTAAACCAATTACAGCTAAATAGTTGAATAGAGTTTGGTTCCAGATTTAAACAATTTGGGGAATCACGAATCAATTTCTACCACTGATTGCCAAGTGGGTGGGAAATATTGTTCTTTACGAAATGTTTATTTATGTAAAATTGCTTACTGGTTGTTTAAAAATCTGACAAGGGCAGTGTGGGGGTTAATTATAAAACTACCAAGACTAACTATGAGGACTGCCTTGTATACCATGGAGTTGGACAGTATAAACGTGGTCATGTTTGTTACCCTCATGAGACTACGATTCTTCGAGGCTACAAGTCACAAGTAACAAGTCTAAATTACTTGGATGAACGTGACCAGTGCTTACTCTATATACACTCTGTATTTTGTTCGTCTCCACGCAGTTGAAATTCATGTATTGCAATCCCCACTCTCCCATATCCCTACAAATCCCCCGTTTTAAAAACGGACTGGCGGGAGAAAAGCCGCAAACTAATCCGTTAAATCGGTAGATCTTCCCCTTCCCGTTCTTTCCAGGTTTTGACCGTTTGAAAACCTCTCGTTTTTCTCCATTGACACCTGTGAATTAATCGCATCGCTGACCATAAAACGGCGCAGGTTCGGTCGTCCTCGGATGAATCCGATTGCCTTTTCAAGCCCTTTTCGAATCGCCTCATCACAAAAGGGCAGAATGACGAGGTCTGGGGTCGTCAATCCACGCTGTTTTCCCCTGATTTTAACAGTTACAAGAGCAGTCGCGTTGCGCTGTGTCGATGACGGTTTCAAAAATGATTTATTTTCTGAACAAAACAATTTTGAAATATCGTTTTTATAAAGATAATTTTGCGCTGATTCGAATTTACTACACGTTCCTAAAAAAGAAAAAGCTTAACATGTTCTGGATTCATGGACATTCTGGATGGAACAACTACCCTCCAATTTTGAGGAAATTCGTGCCTTCATAATGTCGGTTCGGAAGAATTCGGTTCTCAGTAGGATCACTTTTGGTTTATTATTTTCAATAATAAGCCTTTGGAATCGAGCAAGAAAAAAAAAATTTAACCCCCCCTCAAAATTTGATGTTTTACGTTTCAAGGTACGTAGAATCCGAAAATCGAATAAAAAAATGTCCGTCCGTCCGCCGTACGCGGCACTTTTCTTAGCAACACTGGACCAATTTGGTTCAAATTTGGTATATGGGCTCCATTTGGGGTCTAGTTGTGCCGCGAAGCTTTTGGTTGATGTAGGTCACTTCTAAGGGGTGAAAATTAAGGGTTGAAAATTTCAAGAGTGCCCTAGCTCGAAAACTCTCGAAATAAAGGTATCGTTTTTTCACCAATTTTAAATAGTACAGAATTTTAAAAAATTTTTGAGACCACCCGGAGCTCTGTAGGACAAACCGTTCGGTCCCTACGAGTATTTGAAGGTTTTCCTTCGATAAAACAGAATCATGAGTGTGAATCGCAAAAGAGGTCTAATCGCCGTTCAAATTTTATCTGACTAAAATGCGATCGCTGTTCATTTCTTCGATTTGTATACAGTTTTGCCTTCTGCGTAACCAGTAATCAAATTTCCATATCAAGCTTTCTATTTTTCGAATCGAGTGTGAAGTCTATTTTCATTGAAAATTTTGCGGTGATTCCAAAAAAACTTACCATCAGTTCGTGCTTCAAAATTACTTTCTTAAGAGTATGCACTTTATCATCATCTCAGTAAAAACGCAAATATTAATTAATTTGTAGGGGTTTACTTTTTATAAAGCAGGCTAGATGTAGGCACATAAAAACCTGACAGATAAGCGAAGAAGGAAATGAACTAACTCAAAAACGGAGGCAAAACAGGGAGGCACTACTTAAAATCGTGATAGCAGGAAGTTTTCTACGCCCTCATCTGGAGCAATTGTAGGAAGAACAAAGATTCGAACCAAAGTTGCTCAAAAACGCAAGAAGGAATTCCAAAATTTTGTTTTTGGAGGATACTTATTTTGTTGACCTGCTGCACTAACAATTCTTGGATAGATTTTCATATTAATATTATCATCTCTTTTCGTGGTTGCTTATTTTATTTCAATTGCTCGCTTGGCTTGCGTAGGGTTTCTTGATTGATCAATGATGTTGGATTATTGGAGCAGTGATGGCAGATGTTACTGCTACTCGTCTATCTAAAAATCTAATCTAACATCCGTTTGGAAGTATAATGTGTTCCTGTAATGAATCTGAACTGCTCAACTCTCAGAAATTGGGTTTGAAAATTCGTGATAGAATATTTCTATCGACGAAGAAAGTTGGTGGCACAATCATTCCCTAGTTATGGAGGTTTTGATTAAATTACAGTTTTAAAGAATTTTTGTTCATGATGAAGAAAGAGGGAGTTTGAAGTCTAATATAGACTGAAACCATCCTTAGTTGATCACAATTGTTCAATCGCCACCATAACGCTTAGACGAACGAGCATCGATTTTCATATAGATGAAATAAATGAAATTTTCATAGTTCATATAAATAGAATATAATTTTTCTCCACTACAGTTGATAGTATTGTAAAGAAACATCAGTCATTATAACAACACTTTCAATAATATGGCGCCATCATTCTAGCAGCTTCATTTGTCGTGGACAACGATTCTACTTCCGGTTGAGAGGATGCTAAATTCAAACTTGATATAATGGGTGAAATCAACAACTGTTCTAAACCTTTGCGGATTCATCATCGACACACCAAACTAAAAACTTGATATATGGAGCCTACAAGAGCACACGTTTGAGCATAAATCTCTCGTAAATGAGAAGTAATAATACATAATGGCACTGCGATGCACAAGAAGACAAATTTCTAGCTTACTGGGCAGCACGTTCAGCAAGCAAAAACCACTTGGTAAATGGCAGATGGTTCCCGAGATTTCTCCTTTCTTCCTCACCAATCACGTAGCCGCGCTTCATCCTATCTAATCATGAAACCTGAGACCCCACAACCTAAATGTAACCTCCGTTTTTCATTTCTGGCGAAAGACGGACTTGAAGAGGGCATTTTTCTCGAGATGTTGTACGTGAATGTTTTAGACTTCTCGGCTCCCTCCTCATTCCTTATTCTTCTTCTGTCTTCGCCTTCACGTTTTTTCCCTTCACACCTCCGTGGGCATCTCGACCGACGGTGTCTTTTACATCTCGAGGGTCGTCCGAGAGTTTCTCCCTTCAAATGAGGAAGTCGCCGTCTATTCTTCTTGCTTATCCCACCTGCCAGGATAGGGTAGCTAATCATGATGGACTACGAGGTAACCTACTTTGTGAATACCTTGCCGTTGCTTCCCACATCTCCCGTTTCATCACTAAGTAACAACAAAGATGTTCTTAACTTTCAAATTCATCTCAATCACTATGCTCAGCACAACGTAAGAAAACCATTTTGTGGTGCAGTAGACCTTAGCAAACTCCAAAAACGTTGGACGATAAAGCTTTTGTTGAAAAAATAATTATACTTTTTCGGAACCATTTTGGTTTTGGTTTATTATTTTCAAAATTTTTCAAAATTTTCTTTGGAATCGACCAAGAAAAAAAGTTAAAACCCCCTCAAAATTTGATGGTTTACGTTTCAAGGTACGTAGAATCCAAAAATCGAATAAAAATTTGGCCCTCCGTCCGCCGTCCGCCGTATGCCGTACGCGGCACTTTTGCCACTTAGCATTGACCGATTTTGATGAAATTTGGTATGTAGGCTCCATTCGGGGTCTAGTTGTGCCTCGAAGATTTTGGTTGATGTAGGTCACTTCTAAGGGTTCCAAAATCAATTTTGAAATTTTGAAAACGCCCTAACTCAAAAAATTTGGATATAAAGGTATTGTTTTTCCTTCAATTTAAGATTCTATAGAATTTTTAGAATTTTTTGAGACCACCCGGAGCTTTGTAGGACAAACCGTTCGCTTTCTACGAGAATTTAAAGTTTGAACGTACGATAAATCAGAAACACGAGTGTGAATAGCAAAACAGGCCTAATCTCAGTTCAAATTAAAGCTGACTGAAATGCGATAGATATTTTTCTTCATGTTGGATGGTTGGTGGCTCTGCAGACGAGTGATCAATTGAGTGATTTATAACAATTTCTGAGGTTAGATGTGTTCAAACCTTTTGGAGGAGTTATATCATCCCCGTTATAGTATCCCTAGTTCTTTCGTTATAGCATCCCCGAAATTGCCAGGATTTCACCGCCTTTCTCGCCATGATGCATTAATGAAAATCCATGGAAGCTATAAGCTATAAGGAATATCAAGATGACAGGCATTTCGAAGAGTGCGCTGCTCAATCTTGATTGAAAAATGAAAACACGTTCGACTTGGTCAGAAAAACAAGCGTGATTGGAAAGGAAAGCCAAGAGTTGCGAATGATGAGAACTAGAAAAACAACAAATACATATGAAGAATGAAGGTATAGCAATAAACTGAAAGGGAACGGAAAACAATCGAGCCAGGATATTGGTATCGGAAGAGCTAGACGGGGATCCCTGAGAGATGAGCCCGATTCTGGAATGTTATTTGAACTTCTTTCATTTCCAGTAGTACGTATCTCGGAGATGAAAAAAAGAAAGGAAAATAGAGAGCTAGAGCCCGCAAATGAACTCCAAGGTCGAAATAATTTGATAGGTACCGCCTTGGACTTGAAGCGAGTTTATTTAATTTACGAGATACAAGCCACGTTATTTCATTCTCCATAATTTCCCCCGTTAATCCTAATGAAGTAATAGGGTTGAGCGCCACATTAGCGAGTTATAGTTTAAGTCGCACACTGAGTTTTTCTCTTCAAATTTAAAATCATATTTTTTTAAATGACAGATTTCAATTTTTTTGTAAAATTGTATGCAATATGTGGGCTCGAATTATAGAGATTTTGGTCTGAATGAAAAAACTCTCACCAAGTGTGGAGAACAGTCTCTTAAAATCCTTGGCAAGATAGTAATAGCTTAGGTAGTTTGAAAGTGATGCTTGAAGTGGTCCATAATGGTTTTTTCATGGAACCAAGCAATATTCATTTCGCATTATACGAAAACTATAATAGTTTTGGTTAATTTAGTTTGTGTTTACAAAAAACTCTGCAAATTGTTACACAATGTTTCTTTATTTTTTTGTAAAGATCACCCATCTGTGTAGAAGACGGCTTTTCCATTATTGGTATCGTATTCTATCAGGTGAAATTTGGCTTACTTCCATCAGTTAACGTTCATGTGCGATTCATACTCGTGGATCTGACTCATCATTCGTCTACCCAATGGATTAACGGAAACAACTTGACCATACTTGCTGGAGATTTGCCATCTACCTTTTAAGGACCAGGTGGGGATAGGGGGTCTGGGCTCTTAAAGGCTAAAGACTATGATAATGAGCCTACATAATGCCTATAATAATGCCTACATAATGAGCCTATAATGCCTTACCCTGATAATGAGCCTGGTAGGGGCCCACGTGTTCTGATAAACTTAGCAATAAAAGTGCATTTAACCATACTTGATCCTCTGGGTTATATCATATGTTTTAAAGAAGTGAACAGTATCTTAAATTGATGAGGAAACCTCATGGAACATTCATTAATCAGGTAATTAATTATCCTCACTAGGCAAACGGTTGGTCCCGCAGAGCTTTGGGTGATGTCATTAAATTCTTAAAAATCGTGACTATTTCAAAAATAATGAATAACCATACGAGGTGGGACCCAAAAGTAAACGGAATTTCGTCATAACTTCTTCATTTTGCAATGTTTTTACACCAAATTTTGATCACCTTCAAAGTAATTACCACTGACTGCAACACATTTTTCCAATCGCGTCTTTTATTGTTCAAAACATTTTTGGAATTCATTTAATGGAATGAGCTTGAGGCCATCCGGCGATTTTTGTTTCACATCTTACACATTCGAAAACCGTTTTCCTTTCAAGTCCGTTTTGCGTCGGGGGAACAAAAAAAGTCGCGGGGGGCGAGATCAGATGAATATTGGGGGGGGGGGGGGGGGGTAAACAGTCGGTGTCATGCCATTTTTCGTAGGAAACTGCTTCACAGGCAGGGCAATGAGTGCGGGGGCTCGTCTGTGGAAGGCGTGGGACAAATTTGGCTGCAACCCTTCTCAAGCACAAATCCTCCGATAAAATTCTCTGGATTAAACTCCAAGACATCGCAGACATCTCAACCAATTGATCAACCGTTCGACAACAGTCTTCGCGAATCATGATGTTGATTTTATCAACGTTGTCGTCAGTTCTTGACGTTGAAGGGCGGCCAGAACGAGATTGGTGTTCAATCCTCAATTGCCAATTTTTAAAACGTTGAAACCACTCGTAGACACGTGTCTTGCTTAATGCAGCATCCCCTTAAGCAGTTTTAGCATTACGAGAGTTTCAGCCTTCGTTTTTCCCAACAGAAAACAAAATTTCACGGCCGCGCGTTGCTCCACGCTGTCTGTCATCACACGTTTTTGCCAAAACGGAAAAAGTCGATCCTTTAAACTCACAGCATCCCAACTTCGCACACCGAATCGTGAGATGTGTCCCTTTCAAACCCCCACCTGCCAACCAGCCAATCACACCTGTCAGCTCGATTCCGGTTACTTTTGGGTTTCCCCCCTCGTATATGCATATCAAAAGTTTTCTAGCTAGGGTGTTTTGAAAATGTGTTTTCCTACTTTTTATCTCTTCGACGTGACTGAGAGTACAGGGTAAGGCGGACAATTTTTTATTCGATTTTTGTATTCTACGTAGCTAACCATTAAAATTTAATGGTTATAAATTTAATTTATTTGGGGGGGGGGGATATCGACCCCCGGTCTAATTAATTTTCTTGCTCTATTTCAAATTATTTAAAATAATAAACCAAATCCCAGAATTGTTTAGAATAGTCTAAAGAGTTGGGTTCATTGACTGTCTGCATGTTTGTTAGTTTGTGGTCAGTTCCTTGTTAAGGTTTGTGTTAATCCCTTGATGATCTCCAGTACTTTTCATCGTTATCTAGCAGCGAAAACATCATTGACTAATTCAATTATAATGAACAAAAAAAGAAAAAATTCGGTCTGAAGTTTTCCCCTCCTCTGAGCAGACGATGAAGGCGTAACTGGTCGTAAAAGCGACGTAGGAGAGGGTGAGGAATCTGTCGGAAGTAATCTGCTCCCCTCTCCTCCCTTTCATACTGTCACCTGACGGATATTGTCCCCCCCCCTTTTCTCCGTCCCTCCTCTTATTTTACCCCTTTCCACTACACTTCCCACCACCTTTGGAGGCGGAGGTGGAAGAGGTAAATTAGCGGTCGAGGAAATGGAGGTCCTCCCTTCTTCCTCTTCCTCCATCACGCCACCAAGAGTGTCCTTTCAAAACGTCACCAACCCTCTACCATCCGCACCATAAAACATTTCCAAGTAAAATTCTTGGTTCCCCAATGTTAATTTGGGATTTCCATATCAAATTCAACGTATTAGAAATCATTAAAATCGTCTTTGGTTCCTCAATACCGGCGCACAGTAGTCCAGAACAGGAATCGATTTGGCACTTAAAAATTCACCATCGTGTGGATATAAATAACACTGATACAAGGGGCATTTGATCGGCTTATCGGAAAATTTGCATACAACAGCCAGGAGGTATACGGACATGGTTGTCAAAACCTTGGACATCAGTCAACCCTACGGAGGTAGGACTCTCACTTTTGGAGTCAAACTGAACGAAACATAAAGTTTTCCTTTAGCAAATTACTTAAATTAATAATTAATAGTTTTCCTGTCATTACGAGAAGTTAACGATATAATAACAGCAGGATGATGGGGTTTGGGGATTCATCCCCAATTTTTCTGTATTCTAAAAACTACTGTATAATTATGATGATTTTCATTATAGATTCCATTAATTTCAGACTCACAGTTGGCGGGATTTTGCTCGTGAAATACTCGTCTGAATTATGCAAACAAATCAGACCGCATTTGGCAGACTGAAGGAGTTGATCAATGTAAGAAGAGACGTCCCATTGGATGAGAAGTAGTTAGCTCAGTTCCAAGTAAGCGATAAAACATACATTTTTTTCACGTTTCTACTGCACAAAATAATTCTACGTGTCATTCAGTTGGTATTTTAAGTCAGAAATAGTGAACACCTCCCCTCCCTGCCATCGTTATCCACCATAACTTTTCTAGCGACAAGCGAACCACGAATTTGAAGAGAATCCATGATATAAGATACCACTTGCGAATTCGATTCGAGCCCTCCCCTACCCCTCCAATGGTGCCAGTCTGGCACCACAGCGGTAATACGTCGCGTCGTAGCATTGGACTTTCATCTATTAGTGTGGGTAGGTAGTCCGTAGAAGATCACATCTGTAATCATGGCGAGTCACCAGAAAAAAATCCACACAATACGCTATAATACCACTGATGTGATGCACGGTGGCACAAATAGTATGAGAATCAAGAGGTGTATTGATTGAGTTTCCTGAATTTCAAAGCTTGGGTACAATGGGTGAGCCTTAATGAGAACCAAAATATTGAAAATCGTGTATTTTGTAAATATAATCCCAGTCACCTCCTCTCCATGCTAATTATATTCTCATGAATTAATGTGCAACTTGAGAGTTGCCAGAGTCGAACAAAATGGAGACAAGCAAATCGGTTGTGGTAGCGTACTCAAGGTATTGTCAGAATGAGCTATATTTTGAATTAACAACCACCCGTTTGTCCCCTTAACAAAAATGTTTAAATTTCGCCGATAGTGTACAACTATAGGTCTGCCACAGTAACTTTCCATCCCTTTGGCGCATTCTTCTGTAATATACAGAACTACTTATCTCTTATCATCAAGCAAATTCCCGTGCGTACGATAATGTTTCGGGAATTTCTCCCCTCAAAAGTGACATAAATTCCCTCCTACTGCAGCTTGAAATTCGTGCATTTCCGAATCTGTTTTGAATCCTAATTCCACTAGTTGCTTTTATTATGACGATATACAGGGTGTCTACACTTTCGATGGGCATAACTTCAGGGTTCGATTCTACAAGGTATTTCCAACAAAAAATGTCTGTTAGCAATTTTCTTTTAACCCACTCAAAATTCTATATTTTTCACTTTAAAGTTTTTCTTCGCGTTTTCGACCTTACGGCACTGATATGGTCATAACTCCCTTATTTCTGTTGAAAATTCAATTCTGACTACACCGTTGGAAAGAGCGTTAAATTCCTAAGCTACCTAGTGCAAAATCAAAATATTTCAGCAATAAAATAGTTTAAAAAAATCAAGTCAAAACGCCAACTTGAAAAAATTTTCGAAACTTGACTTTCTTCGACCAAAGTTTTCACTCTAAATCCCTGCCCATTTCGATGGGCACTCTTCGGAGAAAACATGCTCAAATTGTCGGCTTTTCAACGGTCTATCAAGATTTCTTTTCAACATTCAAATTGGGAGAGTAAATGAAGTTTGAATGCCAGAAAACGTGTGTTTGACAAGAAAATCCAGTGTTTTAAGCGGTTTATGGTCCCCCTCGACCTCAAGATGGCTTGACGATTTTGGTATCATTTCCTATGTAATTTTTTACGCTGAATCCAATGGCGATACTTACGAATGATTCCGATTGCTAGAAAGTGGATTTTTCGAAGAAAACCTTCTTTTTTCGTATACATAAAATACGCATTATTCGTAGATATGGTAGTAAGCATTAAGTAACACCTTTCTACTCAATAAAAACACCGAATTTCTAGCTGATTGAAGTTTTTGTTGAGTAGAAAGGTGTTACTTAATGCTTACTACCATATCTACGAATAATGCGTATTTTATGTACAAAAAACGAAGGTTTTCTTCGAAAAATCCACTTTCTAGCAGTCGGAATCATTCGGAAGTATCGCCATTGGATTCAGCGTAAAAAATTACATAGGAAATGATACCAAAATCGTCAAGCCATCAAGAGGTCGAGGGGGACCATAAACCGATTAAAACACTGGATTTGCTTGTAAAACACACGTTTTCTGGCATTCAAACTTCATTTACTCTTCCAATTTGAATGTTGAAAAGAAAAATTGATAGACCGTTGAAAAGCTGACAATTTGAGCATGTTTTCTCCGAAGAGCGCCAATCAAAATGGGCAGGGATTTAGAGTGAAAACTTGGGTCGAAAAAAGTCAAGTTTCAAAAAATTTTAAAGTTGGCTTTTTGACTTGATTTTTTGAAACTATTTTATTGCTGAAATATTTTGATTTTGCACTAGGTAGCTTGGTAATTTAACGCTCTTTCTAGCGGTGTAGTCAGATTTGAATTTTCAGGAGAAATAAGGGAGTTATGACCATATCAGTGCCGAGAGGTCGAAAACGCGAAAAAAAACTTTAAATTGAAAAATATAGAATTTTGAGTGGGTTAAACGAAAATTGCTAACAGACATTTTTTGTTGGAAATACCTCGTAGAATCGAACCCTGAAGTTATGCCCATCGAAAGTGTAGACACCCTGTAGATTGATATATGTAGATAGATTTATATGTCGAACAAAAAAAGAACCACGCAAATCGGTTGAATACTAAGGCCTGTGGTGAGTCACAAGATTTTTTTCACAATCACACATAGACATACACCTAGGTTTTTTTCGCGGATTTGGATACAGAATGGTCCAAAACGGTTGTGTACGTGGTTATTTTTTTCTCCGTTGAGTGTTGTCCTCCTTCACTCCAGATTGATCGCATAAGGACGCCCAAGACTTTCTGTAAGACGTCCTCAAAATAGGAAAATCCTCATAGGGATCAAATTTTGCTCTTGGAGGTTTTTGAGTCATAGATCACTAATCTGAAGTCCATTTGGGAAATCTTAAATAAACATCTTATTCATAAATTCCTCATAACTGAAATAAATAAGCTATTTTAGCTCAAAAGCATAAGTTGTTTCATAGTTCTATTACCAGGTATGAGAACTTCTTGATCAAATACAAATATTTTAAGAATTTCTGCATTATATTATTTATGAATTTCAACACCATTTGTAAAAAAAATTCAAAGTCTCACGCCGGAAACAGAGTTTTACACATTTTCCCTCTGAATTCGATTGTAAAATTTATGTGTTTATGCTATTGAAAAATGAAGTTTTCGCAAAATACGAACAGATTAGGTGGAAAAAAAATTTCTTTGCTCCAAGATAAATTTTCCAAAATTTAGAAATTTCAAACCTCAGAATAATTCATTTTAATTTTAAACATCAGAACAATTATTGTTCCGGTGCATACAAGATATGGAAGCGTATCTTGGAAAGTTACATTTAAAAAATTGTTTTTAAAATTTTCTGTTGGACCAATAGGTGAGGAGATGTGGTTAATTTTGGGCAACACCCCACTTTTTTCTCAAAAAATACAAATTCTGCAATTTTTTATTTACATTTGAGAATTGGACATGGGCCAGGAGGATTTTTTTTTGTGAAATTTGATATTATGATATATAGGATAAGTATACATAGATTGGGGATGTAAAGAGCGGATGGAATAGGATATATACCGAATCTGCTGATGCAGAATTTATTGAATTGAATTATACTGATAAATTCTCCAATGGGAAACAATTATCTTCTGTACGAGAAAAAAATGAGTGAAATCCCACTTTGCATGAAACTGCTCGAGCTCCCGATTCGGGAATGAGGACTCAAATTAATTCGCCCATTCGGAATCCCATAGTTCCCATTCCTGCATTTCTCCTGAGGAAAACTTGAGAAGTCTTTTATCCCTCGAAAACTCGGCGAGTTGAACTCTGCGGCGAATATCCTTCTCGATGAAGTTGTGGGGGTCTCACTTACAAGTTTCCGACGTCTGTCGCCCTGGAACTAATCAATAGTTGAATAATATTCCCGCATAAATTCATCAATGGAATTTATTTCAAATCATATGTAGAATTTATGAAAGAAAAAAAGTATATTGGAAAGTATTGTTCAGATATGAATGAGCTGCTCCGTTGACAATGCAGATTCAGAAATATCATTTTTCAGCCGGCTGGAGGGCGAATTTCTGGAAACCACTAGAGATGGATTGGATTACAATTTACACTGAATTTTAATATACTAATTAAACATTAATACATAATAAGTACAATTTCGGTGAACTATGACGATTGTAACACACAGTTTCTTCCACAAAAGGTTCATCTGATATCTGAAACCAACAAGTATGACGACACATTGTGATCGGGACAATTTACAATAAACTATTGTAAGATCGTAGGGTAAGGTGCTATACATTGAGCCACTTTTCGGATTATTTTTCCTGACGGCAATTATGATCAGATTTCAATGGTTTTGGTCTACATACATTGGGAAAGTAGTTGGCCACAATACTAAGTCACTGAAAATATTTCAAACTGGGGCCACCTAGGATGTACCTTGAGCCACCTTCACCGCATCATATACCTATTTCCAGTTGAGAGAATGAGCAAGACAGTCCGAACTTGATTGTTTGTCGAATTTACAAAAAGAAGATGAAGAATTTCAGTCAAGACTAGAATAGAATATTTTTCAGGAAAAATAAGATTGACTGATGATAAAGATTTGGATAGTAAAACCCTTTCATTATTGAGCATCAGTACAAAAATATGAATCTTTTGAGTTTCAACCGTCTTAAATCAAGATTCATCAGTCTTAAAAATATTGAAATACCTTTTTCTAAAAAGGTGGTTAATTTCCACGCGAAATTAGGAATACGCTTTTTCTTGTAACGTTTCATGGGCACATTTGTTTTGATACCTGAATTCTTTCGACGGTGATATTTTTGAAGAGTCTCTGCAAAAGCCCATCTGGCAATGCCATGTCCTTTGAGACTAGCATTTTTTTCACTAAGCAATAGCTCTGGTCAAGGCCTGCTTGTTGACAGGTGGACGGTTTACTTTATTTTTGCTCCGAGGGATTTGTAAAAGGCAAATTTTAATGAAACTCAATCATAGTTACCTCACACAAAAAATTTGTGTACCTTCATCCAGCTCAAGGTACAAACAAGGAAGTGGCTCTGGGTACAGACTTTTCCCTCAAATATTAAAACCAGCCTGGAAATCCATCCACTAATTAGATGTTGAAAACTGATTCGATTTTTGGTAAACAAATGTCGATAGTTTTTGAGATTTTCACAACTTTTGTTCTTGGGGAACCTCCAATTTTGCAACATTTTTCCTATCAACTTTCAAATCCATACCTCTTCATGTTGTTTGGGCCTTTAGACAACAAATACAGAGTAGAATTTACACGATTTATTTTGCTCTATATAGTAATGTGAAAAACTACTATTCTGAATTGTAATATTCTCAATCAATTCATAGGACAAATCATGGACAGTGTGGGTAATTTTGGCTACGAAAAATGATGACACCTGGGCCATTGTTCAAAGGCGCTCCATGGTTTCAGGTATTCGTTGATTCGAATTTATCATCGAGGAACGCGGGTTGAGCCGTTGAGGTCATTCGGGCACGTCCGGATTCGTAACAGATCGAGCTAAATTTGGATAATTCAGGAACAAGGGGTGAATCACTCGAATGGAACCCACTGAATGCGATGTCACGAACTCCATCGTTGCCGACAAATCAACTACGCAGCAACTTTTACACAATGGTTAAATATTTTCTAAGCTAAACAGTTATGCGCGGAGGTACACAAGTTGTAATAATTCCTCGAGTCGGGCGTGTTGGTTAATTTTCTGTTAATGTGAGGAGGTTGGTTGAGGGGAGATGCATGGAAGTGGCGATTCCTCGT
Organism: Apolygus lucorum; assembly: GCA_009739505.2. Classification (NCBI taxonomy): domain Eukaryota; kingdom Metazoa; phylum Arthropoda; class Insecta; order Hemiptera; family Miridae; genus Apolygus; species Apolygus lucorum. Next base: position 51,434,754 of record CM019168.2, read on the forward strand.
TTTGGTTTATTATTTTCAATAATGAACCTTTGGAATCGACCAAGAAAAAAAAAATTTTAACACCCCCTCAAAATTTGGTGGTTTACGTTTCAAGGTATGTAGAATCCAAAAATCGAATACAAATTTGGCCGTCCGTCCGCCGTACGCGGCACTTTTGCCACTTAGCATTGACCGATTTTGATGAAATTTGGTATGTAGGCTCCTTCTGGGGTCTAGTTGTGCCCCGAAGATTTTGGTTGAGGTAGGTCACTTCTAAGGGTTCCAAAATCAATTTTGAAATTTTGAAAACGCCCTAACTCAAAAAATTGCGATATTAAGGTATTGTTTTTCCTTCAATTTAAGATTTTATAGAATTTTTAGAATTTTTTGAGACCACCCGGAGCACTGTAGGACAAACCGTTCGCTCACTTCGAGAATTTAAAGTTTGGACGTACGATAAATCAGAAACACGAGGGTGAATCGCAATAATCTCCGTTCAAATTAAAGCTGACCGAAATGCGATCGATGTTTTTCTTCATGTTGGATGGTTGTTGGCTTTGCAGACGAGTGATCTATATAGAAAAATAAAAACTAATAAACCATTGTGTAATAATTTGCAGCGTTTGTGTTTATTAATGGTTTAGAACACATGTTTTAAAAGCTTTTAATACTTCAAGAAATTTTTAGGATAAATTATGCACAATTTGGGCTTTTTGGAAGTGCTTATCCTTCCTTCCCCTACAATTTGGAAACATGCTGCTGAAGTTACGGTAAAGATGCCCAACAAACCACCGAAAGATTCTATAAGAAAACAAGCCCCCTGGACCCTCGGTTACCTCTATTTACATACTTCGGAAGAAATTATTGAAACACAGAATGTGTTTTAGCTCAGGCGTTTCACATAATTTCGCTACTTTCCTCCCACTAAATCGGAATCTTATATAATCTTAAATGGTCAAGGTCGAGTAATGATTCACTAGTACCGGTGACTTTCCTCCCACTAAATCTGAATCTTATATAATCACCGCGTCATAACAAAATATCTCATAGGTTATACCAGGTTACGGTCCTTAGTTCCGTATCATCGGTATCCATGTTGTCGTCCCAGATTTCGTAGCTTTTTAGGCTAGTTAGTCCATGGCTAAAACACATTCTGTGTTAAAACCAATAAGCTCCCTTCTTTTTTGGAAATTTTCGGTCAGCATCTGCTACCTACATCATCCGCCATCCAGGCGTTAGTTAGGTAGTTCGGAGGTAGTTTGAAGTAGGACCATAGAAATGTCGATTCCTAAATTTTGACATTTTCATGTCTTTGCTTTGGCACATAAACTGAAAAATCGTCACGAAAACTTGCTCACGCGACCAATAAATAAAATAGACTCACTGTGTTGCTTAGAGAACAATCAACTGTTTTGATGCTTGGGTACCTTACTTCACTACCTTGTTGTGTAGTGGAAGAAAACACACATGAAAATGTCCCAATGTGTTGCAGACTCGTATGCAAGCATTTATAATATTATCTGATTTTGGAAATGCGATTCTCTTGTACTGTGAACACTGAGACGATTTACTTTCCCGACTAATTTTCTGTATAGATCACCCTTCTGTATAGATCACTGGTTCTCCATCAATAGCACCTACCACTATCTGTATTCTCCCTTGACCTTCCCTCTCAAATTTCAGCTTCCTGCGTTCAATCGGATTGAAAATGGCTTCGGAGGTCACTCAGCAGATCAGTGCTCTTCCAGGCGTCTCCAGCATTCGAGAAGATCTTCTTCACTCTTCACATCACTGATCAGCTGAGTGAGCTCCGAAGCCATTTTTGGTTTTCGTTAGTAATTTATTGCACTTTCACTGCAGTATCTCCAGAACTTTAGTGTCATTTGCATAGTGAGTTCGTTTTTAGGAACAATGCAGGATTCATTAATATTTGGTTTGCACAAAATTGGATTTTAGCGCAAACCAAATACGAATAAACCCAGTATTGTCCCTAAAAGCGAACTCATTATGCAAATGGTAAAGTTCTGAAGATGCTGTAAAGCGAAAGTGCACTAAATTACTAATAAAGCAAAAAACGAGGAACTCCGTCGTTGTCGACAACTCAACTACGTAGCAATTTACTACAAATTGGTTAAGTACTCCCTAAGCCAAACATTATATAGGTGGAGGCACACAAGTTGTAATAATGCCTTGAATTGGTTGTAGCTTCTCTCTTAATGAGAGGAAGTTGGTTGAAGGGAAGAGCAAAGAAGTGGCGATTTCTCGTTTTTGGTTTATTAGTAATGTAGTGCATTTTCGCCTCACAGCATCTTCAGAACTTGATTTCGAATCAGTGAGTTCGTTTTTTGGAACAATACAGGATTTATTTATATTTGATTTACCATGTACAAAAATCCAATTTCGAATAAAACCAAATATTAATCAATCCTGTATTGTTCCTAAAAATGAACTCACTGTGCAAATGGCACTAACGTTCTGAAGACGCTGTAAAGCGAAAGTGCACTAAACTACTTACAAACCAAAAAACGAGGAATCGCAACTTCTACGCTCCTGCTTCAACCTACCTCTCTCAAATTGTGATAATTTGGAATGGTTGCGGTGAAATGGCGGATGATGAAGGAAGCAGATGCTGACCAAAAATGTCCGAAAATGGCGAGAGAAAGCTCATTGGTTTGTAACTTACTTTTAACCGTTAATTTCCCACTTTTTCAAAAATATTGTTTTGTTTTCGGATTCTTTAAATTATTTTTTAAAATATATTTTGAGCTAAAGGTAACTCAAAAGCCCAATCAGAGTCTGTCAACTCAAGAACGATCTTTCCAAGGGCCACACTAGCGCTATCTGCGTCAGCAGAGTCTGCCTATACAGGGTGTAAGCCTAACTGGTCTGCCATACGGTACCAGTCAATTCTACAACTAATTTGCAACAAAAAATGTCCCTTAGCGATTTATTTTTAAACCCTTCGTTTTCGAGTTATTTTAACTTTAAAATTTTTTTCGTGATTTTGACCTTATGTCATTAAATTGGTCATAACTCCGTTAATTAGCTGTGTAAATTACAATTTGAGCATACTGTTGAAAAGAGCATTAAATTTCCTATCGGATAGATGCCTTAACTTTTTTTTGAGTCAAGGTTTGAGACATGAAAACGTCCTCTAAAAAGAGAATTTTTCGTAATTTTGGAAACCTCGCATTCTTTCAATCTCGAATTGAACTACGAGAATCCATACTTTTTCAAGATGCAAGAACAGTAAAAACTGCGCCAGAATTTCAGCTTTCCAACGGTATAATCAAAACATATTCTACAACCGAATTTTGGGGAGAATTTCGTGTTTGAACGCGGAAAAACGTGCATTTTTTCAACGAAATCAGCGCTCTGGCCTCCTGTTTCCGGAGGCCTCGCGGTCAACTGCGGCGCCCGCCCACCCACTGCTATCGTCCGACCCCTCAGATCGACTAGGCGGAGCGCCGATTTCGTTGAAAAAATGCCCGTTTTTCCGCGTTCAAACCCGAAATTCTCCCCTAAATACGGTTGTAGAATATGTTTTGATTGTACCATTGGAAAGCTGAGATTTTGGCGCAGTTTTCACTGTTCTTGCATCTTGAAAAAGTATGGGTTCTCGTAGTTCAATTTGAGATTGAAAGAATGCGAGGTTTCCAAAATTACGTAAAATTCTCTTTTTAGAGGACGTTTTCATGTCTCAAACCTTGACACAAAAAAAAGTTAAGGCATCTATCCGATAGGAAATTTAATGCTCTTTCCAACGGTATCCTCAAATTGTAATTTACACAGCTAATTAACGGAGTTATGACCAATTTAATGACATAAGGTCAAAATCACGAAAAAAAAGTTTAAAGTTAAAATAACTCGAAAACGAAGGGTTTAAAAATAAATCGCTAAGGGACATTTTTTGTTGCAAATTAGTTGTAGAATCGACTGGTACCGTATGGCAGACCAGTTAGGCTTACACCCTGTATACCCTATTTTCATGGAGTAGAAGAAGGAAACTTGGAGAAATCCTTGGTGGGATGTTGAGGTCAGTTATTTTCATGAAGTACAGAACCAAGGAATAAGGAAGAGAAGGTTCACTTCATAGAGGGATCTGGGCTGTCTTAGACAGTGGCGCCATCTCTGACAAGGAAAAACCTACAAGGTGAGAAATGAGGGTAGAAGGTATCTCGAAGGCCCTATTACTGGCTGTCAACTGGAGAATTATTTTGTTTTTTTCTTTGAGTTTTATGTATTTATTGTTCCATTTTCTTACTCAATCGGTAGTTTGAATATCAAGAAAGCCAACGGCTATCAGTTTTGGTTTAAAAGTGGATTAACACTTGCAGATAAAAATCGAACTTCCATCAAGATACCTCAGGATATTAAGGGTTAACATCCTTCTCTGGTTTATTGGGCATCTTTACTTAACTTCTGCAGCATGTTTTCAAGATGCAGGAGGAGGAAGAATATGCAATTACAAAAATCCCAAATGGTGCATAATTTATCCTAAAAATTTCTTGGAGTATTCAAAGCTTTTTAACCATGTCCGTCCGCGCTGCTTTTGTTGGCTCTTCCTCAAAGAACTGATTCAAATCATTGCCTATTGAAATGTTGCTAGAATGTTGTTTTCAGTCAAAATACTGGATAAATACTTTACATAATATGTAAAGTATTATTCAAAGTATTCAAAGTATTCAAAGCTTCGTTTGAAAAAGTTCCAGTAAAGTATATTATACTTTACTGGAACTTTTTCAAACGAAGCTTTGAATTCGTACTAGAAGTAAAAAAAGTCCCTTTCGTGCAGTAAGTAGATATAAGAAGATTGAGCAAATATTTAGCCATTATTAAAATATAAATTAAGCTGATTCCAAATACACCATGTATTAATATTAGGTATATGATTATGACAGCATTTAAAAAAAAAACCTTTTTTGTCCTGATGTTTCTAAAAATTCGGTCCTGACTCTCAGATCAACCAACTTGTCTTTTCTTTTGTTATTAGAACAACTTGAAAAGTTGGAATATTGTTTTTCTTACGCAACGATATTCTCAATTTTTATTGAGAACATCCCCCACCACCGATACCTGCGCCAAGAACCGTCGTTCCGTGAAACGAGCACTGCCGGAACCAAGAAAGGCCTCCCCATTAATTTCGTGATATTCTGTTAAATGTAGTGTGCCAAAGGATAGCAGAACGAGGTCAAGGGTCGGTGAAACTTTTCCGAAAAAAAGCCTCACAAAACGATAATTTTCCCTCATTTTTTTAATGACTCTCAAGTCGTTTCAGCTCTCTTGAAGTATTTACTTAGTAGAGATCTCAAAACCACTCTCAAGATTATTAAATTACGAGTGTAACGGCTCAACTTGGAGGAAAACAGCTTACTTTATCATGGTCGCCAGTTGGTAGTTAGAAACTTAGAAGGAAAGCTCTCACGTCTCAATAACAAGCCCTACTACATTTAATTTGAAATAAACCACACCCTTCTAATTATAATTTTGTGAGTTAGTGTTCTGAAATATTCATCCATCATACGTCAACCAAAAGTTTTGGTCAGAATAAGACTTCAGGTGAAAGTGGAGCCTCATTTTTGACCGACTTCATCATTAATTTTCATTCTTACGAATTGAACGCCAGATTTAGTTCAAATTTGAAAGGTTAGTTCAGGGCTATCCCTATGATGATTCTTCACGATTCGATCAGCAATATCTACAACGCCTTATGAATCATGTTGATTTGTCATTTTAGAAAACTATGAACATGATCGTGAATATTTTGTCTGATAAAATCTATTTCAATGCTTGACAACTAATTTGTTTATAGCTATTTTATCCTATCTGTGGAAGCTCACTCCAAAAATACACCTTCAAAAATCACCTTCAAAAATCGGTTGTTTTAGGTTTTGCATTACCTATGTAAATGTAGGTACAGTTTTCTTTCCGTGCTATCGATCTCTCAGACACACACTCCGACACGTACATACAAACAACCTACACATCTCTTTCACATGGATTTCCTATTGACCCCCCTCCTCGTCATCGCCTAAGCCTGCTCGAATGTTTTTCCGCTTCGATCCTTTCTGTTACTTCTTTGTTGTTTTGTTTCACTTATCACGTCTGACCCGGCTTTTGAAGGCTTTTCCCCTTGAATGTTTCCCCAGTGCCGATCTCACCTACTTGAAAAAAAAAAAAAAAAAAAAAAAAAAATCCCATTCGGAGAACCGTTCTCTGCGCCAGAGTTCGGTTTTCAATTCAAGGTGAGCCTGGGAATTATTCTGCGGACATAACAATAGCTGCGGATCGAATGTGCACCTAACATGAATACTACGTACTTTGGATTTGACTCTCATACGTACGATAGTACAATAACACACTCACGTATAGAGTGAAGTCGTTCAGCTTGGGCGATGTTTTTGTGTTAGCATTTACCCAATGAAGCCTACAGTTTTACCCTACAATTTTTAACCTACCAGCCTACAAACTCCAATTTCACTTTAAAAAAAGTTCTTCCAAGATTTATTTTAAAAAATATAATTTTGGAACTTTTTTTTTTTTTTTTTTTTTTTTTTTTTTTTTTTTTTTGTTACGGAAGTGGGGAAACTCTTTAAGAGCGAAGGGGAAGTTGACCCCAACAGTGTTGGACTCCCCATGAATTGGGGCTACCAACTAAAACCCCACTCCCTCTGCTTAGGACTCACCCCGGGACCACTTGTACAGTATTACTTCAGGGTGAGCCCTTTTTTTGTGCCAAATGGCTGCTCCTACTTCTGGTCTCCTTCAGTTGTATTCCTCATCTTCTTCCTCCCATCTTCCATCCAGCTTTTTTGCTTTGAGGACTGATGTGACGAATACTGCCATTGCGTCCCAGCTCGACTTGTTCTTAATCATCTCATGTATGATTGTCTGTGGACGCAATGTTCCAATGACCTCCTCAGCACACCCCCTCATACCCTCCCATTGAGGACATGTGAAGAAGGTGTGGCAGACATCATCCTCCTCTATCCCACAGTATCTGCACTCTGGGTCAGTGACTTTCCCGATCTTTACTAGGAAGGAGCGGAAGTATCCATGCCCTGAGAGGAATTGAGTCAGGTAATAGTTCACCTCTCCGTGTTTTCTCTCCAACCAAGACTTTAGATCGTCGATTATGAGGGCTGTCCACCTTCCACGGGTTTCACAGACAAGGTCTGCTTGCCACCTACGGATGGTCTCCTCCCGCTCTTCCCTCTTTACTATGGTAATTGTCTCTGCCTTCCTCATTCTTATCCTTTTGCGCTCCAGTGCCTGGTGGTATATTGGGATAGTTCCCGCTATCACTTGTGATGCTGGACCTGAGACAGTTCTAAATGCACTACTGATTCTCAGAGCTCTTCTCCTCTGTACAGCTTCCATACGTGCCCGGTACTTTTGGTACCTAAGGGAGTCTGCCCACACTTCTGCTCCATACAGCATAATTGAATCTGCAGTTCGCATAAGGAGTCTCCTCTTAGCGGGTGATGGGCCCCCTAGATTTGCCATCAGTCGGCTCAGCTTATTTACAATACCTGCAGCCTTATCTGCTGCTCCACTGATGTGCCTCCAGAAGCTTAGTTTCCCGTCCAGCATCACACCAAGGTAGCGAATGGCTGGAGAGGTGATGATTTCCTGTAAATCCACATTCATAGGTATAGATCTCTCAATTCTCGCTGTGGTTAGCAGTACAATTTCCGTTTTTTGGATCGCCAGTGACAGTGTGTGTGCTTCCATCCACTCCATCACTCTGCGCATTGCCTGATTCAGCTTAAACTGGAGGTGTTCCATCCTTCGAGCTCTTATCACCACCACCAAGTCATCAGCGTAGCCGATCAGTGAAATTCCTTCGGGCATCTCTACCCGAAGAATCCCATCATAGTTGATGTTCCACAGATCGGCTCCCAAGACTGAACCTTGTGCCGCTCCCGAGGTAATTCTTCTCTTTTTGATGCCCTCTTTTGTATCATAAATCAGCCAACGGTCAGCTAGGTAGTTCTGCAGGACTCGTAAGAGGTATGATGGAACATGAAACTGAACCATCAAAGCCTCCAAGATGTCTTTCCATCTGGCAGAATTGAAAGCATTTCTGACATCGAGGGTAACCGCCATGCACATGTCCCTGGTCTTGTGGTTCCCCAGCTGAGTTTCCTTTGCTATTCCTACCACTCTGCTAACAGCGTCAATGGTGGATCTGCCAGGTCTAAAATATAATTTTGGAACTTGAAAAATTCTATTTAGAAATGATGGTCTTCTCGTCATTGGCGAGTTCGATACGGACTAGGATGGTGTACTATTATATAGCTTTTGGTTTATTATTTTCAATAATGAACCTTTGGAATCTACCAAGAGAAACAATTTTTAACCCACCCACAAAATTTGTTGGTTTACTTTTCAAGGTACGTAGAATCCAAAAATCGAATAAAAATTAGCCCGTCCGTCCGCCTTCCGCCGTACGCAGCATTTTCCCCACTTAGCATTGACCGATATGAATGAAATTCGGTATGTAAGCTCCATTTGGGGTCTAGTTGTGCCCCGAAGATTTTGGTTGATGTAGGCCACTTTTAAGGGTTGAAAATTAAGGTTGAAATTTTAAAAACGCCCTAACTCAAAAAATTTTGATATAAAGGTATTGTTTTTTCATCAATTTAAGATAGTAGAGAATTTTTAGAATTTTTTGAGACCACGCGGAGCCCTATAGGAGAAACCGTTCGTTCCCTACGAGAATATAAGGATTGGACTTTCGATAAATCAGAAACACGAGTGTGAATCGCAAAAGAGGCCTAATCTCCGTTCAAATTTTAGCTGACCGAAGTGCGATTGATGTTTTTCTTCAAGTTGGTTGGTGGTAACAATGGCAAAGCCGTGTTCTTTGCAGACGAGTGATCTATATGGAAAAATAATAAACCTTTGTGTAATAATTTGCAGCGTTTTCAGATTGAATTAAACAGTTTTCAAAATGAATTCAAAACCTTTCAAAATGAATTAAACATTTTACAAAATGAAATAAACAATGTACAACATGAATTAACCAATTTACAAATTGAAATAAAAACTTTTCGATTTGAATTAAACGGTTAACAAATAAACTGAATAATACACTGTTTTTCAAATATTCATGATGGGGCTGCATCGTAGCTTCCGCTGGCAGGAGCAAGAAAGATTGCAAAACATAATTGTCACAGTCGTCGGACGTGATTGCAGCCACCCCTCGTCGAATCGCCCCTTGAAGAAGGTTGTCTTGAAATCTGGATAATACGTTTCTCACAACTGATTTTATTTTGGTGAATGCATGTTTCACTGCGTTTAGCATTGAGGAATACGGTGGCAAAAAAATGTTAATTCACGTTCAAAGAACGCACTAATTCTACAACTTTCACGGAACGATGTATTCTTGCATTGTCCAGCAGATAGATATTGCCGAGTTCACAGAGAAATTATTTACATTTCGTTATCACAGAGTACATACGGTCTTCTTCCCAATATTCTCCCCAACTGGTCAACTCGTTTAAGTTATTGTTAACATGATTTTGAAACTCGTATATCAAAGTGTTTAATTCATTTTGTACATTGTTTATTTCATTTTGTAGATTATTTAATTCACATTGTAAATTGTTAATTTCATTTTCTGAAGCGTTCAAATAATTTCGAAACTTATTTAATTAATTTTGAAAAGTGTTTAATTCAATCTGAAAAAGCTATACATTGAGTTTAGTAGGGCGAAATTAAAACTAATAAAATATTTTTAGTTCACTATTTCACTAATTGAGTAGTTATTAACAAACATCAATCTACTTTTCCTTGGATACTTATACGGACAGACATTCGTGGAACCAAAATTGTTCAGAGACCTCTACAATGGTAGTGAAATTTTGAGTTTCGAGGTAGTGGAAGCTATGTTTTCACTTTTTAAAGATTAAAAGAAACATCGCTGCAAATGATTAAACAACGGTTTATTATTTATCTGTGTAGATCACTCGCCTGAAAAGAACGCTACTTTTCCATTGTCAGTACTTACCATGTCATCACACAACCTTCACTATGAACTTTATTTTGGAAGGAAGTACTTACCACTATAAGTGCCCATCACTCCGTTCGTAGTCATTCTATTCACAATATACTAACTCGTGATTGTTCCAGAAAGTTCCTCTTGGCAGAAATACCAGCAAACAAGTATACCAATCCCTACAAACGTATTTCCGAATATCTTCGAACGAAATAATTGACGACACCTAAAATATTACCCATTAGGTACCAATTTAATTAGTTTGTTTAACTTAAAATGTAATAGTTGGTTGGTAATTTTCAATAATTTCACTCCTTCACCGTAGTCAATCATTTCAAAATACCAACTTGCGAATCATTATAGAAAAATGTCATTCTGTTTAGTTGGTTTATTTTGACAGAAAGTACCTAGCTATCTACCTACAATTGCATTAACATTCTTATCCGAGAGTTGTGGATGCCTTCATTACGAATTTTTGTTTGATGGGACGCACAACTGAATGACAACGAAATTCTATTCGAAGAAACGAAAAAACATCGCATTTTATCAACTTTATTTTGAACGAAAATTCGGCCAATTTCAGTAAACGAGCATTCGTTTGCGATTCACACTCGTGTTTCTGTTGAAATACAGTTGGAAATATTCTGATGGAATAACCAGCTCGTATTTCTTCCTAATTATTGAAATATAATTTGAAGTTATTAATTAACTAAATATATATTGATATGAATTGGGTATGGTTCAATAACAAATCGGAGTGTGGTTTATACTAAATGAAAATGGATTTAGGATATCAAATGAAAACCGCAAACTATTAATGATGTGGAGGGCACTTACTAGAGTTACTGCCTCCTCTCGTCCATCCAGGGGAGTGTCCTAGCATACTGTCGCGGAACAGTTCCAAGAACTGTTACAACTTTATTATTCGGCCCAACTTCAAGTCCTCATAGGGATTGAACGTTTGGTCGTACTGAGTTCTGTGTGGTCTCATTCGACTTTTTTTTTTAAATTTTATTTATTTTGGCATTACTATTATTGTACTACAGCCATACTTATGTTACATGAGATAATTGCAATCTTAATTTCAAATTACACAAAGTCTATATGTTAACATTACAATTGTATAAAAATGTAGACAGTTCTTTAAGAATTAACATGTTTCTGGAAGACAAAATGGGATGGTATCCAAAACTAATGTCTGTTCTTTTTATTATATTACTGATTAGTACGTGTCGTTGGCTGGCATATTCTGGACATTCCATAATTAGATGTTTCAATGTTCCATTTGGAATTTCACATTTGTCACATTCTGGAGAGTCTTTTTTTCCGATTTTATACAGGTAGGCATCGCACAACCCATGATCAATTCTCAAGCGAAATATCGAGCGGCCCGCTGATTTATGTACATGTTTTCGTGCAAACCAAGGAGATCGGGGTGGATGTGGTTGTATCATTTTATATGTTCGACCGTTGTTAGACCGAACGAAATGATCATTCCATTTTTTATAATGTAGATTTTTTAAAATGTATACCGCTTCATTTACCATCATAGGTGCTTCTAGTTCTGTTCCTGAAGTCGCACCTTCTTTCGCTAGATCATCCGCTCGCTCATTAGGGATCAGTCCAGCATGAGCTTTCACTCAGATGAATATGATCTCCTGGTTGCTAATTTGACATGTTTTCAATAATTGGAGTAGACGGGCGATCAATCCGTTCTTCGCTCTTCGAAAACCAATTGTTTTAAGGACTTGTAAAGAGCTTAAGGAATCAGAACATATTAAGTATGGTCTAGAAATGGTCTTTGTCTTATAACGAACTCTATAGCTTTAATGATTCAATACTATTTTGAATTGATGAACAAACAATACCTTTATATTGAAAGTTTTTGAGCTAGGGCGTTTTGAAATTTTCAGCCCTTATTTTCACCCCTTAGAAGTGTCTGACATCAGTCAAAAGGAGCCCAAATGGAGCCCCTGTGCCAAGTTTTATCAACATTTTCACAAGGTAACTACAGAAAGTACCGCGGACGGAAAAATCTTCAAATTCGATCTTCGTAATATACGTAGAGGTTTCTTGAAACGTGAACCATTAAACTTTGTGGGGTTAAACAATTTATTTTTCTTGCTCGATTCCAAAGGTTCATTATTAAAAATAATCAACCAATACTGAAATAAATTACGAAACAAAATCGGGAGAAAATTCGATATCTACCTCAAACTGCATAAGACGAAACTTTTTGAAAATATGCAAGACTGCAACTTTTGTATCGAACTAATTAACGAGCGATTGGTTTCCGGGAAAATGGGAAATCCCTCTGGCCGACAGGGGGGATGGGCAGTGTACTGGCGCATGCTCGTCGACCGCCCCTCCGCGACCGCCACGTCATCCCCCGCCCTCCGCGTCGTCGCGCCTTCCCGCTTCGGATCCCGCGACTTCTTCCGCGTTGTCGACCGACCCTCGACTCCCGCCTTCAGTCCGACTTCGGCCCGCCGCCCGTCGACCACCCCCGCGAAACGCTCGCCGCTTCCTTCCCGCGACGCTCGTCGCTCCGTCATCTCCCGAAAATGCCCTAAAAATTCGACATTTCCGAATCGCGGAACACAAATTTTACCGTTAAAACCGCCAAAAATCAATACAAATTTAAATTTTCTTAAATGAATAATTCCTCATCAAAACACCATTAATATATAACTTTGATTTTGAAAATAAATAAATAAAATTGAAGTGACCGAGTGAAAAACCCAAAAAATTAGATTTTATCAAAAAGTGAGACTTGATTTTAAAATTGGAAGTGAATAGTGAAACATGGATATACGGTGAAACAGCCGCGGCAGAGAGCTCAGAAAACGAACGACCAACCACACATAGAGTAAGTATCATCCAATACAATTTGATCGACTTAGTCGTTTATTAGATAGATGGATAGTTATTTATTTATTTGGCTCCATTTTGTAAAATTTTTACGAGAAGGAAAAATTCATAAGGGGGGATTCGCTCAGATTTTCCATTCGACGTTAGGCTTGACCCATGTTACAGGATCTTTGCAAAATTGCTCCCTCTGGGTAAATAAATTGATAAATACATATAATATGATACATAAATTGATAAATATCTACATATATATTATGATAAAATACATGTATATTTTTCACCATTACTTGAATTGCAATGATTAGACTGAAGAATGGACGATATTCAATAGTCTCTAATCCTAGACATAAATAGCTGTTTAGTAGCCTCTCACATCTAAAGTATTGTTATACAAGTATCTCCCCCTCTCCTAACCGAAGAAAAATCAACATGTAGGTGCCTCTTCATGATTTCTAGATATATCATAGTAAAATTAGCAGTTATCGATGTATTAGATCTAAAATCGAAATACCATAAAAAGTTTGATAAAATAAAAATTTAACCAAAATTGTATGTATTTTTCAAACTAGTTACACTTTTTCATAAAAAAAATTACCCCTCGATTGAATTTTTGGTGTGCAAAAACCTGTACAAATACGCTCATGATGTGAGCTAAAGTCAATTATTCGACTTACATGGGTTCAGTAAATTTAATACCTCATAATCATAAAAAACAGAAACATTTCAAATGAATCATCCGAATATGAATCAACTTGTATGAGATGAGGTGGAATAAGTGCAAGAACTTGGTAAGTGACTGATCGAGTCATAATTTATGCTCCTGGCATCAACGATTGGACGCCATTTTAGTGGGGCTTTGTTGGAAATGGTAAGTTTCTAACCATTATCCACAAGGAAGTGCTAAATTTCAATTATTACGCCACCAGGTAGTTGAAATCGATTTTCTAATTAGGAGAACAGAGCTACGGAAACAATTGTAAGTTCCTAAATTTGAGAACAGACGATTCAGAGGTTTCCAGAGAATGATAGTAGGTAGTAAGCGTTGCTGATTGTTGAGTTCATGTTCATGTTAGACTCTGAAATACATATCAGGCACCTTGATGTACACTAAATAATAAAAGATGATTTTGGCGGTAGATGTTGACCTTTCAATTCGCACTTCAAATTATCAATTTGTTTACTCATTCCAATTAACTCGATAAATGCAGAAGCACATAACTGACGTTACTACAAAATTCGGCCTGAAAAAACACAACCAAATCATGCATTATAACTATTTGTAATGGGATGTTCCTTTTTCCCTCCCGATCAATTTCAATGAACGTTTTGGACGTCTTTCTATATTGGAAAATGATAAAGACTTATTATGTTTAAGGTTTTTCCAAAATAAGCTTCACCATGTCCATATGACTCTATGTACGTGGATTTTGTTACATAGATCCAAAATCGTGAAAAATTGAACTGAAATTGTGATGGGGATTTGTAATTAAAGAAAATCCCCACATTCTCTCAACTGACTCTTTGAGTTAGGTACTATTATCTTTGATCCTCCCTTTCCAATAAGGTTGAAGATTTTTTCTCAGCCCTGAGAAAAATTAGATTAGATCGTCAAGAATTTTTGGTATTTAGGTAAAATTTTAAGGTAAAAAGTTTGTTAATTGTTAAAATTCATATGGGACCGATTCGAGATTAACCCACATTAACCCTAAATATTTCATCATAATTGGATCATGAATAGTTGTGCCTGGGAAAATGATTTACCACTGGCAGACAAACCGTAAACTTTCGTATACAAATATGCGGTTGGTTTGATAATAAATTTTCAAAACATTAAATCTACTTTTATTGAATTTTGAAGAATAAACTGCTACCAAGTTAGAGAACTTCTATTCTAAATATCCCCCTTAGAGAAACTTGATAAGTTTCCGGAATAATGGGGAGAAGAATATAAAACCTTGAAAGTTTGTTCATTGCTCTTGACGAAATGTCAACGACGGTACCAATGAAACGAAATTTCGACAACTTTGTCGCTTGGGAGGTGGTTGCACAACGCCGTCCTTGAGAATCTTCCGCCTATTGATCATTTTGGAGTCATCAATCACTCAAAGATCAACTGTTCAAAAAAACACTTCGAAATTCATTTCGTCGATCCCATGACAAACGGACGTTTGGTTTGAGGGAAAATGTTTCCAATCCGAGGGAAGTTAAACGATTGATTCGTGATCGGGAGCTCTAAGTGGATGAGTTATGGACAGTCGGCGGATCGGGGCTGGAAATGAAAATAATATTTTTTTGAGTAAGTGCTTGAAAGTTTTGTCATTTTCTGGCGATTATCACTTTGAGTTATGGATTCAATGAACTTTGGTCATATGTAGTTTTACAGGTTGTGCTTGGTCGTGTTATACTGCACCACTCTTTAGCCTTGTTTATAGCTTGCACCATCTCTGCACTCTTGGTGCTTCTCTCCGGTTACCCACCTCTTTGGCTGTTTAGAAGACCCAGTAGGTGCTCTGGCAGAAACGAAATGGGCGCATTGCGAATCTCTATCTTCACCCAACCAAAACGGGTCCCCAAAAGTGAACTCCGCTTACTCTCGGATGATCTGATTCCTTCATAGACCATTCTAGACCATTCATAGATGATCTGATTCTTGATAGACCATCTTTCCTTAAATACGGAGGGTAGTTGGGAACTGGCTTCAAGATGATTGCGCGTGAATTCATCGCATTGCAATCCGTGGGAACCACCACAACATCCAACAAGCAAAAAACGTCAACATAATCGGGATTCAATTTTTGATTGTGATGAGTTTGCCAATACAAAAATTTTAAATATTGTTTTGAAATATCGTTTTCCATATTACGGAATTTCAAATAATTCTACGAGTCCATTATATGAGGAAGCTAAACTTCAGGCTTGCAGTTTGTTGCAAACATTTAAGGGCAACACACGGTGCCTAATAATTCAGTGAACTTGATTTTTCGTTGTGCCATCATCCCGAGATGGATAAGCAGTTTTAGCAATTTTATAAAGAATGTAATAACGGACTTTTAAAGTTAAGAAAAAAAGAAAAAAATGATGTGGACAAAAAGCATGAAGGCAATTTACTTTGTATTTCCTTTCACGGCTGAGCATAAGCCTGGAAGAGGAAATTATTCTTTAAAACAGACTTTTTTCACGAACGCAGACAAAGGTGGCATCCATTGTTTCCCAGGGAGATGTGGGTATTAACGTTGCGGGTTTTTTGTAATCATCTTTCTCTTTTCATAATTTAAAATGCGGTTGAAGAGGAAGTAGTCGTGTTTCATGCCCTACCTTTATCTCTTTGTGTATTTAAACGACGGTTTTAGTCGTTTTTTTGAAAAGTTTGAGACAAGTTGAAGTTCCTTTCTTGGACTTTGATAAATGAAATACCTTTTGTGATAAATTACTGATGCCAACTATGGATTATTTTTCTTTACCATTTAACTTCTTTGTCTTCAGGATCATCAAGGTAAAATATAATACAGGCTGTTGGAGCTATTTCAGAAAAATATAATTGATTAAAAAGTCTATCAAGTTTGGCGGGCAGTATCCTTATTTTCTGGCAGCTTGCTTATAAGATTTGTGGTCCAATGCCTGATTTTATGGGTGGAGATCAAGTCTAAAGATGGAGACAGGATTGCGCCTCTTTTGGTAAGCCATCAGTTGGCGTTTCCCCTCTTCATAACGTTAGAGTTCAGCTCCAAGTCTGCAACATTTGTATGCTTTTAGAGCAGTCTTCGCTTGGTTTCAGATAACATAAATGTGCCAACTCCAAGGTCTGTTGAGACGTCTCTTTACTTTGGATGGTAGCCTGCTTATCAGAGCAAGGTCAGGGCTGTAGAAGCTTTGACATTTTTTTATAGCAAAAACTAGAGCACAGCAAAGAAGAGAATCCAGTTTTTGGAAATTTCTGGTCGCATTCTTAAAAATTGTTTTCTCAACCGTTCAAGTTTTTGAGTTTTTAGCACAAAAATACATTCCAACGCTTCAACGGGAGGCTGTTTACCAGCCCTGCCGTGCTACTTGTGATTTTTCTCTGTTCCCCAAAATCCCATCTCAAGTTCTACTGTTTCATCTTCTGTTCTAGCATGCAATAAACCGTACGTTTTGTAATTCGGTTTCATTGATGTCTACACGTTTTTAGGACGTCCCACAGTAAGACTTGGGCGTCCTTATGCGATCGATCTGGGGTGAAGGAGGACAACACTCAACAGAAAAAAAAATAACCACACAGTAATCCGTTTTAGACCATTCTGAATCCAAATCCACGAAAAAACCATAGGTGTATGTCTGTGTGTATGTGTGTGTGTGTGTATAGGTGTGTGTATGTGTGTGTGTAACAAAATCTTGTGTACTCTGCACAGGCCTTAGTTCTCAACCGATTTCAAAACTATCTAGTTGTGCACTACGGCGCCGGAATTTTGGATTTTGCCTTTTAAGGGGAGGAAAGGGGGGTTAATGCTCGAAAAACGTGCGTTTTTTGGCATAATCTTGTGTACTCTGCCCAGGCCTTAGTTCTCAAACGATTTTCCTGGTTCTTTTTTCGTTTGACGCGGAATACTATCTAGTTGTGCACTACGTCGCCGGAATTTTGGATTTTGCTTTTTAAGAGGGGGAAAGGGGGGGGTTAATGCTTAAAAAAAAACGTGCGTTTGCGTGCATAATCTTGTAAACTCTGCCCAGGCCTCAATTTCCAACCGATTTGCGTGTTTCTTTTTTTGTTTGACTCAAATAACTTCGGAGTTGTACATGATTTTACCAGAGTACCAAAATTCGCAAGGGGAGGGGGTGAGTGGGGGGATAATATTCACAAAATATCCGATTTTTCAATATTTCGGTTCCTTTACTGCTTACTAATTGTACCCAAGCTTTGAAATTGAGGAAAAATTCTCATTATACCTCCGGATTTTCATGAATTATTCTCTGTACCACCATGGAACTAATAGTGGTGCCAACATGGTGCCAGGACATGGTGCCATGATGCCATAAACCGCTTATTTCGTGTTTTTAGGACGTCCCACAGTAAGACTTGGGCGTCCTTATGCGATCGATCTGGGGTGAAGTTGGACAACACTCAACAGAAAAAAAAAATAACCACACAGTAATCCGTTTTAGACCATTCTGAATCCAAATCCACGAAAAAAACCATAGGTGTATGTCTGTGTGTGTGTGTGTGTGTGTGTGTGTGTAGGTGTGTGTGTGTGTGTGTGGGTGTGTAAGTGTATGTGTGTGTGTATGTGTGTGTGTAACAAAATCTTGTGTACTCTGCACAGGCCTTAGTTCTCAACCGATTTTCCTGGTTCTTTTTTGTTCGTCGCGGAAAACTATCTAGTTGTGCACTACGTCGCCGGAATTTTGGATTTTGCTTTTTAAGAGGGGGAAAGGGGGGGTTAATGCTTAAAAAAAAAACGTGCGTTTGCGTGCATAATCTTGTAAACTCTGCCCAGGCCTCAATTTCCAACCGATTTGCGTGTTTCTTTTTTTGTTTGACTCAAATAACTTCGGAGTTGTACATGATTTTACCAGAGTACCAAAATTCGCAAGGGGAGGGGGTGAGTGGGGGGATAATATTCACAAAATATCCGATTTTTCAATATTTCGGTTCCTTTACTGCTTACTAATTGTACCCAAGCTTTGAAATTGAGGAAAAATTCTCATTATACCTCCGGATTTTCATGAATTATTCTCTGTACCACCATGGAACTAATAGTGGTGCCAACATGGTGCCAGGACATGGTGCCATGATGCCATAAACCGCTTATTTCGTGTTTTTTTTCTGTGTTGCACCTTGAATACGGATGTGAACATGCATTACTAGTAATGCATGCATTACTAAACAATATGTTTATTCCTTGGTCCCCTTGATGTTCCCCCTAAGAAATCCGGTCTATGGTTCTAAGTGAGGTTCATGTTCTTTCCTTTGGCCATTCTTTGTGACGTCTCTCTTTCTTATTCCTGGGCGCTCCAACTGAATCTTGACTTTTCCAACCACAGTTCTATGCTTATCGTGATATCTGGTCCATTTGTGGTTTCATGGGGGAGTTGTTCCCTGGCGAGTCCTGTAGACGGGTTTTTTTAGTACCCTGTTCTATGGTAGAGTCATGATATTCAGGTCTTTCGCTTCTCCAAATCTCTTTTATAAAAGTCTCCGTTTTTTGTTGACTTTTGCACGAATAGTGACATTTTTCTGACCTTCAGTATTGAGGAATCGAAATATGTGTTCCTGATTCTTGCTAAACTTACCTTTTGAGGCTCAGCTCCGTGAATTCGTACTAGTCGTCAAATTCAAATAGGAAATTTGCCCGCGAAGTCCATTAATTCGATCGATCTTTGATTCTGACCGCTATCCATCGTATTTCTGTACATCCAATAGAGTGGAATAACTGTGCCATTTAATTGTTCGAAACAGCGATATTTCGCTTCAGAAATAGAAGCCGGTGCTAACCACGGAGGCATCGCCAGAGGGAAATGACAATGCAAGGCTCTGGCTTGACGTCGTGTATCCATTTCTGTAATTGGATCCTACCGACTCGTTCCGTGTTCCACAAACGCCTACGCTTGGGATTGAATATGTCAAAACGTGGATCAGAAGCGCTCAGGTTTTGTAATGCCTTGTCTCAAATCTTTTACGACGTTTCTGAATTTACCCAAGTGTTACCGTAGGGAGATAAGTGTTTTGACTGAATATCTTCTTGAATAGTGTTTTGAGCATAAAATATGTCATGCATATTTCTGCTTCCTCACTAGATACCCACCACAAAAATTTGGGTT
This sequence comes from Apolygus lucorum, assembly GCA_009739505.2. Classification (NCBI taxonomy): domain Eukaryota; kingdom Metazoa; phylum Arthropoda; class Insecta; order Hemiptera; family Miridae; genus Apolygus; species Apolygus lucorum. Next base: position 51,454,402 of record CM019168.2, read on the forward strand.
CTTCAAATCGATACATTCATTCTCATTTTGAACAATTTTGGTTCCATGCATGTCACTAGGTGGTTTTGCCTAAGGTCACCCGAAATTAACTCGCTTTTGATGAGATTTTCAGGGTTTGTGAGAATGGCCCCCTACAAATTTAATCACTATCGAACCGTAGATGTTTTTTTAAAGGAAATTTTCTAAAATTGAGTTTACTTCAGATCGAATACACGGGTTGAAAAACATTTCTTCAGTTGAAGTACATTCTCGAAGGTCTGGAAGGGGTTTAACAGCTCTGGAACAACACGGACCGCAAATTGGACGGGAAGGGAGAGAAAAAGTTGGGATGAGCGCGCCCCGGGAAATAACTGGTCGGCCCAGTCTGCCCAATAGTCTACCCCCGTGAAGAGGGACGTTCTCGTAATAATCCACCGTCTCGCCCCGGAGAGAACATTGGAAATGGAGAAATGAAGAAAAATTCGTCCGGTCAAACGGCGGAGATGGGTTTTATCGGAAAAAATATGGCTCGCTGAGTTGTAATTTGGCGCAGTCATTACCAGACGTCTGGATGTGATCGCGTGTTAGCGATTTCAGAAATTAACTAAGGATGAGGATTTATTACGTCCGGGTAGAAAGAGGGAGAAATTATCAAGTGAAGGGAAGTCGATCGCTTCTCCTGGGGACCAAGGTAGGAAGGTTTTTTAGGCTGAAAAATGGGAAGCTAAAATTAGTCGATTCATCACTTTTATTCTTTCCTGGATGTCATTTTATTTACAGAACAAAAAAATCTCTTCTTTTGAGGGGGTCTCAGTCGGTCGCCGTTCGTTCCTCGTTCCAGGTCAGTATTTCCCAAAATTGCAGGCGTTCCAACTTTAAACGTTGTACCTACATTTGAAATTTTCAAGGATTTTCGAAATTCATTGGATGTTATTGAAATTCATAATTGAATTTTTTAGGCCATTGAAATAGCTTCATAACTTTATAACCAGATAAGATGATTTTTGGAGAGTGGTTAAGATTCTAGTAAAGTGTTGAAAGCAAAGTATTTTCCACCTATTTCGATCTGTGAAAAAAGCCTCTGAATCGGATTTTTCTCTTTCAAATTCCTAGTTTGTAGGTGTTACAAGAAAAAAGAAGAAAAAAAATTCTGCCAAGTGTGCCACATAGCTTTCTTGTATCCATAATGCGATTGTATAGATGATTCGATGCAAAGCAGCTAATCTCAAAACATCAATCTCTAAGTACTACCTAGAGAGAGGACCATCTGCGCGCCAACCCCCACAATACCTGAAAATTTATACAAAATCAGACATTGACTTCCTTTAGTTAAGTGAATAGGATGATGTGAAAGGGGGCGGGTGTTAGCAAGACATGTGAAAAATAATTGTTTACGAGTTTTGAGAGAAACATTCCATCGTTTACCCAAGATAAATAGCTTCTGAGTGTGGTATATTGAGGCAGATTTTGTAATGGTCCACTCCCGCCGTAATGTGCGAAACAGGAAGAGATTGAGGCGGCAGTGTAGAATAAACCTTTTGTTATTAGACACCCCAGTTTCTGGTTCAAAACTCACCCGAGTGGTATCGCCAGAGATAATTATTATTGTGGAGGTCGTGGAATTGAACAGGTCGAGCTGAAATGCGGCTATTCAGAACGATAATCCTTGTGGTTAGTTCACGCTGAAATCCTCAGCATGTTCTCCCCCGCAGCTCGCCATCGGTTTTGGGGAGGGATATCTCCATTGTGAGCCTGGCAAACTAATTGTTCTCCAGAGTTGGCTTTTGTCTTTCTAGGGGGCGTTCCGTGTCTGGTCTCGATTCTGTAACACCCGTTTCCTCCCTTTCAAAGCGATGCCAACGTGGAATAAGATAATTATAGCGACCGTTCGGAAATCGTTCCCAAAATGATGTTATTACGTTGTGATAGTAGTTTTTAAAACCACAACTTATCACGAGAGTGTATAAAATAAAATTATAGAGCATTAAATAAACGTAGAGCCGTAAACAATAAAACTAAAGTTTTCAGCAGTCAATCGAAGTCAACAGAGTTTTCTCAGGGATGAGAAAAGGACATAAGAAATTATGTAAAACTCTTTTTTCATGCTTTACTTTAATAGAGACAACGAACCATTTAGACAAACAGTCCCATTTGTGCAACATGGGAGAATGAATGAATTTTTGAAGAAATATAACTGATTTTTAGCCATTTAAAATTTCCTTCTCTTGCTCGATTCCAAAGGTTTATCATTGAAAATAATAAACCGAAATCGCCAAAATGTTTGAATAAAACTGAAATTGACAAATTTTGAAGTTTGAGGTTGAAATACTACCTTAGCCTACAGTTTTTCTGAACTGATCAATAGCTCAACTTATGGGAAATTTAACGCTCTTTGTAGAGGTGTAATCAGAAATGAATTTGCATGGAAAAGAAAGAGTTATGACCGTTTTTAGTACCTCACGGACAAAAACACAAAAAAGTGAAAAACTTGGTAACAAAAAATGATAAAAAGAGATGTATCAATATATTGCGGTGGTAATAATGACCCTTTTCGACTTGATTTGTTTTATCTTCTTTATTACGGCACAAAGTTTCCTTCCTGGATTGGGGTCCTAATCATTTGTGTGTAGTGAAGATGAGATGTAGGATCCAAAACATTTTAGATTATTAGTTAGTTTAAAAAAATTATTTGATATTCAAAACTGTGGTATAAACTTTCTACCATCAAACAAAGGAGTAATCATTCTGAAAACGGATTCCCTAGAATATTATTTAAAAAAAAAATATTGGTGCCATTGCAACGGCTTAATCTTTTCCCGAAGATTCTCTGTTCTTACCCCCCCCCCCCTAGTTATACAGGGATTTGTGTTTACCTACCTCCTCTATCTTTTTCCTCATAAAATATAGCAAATACCTTCGTTCGAGAGAGGGAGAGAAAGTTCTCTCTCCTGGATTTAAGTGCCTCTACAGCGTGAACAATGGTGCAAAACTATTTTGATGGACGGAGAATACAGGTTAGGGTCAACCCCTGTCCATGCGTCAACGTCAAGAAGGAACAATCCATTCATCTTGTCAAGAATCCGTTGGAGAGTCAACCAAACATCGTAAAACCTTCTACGCTAATAACGACCTCCCAAACTATTCTGAATAGATGCCTCGACATCAGGAATAGGATCTAGACTCCGTTTTGTTTTGCCCATTTTTGAACACACTACTTAAGCGTGTTAAATAATAATTTTAGGCATGGTGTTAAGCACCATCTCGTGTTATACTTCTTCTAGGCACAATACTTTAAGATTGATTGTCCACCACCAAAACCGAAGATCCAAGTATTGTCTAAGTATCAGAACCCGCTTTGTCTCACATGTCATACCCATTCATAGAGATGGGCAAAACGGTTCACCAAGAAGAACGGCTCTGAGCGCTCCGCTCATTCAAAAGATCCGGATCTTTTCGACGGATCAGTGGCTCTTTTTGGCTCTTTTGAGCTCGTATTTATTGTAGAGATGAAAATACGATGAAAAACGCTACAAATTGTTACACAACTGTGTATTTTAGTTCTGCCCGGAAATGTTTATTCGATTATTGGATTCTACACTACCTTGCCTAAGCCATGAAATTTTGAGGGCGAGAGGGAATAATTTCTCTGTTGCTCGATTCCAATGGTTCATTATTGAAAATAATAACCCAAAAAGCGCTGTTGTTCAATAAAGATGCTCAACAAATCCTTCAAAAATCAACGAAAATTAATAAATGAACAGCAATGAATAAGTAAGACTTGAAAATACAATTTTTTGGTAAAATATTTATTTATATGAAATCTGCATTTTTTTATGCTTCTAATGACAAACCACAATTTAAAAAAAAATTCTTAGTAGGTATAACATTTTTATAATATAACATTTTGATGTTATATCATGTTATTCAACAAAGAAAATTAAGGTAACTAAGGTGAAAGAGAATAAACGAACCAATAGGTACGTAAGCTTCAATATTGATAATATTGGTAAGATAAGGCTGTGCTTTTGCTTGCCTTTTGAACTTGTATCAGAAAGCTCCTCACAAAAAATCATGATGTAAAAATCAAACAGGGAGAAAAAACAACGGAAAGAATCAGAAAGTGGGTCGCAGAAAACACTGGAAAAATACGGTAAAGTTTACGACCGAAAATACAATAATGCATGTGGTGGTACAATACAATTCCGCAAAATTGTATTGTTTGATCGACTTATATCGTATTTTCCCTCGGAATTATCGTACGGGTTGGCAACAGTGAGCTGACGAAAAGGAGGTCCTAATTTTCCCGAACACTGCCGATCTCAAAAGAACTGAAGATCGAAGAGCCGCCGTTCATTTGTTTTACTGGATCTCAAGAGATCCAAAGATCGAAGAACCGCGATTCATTTGTCATTTTTACTGATCCGCAGTTCACTCGCTCTTTTGAAGAACCGATCTTCACCGAACACTACCAGCACTGAGCTCAAAAGATCCGAAGAGCCGCGGTTCTTTTTTACTGACCCGTGGTTCACTCGCTCTTCTGAAAGACCCGGCTCAAAGAGCCGGATCTTTAATGAGCGACCCATCTCTACCCATTCAGCTGATGGTTTCAGAGACGAAAAAAATCTTCAATAGAAGGGGTGAAGGAGTCAGGTCCTGCCTAGCCTTGGTAGAAAGTGAGCTCAAAATGGCAAACCTGCAAGAGGTAAGGTAAGGACAGGAGAAAACAGAAGAAGATGGACTGCAAGGTTGGGCCAAGAGGACAAGATCCCCAACTGGGACCTCATACCAGCTCCCACATCAACGGAAGCTGCATCTCAAGCAGACATTTGAAGTCTCTCGAAGCAAAACCTTTTGCACGTTCTGGATATACGTGGCGGATAAATGAGGTGGGATGCTTGGTTATAAGGACGTCAGCCTGAAAGGGAGGCAGGACTAGTTATAAAAAATGTGCGCAAACATAATTTGAATCGAATGTCTGCAATACAAATCTCTTTTGAAAATACTGCTTGTTTGCAAACACATAACTTTTCAATTCTACGCAAAAACACATAACTTTTCAATTCTACGCAAAAACTACACCCTTCCTAACGTGCTAAAGGCCCAACAATATTATACCTTTCTTCTTTAGACCTCATTCGTTTGATAGGGAAATAAATTATGCGCATCTCATATTTTCACCCTGAAAATATCCGTTTCATACCTAGTTGAGTGGAATGGTTTCAACCGACAATAGAAAAATGTGGGGTGAATCGGGAGTTTCCCCCGAGCGAGTATTAATCATGATAAATCTTTGAAAGCAATACCGCAATGATGGGAACGAGAGATAGGAAGTTGAAAAGAGAAAAACCATCTGGGTTTTCCGAGGATGAACTCCTTTTAGTTCCTTTTGCCTTTGGTCAGCGATGACCTAAAAGGCTAGAAACTACTTTATGGAGATAAAAGGTACAATTATTTTCCGAGGAATCCTACTAATAATATTGGAAAAATTTAATTAAAATGGAAAAATAAAACAAAGAGTTCAATTAATTTAATTAGTGAAAGTTATAGTTAGTTACTAAGTGAAAGAAATATCACTAACATAAATTTCTGAAAATCTGATAAGCTCGATTTTGCTCGAATTTGGCTGGAACCTTCGAAGAAATTACATGGATTTCATTATGAGTCGTTTGGGATGTTCAATCAAATGGTTATTACTGATTACAAACAAATCATTGATTTCTTGATAAATCGAGAATTTTTTGCTTTGTAGAAGTTTGTAAATTGATCAGATGTTTTCCAATAATTGTCCAAATTTATCTTAATTATTAATATTATTTGATGAAACTAAATTGGCTAAAGATGATTTATGTTTGAAAATTGAACTATTTCAACAATATAAAACGAATTCAACTTTTTTCCGTCGAAATTTCAGAATATGGCCATTTAATTTCCAAACCAAAATTTTTCCATTTTCTTGGATTAATATTTTCTGGACGCAATGATTATTTTCAAAGTGATGTTTGTATTGAAGAGAGCTAAATAGCGAAAGGTTTGCATTTGGTAGTCCTACTCGTACATTCATTCTTAGGTGAGCCACCAGTAATCTGATTCATTACGATAGAGCATAACAGAACGATACCACCAAATTCGGGTCGGCACTTTCGGAGAGAATTCCCACCATTGGAAAGAAAACCGTGTTTGAAGGGTCCCTCACAAAGCGTAAAAGCCGGATTCCTGAACGTCCGGTGATTGTTGGGCTGAAAGCGTCTGGCTGGAGTATGCCCGGTAAAACGCGTTTGTCCGACCTGGTCACAAAGGGGTTACCATCGCAGGCTAGCTCTGAAAATTCCTCGGTGTTTTACTGGAAACAGGCGCCTAAGAGCAAGGGAATTACACTGCTAACAAAATATCTGGCGAGAGGCTTCACACTACTTCTTCAACCGTGAAAATGAATATAAAGTCCATTCTATTTTCTACTCAGATAACCCTTTTGGATGATCAGTCATCTTCCGTTGCCACAAATGTTGATACAAAATCAGGTAAATCTATATGATGATCTAACAAAAAATATTGCCAGAATTAAGAGAATTGGTCAACAAAAGTCGTCCAGCAACTCAGGTTAATATGTATAGCCACAACTATCTCACGTCACGAGCATCATTTCTTGCCTGCTCCATAAAAATTGCTCAATATTACGTTTTTCACTTGAGAGGGAGATTTGAAAAATTTTGAAATTGAATCAAGAAGAGAATGTCATCGCTGAGGCTGCTGCAGTCATCGCTGTAAGAGAAGAAACAAGGAAAAAACGTCTGCCAAGTTGGGTGGGCAGTATAGCTTCCTCACTCATTGTAACATGGACGTATAGAATCAGTTGGCGAAAAAATTATGATTCAAAGAGTTATTGAATACCAAAATATTGGCGATAATATGCGGGATAGGGTTGGTATTAATGTTTATAATAGTGTTGTAAATAGTTGTGGTAACCCACACAATCCCTGAAAATTTCATCGAAATTGGTTGAATAGTTGCGGAGTTTTGGTTGTAACAATAAATTTAAAGTTCGCGCATGCGCAGCGGCTATTGCTTGACCAACTTGATTGAAACTTATAGGGTGTCTCTTAGAAGTTAGTCCCTAACTAACCTCCAAATTTGAGCAAAATCGGTTCATTAGAAACCGAGAAACCGAGGTTCCAGGAAATTCACATTTGCGCACTCGCTCCTATTGGTCCGAAGGTGCTGAAATTGATAGGGGACCGTCTAGGACCTAACCCGCACAATCCCTGAAAATTTCATCAAAATCGGATCACAGGTTAGTATAGTTTTGCCCGGGACAAGGATTGAACACAGACAGACCGACAGACCGACAGACAGACACGGAACCGAAATTGTTCGGGAAGCTCTAAAACGCAAAAAGCAAGTGGAAATTTTGATTTTGGAGGACATTTTTTTTCACTTCTTTCACGAATACAAAGCTTCCCTACCTTCGGTAGTGAGGAAGCAAAATAATAATCTAGAAAAGAAATTTGAGAATTACAGAAACCACGCCAACGAAGATCTTGCTGATGTTAAGGGCTTTTAAGAGCAGAAGTTTGGACTCGAGAGATGAGGTTATTCATCGGTACCGTAGACTGGGGTGATAGTGATCAATTTCTACAGTTTTTCCTTGAAAACCACCAGTGTAATAATTCAAAAAAATCTGAAAAAAATAGTTTATATTCTCCCACATCTTACGAACAGTATCCCATATCAAACTTTGAAATTTTGTTGAATTAAGCTCATTTAAAAAAATAATTAAATTGATCAGTATCACCCCCCACATAGGGGGTGATAGTGATCGCTAATTTAAAATCGAACTTAAACATGTTAAAAACAATTAAAAATCGAACTTTAACAATTAAAAATTGTTTTTTAGTACCCTGAGGTAACAAAAACCCTCTAACAACGAATTTCAGAACAATTTTTATTGAAAAACTAATGAAAACCAACTCTTAACTTATAAGAATCAGAATAATGCCAAAATTCAAGACTCGTAATATCATCTTCACTATTTATTATTATAATGAGACCATTCGTGGAACATGTTTGGTAACTGACAAGAAACAACTTATTTTAAAGCACTTGTTGCCAAAAATAATGATGGACCAATCACTTTTTGATAGTTTTGGGGCATTTCGGCCGTGATCACTATCACCCCCTGGAAATGAGTTGTTTTTGTTTTTAACAGATAACCAACTGTAGTAACACGGAAAAAACAAACTAATTGCAGATATTTCATGCTCACCTCTAGTAGAAACAAAATCTTTTCGCTAGAACTTCATCACACAACACCCGACACCGGTACAACAGAAGTTACAATCACAATGTCAGCTGGGCCCGATTTTGAGATTTGTTTATTTCCTTATCAGCTACCATGGTATCCTAGACTATCGGGCAGGAACGATATCCCCCCAGAGAAAACATTGCTACGAACACATAACACGACCTAACTTTCCATTTAGGACTGTGTGGAGCGCTGCAATCGCATGCAAATAAAAAAAGGCTTGTTGATCAGTATCACCCCAGCATATCAGTATCACCCCAGTTCACGGTACTTCATGGTAGCAAAGCCTCCGACCGAAGTTGGGGTCTAGCCCCTCCCTTTTCCACAACCAATCGAACCTATGTCTTTTAGGTCCAATTTTTGATGATGAATCCCAACTGTAATCCAACATAATCTTCTACTGGGGGAAGTTGGGGGTCTTGCCAGCAGAAGGAAATTGAGTTCTGCTCTTGAAATTTAGGCTAAACCTCGCATGAATAGAAAATTCATATCTTTCATCTATTTTTTCGTTGTTATATACGAGTTGCAGTACGGATTCCTACTGCATGGGAAGATAAATAATGGTTATGATATATTGAAATGTGTATGAACAATGCCATGCCTGCCCACTCAAACCCACATCGAATTTACTACTGAAATCCATAATTGATATGAATTACGAGAACTGAATGGGTTTGATGTATCGCTCGTCCTACTTCAGCATCGCACTCCCCACCTTAAGTGCCTTAGGAACGCTTCAGACACCTGTTGACTCCCACGCTCTGGCCAAATGTTCTCCATTACCGCCCACATACTTGATTGCTCATGTGTTATGTCCACGAGAGAATCATTATTGTCGTAATAACAGTGGTAATAAAATTGTCTAATTTGGTTGTGTTCAATGTGGGTTAATCCAGAACAAACTCTACTAGCCAATTTAAAATGTGGCTAGAGCATGCGGTGCACATGTGAAAAAAATGCCATTCGTGCAGCATGAGTGGATGAGCAAAAATGTTCAAACTATCCATTTTTTGGCTTCAAAAACTTCGAAAAGTACCTACTAAATTCGTCACGCCGAACCCAAAGAGTACCCTAGACGTTACTAATTTTTTTTATTTTTATTTTCGGTGTACCTACCATACCAACATTCCGTATGAACTTGGTATGCGTTAGAGTCATTCAAAAGATCCGGATCTTTTCGACGGATCAGTGGCTCTTTTTGGCTCTTTTGAGCTCGTATTTATTGTAGAGATGAAAATACGATAAAAACGCTACGAATTGTTACACAACGGTTTATTTTAGTTCTGCCCGGAAATGTTTATTCGATTATTGGATTCTACACTACCTTGAATCCTAAACCATGAAATTTTGAGGGCGAGAGGGAATAATTTCTCTGTTGCTCGATTCCAATGGTTCATTATTGAAAATAATAACCCAAAAAGCGCTGTTGTTCAATAAAGATGCTCAACAAATCCTTCAAAAAATCAACGAAAAACAGTAAATGAACAAGATTAAAGCAATGAGTAAGACTTAAAAATACAGTTTTTTGGTAAAATATTTATTTATATGAAATCTGCATTTTTTTATGCCTCTAATGACAAACCACAATTTAAAAAAAAAATTTCTTAGTAGGTATAACATTTTGATGTTATATCATGGTATTCAACAAAGGTAACCAAGTTGAAAGAGAATAAACGAACCAATAAATACGTAAGCTTCAATATTAATAATAATGGTAAGATAAGGATGTGCTTTTGCTTGCCTTTTGAACTTGTATCAGAAAGCTCCTCACAAAAAATCATGATGTAAAAATTAAACAGGGAGAAAAAACAACGGAAAGAATCAGAAAGTGGGTCACAGAAAACACTGAAAAAATACGGTAAAGTTTACGACCAAAAATACAATAATGCATGTGGTGGTACGATACAATTCCGCAAAATTGTATTGTTTGATCGACTTATATCGTATTTTCCCTCGGAATTATCGTACGGGTTGGCAACAGTGAGCTGACGAAAAGGAGGTCCTAATTTTCCCGAACACTGCCGATCTCAAAAAAACCGAAGATCGAAGAGCCGCCGTTCATTTATTTTACTGGATCTCAAGAGATCCGAAGATCGAAGAACCGCGATTCATTTGTCATTTTTACTGATCCGCAGTTCACTCGCTCTTTTGAAAAACCGATCTTCACCGAACACTACCAGCACTGAGCTCAAAAGATCCGAAGAGCCGAGGTTCATTTTTGCTGACCCGTGGTTCACTCGCTCTTTTGAAAGAGCCGGCTCAAAGAGCCGGATCTTTAATGAGCGACCCATCTCTAATTTTTACTGATCCGCAGTTCACTCGCTCTTTTGAAGAACCGATCTTCACCGAACACTACCAGCACTGAGCTCAGAAGATCCGAAGAGCCGCGGTTCATTTTTGCTGACCCGTGGTTCACTCGCTCTTCTGAAAGAGCCGGCTCATAGACCCGGATCTTTAATGAGCGACCCATCTCTAGTATGCTTTAACTATTTTAGTCCATTTTATCTTCTACTCGTCTCCACAAATTCAGCTTACCCACTCGGCTGTCACATCTTTCGGCTCAACTTTTGGTTTTCACTGAATAACTTAAATACTTTCGTATATTTACGTACAGACTCAACAACCATAACAACAACAGTAACAACTTAACCAAAGCGTGGTGAGTTTATTGTCAAATTTTGAAGTGGACGTCAGTTAAATTTGCTCATTTGAAATCTAAAATGTTGGAGTTTATATGGGCATCAGAGCACCGTCCTCTAATCCCAGGTATCTCACTCTCCTTCTGCATCCGCGAAGTCTCATCCTACTTGTCTCAACGTCACTGCTAGAATCACAGCCATTAAATGGCACGCAAATTTAGTGTTTTGACACGTACCCAGCAGGTCACTTGAGAGAGAGGCTTGGCCCACTTCTCGGAAAGTACCTCTGCCAGCCTCTTCAGAAATTTGTCTTTTGTCGGTGGAGAGTTCCATCGCAGGCTACTACGAGGGGGGCAAATTAATTAATTAAAATAAACTAATTGTTTATATGTAACAGGTATTTTCAATTTTTTGACACATTATAATTTCTGAAATCGTACTTTTTTCAGAAGTGTATAGATATCATTTCTGGAAAAACTTCATAAGTTGTTTTAGCATGTACCAAAATTTTTGAAAATGTTGAGTTAATTGCAATAGCTTAATTTTTTAGCTTAAAAAATATAGAGAAATTTTTAGAATGAAAGACTCTTTGTTGATACACGTTAAGATCTTTTGGATAAAGAATTTGAACTTTTGAGAAATGGAACAATTTTTCCCTATAAAAGGTTGCTAAAAACACAACTAGCATCTCATGTTTTAGGCTCTTTAGAACCTTAACGAACAATTTTCGTTTTGCGTGTCTGTAATTACAGCGATCTGAAATGGTGGTGATGTAAACACGTCTCTTAATAAGGTGGGTGCTGGTAATCTTATCTTTTATCTATCGGAAACAAGTCTTTGTGACAACATAAGGGAAGTAGTAGGTTTTTTCGAGTTAATTTTTGAGATTTTGTATAAAAATTGCCAAAATAAATTCCAGATCATTCACTCAACTGTCATAAGCAGGTATATTTCGTTTAAGGTTACGCTCACGTGTTCAAAACGTTGGAGTTGCTTGATGAGCTGAATTTTTCTACGGTACGAGAAAAGGTTAGAGAAGGAACTAATTTATTCTATGTTATCAGATCATTGAACCTATTCTATCCGTAAGTGATAAAACTCGCCCAAAGACTGTCACAGTCTTTAGAGTACCTTTGAAAGAGACAGGAGAAGAGGAGATCGGTTACATGCCTATAAGTCCGAAAGTACTGAAGTTTGCTTCTGAGACTCTTCAGTGCCGCTGATAATGATTGGGATCAGTTTAGATCAGTGGAATAATTGTAATGCTCCTGTTCTTAGGGGGACTGTTTTTTTTAAAGTCTGATCACAGTTATTTCAACAATCACTTTATTACATATTATAAAAGTTTATTGGATTCCAGCTCAGTCTGGAAAACTAGCTATATTTCCACTGATCGATTAAGTATGAGGACGGCAGTATCTCATAATTCCATTTTAATGAGATTTAAATCAGTGACGAGCTAACGATTTTACTTGAATGAGCCTTTGTCTTTCTCATGCTTTGTCTAGTACCAGTATCACACAAAAGAGAGTAAAAGGACGTTGCTCGTAATTGAATTTATGAATATTTTGACTGAACTAATAATTGCGTCGTTTTTCGTATAAAGGAAAAATATTTCTGAAAGTTCATAGCTCTAATTTAAATTGATGAAATCGAATGATTTCCATTTTGCGAGCTCCACTCAAATATTTGATGATCAAAACGAGAAAAGTTGAAGCCCTGGTAACAAAGGGATCCGAGGATAAATATTAACCTTGTTTTGGCTTATTGTTTTCGTGTGGTTTTTACCGACTTCAAAATTGACGTAGGGGCGAAGGAGGAGGTAATCTTTTCGGTGTCATGGGACAACGATTTTTCTATAAGACCTTGTATTTCTCTATTCTGGTACCAATCTGCCTGATTATTTTTTAAATGTGTTCTACCAGTCACAGTCTAGGTGGTTCCGTTTCAAATGGATTTAATTTTCTTTGTTGAAAGTGTCGAAAATTAGTGAAAATAGTTGAAAAACATGGTTGCTGATTTCGGGAAGATTGGTCCGTATTCACAGAACTTCCGACTGAGTCGTTGATGGACTATTTTTGTATATTCAAATTAAAGGTTCATAACTGCCATGCTATATGATGTATGAGATGATGATGCTATATGAGGTATGAGGTGGGTTCCAACAACCGAAAAATAGGGGGGGGGGGGAGAGAAAGGGAAAAATTATGTTGGGTTATTTGCGCAGAACCTGCATGAGCAGCATAAAACAGCAGAACTTGCATGTCCAAGTACGTAAGTTGACCAACCAAATATGAGGGATATCGAGTTAGGTGATGAGTGGGTGGTCAACCAATTGGGTGTAGCACATAACATTTTCACAAAGGGTGTAGCTAATAACATTTTCACAAAGCACATTAGAGTTATCTTAATAAGAGTCAAATTATGATTGTGATCTTCATGGAACGGTAAGGAATCTTCTTTGCAGCATGGAAACATCCACGGCAGGGAACTGGACTAATCAAAAGCTTATCCGGATGACATAAACTGGTCCCCCATAAAGAAACTGATATACAGTACCAAAACAGATCTACAGTTCGGAAACCGATCAAAAAACTGCGTGAAAACTAACTTTTAAAATAATAAACATATTGTTTAGTAATGCATGCATTCCAGGGGACGTCCCATTGGATAAGCATTAGATCAGTTTAACCAGATGTTAAGTGATAAAACTGTTTCACTCGATGTAATTTATTTATTACTTTAGGCAAGAAATACTGAACCCCCCCCACCATTATCCACCTTAACATTTCTAGCGGCATGGGAGCCTCGAATCTGAAGAGCATTTTAAAATCCATGATCTACGACACCCAACATGCGAATTCGAGCTCAGACCCCCCCCCCCCCCCCCCCACAACGGTGCAAGTCTGGCACCACAGCGGAAATACGTCGTAACATTGAACTTTCATCTATTAGTTTTGGTAGGTAGTCCGTCGAAGTTCACATCCGTATTCAAGGTGAAACACACACAAAAAAAAAAAAAAAAAAAAAAGTCCATTCATGCAGCATGAATTAATGAGGGAATTTTCAAAGAAATCATTCAGTTTAAGGTGTGGTTAAGAAAAGGACCAATGGTGTTGCAATTTACTGTAGAAAGTTTTTTTTTCGATTCTTGGTTTATATATATGTACCTATATATTTTTTTTTACATGCTTTTACACCAATAATCGACGTTCCGGAAGACGTGAAATCACTGGGCTGAAAGCTGAATCTGGGAGCCCGAGAAGCGTTCTGATTGGGGAAGCTCCTGGACGTAGTTAAAGATGAGTGCGACAGATCGCGTTCATGATCACTTGTTCCCAACCTCATCACAACAAGTCACCTTGTTTATCACATATTTTTCTCCTTGGTGCGTTACCTGCTGCATCTAAGTAATTAATTTAATCAGTGTGAAAATTTTTCGAAAAAGTCGATTCTAAAAATTTTGAGGCCATTGCAATAGCTTCATTTTCTTTGAAAATTCGCTAAAACACGAAATAAGCGGTTTATGGCATCATGGCACCATGTCCTGGCACCATGGTGGCACCACTATTAGTTCCATGGTGGTACAGAGAATAATTCATGAAAATCCGGAGGTATAATGAGAATTTTTCCTCAATTTCAAAGCTTGGGTACAACTAGTAAGCAGTAAAGGAACCGAAATATTGAAAAATCGGATATTTTGTGAATATTATCCCCCCACTCACCCCCTCCCCTTGAGAATTTTGGTACTCTGGTAAAATCATGTACAACTCTGAAGTTATTTGAGTCAAACAAAAAAAGAAACACGCAAATCGGTTGGAAATTGAGGCCTGGGCAGAGTTTACAAGATTATGCACGCAAACGCACGTTTTCTAAGCATTAACCCCCCCTTTCCCCCTCTTAAAAAGCAAAATCCGAAATTCCGGCGCCGTAGTGCACAACTATATAGTATTTCGCGTCAAACGAAAAAAGAAACACGAAAATCGTGTGAGAACTAAGGCCTGAGCAGAGTACACAAGATTATGACCAAAAACGCACGTTTTTCGAGCATTTACCCCCCCCCCCCTTTCCCCCCTTAAAAGGCAAAATTCGAAATTCCGGCGACGTAGTGCACAACTAGATAGTTTTCCGCGACGAACAAGATTTTGTTACACACACACACACACACACACATACACACACACATACATACACACACACACACAGACATACACCTATGGGTTTTTTCGCGGATTTGGATTCAGAATGGTCTAAAACGGATTACTGTGTGGTTATTTTTTTTTCTGTTGAGTGTTGTCCAACTTTACCCCAGATCGATCGCATAAGGACGCCCAAGTCTTACTGTGGGACGTCCTAAAAATAGAAACATTTTTAACAAAAAAAAAAAAAAAAAAAGTGGAATTAGATTAGAAGCAAATAAGAACCGATGTCTACAATTCTAATGCAATAAACTAAGGTTCGGAATAAAGAGTACACAGCCAGAACACATTGTACCCATTGTGCCTCAACGTATATTAAAGCTTGAGCTCACTGTGCAAAGTATTCAAGGGCAGAGTACCTAGTGCATAGTACATAGTGCAGAGTTAAGACTGCATAGTGCAGAGTACCTAGAACGTGGTGCAGACACAAATGGTACGACAGTACACAGTACCTACGGATACTGACACCACGGACTAGTGAGTACATAGCGCATAGTACAGATTACATAGTGCAAAGTGCATAGTACATAGTGCAGAGTACGAAGTGCAGAGTACGTCGAAATTTTCAGGTTTCAATAGAGCGACATCAATCTTCAAAATATCCGTTTCCGTACTGTGAACCTCAATTAATAGGTAAGTAAAGTACTATGGGCAAAGAAGAGAATCAATTCTACAGGATGATAAGATAAAATAATTTTAAATCTGATGCACAAGTAATCTGTAATCTGTAAGCCCTCCAAATTTGACAAATTGAGAAGAAAAGGAAATGTGTTTATTAGACAGGCAATATTCATTAACAAAAAATTATCGCAGAAAATATTTAGCGCACAGACCACAGGTGATCTGCCCTGAGAATTCGATAGCCTTAACACAAAAACACCAAAACGGTGTACACATTCATTTCGACAATTTTCACAAAACCCTTAAGTATCAATTATAACTATTTAATCATTAATTTATTAATTATTATTTTTATTTTATTACAACATTTTTTAATCTCTACATATTAATTTAAATATTCCTTCAATTTTATTCATCTTCTTATTAATTATTTACATACTTTATCTTATCATATCAATTCTGCTGGATGATAAGATAAAATAATTTAAAATCCGAAACAAAGACATCTTATAGCCAGGAAAAATAATTTTATTTGTCTATGGAATGGAAGGAATTATTGATATTTTTAGCTGGGGTGTTATATTACGTCATCAGAGTAGGGTATACATTCTCAACTATGTTACTTCAGGCCAAGACCTGGGTCTTGACCAGGAAGAGACCAAAAAGAAGGCGAGCTTTTTGGGTCAGTTTTGAATCGATGCAGATCGTATGTACGATAGCATTTATGGGCTTCTGTAGGCGCCCTTCAGATGGCGACACAGAGTAGAAAAGTTGGTGTGGCACATAGCTTTCTCGTATCCATAACCCGATTTCATAGATGATTCGATGCAGCTAATATCAAAACAAATCTCTAATTATCTTGTGCTACCCAATAGGGGACCATATACACGTCAACACTCACAATCTCGGAAAATTTCATCAAATTCGTATAGATAATTTAGAAGATATGGTAGTTACAAGGAATTCACAATTACAGGAATGCGCACTGGCTACTATTAGTCTGGGGGCGATGATTCTCTTAAGGGACCATCTACACACCAACCCGCACTATCCCTGAAAATTTCATCGAAATCAGACAGTAACTTGGTACAGTTTTGCCCGTTACAAGGATTTCATGACAAACACACAGACAGACAGACACCAAACTAAAATTGTTCAGGAAGGTCTAAAACGTGAAAAAGCAAGTGCAAATGTCGACTTCCCCAATCATTTTATGACTCTCTTCCTATGTGCAATAAATTAGTCATGCATTTACCAATATGGAATACTGCGGTCATATTCATCGATCTTGAAAATTCCCCACATTTGTATGAACCCTTAACTTCTCACTTGTTCAATTTTTTTTTGATTTTTTTGACAAATCTTTCAAGTATTTGAGCAGAAAGTTCTTTCCAACTTCCAAGGGCCCCACTAGCGCTTTCTGCGTCGGCAGAATATAAACCCAATTTTGTTGGAGTAAACAAGGAAACTTGGGAAAATCCTTGGTCGATTGTTGGAGACTGTTATTTCTCATAAAATACAGAACCAAGGAATAAGGTTTACTTCATAGAGGGATGCTGCCTTAGACAGTGGTGCCATCTCTGATGAGGAAACCCAACTAATTACATACAAGGTGAGGAAAGAGGGTAGGAGGTAAATCGAAAACCCTATTACAGTCTGTCAACTCGAGAATTTAGTATTTGGTTTTTATTTGAGTTATTATGTTTTCATTATTACGTTTTCTTGCACAATCGATAGTATTTGGAGTATCAAGATAGCCAATGGCTATCAGTTTTGGCTTAAAAGAGTATAAACTGTTGCAGGTAAAAATTAGACTTCCAAAAAGATACCTCAGGATAATAAGGGTTAATAAGTGATAAACAGTGGTGGCAGACACTAAAAAAAACGAAGGTTGTAAAACAGGATGAAGAAAGATTGGAAGGAGGGGCCTATTGTAGTAAGGAAATAAGACAAAAACTCGGCGCTTTGCGCCTCGGCGGGGGGCTCCGCCCCCCTGCACCCCCCGGTTTATTTATTTTTCCATACTCTGTATGAAATCATAGGAACACAGAATGTGTTTTTGCGATACTAGTCATCCGTTAAATAAAAAACAACAATAATAAATGTGGAGTTGACATTAACATGACAACCAATAAACATATCACCAGATGTTTTTTCTGTCGCTTTTTCGTGACGATTTTTTTTCGGTAGGTCATCGCAAAAACACATTCTGTGTTAAAAGATCCGGAGATGCTCCAGTAGCCCAGTAACAATCGGTTTGGAGAACACAGAAGAAAAAACGCTTGCATACGAGTCTGCAACACATTGAAATATTTTCATGCCCCCCCCCCCCTCCCCTCCCGACACATGAACTACATACCTCCCATAAACTACATAAACTACTAATTCGACTCAGCAGATCTGGTAATATCAAACTGTAAAGTACCTACCTAACTGTAAAGTACCTACCTGTAAAGTACCTAACAACTTCACTTCTGATGGTCATAATCATCATTGTGGCGACTTGGGACAATTTTCGTTAGCAAATTTCGTTAGCAATTAATTTCGTGACGATTTTTTATGTGCCATATGAAACACATGAAAATGTCAAAACAGCTGATCTGGGAGCTCGATTTTCGACTCAGCTGATCTGGGAGCTCGATTTTCGACTCAGCTGATCTGGGAGCTCGATTTTCGACTCAGCTGATCTGGGAGCTCAATTTTCGACTCAGCTGATCTGGCAATATCAAACTGTAAAGTACCTACCTAAGTGTAAAGTACCTACCTGTAAAGTACCTAACAACTTCACTTCTGATGGTCATAATCATCATTGTGGCGACTTGGGACAATTTTCGTCGCAAGAAATTTCGTGACGATTTTTTTTTAAACTGTAAAGTACCTACCTAACTGTAAAGTACCTACCTGTAAAGTACCTAACAACTTCACTTCTGATGGTCATAATCATCATTGTGGCGACTTGGGACAAATTTCGTTAGCAAATTTCGTCGCAACAAATTTCGTTGCAACAAATTTAGTCGCAACAAATTTCGTGACGATTTTTTTTTTATGTGCCATATGAAAGACATGAAAATGTCAAAAATTACAGTTTGCAGTTTCTGCTGCTGTAACTGTGGATACCTGGCCTATACAACTCCAAGCCCGATTGTAATTTACTGTTTCGAACGGAATAACCGAATGAGAACACGAGGTCGGAGCCTCGGAGTAACGTCAACTACTGATCACCATTTATTCTTGGAAAGTTTGGGAATTGGACACTGAGTCGGTCCTCTTGGGAAACTACATGGAAACTTACAGCCCTGAGAGGGATTGTAATTTATGGGGCTGGAACTAACTCTCTTTATTGAATTCGAGGGTCAATTCCCCCGACCGCCAGAAGGCTAAATGTCGAAGATCGGACAATGTTTTTCTTTGAACACTCCCTCGGCAGAGAAGCACGACAGCCGCGGATAACATGTTAATTCGAACGTTTTGGTGAGAGCGGCTAAAGGCTCGGCCACACAGAACGCGGGCTGACCGTGCGGACAGTTCGCGCGCGAACCGACAGCAGTCCGCCGCGGACAACCCCTGCCACACAGAACGCGGACAGCCGCGGCGGACCAGTGTTAATTTTCTCTGTGTTCATCGATCATGTCGAGCAGCTCATCGGAAGAAGAGGCCTTAGAGGCTATACCTACGCGTTCGCAGTGCAGGTGTTCCGAGTTTTGATTTTGAGTTCGGAGTTCGCAGTGACTTTCGAACCCAGAAGTCGTGACTTTCGAAACCTGTCTTCTGTTCGGAATTTTTTCTCGAACTCTTATATTATCTGTCATTATTTATTAATGACAGACAACGAAGCAATAGCCCTGTAAATTTAACGCGGTATTTTTTTTTTTTTTTGTAAATAAAACGCGGGGTATCTACTATTTTTTATGATGTTAGGTCTCCTATGTTTATTCCCAATTTTGCAACCCCGAAAAACTTGTGCTACTGACGAAATGCATTAAAAACCCGTGAAATTTTAGTACTTTTCTAACAATTAGGCAAGTACTTCCAAACTGTGATAATTTCAATAATTTATGTCCGGTAACGTTTTAAATTAGGTTAAATTTGCAACAGTTTGCGACCAACTCGAGCTCTGTAGGTTGAATAGGTACCTAATTACGGAGATACAACAATATCCAAAATAGATCATTTTTTTCCTCCCAAAAAGTGGAATTTTCGTTGTGCTCGAAATGGTTCAATAGCATAACTACTCATTTTAGAAAAAAAAGTAAGAGAGAGGAATATGATTGAAATGTAGGCAATCAGCATCAATTTGAAACTTTAGTTTTCTCAAAAATTAATAAAAACCAAAAATAAATAAATATTGTTTTGAGAAAAAAGTAGGAAGTCATTTAACCTATAACATTAACATAAACACATTGGTTATATTTTGAGGAAAATATGGAACAATTTCAATTATAGTGCAGAATTTGAAGTTGCCCGCCGCGGACTCTGTAAAAAATTACAACCTGCCCGCGCCCTGGCGCGGACAGAAGTTGCCCGCCGCGGCAGTCCGCGCTCTGTGTGGCAGGGGCAATGCGAAATGCCTTATTACAGAGTCCGCGGGAGTCGGGCGAACCTGTCCGCGCGGTCAGCCCGCGTTCTGTGTGGCCGAGCCTTAACTTCCGAGGCCACAGTAATGGGGACCGTCTTTGGCTGAGGTTCGCTGCTGCTCAATTTCATAGTCTGAGCACTTCAGCGAGAGGACTGGAGGTAAACAGTTGACCTTTGAATATTGAGATCAGCGTGCTCACCAGTCAAAGGTCAAGTTGCCAAGCACATACTTCTAAAGCGTTGATCCGAGGATAACGGCTATGCCAACTAGATTATTTGTTTAATTCGTCAAGTTCAGTTCATGCCAAGTAGATTATTTGTTTAGTTCGTCAAGTTCAGACAATCCTGTGTATTTTTCTTGAATCGATACATCTCGAAGTGAAGGAGTTTCCTGCTAACTTCGACAGGTACTCCTCGCTTCCCGTAGTCTTGATTGGTCGCTGATATTCCTAATTCAGTTAACCGCTCCAGGCTTACTTCCGAGGTCTGAGGGTACAACTTCTCCCCTTCAACATCGCCTACCCATCTTGCCAAAACATCAATATTTAAACGGCTTTGGGGAAGCTGCAACTACATCTCAAAGTGGGAAGTTTTCCGTTACATAACGTGCTTCTTCCAATTTAACGTCTAAAATGGCGCCAACCGAATTTAAATTTTAAAATTTTATAAGTGAAAACAACTATGACCAAACAACTAACTAACCCTATAGTATTCATTGTATATAGACAAAAATTTTACTCGTACTCTGCGAAACCTGTCTGAATAACTTTGGTTCCAAATGTGTAGGGATGGCAACGATATATCGATATATGAAATATATCGATATATTACGTTTGATATATCGATATATTTATATCGATATCGAGTACCGATATTATCGGTCAATATCGATATATTTACCGATATATCGCAACCTGTTTTCAAGTTGAAAAAACATTTTTTTTAGTAAAAATTAAATCTTGAAATGAATGGACGAGAAGAGACGCCTATACCTGTAAAACATCAAGTAATTTTATTCCAAATGTTTTTCTAGTTTGTAGGTACCTAGTGATGAATTGTTTACAGACTGATGACTTCAGCTCAGGCATGATTGTGTACATAGTTTACACCCTTAAGAAGATGATTTTCCCTTAGGAAGACAGCTGATGACGTCCGCGACGCCAGGAATGGCGGTTGGACGAAAATCCAACCTGAAATGGTTGTTTACTTTACTTTTTTTTACTACTCTAGTTTACACCTACAGTAGCTCTCAAGGCTCAAAAGTAATGGAGGCTAGTCTAGATTAAAACTACCCACTATACGAAGTGAAGCAAGTTTTCACATCAATTATTTTCAATTTTGAAGGATCATGATTGTCTACAGTATACACCCCTGTCAATTTATAAATTAATTTAACATTGCAATGAAATTTGCGCACGTTTTTCCAGTTTTTAAACAATGAATTTCTATCATTCATTTCAGATCATTCATCATACCCTGTAACTTTTGGAAGTAGGTTAATATTTATTTCACCAGGGTTTTTCAAATATATCTTCCGATATGTTGAGTATATCGATAATGTTTCTTCCAAAATGATGTTAGTAACTTTTCAATTCACCTACCTGCTTACTTCTTCAAGTTTTTCCAAGTAGATACTCCGATATGTCCGTAAATGTCATCCTAAATGAATTTTATATTGTTTTAAAACGATCAAATTCATCTACCTACTTCACAGGTTTTTTAAAGTGGATCTTCCGATATATCGAAATATCGATATATTTTCTCCGATATATCGAAGGTATCGATATCTCATTGACGATATATCGTTTGATCGATTTATCGATATATTTCATTCGATACGCCATCCCTACAAATGTGTCACACGCACAAACGTGATTTTCTAGAACATCAATTTTACACGATCTAGGTGCCAATTTTATTCATAACAGGAAGACAGTTTGGGGCTGACCTATTGATTTCATCAGAATCTAATTGGTTGAATTCATCGGCATTTATATTTTATTTTATTTTTATTTTATTTTATTTTTATTTTTATTTTATTTTATTTTATTTATTTATATTTATATTATATTATATTTATATTTCCTTATAAGGAAAACGCAAAAAAAATGTCAAGTGGGTGTGGCACTTTTCTTGTATCCATGACCCCATTGTATAAATGATCCGATGCATAGTAGTAGATGCATTATCATCATAGGGGACCATCTACACCTCAACCCGCACAATCTCTGAATATTGTTGGTAAATGCAGAAGTTGTGGCCATTACAAGGATTTAACGTATGCATGCGCACGCGCACAAAATACTTTCAATTTGGGGGCTATGATTTTCATAGGGAACCATCTCCACTCCAACTAGCAGAATTTCTGAAATTGTCATCGAAATCAGATGGAAAATGTAGAAGTTATCGCTGTAACAAGGAAATACACGTTTTCGCAGTGGCTACAATCAGTCTGGGGGCAATGATTTTCTTAGGGGACCATCTACTCGCCAACCCGCACAATCCCTGAACATTTAATCGAAATCGGATGAGAAATGTAGAAGTTATGGCTGTGGCAAGGATTTCATGACAGACAGACACACTTCTATAACTGAAAAATACTACCAAAACCGTACTTAAACTCTTCTCCCTCAGACTGATCGTCTCTCCGGAACTCCCCACAAAAATGTTCGGCGCTCAGGCTATTTCCAGGTTTGTTTGGGGAAAAAAATGAAATTCTATGAGTTTTCCAGGAGAGCAAAATTCCTCGAGTATTCCAGGTTTTCCCGGGTTTTCAGGTCGCCGGACACCCTGTATTACATTGTTGTAGGTACTTGAGGTACTTAGAAACCTGACATGAATTAATTGCTGATTTGATCCTACAATTTTTAGTAGGAACTTTGGAGTTTATAGTTTATAGAATAGGTTAGATGCACCAACGTGGAACCCAGTAGTGACTGCACGAAAAATTTTGTTATTCAGAAAGAAAACTGGTTCACATCGGGAATTCTCTTTCGTGAATAAACTCAATCCTTCACCTCATCGTGACAGAATTTAACAAGTTTACTGCTTCTCCGGTAGTTCAACACGGTTCAGAATTAAGACGAGACATCAATCTGGATCAATCAGCGGCTACTCTTCATTTAGGACCTTTACCTCCCTTAATTGAAAAACTTTGTCCCACTTTAGCTAGGAGTGAAACTTTTTAAAGTGGTTTCCTTACACAAGACGCCTCTTAAATCTTGGACCTTTCTTTGCTCCATGAGGGCCTTCCAGGGTGAAGGGATAAATAATTGAGGGACTCGAAGGGTATTTTTGAGGAGACTCCATCGGCGATTGTCAAACAGTCTTGATTGATCTAAAATAGCAATTTAAACGAATGCATCAATTCGATTTTGTCTTTGGCATAGAAGAACTTCGGGAACTTTGTTCGTAACACTAAAAAAAGTCTGCCAAGTGGGTGTGGCACATAGCATTCTCGTATCCATAACCCGATTGCATAGATGATCCGATGCATAGTAGTTAATCTCTAAACATCAATCACTAAGTACCTTGAACTACCCTCAAAGGGGTCTCTACACATCAACCGGCACAATATCTAAATATTGTTGGAAAATGTAGAAGTTATGGCTGATCTTTGAAAAATTCTTTGTCACAGTCCCCCAAGTCGCTATTTTTTTGAGTTGTCACAACTATCTTCATGGTTACCTACTCATCATGATTTTGTAACGGTTACTCACAGTTTCCAGATGATCTAAAATATTTTTGTGAGCACAAAAACATAGTTAGATGGGCACTAGAAAGATGGGAAATTTGACGCCCTTTCCGACGGTGCCCTTATTTTTACTTTTTTAAATAAGGTAGATTAAGGTAAATTAAGAATGTTACGGTAATTTTATAGATATAAGTCAAACACACAAGAAAAGAGTGGGAAACACTTGGAAAAACAAAATTGCTAAGTATGAGACATTTTCTCACTTGAATTAGTTGTAGAATCGACTACCGAAGTTTTTTGGTCCTCAATATGGGACACCCTGTATATGAAGTTACCGTTTGTACCGATGTATCACTTGCAGAACACTGATTACTTTTGGCACCGATAGCTAAATCTTTTTCACGTCTTGGATTAAATGTCTTGAGCTGCTCTTACGAATGTAATCAGTATTCATACATACGTGAAAAGTTGATTACTTTTCTTTCTTGCATGTTGACATTTTAGGAACATTTCCGCTTCAACTTAGTGATATTTTATTGGCCACACAAACGAGGACCGCTAGAAAAAACGGCCTGAGCAGAGCAAGCATTCCAGTGGCAAATATTGTTTTTGAAAGAGATTTTCGTATTCAGGAGATTGAAAAGTCAAACATACTGTGAAAAACGTCGGCTTTTTCTCCAGTAAGAAATTAAAAGCTCGCTGAGAGCCAATGGCGGGTATTTCAAACAAACCTTGGTTGTTCTTTCCCTGGAGAATCTACATCTGATGAAACAAAAGCAAGGATTCACGGAAACAAGAGATGTAATCACAAAATGTTTCGTCAAGAGATCAGGGGAAGAAACAAAATTACTAAATGCCCATAAGTTAAACCCAGTAGAATTACTTGGAGTGATAACAGGATAAAATTGACGTGGTGAAATTTTGTTGAGTGATCAGTCCTGGTACAAATTGATGTCAGCGCGATATTACTCCACTGATGCTCTCAAGAGCTCGTGGTGTTGTCGTACCAAGGCGACGGCCTGTATTAATTCCTGGAGAGAGAACAGACAAAGATTCCAACTGTGAATGATGATACATAGATAGAAAATAGAAAAATGCTTTATCATACTCATCATTAAATCATACTCAGGTTACTACATAGTACAAGATGACAATTACTATATTTTATACTAATATTACTACTCAATTTATTATAACAATTAACAATTTAGTGTCTATCAATACCTGTCAATACTGATCAATGTATTAAGTAAAGTAAACAACCATTTCAGGTTGGATTTTCGTCCGACTGCCATTCCTGACGTCGCGGCAGTGTTGCCAACAAGCGGCTACCAAAACCCCCTGAGTCAACCTCGAAAAACCCCCAAATCCCCCCAAAAAAGAAAACCCCTAAAACATGGATGAAATAACAAAGGATGAAATAACAATATCAATGAATACAATGCATTTTTTTTAGTAGTAGATTGTAATTCATTAATGATTTGAGGGCGGAGTGGATCTTGAAGACAATGCAATTATTATATTAGCGATATACGTTTCAGGTCATACAGGTTTTGAAAAATACATTAAAAACATTTTTTTAAATAAACTAGTTTCTTCAGGTAGGTAGTGTACTTTTTTGTACAAAAAATCAAAATGTCAAACAGTGAGGTCGCATTCGACCCCCATCTCCAAAACCTTCTCAATTTCTTCAAAACTTCAAGTTTGCTAATAGTAACGAGCGTGAACGGACGAATAAACTTCAAGAATTTATCGAAGAATTTATCAAACTTCGAAAAAAGTTTGTCCTCCAAAACTCCAAAATTATAGTCCCATTGAGCCCACGATAGACATTGGTAAATTCGGTGAAGTTTTTCACTCCATTGAATGCTGCTATTTTAATTGCTGATTCATTTTTATTCTACCCAAATCCCCCCGACTCGTCGGTAAAAACCCCCAAAAAAAACCCCAAAAGATTTCTCCCCCCAAAATCCCCCCGTCAAGAAAAAAAAACCCAAATTTGGGGGGGAAACCCCCAACTTGGCAACACTGCGTCGCGGACGTCATCAGCTGTCTTCCTAAGGGAAGATCAGAATTTGTTCTGATGATTTCGCTCATGGCTTCCCAGTGCCTCACCGCCCTGGGTTGGGGCGAGGGGGATGATGAGAGCCTCGGTCGTCGCACGCTGTCGGCGATGAGCCTTGAACCCACGATCCCCGCAGATGTCGGTCCAAACAACGAATCCCCGACGACCTTAGCAATTTATAACCACACAATAAATAATTCGATTTTCTTGATGTGGCCTATCTATTTCCTCCAGCATTGTTACAACTATGGATATAATCCGTCATTTGGAAATACGCGAATGGCTGCTTATTTTCCTAAGATAACTTAATTCCCATGGTAAATGGTTCAGAGCTTACGGATATTAAGCTTAATGAACTTCACGTAGTTTAATTTTCCAATTAAACTCAGATATGAGTCCGCAACGATACCTCCATGCTGCTTTACAGTATAGCACTAGTGCTGCCTATGCCTCTTCTATTCAAGATGTCAGTAACCTGGTTTCTTCTCAATCTACCTGTTCCGAAGTGAGGGATCCTGAATTAATTTATTATTGGGTATTCTCTGATAAAATGGTAAACGTCTTCCGTCACCCCCATATTGGAACACTCGTCTCGTCTTTGGTTGTTAGGCAGAAATGGTCGATGATTGAGAGCCACCAACGATTCCCTTCAGATTCAGGGGGTCAAAGGAATGCAACCCCTGAAGATCTGATGGGATTCGCCCCTGCTGTTGGTGTTTCTCCCCCCTTCTGCTTTATGAGTATTGGGCATGAAGTCATTTGAAATCCTGAGATCCTCTCTGGTACGCTGAACGAGATAAATTCGCACCACGAAGCTGAAATTTCAGTGGGAGCCTATTGAAGACTGGGCGGCTCGATGCAATCTCTCAAACCCGCTGGCAGCAATGGAAGTGGCACAGCTGAAACTGAACGCCAAAAAATGTCTACAAGTTTCCGGGAAGAAAAAAAGAAGAATTATCAAGCCAGAGCCGATACATCGGACACTTGCACTCTCTACAGAGAGCTAGATCCTCGGGTTAAGTGCGCCAGTTTTGCTAGACAGGTGAACATTGGTCTGAGTGAAGCCCGTTGGCTCTTCAAGCTGCGAGCCGAGCTCCTAAATGTGAATACCAGACCTTATAGTGCGAGCGCCAGAGAGGAATGTTCGATGTGCAATTTAAGAGAGCGTGAAGATGTGTTTCATTTCTATGCGTTTGCCAATTTTATGAGAATTTAGATGGCATGCAATTGGGTGTGGTACGCTCACCAAGGATGAAGCACTAGACATTCTAAATGGGTGTATGGGCTGGTCATGTATCTCTCTGTACTGTAAAACCGCTTGGCGCTATAGGAAATTTCTAGTAAGCGATTTTAATTTTTAACATAAGAAGTACCTATTTTACTTTCTATTTGTAAATATATCAATATTATAAGAATAGCTCGAACCTCCGGCGGACAGCTCAATCAGCTACGCTGTAATGTTTATTATAAAATTTCAAATGTAATTGTGATCAAATTCATGTTCAATAAACTTATTTCTTCTTCTCCTTCTTCTTCTATTGAAGACTGCTGATTTTGAATAACAAACTGAGCTTCTCCCTGATTTAAATTTGCATCTAATAGCCCCAAGAAGCTGAAATTTTATTCCGTATTTCTTGAAACAAAATAACTCTCTCATTGATAGGAAGGCGCATCCATGATGCTTACTAGCAAATTTTTGAAATAGGCACCTTTCGCCATTGCGCTGCGGAAAGAACACGCTAAAAACCTCCACGGGTTGCACTCGAAGTAATTTACCACTAAAAGCATTCTCGAGCTTGAAAACCGCTGCCGTTATAGCGAGATAAGGGCAGAACATAGTGCCCCACCATTATTTTTTACCCCGTAGAATGTCTACAATATAGGAAGGTAGACGCCACTACAAAGCACACCTTCCTTTTTTAATCCTTGTAGCTCTTTGGTGATATCCCCACTTTTTTCTCTGTTAAAAAAAATGAGAAAAAAGGATCTTTCTAGTAGTTGGTGAGGTTTTTTCCTTCTTTTTTGTTCATTCCCCGTAGTTTCCTCCTGACGGGGCAACAGGTGGACGCGGTGACTTCCTAGTGATTACACGGTGGAACTCCGCTCTTGAACTGTCTGCTCTAATCTTGCGGTGGGTATTTAAATCAACCCTTAATTAGTCACAGTAATTTTAAATTTAATTATACCAATTTGTGAATAACCAGTTAACCAATAATAACCATTAAATTAAAACAAATTAACCAATAATTAACAAATGATCAACTGGTTACCTAATTCAAATACGAGTATTTTGCCTAATTTATTTTGATTTGGAATTGCGAGAGTGTTGAAAGTCGGAATTCCGGTGAAGTAATTATAACAATAATCTCAAGGCTTTCCGGGCTGACGAATACCATTGTGAAGTCGGAATGTAATTTACTCGGCTCCTTTTATCATGAATAATCTTCAAACCTGTGACCTTGAAGAAACAGCTAATAACCATAATTGTATCAATAAATCAACGGTTTTATCTGTGGCAACCCCAGAACTCGCGAATGGAACGTTGCCAAATTTTGAATGGATCATGGTAGACTACTGCAACTCTCCATACATAAAATTTGAACGGAGGTTAGGCCTCTTTCATGATTCACACTCGTGTTTTCGATTTACCGTAAGTGAAACCCCCAAGTTCTCGTGAGGAGCGAACGGTTGGTCCTACACGCTCTGGTTGGTCTCGTTCGATTCTAAAAATTCAATACTATATTAAATTGAAGAAAACACAATAGCTTTATATTGAAAGTTTTTGAGCTAGGGCGTTTTGAGAGTTTTAGCCCTCATTTTCCCCCCTTAGAAGTGACTGACATCAACCAAAGCTTCGGGGCACAACTAGACCCCAAATAGAGCCAATATACCAAATTTCATCCAAATCGGTCAATGCTAAGTGGGGAAAGTTGTGATGCAACTGGACAAAATTGGGGATTAACCCACGATAAAAGATGAAATTTAAATGGAAATCTCGGAATATTACTCCCCAGGCTAGAGGCAGAATGAATGAGAATAAAACCAAAATTCAAACGAAATGTACTTGTTTATTACCAGAAATTAAATTTTAAATTTTCTCAGGACTCACAGATAAAACACGGTATCGTTACTAAAATTTTCCGAACTTAATTCCAAGTCCTAGAGAGCTTATGACCAGTAAGTACGTTTGACCTAACCTATTCAGAGTGAGGTACATATAGTTGTATTTTATATTATTACTCACAGTTCCGACGGCCGTGGAATTATTAGATAGGTGCGGAAGGAACAGTTTAGAATAAATTTTCGGTAGGTATGTATTAGGAAAGGAAGGAAACGATTCTCCGTGGATTCTCATGTGATGGCGTCCGACCGGAGCACGTTTTGCGAAATTCAAGTGAAGTGCTGGAGATTTCCAACTTGGTCTGTAGGTAGTACCTGAAACTGTCATCAAAGACGAAGAGAGTGAGCATTGGAGTGTCATTAGGGTTTTTATGGAGTGTAGAATGACTGATTAGAAGTCATGCCTACCGGTACTAATTGTTGAGGCCGCTTGCACTCCCAACGAACGAGAACGATGGGGAAACGATGCCGGTGGCTTCAAGTTTTCTTCCAAATGACGATGAAGAATTCGAGAATTTCTGGATGCCGACGAATGTCAAAGAGAGATCTCGCAGGGGTCCCTGGCAGATACAGAACGGAGAACGAAGTATGAGAACACAATGCGTTAAACGGGAAAATTTGACGGACAATGCAGAGCGGTCATTATGGCATTATCTTACCCTTCGTTTTCCTGTAGATTTTGTAGTAGTTTTCACCGTGGTAGGCCTCGGTCCCTTCCAGATATCGATAGGTAGAAGAGATGAAGGCGCAGCGGATTCACTCCAGTTATGATTGTAAATCATACGACAATATGCAATTTTATAAGAGGACGGGAGCGAGAACATCGAAAAAAGGCAGAACGCAGAACGAAAATGGACGAGAGTAGAGGTGTGTCGGTCAGGAGTGAACGTATTGAAAAGACCTTATCTTCAAAATGACCTTGTCAGAACTGAACGGGTTATCAAAATGTACACGGTCATTCGTTCATCAACCCACCAATCGAATTTTCCGGTTAAATTACGAGAACAACGGCAGAAGGCCAACAAAATAAATTAATTGCCCGCAATATAGATGTATAATGTATATTTATACACATGCATGTTTGTACATGGATCATTAATGTGTCTAAATGACAAGGAAGTATCAACAGAAAGAAGTAGATGGAAGTGGTTTTCTAAGCAAAACCTTCCATCATCCAAGTGAAGAATTACGTTCGAATGAACTGAGGACTAAAAAGACAAAACACACTCAAAGACTGATTCATACAATTCGAATCGATCTTTCATTTGTTTTTTGTCTTTTAGCTCATTCGATTCATTCAAATCGCCTACTCGTAACCTATTCCGACTCGTTCGGTTTACAGACTCGCTCGTTTTTGTGACTTCTGCCCGGTTGGTTGTTTGTCTTGTGAGTGAACGTGTGAACGGATTCAAAAGACCTGGTCTCTGTAATGAGTGACCGTTTAGGATTCGAATCCGCCAAATGACCTTGTCTTACACACCTCTAGACGAGAGCGAGAGCATCGAAGAACAAAAGATGGCCACACGCCTTTCCTCGCGCAGGCGTATTTCCTCCTTAAATTTACCGTATTTCCTGTTAAATTTACCAGAGTTAATAAAATTTCCAGGCAAATTTTAAATATCGAAAAAAATATGCCGACATGTGTGCCTGAAAATGGATTGAGATTCGGCGAGGTTGGTATGGAATTATGAGTTGCTGGTAGGCACTGGCTGAACTCTCCCGATACCGCTGGAATTCAAACGTGGCGGAAAGTTTGAAATATTATTCACGGCACAAAGTGCCGCGTACCTACGGCGTACGGATGGAAAATGTTTTATTCGATTTTCGGATTCTACGTACTTTGAAATGTAAACCAACAAATTTTGAAGGGGGAGAGGGGGTTAACATTTTTTTTTCTTGGTCGATTCCAAGTGTTCATTATTGAAAATAAAAACCAAAATGAAGAAACAATTATTTTTAATATGTTGTTGGAGAATTATTTTTGACTAATCTTTTCTTTCCTCAATTAATATTTATTGCACTAAGTAATTCAACTTATTAGTGTTGAATTACGATATTGAATATAAGTGACTAAAACGAGAGAATGTTGTATTTTCGGTTATTTAGTGTTTTTTGACGCACAAGATACACAAGAGCTCATAGCACAACACTCGCTGAACAACTTGATGAAAATACCTGCTGCCACAGTGAGATTTTCGTCTTTTCAGCCGCCTGAGTAGATCATCAACATCTAGCAGCTTCATAGCCTCCTTCTTGAAACGACCTTGTAGCCTCTGATGATGGGCTAATACGGATTTTGAAGTTCCTTATACATGTTATCATTGATTGATATACGATACGCATCAACGCGAGACCGCATTACTTTGTTCTGGAATCGTTGTGTTCGAGAGGTGCTGCCCCTCGATGTGCTCCATACTCGTATGTCGAGATTGATCGTCTACCAACCAATAACTAGGTACATTTTTCGGGATTTGGTGTACAGTTCTGTTATTTTATTTTCAGTTCTAATAAAATGGCTAATCGTGAGTGATATGGATATTTATTACACCGCATAATAGTACAGTTCCCTCATATACGGGTATTGAAAGAGCTACGTTGGACTCGTTCGACGCTGAAATTTATTGCTACATTGCTTCGTTCTATGGTTTTTGACATGGATTTAGCAGGTGTCTATCGTAATTGATAATCTCTTCTTAACCCATTTCCGGCCACTGATGCGTTTTCGTATCAACTTTTTTTTTCAATATTGAAAATAGTGGAAACTCTTCGTAGAAGAATTTTTTCTCTTTCATGCTGTTCCTAAACTCGTCAAAAAATTCTTCGACGTTTGGGAGCTCGATGCAATTTTGGATTTTTTTTTTTTGTGAAAAGGAAGCCTTATGGCCGAAAGCATGATTATGGTCGCTCAAATTCGATGCTGGGTGATTGTGCGTTCTAGGTCACGAATCGAAACGGATCCCGATCCATAAAACATATTTTAACGTTTTACCAACAACAATGAATTGGATAAATCATATCGATTGGGAAGAGTGAGGCCTCTTAAATCCCATTAAAATGTAAAATTCATAAAATTTGGAGTATTTTTGCTTTCAATTGGTGGGAAAATTATGCCTCATTTAGGCCGCCATCCTGTGAAACAGTTCATCCTCCTATTCTCACTACTCTGTTATTTCTACTCTTGGCTTGAAATGGGTTAAGGGTTTTCTCGCATTTGGAGTAACAACAAATTTTTCCGAGTCGAAAATGTCTTTTTTTTCAAGGACGGCCTTACCCCAACTTTCCTTGGTAGGGTAGGCATCAACTTTCATCGGTCGGAAATGGTAATGAATTCACGAGTCGAGGTGTGAATGATCCCATATGAATTTGGTCTCATCCGGATCGACAGCAGCCACTGTGCTGGGTGAGACATTTTGGGTGAGATTTTTCCGTTTCGAATTCAAAATTCGGAGTCGCCTCCCTTGAAAACTTCCGATTTTCAGCTCAAACCCCAGTTTAGATTGGCTGCACATTTTTTTTTTTAAATTATGCCGAGTCGATGTGGCTATTTCAGCCATCCGACATCTGGCAGACCAATATAAATTTGTAGTTCGGGGATATCAACAACTAAGGATGTTCTAACACTGGAGACCCCCACAAAGCTCCAAGTGGTCCCCTTCCATTTTCCGTGACCCACAGAGCACTCATATTGGAGACTCCTTCATGCCTATACGGTGGAGATACTTTTGTAGGAAGTCAAGATCTGAGATGGTGCTGAAGCAAGCCACTCCAGCCCTACGAAGAAGATCTGATGGGATTCGCCCAGGTTTACTTATCAGGGGTTCTTTTGTGTCTCACAGCAACTGTTTCCGGTATCTGTCGTTGGACTTCTCGTCTTGCTGCAAAATAGGTTAGAGGTGTTCTTGTCTGGGTTATCAGTGATTCTCTTAAGAGCTGGACCATTTCGTTCCCATGTAGTCCACAGTGGGACGAAACCCACTGGAATACAAGCCGCATGCCTTTATTTAGCAAAGTATCGGGTCTGCATTGCCGAACAGCATCTGAGTCATCTGCCTGCCCGATACCCGCTACCACAGTAATCGCTGCATGTGAGTCAGTCAAGATAATACTACTGGGAGGCCTGAAATCACCATCAAAATTTGTGGCAGTGAATCCAACAGGCGCTCTTATTTGGAAGGCTGTTGAATAAACCCCTGCCTCAGCACTGGGGGGGGGGGAGCTGTACAATGAGCGAGAAGATTTCGCGTAACGTCACAACAGCTAGAAGATCGCACAAATAATACAAAACAGCCGAATCCCCACAGGTAGCCAATCGAAAAATCCATGTAAAAAGCAAAACGCGTATCGTTGTTGTTTGGAGACTACATGGTTTCCGTGAATGTCGTCGAGATCGGGTAGACACTACTCATGCGTGAATGTTAAATTTTTGAAATTTATCCAGATTCATTAGTTCTTTGTTAGACGAAAAAAACTTCACAATTTCCTGACATCTGTAAATATTTTTAGTCAGAATTATTTATAATAATACTGCTCTATTCTGATCTGTTTACCCTCAATCACGGTAAGGATACCCGGAAGCTATGTGTCACACCCATAATTGGCAGCCGCCTGTTTCGTGCTTCGAATTCGGCCCGACATTTTAGGTCCGCCTCTGGAAAGTTGAGTTTGAAAGTTGTCACTTCGAGAACGTGGGATACTTCAAAGGAATCGAACGTGCTTCTCTTTTTTTATCAAGTCCATCTGTTTTCATCAAGTCCGGTCCATCTCTCTTTACATGAGAACTTATGTGATGATTCGATTTGACCCTGGCAAAGTTCATAGCCGTGGAGAGCTACTTCTCCCAAAACAAATTCACTCTTTCGTTCGTTTCCTTCGATAGAGAGCTTCAGGAAGACCTTTTAAAAGAAGTATTTCTTTTCTCCTCTTCGCTCAACATTCTCCTTTTTCCCTTCATTCGCAGACATTGCGTTTTTTTGCCTCTTGTGGAGTATTAACGAGGTTGCCTTGTTTAGGAATTCGCAAAGTTTCCTCAGGCGTTCATCCAACTTTTTCAACATGAACTCAATCACAACACCTTTCCAAAGATATCTGCTCCATTATTTGGACGAGGAACTTGACGTGAATTTATCACGTGAATTGTTTTCGTTGATTACCATACTGATAAACCTCGATAAGTGGAACACTGTTATTACTTTTAAATTCACATAGAGTGCAAACGAGAACTAACTACGTAAAAACCCCAACCAAGTTTTGATTTCTGTGGACCCAAATCAACTTGGTCGAATAAAATACTTTGTCGAAAGATACTGTGATCAGCTACTTCTTCGAGTTTCTGTCCATTCAATTCCTACTCTCCGTAAATAGCAAGCTCTACGATCAGCAGGAGAACCCCAGAACCTTGTGCTCTCTTTGTAATGTGGGAGTGCGAGAGGATTATGGGCCATTTCCTCGGAGTCTACCCAATTCTTGTAGAGTTCAGGGTATGCTACCTTGGAGAAGCAGTGCTAGAGAAGGCCGCAATGACCAGACTGCTGGATGGAGGAGATTGTCTAGTACCAGCAAGATTTGGATCCCGGGCGTCAAGATACCGGACAGATCTCATTAACAAATTTAATTAATTTTTTTGAACAATGTATAAAACAATCTTGGGGCTGGTGTCATTTTATTCACTGAAGGGAATTTCCGTATGAAGGATGAGAAAACGAAGAATTTACTAGTCGCTACTAATCCACTACCACGATGATCGAGAATCTGGAGGGCATGATGGCTTCCTAAGGACGTATTTAAAATTTAAAACCCGTTTCTCCTGGCCAAATATGAAGAAAGATGTTCTAGCTTACATTCGTAGCTGTCACCAATGCCAGATATCAAAGTTTAAATTTAAAACTAAGCCTGACGTTCTCATTCTGTCAAAAATGTCTACAAAACCATTCGAGACCATTCATTTGGACTTTGCAGAACTCTCAAAAAAATCTGAGACTCAGAGACAGACTAAATCGTTTCTTGTTGTTGTAGACGAATATACGCGTTATACCTATGCTAAGGCAATGAAGGAGAGCTCGCATTCGGTTTTGAATTTCCTCCAAAATTTCCCTCAGTTAAACGACGTGAAGACAATTGTAACTGACAATGGCCCGCAATTTGTATCAACTGCTATTAGGAAATTTGCAACGGATCACAACATAACTCTCAAAACAACATCTCCTTACCACCCAGCGGGCAATGGCTTGGCTGAGAGGAAGATTCGGGACATCAACCACGGGCCCATCTTCGGTTTCGGGTCACCTACTCCATTACTACTGTAATGTAATGTGGTTACCATAGCTAGGGAGTTACAAATTAATGTTAGTAAGATAAGATTGACAGAAATTAATAAAGTGTTGTGTAGTTTGAGGTTTACGATGGAATGTCTTGTATTTTATTTCAAGTATTTCTGGATTCATTCCGACCTTAGACAACAGTAGCATAACAATTATATATAAGTTCTTTGCAAGTTTCAGGTACTCTTTGACTTAGTTTAATATTTATAAAGGTTTCAATGGGTTGATAATCTTTCAATACTACTGTTACTCTGAGCCGTGTGTAACGCTAGAGGAGATGACGACAGTTCCATTGTAAGAAGGTCCAAGCAACGAGCACACGAGCTGATCAGCAGAGGAGTGGAACTGGTGCTTCAGTGGATTCCCGGACACTGTGGAGTGTATGGGAATGAGGAAGCTGATCGTCTGGCGAGAGGATGCCCTTTCCGTCCAATTTGAGAATAGCGTCACGTACCACACTTCCAAAAGAGCTATTAAGACCAGTATAATGAAATCTTTGGAAGTAAGGCAGCAGCGGGAAGCTGAAGGTAGGAAGTGGCAATCACTGACTATACAAAACGGACGGATTCCACACAACCTTCCTCGACAAGTAGCTGTAGCCTGTTTTAGGCTAACCACAGGCCATGACTACCTCCAAGGCCACCTGCACAGAATAGGTGTATTTCAGAGCCCGGATTGTGTGCTCTGTGGAGGCGGGTTCATGGATGGTCAGCATCTGGGTAATTGTCCAGAGCTTGAAGACGTCCGTGCATCCTTGGAGGCCGAAAATTGTATTCACATTAGAAACTCGACGTTATATTGGGCTGCGAGAAGACGAATGGCCAAAGTTGCCGCAAACCGTCAAGGCATAAGATAAAAAAAAAAAAAAAAAAAAGTACTGAGTCCAATACACGGAGAGGCGAAGAGATGCAGGGAGAGCCGGGATCGGACTGGAGACACGACAGAATCCAGGGAAGGCAGGACAGTACCAGAGCTTCTTTCCATGGCGCCTCTGGGAGGAGGCAGGAGGGCACGATACCTTTGAGAGGTGTATCGTGATGCTGATAGGGGAGAATGCTTCAAAGATAGGGGAGATTGCTTCACAGGCTACTGGCTAGGTGGTTGAACGGGGTCTGAGCTGGAATACTCAATGCATTAAGATTTTACTCCTCTCTGCAGGGGTGCCAACTTGCCCACACCAAAGTTGGTTGACTTAGTCTTAGTTGGTGGGGGTGGACATCAGTCTGCTGCTCCATGGAGTGAAGGTTTATGGTTTTTGCTCTAGATGTTGTTTGAGCTGAAGGGGGAGGCCATTACGGCCACGCCCATTTACGGCCTTTTCTCTGTTCTCTGGTCCCAGAGGGCTTCAGGACTTACTGGCCTGTGGGCCTGTGATGGGGAATAATGAGCTGGTGGAAGCCAGCTCACAATAGTAATAGAGAATAATAATAATTTCTTTATTATTATTGTCAAGAATTATTATTATTTTTTTAAGGTGTTCACTATTCTTATAGTGAACACCTAGGTACGCTGTATGATTGTAATATTTCGGCTCGTCACCCCCCCCTCCCCCTTCCGACAGACTGACTTAGTCCAAAGTTGTATTGCATTGTAGAATAATTTTAATTCGTGTTTAGGCATTGTCACATATATTGTAGTATACAAATAATTTCCTTATTATTGTTATTATTAATTCCTTGATTCAGTGGTAGAGAGCTCGACTCAGGTCTGTGTAGTTTGGTCGAAAGTTTAAAGATCGATCCAACAACACTACCTTCGGTAATGAGGATGCAGAATACGATGCACCATTCATCAAATAACGCACATCGATAAAGTTGCCTCTAATCAGAATGGCAGGAACTACTGCAATGGCTAATGATGGATCGCAAATGCGGACTCGACGAACGAGGATTCTGGGGTTCATCCAGGTTGGTGGAACCCCGCAAAGATAAGCCCACTTTGCCTCGCTATCTTCGGCCCGATTTGGGCGTCTCATGACCTCCGATTCCCTCTATAATTGCCCCTCTTCACGAAACCATCGTCAGCGGCTTTCTATATTTACTCTCCTACCTACGGGTGTAGGTAATGAAGGAACCCGAGATTCTTCCTGGGCTGTTAGCGAATTTTCAAGGAAAACAAGCTATTGCAATGGCCTCATTATTGGAAATAACGAACCAAAAAGCGATTCACACTCATGTTTCTGCTTAAACTATTCGTCCTACATGGAAGTGCTTTTAGGGAGTGAACGGTTGGTCCTAAATAACCATCAAATTTTGATTGGAGGTTATATTTTTTTTCTTGCTCTGTCTCAAAGGTTCATTATGTTATTCTCAATAAATATAAATAAATATAATAAATCTGAAATTGGGGACACTATTTGGGGTCTACTTGATTCCTAAATTTAGCCAGCCGAATCAACCAACAAAATAGTGGGGTGAACTACTGGAGTCCCCAGTGAGGATGACCATTTTTGGGGTAAAAAACGCTGCAAATCATTGCCTAAAGGTTTATTATATTCTGTATAGATCATCCTTCTGTATAGATCCCTCCCTACCAACCATAGGTACCTACTAACTACTAGGACATTTTCGAAAATTTCAACCCCAACCACCAACTGAATGGAAATGAAGGGTTGAAATATCCAAAAATGCCCTAGTAGGTAGTAGGTACTTATG
Organism: Apolygus lucorum; assembly: GCA_009739505.2. NCBI lineage: Eukaryota > Metazoa > Arthropoda > Insecta > Hemiptera > Miridae > Apolygus > Apolygus lucorum. The sequence goes on from CM019168.2 coordinate 51,492,564, forward strand.
GTTGGTAGGGAGGGATCTATACAAAAGGGTGATACAGAAAATAATCTTTGGGCAATGATTTGCAGCGTTGTTTGTTTACTTACCAACTTTTTTTTACCTAGCAACCATTGGTAGGTACTACCTACCTCACCATACTGCCTTCACACCTTCAAAATCGATTCGAAAAATTCCTTCAAATGGAAATTTGATTACTGGTTGCTAAGGAAGCAAAACTGAATACAACTCGAAGAAATGAACAGCGATCGCATTTTAGTCAGATAAAATTTGAACGGAGATTAGACCACTTTTGTGATTCACACTCGTGATTCTGTTTTATCGAAGGGAAACCCTATAGGTCTCGTAGGGCGCAAACGGATTGTCCTACGAAGTTCTGGCTGGTCTCTAAAATTTCTAAAAATTCAATAATGTCTTAAATTGGTGAAAAAGCTACATCTTTATTTCGAGAATTTTTGAGCTAGGGCACTTTTGAAAATTTCAACCCTTATTTCATAGAAATAGGTCCGTGGTAACCAAGAAAAGTGCCGCGTACAGCGGACGGACGGAAAATTTTTTATTTGATTTTCGGATTCTACGTAGGTACCTTGAAACGTAAACCAACAAATTTTGAGGGGGAGTTGAAAATTTGTTTTCTTGCTCGATTCCAATGGCTAATCATTTAAGGGTACAAGGAGATTTTTTCGAGTAAAAATTCGATTTTTTAAAAATAATTTTTTGTTAATGTGCATATAATCTCGGACCAATTAAAAAAAAAAATCATGAAAAAATTTGAACGAGAAGTGGGTCAAATAAATACGCAAACCGACCTGTGTCAGGGTTTGCGCTAGTAGAGTCCGGCGCTATACGCTGGACCGTCCGCATTTTCAAGACGATTCAGCACAGCACAAAACGAACGGATTTGACGGCACAAAACGAGACATAAACATAAAAAAAGACGAGTAAACAACGAAAAAAGAGATTTAGCTTCTTCTTCTTCTTTGTTTTCATCAAATCGAGTCACCTTGGAGCAAGTTGGAAACGTTAGGAAACCGTATGATGACGTCATGAGATGAACATTGTTTAATTTCAGAAAATCGTGTTTCCTGAAAAATCGCGTTTTCTAGCACTCGTGTTCCATTTTGTTGAGTTATACTGGACTTATCTCCTTGTTCTTTTTTTTTACTTGTACGTCAGTATCTTATAAACCAACTGTGCATAGGGATTGGCGTATTTTTCCCGACAACAAGATAAAAATGTGGTCCGTTTTGGTGGGTTAGAGCCCTGATTTTGATGGTTTTTTTCAAAAATCCGCCTTTCTTTCCTCAAGCGTTGTACGAAATTATCCTTTGCACCAGTTATAGAGCATAAGATGCTCGACAATATTTGAAAAAAATCAAGGTGATCGGTTGATTACAATCCGAGAAAACGGTACATACGTTTTACGGGAAATTGTACTCTCGGGGAAAATTTCCTTGTACCCTTAAAATAATAAACCAGAAATGTTAAAATATCATGCGTAACATTCGGGTATTTTGTACATGCACTTTTTCGGGGACACCCTGTATAACTTCAGGAATCAATTCAAAACGTTCCAAAACGGATTTCAGTGAAGAAATTTTTCGAAAAAGTCCATTCTAGAAATTTGGAGGCCTTTGCAATAGCTTCATTTTCCTTGGGAGTTCCTTTAACCCTCCAGCGCTCAATGCACCCTGTAGTGCACTCGGTTCTTCCTCGATAAAAATTTCCCATCGAGCCAGAAACGTTTGTTGCATCATCTGCGTCCATCTCAATTGTCTACTGAAAGATAATCAAGAAGAAGAAGTCGTATTTGAAATCTTCTGGCTTTGTTATAACTGTTCAACTACGAACGACCCTGTACACGTTTATTATGTCTAACACGACTGGCTGAAGTTTTTCGTCAACGATGAGTAACAAAGGGTATACATCCAGTCACTTGTTACTTTTTTGTATTACCAGATTGTTGTGGTAACGAGATAAATCAAAATCTAGTCGTCAATATTCGTTTTTATGTGGTTTGGGGTTCGTCAAAGTTGGGCGTCACCTGTGCGGTGTGTTGTCACGGCCATATTTATGTTCTTATGTGTATAGCATATGCCATCCGCCATGGTCATATTATGGGAAGTATAAGTTGTACACCACTTGTACAACAGTATAGGTATAGTATAATGCCACAGTATAAAGGTTTAGATGTATAGTATAAGTGTAGAGTACATGTAATGCATATATGTGCCACAGTATAAAGGTATAGGTATATAGTGTGTTATAGGCTTCTGTATAAGCTATAACATGTCTTATAAGGTATTGTGTGTATGGTATAGAGTATAAGACAAGGGGAGAGCTTGTTGACACATAAGGTATAGGTATAATCGATCGATCGAATAAGTATAACGTGTAGTTGCTCACAGATACCTTCCCTGGTTGCCTCCAAGAGCACAACAAAGGCGTCGGCTTGCCTGTCTTGATTCCCTCAGCGTGTCTTCCCCCACCAGCCTACCTCTAGGAAGCCCCTCCTTCTCCTGGGTTCATCCTCCCTTACAAACTACTGTATTTTATATTATATTATATTGTATATTATACTCTCGCTGTAGCGACACGGTGCATTGGTCATTCGAGCAACTGAGACGGCTTCCGTCTGGATTTCATTTTTTGGCACAATTTTTCCGTATTTCAGAGGTTTTGCTTGTTTCTTTTTGTATTTGATTGTCTCTACACATTTTCTGGTTTAGAATATCATGTGTTTATAGTGTTTCATGTTCATGTGATGGATCAAGAATCTATGTGATCCATTTCTCTATGTGCCATCAATCAAGGTACGTAATCTTGACGATTTATAAATGGTCAGATGGAATGACAATAGCATCAAGGTGTGGCATCAAACTGCCATGGTGTGATGCGAATCCATAAGGTTGAGAGAATTGGTTTTGTCAACAAATAAAATAATCAGAAAATGACGGTAGATTGTCCAAATGTCATTCAGCAATGCAACAGTTTTATGGGCTGCGTCGATCTGTTTAACGAGAACATTGGATCTTTGAGTCAAGTTATAATGGAAGAAATGGTGGTACTGTTCGCAGATAGAAAGAATGCGGTTAGCCAATTTCCCGAAGGGTATACCTGCTAACATAGACGACTACCTGTTCCAAAATCTTAGGTAGCCTGCTGAGTCAGGCTGGGGAATGGGCCGAGCATCAGTAATCGTGATCCAGGGATCGAGCAACTAGAGTCAGGTAAAATAATAATAATAATAGCGTAGAGAGCCCCTCCACTCAGCCAATTGTTAGGAAGGAATATTTTTATCTTGAATGTGAGTCCACTTGTCCTACTGTTTACCCTTCAGTCGCCTTTAAAATTTGAAAGAAGCATCATCCTTTAGGTACTGGAAGCGTGATTTTATTTTTGAACGAATGAATGTACATTCTCTTAATTGATCAGACTTTCCCAAGGGTAAGGAACCTATTTTATTTTTTATTGGTGTTCTGTATTCGTTTTGTTTTGCCTGTAATAAATCAATCACTTCATCATCGGTCAGTAGTCACCAACCCTCGGTCTCATTTTCCATGGCTTCAGTGGCAGGTAGAAGAAGGACGATGTTTTTGGGATTGTAATACACAAGGACACCTCACCAAACCATCCGCATTCTTTCAATCTGCAAACGGTACCTAGTGTTTCAATTTGGAATCGGCGCTTCCTGCAAAAATACGTGGCAGCTTTATAAAGCCACCTCCAAGGTAGCAATCACATACTGTAAGTTCCGGAGAGATGTGGTACATTACATCGTCACCCATAAAGTTCCTGCTAAAAAACGTGAAGTTTGTCTTCGATCCACTGGATGAAGAGGATTAATCAAAGTAAGATTCAAAAAACATGAAAAAGTTCCCTGCTAGCAAAGGAGATTTAAATAAATGTCACAAGAACACCAGGTTCATGGGTAAAGGCTGTGAGGTTGGTCTACACATTCATTGTTGGTATGACCACCATATTTCAATTTAAAATTTTTATATACATGCCTTCCAGAACTGTCCAATTTTCATGTTTTAATTAGCATCCCAGTTTTGTATTCGAATTAAGCGTTTTCCAACTAATTTTTGTGGTACTATTCCGTACTAGTAAGGCGGCCCTGTAGCAAATAATCAGCAGCAGCAGAAATAGCAAAAACTGTGTGTATGCTTCAATTAAAGACCAACTAACACAAAAAAGAGAAAAAATTTTAAATTTTGAAGGTAGGTCCCTTGTGAGCACTGGAGGGATAATTAACCTTATTAAAAGTATTTAATTAGTAACAGTTAACGTGGTAATTATTAATATTATTATCAACGTTGACTACTGTCTTGGTTTTTCTATGAGGAATCCCCCCCCCACAACCAAATCCAGATCGACACTTGGCTGGTATCGACGATCTCTTGGAATCGAACGTATCATCTGCCCTCTTACTGGTTTCATTCGCTCCCTCTCGACTGAGTTTCGAAATTTCAACCGCCGATTCGGTGTTTTGAAAATACAAACCAATTACGTTAAAAGCTCACCTGCCACTCGCGCTTTCCAATCAATTTGACACGCTTTCCAACGCCGTTTGACCTCCGAATGAAAGACGGGTGATATTAGAGCGACTCGTTACCCTCGCTAATGGAGCTCCGCGCATCCGGGCGGAATCAATGGTGGAAATTGCTTACACGAGTTGCCGCTTTGCGCTCGCTCGGAGCGCTTTAATCCGCCAAAGCAGGTGTTAGCGAGCGATTTCCGGACAGCCCGATTCCACTGTTCCGAAAAACGGGTTACAGGGCGGACTCGGGGTGATAGGTTGGTCGTTAAAGTGCGAATAATGATAAACACACAGAGAGTAGACGGAAATCGCATCGGTGGGGGTGCCGGTCACCGGAGCCGGTATGAGCCGGACGAGGGACTGCTTGATACTGGCGCTTGAAGGAATCGTTGATGAGAGGTCGGTAAATAACTCCCCTACCGCGTCGACAAACATCAAAAGCCGTACAAAACGCTGCAAATCATTGCTCATTGCTATTTTCTGTATAGATCACCCTTCTGTATAGATCACTGGTTCTCCATCAATAGCACTGTCAAAATTGATGAACTTATAAATTTTAGTAGGTAGGTAACAACGTAACTACGTGTGTTTGAAACTCCAAATTACTATTACCCTCAAAACATAGGATTGTATTTTACACTTGTTAATAAAAAATCACTTTCGATTTTTCTCTCAAGAAATAAGTTGTGTTTATATAATGTAATAAGTAGTACGATCGTGACATTTTGGCTCCCCCAGAGGAATCGAAGTAGAATCATGGATGGAACTAGAATTCTCAGGTCCGTATTGCGTACGACCTGCGAAGATTTGATTGACTCCCTCACTGCAGTTTTCGCGGTGTCGGAGAGAGCGGCTTGTGAAGCAGACTTCAGAGTGCTGGAAACCAGGTTCCGATCATTAAAGGAACAAGACGAAAAAGTGCTTGAAGCACTGATTCAATCCGATGCTGCAAGAGAGGTGATTTTGGCAGAATTGACAGAGGTCAACCAGTTTGACAGAAAGTTTTACGACTTGGAGAAGAACATAAATAGTGAACCAGAAGAGAAATCAAGACATTCAAGTAGAACAGCCATATGTAAAAAACGATTAAAACTCCCAAAAATTGAGTTGGTTAAGTTTTCCGGAGACGTGAAAGGATGGCTAAGCTTTTGGGGTCAATTCAAAAAGATCCACGAAGATGAGGAGCTTGCACCTGAAGACAAGTTTCACTACCTACCCCAAGCTACAGTACCAGATTCTAGAGCTCGTAGTGTAGTAGAATGTTTTCAAGCCTCACCAGAAAGCTATCAAAAAGCCATCAACGCACTACAAAATCGATTTGGAAGACAGGAGTTACTGATAGAGACATACCAGAGAGAGTTATTGAACATAGTCGTCCATACTATCATTAAAAGAGGAAAAGTTGCTCTCGTGTCGCTGTACGACAGAATTGAGACGCAGATTCGAGCTCTTGACGCGCTAGGGGTCACATCAGAAAATTGTAAAGATTGTGTTGGACATGCTGGTTTGCTGTACCCCCTAGTGGAATCTTGCTTGCCAGAAGAACTCTTGCGAGTTTGGCAGAGGAGTACTGGATGTCGTCAAGAAACTTCAATGAAAAACCGGCTGGAAAACTTGATGGAATTTCTAAGAAGTGAAGTAGAAAGCGAAGAGAAGGTAGTCACAGCAGCGTCAGGTTTCGGGCTGAAAGAAGGGCTGAAAAGTATGAAACTCAAAGAAGCTAAGAAAAATAAAGTTGACGAAAGTGCGGAAATACCTATTACTTCTTCAGAACTTATTACTCATGGCGAAAGTAAGAATTCGAGAATCAGTAAGTGTATTTTTTGTAATAAGCAACACTCAAGTGAAAACTGTTTAAATGCTAGAAAATTGTCTATGGAAGAAAGATTTAACAAAGTAAAAGAAAGTAAAGTTTGTTTTGCATGTCTAAAAGGAAATCACGCAGTTAAACAGTGTAGAATGAGGATTTATTGTATTATCTGCCAAGGAAGGCACGTCCCTCTACTATGCCAAAAACTGAGTCAACTAGATACCACTAAAGTTGGTCCTTCTGTACAGTCAAACACATACGTTGGTCATCAAGATAATGACGCTTCATCACAACCGGAATGCTTGATACAACATTCGTTGACCATATCGGGATTGTATGAAGTCCTTTTGCAAACGTTAGTTGTCCGAGTAATCCATAACCAAAAGGAATATCAAGTTCGGGCTCTGATCGACACAGGATCTCAACGTTCGTATGTTGTCTCTTCATTAGCCAATACTTTGGGGTTTTGTTCTGAACGGAAAATCCAAGTGTCCCATTCAGTCTTCGGCGGTGGAGAGATAGAAGCTGTCGATCATGATTTGTACACCATTCATTTGAGAAGTTTGAATAGATCTTATGCATGTAATTTTCAGGTTTTGTCACAAGAAACAATATGTGGGGCGATTCCTGTGTCAAAAGGAGACTGGTTGCAACAACTGAAAGATCACAGAATAGAGTTGACGGATCGACCAGGCCCTATTCAAGTCCTGATAGGAGCTGATGTCGCTGGAAAGCTCCGCACTGGACGACGTTTATGTCTGAAAAATGGTTTGGTGGCAGTTGAGACCCTGTTAGGGTGGACATTGATGGGTGAGGTCGTTTCAGTATCGAATAATCCAACAAGAACCATGTTTTCCGTATCTAATCGGGATGTATTAGGTATTGATGATCCTAACGTGAAACGAACTAGGAGAGAGATGAAAACCTTAACCGACCTTAAAAGTTGGAGAAATTGCCTGGTACAATGAATCCGAAATATCCCGCCAGTCGAGGATATTCAGTTCTGAAGTTAGTCACTTCTCCTTGGTGGGAGGGTCCGACCTGGTTACCCTCAGACATGAACAGTTGGTCTGATGCAGTAACGATTGAATCTGATATAAATGACAAAACTAAAAAACTTGAGAAGATGAAATTACCGCCGTGTTATGCACTCAAATTTAGAATGTATGATAAAACTGTGCTAATGATGACATCCATACAAAGATTCATAAGTAACTATTTTGCCAAAAAAGGTGGAAGGATAAACAGAAAAACTATTTCGCTAAACAAATTTGAAAAAGCAAAAAGAAGGAAAAAAAAAATGCAAGAAAAGAAGAAGAAAGAAATAAGAAATTTATGCAGCGCCTTTACATTCTGGAAGGAATCCATTTTGATGACAGACAAGATGAATGTTTATAAAATTGCTCGTTTCCCTTGCTTTTGGACTCTAAATTTTTACGTTTATATTTCGGACATTTTTTGTGTTGGGAGAATGTCAAAATTGATGAACTTATAAATTTTAGTAGGTAGGTAACAACGTAACTACGTGTGTTTGAAACTCCAAATTACTATTACCCTCAAAACATAGGATTGTATTTTACACTTGTTAATAAAAAATCACTTTCGATTTTTCTCTCAAGAAATAAGTTGTGTTTATATAATATAATAAGTAGTACGATCGTGACAAGCACCTACCACCATCTGTATTCTCCCTTGACCTTCCCTCTCAAATGTCAGCTTCCTGCGTTCAATAGGATTGGAAATGGCTTCGGAGCTCACTCAGCTGATCAGTGATCTGAGGAGTGAAGAAGATCTCCTCGAATGCTGGGGACGCCTGGAAGAGCACTTCCATTCAATAGGATTGAAAATGGCTTTAGAGCTCACTCAGCTGATCAGTGATCTGAGGAGTGAAGAAGATCTCCTCGAATGCTGGAGACGCCTGGAAGAGCACTTCCATTCAATAGGATTGAAAATGGCTTCGGAGCTCACTCAGCTGATCAGTGATCTGAAGAGTGAAGAAGCCTTTGAGCAATGATTTGCAGCGTTTTTTACCCACCAACATTTTTTTTACCTACCAGCCAGGTACTACCTACCACACCATACTGGCTTCACACCTTCACAATCAAGTTTATTAGAAAGAACTAAACGCTTCACACTCGATTGGAAAAATAGAAAGCTTCATATGGAAATTTGATTACTGGTTACGCAGAAGGCAAAACTGTATACAAATCGAAAAAATGAACAGCGATCGCATTTTAGTCCGATAAAATTTGAATGGAGATTAGACCTCTTTTGCGATTCACACTCATGATTCTGTTTTATCGAAGGAAAACCTTCAAGTACTCGTAGGGACCGAACGGTTTGTCCTACAGAGCTCCGGGTGGTCTCAAAAATTTTTAAAAATTCAATACTATTTAAAATTGGTGAAAAAACGATACCTTTATTTCGAGAGTTTTCGAGCTAGGGCACTCTTGAAAATTTCAACCTTTAATTTTCACCCCTTAGAAGTGACCTACATCAACCAAAAGCTTCGCGGCACAACTAGACCCCAAATGGAGCCCATGTACCAAATTTGAACCAAATCGGTCCAGTGTTGCTAAGAAAAGTGCCGCGTACGGCGGACGGACGGAAATTTTTTTATTCGATTTTCGTATTCTACGTACCTTGAAACGTAAAACATCAAATTTTGAGGGGGGGTTAAAATTTTTTTTTCTTGCTCGATTCCAAAGGCTTATTATTGAAAATAAAAAACCAAAACGCTGAAAATTATTTAAATTTTCCAAGTCAAATTCGGAATTTCCAAAACACACTTCAAACTTTTCAAACCAAATCAAAATTCAGAATTTTATAGTCCAAATTTAGATTCTTTCAAACCAAATTCAGAATATTTAAAACCAAATAGAGATTCTTCCTGACCAAATTCAGACTTTTTTAAACCAAATATCAAAATGTTTAAAACCAAATCCAGATTTTTCCAGATCAAATTCAGACATTCCGACCCAAATTTAGACTTTTCTAAACCAAATTTAAATTTTTCCTAACCAAATTTAGACTTTTGAAAGACGAAATTCGGTCTTTATCAAACCAAATTCAAATTTCTTTAAGATAAAATTCAAATTTTTCTAGACAAAAATAAATTGTTTTCAAATTATTAATATTTAAAAACAAAATTTCGATTTTTCTAGACCAAAATCAGCGTTATTTTTTTACAATCAAGTTCAGTCTTCCAAACCAAATTAAAAATTTTCAAAAAACAGAATCAAACTTTTCCAAACCAAATTCGAAATTAAAAAAAAATTCAGATTTTTCTAGTCCACGTTTAGATTTTTAAAAATCACAATCAGACTTTTCCAAACCGAATTCAAACTTCTCCAATCCGAATTAAAATTTGATTAAAAACAAACACTTTTTTGTCCAGATTTAGACTTTTAACAATAAAATTAAGATTTTTCCAAACCAAATTAAAAGTTATTTAAAAACAAAATGCAGACTTTTTTTGTCCAATTATAGACGTTAAAAAATCAATTCAGATTTTTCCAATCCAAAAAATTGTTTCCAAACTAAATTCAAATTTTGCTAAACCAAATTAAAATTTAAAAAAAATTCAGACTTTTTTAAAAATTTAGATTAAAAAAATTAAAATTTAGACTTCTTCAAACTAAATTAAAAAAATGTAAAGCTAAATCCGGAATTTTCTTGTTTAAATTTAGACTTTTCCAATCCAAATTCAAATTTTTCTACACCAAATTCAGACTTTTTCAAATCGAATTAAATGTTTTAAAAAACAAAATTTAGAATTGTCAAAATTTAGATTAAAAAAAAATGCAGACTTTTCAGGAAAAGTCTGGAAAATTTAGTTCACTTTTTTCCAAACCAAATTCAGATTTTTCTAAACACACTTTCTGACATTTCCAGACCAAAATCAGACATTTCTAGGACAATTTCAGACTTTTCCCAACCAAATGTAGATTTTTCCAGACCAAATTATGACTTTTCCAAATAAGGGCAACAAAACTCGGTCTCAGCTTGGTTCACAGGACTCTATTACGCCAGCTAGTCTGCTGGGTCTAGGCAAAACTGGTACAACCATCGATTCCACAAGACTTTTTGTGACACAGGGAAGAGCAAAATAAGTTTCAAGCGTCAAATGTAGTACAAGTCTTGATTGGGTGGAGTTACTCAGAGACTGAAATATTCCCGCAGCAGATATTGCTGTACGCAGAACTAAGGAGGAATCCCCAAGTAACTCTAATAATTTCATAATTTGTTCAACTCAGAGTTCTAAAAAGGAAATCCGTAAAATAAAGGGGTTTGATAAAACGAGGATTAGACTAAATGAAGACCAATATTGGATTAATCCACTCAAGAAATCCAATTCCAGGCGAGATGAACTTCAATTTTCAACTTCGGTGCGACTATGGATTTCCTTCCGCGCGGTTTACCAAAGTAAACTCTGAAAAAACCGTTGAAAATAATTCCAGAATTTTCCAAAGCGCTTCAAAAGATGAGCGCGAAGATGGTTTTCCCGTCCTAAAAGCGAAAAGTGACGCAAGAAAATAATGAGGACGAAAGACGAGGTTGACGTTGATCCTTTTTCTCTTCATTCCCCCATTTCCCTTTTCCCGATTCCTCCCTTTTCTCATTTTGGGCTTCCTTTTCCCAAGGAGCGTTTGCTCAACTAATTTTCACGTTCACGGGATTTTTCCTTTTCGGGTGAGGTAGAAAACAAAAGATGAAAGGCAAGGCGGGCTGGAGGAGGTCGTAATCGAGTGACAGGATGAAAGTCTTGGGATTCACGAAGAAAATAGGAGCTAAGGGATTGAAGGTTTAGGTCTGCCCTAAGCTCAGCGAGTTTAGGTTGAATTTTTGTGCGATCTAACTGAGACCTGCTCTGGTTAAGGAACTGTGTATTTCGAGCTTATTTATCGTGACCTCTGGGCTGTTCAGAATGGCCACTGGGTTGAGCAGTTGCCCTGATGGCAAAACTAAGATGGCCAGCAAAGCCATGCTGAAGTCAAGTCTACTCTGAGAAACTACTAGGCAGTACTTGGGCGGATAAGGAAGACCAATTTTACGAACACCAAGTTTTGGCGATACTATTCGAAGAAAATTCCAAAATTCAAAACATTTATATTTCGTTCAGCCAAAGATAAGGCACTACGAACGTCATTGACAATAGTACTACAAAAGGCACTACAATAGTAGTACCAATTGTACAATAGCACTACAAAATAAAACAATAGTACTACTGAGCGACTCCCAAAATGTTTTACACGAGTTAAAGGCGCTCACAGTATCCTCCCGTATTGCTCCACATGAGGAAAATATCCTGAAAAACCTTCGAACCTTGAAAACCAACGGGAATGAGGTATTACTCTGTTGGGTAAAAGGACATAGTGGGGTAAGAGGAAATGAAATGGTCGACTGCATGGCAAAACAGAATTGAAGAAGAAATTTTCCCAAAAAATGCACTTGGAATGGGCTACCCAATATGCGTCTATGCCAGGAAACAGATACACGAATCTATTTCCGGTTCTTAAGAGAAACCCCTGGTTTTACCAAGTAAGAGACGCCAAACCTAAAAGTTTCTAACGCAATATCACGCGCTTAAGAACAGGACATGGCAGATCCAACTCTCGAATTCATTTATTCGACCCACTGACACTGCCTGATTGGCCCCATTGCCCAGAGGAAGCATAAACCATGGCACACATCATCTTGGAGTGCCCTCAGTACGAGGCGGACAGAAATGATCTCCCATCGCCCATTCCAAGAGATGCGACAAGTCCTTTCAATTTGGATACACTCATTGCAGAAGAGAAGTTGGAAGTATATGAGTGCATTAATGATTTCCTGGACAAAATTGAACGTTAACTTTTATGTTTTATACCTTTTATTATTCATCTATGCAATTTGAACAATTTATGTATGTAAACTTGAAGTATTAATATTTTGTAAAGAAATTTGTAACGACTGAAAGGTGCTACCGAAGCCAATAATTAAAAAAAAGAAAAAAAACTTCATTGATATTCGAATATAGGTAGTGTCAATCACTAGTGGGTGAAGGGGGCGTAGGGGAGAGCTCCCCCCACCAAGACCGGCTTCAGGCCCCACTCAACATGGCGGCTCCCCGTATGAAGACACCCGCGAGAGAAGCGACCACCACACTACCACATGAAACCCAACGCACTCCTTTCCCAACTGGATAACGCTGCAAAATTATTACACAAAGGTTTATTATTTTTCTATATAGATCACTCGTCTGCAAAGATTATGGCTTTGCCATTGTTTTCACCAGCCAACTTGAAGGAAAACATCGATCTTCTACTGTGAGCTGCCGCTCATCAGCTCACTGTTTCCCCTTACAGGCCCAGCCTGTTAAGTAAGTCCTGATTCCCTCCGGGATAGGAAGGCAGTATAAGGCTGAAATTGGGCGTGGCCTCCCCCTTTACCGTGCTCTGACCTCCACCTCAAGAGCACGCAAAACACCAATCTTCACGAACATGGATGTAGGACAGACATCTTCCATCAATCTACGGCGGGATGACCAACATGTTGCCTTGTCAGGTTGGCGCCCCTGACAGGAGAGCAAAAGGTCGTCTTCATGAAAATCCTTCAGTCCCTTACTACTTGCCAGTCTTGCCAGCTGTCTGTGAAGCATACACCCCCTGTCCGTGAAGCGTTCTCCCCATATCGCAATACTGTCTCAAGTGTATCGTGAAGTTAAAACCGCCCTCCTGCCTCCCCCCAGGACATTAATTCTGTGGATGATGGAAGTTTGACTGGTATCGGCCTGCCTCCCCTGGAACCAAGACGACACTGTATCGAGAGGATCAAGACGTTTGGAACTCCAGTCCATTCCTGGATCTTCCCCTGCAACTCAACATCGCCTCCCCGTGTTGGCTTGCTCTGGTAACCTACCACTTGAGTGTTTTGACTAATATCTACTCATAATTGGCCAATTAGGTAGATAAGGGAGAAGTGAACTCAGAAACTAAGTCTAAAACTAAAAGTAACTGTATCGTATCGGTAACAACTAAACTGTATCAAACTAGTCAAGATAACCTAAGAGAACTGTGTCGCAATAAGAAAGAACTAAGACTGAGTAACTATTTTGAAAGCATTTGTAACATCAAGTTCCTAATATTGTTTCAGTATCGCCCTTCTGGCTACCAATCACTGGATCGGGTGTATCGAATTCTTAGAGTCATAAAACGTAGCATTTTGGTATACCAATCTGGTATACCATTTTGGTATATGAGAGTATTGCAAGAGTAACTAGAGTGTATCGATATAGGTTCAAGTCATAAAACAACAATAAGTAACTTTAGTAACATCTTTATTCACAAGTATCGATACTGGTAAAACCCTTCAGGTTCAATTTTACAAGAAACAATCAAGGGTACGCAGCTGTATCGACTTCGCCTCGTCTCCCAACCTCTCTGGGAGCATCGCTACCAGAAACAAAAACAGATAAGTACTAATTTTCTAACGTATCTTAAGTTCCCGATACTCCCACTTCCCGATAGGCCACTTCCCAGTTCCCGATAGGCCGGGGAGCATCGCTACCAGAAACAAGAACAGATAAGTACTAATTTTCTAACGTATCTTAAGTTCCCGATACTCCCACTTCCCGATAGGCCACTTCCCAGTTCCCGATAGTGTAACATCAGTGTAACATTAGTGTAACATCAGTAGCAATAAGAAGCAGGAACGAACCGGTGACACTTGCCCAAAAGGCTTACACTTACACTACGTACCTTGAAACGTAAACCAACAAATTTTGAGGGGGGGGGGGGGTAAAATTTTTGTTTTTTATTGGTCGATTCCAAAGGTTCATTATTGAAAATAATAAACCGAAATTCCAAGTGGATATAAGCCCGTTTGAAAGAAAACTCCTCACTTACCAGGAGCCGTGCAGGAAAGTGACTGTAGAGCTCCCTGATCTGACGCTGGATATTATATTAACCTCTTATTAGCTCATATAATTGACTTAGTTGTTACCTTTTGTTACCATTGTATGTATATTTCCTTAACTATACCTTCAACTGAAAGATTTCTTCGAAAATTCGCTTTTAATTCATGCTGCTTGAATGGACTTTTTTAAATTTAAAAGTACAATTGAATGTGCTAAACTAATATTAATTTATTGTATTTTCACTTACTACTTCTGTTAAAGTTGATTCGTTGTGTTCTGCAATCTGTCTTAGTAACAAGAACAGAAATCCCATACTCTACGCCTTGAGCTCATTCAGCAATCTAACTTGTCTCCAGTACTCTGTGGCCTTGAGTGAAACCTAATCCCTAGCCATAACTACTACCTAAGCCTAATTTGAAACTCACCAAGTTAGATTGCTGAATTCAAGGGATGATTGGAGTTGATGTTAGTCGGGGATGATAAGATTAGTGAGTTGTTAGAGTTGATTCCAAAAAATATCCCCAAGCCTCAGCCCCGAGGTTGGGTCAGACCCTATGTAACGCATCGGGAACATATGATAATGATAATACAATATAATATATTGTATAAGTATGATATATATTACAATGTAATTATGTCATAATTATGATACGTACGTACAAATTACAGTACGTCAAACGGATTGGGACTGGGGTCTACAGAATGATAAAATACCAAGAGTAATTTTGAAAGGGGTTGGTGGAGATGCTACCGTAATTATTAAGGATTAAATTTTATGGTATCTATCAAATGTAACAATGAATCAAACATCAGCATTCAAAAACAAAACAGACAAATATAAAGGTTTATCACAGCGAGAGAGAATAATGACTTAGATAACAATGCTCCGTATCATTGTTCAATGATAATGTTGACATTTTATGTCTTTACTATGGCACATAAATGAAAAATCGTCACGCGGGGAGCGTTACGCGGAAATTTCTGATGATTTTCACGTACAACCAATCGTTCCTAGGGAAAACTAACTTCCTCATTTTCCACCCCACAAAAATCGTTCACCACTCATTGGAAAGCTCTCAATTTATTAAACATAAGACATAAAATGTCTCTCGTGGTTGCGTACTTGTACGAAAGCTGTATCCACCGTTTGTGTTTTGTTTGCGTCAATCTCATCGAATTTTTGGCCGAATTGGATGCAGTTTGATGATTATCCTGTTTTTAAATTCTCTAAAAGTATCCAGTAATGACATTTTCAAATCAAGAAAATGTTCGTTATTAAAAATAATAAACTAAAATCTAGATTTTTATTGAAAATTTCAAGTTTTTGATTTGAATGTCAGTTGCTGATTTTCCTAGAGAACAGAAAGAATGCCGTAAACCGTTAAGAATTCATCTAAAAATTGAGCGAAGAAGGTACGATAAATTTCCTGATGCAAAAATCGTTAATGATAGGTGGGAGAGGGGAGGGGTGTCCTATAATGTTTAAATTTTCAATTAATGTTCAAATCAATTATTAATGTTCAATCTAATAATGTTCAATGATATTAATCGTTAAATAACAAATTAGAGTGTGGTTCATATAGATTGACTCTTTGATCTACGTAGGTCGGAAATTAAATGAAAATGGATTTTGGGTATCTAAGGAAAACCGCAAAATATTAAATATTGTGAAGAGATCACTTGAAGAATTTTCTTTCAAACGGGCTTATTTCCATTTTTTACACTTCTAGTTTTTTTCACGGAACTGAACCTTTCGCATAAGCCCTGTAGGCCCCGGGTACTCGTAGTGGTTGTGTCTGATGATTCACCAGTTGTAACCGGGGTTTCTGTTTGACTACGTTGAGGTCTTACGACGCAGTGAAATTGATATTGGTCTGAGGTTGTGACACCACGTGCCGATCCCAAGTGCGCCGATTTAGTAAATCTCAACGTGGCGAGCTCAGGTGGGGGTGTACAAACAAATATCGAAACAGAATGAATTAATTTACAAGGGTAGCGAATTGTATTTACCTGGGGCGTGATGGTGAAGCGGCCAGCCAGAAGCTCGTGGCGATGAAAGCTGAAATGTTTTGCTTGAGGGGCGATCCTAAAAGAAGAAAGCGGAAGCACCAAATGTGTCCATGCCAAAAGGGCCAATGAGTATTCCTGAAGGGAATCTCGGAAAGTTGTGGTGGAGTGTGACGATGGAATTTACGCAGTGCAAGTTCACGGGCAAGCTGGGCTCTCAATGACTTTACTGGTTTGAAGATTTGAAGGGGACTGCTGAGTGGGGGGCCTGCTCGCTGGTTTTGTTCAGGGGGTTCCCCCTCCACTCCCTCGACGAATGGGCAGCTTGCAGGTGGAGATGAGCGGTTGGTTCCCATTGCTGAGGGAGGGACGCACTAGGTGGAGACAGCGTCTTCAGTTGAGGGGGGGGGGGGTGACGTCACCTTTGAGCTGACCACGGACCCGAAACTGGATGTGTTGCGCTGCTATAATGGCCGACAGTTAAATGGAGACAGATTTATAATTCAATATGGTTGGTCAATTGGACAAGAGGTTCTTAAGAGCTAAAATAATAAGGCGATTAGGTTGAGACACAGTCTGATTTATTCCGGGCCATCCGGCCCTATTTATACCCCCTAGCTGGCTGGAGAAGGGGCACCTACTCCAGGCCAGTTGGGGGCGGTAGTGGGGACGCCCTGAGGCGTCCACCACACTTCCCCCCCCAGATACAAAATAATAATGAAAAAATGAAAAAAATATCTTGCTGTGGGGGGACAGTGGTTAAGGGCCGGAAGGCGCAGGCTGGAGGTCTCTGGCCGGCGATGCTGGCGGGTCCGGGATAGCGGCGGCGATGCGGCGGAAGCGGCGACGGAAGGCGGCAGCGGATCGTGGCGGTGGTGCGGCAGGACCAGCGACGGCACGGCGGCACCAGCGGCGGCACGGCGGCAGTAGCGGCGGCACACCAGCAGGGTGAGTATATATATATTTTTTTTTTTTTTTTTTTTTTTTTTAGGAAAGGGTTGGAGAAGAATGGTGGAGTAGATATTTTTTTTCCATCCATTTTTTTTTTGTATCTTTTTTCTCCTTTATTTTATTTTATTTATTTTTTTTTTTTATTTATTTATTTATTTTATTTTTTTTTTCTTTTGATGTTTATTTAAGAAAACGATATAAATACAATGTTAATTTTTAATTTTCAGCGGCGGGCTCGGTGTCGGGAGGCCGGACTGAGTGGGCGGCGGCGGCTGGGCGAGCGGCGGCGGCGAGGAATTATAACCGAAGACTTGGGGCGTGATTTCGGAGGCGGCGGTTTTGGAGATGTCGATCTCTGTGATGCGACCCTCAAATCCGTGATGGGGGTGGGCGTGTATGGCGGCGGCGTCGGAGGTGAAGTCCGGATTGGTGTTTGCGTTGTGATTGAAGATGTCCGAGGCATGTGCCACCCATGAATGCAACAGTCCGCGCAGTTCCCTTTGTAGGGCAGAATTGAGAACGAGAGTGACGGTAGGGGCGGCCTCGGCGGATCCATCGCCGCGGTTATGGACATGATTTGTCGTGGGGGCAGTGGGAGTGGTTTGGTGGCCGACTCTTTTGATTGTGCCGTAGCCTCCGGTTTTTTTGATGAGCCGGGAGGCAGTGGTCTCGTCGGTTTTCGGACGGTGGGTAGGACAGCCGTTGCGGTGGTGCTCGTGAGGCGGGGAGGCGGCGGCGGAGGCGGTGGTGACGGCGTTAGCCTTAAATCGTTGCGCAATGTTTGGCTGCTCATCTCGGTGTGAAGACGTTGCCGAGGAGAAATGACCAAGTGTGTGCGAAGAGGGGGAAGAAACAGTAGAAGGGGATCCGGCGATTTGAGCGTGTGTCGTTGCAGGTTTACATCTGTCCACGGAGATTTGTTTGTTTGCCCCCGAGTCGTCTTGATAAACAAGCGTCTTCCCGTCGTTGGACAGTATCGAAAAAGGACCGATGTAGGGGGGTGCAAGCTTTGTTCTGGGCGTGTCCACTCTGACGTAGACGTGAGTAGCGTTCCGCATTGAGGCCGGATAATAAGAGCGGGCGAAGTTCCGATAGGAATCATGAGATAGCGCTGGTATGTCGTTTGGTGTTAGGGGAGTGAAAATATCGCCGGGAAGGCGAGGGTTTAAATGAAACAAACGCTGAGCGGGAGAGAAACCATCTAATGAGGGCCGATTGCGTAGCCCGAGCATGATGGAGGGAAGGTCCCGAGCCCATGATGATGGGGATGAGGTGGACATGATGGCTTCCTGAAGGACTCTGTGCCAACGTTCGATGATTCCGTCAGCCTGTGGGTGATAAGCGTTTGTAGGCTTGTGAGTGATCCCATGTTGGCGGCAGAAATTCGCGAATTCATGCGATATGAATTGTGTTCCTCGATCGGTGGTGATATTGCGAGGGGCCCCGAAACGTGAAATCCATGAATTGAAAATGGCGCGGATGATGGTGGATGCCTGGATGTTACGGACGGGGACGCATTCGGTCCATCCTGTGCCTCTGTCGATCATTGTTAGGCAGAATTTAAAATTGTCGCTTCTGGAAAGGGGCCCGAGAATGTCTGCGTGGATATGAAGTAGCGGTTCGACGTCGTTAAAGCGGCCGAGTGGGGCGCGAATATGTCGCGTCACTTTTGCGCGATTACAGGAAGGGCAGGCGCGTGTCATGGTTTTTACGGAAGTCAACATGTTCGGCCAGAAGAATCGTCCGCGTAGGAGTGCCGTGGTTGCTTTGATGCCCAGGTGTGACAAGCCGTGAATCATGTTGAAAATGTCAGGGCGAAGTGTAGAAGGTATGTAAGGTCGGGGCGACGAATCTGACATGTCGCAGAGGAGAGTAATTCCGTCCCGAGTGACCGGCGTGAGATTCATGTTCTCTATGTGTGCGTCATTAAGTTGGGCATCACGGATAGCCGTGGGAGGTACGATGGAGACGGCCGATGTGTGGTTGATTCGCGAGAAGAGGTCCGCTGAAAGGTTAGAGGCTCCGGGACGATATATTATGTCGGAAGTAAACTCAGAGATGAAGCGCAGATGACGAAGTCGGATGGGCGGCATGGTGTCTGTAAGCGAGGTCAACGCCGTAGTGAGGGGTTTGTGATCCGTGGAGATCGTAAGTGGTCGACCCTCGATAGTTTGGCGGAAATGGATGATCGCTAAGTATATTGCGAGAAGTTCTTTATCGAACGTTGAATAGTTCCGCTGTGCGGAAGAGAGAGCTTTGCTGAAGAATCCGAGAGGGAACAGTGTTCCGTTGTGTTGGTAATGTAGGGCAGCTCCAACAGCAAAATTAGATGCATCGGTATGGAGGATGAGTTGAGCGGACGGATGAGGATGAGCTAGCTGGACGGATGATTCGAGGAGTTGCTTAGCTTTTTCGAAATGATGGAGAGCGTCCGGCGGCCATGATATTGGGCGCTTGTCGTTTTTTCTCGGATTTGATGGCAGCAGCTTCGTGAGGTGCATTAACGAGTGCGCGGCGTGAGGTATAGCCCTGCGGTAGAAATTGATGAGCCCGAGGAACGTACGGAGATCGTTTACTGACTGAGGAAGAGGAAAGTTCCGGATGAGCGCAGTTTTCGATGGTAGAGGTTTGATGCCATCTTTGTCCACCAAGTGTCCTAAGAACTTGACTTGGCTTCGAGCGAGTTGACACTTGGCCTTGTTGATTGAAAGCCCGAAGGAAGCGAGGACATAAAGTAAGCGAGATACGTGGTGGAAGTGCGTTTCGGCATCCGGTGATCCAATCAAAATGTCGTCTAAGTAGACGTATGCGAACGGGAGATCTCGGAGTATAAAATCCATGTAGCGTTGCCATGTCTGCGGGGCGTTTCGTAGGCCGTAGTTCATTCTTGTGAACTCGTAGAGTCCAAATGGTGTCAGGATAGCAGTTTTTTTAATGTCCTCGGGCACTATACGGCAGTGAAAGAAGGCTCTCGATAAGTCGAATGTTGAGAAAATGGTGGAACCATGCAGTGCGAGTGTGAAATCATGCAGGTGGCCGATCGGGTAGCGGTCCGGAGTTGTAGCTCGGTTGAGGTCCCTGTAGTCTCCGACGGGTCGAATATCCCCATTTTGTTTGAGAACTACGTGGAGTGGGCTTGACCAAGGTGAATTGGAAGGGCGGACGATGCCGAAGCGCAGCATTTCGTTGAAATGGGCCTTTGTTTGGTTGTAGAGGTGCGGAGCCAATCTACGTTGTTTTGCATGGCAGGGGGGACCGGTGGTCACGATGTGATGATAGACGGGCGCCGATTTTGGATGCGATGAGGGTTCGTAGGCGTCTAGTAGACGTTGGAAGCGAGGTGGAGCGCAGGCAGCGGAGCAGTAGGACTCCTGTGGTGAAGCGATGAGACAGTGGCCGGGAAGAAACGACTGGGAGGCTGAATCAATGAGCCGGAGGTTTTGAAGGTCTACAAGGAGGCCATAGTGGCTGAGGAAATCGGCTCCCAAGATGGCTGTGCTGACGTTGGCGACTGTGAAGGTCCATTCGTACGGAGGTAACTTGGGAAGATGGACGGTCGCAGTTTGAGAGCCGTAGGTCGTAATCTTGGAGCCATTGGCGGCCAGTAGCGTGGAAGATGGAGTCTCTCGGCGGCGGTTCAGATGGTTGTTGGGTAGAATGGAGAGATCGCTTCCCGTGTCGACTAAGAAGTCGTAATTTGAGCGTTTGCATTTGATGAACAGGCGTTGGTGGTTGGGATGGTTATGCACAGTCGTTACCACCTTGGCGACCGTGCGTTTGCGTTTCCTGTTGGCATGTGTTGTCTCCAGGAGCATGGTGATTGGCAGTATATCGCGGTAGGGCCCCATCTTTGATGGTAGTAGCAGTATGGTGAGCGCCGGTCTGGGGGGTACTGTTGTTCTCGCTGTTGCGGCATGATGCGACGGCGTGCGAAGTTTCGTGGTCGCGAGGAGGGCATCTGTGATGAACGTTGTCGCGAGGGAGGCATCTGTGAAGGTTTCTTGAAGGTGCGTGTTCTGTTAGCAGCGCTGGCTATGTGTGTAGCGTCGTCGGCTGAGTCTCCATTGTCGTCGGAGGAGTAGGTAGAAGCGGACTGCAGTGCAGTGGCGGCCGTAGAGGACGAGTTGTCCCGAAGGGGCAGTAGGCGGTCGGCGATGGCGGCCAGTTTGTCGATGTCCGTTTCGGTCGAGACGGCGACATTTAAGCGGATGTCAGGAGGAAGTGCCCGGAGGAATATGGAGCGAAGTATGGAGGCCGGTGTGTCAGTAGGTACCTTTCTGCGAAGCAGGCGTGCGTGTGCGGCGGCCGAAGATCCGTCCAGCGAGTTGTTCTGAAGGATTGAAGAGAGGTCCGATCCGTCACGAGGTCCGTGAGCTTGTAGGAGTCGGTTGCAGAGAGAAGTGAAAGCGGTAGGTGAACTTGCGTCGATGTCCGCCACTAGTTCTGCTGTTTTGACGTCCAAGGCGAGGAAGGCTCTCCGAAATTGCTCGGGTTCTGTTTTGAGGTCCTCGTTGGCGCACGCGAGTCGAACCTGGGCAATCCATACTGATGGAAGCGAAGGGTCATATTGCGGAAGCTTGGTAGGTGCAGCCATGATTATTGTTTGCGGAGTTGGGGCCGGTGGCGGCCGCGGGTTCTGTCGGGAGCGGGTCGTAATGATGGCGCCTCTACCCCTCTATTAATTTTTAAAAAATGTTCGAGGAGGTAGGGTAATCTACGAAGTTCGACAGACGAGGCTCGATGTTGGCCGTGAAAAATGGCGTAATGATGGCACCTCTATTCCTCTAATAAATTTTAGAAAAAAAAATTTTTCGAGGAAAATAGAGTGTTCTTCGAAGGTCGGCAGCCGAGACTTGAAGTTGGCCGTGCAAGATGGCGGAATGATGGCGCCTCTATTCCTCTAATAATCTTTAAAAAAATTCTCGAGGAATGAGAGATTGATCTTCGATGCAGTGATAGCGGGAGAAGGGCAGCCGATGGTCGATCCTTCGATGGAGGAGAATGGCGGCTGATGGTCGATCCTTCGATGGCGGAGAAATGGCAGCTGAAGGTCGAGGTGAGCCGAAGTGGAGACCAGAAGAGAAGAGAAGTGATCCCGAAGCTGATGGGCAGTGGTCTGCGATTAATCAACGGCGAATTTCTCGTTAAATAGCTGAGATTCGTAGAAGGGGGCCGAGAGTTTCCCGGAAGAGAGGGGATTCCCTGTCGAGCGTAGACGGGCGCGGCGGGGGCTGACGTAACGTGAACAGCTGTGAGGCGCCAGGTAGAAAGAGAGCGGGCCTCGTGGGGGGGTCGCCGCGAGGAGGGGGGTCCCGTTCACTCTCGTCCGGCGGTCAATCAATGGATGAGTGACAGATTGATTCCAAGAGCCCCAAATGCGAGTTCCGATTAGCGGCGTCCTCAAGCAAATGGAGCTGAATGGCGGGTCAGAATGGAGTCCGGAGCGTCGTAAACACGGAATCTCGACGGACGATGATGGCTGCACAAGATGGGTGTATTAAAAATGTCGCTGTGCGACTGATGGCCGGTTCCGGAGCGTCTCTGTGAGGTATCTCGACGGAAGGCGAATGGAGGGCACGGAAAATGTCGTCGTGCTACTGATGGCCGGTTCCGGAGCGTCTCTGTGAGGTATCTCGACGGAAGGCGAATGGAGGGCACGGAAAATGTCGTCGTGCTGATGGTGGCCGGTCCGGAGCGTCGCAAGTGCGGTATCTCGACGGAGGCGAATGGCGTGCAAAGATGGCAGCGAACTTCGGCGAAGTATGATGGCTGCAAACGTCGGTGTTACCAGTGTGTTGCGCTGCTATAATGGCCGACAGTTAAATGGAGACAGATTTATAATTCAATATGGTTGGTCAATTGGACAAGAGGTTCTTAAGAGCTAAAATAATAAGGCGATTAGGTTGAGACACAGTCTGATTTATTCCGGGCCATCCGGCCCTATTTATACCCCCTAGCTGGCTGGAGAAGGGGCACCTACTCCAGGCCAGTTGGGGGCGGTAGTGGGGACGCCCTGAGGCGTCCACCACACTGGACAATGATGATTGCAGATGACTATGCCAATTCCGGGTTGGAAGGAAATTAATAAATTAATTTAGCCCCGTCACTGGGAAGATACCTGCAGTGAGCGGAGGCTCACATCCCTATCACCACACGAGTTGAATTTCTTATTCAACAAAACGGCTTATTTCCATCCCATTGTTTTTAATTAACACTTTTTTCTTTTTTTAATTCGGTTTTTAGATTCTGTATACTTTGAATCGTAAACCATCAAATTTTGAGAGGGGTTAGAATATTTTTTCTTACTCGATTCCGAAGGTTCATTATTGAAAATAAAAGAAAATGAAAATGAGATTTCTCTTCACACAACCAAAAACTCGTTTTTTAAAAATGTGGCTCATATCCATTGTTTTTCAAGAAAAGGGCTTATATCCAAATTAGAAATGGCCGTGTCTCCCTCAAAATTTCGAAATTTGGTCTTACAATCAAAAGTTCTATGAACGAACTATTTGGAAAATTTGGGAACCCTAGACAACTTTCTTCGCCATGAAATTAGTTTTTCTCAATTTCCCACAAAAAATTCCAAGTGGATATAAGCCCGTTTGAAAGAAAACTCCTCACTTACCAGGAGCAAGGCTGGAAATTGACTGTCGAGCTCGTTCCCATTGTAGGAGCGCGGCGACGTCTCCACAGGCATAGTTCGCGGAACTGCTTCATCTGCTTATGAAAGAGAACAGTTGGTATTTTTAAGTTATCTACTTACATTATGGTAGACCCATTTCAAAATTTATAAATGATATTCTTCAACTCTTAATTTTTTAAACAACCTTTCAGAAAAATATCTAAAAGGTTCACTGGACATTACATTCTAGAACATTACTTACAATGTATGAAAACAGTAAAATACAACACTGTTCGTCGCACCTCGTTCTCAGCCTGCAGGCAAAAATTAATGTCACTTTTGTAATCATCGAACCAGAGAGGGAAAAGTGGCGAAACGAACGACGGTAAGAAAGGTCTCCGCGAAAATCAAACGGTTTGGCGATGAACCTCTTCAGCTAATTGCTTTTCAACTTCCTGCTGTTCAGCTCTGCCTGATCGTTTCCGACTGAAAATCTGCGGGAAAGGCAATTCCATTTCGGATCCCCTCTTCCATTAATTTCACAACACTCCTCCCCCTCATATCGACCTCTGACCCCCATAAAACGGTAGGTCAAAGGTCGTGTTTACGGGCGGTAACTAATCAGGCGGGTAATATTCAAAACGCCCATCACCTCCGACGCTTCCGACCTCTTTTGACAGCAGTTGGTCTCATCCTGTTAATAAAGTAATAATATCCTGCTTTGTAGATGTTATCGGTTTCCCATTTTCTTCTCAAAGGGAATCTCATTTGCATGGCTACTCGTTCACAAAATAAACCAAGCGAACTTTGTCAAAAACATTGATGTAATCGTCATAATGTTATTTTTACATCTTGTACAAATAAATAGGAAGAATAAATTTAGACTAATATTTATTTCAGGTTTTGTGAAACCGAACCATCCATTTAATTAAAGTTTTGTGTTGTTACACGATTTTCGACTTGATAAAATGTAGCTGACAGGTCAGTACTTAATCTATGGTACGCCGGTGAGGATCCTGTGGACAGTTTGAATTTTGCTTGTGAGTCTTCCAAGGTAGCTCCAGTAACAGAGCTCCTGTGCTGCTTCCTCTTGTAACTGCGTGTAACCTTGACAGACTTCCTCATCGCACGATCCTTGATGTGCTGTCATCACTTGGTGTCTTTGGACCATTTCATGCATGGATTGCCAGCTACCTCACAGCTAGACAGCTCACAGTGGGTGTAAATGGTGTTGCTTCCCGCTCATTCATTGCCACTTCTGGTGTTCCACAAGGCTCCCACCTTGGCCCCCTTCTCTTCAACCTGGTGATCAACGGAGTCATCTCCTCCCTTCACTGCACTAAGTTCTTGATCTATGCAGACGACCTGAAGCTCTTTATTGCCATTGGTGATGCCTTGGATTGCCTTCTCCTCCAGCAGAACCTTAACGCCCTCTATCTATGGTGTGATCAAAATGACCTGGCTCTGAACTCTTCCAAATGCGCCGTCACTTCATTCCATCGCTCTCACTCCCCAGTCAAGCACCCTTACTTAATCAACGTAGCTCTTCTTTCTCGTAAGGACGACATTGTGGACCTCGGAATACACCTGGACTCCCAGCTCTCCTTCTCCAATCACATTGCGCAGGTGGCTTCCCGTGTTATACGTGCGCTGTCTTTGTGAAGAGGAATTCCAGAGAATTCACCCAAGCATCAGCCCTAGTCACTCTTTACAAAACTCTCGTGCAGCCCATCTTGGAGTATGCGTCGGTGATCTGGAGCCCTTACTACAACTGCCACACAAATTGAGCGTGTCTTCAGGGCCTTCCTTCGGTTCCTCGCTTATAAGCTCTCCATTCCCCGTGAGCACATAGACTACCACGAGCTCGCACGCCGTTTCAACTTACTGTTTCCCCATAATCGTCGCTTATGTTCTGATGTTTCTTTTCTCCATGGTTTGCTATCGGGGAGAATTGATGCTCCGGATCTCCTAGCTCGTGTCGGCTTCCTTGTGCCTCGGCTCACGTCACGCTCTGCCACACCTTTTGCCGTCCCTTTCTCCTCTATGAATTACCTCTACAATCGCCCAATGTGTCGCATTCCTTGCTAAGTGAACTTCTTCTCCACGTCCCCTCCCTTCATCGATATTGTGTTCTCGCCTCTCTCATCTATTAAGTGTGCTCTTTTCCGCCATCTCTGCTCCGAACCTCTACACGACCCTATCTAGCCCTAAAGTTTTCGCTATATTTCTGTTATATTTCTATTATTCGCTATATTTCTGTTCTATTCTAACCATTTGACTGTACACTGTTTGTTTTTTCATTTGTGATTGGGTTCGTCCCGTATTCATATAAATAAATCTAATATAATAAATAAATAAACCTTGAATTTGAATGAAACAGTTTTACAAAGCGTGCTTTTATCTATATTTTCACCATTAAATGTATAATAAATTGGCGACGAGAACGAGATTTGGCAATTTGGCACAGTTAAACGCCAACGGATTCTGGGCGCATTCTCAAGAAGCAAATCAACCAGCTCAATTCTACAAGAGTGCCATTAGCTCAACCCGCATCATTTCCTCGTCCAAAGAATTCAGGACATCAGTCGGTGTCATTCGATGTTCCAACTCTGCCAAGGCAGGATCCAGGGCCTGAAGAATGTCAGGCACCAGGAACTTCTGATGGAGTCCCTTTTACTGGAACCACTCCTGCTGGGAGTAACGAGGTCCAATTCGTCTTTCAAGCCGTTCTCGAAGACCAAAACCGTACCTTCAAGATTATACAAATCGAAGTATCTGAAGCATTTCTGTCAAATGTTGATTTTCTCGAAAAATTGTATTTACTCGTATCTTCAATAATTTAGTAATTTCCAAATATTTGGGGGAGATTGTTGTACATTGCCCCAACAGAGCTCTCTTCAATCATGCTTTCATCAATCTTTTTACTACTAATACAACATAATAATAGTGGAAGCATTTTTTCACTTTTCAAGTTTGAAAAAGTGTCTGTGTGTCATGAAATCCTTCTAACGGGCAAAACTATACGAGTTATTGTCCAATTTCAATGAAATTTTCAGGGAGTGTGCGGGTGGGAGTTGAGATGGTTCCCTATGAAAATCGTCGTCCGGAACTGGTCACAGTGCGCAAATGTAAATTCCTTGTAACAGCCGTTACTTCCACATTTTCTATCCGATTTCGAAGAAATATTCAGATTGTGGGGGTCCCTGGGTCCTCTATTAGTGTAGTGCAGGGACGGATCATCTATATAATCGGGTTATGGGTACGAGGAAGCTATGCTATTAGCTTGTCTCCAGTACTCTGTGAAGCTATGTGCCACGCTCACTTGGCAGAGCTTTTAAAAGTTTTTATCAGTAAAAAATCTGTTCCTAGTTACGTTAAAACAACCAATAAACTGGAAAGAAATATCTCCTTCACTTACGGAATAAGGTTAATAATTATTACACTCTTGCTCCAAGCTAGTGTTTGCTCCCAGTCGAGGCGCCCTCTCAGCGATAGAAACAGCCTGTTCTCGTCATAGTACATCGAGAAATCATAATACTCTCGGAAATGAAATGAAGGAAGTCTGTCGATTTTTCGACAGTGTCTTCGCACTGACCAGGTTGAGGGGAAGAAGAAAAGTGTTATGAGCTAGTTAATAAGTTTTCTCGTATCCAAACCCTCGTTGTTTTTTTTTTTTTTGTTTTTTTTTTCATTCCTTCTTTCATTTTCTACTGATGGGGATCATTCTGTAAACAACTACATTATAGAAAATTATTGACTGACATAAAAAATAAAATCTTGTAATTTGAAGTTACTGCCAAATTTATCCAGGTAAATAAGAATACTAAAAATACCTCTTAAAGTATTTAGGTAAATACAAAAGGAAGGAACCAGTCGCAATGATTTACTTACTGATACAAAGCATCGTATCTGTGTAGAAAGAAGTGCAATGAGTACATCGGATTTCCGAACTATCTGTCTTCAAGCTGAAATTGATATGTCAATGGAAGTCCTGGCAAGTAACATAGGGGCCTCTGAAAGCTACCTATACTTCAGTAAATCTTTAAAACAATCAACCAACTTGGTTGATACATTGGCTCAGAAAACGATTGGTCCTTGTCTCTATTTAGTGAGTTGTCGGGCAAGAGAGGAGGTCTGGACAAGACGGATGTGAAGAGGAGAGAAAGAGTGAAGAAGAAAAATCGCGAGGAGGTGAGGCCGTGAAATGTCCTAAGAAGAGAGAAGACCATTGAGAGAAACAGGGACGAATTATCCGTCAATTCTCTCAGGGTCCAGTTTTAGGCAGTTGATCTCACTTGGAAGTAGAAGATAAACTGAGTACGTGGGCAGGTTCCAACTTCCAATCCAAAAGGAAGAAGAAAGCCCATCTACCAACAAACGCCTTATTGATGCAATCGTGTCAATAGTGAGGAATTCCAAAAGAACTATCCGTAATGTTGCTCAATTTCTCGAATGTTTAGAAAATTGAATTACTTGTGTAGATGAATTCAGGGTCAGTCTGCTCATAAATTTCAATTCCTCTGTTGTTGTCTTTCTTTTCTTATTGAAAATAGGTAGTGCACTGTGCAGAGTAC
Source organism: Apolygus lucorum (assembly GCA_009739505.2). Classification (NCBI taxonomy): domain Eukaryota; kingdom Metazoa; phylum Arthropoda; class Insecta; order Hemiptera; family Miridae; genus Apolygus; species Apolygus lucorum. The sequence goes on from CM019168.2 coordinate 51,520,962, forward strand.
CTAAAATCCGATGCGTAGCAGATAACCTCCAAGTCCAAACTTCTAAGACCTTCCAAATTTGATGATCACTTCAGGAATTATGTCGAAACTGAGTGAAACAATAAAAGTTATGCTCATGAAGGATTTCACTCCGGCACATGCTGATTGGTTACTAATGATCTAATCACAATGACTTTCATAGGAGACTATCTACATACCATCTTGCACAACCCCTGAAAATTTAATTGAATTCGGATAGGAAATAGTGAAGTTATGGTTGTTACAAATGTTTTCCGTTTTCGCGTGCGCCGAAGCTACTATCAGTCCAAAGGTGATGATTTTCGTAGAGGACCATCTACATCCAAATTCGCATAATTCCTGAGCATTTCTAACAAATCGGATGTAACTTCTCAGAGTTTTGCCCTTCACTTTATTTTCGGCCATAGAGACCGACTGACAGAGACCAAAAATTATACCGACTGTTGTGTTTGCGTGTATTCGAGTGAGGGCGATGGTCCTCTCGATGCTCTGATTTGTTGAACTAGCCTGAACCCTACTCAACAGAGAGATCGTTCCCTAAGCCTACAGCCTTGGCACTAGATCTGCGGCGCCTTGCGGCTGACCGTCCAGATAAGTGCTTGAATTATCTATCCACAAACCTCGGCGTCAGGACCCAGACTGACTGGCGGGAAGTGGAGCATTTACCCTAATGAAGCCTAGTTGTTCTGGAGAGGTCCCTAAGGGGAGATAGAGGTTCTGCGCCTTTATGGTGCAAAATTTTCCCTCTGCAAAACTGGGCCGTAGGTAAGGTGAAGGCAAGAAATGATGAGTCTGATTGACTAGGTACGAATAAATGTAGGAAGACCCCAGATTGCGGCTTATATACTCTAGCTATTATGGTGAGGGGAGAGTAGAAAAGAGGTGACGTCAAATGACGTGTTCTTTCCCTTCCTCACCTCATCTGTGTTCGTGATGACTCATGCCACTCTGGGGTTTTCCTACCCTTACTTTATTGGAGAATTAACCAACAAAGGTGTATGGCATTACACAGACACCCACTGGAAGACAAACAGACCGGAACCATTTTTTTTTAACGAGAGGCGTAACATTAGCAATGGCCATATAGAAATTCACTCCAGCACATTAAGGTGTAATGTATGTAGGAATTCGAAGTTAACACAACGAGGTTCGATTTGAAAGAGAGCTTTATTTGAACATCACATTTATCATGATAAGAATATTCTGGAAGGTTCGAGACAGTGCTGCATCAATCGCAGTGAAGGAATTGTAATAATTGGAAGGTTGATTACATGGATGCTACAAAGGTTAACTCTATTTTTCATTTAGCCTAATGACAATGTCCTAGGAGGAGTGAGGGCCCGTCGAAGTAGAACCGCCCCAAGCGACTTTAACGTTAATCAAGCATCCCTAAAGCGTCATATCCCGGCCGAAGTGTGGGGGATTCGTTACATTATTATCAATGGACGATATCAGGTGACGTACCATGGATGGTGGCTTCCGATCGTTATCTTGAATGGACTTACGATGCAATAATTTTAGAAAAAGACGTCATTCCTGGATACCCACAAGATCTCGTTTTCCCATAACCACTTACATCAATTTACTCAGAGCCTCAGCTCACTTTCACTTCACTATAACTTGAACGCTCCCAGCGGTCGTCCGAGGAAGTACAGGGATGAGGAAGAAACACCTCGAGGGCTTAATAACTTGGGAAGCAGTTTCCCTCGCGTTATAATTCCTCCTAAAACCGCCTTGGGGCACCACAGAGGGGAAGAGTAGCTGTAGTTCAGAAAGAGGAAGGGGATAATGAAGCCAAGGGTGAGTCCAGTCACTCCTTTCCCCACCCTGACTGTTATGGCCTCGATAATTGATAAGCCAACATAAATTTATCGCCTTAACTAGAAGGGGTTGGAGTCTCCTTTCACAGATAAGGGTCCTCAGAGCTTCTCACCCGCCAACTGAAATATAGCGATCGCCTTGTTTCGGGAGGTATAATATCTCATAAATATGCTAAAACGGGCAGCTCTCGGCCCTGGGGAACTGAAGCCCTATAGAAAAACTTTTAATAATTCGGTTCCAAAAAATAGAAAGCCATTAACATCCGGTTTACTTAGCTAATACTTATTCATTAGAACTCCGGTTACTACCGAAGTAAAATACACATTACTAACTGAGACATAATGAATAGTAAATACAAATCCTCAATACTGAGAAATTCCAACCCACACAGACCGAAAACCCCAAAAAATGTTGAGCACGACTGTGCTATCGCTCAGTACCATCTCGCTACCTATAGAACCTAATAAATCAACCTTCTTAAGCAACCTACCTAAAGTGGTATTTTGTTCAAGCAATAAAAACGGAATGCATCTTTTTTTCATTCAATTTTTCTATTCATATTTTTAACAATGTATATAATTTTGGTTTATTATTTTCAATAATAAGCCTTTGGAATCGAGCAAGAAAAAAAAAATTACCCCCCCCCCCCCCCCCTCAAAATTTGATGTTTTACGTTTCAAGGTACGTAGAATACGAAAATCGAATAAAAAAACGCTGCAAATTATTACACAATGGTTTATTATTTTTCTATATAGATCACTCGTCTACAAAATCACCAACCATCCAATATGAAGGAAAAAAAAAAAAATCAAAAAAATCAAAAAAAAATTTTTAAAAAAATCAAAATTACCAACTATTGATTACATTTCGATCAGCTCTAATTTGAACGGAGATCAGGCCTCTTTTGCGATTCACACTCGTGTTTTGATTTATATATATATATTTCAAAATAAACACTTAAATTTTTGTAGGAAGCGAACGGTTTGTCCTACAGAGCTCCGCGTGGTCTCAAAAAATTCTAAAAATTCTATAGAATCTTAAATTGAAGGAAAAACAATACCTTTATATCAAAATTTTTTGAGTTAGGGCGTTTTAAAAATTTCAAAATTGATTTTGGAACCCTTAGAAGTGACCTACCTCAACCAAAAGCTTCGGGGCACAACTAGACCCCAAATGGAGCCTACATACAAAATTTCATCAAAATAGTGGCAAAAGTGCCGCGTACGGCGTACGGCGGACGGACGGCCAAATTTTTATTCGATTTTTGGATTCTACGTACCTTGAAACGTAAACCATCAAATTTTGAGGGGGTGTTAAAATTTTTTTTTTCTTGGTCGATTCCAAAGGTTCATTATTGAAAATAATAAACCAAAATGGTACCGTGTGTTTGCTGACCGAAATCATAGTCAAATGTTTATGACATCTTCAGGGTGCATTCGAGTTAACTCACATGGTAATATTTAGATTACAATAATAGTAATCAATTATCAATTCAATTATTGAATCTATGGTAACACTAGCAACACTGGACCGATTTGGTTCAAATTTGGTATATGGGCTCCATTTGGGGTCTAGTTGTGCCGCGAAGCTTTTGGTTGATGTAGGTCACTTCTAAGGGGTGAAAATTAAGGGTTGAAATTTTCAAGAGTGCCCTAGCTCGAAAACTTTCGAAATAAAGGTATCGTTTTTTCACCAATCTTAAATAGTGTTAAATTTTTTTAAAATTTTGAGACCACCCGGAGCTCTGTAGGACAAACCGTTCGGTCCCTACGAGTACTTGAAGGTTTTCCTTCGATAAAACAGAATCATGAGTGTGAATCGCTAAAGAGGTCTAATCTCCATTCAAATTTTATCGGACTAAAATGCAATCGCTGTTCGTTTCTTCGATTTGTATACAGTTTTGCCTTCTGCGTAACCAGTAATCAAATTTCCATATGAAGCTTTCTATTTTTCCAATCGAGTGTGAAGCGTTTAGTTCTTTCTAATAAACTTGATTGTGCAGGTGTGAAGCCAGTATGGTGTGGTAGGTAGTACCTAGCTGGTAGGTAAAAAAAAGTTGGTAGGTAAAATAAATGAAGGTGGGTAAAAAACGCTGCAAATCATTGCTCAAAGGCTTCTTCACTCTTCAGATCACTGATCAGCTGAGTGAGCTCCGAAGCCATTTTCATTCCTATTGAATGGAAGTGCTCTTCCAGGTGTCTCCAGCTTTCGAGAAGATCTTCTTCACTCTTCAGATCACTGATCAGCTGAGTGAGCTCCGAAGCCATTTTCAATCCTATTGAATGGAAGTGCTCTTCCAGGCGTCTCCAGCATTCGAGGAGATCTTCTTCACTCCTCAGATCACTGTTCAGCTGAGTGAGCTCCAAAGCCATTCTCAATCCTATTGAATGGAAGTGCTCTTCCAGGTGTCTCCAGCTTTCGAGAAGATCTTCTTCATTCTTCAGATCACTGATCAGCTGAGTGAGCTCCGAAGCCATTTTCAATCCTATTGAATGGAAGTGCTCTTCCAGGCGTCTCCAGCATTCGAGGAGATCTTCTTCACCCTTCAGATCACTGTTCAGCTGAGTGAGCTCCAAAGCCATTCTCAATCCTATTGAATGGAAGTGCTCTTCCTGGCGTCTCCAGCATTCGAGGAGATCTTCTTCACTCTTCAGATCACTGATCAGCTGAGTGAGCTCCAAAGCCATTTTCAATCCTATTGAACGCAGGAAGCTGAAATTTGAGAGGGAAGGTCAAGGGAGAATACAGATGGTGGTAGGTGCTATTGATGGAGAACCAGTGATTTATACAGAAGGGTGATCTATACAGAAAATAATAAACCTTTCAGCAATGATTTGCAGCGTTTTTAATAATGTAAATAGTAATAAAAAATTCAATGTTTAAGATATATTTAACATATTTAGGGAGTCCACACTTGAGTTGGGCATAACTCCACGGTTCAATTTTACAAGATATTTCCAACAAAAAATGTCTCATAGCAATTATGTTTCAACCCCTTGTTTTTTTCAAGTTTTTTTTTCAATTTGAAGATTCGTTTCGTGTTTTTGACCTTACGATATTAAAACTGTCATAATTCCTATTATTTACCAAGTAAATTCATATATGAGGAAATCGTTGGAAAGAGGGTTACATTTCCAAGCTACCTAGCGCAAAACCAAAATATTTTAACAATGAAAAATGTTTTTAAAATCAAGTCAAAAAGCAAACTTTAAATTTTTTGAAATACGACTTTTTTATCGAAGTTTTCACTCTGAATTACTGCAAATTTCTATGGGCGCTCTTCGGAAAAAGACATGCTCAAATTATCAGCTATCCAACGGTTTACTGCTTCCGAGTCTACCAAGGTAGCCGGAAGCTTTGTTGTCATTTTTCAAGGATGAAAAAAAAGTTCTCCAAAATCAAAATTTTCACTCGCATTTTGCGTTTTAGACCTTTCTGAACAATTTTGGTTCCTTGTCTGTCTGTGTGTCTGTCATGAAATCCTTGTAACGGGCATAACTATATGAAGTTATTGTCCGATTTCTATGAAATTTTCAGGGATTGGTGTGTAAACGGTTCCCTATGAAAATCATCATCCCCGGACTGATAGCAGCCACTGCGCATGCGCAAACGTGAATTCCTTGTAACGGCCATAACTTCTACATTTTCCATCCGATTTCAATGAAATTTTCAGGGATGTTACAGATTAGTATTTAGATGGTCTCCTATGAAAATCACCACCTTCGGACTGATAGTAGCCACTGCGCATGCGCAAACGTCAACTCTACGAAACGTCACTCTACGACTCAACAGTCAAATCTACATCATTCGACCCATCTTTAAACGACGCATATATTTTATTTTTCGAAATGCTGTGATCACTAAATTATTTATTATATATCAACAATTCAATATAATTGCCATCAGCAATTCATTGTAACATTAACCAATCACTCCTTCGTCATTTCATAATTTAATAATAATGAAATATATTTTCACCTTTTTCGTGTTATGCTTCTCGTAACAATAACCAAACTATATTCCACATTCTACCCTAATCTACAACTCCGAACTGATAATTGAATTTATGATTGAGAAAATAGATTGAATAAATATTTTCAATGACGTATACAGTAGTTACGGTGACGAGGAGCTATGTGCCACACCCACTTGACAAACGTTCAATTTATCTTTTAAAAATTCAAATTGGAAGAGTAAATATAGTTTGAATTCCAAAAAACGTGTGTTTTATAAGAAAATCGAGTGTTTTACGCAGTGTATGGTCACCCTCGATCTCAAGATGACTTGACGACTTTGGTTTCATTTTTCATAAGGAATTTTCACGTTGAATCCAATGGCGATACTTTTGAATGAAAACTATCTTCTATGGCTGATACTTTGACTGGTAGGAAAAGGGTTTTTGAAGAAAACCTCCATTTTTCGCACATAAAATACGCATTATTCGTAGAATAAGGAAGTGAGCATAAAGTAGCACCATTCTTCTCAATAACATCATCTAATCTGTTGTGTTAAATTTCAATCTTATGAGTCTCAAACATTGGTTCAATCGACAAAATATTGCAGAATTCATACCTTGAATTCGAAGGTTCTGTTCATTGATCATCTTCCGTCATTTCTTAGAAAAAGTGGGGGGTGATAGTGATCGCGTCCAAACATATGTTTACGTGCCCCCTGGATAGCCGAAAGGTGAACTAAACGATCACAAAGTACGCCAAAAGTCTGCCCAGACAAATACAAACAGCCCTTTTAAGGGCTAACTAACGGAATGGCGTTAAGCGTATCTTTTTGGAATGCAGGAGGATACTCCTCTAGCAAATGCGCTGAATTAAAGACGATTATGCAACGACAGAACACTGATATACTTGCGATTGCTGAGGCCGGCGCTAGTAGCGAGCAAATAGAGAAGTACAACATTTCGGGGTATAATGCTTACAGCTTGAAACGTGGCCGCCGTGTGGCATCCGGTATAATAGTGTATGCCAAAAGTGATATTACCGTACAACACCGAATCCTGCACACCATGACCTCTTCCAACACATTTGAAGCACTAGAACTAACTGTGTGGAAGGAAAAGAGACGAATCAAGCTCATTTTTGCCTACAATGCCCCCAACAACGTCCCGAATGTTGATGTACTTGAGGAGGCCCTGGACAGCAATACTGTCATAGTGGGAGATTTTAATGCACCCTCAAGCAGGTGGGGATATACCCGCACAAACGCAACCGGTTCATCTATGGAGGACTTTATCGACTCAAACCTTGTGGAATACATCCCAACAGACAGACCAACGTTCCTATCCTTCAAAGGCGAACAGTCCAGCCCTGACCTAGTGTTCGCTTACGTATCCCTCGTTGGCTTAATCGACACAACGGCGCTGGAGTCTCCAACTGGCTACGGTCACAGAATCGTCCAGGTCGTTCTGAAAGAAAGCTACAGCTGCATCAAGGAACACCTAGACCATGACCCAAGGTGGAACCTTAAAAAAGCCGATTGGGACAGATTTAAAGAGCTCACTGACGAGGAGGTAACCCAGGACATCTTGCAGTCAAACAATCCAGACCGAACCAGTTGTGCTTTCTACGAAAGGATCTGGAGCTGTGCGCTCAGGTCAATCCCCAGAGGTCACCGAAAGAACTTTAAGCCTTTTTGGACAGATGAGCTTACAAGGCTGAAATCTGAAAGAGACAATGCCAGAAATCGGGCTGAACGAAGTGGATCTATGGAAGACTCCATCTTTTTGAGACAAAAACAAGCAGCACTAACCCGAGCAGTACTCGATGCCAAAAGAAAATGCTTCAATAGCTTTCTCCATAATCTGGACTACAGGAAGGATGGGAGGAGGGCGTTCACTTTCCTTAACCAGCTGATGAATGAGGCAAATCCTCCTCCTCTGAACGAGCCTATCCATAGACATGGCAAGATTGTTACAGGCAACTTGGCGAAAGCAACAGTCCTTACAAAGCACTATGCAGCAGTTAGCCGGCTCCCACACCGAAAACTACCCAAAGATATCCCATTGTTGGGCTGCTTAACCCAGGAAGATGACCAAGTCTTCAACAGTGCTCTCACAATGCAAGAACTTCTCAGAGCAATCGGTCAGATGAAGAAAAATCGGAGCCCTGGGCCAGACAACATACCATGTGAATTCCTGATGCATCTCGGCCCCCAGGCAAAGGAAACTCTGCTCCACTTCTTTAACATCTGCTGGCAGCACGGGATACCCTCAGCTTGGAGGAAGGCCGAAGTCGTGCCCATCCTGAAGAAAGGCAAAGACGCTTCCGATCCTGCAAGCTATCGACCAATCTCTCTCACCAATGCCATCTGCAAACTCATGGAAAGGATAGTAATAAACCGCCTCGACCTTTTCCTGGAAAGTCGGCACCTCCTGTCTGATTCCCAGGCGGGTTTCCGAAGGAGGAGAAGCACCATCGAACAGGTAGCCTTCCTTTCCCAGTCCATCAAAGATGGATTCCACAGACAACAGTCTACAGTAGCAGTCTTTGTAGACTTCAAGTCCGCCTATGATCTAGTATGGAGGAAGTTGCTACTCCAAAAACTCAGTGGACTGGGGGTCGGTGGGCGCATGTTGAGGTGGTTCAGATCTCTACTAGCTCAGCGCTTTGCTCGGGTCAAATACAACAATGCCAAATCTAAATACAGTCAACTCAGGAATGGCCTACCTCAGGGTTCGGTGGCGAGCTGCAGCCTGTTTAATGTCATGATCAATGACTTAGTATCCTGCCTGCAACGTATTCCTGGAATAAACTGTCTTCTCTTTGCTGATGACCTGACGATATATGCCACGAGCAGCAGTGTAACGGCAGCCTGTGAGATCCTCGACAGTGCACTGAGTAGCCTGTCCCAATGGAGCAAAAACAACCAGATGGTGGTGAACACCCAGAAAACTGTGTGCCAACTGTTCACACTCTCCACCAAGAATCACACAGTGAGCGTCCACTACGACGGAATAGAGTTGCCTGTGGAGGATTCTTCCACCTATCTCGGAGTTGTTCTGGACCAGAGATTGACATGGAGGAAGCACGCAGAGAAGTTGAAAGCCAGCGGGATGTCGAGGCTTAGACTGCTGAAGCGGCTGGCTGGGGTGACTTGGGGTGCGAGGCAGGATGTCCTGGTGACCACCTATAAGTCATACATTAGACCTACAATTGAGTATGGTGCTGAGCTCCTATCCACTGCCTCCCAGAGAACCCATGACATCCTGAACAAGGTACAAAACCATGCACTCAGGGCCATAACTGGTAGTGCAAAATCTACACCAATTGCTGCAATGGAGCTTCAGACTGGAGTGGAGCCTCTGGGTCTAAGGCGGGACATGAATACCATCAAACTGGGAGAGCGACTGCAGCGACTTCCAGTCAAGTATTGGAGGACGTATAGACCGCCAACTCAACGACTCAAGACCCAGAAAGCAATACTCTCAATGTTTGACGAACTGATGGATAAATATGAGTTGAACTGGCCTGAGCGTGAACCCTTCTTAAGCGAAGCCTCCCACACAAACCTCAAGATCCCTCTGTCTTATTTATCACTGACTGAATACCATGGGGCAAAAGGTGATATCAGATCCTCCGAATTGAAAGCTCTCGCCCTTGAGACTGTGTACACGCGATTCCCTACTGCCTCCTGGATACATGTCTACACAGATGGCTCCCAGAACAGACAGACGGGCAGAGCAGGTGCTGGATTTACAGCCCACGAGCTTTTCGAGGGCTGTGTTCCCCTGTCAACTTATGCAACGAATTTTGACGCTGAAATCATGGCGGTGAAGGAGGCCGCCAGACACGTTGATGAGCTGACAGGACCTGCACAGGGGTGCGTGTTTCTAATTGACTCTCAGTCGGTCATCCGGACTCTAACTTCGACCGTCCCTCCATCAAACCTGCTGGAACAGTCAACTCGCCAAACTGTAAGCAAGCTAATGGACTCTGGATGGCTGATTGCGTACCAGTGGGTGCCCAGCCACTGCGGGATCCCGGGCAACGAAAGGGCAGACCAGTTAGCCAAGCAGGCCACGGGCCAGTCACCACCAGTCGAACCAATAACTTTCGCCCAAGGCATAGCTGCAACTAAAGAAATATGTGCACAAAGGCAAAAGCAGCTCAGTGAAGTCTCAGCACAGGGGAAAAAATGGGAGTCCCTGCTGACAGCTACAATTCCGCCCGATCTCCCACGGAAGGACTATGTAGCGAACTTCCGCCTAACGACTGGGCATGATTTTCTCCGGGCACACCTATGCAGAATAGGGGTTTTCGACTCACCAATATGCCCACTATGTGACATGAGAGCTGCCATGGACGACGGGCATCTTGAAGAATGCCCTAAACTAACTTCTTACATTGATCAAACTAATGACTCTCCCCTGAAAAAGCGGAGTAAACTCTACTGGGCAGCACGGAAGGAGTTGGCTTTATTGCCCCCACCCGGCGAACGATAAAAAAAAAAAAAATTTCTTAGAAAAACCCACTTTCTAGCAGTCAGGATATTATTCGAAAGTATCACTATTGGATTCAACGAGAAAAATTACATAGGAAATGATGCCAAACTCGTCAAGCCATCATGAGATCGAGGGTGACCATACACCGCGTAAAACACTCGATTTTCTTGTAAAACATAGTTTTTTGACATTCAAACTTGATTTAAGGAGAAGCGAAATTCAGGGATAGGTAATGTCCAAGGTGCAAAGGGGGACGTAGTTTCGATGTGGAATTTTGGCAAGGAGAGTTCATGAGGAGGTCAGAGCGAATTAGATCAGCAGAAGAGCGGAGAAACGAAGGAAAACCCAGAGGTTTGGGATCCAGTGAATCGTAGTGTCGGAAGTGAGCCCAATTTCAACTGATCAAATGAAATTTTTCTTCAAATAGAATTCCATGTCAACCAGGTGTGCTTCCCTGACACCTTCAGGTTAACGATGTTTTGCTGGTGAGAAAGCTACGTTAAGCTATGTAAAATGATAAACCATTGTGTAATAATTTTTAGCTTTTTTCGACGGTACTATTCGACAATGGAGTTCTGATGATGGGATTAACGATGGCGGACGCGAGAGAAAAATTCCAAACTCGTGGCCCGTGAAAAAATCCGGTGAGGGGAAACTATTCTAACAAACTCAAAACTCAGAGAGCCAGTTTGAAAACTTTTCCGCTCGACCTCTCATTTTCAACGGATCTCATCACGCTGCGAGGCACGGGGTCGGGTTTTTACAACGTTTCCATGCCGTGTTTTTCCTTTTTTTTCGAGCCTTCGTGCCATAAAATGTTTGAAGGGGTGCTGTAAACATGGTACAACACGTCTTGCATACATGTAGCGAACAAAGGGTATACCGATGGCGCTCCCAGTTCAGATTCAACTTCGAGACCGTATTACCTCACTCAAACATAAAAGTGGCTTTCTTGGCCTTTTACCTCAGACACCATACCAAAAATGGCTTTAAATAAAACCTCTACAAAGTGGGTGAGGCACATAGCTTCCTCGTATCCATGACACGATTATACAGATGATCAGATGCATAGCAGCTCATCTGAAAACATCATCTGCACTTACACTCTAGCACTACCCTCATAGGGGACTCTGTCAACCCGCACAATCTCTAAATATTGCTGGAAAATGTAGAAGTTTTGGCTGCTGCAAGCATTTCACGTTTGCGTATGCGCACGAAATACTTTCAATTTGGGGAGGAATGATTTTCATAGGGGATCATCTCCACCCCAACTCGCATAATTCTCAAAAATGTCGTCAAAATCAGATGGGGAATGAAGAAGTTTTGGCTGTAACAAGGAAATACACGTTTTCGGATGCGCAGCGGCTACTAACGGTGGTGATGATCCGCACGATAATCCGCACAGTCCCTGAAAATTTCATCGAAATCGGATGAAAGATGTAAAAGTTATGGCTGCGGCAAGGATTTCATGACAACAAACAGACACAGAACCAAAATTGTTCAGGAAGGTCTAAAACGTCAAACGCGAGGTTAAATTTTGATTTCGGAGAAATTTTTTTTTTCAACCGCTACCTTGGCAGACTCGGAAGCAAAATGTGAAAAAAAAGCTCTTGGAGATGACTTTGCCCAACAACAGTGTGGTTTGAGTAAACATTTTGAGACTCCTCTGTTAATAAAAATTCTCTTCATTGGAGACCGGTTTCGGATCAGAACCCCATCAGTCCAGAGTAGGGATGATATTTCCAGAGTATCGATACTCGATATTTCAAAATATCGATACTTTTAAAGCGATACTCGATATTTTAGTATCGATATTGCACTATCCGATATTTTTGGATATCGATACTTTGGCTCCGATATTTCTAAATATGGAATATCGATACAGCTCTAGCGGAAAATTCAACATAATGGCTAAAAAATGAAGAAAGTAGAGAGGCTTTTGGGTCTTTACTCTTTGGTTGCACAAATAACGTTTAAATCATAGAGAAAAACGCCCTGCTTGGACTCATGATAGTGAAAAATGAATAAAAATTGTTGAAAAAATTATTTTTCTTAAGAATATTGGATAATATTGATAGTTTGTGACACTAAAGTATCGATACCCGATATTTTAAAATATCAATACTCATGCCCAACGATACTTGGGATATCAATACTCGGATACGATACAGTATCGATACAAAATATCGATACTTTTATAACGATACCCATCCCTAGTCCAGAGTTGGGCAAAATCATACTCATTAATATGAATAAGATTTTCAATCACAGAAATATGTTTCTGTGATTATGATTGAGATTAAATTCGTATTCACACACTAAGAGAATGAACAGAATCATAATAACTTAAAACAAAGCATCCGCTACCTTGGTAGACTCGGAAGCAAAATTCAAAATTTTCTCTTTGATTCTTCGTCATACACTCCCCTTAATAATTTATATAAGCCAGTCCTGCCTCGTTTTCGCCTCTATGAACCTACTTTAAATCATAACGACGAGAGCGACTATTCAAATGTGAATTGAAAGAACGCTCTCATTTCTACGACTCTGAAAATGAATTGAGTAGAAAAGACGAGCTCTTTCAAGTCCATTCACGGAGGAGGCGAATGAACCAAAAAAAAGTAGCAGTCGAGGAATTGAGAAAATTGCTGAATGAAGTCGGAAGAAGATACCTGTTTCAAGGAGAAATCTCTTTGAATAGAATTCAGCATGAATGAAATACAATTTGTGCAATTAACGTTTTTGTGGGTAGTTATTATAATATCATAAATGTCAAAAGCTTCTTTCTCATTGAAACGTTTTTCATTCGGGTTGATAAATACTTGAACTTACCTACAATGGAAGACTTTTACATGTCGAGAACCTGTTAATTATTCATTCGAAATGACGATCTGCTGTATGGAGTATGGACAAAGTTTATTTCATAATTATGTACTTATCTCATGACCAGAGACCTTCAAAATGTGGCACTTATTTTTATAAAATGTGGCAATGTGGCATTTATTTCAGCTGATGTGGTATTTATTTTTTTCAACTTTCCACCCCCTCCCCACCATAAAAGGAATGTTAAACCATTAAATCATGAAACTTGAAAGCATATCAAACTACTGTATTATGTATATCAACTATTTACATGTATGTCCAACAAATTTACAAGTATTTACAGCATGCTAAATTCAATTATAAAACAATTTTAAGTGGGCGGCTATTTAATCCATGGATAAATTGAGACGACGGTCGCTCAGTATATATTTCAATTGAGGGAATGATCTCTCTACATCGGCAGAAGTCGCGGGCGCGTACTTCATAGCAAGGACGTCTTCAGCGTCCCACTCTTCCCTGAGAGAAGATTCCTTCCCTTCGAGATTCGCGGCTATACTTTTCATTTCTTCCCAGCCGCAATTCCTGTCCAGAACGGCCTGTACCTTGGCGTTAACCTTTAATCCAATGGCTCCTGGATAGGAACGGACATGAGACCCTAACAACAGCCGAAGACCCACGTTGATCTGTGATGATAAGTTAATATTACATGGTTTTAGCAAACATCCATTCGTCATATTAGTAAAATAAGGCGAAATGTGGCACAAAATGTGGCATTTTCAAAGAAATCAACGAAATATGGCATTTTACCGAAAACTGTGCCGAATATGGCATTTTAGTGTGGCGCCGTGGCAATGTGGCATTTGAAGGTCTCTGCTCATGACAGAAGACAGATACGAGTAGGTATAGTCGACGTCACCTCAAAATTCAAAAGTAAAGGGTGTCTACACTTAAGTTGGGCATAACTTCAGGCTTGAATAATACAAGATATTTCTAACAAAAAATGTCTCATAGGAATTTTGTTTTAATCCTTTGTTTTTTCAAGTTTTTTTCAATTTATAGATTATTGTCGGATTTTTGACCTCACCACATTAAATCTGTCTTATCTCCTATTATTTACCAAGTAAATTCAAATTTGAGGAAAATTTATTTGACCGAAGTTTTCACTTTGAATCTCTGCCCATTTCGATGAGCGCTCATTGGAAAAAACTCAAATTGTCAGCTTTCCAACAGTTTATCAATTTTTCTTTTCAAAATTCACGTTGGAAGTTCAAATTCACATTGGAAGTTGGAAATTCATAAATATGACGATGCAAAAACGCATCATTGGCCGGAAATGGGTTAAAAAAGGTTTCAAGAAAGTTAGCTCTACAAAATTCATTAATTAGTTAATTAATTATTATCCTCATGCTTACACTCAGTCCACAATGACATTCGGTAAAATACAACTGTTTCACGTTGTTACATCTGTTTTCACTTAGAATGCTGTATGAATCATGTGTCTATCCAATCTCTATTTCAGATTCGATTAAGTATAATATATCCATCTATTCCACCTAAAGAGTAGGTCTCCGTATATCTATATTTGCTCGACCGTTTTCCCCTGATTCTCCCACCAGCGATATCGAAATAAGCCAACAAACCGACAACGCAAACACCCCGACGACACATGAAGACTGATTGGACCAGTTTGTCGAAATCACGTCCTCCGGAGCAACGGGAGTTTTGATTGGCTTACCCTTGATGTGAACGGTCGGTCACTACCAGGTCAGAAGCATCAAATGAACGTGTAAAGCGAGAGATTGAGAACTCAGCTAATTCAGGCAGCAGAGAAAAATATCAGTAGGTAATGAGGAATTTCACCAATTTCTATTTGCATTTTTCCTGAATAGTTACTTAATGGTGTGGGATAGATGAAAATCTGGTTGATTTCGGAAAATAAGTCTCCTGCTATTCTTGGGAAACAATCAAAATTTATGATTTCAAAAAATAACCGGGAAAACGGACCTCTTCCACGTGAAGCAGAAACGATTGCTGATTGGCCGTCCCCTCCCAGTGTTCCCTTCATTCCCAGCGTCCCTTCCCAGTGTCGTGTGAAACAACGAAATCTAAGAGGAAAGTTATCAAACAAAAACAGGAGAAACCGAATTTTCGCCATCTTGCTTTTTCTATTTTAACACAGAATGTGTTTTTGCGATGACCTACCGAAAAAAAATCGTCACGAAAAAGCGACAGAAAAAACATCTGGTGATATGTTTATTGGTTGTCATGTTAATGTCAACTCCACATTTATTATTGTTGTTTTTTATTTAACGGATGACTAGTATCGCAAAAACACATTCTGTGTTCCTATGATTTCATACAGAGTATGGAAAAAGAAATAAACCGGGGGGTGCAGGGGGGCGGAGCCCCCCGCCGAGGCGCAAAGCGCCGAGTTTTTCCTTCAGTTTTTCGATTTCGATTATTACTGGTTTTGTGAAATGTTGCATCTGGGGACTATAGATTTCACAATCTCAGCGCTTCAAGCGGCTGTAAATGAACTATTCCAGGTTGACGTCATCCTCCTTGTTTTTTTAAACGATCATATTTTCTACACTGTTTTGTTTATTCGTAAATTAGGAAGTAGGTACGGGCTGAAAGTTTGCCGTAGGGGTTTTTCGAGGTGCTGAATCCGATTTTGGGGTCAAAAATAGGAAATTCCGACATGGTGAAATTCCTCGTTCCTTTTTATTCAGAAACATTTTGGGTTTAGTTTTTCAAAAACGGAATTAACCCTTGGTGTACAACTGTTCGTCGAAGCGACGGATTTCAATAATGGTATCAGTGATAGCAAATAGGAGGGTGGCCATAAACCGCCCCTGCTTCACCTATGCTACTACGGATCTGCTGGCCATCGGAGGCGAAAGGGAAAAGTGCCTTCTACGCATGTGTCGGTAAGTTATTTTTGTTTTACTTCAAAGTCACTTCGTCGAATAAGTTGTGGTCATAGGAAAATTTCATTCGTCGATTAGACGAATGAGTTGTACAACGGATGATGTGATACAGGCGATGGCCTTCTCGACGGCTTGCTGCAGTTATCTTTGTTCCCTATAGACCTTCAAGAGATAGATCCCTAACCTAACGAGATACACTGTCTCCGCGGCGCATTTCTGCCTACCAGAGGGAGGAGTGAGGTGGCTATTCGTGGACCCCGGCGCCCATGACAGGCCAACCATTAGGAGGCAAAGTATTTACCTAGTCAAGTAAAAACCTAACTGAATAAATGGGTTTTCCCCATTTTGGTTTATTATTTTCAATAATGAACCTTTGGAATCGACTAAGAAAAAAATTTTTTTAACACCCCTCAAAATTTGTTGGTTTACGTTTCAAGGTACGTAGAATCCAAAAATCGAATAAAAATTTGGCCGTCCGTCCGCCGTCCGCGGCACTTTTGCCACTTAGCGTTGACCGATTTTGATGAAATTTGGTATGTAGGCTCCATTTTTGGTTCATGTAGGTCACTTCTAAGGGTTCCAAAATCAAATTTGAAATTTTGAAAACGCCCTAGCTCAAAAAATTTTGATTTAAAGGTATTGTTTTTCTTTCAATTTAAGATTCTATAGAATTTTTAAAAATTTTTGAGACCACTCGGAGCTCTGTAAGACAAAACGTTCGCTCACTACGAGAATTTAAAGTTTGGACGTACGATAAATCAGAAACACGAGTGTGAATCGCAAAAGAGGCCTAATATCCGTTCAAATTAAAGCTGACCGAAATACGATCGATGTTATTCTTCATGTTGGACGGTTGGTGGCTTTGCAGACGAGTGATCTATATAGACAAAAAAACTCGGCGCTTTGCGCCTCGGCGGGGGGCTCCACCCCCCTGCACCCCCCGGTTTATTTCTTTTTCCATACTCTGTATGAAATCATAGGAACACAGAATGTGTGTTTGCGATACTAGTCATCCGTTAAATAAAAAACAACAATAATAAATGTGGAGTCTTTGGCAATATTAAAATAAATAATTGTTAGACATTTAATTTGGTCTAAAACCCTATAAATGTTATATAAATAAATATGTAACTACAAGAAAAATACTATATAAATTGAGAGCTTTCCAACGAATGGTGAACAATTTCTGTGCAATGAACACTGCGGGAGTTCTATTTCCTTACCAACGGCTTGGTTGCACTTGAAAATCATTATAAAAGGCGCGTAACGGTTTTTTCTGTCGCTTTTTCGTGACGATTTTTTTTCGGTAGGTCATCGCAAAAACACATTCTGTGTTAATAAAAAATTATAAACCATTGTGTAATAATTTGCAGCGTTTTAACTAGCAATAATGGAGGGTGCGCCTTGATTTTTTTTTAGATTTTTAATCTTAAGTAGACTACATCCTGAGAATTTAGGCACCAACCGCGACCTCCTAGCGTGAGTAGATCTGTTTTTATGATTTTTCAGAATTTCAACAGTTTATGACAGCACGAGCCCCTCTCGCCTGGGCGGGACCTTCCAGCGCACTGTGACGTCATAAACAGTCGAAACTTTAAAAATTCATAGGAAAAGATTTACACACGCTAGAAGGTCGCGGTTGGTACAAAAGTCTCAGAATGAGGTCTAACTTAGATTAAAAATAACAATTTTAGTAACAGTTTTTCCTACCCAGGCGCACACCCTATTGTTCGATTTTGATGATTCCTGCGGCAATCTTTTGGTTTTTCAATTCCCTAGGCATATGCACCTATGAATTTCGAAAATCCTTGAAAATTTCAAATTTAGGTACATTTTTTACAGTTTGAGTGCCTGAAATTTAGCTAAATACTGACCCAGAACGAGGAATGAACGGCGACCGACTGAGACCCCATTAACCCGTATTTGATTAGGAAGTATACTTTGACATCCATGTAAGGATTGAATTTAGGAACTCGAAATATTTGGGAATAACTGTTTGGAATAGGTGATTCACTTTCATTTTATTTAAACTTGACCGCCAGAAGTGAGAAGGAGATGATTAGACCCTGCGAGAACGTTATCGACGCCAGGAGCATCGTGGGTAGCGATATTGCAGGAGTCGTGCGATCGCTCAAGTCTTGCCCAGTTTCTTTGTTGACATCGAGGTCGACGAAAGGAAATAATTAATTTCGGGTCATCAGAATCCCTTTATTCAATTCTTTCTTCTCTTAATTGCACTGTGAGTATTTATTCTTACATCTTCGCTAATTTCTATCAATATTGTGCCTACGGGCTTTGTTCTCACGCCATCGTGGATGTTCCAGGCAGAACTTCCAAAGGAAGTAATTCTTTAACCACATCATTGAAGGCTCTGGATCTGATCCGTATTCCCCAGACGCCTTTCTGGGCATAAGCCGCCTCCAAGTATCAGGAACGGGCACTTTCCTCGTGCCTGGAAGTGCAATTTGAGCCACGACCAGTATAAGAAGAGCCTTCATTGCTAAACGCATCGCCGCCGTTGCAGCAGCGGCAGGACACCGGACTTTCGTACGGAAGATTCAAGCTCGAATCTCGGTCAGACATATGTTCTTTTTTTCAAACTACTTCTAATGGCCATTAGGTATTAGGTACCTAGGGACCTTTAATTCAATTCAAACTAAATAATCAAGTAAATATATTTTATTATGATTAATTTAAATGGCTAATTTATTTATTAAATTCCCACGGCTCTGCAATAGTTTTGTACAATAACTAATATAAGCTTGAAACTCATGGGGGGCCTAAGGATCCACCATGGCGTATGCTATGCTTTGCCATCCTCCGCAATATTTGACTAACTTTTTACTGTTTCCAGACGAGAAATTCAATGCACCTCCTCCTCACACAACTTCGATGCATTTCAAAAGCCGCTATCGCGTCAACCAGTTCCTATTCACCCGATTCAAGGCACATACAATATTTTTAGCCCCCTTCCGCGTGTCTGAATGCCGTGCAGGATCGTATTTATTTTCGTGCTTCCCATCGATCCAGCCTGTTGAACCTGACTGCGACCCATTTCGGGTGGAATCAAGGCAACCTCAGAAGTCTGTTTGCTCTCTTGAACGTCATAAATATTATATTTAGGCGGTACCTGCCGGACGGCCCCAAATATTCCAACCGCATTTCCCGCGACGACCCGACTCGGGTTGCCTTCCTAATTCGCGGTTGAATGGAAACGAGATCGCACTAAAAATGACAAGTTTCGGATTATTTAGTTTGCGTTGAAACTCATCAAGTTGATATCCGAATGAGAAGCAAGATGAGGTGGTTCATTCGATATCACATTATTCAGGTGTATAATGTTTCAATAGTGCACCTTTGAAATCGACCTCTAAAAAAAAAAACCTCCGCAAAATTTGATGGTTATTTGAAGGTATTCAGAATCCAAAAGATCCGCCGAATGGGTGTGGCACATAGCTTCCTCGTATCGATAACCCGATTGTACAGATGTTCTGATGTATTTCGGCTAATCTCAAAACATCATCTTTAAGTACCCTCATAGGGGACTATCTACACGCCAACACGCTCAATCCCTACAAATTTCATCAAGATAGGACAATAACTTTGTATAGTTATGCCCGTTACAAGGATTTCACGACAGACACACAAACAGATTGTTCTGTGAATCTTGGTACGAATCTTTGTAAATACAAATTAAATAAATATCAAAAAAATTAACTAGTGATTCTATGGTCAATTCAATAACTTCCTCACTATTGAATACTATTTTATCCTTGTTATTCGTCGTAATATCTTTACTACTCACCCAAAATGGCAGATGTTATGGAAATTAGCTATTAGGTTCACTTATTTCAAAGCCTGATTGAAGATTGCAGGCCTGGTTTATTTAAGATTTTCATGATTGATTTGTTTATGTTATTTTCCGTTCAAGATGTAGTTATTTATGTGCATTTGTTTGTTATTTATGTTACAGAGGAGGAAGGAGGATGGGGGCGGCGTGAGAGGATGTGCGGAGGGGCATGCCCCAAGAACTGGTGGGCACTGGCGGCGTCGGCTCTCGTCCTCGCGACGGCGGCCGGCAACATCCTCGTCTGCCTCGCCATCACTTGGGAGCGGCGCCTGCAGAACGTCACCAACTACTTCCTCATGTCGCTGGCCATCACTGACCTCATGGTCGCCGTCCTCGTCATGCCCATCGGGATACTCACGTTAGTTCGTGGTGAGTTCACTCACAACTCTTCAGTACATAGTAGTACCCATGGATGCCATAGCACACGGTTTGACCATCACAGACCTTATTGTAGCTGTCCTGGTCATACCCATCGGGATACTCACGTTAGTTCGTGGTGAGTTCACTCACAACTCTTCAGTACATAGTAGTACCCATGGATGCCATAGCACACGGTTTGACCATCACAGACCTTATTGTAGCTGTCCTGGTCATACCCTTCGGGATACTCACGTTAGTTCGTGGTGAGTTCACTCACAACTCTTCAGTACATAGTAGTACCCATGGATGCCATAGCACACGGTTTGACCATCACAGACCTTATTGTAGCTGTCCTGGTCATACCCTTCGGGATACTCACGTTAGTTCGTGGTGAGTTCACTCACAACTCTTCAGTACATAGTAGTACCCATGGATGCCATAGCACACGGTTTGACCATCACAGACCTTATTGTAGCTGTCCTGGTCATACCCTTCGGGATACTCACGTTAGTTCGTGGTGAGTTCACTCACAACTCTACAGTACTCATAGTAGTACCCATGGATGCCATAGCACATGGCTTGACCATCATAGACCTTATCGTAGCTGAATTGGTTGTGCCCATCGGGATACTCACATTATTTCGTGGTGAGTTCACTCAAAACTCCACAGTACTCATAGTAGTACCCATGGATGCCATAGCACACGGTTTGACCATCACAGACCTTATTGTAGCTGTCCTGGTCATACCCATCGGGATACTCACGTTAGTTCGTGGTGAGTTCACTCACAACTCTTCAGTACATAGTAGTACCCATGGATGCCATAGCACACGGTTTGACCATCACAGACCTTATTGTAGCTGAATTGGTTGTGCCCATCGGGATACTCACATTATTTCGTGGTGAGTTCACTCAAAACTCCACAGTACTCATAGTAGTACCCATGGATGCCATAGCACACGGTTTGACCATCACAGACCTTATTGTAGCTGTCCTGGTCATACCCATCGGGATACTCACGTTAGTTCGTGGTGAGTTCACTCACAACTTTTCAGTACATAGTAGTACCCATGGATGCCATAGCACACGGTTTGACCATCACAAACCTTATCGTAGCCGTCCTGGTTATGCCCATCGGGATACTCACGTTAGTTCGTGGTGAGTTCACTCACAAATCTTCAGTACATAGTAGTACCCATGGATGCCATAGCACACGGTTTGACCATCACAGACCTTATTGTAGCTGTCCTGGTCATACCCATCGGGATACTCACGTTAGTTCGTGGTGAGTTCACTCACAACTCTTCAGTACATAGTAGTACCCATGGATGAAATAGCACACGGTTTGACCATCACAGACCTTATCGTAGCTGTCCTGGTTATGCCCATCGAGATACCCACATTAATTCGTGGTGAGTTCACTCACAACTCTTCAGTACATAGTAGTACCCATGGATGAAATAGCACACGGTTTGACCATCACAGACCTTATCGTAGCTGTCCTGGTTATGCCCATCGAGATACCCACATTAATTCGTGGTGAGTTCACTGACAACTCTTCAGTACTCATGGATGCCATAGCACACGGTTTGACCATCACTGACCTTATCGTAGCTGTCCTGGTTATGCCCATCGGGATAATCACACTAGTTCGTGGTGAGTTCACTCACAACTCCACAGTACTCATGGATGCCATAGCACACGGTTTGACCATCACTGACCTTATCGTAGCTGGTCTGGTTATGCCCATCGGGATACTAACGTTAGTTCGTGGTGAGTTCACTCACAACTCTACAGTACTCATGGATGCCATAGCACACGGTTTGACCATCACTGACCTTATCGTAGCTGTCCTGGTTATGCTCTTCGAGATACCCACATTAGTTCGTGGTGAGTTCACTCACAACTCTTCAGTACATAATAGTACCCATGGATGCCATAGCACACGGTTTGACCATCACAGACCTTATCGTAGCTGTCCTGGTTATGCCCATCGGGGTACTCACATTAGTTCGTGGTGAGTTCACTCACAACTCTACAGTACATAGTAGTACCCATGGATGCCATAGCACACGGTTTGACCATCACAGACCTTATCGTAGCTGTCCTGGTTATGCCCATCGGGGTACTCACATTAGTTCGTGGTGAGTTCACTCACAACTCTACAGTACATAGTAGTACCCATGGATGCCATAGCACACGGTTTGACCATCACAGACCTTATCGTAGCTGTCCTGGTTATGCCCATCGAGGTACTCACATTAGTTCGTGGTGAGTTCACTCACAACTCTACAGTACTCATGGTAGTACCCATGGATGCCATAGCACACGGTTTGACCATCACAGACCTTATCGTAGCTGTCCTGATTAGCCCTTCAGGATACTCACTCATACTACATGAATACCAGAGTAGGGATGTCAAATTCTTCAAAATGAATCAAATTAAGTCGTATTGATCTTTTAAACAAGAATCCATTTCAAGAATCGACACTTTTAAAGCAAAAGTCCAACTTAAGTAATTACCAAAACCTAAAACTAACTTTCAATGTTTAATTTCTACAAACATTTACTTATCAAGTTTCATTTAACCGACTATACCTACCTGTATACAGGTGATACATCTTTCATATTCATGTTTTTTTTTCTCGACAATTTATATCGCAAAATGTATACCTACCTACAGCGTAAATGACAACCAACTAATGAATGACGTCATGAATTATAAGTACCATCATGATAGGTTGAGGTGGTGGTTGTGTTTCTTATTTTTTGATCATTAGTTAGTGATAAGCAATGATCTCCATAAATATTCCTTCACCATTGTGGTTGTGATGGTTGTTGATTGAAATTATTGTTATTGATGATAATTATTTATTTCCCTTAAGTTACTGACGAAAAACCGATTCTCGAATTTTTGAATCGATTCTCTGATTCTTCAAAGGGGAAAAAATTCAAAAATATCGATAGTTTTCTCAAAGTCGATACTTAGTTGCCATCCCTATACCAGAGCACACGGTGAGGCCATCCCTTTTATCATGGTAACCGATCGTGGTGAGTTTATTCACACTCCTCAGTACATAGTAAGTACCTAAGGATACCACAGGACACACTTATTAACGCCAATGCAGCCCTCGAAGGTCGACATCCTCGACACATCCATCGAGATACTCACGTTTGAAGGAAGTTAACTCGCACTCTTCTGCACATAGTTGGACCCATTGATTAAATTATGCCATCACTGGCCTCATGGAAACTGTCCTCGACCTGCCCATTACGAGAATAATGGGATTTACATAATTAATTAATAATAAATTTCACAATAATTAGTCTGGAAAACTCAAAGATCCAGGTTTTATGGACGCGTTGAACCTTTATGTTAGGAAATTGCAAGATATTTTAGAGGCGTGCCCAAGATGCTCAACCGATCTTTCTGAAAAAATTCACTGACCAAGCACAAGCTCAAGACAGCCCTTGAGCCCATCACCCTTGATGGTGTTTGTTACCCTATATTATTTATATAAAATTGGCGCGGTGGAATCTACAAATTGCAACACATGACAATACCGTTGGAAAGCTGAGATTTTGGGTCAACTTTTGGGGTTACAGTGAGAACTTAACCGGCAGTTTCAGTTAGTGTTACAAACGTTTGAAAAACGAAAAATTTCCGAGATTTTCGAGATTTTAGTATTCGGACTCATTTTTCAACATCTTAGTCTTCTTCAAAAAGTTTTATTTAACACTAGTGATAGAGTGATAGAGAATTTAACGCTCTTCTCAACGGTATAATTACATTTGAATTTTGACTGAAAAACAAGGGAGTTATGGCTGTTTATGGTCGAAAATACGAAAAAAATGTTAAAAGTGAAAAAAGTCCGATTTTAAGGGGGTTAAGAAAAAAAAATCAAGAGACAAAAAAAGTCACAAATTAGTTGTAGAATCGGACCCTGGCCGGTTGTACGACCTTAACCGTTACACCCTGTATGACACGATAAGACAACATTTATTCAACGATATTTCAGAAATACGCAGACCTTTCAATACGACATTATTGTATACAAACGACACCTTACAAAAAAGATAATAAAATTCCTCACTGACTCCGACATTAACATTTGAAATTTTCAAGATATAAAATTTCAGGACACCAGACCATTATTGGTCTCTACGCGTAAATCCCCCCAATATGCTGATAGATGTACACCCGTACAAAACCAATAAAAAGAATAATGAAAAAACCTTCGCGTTTATAATACAATGTATTCACGTATTTTCTAGAAGTTGAATTACGTGATGAAGTTTAGTACGGACAATGTATTCTCATATCAGATCATCGGAAGTCTCTGCCAATCATCTGAAGTTATTTTCTCGTGACTAGCCCGATTTCGCTCAAATTTGGAGGCTACTAAGAGATTGAAGTTTTCATTATCCCTTACTATCGAGTTACGCGAGGTACCTATGTGCCACACCCACATGGCTGACGGTTCATTACAGCGAATTCGTGTAGGCAGTATTCCGTATGCAAACGTTATTTGCGGTCAAACAGTCGTGAATAATTTACATCAATTGAATAGAAGATTTCTATCTCTGAACTGAATTTCCCATCCATATTCGACGAAGTTCACAGACCCACCACAACAAATTTTTTCAAGAGCTTATGATGAAACTTCACCGAAATCTCTTTGATTGAAGGTTGTAATAACATTAAGGATTTCCTCCAGTATAAAAGGAATTCCAACTTTACCAAAAACGGAGGATTGAAAGAAGAAAAAAAAAGCAAAAAAATCAACAAAAGAAGGTCTGCCTTAAAAACAGGAATTTGTTATTTTAGGCAGTTCAAATCCGACGCTAAGAGGTTTAAAAGGGGACCGTCGGGAGCGACAGATTTGCGGTTAAAAACTCGTCGTTTGGAGTAGTGAGGTTGAGGGGGGGGGGTTATGTGGGGGTAGATGACATTTTAATATTGGGCATGCGCCCAAAGAGAGAAGAGAGAATTAATATACAGAGCGTATGCGGAAAAGCGACCGCATGGCTGGGAAATTCACGGGTGAAATAATTTCTCTGGTTGTTTACATCAAGAGGCTTATATAGTGAACTCGAGTTTGGGTTCGTCATCGGCTAGTTTGCAGAAATTTGTATTAAGTACGACGATTGATGCACGAGTCTACTTACCGACAATATTTTCTATGATTATGCATCTCGGAGATAAACAACCCTAATTACGCGTAATTAAATGAAATTCGCAAAAACTGACAAATGTCTAAAATACACCGGCAGCATTTTTAGTTCATGTATCCTCCGCTAGAGATCGTAAGGTAATGCGTCAGAAGTCGACACGTTAAAGGAAGTTTGAACTTTCAGCTTACGTTTCATGTAGGGAAATTAGTTTATTCTCATTGCAAACCTGTTCATTGTGTACCCAAGATCCTTCCCTAAAAGATCTGGCAGCGGGAAATATTATTCAACATGGTTTGGAATGGGAAAATGCTCTAGTAGTCGACACCAGTGAACAACATTTTCTTCAGTAGTCGACATGGTTTTGCACTAGAAGTCGACCTACATGTGTCAGAATTCGACAGTACCTCTTGAGTCAGTAGTCGACAGGATTCGTCATTCCATTGTTTTCACTTTTTTCGAAGTAAGAAAAGTATATGCTAAGTTTATAAGATTCCATTCTCTAAACCTCCAGATTATTTTATTAACTTAGTTGGTATATTTTCGAAGAAAATACAGCTAGTGTCGACAGCTGATGCACAGCAAATTTTGAAATTTTTCAGAAGTCTTACCCCCTGTCGACTAATAAATATGAACCGAAATTTGTGTCAGTAGTCGACACCCTCCCCGAACCAATCAAAACATCATACGATACGCAAATAAACTGAATAAATGTTGCCTAGAAGCAATTAACGACACAGAAATTTAAAAGATATTATTAAATGTCAGGTGATAAGAATGAAATACACTTACATTTCCTGTCCGTCCTTAGCCAAAACGCCAACAATCAGCATAGAAAGTTTCTATGCTGATTGTTGGCGTTTTGGCTAAGGACGTCGGTACAGCTGTACCGTAAGGTGTGTAGGTACAGCTGTACCGGGACTGTGGAACCGAGTATCAGGTTGGAACGGTTCCACGCAGTGACAAAAACTCGACCCTTACCGGTCCAGTTCCACGGACTGATAAGATATCTTGAAATGGCTCTGGACCGGGAAGAGAATCTTTTCCATCGGTCCAGTTCCATCCTCACCAATCAGAATGATCTGATCAATCATCTGATCATTCTGATTGGTGAGGATGGAACTGGACCGGTAAGGATGGAACCGGACCGATAAGATATCATAGAGAATGGTTCAATGGCTCTGGACCGGGAAGGGTTTTGGACCGGTAAGCATGGATCTTGTTCTCAGTTCTGTTCCATGTTGTACCTGGAAGCGCCCTTACTACTTCCATGGACTGAGAATGGTTCATGGAATTGCTCTTGCCTGCTTCATCCATGCCATGTGAGTGGGATTTCATCGCCTGTACCTGTAATGGAACTGTACCGGTAATTTGGAACAGCTACACCTTTGTCACCGTAACCGTTGGAACCGTTCCAGGGAAATACCTGGACCGACACACCCCTAATAGAAACGTAGTCAAACGAACGATGGCAACTTTGAGCGATTAAGCGTCCTTTAAACCTACGTGTTTCTAAGGCAATCTTATCTTTCCACATAGAAAAGACATAGTATAATTGGAAGCAACAAATAAAAACCTCAAACCATATTCTTATCCTTAGCTTTTGCCCACTTTTGAAGAGGGTGTCGACTATTAGTGCAGTGTCGACTTCTGACGCATTACCTTAAAGCGTTTTGACTTGGATATGACTTAGTTCTGGGGGTCATTCCAAAATTTTCGACACACAAAACAATGCAACGTTTTTTTTCTGATGCTGTTGAACGCAGGAAGCTGAAATTTGAGAGGCAGGGTCAATCGATACATACTTCTATACATCATCAAAGTTGATGATCACTGATCATCTGAGTGAGCTCCAAGGCCATTTCCTCTCCTGTTGAACGCAGGAACCTAAAATTTGAGAGGGCGGGTCAATGGAGAATGCTGAAGGCGCCTGAGTGGTCATTGATCAGCTGAGTGAGCTCATCATTTAAATAATTTAAAAAATTTGAATAATTTA
This sequence comes from Apolygus lucorum, assembly GCA_009739505.2. Classification (NCBI taxonomy): domain Eukaryota; kingdom Metazoa; phylum Arthropoda; class Insecta; order Hemiptera; family Miridae; genus Apolygus; species Apolygus lucorum. The sequence continues at coordinate 51,548,387 of CM019168.2, forward strand.
AATTAATTATTTAATTATTTATTATTTATTATTTAATTATTTAATTATTTAAATAATTTAAAAAATTTGGCAATTATTGCCATCATAAGACATATCCATGTACAGATGTATCTGCATGCAGTGTAGATACTCGTTTCTTTCAGATATTCATAGAATAACTTCTCCATATTCAATTGCAGTATGTTTCAAATTATTCAATCTTCAGAGCTGAAATTGATCTCAAAATGCAGTAAATTTAACTTTTGGTTTGTTATTTCCAATAATAAGCCATTGGAATCGAGCAAGAATTTTCCTTGGATCTGGTGAGATAAGCTCAGGTAGGTACCCATTTTGATAAAGCTCGAGGTAGAAATAATGCGAAGCAGCTGATTCAAGGGGAGAACGCTTTACTATCCCTAGCGGAGGATATAATATACATGTTTCTGTAATATTGTTCGATGAATAAACCTGCAGTTTTTGAAAAACGTCAAACCACACCGGCAGCCTTAGTTCATATTATGAACTAAGGCTGCCGGTGTGGTTTGACGTTTTTCAAAAACTGCAGGTTTATTCATCGAACAATATTACAGAAACATGTTAATAGAAACGACGAGCCTATTTTGGAGGCGTTAGAGCCGAATCTGTTTGCGCAAAATGAAGTGTCCGGAGTGGCTATAGAACAAAACCTTGGGAAAAAACGACTAGCAAACAAAAAAAAAAAAAAAAATTCAAGGATCGTTTCAGAATGTTCCTAAACGGATTTCAGTGAAACAATTTTTCGAAAAAGTCCATTCTAAAAATTTTGAGGCCGTTGCAATAGCCTCATTTTCCTTGAAAATTCGCTAAAAGGTAGCAAGACATTATTTTTTCAAAATTGATGCCAACATTATGCTCATTCGGGCTTGAGTTTTTTTTTTTAACTACCGCAATCTTCTTGTGCTCTTGAGCAATTCTTCCATACAAAAATCACGGGGAGATTCCCGGTTTGATTTCAAGATTTTGAGCATGTTCACTACTATTTTTTTATCGGAACTTTCCCATACAGGATTTAGGTTTTTAGGTCTATTTTGTCACCAGTCGTGTCATTTTGCATCTATAGCCAGTATTCTGTCACCTGTCGTGGTTCATTTCGTATCTGTCATTTGAAATATGGACTATTTTATTGGATTTTTTGACTATTTGGGTCTGCCTCACGTCAAATTTAATGAAATTTAATGAGTTTTTCGGGATTGTGGTATTATTGCTCCTGTTTCGAATTGGATCGCTCTGTAAATTGTTCCATTCGATTTGTCTATCTAAAATGTGTAAAAGTGATTGAACAACTGGGATTATCCCAATACATTTGAAAATGTTGAAAGTGGGCATTTAATTAATTGATTTTTTTAAAATAATACCTTTATTATCAACTCAATGATTATACTGTTTTGATAGAGTTTCTTATAGTAAATAAATTTAATTTACATGATACTTGTGTTTGGGTACAACCCAGTAGTTGTCCCAGCCAGTTATTGAATAGTGTGATAGGCATAATTGATTTAATAGAAATAGAATAATAAGCTAATATCTTACACTAGAAAAATATACCAATAACAATAAACTATTATAGGAACTTTTTTTTTCATTTAGAACTTTGGTTTTCATACATAATTATGCTAATTCAAGTTGGGTAATTTTGATTCTCAGGTTGGAATAGTGAATCTTGAGATCTCTGCCGTTTAAATCTTCTTGCTGTGGAGGGAGGTATTGCTGATTCGGGTATCGATGCTATTAATGGATTTTCGTGCTGTATCATTTTCCTATTTAAAGACTTGTATGTTTCTTTAATGACGGTGTTCACTTGAGGAATGTCGAGGTCAGCGTGCAGCCTCGAGTTGCGCACATACCAAGGAGCACCTGTTATCATCCTTAGTACCCGATTTTGAGTGACTTGGATTTTGTTTATATGAGAAGCAGCAGCACATCCCCACAACCCACACAAGTAGCTCCAGATCGGCCGAATGAGTGATATCTGTGCGTGTGTCTGCATAGTGAGAAAGGAATGATGACTGATTTTTGCGGGTTAATGCTGATCCGCCACTACTTACACCAGTCACTTATCTCTTCGAGAGAGCCGTGTAGAGCATTTCTCGCTTCTGGGAAGGTGTCTGCTACCCGCAGCAGAGCCAAATCGTCCGCAAACTGGGCTGTAGTATTTCCGACAAGATGAGGCAGATCGTGCACGTATACTAGATATAGGAATGACCCCAACACACTTGATATTTCAGAGCGTAGACCATTATGATATTTCAGAGCGTAGGCCGGATCACGATTTTTCATTTTTTAACGCGTAAAATAAGACACTCAGGACACCAATCTCGCTAATTTTCTATCGGGAGGAGAAAGTAAGGAGAATATATCTAGGGGACCGACATGTGCTGCCCTCGATTTCCTAGGAAAACAAACCGGCTTGGCCTACTGGCCTACTCCCCCTTCTGTCCTCTAAGGGTTAAACAAATAATTTCTCAGTTTCTGATAGGTAGACTTCGCTCAATGCAGATGATTTTTGAGGTCTGTGTCCAAAACAGTACCTTATCAATTTCATCAATTTCATACTTATCAATTCCATCCACCAATTTCACGTTTTGATCGAAATAATGGTCAGATCAGCTGAAGACAAAATATTCTTTAAAAAATCTACGAAAATAGGAAAGAATTATCAGTTGTGTTTATGCTTTAAAGTCTTGGAAAAGTATCGACTTGATTGTGGATATGTTTCAATATATTGAACATGTTTCACATTCATTCAATAATTTTTGCTCCAACAAATAGGCACTTTTTGTCAAGATTTTTTACGACTGTATGAGGAAGTTACACTGCCTATCAGAATGGCATCAGCGTAGGAGACGGATCTTTTGTTCTCACACAAATTATTTTTAACCGTGGTTATCTGATACTTCTATAGGAATCGAACAAAATTGTGCCAAATAGTCTCTCATTTTGTAAAGCTTTTTTACTTTTTTCCTCCTCCCGATCAGGATCTCTCAATTTCCACCGCTGATTCTTCACCTGCCCGACGTCCAGCGATACCCTAATGGCACATTTCGGCAGCCATCGGGAGGTGTGATTGGCGGCTTTTCGCTAAGCTCTTCCAACTAGGTATGCCGTCCATTACTCCTCACTCCTGGATAACCCAACTGTAACCTTACTATAAGCTTTCTAAGCTCCCCCCCTCCCACCACAATAACATTCCCTGCGATTCCACTTTCGCGAGGGCTCTTAGTGCCGTAACTGAAAATGGTAGCCATTAGCCGTTTTCTCGCCTCTATCATCCTTCAAAACGAGAATCGTTTGCTTCACAGAGCTTTATCTGACGCATTCTGCACTGTCAAGACCACTCAGATTCTTCTTCGATTGTCCATGAGATTTTTTCTCCCAACCTTGAGTTATCGATTGGGGTTACCTAACGCTAATATACCTATTCGCCGTACAAGAGAATAATATATACTGTTGAAGTTACTTCTTAGTCGTTGACTCCTAGATGCTGACGAATACGATGTGTACGATGGGATCAGTGCGATTCGCTACGAAAGTTGACTTGTGGCAACTTTCTGGATGATTTCATGAAGATAATGTTAAAAATGAAATTTCCAATTGAGTATCTATATTTTACCGACTTCAAAACCGCCGTAGACGCGATGGAAGAGACACTCAATTCGTGTCACGGAACGACAATTTTTTGTTGTTGTATTTCCGAATACCTCGAATTTTTTGAAAATTCTTGTTCCAATTTGCTGATTCTTTCTGAAATGTGTTCTACCAGTATCCAGATGGTCTCATTTCATTCTGCTCTGTTGAAAGAGTCGGAATAGAGTGAAAATAGTTGAAAAACGTGGTTGCTGATTCAAGAAGACTGGTCCGTATTTATGTTACTTCCCCTGTAACTTTCGACTGACTCATATCATTGAAGGACCATAATTGTGTATGGATTCAAATTTTTAAGCCAGATTGCAAGCTTTAAAATGAGATGCTATGTACAAGGGGTTCCGATAACTGGAAAATGCTGCGGGTGGGGCGAAACGGGGAGATTGTAGTGTTATTCGCGCAAAACCTGCACGAGGCTCGATGAAGAGGCAAAAATTGAAGATCCTTTAGAGGGAAGATGAACTTCTCACTGACAAGGGGTGACGAATCAATTTTTTTAAAACCAAAATTGACCTAGAATACCAGTCTCGTATCTTGTCTACAATTTTGCTTCCGAGTCTGCCAAGGTATTTTTGAGCATAATGGTAAGAAAAATATTACTAATGACTAATTTCGTTCATGGAGTCAAAATTATTTGGGAGGATGAAATTATTATTGAAGAAAAAGAAGAAGAAGAAGAAGAAAAAAGTTTATTGACAAAATAAAACAAAGTAAAAGATTCATTCTGCATTAAAAAATAAACAATACCGACATGGTTTTTCATTTTTCATTTTTCCATCTGTCGGGGGCGTCAGCAGGTTAGAATAAAACATATTGTTTAGTAATGCATGCATTCCAGGGGACGTCCCATTGGATAAGTATTGGATCAGTTTAACCAGTTGTTAAGCGATAAGACTGTTTCTCTCGATGTAATTTATCTATTACTTTAGGGAAGAAATAGTGACACCCCCCCACCATTATAAACCATAACACTTCTAGCGGCATGATAGCCTCCATGATCTACGACACCCAACATGCGAATTCGAGTTCCCCCCCCCCCACCAACACCAATGGTGCCAGTCTGGCACCAAAGCGGAAATACGTCGTAACATTGAACTTTCATCTATTAGGTTTAGTACGCAGTCCGTCGAATGTCACATCCGTATTCAAGGTGAAACACCAAAAACCCAAGAAATATGAGGTTTATGGTGCCCTGGCACCATGGTGGTACAGAAAGTAATTCATGCAAATCCTAAGGTATAATGAGAATTTTTCCTCAATTTCAAAGCTTGGATACAATTAGTAAGCAGTAAAGGAACCGAAATTATGAAAAATTGGATATTTTGTTAATATTATATCCCCGCCCATCCCCTCCTCTTGCAAATTTTGGTACTCTGGTGAAATTGTGTACAACGGGGAAGTTATTTTAGTCAAACAAAAAAAGAAACACACAAATCGGTTGGAAATTGAGGCCTGGGCAGAGTTTATAAGATTATGCCCGCAAACGTACGTTTTTTAAGCATTAACCCCCCCTTTCCCCCCCTTAAAAGGCAAAATTCAAAATTCCGGCGTCGTAGTGCACAACTAGATAGTTTTCCGCGTCGAAGAAAAAAAGAACCGCGAAAATCGGTTGAGAACTAAGGCCTGTGCAGAGTACACAAGATTATGCCCAAAAACGCACGTTTTTCGAGCATTAACCCCCCCTTTCCTCCCCTTAAAAGGCAAAATTCGAAATTCCGGCGACGTAGTGCACAACTAGATAGTTTTCCGCGTCGAACAAAAAAAGAACCAGGAAAATCGGTTGAGAACTAAGGCCTGTGCAGAGTACACAAGATTTTGTTACACACACACACACACATATACACACACACATACACACACATACACACACACACACAGACATACACCTATGGTTTTTTTCGCGGATTTGGATTCAGAATGGTCTAAAACGGATTACTGTGTGGTTATTTTTTTTTTCTGTTGAGTGTTGTCCAACTTCACCCCAGATCGATCGCATAAGGACGCCCAAGTCTTACTGTGGGACGTCCTAAAAATAGATAAAAACAAAATATAATTAAATGAAAAGAAATTAAAAATTGAACTCATGTACCAACGCAGAGCGATGTCGCCAGGCTATCTTGCTGAAGTCCACCAGTTGAGGCCATCCACCACCATCCAGCAAAGCCACAGCCTCATTCCGAGAAAGCGCGGGATTATTAAAAAAACGTCAACTATAAACTCTGCAAGTACGGGGCAAATACAGAGAAAGTGGTGCAAATATTCCTTCTCATGTCTATTGCACGGTGCACACTCCTCATTGCAGTTGGTGTCATACGGCTTTGCATTGAGATGCAACAGTTCTTGAAAAGAGAGAGAGAGATCTTCAACTTGAAAATCCACCTTGCCGAAAAATGTCCATCACCAACCAAAATCGCGACCTTGAAGCGAGTGTCTTAGGACTCACTCCGGAACCACTTGTACAGTATTACTTCAGGGTGAGCCCTTTTTTTGTGCCAAAAGGCTGCTCCTACTTCTGGTCTCTCCTTCAATTTTATTCCTCATCTTCTTCCTCCCATCTTCCATCCAGCTTTTTTGCTTCGAGGACTGCTGTGACAAAAAATACTGCCATTGCGTCCCAGCTCGACTTGTTCTTAATCATCTCATGTATGATTGTCTGTGAACGCAACGTTCCGATGACCCCTTCCGCACTCCTCCTCATACCCTCCCATTGTGGCCATGTGAAGAAGTTGTGGCAGACATCATCCTCTTCTATCCCACAGTATTCACACTCTGGGTCAGTGGCTTTTCCGATCTTTACTAAGAAGGAGTGGAAGTATCCATGCCATGAGAGGAATTGAGTCAGGTAATAGTTCACCTCGCCGTGTTTTCTCTCCAACAAAGCCTTTAGATTGTCAATTATGAGGGCTGTCCACCTTTCACGGGTTTCACAGACAAGGCATGCTTGCCATCTACGGATGGTCTCCTCCCGCTCTTCCTTCTTTACTATGGAAATTGCCTCTGCCTTCCTCATTCTTATCCTTCTACGCTTCAGTAACTGGTGGTATATTGGAATAGTTCCCGCTATCACTTGTGATGCTGGACCTGAGAAAGTTCTAAATGCACCACAGATTCTCAGAGCTCCTCTCCTCTGTACAGATTCCATATACTATTCGATCTACTTCGCAAGCTGTAATACACGTTTCGAAAACTCGTCTATGGCGTACCTCTAAGCATTTATATTTCACTATGCCATCTCCTTGAATCTATTCCAGATGATATGAAGTCACCCTCTGAATTGTCTCGTTCGCAGAATGAGAAAATTTTTTCTACATCGTTGATAGGAATAGGTTCTGAGGGTAGCAGACGTGTGATGGCTAGTGTTTACCATGCATGATGGTCGTTTGTTTTTGGGTTTTCCTTGGATTTCCGTTTGAAAATGGATATTCACATGTCAATATTTTGTGTTTTGTGTAGATGCCTTTGTTGGCTCTCATTTGCCGATCTCAAACTAAAACCAATTAGGCTGTAGCGATTGGCTTGGATTATTTTGAATAAATTCATTTTATTGTATGTATTAGTATGTAGTTCCCTATAGGTAAATAAAATTATTGTTGATTTCGTTACTTTCCTAACCCCTCAATAGTTTGGTAAACTTGTCTCCAGTACTCTGTGGTTTGGTATCACCATTTGAGTTTTTGAAAAAGCATTCTTGAATTTCCCATAGTTGTTTTGTTGTGTCGATTTCGAGTTAGGTAGGTACCCAATAATAAGTTGGGTGATTAATAAAGGCTCCTAGAAAACTGTTTGTTTGTCCGAGTACCTGATCTATCTGTTGGTCCCACCTTGGACATTAGTCTTGATAAGATATTCTTGAATTCCCATGTATGAGGTTGGCTTTTGCCATTGATTAGAAAATGAAGATCAATTTCTCCTTACAGATTTTCAAAAGCCCTCCTTATTTTGGTATCTCAACGGTTGCTTAGAGTCTTGGAGTCTGAGTCTGGTTACTAGTCTCTATCGAGGTCACGTGTGAGGGTGTTCAAACCAGTGACTTACCTGCTCCCATGTTCAGACGCCTCACCTATCAGGAGACTCCAGGCCACAGCCTCGCGACGGGCCTTTAATCTACTTCCTCTTCCTTCCCTTCTTTATCGGGGTTCCTCTCTTATCTTTGTTCCTTCCTCCTGATCTTAACTGCTTCCCACGAAACTGTAAGGGGATCGCCACTGGTTCTACCCTTTTAAACAAGAGTTAATAGGAAGGGGTGAGCATTTGCTGATCTAGATATTCCAGAGCCGAGAGCATTTCTACTCCCTCTCATTCCGAAATCGAAGGTTCGGTTGCAGACCTGGGAGCTTTTCCGAGTATTTTCACTTGACGGTTTTTCAAGTAATTTTGAAATCTTTTCAAATAATTCACTAAGGATACCAGTGTTTTTGTATATTAAACAGATTCACGCCTACTTTGATCAACCTTCGGAATTCAATTGAAAAGTTTCCATGAGGTTTCGGAACCTGGTCAGGTTTTTGGTGTCTGTAGTCAGGTTTTTGGCGAAGTCAGGGAGGGTGTCCGTAGTGAGGTTCCACTAGGTAGGTAGATAACTAACAGTCAAAATGAACAAGAATGATTCATTTGATGATTCTACTGCGATAATATGTTAGGAGTCGATAATTGAAGTTTGAATAATTGATAATTTAAGTTTCACAGGAACCTAAAAATATCGTGTATGGCTTAAAAGTGAATAAATAATGTTGAGGTAACATACAAAAATCAGATTTTCAGAAAGTTACTTCAGGACATCAAGGGATAAGACGATGCCAACGATACCAGATAGATTTCTTTGAAAATCTCGGATTCTATTCCTCTGGATAGTTTGTTGAAATGTATTATAAATGATGCATTATTAATGTATATTAGGAAGATTGAAGAAACAAGATTCTGTCATATGGAACCTCTCTGGGGTGGCTGAACGGCATTTTTTCTTCCGGGAATCAAGAAGAAGGAAGAATTTGGTTAGCAGCTTTCATGAAAAGTCAGTGATAAATTGACCGAGCTTTGATCAGCTGAGTGAGTTCATAGGCGATGCTTGGTCATAGTGGTTTGCTGTTGGTTGTTTGATCACGTTTAAGCCGTACAAAGTTAAAATTCAAAAAGATGCCTCAGGATTTAGCTGAGATTAATATTTTGCCAAGGCCTTTCATCATAATTCTCACATTTAAAAAAATTTATTTATTTATTGGCATCAAAATAATACAAATTACAAAAAAAATTTGTTGAATAAATTAAAATAATTGTGACAACACTCTGTCGTACTTGAGAATACAACAAAGGATTAATAATTAATAGTTCTTAGGAACTTATTTTCTGGTGAGCTTCGATTTCTTTTCTTTTTCATTTATAATTATTATAAATGAAAAAGAAAAGAAATCGAAGCTCACCAGAAAATAAGTTCCTAAGAACTTGTGGCATCCGGTGAAGCCACAAAAATCAGGCTCAGCCGTACAAAATTAGGTCCGAAGAAGAAATGTCACAATAATGTAATCAGAAATGAAACAGAAATACTAAAAAAAATGAATTCGAAATTAACTCATATATGAATATTAAATCCACTTAAAAGAAGAGAAACTATACTACTTTCATGTATGAATTTAACATTTTTCTAAAACTTGCTAAACTATGAAATAATGACAAATTCCGGCGTTCCTCTTATAAAACTCCGTATTTACTCTCGGCAGTACGATACCTGAATTTAAATAATTTCTTGTTCTTCTGGACATAGTCAAGTGCTCTTCACTTATGCCAGTGATATAGACATGAATACCGGAATGAAATAGGAACATTTGTTTAATGGTTTTAACCTCAAAATATTTTAAAAGCTTAGAAGATGGATATCTAGAAGATTTATTAAGAATAACTCTAATTAACTGATTTTGCAAACATTGAACTTTACTTACATAGATTTACAAGCTCCCCCCCCCCCCATAAAACAATTTCATACTTGATAATAGTGTAATCTCCTCTCAAACTTGGAGGAGCCAAAAGAAAAACCATATAAAATGAACCAAATAAAAAACTCTCAACTGAAAAGTGACGAAGGTGGGAGTGGAAAGACAGATGGCCTTCATTAAAATTCATAGCCATCAGTTCAAGTCTGAGCCTCGGAGGGCACGGATGGTGATCCCACGGATCACTCCTGCCGAAATCCCCAGCTCGAGGAACTCCACGGCACTCTTTCCTCACGGCTATGACCTTGATGTTGTTGGCTGCCTCTCCTTTAGCTTGGATATCGCTTGCCTTAGATTTTGTCTGTTAAATTTGCATATCCAGGCCTGCTCCATGTTCAGGGTGCCATTGACAACCTGAATATCCAGGATTATGACGGACCTGACATGCTTCACGGCTACAATTTCTGGCTTCTTCCCCTGGTCCATCGGCACGTGATACTGATGTGATATTTCTCTCTCAACATCCAAGCCTCTGGGTGACAACCGCACATCATGTCGTAAAATGCGGCGAAATGCGTAAATTGCTGCACCGAATGGTGGAGGTTTTAAGTTTTACCCTGACTGGCATGGCAAAATTCACCTGGAAATTTTCACTTCCTAGTATAATAACCCTACAACTACCAAGTATTAGTTCCGTTTCGTTTATATAGTATCGCGGTAGTGGTAGGAATACTACATGAATCGTGTTTGGTATAACAGAAATTTGGGCATCCATTTTAATATTTATCTAGAATGTTGTGCATCCTCTGAATATAAAAGAACTACGGGAAATTTGAGTTTAAAAGTCTTATCAGTCAAACAACAGGAAGAAAAGATACGTACGAGAGAGAATCCAGGTATATTTGAATGGGAATTTGGAAGGGTGGGGGTAATCAAAGTGACGCCGGCACGACAGCTCGTTAAGTCAGTGTCACTCCGGACGGAGCCAATAGACAGAAATGTATTACGTGGTGTAGTCCGTCTCTGGCTGCCTCATCACATATGTACTAGCGCATACCCCTGCTTCTATACATAGAAAGAGAGACACAGATTAAGCTGATAACTTCGATTGGACACATTCAACTCTACGGGGAATTCCTTTTCCCCATCTGTCCATCGATTTCGCATTACAACTCGTCGATCATGGAAAAGGTTAGGTCAAATGAAAATGTTCTAGGAAGACGATGACTCCCTTTTCCTTCCTAAATTAATTTGAATGAACTCGCAGACATAATTCATATTTTAATTAATATTAATTTTAAAATAATTAATATTTTATTTGTAGGAAGACTCTCTAGAGAGAACATTTCCTGCAGGTGGTTTTCTATGTAGTGGACTCAAATACGTCAACCTAAACATATTGTTTAGTAATGCATGCATTCCAGGGGACGTCCCATTGGATAAGTATTGGATCAGTTTAACCAGTTGTTAAGTGATAAGACTGTTTCTCTCGATGTAATTTATCTATTACTTTTGGGAAGAAATACTGACCCCCCCCCCCCCCCACCGTTATAAACCATAACACTTCTAGAGGCATGATAGCCTCGAATCTGAAGAGCATTTTAAAATCCATGATCTACGACACACAACATGCGAATTCGAATTCACCCCCCCCCCCCCACCAACACCAATGGTGCCAGTCTGGCACCAAAGCGGAAATACGTCGTAACATTGAACTTTCATCTATTAGGTTTAGTAGGCAATCCATCGAATGTCACATCCGTATTCAAGGTGAAACACCAAAAAACCCAAGAAATATGAGGTTTATGGTGCCCTGGCACCATGGTGGCACAACTTTTATTTCCATGGTGGTACAGAAAGTAATTCATGCAAATCCTAAGGTATAATGAGAATTTTTCCTCAATTTCAATGCTTGGATACAATTAGTAAGCAGTAAAGGAACCGAAATATTGAAAAATTGGATATTTTGTGAATATAATCCCCCACCCATCCCCTCCTCTTGCAAATTTTGGTACTCTGGTGAAATCATGTACAACTCGGAAGTTATTTTAGTCAAACAAATAAAGAAACACACAAATCGGTTGGAAATTGAGGCCTTGGCAGAGTTTATAAGATTATGCCCGCAAACGTACGTTTTTTAAGCATTAACCCCCCCCCTTTCCCCCCCTTAAGAGGCGAAATTAAAAATTCCGGCGCCGTAGTGCACAACTAGATAGTTTTCCGCGTCGAACAAAAAAAGAACCAGGGAAATCGGTTGAGAACTAAGGCCTGGGCAGAGTACACAAGATTTTGTTACACACACACACACACACACACACACACACACACATACACACACCCACACACACGGACATACACCTATGGTTTTTTTCGCGGATTTGGATTCAGAATGGTCTAAAACGGATTACTGTGTGGTTATTTTTTTTTCTGTTGAGTGTTGTCCAACTTCACCCCAGATCGATCGCATAAGGACGCCCAAGTCTTACTGTGGGACGTCCTAAAAACGCACGTTTTTCGAGCATTAACCCCCCCTTTCCCCCCCTTAAAAGGCAAAATTCGAAATTCCGGCGACGTAGTGCACAACTAGACAGTTTTCCGCGACGAACAAAAAAAGAACCAGGAAAATCGGTTGAGAACTAAGGCCTGTGCAGAGTACACAAGATTTTGTTACACACACATACACACACACATACACACACACACACAGACATACACCTATGGTTTTTTTCGCGGATTTGGATTCAGAATGGTCTAAAACGGATTACTGTGTGGTTATTTTTTTTTTCTGTTGAGTGTTGTCCTCCTTCACCCCAGATCGATCGCATGAGGACGCCCAAGTCTTACTGTGGGACGTCCTAAAAAAGGGAATAACAAGTCTGCTCAGTGGGTGTGGCACATATTTCCTCAGTTTACTCGTGTCCATTACACGATTGTATTGATGAACCAATGCACCAAAAGTCTAAAAAAACAAACCTTGAACATTTTGGTTTATTATTTTCAATAATAAACCTTTGGAATCGAGCAAGAAAAAAAAATTTTAACCCCCCTCAAAATTTGATGTTTTCAAGGTACGAAAATCGAATAAAAAATTTCCGTCCGTCCGCCGTACGCCGTACGCCGTTCGCGGCACTTTTCTTAGCAACACTGGACCGATTTGGTTCAAATTTGGTATATGGGCTCCATTTGGGGTCTAGTTGTGCCGCGAAGCTTTTGGTTGATGTAGGTCACTTCTAAGGGGTGAAAATTAAGGGTTGAAATTTTCAAGAGTGCCCTAGCTCGAAAACTCTCGAAATAAAGGTATCGTTTTTTCACCAATTTTAAATAGTATTGAATTTTTAAAAATTTTTGAGACCACCCGGAGCTCTGTAGGACAAACCGTTCGGTCCCTACGAGTACTTGAAGGTTTTCCTTCGATAAAACAGAATCATGAGTGTGAATCGCAAAAGAGGTCTAATCTCCATTCAAATTTTATCGGACTAAAATGCGATCGCTGTTCATTTCTTCGATTTGTATACAGTTTTGCCTTCTGCGTAACCAGTAATCAAATTTCCATATGAAGCTTTCTATTTTCCAATCGAGTGTGAAGCGTTCAGTTCTTTTTAATAAACTCTAGCGTCTCTAGCATTCGAGGAGATCTTCTTCACTCTTCAGATCACTGATCAGCTGAGTGAGCTCCAAAGCCATTTTTACTCCTATTGAATGGAAGTGCTCTTCCAGGCGTCTCCAGCATTCGAGGAGATCTTCTTCACTCTTCAGATCACTGATCAGCTGAGTGAGCTCCGAAGCCATTTTCAATCCTATTGAACGCAGGAAGCTGAAATTTGAGAGGGAAGGTCAAGGGAGAATACAGATGGTGGTAGGTGCTATTGATGGAGAACCAGTGATTTATACAGAAGGGTGATCTATACAGGAAATAATAAACCTTTGAGCAATGATTTGCAGCGTTTTTTTGAATTCGGATGGAAAATGTAGCCTTCCGCATGCGCAGAGGCGACAATTTTCATAGGGGACCATCTATATGTCAATCCACACAGTCCTTGAAATTGTCGTCGAAATCGGACAGTAACTTCTTATAGTTTTAATCGTTACAAGGATTTGAGGACACACAGACGACTGACATTCAGACAGACACGAAACCAAAATTGTTCTGTAAAACGAGAGAGGAAAATTTTGATTCTGGAGGATATTTCAAGGTTACAAAAAATGTACTCCTAAATCAAAATTTCCACTCGACTTTTACATTTTAGACTTTCCTGAACAATTTGGTTTCGTGTCTGTTTGTCTCTCTGTAAAAAAAAATATCCTTGTAAATGGCAAAACTGTACAAAGTTATTGTTCGAATCCGATGAAATTTCCAGGGATTGTCCTGGATGGGTGTGGATTGTCCCCTATGGAAATAATCTCCCCCAAATCGGTAGTAGAAACCTTAACCCTTAATATCCCGAGGTCTCTTTTTGGAAGTCAGATTTCAAGCTTACTGCAGCACTGCTTATCTACTTTTAAACATAAACCGATATATATTGTTGGCTACCTTGATACCGATATTTCGGACTATCTGCCTTGGTCTACCCTGATAACTATCTTCAAATCGATAGTTTGAACTATCAATTGCTTGAAAAATCGCGGAAAAAAACACCGAATCCTATGATGATATCATGGTGAGGGAATGGAAATGGGTACTTACATAATTTCTGTTTATTTGACCAAGAATTCATTTTTGGTTTATTATTTTCAATAATGAACCATTGGAATCGACAAGAAAAAAGATTTTTTGACCTCCCCCTTAAAATTTGTTGGTTTACGTTTCAAGGTACGTAGAATCCAAAAATCGAATAATAATTTGGCCGTCCGTCCGCCGTACGCGGCACTTTCCTCAGTTAGCATTGACCGATTTTGATGAAATTTGGTATATGGGCTCCATTTAGGGTCTATTTGTGCCCCAAAGATTTTGATTGATGTATATGACTTCTAAGGGTTGAAAAATAAGGGTTAAAATTTGGAAAACGCCCTAACTCAAATAATTTTGATATAAAGGTATTGTTTTTCCATCAATTTAAGATATTCTTGAATTTTTAGAGACTACGCGGAGCCCATATACCTACTAAAATAAATCAGAAACACGAGTGTGAATCGCAAAAGAGGCCTAATTTCCGTTCAAATTTTTGCTGACCGAAATGCGATTGATGTTTTTCTCCATGTTGGTTGGTGGTAACAATGGCAAAGCCGTGTTCTTCGCAGACGAGTGATCTATATAGCATAATAATAAACCTTTGTGTACAGACGTATCTTCTTGTTAAATACCGACAGCAACCCACAGCCGACAGTTAAAACCTCGTAACAGTCATACGTTTTACAAAAAAAAGTAAATAAATAAAAATAAAAATATAAAAATAAACAGAGTGGAAAGTCTTTGCTTTGTAAATATTAGCATACAACGTACCAGTACCCAGTTATAGTTAATTAATCAACGTATTTTTAAATTTTTAAGATAAATTAATTAATTGTTTTTATTAGAAACATAACTATATAACAAGTGGCAATAAAACTCATTGTAATCTGACAGGAGGAGGATTCCAAGTTCGTCAATTAATTGGGTATTTTATTTCCATTACTTAACCGTGTAAGCTGCAATTCGGGCTTAAGTGGAAATCTCTTTGTGTATCAATTTATTGCGTGTCGTATTTTCCGAGTCTAAGCCGTGAGACGATCTCAGGTGTTGTCGGTGATGACTGGGCTGAAACCCCCTAGCATCCTCAGGGTGATAATTGCCACTCAAAGCAGGGGAGGACTAAAGGAGTTTGCTTTACCCCCACTTCCTCGCCTATCTGTTGATGGCCTAACCTCTATTGTCCTGGCGCCAAGGGATAATCTCACCCAAGGAGCTCCGTGCTAAAAGCTTCATCACCGCCCACCTACAGGGTTTTGAAATAATTATGCCCCCTCCCCCCCTTGTCACTCCCCCCTGTCTCTCCATCTTTTGCATACCGTCATTTCTATCTGCTCCATCGTTTCTCTCTCACTCTATTCCAATCCAAGGGTATCCTTCTGTCTGAAAGGAGAGCTACAGAAGCTTCTCTGGCATCGTACCTATATCTCTCTTCATATTGTTCCCTTTGTTCCCTGCATCGAATCCAGGATTTGATGGATGGACTCCTTCATAACATTGAGACGCATCTGATGTTAAGAATTAAATACAAGAGGGTTGGCAGGTATTGGATGTGACGGAATTTGGAGAGGGTAGGGAATAAGAATGGGAAATATGATACGTAAAAACATCTGCCTTATTGCTTGAGCAGTGTACGCTACCCAACAGCCCAGCCATCTTGATCCCAGCTTCGAACTATCCCAATGTTAGCGAAATACTAACAATTTAGTCGATGTTGATGAATCTTCCAGAGCTAACGCGGGTGAGTTCCTAGGTAGTATTAAATTTCATCCTTCGGTTTATAGTAGTTCCGCGCACGTGCGAGCTTGATTTATGGCAAACGTCAATTTATCACGATCTAATGTCCCTATTTAATGGAGTTTAGAGAGTAGTTATGGGAGTTTTCTTATGATGTCCACACATTAATTTCATAAAAAACCAATCAGGGACAAAAGAGAAAAACATTCGGATCATCTTGATGAATGGCAATCTCAACAGCTATCAGTATTACGATTTTCTCAATGATCTGTGTTTTCCTAATGGAATCAACACGTAAAGCAAAAGATAGGAGGTAGCTCGAGCTGACCACATGCGAGGCTGGTGAACGACTGAGACCAGAGTCACCTTGCCTCCACCCGTCTCTTCTATCTCAGCTGTGTTTAAACTCAGCTAGAAGGACCACTGACTCCATTCTTCTCCACATACTTGACTTAATTACTTCTCTCGCCTTTCTCGACTCTTCACCCGCACCTCACGATCATTATCGGTTCTGGGCCGAATATCATCCTAAACCCCACCTTGTCACCTGGCCTCGACCCATCTCTCCTACCTTAGCTGTATATAAGCTCAGCTCGAGGGGCCACTGACTCCATTCTTCTCCACATACTTGACTTAATTACTTCTCTCGCCTTTCTCGACTCTTCACCCTCACCTCACGATCATTATCGGTTCTGGGCCGAGTATCATCCTAAACCCCACCTTGTCACCTGGCCTCGACCCATCTCTCCTACCTTAGCTGTATATAAGCTCAGCTCGAGGGGCCACTGACTCCATTCTTCTCCACATACTTAATTACTTCTCTCGCCTTTCTCGACTCTTCACCCTCACCTCACGATCATTATCGGTTCTGGGCCGAGTATCATCCTAAACCCCACCTTGTCACCTGGCCTCGACCCATCTCTCCTACCTCAGCTGTATATAAGCTCAGCTCGAGCGGCCACTGACTCCATTCTTCTCCACATACTTGACTTAATTACTTCTCTCGTCTTTCTCGACTCTTCACCCTCACCTCACGATCATTATCGGTTCTGGGCCGAGTATCATCCTAAACCCCACCTTGTCACCTGGCCTCCACCCATCTCTCCTACCTCAGCTGTATATAAGCTCAGCTCGAGGGACCACTGACTTCATTCTTCTCCATATACTTGACTTAATTACTACTTTCGCCTTCCTCGACTCTTCACCCTCACCTCACGATCATTATCGGTTCTGGGCCGAGTATCATCCAAACCACTACACCCACATCTACTAACGGTTCTGCGTGCCAGTTCAATCCTTACGTTTACCTCACATAGTTTAATGGTTTGGGGCTACCCAATTAAATATTTCTTTATCACTCCTGCCATTATCCTCACCGGAGTAAGTTCTAAGGAAAAAGTCAATTATGATAAAATTTATTAAAATTTTAATTTTATAATTGTTTATAAATTTATAATTTATTTATAATTAATTTATAATTATTTTTATTTATAATTAGTTAAAATTTAGCCAATTTATTAAAATTCTAAACTATCAACACAATCAGAAATAGAGTCATAACAATCCCGTGGTCGTTATAACTAGGTTTCATAAGAGAAGTTATAAGTGGTACCTATTTTCATACCTCCTGTGTTTGTCAGGTAGAAATCAATGTTTTGTTCGTTTTGTTAGACATTGATGGGATCAGCCTTATTGTTTTTCGGTAATGGTTTTAAAACAATGCAAAAAAAAAAAAAAATTGACCAAAGGACAGAGCTGTACCAAAAAAGTTTCATGTGAGTTTAACAAGAATATAGAAAAATGTATGAAACGAAAATCTGACAGTTGGTTATTTTAACTATTTTAGACAAGGGAGGTCATGACACCAGTTTCGGTCATCAGTATGGCCCAATTGAGAGCTGGTGGGGGGTGCTGTATCTTTCCTAATATCCAATTACTCTAAGGATTCACCAATCAGTGACCTCATCTTATTTTGGACCAACCTTGCTGATACAGGTGCATACTAAACTGCGTGATTATTCACTCATCTCGACCGTAGCGTACGTTCACCAGAGTGAAATGACCAGACAACCCTACCAAACCTTCACCCAAACCACGTCATTTCTCCTCCTAAAGGGTTCTGTTCGTTACGCCAAAAGACAGACCCTCGTTGAGAGCCTACCGTTGAAATGACGGGTAGAAAACCGCCTCCACAAAGCTCAGACCGCCAGTTTGAAAGGCTGATTAATGAGAAACACCCGACCAACGGTCCAGAGAGCCTCTGAAGGATCTTCCATCTAATTAACAACTCGTATTTCTAGAGAACTTGTTGGTCACATTGGGAAAACAAATTTCTATTGCACATAAAGCAGAGAGTATCAGAACATGCGCTCTACCTTATTTACAGATTCTTACTGTGGGACGTCCTAAAAACCCTCCTCCTACTATCTAGGCATCTGACACACAAAATAGTTCATTATCATTTCGGTTCATTATTTTCAATAATAAACCTTTGTAATCGAGCAAGGAAAAATAGTAAAAACTCACCTCTAAATATGAATGAATGAATGAACACATATTTTATTTACAATAATTTCAACATTCTTTTTGTACAGTAGGTTAGTAAATGTGTAAATGATTTGGGTTTACCGTCAGCCGGAGTTCGCCACTTTGATTTAGTTATACCATTTTTACATACATTATTGATTAAAATAGTTTATTACTAATTTTTGAATTTATTAATATAATTAATCAACTTATTATTATATTGTTCATTAAACAACTTTTTTCTGATTTAGGCATGCAGTTTTGTTATCTATTATTTGGTATTAGTAGTCTTATAGAACCTGTTTTTCTTTGCTGATTGCAGTATACAATAATTGTTCCTCATTTGACATTATTATTTTACTCGCTTGTTTGGAGTGTAAGCTCGATCTGCACCGGCACCTTCCAAAATTCGTTCCTTGGTCTCTCAATCAGTTGTGATAATTGAACTCTTCTATTAGAGATATTCTGTACGCCCACGCCGATTTTGCAAATTTGTGTAGATTCTCCCAGTCTTCCAGTCTTCTTCCGTAGAGTACCTCTATTAGCTCTTCGTGGCTTAGAAATGTCTTGCCAAAGAAGATCTTTCTGTTGTAGCTCAGTATTGGGTTCTTGCTACAATATGTTCTGCGTTTTCAAACTCCTACATGTTGCATAAAGCGATGGACTCTGTTTGGTATCCACGGAATAGCAGCTCGCATTGGCACTTCATTATCCACCTTACTTGTTCTAAGTCCAGTCCGTGCTGTAGGCCTGTGTTCGGGTGTTGGGATCTCACGCCCTGGCGTGTTTGCGATCGATCCGTGGGTTTTTACTTCACGTGTCGATCTCAAAGTCTCCAGTTTTATAAGTCCCAACGTGTTCTACCCAACTATCCCTCGTGACGATAGACACAGAATCTCACGGAGATACGTCTAAGTCGGAAGGATGTAAGGTAGGAACGAGGTGAGCTCAGGAGGGGGGGGGGTTTGCAAACAAATATCAAAACACAATTACAATTAAAAGGGTAGCGAAATGATAATTACCTGGACATGGCTCTGTGGCGAAGAAGCTGAAAGTTTAATCCTGAAGGGCGCACCTTGATAGAAAAGTGGGTCACTGAATGTGTCCATGCTGGAAGGGCCTAAAAGTATTCCTGAAGGGAATCTCGAAGTAGTTGTGGCGGAGTGTGTCTACGCACCTGCTCCTTGTTACATACTGAGAAAAAGGTAAACTCGAAGGAACAACTACAAGGTTACAACTAATATTGACTTTATTAATAATGAGATTGGTTTGACTTAACACACCCAAGGGTGTGGCAGCACAGCCTGAAGGGCAATAATACAAGAATAGATTTAATATGGCACAAATTTCAATTAAACGTTTATAAACCACTTCTGGCATTCATTTATGTTTCCCTTATTCAATGGTAAAATCAAGTCCAAAGCCATGTCGTTATGTGGCAAGTATACAAAAGGGTTGAATGGTTCAGATTACAACTTAATCTCTTTACAAATGTTTGTGGCGATTGTGTTATAGTTATGTTCTTTGCTTCTACACTGTGTTTCACCAAATAATTGGCCAATGTATCCGTTGAACGTGTGTGGCAAATGTATGGATACATGCATGTATACATGCAATATGTATGGCAAAGATCCAAGGCTGATGTCTCAGGGTTGTACAGCCATGGTGGTTGTGGCGAAGATAGCGGGGGTAGCTTAAGTTCACGGGCTGCTGGGCTCACAATGACTTTTACTGGTGACTGTTTGAAGGGGACTGAAGAGAGGGGGTCCTGCATTCTGGTTTTGTTGGAGTGGTTCCCCCTCCACTCTTCCAGAGGATGGGTAGGGCAACTTGAAGGTGGGAGTAGCATCTGGCTTCCCATCTCCGACGGAGGGACGCTTGAGGTGGAGGCAGCGTCTTCAGTGTGAGGGGGGGATGATGTCACCTCAGAGCCGACCACAGGACCGCAAAACTGGACAATGATGATCGCAGGTGACTACGCCAATTTTGGGTCAGGAAGGAAATTGATAAATCAATTTAGCTCTGTCACTGGGAAGAGACCACCAGTGAGCGGGAGCTCACAGTGCGATAGGATGTTGATGTCGTGGCGCAGCTCCATATATAAGTCTCTCTATAAAAACAAGACTGTTTTCCCAAGGCTGTTTATCCTTGTATTGTAGTAGCTGACATGATGTTTTGAATCCCCCCCCCTTTTTTAATTTTCCCTGCAATTGTTCCCAAGTTCATTTCCCACCATCTGTGGTGGAATCTCTAGCTGGTTTTTTGATTGACGCTGGCGTGATGCTCACACAGTAATACATCCTTGGAGCCCTGAGGAAGGCAATAAATTCACCAAAAGCTCGGCGAAAGAGTAGTTTGATTCTCAGGACCCCATTCCCAATCAGTTGACTGATAATTGTTTGTTGGGTTGATCATAACACTTGCTGTACAGTTTCATATTTCCATAATTTCAAGGAAAAGTAAAGACAGTAATCATTCATTTTAGGTCGTCTGAGTGCAATTTCGTGGACGTCTTCCAAACGAAAGATCAAAATTTGTTCAAATCTTCGCTGGTGGCTACTATTATTGCCTCACTCCCCTAATGCAGCATGAATTGAGGAGTGAATTTTCAAAGAAATCTTTCAGTTGAAGGTATGGTTAAGAATGAGAAATTTCA
Source organism: Apolygus lucorum (assembly GCA_009739505.2). Lineage (NCBI taxonomy): Eukaryota > Metazoa > Arthropoda > Insecta > Hemiptera > Miridae > Apolygus > Apolygus lucorum. Next base: position 51,569,556 of record CM019168.2, read on the forward strand.
CCGATTTCTGTTTGCATTTTTCCTGAATAGTTAATGGTGTGGGATAGATGAAAATCGGGCTGATCTCGGAAAATAAGTCTCTTGTTATTTTTGGGAGACAGTCAAAATTTTTAATTTCAAAACTAACCGGGAAAACAGACGTGCAGTGGGAACGCTCGCTGATTGGGCTTTCAGATCGCTGTCTCCTTCCAGTGTTGCCCATTGGGACGACGAAATCGTGTTTTCTAAGAGAAAAGTTATCAAACAAAAACAGAGGAAACCTAATTTTCCCCATCTCGCTTTTTCTATTTTGGTTTATTATTTTCAATAATAAGCCTTTGGAATCGAGCAAGAAAAAAAAAATTTTAACCCCCCCTCAAAATTTGATGTTTTACGTTTCAAGGTACGTAGAATACGAAAATCGAATAAAAAAATTTCCGTCCGTCCGCCGTACGCGGCACTTTTCTTAGCAACACTGGACTGATTTGGTTCAAATTTGGTATATGGGCTCCATTTGGGGTCTAGTTGTGCCGCGAAGCTTTTGGTTGATGTAGGTCACTTCTAAGGGGTGAAAAATAAGGGTTGAAATTTTCAAGAGTGCCCTAGCTCGAAAACTCTCGAAATAAAGGTATCGTTTTTTCACCAATTTTAAATAGTATTGAATTTTTAAAAATTTTTGGGACCACCCGGAGCTCTGTAGGACTAACCGTTCGGTCCCTACGAGTACTTGAAGGTTTTCCTTCGATAAAACAGAATCATGAGTGTGAATCGCAAAAGAGGTCTAATCTCCATTCAAATTTTATCGGACTAAAATGCGATCGTTGTTCATTTCTTCGATTTGTATACAGTTTTGCCTTCTGCGCAACCAGTAATCAAATTTCCATATGAAGCTTTCTATTTTTTCAATCGAGTGTGAAGCGTTTAGTTCTTTCTAATAAACTTGATTGTGAAGGTGTGAAGCCAGTATCGTGTGGTAGGTAGTACCTAGCTGGTAGGTAAAAAAAATGTTGGTGGGTAAAAAACGCTGCAAATCATTGCTCAAAGGCTTCTTCACTCTTCAGATCACTGATCAGCTGAGTGAGCTCCGAAGCCATTTTCAATCCTATTGAATGGAAGTGCTCTTCCAGGCGTCTCCAGCATTCGAGGAGATCTTCTTCACTCCTCAAATCACTGATCAGCTGAGTGAGCTCCAAAGCCATTTTCAATCCTATTGAATGGAAGTGCTCTTCCAGGCGTCTCCAGCATTCGAGGAGATCTTTTTCACTCCTCAGATCACTGATCAGCTGAGTGATCTCCGAAGCCATTTTCAATCCTATTGAATGGAATTGCTCTTCCAGGCGTCTCCAGCATTCGAGGAGATCTTCTTCACTCCTCAGATCACTGATCAGCTGAGTGAGCTCCAAAGCCATTTTCAATCCTATTGAATGGAAGTGCTCTTCCAGGCGTCTCCAGCATTCGAGGAGATCTTCTTCACTCCTCAGATCACTGATCAGCTGAGTGAGCTCCAAAGCCATTTTTACTCCTATTGAATGGGAATGCTCTTCCAGGCGTCTCCAGCATTCGAGGAGATCTTCTTCACTCCTCAGATCACTGATCAGCTGAGTGAGCTCCAAAGCCATTTTTACTCCTATTGAATGGAAATGCTCTTCCAGGCGTCTCCAGCATTCGAGGAGATCTTCTTCACTCCGCAGATCACTGATCAGCTGAGTGAGCTCCAAAGCCATTTTCAATCCTATTGAATGGAAGTGCTCTTCCAGGCGTCTCTAGCATTCGAGGAGATCTTCTTCACTCCTCAGATCACTGATCAGCTGAGTGAGCTCCGAAGCCATTTTCAATCCTATTGAATGGAAGTGCTCTTCCAGGCGTCTCCAGCATTCGAGGAGATCTTCTTCACTCCTCAGATCACTGATCAGCTGAGTGGGCTCCGAAGCCATTTTCATTATCCTATTGAACGCAGGAAGCTGAAATTTGAGAGGGAAGGTCAAGGGAGAATACAGATGGTGGTAGGTGCTATTGATGGAGAACCAGTGATCTATACAGAAGGGTGATCTATACAGAAAATAATAAACCTTTGAGCAATGATTTGCAGCGTTTTTTCTTCAGTTTTTCGATTTCAAACTTTACTGTTTCATGAAATTTTGCATCTGGGGACTATGGATTTCTCGATCTCAGCGCTTCAAGCGGCCATAAATGAACTATTCCAGCATGACGTCATTCGAAAATCCGCTAATATACAGGCACGTGATCCCACTCGGTCACCCGCTCAAATACCGGCTTCTGTGGTCTGACTTCGATGATCCCACGAGAACCGGTTCATTCAACCAGATAATGGTCGGTACAGGAATTTCAACGTTCAAGTTGGATTAGTGAGCCAAAATATGCATCTGAGTACTGAATACCAGGTAGCATCCACCAACGAAATTCCTCCAATAACAGAACAGCGACGTGCGTAGGTAATTTTAATTACGTTCTCTCACCCAACATTCAACGATAAAAAAAAGTCAATTAACCGGAATGGGTCGGAATTCCAACAAAAGTGTAATTATCGCGGTTCATAATAAATCCACCGGATATATTATTCAATTCGTATTCGGAAGTTTAATTTCAATTAGCGAGAGTTTACCAATTCAAAGATGATAAAGAACGGTTTGTGCGGCAATTGGTTCGTTTCTCATGTTGTGTTAATTCAAACCGTGTTGGATGCAACAATTAGTATTTTCCAATGTATGGAACTTTTTATCAAAATATTTCAGAAATGTATTACCTTAATTGTCGCTTATTGATGGAGATAATTTTAAAATTACTCACAATATAAAAGGTAAATGGAAAAAAGTAAAAGGAAAGGAACATCCATTTCAGGTTGGATTTTCCTCCAACTATAAAATGTCAGCTTTACAATCCCACTACAAGCAAATTTAGGTTGTCCAGCTAATCAGTCCAGAGCTCATTTTGTTATTTGAATTTCATAGTCTCGGTTGAATTCGCTCCAGGTCGCTACTCGAAGTTTAAATTTCGCTAGAAATGTATTTTAGGTAGCAGAATTCGAATTACTGAGATCATCTCATAAATGCTTTCAGGCGGCACCACGAAGCTAAATGTCACCGGGAGTCTATCTGAGATTGCTGATTACGAATGGCTATGCGAGTTGCTCCTTAATCAGCTAGAAGAGCTCAATTTAATCTTGAGGATTATTGCACAAAAAGGCAAATTTTGTCTTTGAGGAATTTTGAACATGGGATTCCTGAAGTCTATTGCACACTCTGTTCGTCTACTGCAAAGAATTAGTTAACGCATGAGTTAAAATATAAGCTTTAAATTTAACGTTAAAGTAAGTTAAAAATTACTCAAGTTACTTTTTTGGCCACGGCTCCTTGTCTAATAGAAGGGAGACACAAAGAAGGGATACTACAGAAACAGCCAAAATTCGACAAACTTAAACCATTGGAATTATAATTTAATAAACTAATTTATAATTGCAAGTGGATTGATAGCCAGCCGTAAACTAAATGAGTCAAAATTTCCGCCAATTCCACAAATTTCAAACGGCCACATTTTCTAAAATCAGAGATCCATCTTCCTACTCACCGTGGAAGACGTTTTTGATTAAGAATTCGTTACTCCTTTCTACCTCGGCTCCTAGTCTAACGGGAGAGAAACATACAGAAGAGATACAATAGAAACAGCCGAAATGCGACAAATTTTGAACCATTTCTGCTATTGCAAATATAATGAATGAATAATTAGTTCTTGCAAGTGAATTGATAACAAGCCTACGACTAAATTAGTCAAAATTTCCGTAACTTTGACAAATTTCGAACGGCCATTTTTAAAAGAATGGGTTTCAGTGCAGGAGATCCGTTTCCCTACTCACCTCTGAGGACATGATTAAACATTGGTTTGAAGCTTTCATTAAAGTTCTTTCTAGAACAGAGTCATCTTCTAGTCAAACAGGAGGGAAACACGCAGAAGAAATAATACACACAGGAGAGATGCGAAAGAAACAGCTGGGAGGTCGCTCTGCTGAAGTCCGCAGCCCGCAGCCCGCTCAACCGTTTTTCGTTCTTTCTGCGTTTTGTTCTTCAGTTATGTTCCAATATTTAGGTTTTTATTGAAACAGAAGGTGGAGAAACTACTCGGAGAATGAAAGTGAACGAATTCGAGTGCTTACCGAGTTGAAGAAAGGGCTTTCGATGAGCTCTGTCGTAAACCCATGGTAGATATGCACCTAAAAATCCACAACCTATGATAATATTCTTAGTGACATTTATTGAATTTTCTCTTCGTTGAAATTTGATTAGTGTATTCATCGATATAAAGCGCTGAGAATTTTTGACGTGAACTTGAGGTACGTACCTACATGACTTATTCAATATTCACTATCTATATCAACGTTTTTAGTAACTCTTATTATAGCGCTGAACTCAATTTTTTTTATAGTGAAAGTTTAGAGCTATTATGTGGGAATCAGTTTTCTGCCGCGAAGGGCAAATAGAAGATTTTTCAAGACCGTGTTTTCGACAAAATGGAGGTCGATCGTTCGCAAGAAACACGAATGTAAAGTAATTATTTCGTGCGAATCTTTTCTCACAGCTTCTCTCGTTTCTTATGACAAGTTAGGATACCTAAGTACCTATCTAACTTCCCTTACCAATAACGCACTAGTTTTGATTGAATTGATCGAATTCAGAATAAACCGGACGCTCTCATTGAATTTCACCACGCAGATTGTAGTTACCAGGTAGATAATGATACCATTCTAGATAACATTTCTACCTACCTAGTACCTATCTACTAGTACCTTGTATCTACCTGTAGGTAGACGTCTTTGGTTGCCGTGGTTGTCGTTACTTAACTACCTTTTTATTTGTGAATCGATCTCATTGTCGGTTTCCTACTAACTAGTATCCTACCGAGTTGGTATAAATTATTAGTTGACGAACCGTTGTGTAGTAATATGCTTTTCCAATTCTTCAGTGCCAATCTTAATTATATTTCTAAACAGAAAATACTTTTAAGATGACCCAACAATAAAGACATACGTAAAGTCGTGGTAACAAGGCATTACTTTCAAATTTCGATGAAATTCAGAGACATTCCTGAACAATTTTGGTTTTGTGTCTGTCTGTGTGTAAGTAAAGCCGTGTGACGGGCAAAAGTGTACGAATTTATTGTCCAATTTCGATGGAATTTTCAGGGATTGCGATGATTGGGGAGTAGATGGTCCCTTATCAACCCCGGATTGATAGCAGTCTCCACGCATGTGCAAACATCAAACTCTTGTAAGCTCCGTAACTTCTATATTTTCTGCCAGAATCTGATGCAATTTGCAAAGATTGTGACAGTTATGGTGTAGATCGTCACTTACAAAGTTCATCTTGAAAGGATCATTGGTGGCCTCTACACGTGCACCAAGTTGAAACCCTTTGTTAGGAACGAGGCTGCTCCATTGAGCTGTCTCATGTGTTAAATATTATTATCATATGTTCAATTCAAGTAGGTACGTGTAAAAATTATCTAAAATAAAGAGTTCTAAAAGGTTGTAAGAAAAATGAAAGTGTGTCTGATCTTGTATAATTTGTGTGAAGCTAAAACTATAATAAAGTTAAAGCTAGCGATTTAAACATTTGCTGACTTCGCCGTTCCAACTTTCCCCAAAACATATCCAAGTTTTGTTAAAAATCTGGCTCGAAGGACCAAATGTATAAATCGCTAGCCTTAACTTTGTTATAGTTTTAGCTTCACACAAATTATACAAGATCAGACACACTTTGTTTTTCTTACGTTACGTTTTTGTTCGTCCATTTCAATTCTTAACTATAAAGAATAATTGGAACAAACTCACCAGTTTACGAAGTTTCCCTCAATCCGACTCAAAGGACCAAAATTTGGATTTATACATTTAATGTATAAATCGCTAGCTTTAACTTTTTATAGTTTTAGCTTCACACAAATTATACAAGATCAGACACACTTTCTTTTTCTTACAACTTTTTAGAACTCTTTATTTTAGGTATTTTTACAAGTACTCGAATTGAACATATGATAATAATATTTAACACATGAGATAGTTCAATGGAGCAGCCTTATTCCTAACACCCTTAATAATCATAACTTTTAACGTTTTCATTCGATATCAATGGGATTTTCTGGGATTGTATCACTGGTTGGTTCCCTATAAATGTTATTTATAGTCATTATCTGATCACCAAGTTTGGAGAGTAGTAATAGGTACTTGCAGATGGAAGTTTTAATTATCTGCTAAACATTGGATCATGTACACTCGTGTTTCTAGGCTGTTACGAAATAAAAATTATTTGATTGATTATAGTTGAAAGTTTTACAAGTTGGGGCTTTTCCACATTTTTCTACTTGGCTGGATAGAAAATGTGATACTATCCCGGTAAAATCACGGTAGAACTTCACTTTGACGTACGCACAACCTCGACTCGAGCAGTTTTCTAGCGAACGACTTCCAAAGATGACACTACCACAGGAGTAGGGTACTGAGCGGCCTTTAACCCTCAACCACCGGAGTGTAACAGCTATTCACAATATTCTGAGATCTTTTCCCCACTCGGGCAGGTCGTTCCCTTCTCTCTCCTCCACCAAACACTAGGAATGACGATGATGAAACGAGGGAGCGCAACTCGAAGAGTTTCGAGGCGGCAAAACCCACGATGTTTACACTTTGCTGGTTCACATGAAAAGGGCTGCTGACGAAAGGGAAGGATTTCACCCGGAAGATAAATCTGCGAAGTTTTCAGCAAACTTTGAAATTACCAGCTCGTCATTCACTGAAAACCTGCCGCGGTCCAACCTTGCCTCCTCTCATTAACGCTCCTTCGAATATTACAGGAGTATAATAATGACATTTGGTAACTACCTACGTTAAAACGGCATAATATTTTATAATATTAACTAGCAAGCAACAATTTCAGAACGGCTGGAGGCTTGTAACAGGCTTGATGGAGGTTTTACGTAACTGACTTTGAAGGAAGCTGCTGAAAAGAACTTCATTGATTGTTTCCTCCATTTTTTTCGTTCGATACTCTCAGCAGTCCGAAGTTTTGTTCATATCGACCATAAAAACTCTCCACAAGGAAAAGAAGGTAATAATTTTCATGGTCCCAGATTTATTATTCGCCGTTTGATTGATCCAGGATCGATGTCCGACGTGCTCACAACAATCAAATTCAGAGTTCAACAAACCATCTCCCAGTAAAAGAGACTGGGATCAAGAAGAAATCTAGAGACTCCAGGAAGAACTTGTTCTTTGTGTCGAATGGTTCAAACGAACAATACACTGGTACTGAGAAAAGCGACGAAATTCGGAGGGTTAGCGATGAGTAGGGGGGAGAATAACCTTGTTTTCCATCAAACGCCTCATACGTGCTCAAACCCCCGCATTCAACGGCAAGAGCTTCTGAAGAAATCTATCGGATTACTCGCAGGAGCCTTTCCTCCTTCTTCTCCTTCGCCGGTTGAAAAGAACGAACAAGAATAAGGTGAAGGTTTCAAACTCTGAAAAAGAAGAAGTGGGATACCGTAGACGGAGTGGTGGGGGCACTCGCTGTAATTGAGTTGGAGTGAATTGGACGAAAGAACCGACAGGCAACAGGTTTGCTCCACCTTTCAAACAGCTTTTTTTCCCCTTCCACTTTCTCTTTTTTCGTTTTTTGTGAGGAGGGGTAGGGTTTTTTTCCCTCCATTTTAAATCCATCATGCTCACCTCAGAAGATGGTTTATTCCAAACGCACTTTAGCAGAAGTTTGTGTAGACAACGAAGAAAACACTAACTTCTATTAACCTGCTAACCAGCGGATGTACATAATGGGCACCAAAATCCAAAAACTTTCGGTCTTCATGTTTCTTAGTGTACTGACTATGTCTAAAATATTTATTTTTTTGGACTTCAGAACTACCAGTAAAAGGAAAATCCTACAGTTCCAATAGATTTTATAAAGAATCTTTGACTTTTAATTGGATTACGATATTAAAGTCAAAATATTACTAAACTATAGAACCCAAATCTTTGGGTGAGAACGATGAAATTGCTTTTGAGCCCCTCTGGCTCCTTGTTTTAATGAGGAAAAATCATCAACATTAAAAAAAAAAAAATACTGAAATTGACTATTTTTTAAGTTTAAGGTAATGATACAAGTCTTGCGTTTTGTTTTTCTCAACTGGTCAACAGCTCATCTGTTGAGAAATTTTACGCTCTTTCCAGCGGTATCATTTTTTTCCATTTTTAAGAGTAATTTAAGGGAGTTATGACCGTTTGAATGGTTTAAGGTCGAAAACACGAAAAAATCTTGAAAGTAGAAAAAGTCGGATTTTAAGGGGGTTAAGAGAAAATTGCTTGGAAAGAGTTTTGTTGCAAATTAGTTGTAGAAACTACTCCCGAAGTTTAGTGGATAACTTATGGGACACCCTGTATAATCCAGAATTTTCATCTGGAATGTCTTTGAATAACTTAGCGCATATTTGGGGACATTTGAGCGGTATAAAAGGTGTGTGCGTGCAATATCTGCCATCATGAACATTTTGGTTCCGTGAATGTTTGCTTTCGGCTTGGATCGCGTCAACGTGGATCCATTGTTACCGTCTATCTCCAGGGTCTTTATCGAGAAGGCTGGTCTGAGGTGTCCTCGGAGCTGATAAGGGGAGTTAAGGAGATTGACCTCCGACGAGCAGAGGGGGGCTCTTAATGGGATGAAACCTGACCAACTTCGTTATCTGCAACCTACGGATTAATAGTTTCGACAGCTGGTTGAAAGTTTCTTATCGCGACAGGAATGGACCGCCACCAACTCACCTGGAGGGCACAACAAATCATGGGCTCATCCAAATATTGAGACATCGCACTATCTGCTTCATTTCCAAAAATGTTTAAAAAAGTAGTGCCTGATGAAATGAGGGGAAGAGAACCGTGGTGGTAAAAAAGTTATGTGAGAGGAAATTAGAGATACACAATGTGGAGTTGAAGAAATTATTGTGAGAAGAAAGCGATGAGAATAAAATTAGTGTGAGTTGGAAGACGTGGAAAAGAAAGTACTGCGACGGAAAGTTAAGTCCGCCAAGTTGGGGGGATCTGGTGGACAAAGTTCGCTCAAATCTGGGAACTCAGTTTTTGCTCAACAGTTTTTGCCAAAAAAATAAATAAAAAAAAAAAAAAAAAAAAAACACATGGGTGGGTCTCCATGGGTCCATGGAGAAATGTTCAATATTTTGAGGTCTTGTTGAAAAATGCTACCTATGTTGAATTAATTACTAGCATATAAGGAATATTCAGAATCAGCGTGAAATTTCCTATAAGAACATCCTCCTTAAAAATTAAAACCAATGAATTATCATAGTAAAGTGGTAAATAGAAATTGATTGAAATATTTCATGGAAAATTCGGTCATTCTGTCATGCTGCACGAATGCGATTTTTGGTTTATTATTTTCAACTAGCTGAAAAGCCTGCTAAAAGCAGGCAAAGGTGGATATATGAAAAAAAATTTATGTCACGGACGGAATCGAACCCGGGTTCCCAACGTTCGGGCGACTAACACGTACGGTTGGGTTTTTATGTATTAGATTATGTATATAGATAATGAACCATTGGAATCGAGCAAGAAGAAAAGTTAACCCCCTTCAAGTGTGAAGCGATTATTTCTCCCAAATAAACTTTCTTGTGAAGTACGTAGGTAGTACCTATGGTTGGTACTACCAGTCTTGCAATATCCTGGGTGTCCAAGTCGTCAATAGCAGCTTGGACATGGAGCAGACTTGGCGGGCTAAGATAAGAAATGCCACAAATGAATTACGGCAAGGTAGGAGCTGAAAGGAAACCCAAAAACATCAGGGTGATGGCTGCAACATTGTCGTGGCGCGGAATGTGGTGCGGGAAAAATCCCACGGAGTTGTGCGAGTTTGGCTCTCGGAAGGTGTACTCCGTGGTATCATCACCCGTGTCCTGCTAGGCTCATACCTCAGTTGAATACCTTCATCCCTCCTCTCAACCGCACCTTCCTCATCTTTCCTCATCACGTCAGGTGAGTCCTGGGCTTCCTCCCAATTAATATTTGATTTGTTTATTTATTTTTATTTATGGCATGCCCCTTCCGTCACATCAAGACCATTCGTCTTTAAGAGGAGATATTTGGAAAAAAGTGACTATGGCAAAGCAGTGTTCTTTGCAGACTAGTGATCTATACAGAAAAATTATGAATCTTTGTGAATTAATTTGCAGCGTTTTTGTATTATACTGCTAGATTGTATCAACAACTGTGATTCTGGACTTGACTGAAGGCTAGTCCCATCCCAGAATGTCCCATTCAAGATCTTTGCTGTGAAGTGTAGACAAATCTTATTTGTAGATGTCTCTTACGGTATTCACTTCGACAGAGCTTCACAGAACAGCTTTACAGTATTTGAGTAAATGCTGTCGCGAGTTCGCCGCACTAAAAGCGGGAGGGTGGTAAAGTAAACGCGATAGACACTCGACAATCATTGGAGGCCTACTCTGCATTATACATTCCACCCACTTGGAGAGGCGACATTCCACTCGCTTGTCATGGAGTCCAATTAGAGTCGAGGAGAAGAGGGATGGGGTAGATGGAAGCATTTGCCTAAGTGATCCTGACGAACTGGATCGGAGTATCGCTCGACAAAAGCGAAACAATGTCGTCGGTGGAAGCAGAGACAATATTAGGAAGTTGCGGCGTGTCGGAACCCGATATTAGACACTCCATCACGCAGTATGACACACTATAACTTACTGAACCTCGGTTGCAATATTATAGTTCACGTCAATGGCAGTGAAGTATTAACCTACGACTAAAGTTTGACAAGGTTTCAACCAAAGAGCTTGAAGGAAAACTAATAGGTAGTCTGGTTGATCTCATATGATTATCAAATTTCAATACTGTTTTGAATTGGTAAAAAAAAACTGCAAATCATTACACAATGGTTTATTATTTTTCTGGATAGATCACTCACCGGGAATTACCATGTCTTTAGTAGTGGTTGACTTCATTAGGAAATTTGAATACTGGTTCCTAAGGACGCAAAACTGAGTACATCTCAAAGAAACGAACAATCGCATTTGGTCAGCTGAAATTTGAACGGAGATTAGTCCTCTTTTGCGATTCACAATCGTGTATCTGATTTATCATAAGTACTACCCTAAAGTTCTTGTAGGGAGCAAAGGGTTGGTCCTACAGAGCTCTGGGTTGTCTCATTCTATTCTAAAAACTCAATAATATTTTAAATTGATGGAAAAACAATGCCTTCATATCGCAGTTTTTGAGCTAGGTCGTTTTGACAATGTCAGCCCTAATTTTTCAACCCTTAGACTGTCATCACCTTCAGGGTACAACCTGCCTTCAGGGTACAACTAAACCCCAAATTGAGCCCATGCACCAAATTTCATCAAAATCGGTTCATGATAACTAAGGAAAGTGGCCAGGGGCGTCGGGTGAAAATATTCGTCAGGCAAACAGCTAGGCTGCAAATTATTACACAAAGGTTCTTTTTTTTCTGTATATATCAAGTGCCAGCAAAGAACTCAGCTTTGCCATTGTCACCACCAACCAACCATGTTTTATCTTCACAATCAAGTTTATTTGGAAGATCTACTCGCTTCACACTCCATTCGAAGAACTAAAGAATTCCTTCGTTTAGAAATTTTATTACTGGTTGCTAAGGAAGCAAAACCGAGTACAACCCAAAGAAACGATCGGTGAATTCATTTTGGTTAGCTAAAATTTGAAAGATAATCAGGTCTCTTTTGCGATTCATAATCGTTTTTCGGATTTATAGTAAGTTCAACCCTGAAGTTCTCGTAGGGAACGAACAATTTGTCCTCAAAAGCTCTGGGTGGTCTCGTTCGATTCTAAAAATTCAATGGTAGGTACCTATCTTCAATTTGTGAAAAAACAATACCTTCATATCGAGAGTTTTCGAGATAGGAGGGCGCCTTTGGAAGTTACATCCCTTCCATTTCACTGCTTAGAACTAACTGACATCAACCAAAAGCTTCGGAGCACAACTAGACCCCAAATGGAATCCCATAAACCAAATTTCATCAAAATCAGTCCATAATAATTAAGAAAAGTTCCGCGGACGGACGGATTTTTTTATATTCGATTTTCAAAATCTACACGTACCTACCTCAAACGTAAACCATCGGATTTTGAGGGTGCTCAAACTTTTTTTCTTGAAAATAATAAACCAAAAAAGAGACTCTGAATTTAGACTTAATAAGACGTGAAACCTTCATTCTACAATGTTATGCAGTTATTTCCAAGTGTCTAGCAACTAGAAAAAAACTTAGGTACAGAGAAATACAATAAAATCGGGAACGAGACACTAGTCAACGTCAAACAGCTGCTACTTGCGGCGGCGAAAGAACGAACTGCTTTCCTTCCTTGAGATAATGTGATTGGATGGATGTGTTATGTCTTGCCATGCGTGGGTTAATTAGTATCCATGCTTCTCTGCTTTCAAGGTCACGAAACAGTTTTCCGACTGTTTGCAACAGCTGATAGTGTGGTAGTGGGGGTATAGTAATACTTGACCCCGCACTGACCCCCCGCCGCCCCGCCGATCGTCGCCTCTCACTCTAAACGGTCCCGAAAAATTCATTTTTTCGAACTGCTTGCCTTGCATCACAGAGTACTGGAGACAAGCCTTGCCTCGCGCGCGCTAGTTCGCATATCATCCACAATCCGTCGTAGTTACCGACATTTTCAACACTCTGGTGTGTTGCGGGCTAGTATCCAAGACAAAATACTTACTTTCTTATTCCATTCTCCTATGTGATCTAACTTCCTTGATAATAACGAAATAGTCCCTAAACATTATAAAAGTTTTCCAAAATCAGCTAAATATTAAGTACTTGCAAAAATGGAAATATAGGAGAATCTCAACAAAAATGAATATTTTTATTTGCATATTAAATATGCTTACTACAAATTTTGTAGTAAGGCAAACAGTGTTTGCTATGTTTGCCTGGAGGAGGCGCCACTGAAAGTGGCGCATATTGCGGAGGGCAAATATTTTGTTCGATTTTCGGATTCTACGTACCTTGAAACGTAAAAAAAAACATTTTGAGAGAGGTTAATTTTTTTCTTGGTCAATTCCAAAGTTTCAATATTCAACATAATAATCCAAACAATTCCTTCATCTCAACAGTTTTTGTGCTAGAAGGTTTCAACGTCTAAATTTCACCCCACATAAGCGACTGACATAACCAAAACCTTCGCGTACAACTAGACCTTATGATAACTTAATTAAAATAAATTTAATTTAATTTAATCAAAATCGGTCCATAATAACCAAGAAAAATTGACGCACAAACTTTTTAAAATTCAATTTTGGACTCTGCATATCTTGAAACGTAAGACACCAAATGTTGAGGAAGGGGTTAAAAAATCCTTCCTTGCTCGATTCCTAAGGTTTATCAGGTATTGTGCAACGAAATAATCTGATCAAAAAATGTATTTTGTAAATTTCCATCCGCTTATTGCGATTCTGAGCTTTTGAACAAATTTGGTACCGAATGTCTGTTGACCGAAATCATAGTCAAATGTTTATGACATCTTCAGGGTGCGTTCGAGTTAACAATGATAAAATTTAGATTACAATTGAAGCTATGGCAGCGTAAGATTTTACATGTTTCATGTATTTAGTATGGCCAGTGATTTGATTTTTTGCGTGACCTCTATTTTTGACCAACTTCAACGCGCCGAAGGCGCGCGAAAGAGGAGGTACTCAATTCGGGTTGTCGTGGGACGACGATTTTTTTTTTTTTTTTTTTGTATGTCTGAACACTTTGCATTTCTTTATTATGGTACCAATCTGTCTGGTTCTTTTTGAAATTTGTTCTACCAGTATCCGTGGTGGTCCCATATCAAACAGATTTCATTTCGCTTTGTTGGAAGTATCGAAAATTTGTGAAAGAAGTTGAAAAACGTGGTTCCCGTTTTCGGGAATATTGGTCCGCATTCACTCTTCTTGCCCTTTGACTTCCGACTGAGCCGATGACGGACTATTTGTGTACAGTCAAATTGAAGGTCTGATTGTAAGCTTCAAAATGGTATGCTATATGAGGGGGGTTCCGATAACTAAAAGGTGCTGAGGGGGATGAGAAAGGGCGAAATTATAGTGGGCTATTCGCTCAGAACCTGCATGAGCCGTATCAAACGTGTTTATCAATGCTCGAATATGTGGGTTTTCCTACCATATACGTATGAGGGATAATTATAGTACTGTTAGTTAGGTATTCTACCAAGTGGGTATAGCACATAGCTCCCTCGTCATCCTTAACATGGTTGGGTAGGTAATGGTGAAGAAGATCGTCGTAACTGCATAGTGCCTTACCAAATATGAGAGATTATAGGACAACTAGGTGATGAAAGGGTATTCTACCAAGCGGGTGTAGCACATAGCTTCCTCGTCATTCATAAATAGTTGGGTAGGTAATGGTACAGGTGATCGTCAGAACTGAATTGTGCCGTACCAAATATGAGTCATCGTACTCATTAAATTCATTTCGATTAGATTAGTTGGAGCGATGATCAAAAATCATGAGCATCTTGTTTTCAATCTCTTGAACACAACTCATTCGTTCAAACACAATATCGTTGTCAAAGCAACAACCACAACATTCGAGAAACTGATGGAAACGTAAATTTCTCCAATAGATCATGGATATGTCCATTGTTGAAGGTGTAATTTGAAAATTAAGATGATGAAATAAAATACACACAAGATATTTTATGAATAATTTATTAGCTTGAAGAAGGTTGATACACCTTAGTTAGAAAGAATTGTCAAAATCATGGAATATTAGCACTAGCGTTAGTAATGCTCCATAATGGTATGCACCTACCTATTTATTTTTTCTATGAATATACAGAATTGTTTTGGTTTATTATTTTCAATAATAAGCCTTTGGAATCGAGCAAGAAAAAACAATTTTAACCCCCCCTCAAAATTTGATGTTTTACGTTTCAAGGTACGTAGAATACGAAAATCGAATAAAAAAAATTTCCGTCCGTACGCTGTACGCCGTACGCGGCACTTTTCTTAGCAACACTGGACCGATTTGGTTCAAATTTGGTATATGGGCTCCATTTGGGGTCTAGTTGTGCCACGAAGCTTTTGGTTGATGTAGGTCACTTCTAAGGGGTGAAAATTAAGGGTTGAAATTTTCAAGAGCGCCCTAGCTCGAAAACTCTCGAAATAAAGGTATCGTTTTTTCACCAATTTTAAATAGTATTGAATTTTTAAAATTTTTCGAGACCACCAGGAGCTCTGTAGGACAAACCGTTCGGTCCCTACGAGTACTTGAAGGTTTTCCTTCGATAAAACAGAATCATGAGTGTGAATTGCAAAAGAGGTCTAATCTCCATTCAAATTTTGTCGGACTAAAATGCGATCGCTGTTCATTTCTTTGATTTGTATACAGTTTTGCCTTCTGCGTAACCAGTAATCAAATTTCCATATGAAGCTTTCTATTTTTCCAATCGAGTGTGAAGCGTTTAGTTCTTTCTAATAAACTTGATTGTGAAGGTGTGAAGCAGTATGGTGTGGTAGGTAGTACCTAGCTGGTAGTTAAAAAACGTCTGCCAAGTTGGGTGGGCAGTATAGCTTCCTCACTCATTGTAACATGGACGTATAGAATCAGTTGGCGAAAAACAGGAGAGGAAATGGCCTTGGAGCTCACTCAGCTGATCAGTGACCACTCAGGTACCTTCAGCATTCTCCATTGACCCTGCCTCTCAAATTTCAGCTTCCTGCGTTCAACAGGAGAGAAAATGGCCTTGGAGCTCACTCAGCTGATCCGAAGGTGCTGAAATTTATAGGGGACCGTCTAGGACCTAACCCGCACAATCCCTGAAAATTTCATCAAAATCGGACCACAGGTTAGTATAGTTTTGCCCGGGACAAGGATTGACCAGAGACAGACAGACAGACCGACAGACCGACAGACAGACAGACAGACAGACACGGAACCAAAATTGTTCGGGAAGCTCTAAAACGCAAAAAGCAAGTGGAAATTTTGATTTTGGAGGACATTTTTTTTTTTCACTTCTTTCACGAATACAAAGCTTCCCTACCTTCGGTAGTGAGGAAGCAAAAAAGTTGGTAGGCAAAAAAAATGTTGGTGGGTAAAAAACGCTGCAAATCATTGCTCAAAGGCTTCTTCACTCTTCAGATCACTGATCAGCTGAGTGAGCTCCGAAGCCATTTTCAATCCTATTGAATGGAAGTGCTCTTCCAGGCGTCTCCAGCATTCGAGAAGATCTTCTTCACTCTTCAGATCACTGATCAGCTGAGTGAGCTCCAAAACCATTTTTACTCCTATTGAATGGAAGTGCTCTTCCAGGCGTCTCCAGCATTCGAGGAGATCTTCTTCACTCTTCAGATCACTGATCAGCTGAGTGAGCTCCGAAGTCATTTTCAATCCTATTGAACGCAGGAAGCTGAAATTTGAGAGGGAAGGTCAAGGGAGAATAAAGATGGTGGTAGGTGCTATTGATGGAGAACCAGTGATCTATACAGAAGGGTGATCTATACAGAAAATAATAAACCTTTGAGCAATGATTTGCAGCGTTTTTCTAAGAATAAAAAAAAACTCTCCAATTGCACGTAATATTATATCGCAGTATTCTAGAGAACTTTGTTTTCAAAGGTACCGATATAGCTATGATTTTGCTTACTGATATCGCCTTGCATTTTTTGTGCCAAAAAAAAAAATGTCGCGAAAAATTCCTTGACTCCCAGCCACAAGACATATCTATGTCAAAACGAGAATCATACGGCACAATACATGCAGTATAATACAGCATGCTGACAAGCTGCAACATGCTGGTTTTGAAGCATCGCATCAACTAAATGAATTCACCAAAAAAATTTTCGAACATTATGAAAGTAAAGTTTGATTAAGTCAAGTTTGAAGTGGAACCTGTCTCAAGTGGAAATTTTGATACTTGAGTCTCCATAGTTCATCTCATGTCCTGTTTATCTCCGGTTTATGTCCGGTTTTATCTCGCTTCAGATCCACCAAAATTTCTGCGAAGAAGTAGTGTTTGAAAGGACAAGATTCTCTCGAACATGCGCCGAACATTGTTCGCAGTGGACCAACCTTTATGCTCGTCCGAAAGAAACCTTCGCGGAGATACTCAGCTGGACTCAGCTTGTACAACTTAGCAACGGTTTACTGCTGTTTCGACCTCCACATCAGCCATTCGTGAAAACGCTAGGAAGATCGGACCCGGGTGGAACGTAGTGCGCACTTGTCCTGTTTGCCAGGCACTCGAAAAGCCTGCCGAGTGGCTCTTCACGCCAGAAGGTAAGACCTAAATAACGGGCGAGACCGTCCCATCTCTAGAAAACCTCTTATAAATTCCATCTAAGAGTGCTGAAGGGGTGAGCATTTATTACAGGAAAAATCAGCATTGTAAATATGAAGTCGTACGTTCTCGCTTTTGGAATTGAAAAAAATTCACCAGGGTTAGTCGGAAGTTCCAAAGTATTAAACCCGTTTTTTAGACGAGGGACATTTTTTCCATCAATAAATATTGAGAAACTTGCTTGAGTAAGATTTACGTATTTTAACCTCAAAGTCTGGTTCAATACTTTTGATCCTCAACCCACGCCAGTAGTAGGGAGTGCGGTATAGCCGTGGTCGCTCGCCGCTGTGGCGTGTTTTCGTACGTCCAGGGCTCACCGTCCCCTCGTCACAACCCATCAGCGAAATCATCAGAGCAAATTCCGATATTCCCTTTAGAAGACAGCTGATGTCGTGCGCGACATCAAGAATGGCAGTCAGACAAAAATCCAACCTGAATGGTTGTTTACTTTACTTTACCTACCACTTTCCATGCCAGTTTTCGGCTTGAAATCTGGTTAAACAAAAATTCAGATATTTTGTTCTTGAAATCAAAATTACTTGTTACTACTTATTTGTTACACTACTTTTCCCAATCGTGAAAACTCTAAAAAAAAACTATCAACATAGGAGGAATATCGAGAAAATAAGGTTATAACTTTCCTGGGGGGTGCAGTGCGATTTAAACCTCGGAGGATCAACTCGTTTAATCCGCGTTGGTGAAACCGTCCCTAGTACGACAAACTGTTCTGAAAAAAAAAAAAACAAAAAAAAACAGCAAAAGCATAAAAATCTAGGCTATCGTTTAAAAATTACTATGAATTGATTTTAGTCATTGAAAGTTTGGTTATAAACTCATGCTACGTGAATGAAACGTTTTGGATACTAGTCATACAATTTGGAAGAATGAAACATGTACTTGAGCCATTCTCCAGTTTTTCGCGCTTTAGATTGTAGCTTTCTACCTTTTCTAGATATAGGAACATTAACACCCATTATTGTATAAACGAATCAGAACACAACATATATCACGGTATTGGAGTTTCAAACATTTTTACTGGAGGGTTTCACGGCGCTCTGGGTATATCTCTTCATCAAGACCGCGCGGTCTTGAGGGTTTAACATACTCACCAGTGGTGTTCCGCTGTCCCATTCCAGATAAAGCATCAAGTCAATTAGGCAATCAATTAGGTTGAATCATTCTCTATTACTTACTAAACTTTATTGGTCTGGCATGGGTGAATAAAAATTTAGAATACTGGAACCTGTGAGGAGCAGAAGCATTCTGATCTAAGGGAATTGACCAGTTTCTAGATCTTTTCATCAGGGCAAAGATCAACATTATCAAGAAAATTTTTGAGTAGTCTTTTCATTCTGACAGGATGAGACTAAAATCAAGACAATCAAGAGTAAAAGCGCTCAAATTATTTCACAGAGGTTTATTGTTTATCTGTATAGCTCACTCGGCTGCAAAAAACACAGCTTCGCCATTACCATCTTACGTGACTGGTTACAATTGGTGTCAGAAGTTTACCATGGTTTCACACCAGTCTGTTACTGATTGAGTGTGAAAACTACGCCGAAGCCATTCTGTGCAGGACGAGAAAGAAAATGAGTATTTATAATGAAGATATAGAGTTCGTAGATGCTGACTGTTTAGGCGAGGGGATGAGTTATTAGGCTTTTCCTCATCATACAATTTTTACTCATACTCAAACGTTTTCGCCGTTAGGCATCATCAGGAGCATTGAGTATAATAAGGGGTTGGCTCCCACTTCATACGTTCAACGTATGAACTACCTACAAGCACGAGGGGATTTTTCGCCGTTTTTTGATATTTACGTGAAAATTAACCATTCTAACTATTTGTCTAGTAAATTCGGTAAATATATATGCAACTTGACGAAGTACCGATGGCTGGATGCCTTTGTGCATTGCATTATTTTCGTCCAAAGAACTAAACGTAAAACCTACGTTTTTTCAATGAATCAGCAAAAGGATAAGACCCAAAAATTCGCAAATAACCCGTATATAACGGAGAACCAAAGAAATATTAAGAATAGTATCAGAAACACGAAAACCAAGCAAGCTGCACCATCCAATGTCCCTACCAAGGTACCACGACACGTCCTGCAGTCCAGGCTTTTGACAATGGTTAGAGGAGGAAGTGGGAGCCAACCCCTTATTATACTCAATGCTCCTGATGCCTAACGGCGAAAACGTTTGAGTATGAGTAAAAATTGTATGATGAGGAAACGCCTAATAACTCATCCCCTCGCCTAAACAGTCAGGAAAAACCTTGCGAATGGCAACGACAACGAATGAGTTCGTAGATGCTGGAAATGCACAACCCGAACCACTTCAACAAGTAAATAATCGGGCGTGACAATTTTTCGAAAAGACCAGGGAGTTTCAGTTGATTATACAAAGTGAGCAAGATTCAAAGATCAAAACCCCAAGATTGAAGTTTTTTTCAACACCTCGTGTGATGGTTCCACTCCCTGGGATAAATGTTGGGCTCAATTTCGAGCCATCATGGCAGCAAATGTTTTGGGGCCACAGAATTTGTTCGCCTCATAGCAGCATTACAAGGAGAGGCAGAGCCAAACTATTTTCATGACATGAGAAAAATTGAGTTATAAGATCTTGAGAGTAGGTAAATTTACGTTTGCAAAATGTGTGCGTGTGGGACTTCTTGAGGTTAACCTTCTTCATCAACCCTGAAAATTTCTTTGAAATTGGACAATGATTTCGTGTCATTATGCTGGGTTGGAGTGGAAACCCGTATGTTGCTTGGAACCTTATACAACTTGCTATTCAACTATGAATGGAAAGTGCCTACCTAAGTCTGTGTACTTTTTTTTGATAATGATCTAGCACCAAATAGAATTTTGAAAAAATCGAGGTGTTTGTTTGATACGAGATGCTACTCAAGTGTTATAATATTTTGTTGGGGATATACCGCCAACTCGAAATACAATTTTCTAGCCTTACGAAGCTCAGTTCCGTCATCTTATTAACTCATCAAAACAGCTCTTTCTCCTCTTTCATCATTCCCGGCTCTTCACAAAGTCAACGTCGGCTCGAGGGTCAAAAAGACCTTTGTCCCCCGTCAACTGGTTTATCACCTCCCTTCATTAAAATTAGTTGACATGTGTACCCACCAACTACCGACCCTCGTTGTGCTGATTAGGAACGCTTTGATGTGTCGCACGGGGTGCTCACAGTACGTGTCAACCACGTGTCCTGGCTAAATGTACGTTTTCCGGGTTGTTTGGGTAGTGAAGTTTCCCCACTAATTTTAACATGCACACTTCAATATATCATATTATATAATAAATTATTATGTACCAGTCTAATTCAAATTTTCTAAGGCGGAACCGAACCCATTCCAGATTATAGGTACCTAAAAGTGCAAGTACCTCAGCCATTGATAATAGTGAACTTTATTAGCATTCAATTTATTAACAATAACTCGTATAAAACGTGAGCTTAATCGCCGTTTCATTCTATAGCCTGTTTTCAACCTTTGACCGATTTCGAAGCAGTGT
The DNA here is from genome assembly GCA_009739505.2 of Apolygus lucorum. Lineage (NCBI taxonomy): Eukaryota > Metazoa > Arthropoda > Insecta > Hemiptera > Miridae > Apolygus > Apolygus lucorum. The sequence continues at coordinate 51,590,471 of CM019168.2, forward strand.
GCGACAATACTAAATTTTTAAATAGATTGGATACTGTTACACTTATTTTTACGCAGATTATACTTTTATTGACAAAAAACCTTCATGTGGCTTCTTAACCTTACCTTATTAACAGTTACACGATATAAAATTTTGCTTCCGAGTCTATCAAGGTAGCGGAAGATTTGTTTTTACTCTTCAAGGTTGAAAAAAAAAATTTCTTCAAAATCAAAATTTCCACTCGCGTTTTGCGTTTCAGATCTTCCTGAAAATTTTTGGTTCCGTGTCTGTCTGTATGCCAAGAAATCCTTGCCACAGCCATAACTTCTACTTTTCTCGTCCGATTTCGATGAAATTTTCAGGGATTGTGCGGGTTGGCTTGTAAATGGTCCCTTATGCAAATCATGGCCCCCAAATTTATTGAATTTTGTGCGCATGAGCAAACGTGAAATCTCTGTAACAACCGTAATTTCTTCATTTTCCAACAATATTGAGAGATTGTGCGGCTTGACGTGTAGATTGTGGTGATTCTTTGAGATTATCCACTATGTATATGATCATCTATACAATCGGGTTATGGGATCGAGGAAGCTATGTGCTATACCCACTTGGCAGACGATTTTTAATTAAAAATGTTAGTACTTGACACTCTTAGAGAATCCAAAAACATGATATATGCCGCAAATAGCATCAGAATAGGACTAAAATTCGGTGAGATCAACGCAAAATATGATCGTTGACTTTAATGCTCTTGTCAGCACATATTACCTTCTGAACAGTTTCCATCAAATGGTACTTAGCTTACACTATGTACTCAAGTACGTGGAACTCAAGTCACCTTGCAACAGGTGGTTTTCGCAGTTCTCAATTTCATATCTACGAGTCTCAACTTCTGCGTTTGAACCAATGTCTGCTATTGGATGAGGAATACACATTTTCAGAGCCTAATCCCGGATTTTTCAAGTTCTCTGCTGTTGTTATAGCGGCTGGCACCCAACGTACGTTCTGGGCAAGATAAAGGCACGTGAAAGACTTCTCATGTAGACATAAATCTTTGTAAGTAGGTTTCATAGTAGTGACTAATGAATTTCAATGCATTCAGCATAGGAAATTTTGAGATCACAGCAAAATATCATGGAAAATTTATATGAATCGGAAAAAATTCTCAAAAAATTCTCACATATAATCCTGAAGTTTTGTTTCATATTGTTATGATTCTCATCACTATTTTTTAATAACTCATGTACATTTCATTTCAATAAAGCACGGGTATCAGGAACCAGCTAGCACACGAGAATCGGGCAACGCCCTCCTAGGTCTCTCCTAGGAGAGGTAAGGAATACCTCTCTCCCTCCCTACTACTGTAGGGATCCCTCCCTACTACTTGTAGATAGATTGAGGTGGGGTACGCTTATAAACCCTCGGTCATCAGCCAGGGGCTGTTCACTCTATCCTCCCTCTCGGTGCTAACTGGTTGTTGTCTCGAACTAAACTCAAATAAGTCTCTTCCTTTTCACTTCTTCCCTGGACCAGTACGTCAGATCCGTCTCGACGAAAAACCCACTCAATAAGTCGAAAACAAGTACGGCAGATCCGCCTCGCTGAAAAGGTTAACAAAATTTTGCTCTCTGTCGATTCCGTCTCGACGAAAAGGCACCATTTTAAAATCATCATAAATTCACAAATTGGCTCTACTAAATTTCAAAAACTAGGTAAATTCAAAAGATCGTTTACTAGCCTAAAACGCTGCAAATTATTACACAATGGTTTATTATTTTTCTATAGATCACTCGTCTGCAAAGCCACCAACCATCCAACATGAAGAAAAACATCGATCGTATTTCGGTCATCTATAATTTGAACGGAGATTAGGCCTCTTTTGCGATTCACACTCGTGTTTCTGATTTATCGCACGTCCAAACCTTAAATTCTCGTAGAGAGCGAACGGTTTGTCCTACAGAGCTCCGGGTGGTCTCAAAAAATTTTACAAATTCTATAGAATCTTAAATTGAAGGAAAAACAATACCTTTGTATCGACATTTTTTGAGTTAGGGCGTTTTCAAAATTTCATAATTCATTTTGGAACCCTTAGACGTAACCTACATCAACCAAAATCTTCGGGGCACAACGAGACCCCGAATGGAGCCTACATACCAAATTTCATCAAAATCAGTCAATGCTAAGTGGCAAAAGTACCGAGTACGGCGTACGGCGGACGGACGGCCAAATTTTTATTCGATTTTTGGATTCTACGTAGTACCTTGAAACGTAAACCATAAAATTTTGAGGGGGTGTTAAAAAAATTTTTTCTTGGTCGATTCCATAGGTTCATTATTGAAAATAATAAACCAAAACTCGTAACACATACCAAAGAGTTTTAGTACCTATTAGTGCTCGAAATTTTTATTAGTTAGAGCTCATGATATTTTTTGTGTTTTCACTGCCCACCCAACTTGGTAATCTCAAGCCTAATAATATCTAAATGGTCTTTTGTCATACCTTGCAGTCTTCTTGGTTATGGTGTGGGTCGACAAGTCACCTGGCCAGATTATTTTGACATCATGTTGACAAGTTACCCTGACAACGACAACTGATTCCAATTTCCTCAATTTCAAATTCCTCTCTCTTTCTTATGTCAATGCGATTTAATATGTGCCTTGCTTTCTTTGTATTAACTATTTTCTTGTAAATACAAGTTCTGTTCTAAATTGTTCCAACTACTAAGTCCGAGATATAATGGAATCTTCATACAACAAAGTTGGAGTTATGAATGAGGTAGGTTCGTGATCTCCTAAGCAAACAACTGGATTGCCGAACCGAATGAAAGGCAGAGATCAACGACCGGGAGTTCAAGGCTGGATCGCGGCTCTGAGGGAGATTTTCCGCCAGTAGAGACCGCTCGTCTCGCACGAAAGCCTGTTTTTAGGGTACGAATTGATTAATGATCTCCCTTATTTACTTCCCATCCTCATATATTTTCATATCCCATCCTCCCCTCGATGTCAGTCGGACGTGATTTATTTTCAATCCGGCTCCACCTTATTATTTATACATCCCCTATGAATACCCTGAATAGCCTTTCGGAATATTCCACCCGACACTCAATTTCTTTTGAAGGAATATCCGCTCGTATCGAAATTGAGTCATACTAAGAATTATTAATGGGATCAATGAGAAATCTATTTCTATTCCTCAATAAATATTAAAATTGACTCGAACGAATTGAAAATAGATATAACTTTCTCAATTACTCGACATGGATTTCTAGTATGATTTAATTTCTAAATTGGATCGGTGGAAGCTTTTATCAAAACTTCGTCAAACTGAGAATGGGAGGTGATGGGCCAAATGAAAAACCTATTTCTATTACTCAATAACTTTTAAATAAAAATATAGAAAAATTTAGCGAATTTTGGTTCATCATTTTCAAGAATCGACCAAGAAATTTTTTTTAACAGCCCCTCAAAATTTGATGGTTTACGTTTCTAGGTACGTAGAATCCAAAAAACGAATAAAAATTTGGCCGTCCGTCCGCCGTCCGCGGCACTTTCCCCACTTTGACCGATTTTGATGAAATTTGGTATGTAGGCTCTATTTGGGGTCTAGTTGTGCCCCGAAGATTTTGGTTGATGTAGGTCACTTGTAAGAGTTCCAAAACCAATTTTGAAATTTTGAAAATGCCCTAACTCAAAAAATTTTGATACAAAGGTATTGTTTTTCCTTCAATTTAAGATTTTATAGAATTTTTAGAGACCACCCGGAGCTCTGTAGGACAAACCGTTTGCTCACTATAAGAATTTGAAGTTTGGACGTACGATAAATCAGAAACACGAGTGTGAATCGCAAAAGAGGCCTCTTCTCCGTTCAAATTAAAGCTGACCGAAATGCGATCGATGTTTTTCTTCATGTTGGATGGTTGGTGGCTTCGCAGACGAGTGATCTATATAGAAAAATAAAAAAAAAATAAACCATTGTGTAATAATTTGCAGCGTTTTGAAGAAAATGAAGCTCATGGAACAATAGCCAAAATTCCTGTTTTTAGGCAAAAAATGTTCTATTTGTAGTAAAAATTTGAGACTCCTCTGCTGAAGAAAGAATGAAACTTTCTTTTTTGAAATCCGACTGAATTTCTTCTTCCTGAAGTATACTAATTTCCATAACAAAATTCAATTCCAAGTTTGTACCAAAATGTTGATAACAAATGAAAACTTGGCGCAGCTCGCCTCACTTGGGCCAAAATTTCAAAACGTGAATATGCTTTAGCCCAGAACCTCAAGTATCGATCAGTCATCGTTCCAGGAAGATAATTATCGATCAATCATAATTTTTGCATTATTCAATTTTCTAGTCTTATGAGTGTGTATTATACCAGGTCGTTAACGGACATCACACCCTGGCAATGGATGTTTATCGGTGTCGCGCTACTTTCGTTCCAATTTTATTATAACGTACTTCGGGCAGTTAGATTCCGGCTAAAGCATATTCATGCTAAAAAAAGTTCGTTTGCCATGAATTTTGGACAACTGTAAGGCGTCAAAATGTCAAAAAAATGGTGTCAAACTCGGTCCTTTGGGCCTCGCTGGGGGCAAGCCCCCTGGACCCCGGATGGTTACTGCATAATGCCTTCGGCTAAAATTCAAGAAACATGGAACATACTTTAGCCGTTCCTTTAGCCATGCCTTTAGCGGTCGAAGCTTCTCGAACGTTCTTGGTGTGATACAAGTTTGCAAATGAGCTTCCTTACTCACTCTTTCGTGGAACTAGTTGATCGTAGATGACTTTGTAAAGCAGTCTCAATCACAATATTCTTATTATTAAGAAATCGAAAACATCTAAAGCGTCGAAGAAGACATCACAACTGAAAGCCCGCGTTCATAACAAAATCGCGCCTAGGTTTCGAAATCCTTTGATTACATTCGAAAAAAACGCTGCAAATCATTGCTCAAAGGTTCATTATTTTCTGTATAGATCACTCTTCTGTATAGATCACTGGTTCTCCATCAATAGCACCTACCACCATCTGTATTCTCCCTTGACCTTCCCTCTATTTTTCGAATTGTATGTACCTTGAAACGCGAAACATAAAATTTTTGGTTTGCTTTGAGCAATGGCTTCGGAGCTCACTCAGCTGATCAGTGATCTGAGGAGTGAAGAAGATCTCCTCGAATGCTGGAGACGCCTGGAAGAGCACTTCCATTCAATAGGATTGAAAATGGCTTTGGAGCTCACTCAGCTGATCAGTGATCTGAGGAGTGAAGAAGATCTCCTCGAATGCTGGAGACGCCTGGAAGAGCACTTCCATTCAATAGGATTGAAAATGGCTTTGGAGCTCACTCAGCTGATCAGTGATCTGAGGAGTGAAGAAGATCTCCTCGAATGCTGGAGACGCCTGGAAGAGCACTTCCATTCAATAGGATTGAAAATGGCTTCGGAGCTCACTCAGCTGATCAGTGATCTGAAGAGTGAAGAAGCCTTTGAGCAATGATTTGCAGCTTTTTTACCCACCAACATTTTTTTCACCTACCAACTTTTTTTTACCTACCAGCTAGGTACTACCTACCACACCATACTGTCTTCACACCTTCACAATCAAGTTTATTAGAAAGAACTAAACGCTTCACACTCGATTGAAAAATAGAAAGCTTCATATGGAAATTTGATTACTGGTTACGCAGAAGGCAAAACTGTATACAAATCGAAGAAATGAACAGCGATCGCATTTTAGTCCGATAAAATTTGAATGGAGATTAGACCTCTTTTGCGATTCACACTCATGATTCTGTTTTATCGAAGGAAAACCTTCAAGTACCCGTAGGGACCGAACGGTTTGTCCTACAGAGCTCCGGGTGGTCTCAAAAATTTTCAAAAATTCAATACTATTTGTAATTGGTGAAAAAACGATACCTTTATTTCGAGAGTTTTCGAGCTAGGGCACTCTTGAAAATGTCAACCCTTAATTTTCACCCCTTAGAATTGACCTACATCAACCAAAAGCTTCGCGGCACAACTAGACCCCAAATGGAGCCCATATACCAAATTTGAACCAAATCGGTCCAGTGTTGCTAAGAAAAGTGCCGCGTACGGCGGACGGCGTACGGCGGACGGACGGAAATTTTTTTATTCGATTTTCGTATTCTACGTACCTTGAAACGTAAAACATCAAATTTTGAGGGGGGTTAAAATTTTTTTTTTCTTGCTCGATTCCAAAGGCTTATTATTGAAAATAATAAACCAAAACCGAGCCAACTAACAACATCAATTTGATTGTATGAGTATCCATGGTGTTTCAGAGGGACGAGTCAGACACTGTATGGTGATCGAAATTGCAAGACAACTAATAGCAACCACGCAGAATATCCATATACAATGGGTACCTAGCCACTGTGGATTAGTGGGAAACGAACGAGCAGAAAAGATTGCCAAAGACGCCGTTCAATTACGGACTATCACGAATATCAAAATCCCCGTACATGTGGGCAAATCATCAAAAACTGTTTTCACATACCGCAGAAGATATGACAACCTACCGATCAGCCTCGACTCCACGCCTGTCCCTGAAACAGACTATACACGCTACCTAGGAGTCCACCTAGACAAAAGGATGACTTACTCAGTTCATATTGGTGAGCTTGTGAAACGCATCAGGTCACGCATACACCAACTTAAACCATTACTGGGTTCTCTCCCCTCACTCTTGGAACAAAACGTCTACTGTACCTCTCACTTATAAGACCTATATGGCAGTACGCCTCAGGACTTTGGGGATCTACTAGCGCCACCCAAATAAATAGAATCCAAGTACAACAGAACAGAGTGCTCAGAATCATCACGTGCGCACCATGGTATGTAAGGAACTCAGTCCTCCACCGAGACCTAGACATTCCCCAGATCAATGAAGTGATTACACAGTCATACCACCGTCTTTATAACTCAATGTCGGACCATCACAACATAAGCGTCTCGAGTTGCACAGAAAACCTCCCTCCTCCAAGACCTCTTCGACGCCTGAAAAGGAAATATCACACTGACCTCCGCCAGGAATAACTTATGTAGGACTATCATTGGATAGTAGGTAACCCTACTACACGTTCCATTCACAATACTATATATAGTGAGATATACCTACGGATGTTCCCAACTGTGATGTATTTAATTGTACAATAGAGTTATCAATTTAAAATAATAAATAATAAGATATACTCAGGAACTTGGATCGACGAGGATACCTCAATTTACTGGAGTTTTTGGAAGATATAGCGGTGTCATTTTGATAACAGAAGTTAAGCATTAATTTTTATACATACCTGGTGTGTGAACATATTTAGAAGTAATGAATATTTTATTACCTTATATTGTAAATACCTGGCGACATGGGTACATACCTACTTCTGTTGAACCTATTGCCATCAATAAAAAGAAGAAAAAAAAAATCATCAATATAATCTACTAATCGATGTTGGTTTTTACGGCGAATGTCGTTTAAAGTTCTCTTAAATCAGAGGTATATCTCATCTTTGTCCATGTTTACTGCTGTTTCGGCAGCATATAATTTACGCATAAATTGCTTTTCAACGAGTGGCGAACAATTTTCGTGTGATGAAAACTAACGGCGGTAAATTTCCTTAGAAACGGTTCGGTTGTAAGTGAAAATCATTAAATCCTGCGTTACTTTCGTTCCAGAGTTTCGTCACGTTTTTGCCCAGTTAGGTGATAGCTAAAGCATGTTCCATGCTGAAAACGTATTTTTCCCGTTTTCACGGAAATTACCAACTTTTTGAAGGAGGTATCATTCCAGAAATCCAAATTTGGTTTTGTGAATCAGGGATGCGTATATTTGTCGTTCAAAAAAAAAAAAAAAAAAAACAAGTGGGTGTGGCACATAGCTTCCTCGTATCCATAACCCGATTATATAGATGATCCGATGCATAGTAGCTAATCTCAAAAAACCAATCTCTAACCACACTCTTCACTACCTTCATAGGGGACCATCTACACGCTATTCTGGGCAATCCTAGAAAATTTCATCAAATTCGGACGAAAAATGTAAGTGCGGTAGTGATTGGAATCAAAAATTTCATTGCAAGACTGGGATTTGAACCTGGAACTCCTAGGTGTGAGTCCAGAACTTTGCTTACTGATCTACAGAGGGGTTAGTTGAAATGCTTTGAGATCCTCACCTCAGACGCAACTGTTACGGCTGTTACAAGTATTTTACGATTGCGCATGCGCAGAGGCTACTGTAAATTTTAAGGCCTTGATTTTCATTGGGGACCATCTACAACCTAATCCGCGTAATCCCTGAAAATGTCATCGAAATCGGGTAGAAATTGTGGAAGTTATGGCTGTTACAAGCAATTCACGTTCGCGCATGCGCATCGGCTACTATCAGTCCGGGGGTAATGATTTTCATAGGGGACCATCTAAACACTAATCTGTAACATCCCTGAAAAGTTCATTGAAATCGGATGGAAAATGTGGAAGTTACGGCCGTTACAAGAAAATTAACGTTTGCGCATGCGCAGTCGCTTCTATCAGTCCGAAGGTGATGATTTTCATAGGGGACCATCTAATCACTAATCTGTAACATCCCTGAAAATTTCATTGAAATCGGATGGAAAATGTGGAAGTTATGGCTGTTACAAGGAATTCACGTTTGCGCATGCGCAGTCGCTTCTATCAGTCTGAGGATGATGATTTTCATAGGGGACCGTCTACACACCAACCCGCACAATCCCTGAAAATTTCATCGAAATCGGACAATAACTTCGTATAGTTATGCGCGTTACAAGGAAATCATGACAGACACACAGACACACAGACACACAGACAGACAGACACACAGACAGACAGACACGGAACCAAAATTGTTCAGAAAGGTCTAAAACGCAAAACGCGAGTGAAAATTTTGATTTTGGAGAACTTTTTTTTTTCGTCCTTGAAAAGTGAAAACAAAGCTTCCGCTACCTTGGTAGACTCGGAAGCAAAAACTCAATAGTGGCTGGGTAGGTTCAATGAGATCGTAGAGACGAGTAGAACATGAAAATGGACTAGGTACTCAAATTTTCAAAACGTACTCTGTAGGTACACAATATGTTGGTATGGTGTACTGAAAATTGGAAAAATTGACAATTTGCATAAGGATACTTGTGAGTTTGGGGTGAGAAGGAGAGTATTTTTTGAGGTATTAGAAGTAGAAAACGGAAACTTTGAAAATTCGTTCATTCACTCATGCAGCACAAAAGGGGCTTCTTATGTGTTTTGTTTTCTGTTTAGGTCGATTTGTTTTGTATCCGCCGTTATGGAGTATCATCTAGTCAAATGAGCCTTAGGGGAAACTGGTCCAAAACGGCCATTAGAAGAAGGGTTCTAAGGAATTTTGACTGGACCAATTACCTCTCTACTAAGTAAAACGGTCTTATCTGAGTAGGCGTCATTATTAGAACACTTTCCCAAGGACTTGTTCACCAACTCTCTTGCTAATTGGCACAAATGAGTGAAATGAATATCAAAAGTTAGTTCAGAGGAGAGATTTGCTGTGGGTGAGGAGGTATTTCCGACATTAATTTGATATTTACTGGACCAGGGACTTACCGGACCGTTTCGTAACACTAAAGTAAAGAAACATAAAACATTAAAAGTTCACCAAACGAAGTTGTCTCGGTAGGTAATTTATAGTAAGTTGTTACTTCTACTTCGGATGAATGTAAACTTCATGTAGAATTCCCAAGTTCGGGAAAGGGGTACAAGTGCGGGGTTGGTTAGTTGTTTACTTCCCAGAATGTACATAACGGCCTTGTAGACGGAACTAACAAGTGTTTGTAAATTTTCGACACTTTGCAAACTCCCGATGGTGTGTTGAATATAATGTTCCTCCCGTTGATTTTCAGGTTGACGAAGACCCTAATTTGTGGATTTGGTCGAAGAAAATTATACAATAGAATGTCGCTCGTTCATTGAAGTGGATTTCGCTCTTTGGGTGGTTTGGGCTTCTTGGTTGTAATTTGTTCTGACAAGATTTTGCAGTTTCACAGATGGCAGTTATTCCCCACTCCGCTCTTGATTCATGGACTGAACGTTGAAATCATTGAAACTTGTCGGTTTACTCGAGAGAAACGACCACTTCAAAGGCTTGTTTTCACCTTCGATTGTTCGAAAAATTCGAGAGTGGACGTTGAAATCATCGAAACTTGTTGGTTTACTCGAGAGAAATGACCACTTCAAAGGCCTGTTTTCAGCTTCGAATGTTCAAAAATGTCGAGACTGAAAGTTCAAATCATCGGAACTTGTTGGTTTACTCGAGAGAAACGACTTCAAAAGAAAATATACCGCAAATAACCATTGATATTTCCTCAGTAACGAATGCTATCGACTTGCCTCCAAAAGAATGAAAATGTTATTCTCGCATTTTGGTTTATTATCGTATCGAAATTTGCAGCATTTTTTGTAGTTAAGTATCAAATCGTATTTAGTATAATACTAAATTCATTATAAAAAGTAATGTCGTTAAATGAAGATTTTTCTCAAAATCTGTTATTTTCCAAAATTGTTTTTAGTTTCAATTTTTCGAAAATGTCTTAAATTATAGAAAAATGTTCGATTTATTACGAAATTTTCAATTTTCTGAGGGGTTTCAAATGGTTTGAAATTTTATTCGTTCTTTTATGCTTTTTGAACTGTGAGGGTCCTTTGTAAATTTTCTGTTGCGAACAAAACTGTGCCCACAACATTAAGACTATGAATTTACTAATTGAATTGAATTATCGAAGAATATGCAACGAAGATTGTAGACGGCATTTTATGTTGAATTCATGATTATCTGACGATGCAATGTCTCAATTCTCCACAGATTCGGTTGTTGGTTTGAGGTTAGCAGCAATATAATTATTTTAAATACTTCTTTATGGAGATACAAGTTCAATTAAAATCGGACCTTAGTTTCGGACACATGGATTGAACTAAAATGGTTCAGAATGTTCTGAAGTAAAAAATCCTCGTGAAAATCTTGATTTTGGAGGACCACAATTGTTTAATCTGTTGTATGAATATTAAACTTTTCCACCTTCGGCACTGAGGAATCAAAACTAGTGCGCACAAAAGTAATATCTTATCCCACAGATCTATCGAAAACCTCTGAAAATACGACACTCGTCTGTATGAATTGGTCGAGATCGCGCGATATTGAAATTGCAATCACGGTGGGAGCAGTATTGATGGACGACAGAAAAAAATTCCGTTACAACTTGGATGAAGAAAAAAATGTAACACGGAATGGAAAATCAGCAAATCCAATACAAATGTAAAATCATGGAAAACTCGAGGGGCAAATTCATGAGATGAAATACGTGGGAGAGACCGACACAAGTGGAATTAGACTTGGGAGCGTAGGAGGCGGGAAAAGGGATTTTACATACAAGAAACCTTCGAGTGTGGAATGCCGAGCCAAATAACGTAGGATGACTGTTCGAACAAAGATGTTAGTATCGAATTTAGTTAAAGGAGCACATTAATATACAGTGTAAGTTTGTACTTCGGATATACCTGGCAACTTGGGTACCAGTGGCGAAGGGAAAGGTTCACCTCTGCTATCAACTCGCAGGTATATCTTTAGTGTTTTGTCCTAGAGGATCTAGGCGCTTGGGTGGTCGGGCTCACCAACTAGGTTAATGAACTCGACAGCCCAAGCTATCGCACGAGTTGTTGGGGGGTTGATTTGAAAATGAATATTGGCTGAAAAGAAACAAGACAAAAGTCGAAACACAGATAAATTATAGAGAGAGGTATTTACCTGTGAAGAATTTAGAATTAAAGATGCGTGGCGAAAAGCGTGGTGAAAAAGCGTGGCGACCTGAAGCGTCTCGTGGCGGTTTATGCTGAAAGTTAAAAGCCTGAAGGGCCAAATGCAAATTGGATACACAAAAGTGTTCCTGCCTGATGGGCTTACGTGGCGGTCCTGAAGGGACTTGTCAAAACCTCGAGGTGTGGCGATGCACTAGCCTCAACTATCAGTTTGGTAACCAGGTATACTCTGACAAAAGGTAAACGAAAATACAAATATATGGCACTTTTATTAAATTAAGAGACAACTTCAAAGTTCGTGGCGATTTGCTAAAGGCAGGTTTTGTAGTAAGTATGAACAGAATTTTACTCAGTATGGTTTCCTAATATATCGTTACAATCCATTAATCATTTGGTGTTCAAGTTCATTGCATGGTCAGAAAATCAGAGGTTCAATCGGAAAAATCTACTAAAGTTCAATTTCAAATAAGTTTCGTGGCGAAATGTTGTTAATGTTGTTAAGTTTTACTCTTATGACTACACGTCACTCCTAGTTCATTGGCCAATGGAATGAAATGTAATATTAGTTTGTGCACTCACGTTGGGGCCCGTAGGTATCCTTCCGATGTTGTGTGGCAGAGGTAGGTTCGTGGCGACGCTGATGTCCAGGGGGTCGTACAGCGTGGCGGCGTGGGGGGAAGACTGTGGCGGTTACACGACTCACGGGCACGGAGCTCTCAATGGACGTTAACTTGGCAGAGGTTTAGAGGGGAGTAGTGTCGTCCACGCCTGACCCGAGGTTCCGTCTTCTCTCCCCCCTCCTCCCGCGAGGTGGTGTTGGCGGGGGCGGCGGTGATGGTGGGGGAGAAGCTCTTGACGCTTCTCCCGCCGGAGGGGGGGGGGAGGGCGCGCGAGATGTTGGTTGGCGCCTCCTGATTGGGCCACGTTGACGTCACCTACGAGTCAGGCCGAAGGGGGTCGGTGGCGTTGACCCGGCCCCACCCTACTGGAGAAGCGTTCCTGTGGGCGAGAGCCCACACCCCCGGTCCCCCCGGGAGCCAGGGTCGTCAAAGACGACACTGGGGATGGCTAGGGGTTCGGAGGGGCGCGCCTTCTTGATGGCCTGCTCGTAGGCGTGGCGACGGCAACCTCGGCATCTGGTGGGATTCCTCTTCTGACTGTGGTCTTTGGCGCAGGTGGGGAGAGGTTGACCCTTTTTGTGGTAGGCCTTGAGCCGCTCCCAAAACTCCTTGCAGGCAGGGCAGCGGAACTTGAAGAGCTTCGGTACGGCCTTCGTGCAGACAGGGCATGTCGGCTTCTTCTTGCGCGTCAGCTTAATCTTGATCCCGGTTCTTGCTGGGGAAGGGCTGCCTGCCTGCAATAGGATTTGGGGTTCCCTGATTGGAGTGGGCAGCGGCTCAGGTGGCGTTTGGCCTACCACCTCTTCATCCCAGTCAGAGTCGGCGAAGATGCCCGTCCGGCTTGGTGCTCGTGGCGGAGGGCTTGACGAAGGAAGGGGAACGCCGCAGTCAGGAAGGTCCGGAGAGTAGGACTTGGAGGACGCGGAGAGTGCCATCACCGATGGAGCTGGGGAAGGGGCCAACTCCCCCACAGCTCCTGCAGACCTCGTCGCAGGTGCCTCTGCTAGTGCCTGTGAGGGTGCCTCAGATGTCTGCGTCCGTGCCGCAGGTGGCTCTGCATCCACCTGTGCCTTGGCCCGCTTCGCCTCTGCTATGGCCTGGTTCCGTTCGACTATTAACGTCCGTCTATCCTCCAGCCATTGTGCCTGTCTTCGGAGAAGGGCATTTCTCTCCCGAGCGATTTGTTGGTAGGCTGGGAGCCACATGGCGACGTCGAGCGTGGTTAGAAGAGCCGCGCGCCCGGTGGTTTGACGGGCGACGGGAGTGTCTCCGCACATCGTAAACCGGACGTAATTGGCCAGTGTCTCGAGGGTGGGGAAGGGGTCGCCGATGGGTTCCGGTGTCTCTACGAAGCCTTCAGGTTGGTCGCTCAACTTTTCTCTTTCCGTTTCGCAACGCTTCCGCATGAGAACAACAGCGGGATCGGGCGTAGCGGGACCTCCATCGAGCTCTAGCTCACTAATAGATTCATGTGCCATATCCTACAACAAACAAAACAATATCCTATGTGACATCCTGGCCTAGGAAAAGTGACTTGCTTCAATAGGAATTTCTACTTTGGTACTTCAACTTTTCAGGCACGGCCGTAGTAGGACAGTGCAGCCATAAGAGTTAGGCGATCAGAAGGATCAAAGCGAAGTGTAGCGACCTGAAGGGTCCAAGTTAAATTTGGTGACCTGAAGGGTCCAAGTGAAATGGGGTGACCTGAAGGGTCCAAGTGTAATTCAGACCTGAAGGGTCGGTCAGTGTGGTGTGTATGTGCCCTAGTAGTTTGTCAGTGTGTCTTTTTCCCTAAGTGGAGTAGCCTATAGTCGACAGTTTTGTGCCTTGTTCTTAATGGATAACGACTAGGTGTCTCCTTAGTTTCTTCACAAAGTCTCTTAGCCGGTGGATCTTCCTTCGCTTCTTCGAACTCTTCATCGGAAGATTCAATTGGCTCTCCGTCTTCGTTGACTTCCTCTGTACATCGCACCTTGTGGCGGTCAGCGTTGCGATCGGCGTTGCGAGTGGCGTTGCGATCGGCGTTGCGATCGGCGTTGCGAGTGGCGTTGCGATCAGCGGACTCGTCATGGTGTTTGGTGTGGCGGAGTGGAGTCTCGTGGCGATCAGCACGGCTCGTTTGAGGGTCGTCAGTTCCCTGGTGTATTTCACTTCTTTCCGTTTCACGTTCGGCGGAGCGATCGAAATTGTGATCCGCGTCCACGTCACGATCCAGTTCCGAAGGGATACTCCGTTGGGTTGATACCTCTCCTCGAGGTGTCCTCGGCGTGTGTTCTTTCGAGCTGGTGGTGGGTACCGGTGCTGGCGCCACGGCTGTCGATGTCGACCAACCGTAACTTTCATACCAATCTTCTTTGTTTGTTTCAGGTGTCAACGTCGTGTCGAGGGGTTCTGGTGTCGCAACATCTCGTGGATTCGACGGGGAATCGTTGGGATCAATGAACGTTTCGTCTGGTACTCCCAACACGAAAGCTGGTTTCAGGCGATTGATGTGCACAGTTTGTCTTCGAATATCTGGTAAGTCTCTAATTTCATAAGTAACGTCGGAATGTTTCTTCAGTACTATCCATGGGCCACTCCATGGACTCCAAAATTTCTTCACAACTCCGGGTGGCGGTTGCATGTCCTTTAGATACACGGCGTCGCCTCCCTCGAAGGATCTCAGAGTTCGTCGTGAGTTGATGGCTTCGCTACGCCGCCGCCACGCCTCTTGAAGGCTTTGGTGAGTGGCGTCGCGTGCGATCCTCAGATTTCTCATCGTGGTGGTCTCATCGGCACGGGGTTTCAAGCTCTGCAGTGTTTCGTTGGGCATTCGCAATTCACGACCGAAGGTAAGGAAATTCGGACTGAATCCCGTGCTTTTGTGCGGAGTCGAGCGATATGCTGCAAGCGCAATGGGGAGCATACTTTCCCATTCTTTCGTCTTCTTGGATATTTTCGCTAAGATGTTGGCTAGCGTCCGGTGGAATCTTTCACAGACTCCGTTACTTTCTGGATGATAAGCTGTGGTAAAAATTTGTCTTATACCCCAATTTTTGCATAGTTCTCGTGTTGACCCGGCCGTAAAAGCGGTACCACGGTCCGAGACCAACCTTTCGGGAACTCCGTGTGTCGGAATGTATTTGTTCGCAAGATTTCGGGCGACGGTTCCAGCCGTGCAATCTGAGGTAATATACGCCTCCGCGTATTTCGTGAAATGATCCACGGCGGTGAGTATATACTTGGTCGTGTTTCCGTTTGAGATGGGGCCGACGAAATCTATGCCGACGATCTGTCCGGGACGTTCGGGAAGCAACGGCCTTTGGATAGGATTCCGAAGTCCGGATGGTGTATTTCGTCGCGCACAGGTTTCGCAACGTTGAAGATTTTCTCGAACATCTTTCGCAAGTCCGGGCCACGTTCCAAGTCTTCGGACGAGTTTTTCTGTGACTTCAGCTCCTGGGTGTCCTGCCCATTCGTTCTTATGACAGCGATCAATGAGCCATTCTCGTAGCGAAGTTGGAATTAATGGTACCCATTCGTGTTTTCCGTCTTGACGGACGCGTGTTTCCCATACGCCGTTTGTGTTGCGTAAATTCTCGTGTTTTCTATCGAGAACGAGGGCTTGAATCCAGTTGTCCAAATCTTGAGCAGCAATCATGAGTTCTCGCGGAAATTCGAGGGTTACAATCGCAACGTCGCCTCTACTTAAACCGTCGGCGTGTCCCATTTGTGTACCTGGTCTATATCGGGGTATGAAGTCGTATTCCGCTAGGCGTAATATCCAGCGTCCGATGCGCGAAGTCGGGTCACGAAGATGCATGGCGGCGGTAAGAGCCATGTGGTCGGTCTGAAGTTCGAACGTTTGTCCGAGCAGGTATTCCTGGAAATGTCGGACCGCCCACACAACCGCTAAAAGCTCTCGTTCGGTGACCGAGTACCTGGTTTCGGCCGGGTTCAACTTGCGACTCGCATAAGCTACGGGCCTCTCTTCCCCATCAAAATTTTGTGAGAGGACGGCTCCCAAGGCGAAGCCGGATGCATCGGTTGCGAGGATAAAAGGTTTCGTTAGGTCGGGGTAAGCGAGGATGGGTTCGCTGGTCAGTTTGTCCTTGAGTTCATCGAACGCCCTTTGTTGTCTCTCGGTCCACTCGAAGGGATTAGTCTTCTTCAACAGCTCGGTCAACGGAACAACGATCTCAGAGAATTTAGGGATAAACCTCCGGTAAAAACTGGCTAGGCCCAAAAAGGATTGCAATTTCACCATTGAGGTAGGTATCGGAAACTCCTTAATGGCCCTTGTTTTCTCCGGTTCCGTGAGAATTCCGTCCGTGGTGATGCGGTGTCCTAAGAATCGCACTTCGTTCTTGAGAAAGTCGCATTTAGCGATATTTACTTGTAATCGAGCTTCTGATAGACGTGTGAAAACCTGGTTGAGCTTCTCGAGATGTTCCTCCCGCGTGGCGGAAAACACAATTATATCGTCGAGATAGACGAGACAGTTGTTTCCGAGAATTCCATCGAGCGCGTCATTCATCGCGCGTTGAAACGTGGCGGGTGCGTTCTTCAACCCGAAGGGCATTTTTTCATACTGGAAATGGCGTCCAAGGACAGAGAAGGCAGTTCTTTCCTTTGAGTCGGCATGTACCGGAATTTGATGATACCCAGCTATAAGATCGATCGTGGAGAACCATTTGCACTGTCCGAGCATGGCGAGTGTTTCTTGTAGTCGTGGAAGGGGGTACGCGTCTCCTTTGGTGATTTTGTTAAGTTGACGGAAGTCGGTACAAAAACGCCAAAGCTGCTTTTCCCCCGGCGGCGTCTTCTTTTTGACTAATAAGACGGGCGCGCTCCACGGACTAGTGGACGGGCTAATTACTCCAGACTCGAGCATGTCTTTAAGCTGTGTCTCGACAACTTCTCTAAGGGCGTGAGGAACCGGATAAGGTTTTTGTTGAGTAACAGTGGGTTGAGTGAGGATTATCTCATGGGATACATTTAAATTGCACCCCTCCCCCGTAGGTGGCTTGAATAAGTCCCGGAATGTATTCAACAAATTCCTCGTCGGTTCTGCGTCCGTTTCGTTCAGATGTTTCAATTTGTCATTGAGAACGGTGTCAAATTCGGGTAATGGCGGATCCCATTGGTCAGTGGGGACCTCTTCCCATTCCTCATTTTCTTTGTCATCTTGCAGGGTGTTAATTAACCCCATTTTTTCATCGTTTTGAACATTTTCGTCGTTTTTCGGGCTTCGGTCAACGTGTGCTCCCTCAATTTGCATCAGGGATTTGAGGTGCTGCGTGACGATTTTCTCAATCTGCATGTCGGGTGTATTTTCAATTGTCTTTTCCTCGTTCAACATTGTTAGGATGTCAAGATCTGTATTTATTTTTTCGGGCGTGGCGACCACCGTGGCGACGTGGCGATTTGGCGTGGCGACCACCGTGTTGTCATGTTGGTGTGGTGTAACCATCACGGTATCGTTGAGTCGCTGTGGCGTGGCGATGATCATGTTTTCGTGTCGATCGGGCGTGGCGTTGAAGCTCCGTATCATCGTGGCGACGGGCGCGTCGAGTTTCCGGATTGCCCTTTCGACAGCTGCATCAATGTATTGGTCAAGCGACAATGTTTCAGGTTGTTCGTAGCTTGTGTCGAACCGAATGGGCGTCGCTTGTTCTTGCGTGGCTGGTTCTTCATCACCAAAAACGGTCACCATGTCCTCAAAACGTACTCTTCTTGGTTCTTCGGGGACTCTTTCGGGGTTTCTAGGCGTCTGTTTTTCATTCGGGGTTTCATGGCGAGATGCGTGGTCGTATAGATTGACAGGTGCGTCTATTGGCGTGGTGACGCCACCATAATTCCTACTCCAGAACTTCATGCTTCCGGTTCCGCTGATGTTTGTGGCGGGCGTGGTCGGCGTACTCGAGGCGTCAGTACGCGCGTGGCGAACAGGCGTCGCTTGTTCGTCAACTTGGGGAGTGGCTGTTGCTCCCGAAAAGGTACTAGGGATGGGTGCGCTTGTGTCAAAATGTGGTTGTTGACTACCAAGCGTCCCGTTTTCCCGCCAATCCGGTCGCAACACCACCCCCACGCTATACGGCTCGTCGAGTAGGTCGACAGGAGTATATGGTCGTGCTTTCTCCTCCAGTGCGTGAAATTTCATGGTTGGACCCGTGGTAAAGGTAATGGGTACGCGTCTCAATACGTCAAGTCCTAGCAAATCGAGTGTGGCGCTTTTTCTCGCGAACACGAGGAAGGTGTGTTCGAAAGTGCAACCACCGAGTCGCGTGACGAGGCGTTGTTCCCCCGCGAAGTGTAGCGGCATCCCGTCCGCGCCCCACGCGACAGTGCGCGTCGGAAGCAGTTTGATCCCTTTTACGGGAGAAGACAATACCGAAAGCGTGGCGCCGGTATCAACGATCATGTCGCGATCTTCGGGGCCTAGTCCAACGGTTATCTTCATTGTGCGTGACATGGGGGCTTCTACGGCGGGGATGTGGTCCTCTTCTGCAGGTTTCTTGTAGCGTACAACTTCCATTGTGTGTGCTGGTGCCATCACGGGTTGCGATACGGGGAGTAGGCGTTTCTTCTTGTAGCAATCTTGTTCCAAGTGCTCTCTCATTCCACAAAAATCGCAAAAAATTGTTTTATGCGGACTAAAGGGACAGTTCACGGGAAAGTGTGTTCGATCGGCGCAAAACATGCAGGGATAGCGCGGAGTCGGTTTTTCCTCGTTTCGTGGTTCATTTTGTTTGTCCCGGCGGTGATCTTCTTCTTTGTGGCGGTTGTATTTCTGCGTGTTGTCATCTTTGCGTGGGCATCGTGCGGCGAAGTGATCGTGGCTACCGCAGTTGTAGCACCGACGATCATTCGTGACGGCCGCTAGATCCCATCTTTCTTCTAAGTCGGTCGTGTCATCGAGGGTTTCCTCGAGTTCTTCGGCTTTGCTTAGAGCGTCTTGGATGCATCTCGGTCGGTTCGTGATTAGGAGGGCACTCATGTTTTTCCCGACGCCTCGGATGAAAGCGTCCATCGTCTTCTTCTCCACCCAATCGTTTCGTTCGTGGCGTCGCAGACGCGCTCCTTCTTCCATGACAGCGCAGCGCGCCAAGCCTCTCACGCGGTCAGCGAACTGCCGAAGCGTCTCCGTCGCGTTGCGTTTTACTGTCCATAATGAAGCGGCCGCATGTTGGGGGTTTTCTTTTTGGAACCACCGCAACATATCCTCCCTGACGATTTCGTAGACGTTGTCAACGTCCATGGCGTCATCACGGTCAATCAAAAACTGCTTCGCGATCCCGCGTGTTTTTGTGCGCAGTATTCGATAACGTTGTTGAGAGGTTAAGCCCGCGGTCACTAGGTCAAAATTTGCAAAGAACGAAACTACACTGAGTGCGCCTGAAGCGTCTGGGTCCCATGGTTCAAGTTCTAGAAATACTGAGCGCGGTAAGTCCCCGCGTTCACCCTCGTGTGTGGCTGTGTTATAACGCTGAAGGAGTATATTCATCTCCCTCATCGTTTGTGTCATGGCTTCTACTGCTTCGGGACCGACGGAGGAGTGTGTACCTTCTCCTCGGTCGCTTGCTCCCGACAAATTAAGAGACATTTTGTCGGTTTGTTAGAAAGAAGTGTAGGTGAATGTGTCGGAGTTTAACTACTACCACTAGGGTGAAAAATCTGTCTGCGTCTGTTGTCGGTCTTATTGAAGAAAACAGGTTACTACTGGAATTTTGAAGAATTTTCGTGGCGATCGTGGCGATCGTGGCGATCGTGGCGATCGAGATAGGAGGCTGCGTTTACGTCACTTTTCCTATAATTACAATAAACGGATGCACATCCTACCTAACAGTATACCTGGTTAGACTATGTGTTTCACTTTATTTAAATTTTAAATTTGTGACTCTAAATTTTGAAAACAACTCGTGGCGATACAAAACCTTACGATTTAATTTGTGGGCTCGTGTGAGGCTAACTCACACAAAGATCCCGCTAGCTGCCACCAGTTTGTAAGTTTGTACTTCGGATATACCTGGCAACTTGGGTACCAGTGGCGAAGGGAAAGGTTCACCTCTGCTATCAACTCGCAGGTATATCTTTAGTGTTTTGTCCTAGAGGATCTAGGCGCTTGGGTGGTCGGGCTCACCAACTAGGTTAATGAACTCGACAGCCCAAGCTATCGCACGAGTTGTTGGGGGGTTGATTTGAAAATGAATATTGGCTGAAAAGAAACAAGACAAAAGTCGAAACACAGATAAATTATAGAGAGAGGTATTTACCTGTGAAGAATTTAGAATTAAAGATGCGTGGCGAAAAGCGTGGTGAAAAAGCGTGGCGACCTGAAGCGTCTCGTGGCGGTTTATGCTGAAAGTTAAAAGCCTGAAGGGCCAAATGCAAATTGGATACACAAAAGTGTTCCTGCCTGATGGGCTTACGTGGCGGTCCTGAAGGGACTTGTCAAAACCTCGAGGTGTGGCGATGCACTAGCCTCAACTATCAGTTTGGTAACCAGGTATACTCTGACAAAAGGTAAACGAAAATACAAATATATGGCACTTTTATTAAATTAAGAGACAACTTCAAAGTTCGTGGCGATTTGCTAAAGGCAGGTTTTGTAGTAAGTATGAACAGAATTTTACTCAGTATGGTTTCCTAATATATCGTTACAATCCATTAATCATTTGGTGTTCAAGTTCATTGCATGGTCAGAAAATCAGAGGTTCAATCGGAAAAATCTACTAAAGTTCAATTTCAAATACGTTTCGTGGCGAAATGTTGTTAATGTTGTTAAGTTTTACTCTTATGACTACACGTCACTCCTAGTTCATTGGCCAATGGAATGAAATGTAATATTAGTTTGTGCACTCACGTTGGGGCCCGTAGGTATCCTTCCGATGTTGTGTGGCAGAGGTAGGTTCGTGGCGACGCTGATGTCCAGGGGGTCGTACAGCGTGGCGGCGTGGGGGGAAGACTGTGGCGGTTACACGACTCACGGGCACGGAGCTCTCAATGGACGTTAACTTGGCAGAGGTCTAGAGGGGAGTAGTGTCGTCCAGGCCTGACCCGAGGTTCCGTCTTCTCTCCCCCCTCCTCCCGCGAGGTGGTGTTGGCGGGGGCGGCGGTGATGGTGGGGGAGAAGCTCTTGACGCTTCTCCCGCCGGAGGGGGGGGAGGGCGCGCGAGATGTTGGTTGGCGCCTCCTGATTGGGCCACGTTGACGTCACCTACGAGTCAGGCCGAAGGGGGTCGGTGGCGTTGACCCGGCCCCACCCTACTGGAGAAGCGTTCCTGTGGGCGGGAGCCCACAACAGTAAGGAGATTCAAAAACTTGGAAACTGGTCGGCTTCTTCAAGAATATTTGTGTAACGAATAAGTATGTATAGAATACAAACCAGAGTTCCTCATATGTTGCTATTTCTCAAAGATATTCTCTCTTCCAACAGAAATCACATTTTTCTGTTTGTGAAATTTTTTGGGACAATCAGCAATAATTGAAGTTTGGATGTACAAAAGCGAGCACATAATAGGAAAAAATTGCCCGAAACGTGAATAATTTCTTTATGAGGAGTATGTATTCAATTACAACCTGTAATACACTCATGACTTTTAAAATTAGTTTTGTTGATTTTGGTTAATTATTTTCAATAATGAACTATTGGAAATGACCGAGAAATTGTTTTTACCCCCCCCCCCCCTCACCCATCCAAATTTGATGGTTTTTGTTTCAAGTTACGTAGAACCCGAAAATCGTAACGCACGCCGTACGCGGTACTTTCCTGAGTTAGCATTGACCGATTTTGATGAAATTTGGGTTTAGTGGTGCCCCTAATTTAGTTGTTCACCCGTCAGTTACTTATTCGGGGTGAAATTTCCAATAGTGCCCTAGCTCGAAAACTCTCAAAATATAGGTATCGTTTTTTCACCAATTTTCAATAGTATCGAAATTTTAGAATTTTTAGAGACCACGCGGAGGTCAATCCGTCCACTCCCTATGAGGATTTAAGGGTTCGAAAAAGAGGCATAATCTCCGTTCAAATTTTAGCTGACCAAAATGCGATTGTAATCGTTTCTTCGAGTTATACTCAGTTTTGCATCTTTAGCAACCAGAAATCAAATTTCCTAATAATTAGGCAAAACTTCAACTCCCTGTTTCTCCGAACTGTGAAGCGTTTATTTCTTCCAAGTAAACTTGAGCGTGAATAAGGTATATGGTAGGTAGGTTGTAACTATGGTCGGTAGATGGTGGCAATGGCAAAGCCGCGTTCTTTGCAGACGAGTGATTTATATAGAAAAAATAAACCTTTGTGTAATAATTTGCAGCGTTTTGAATAGTAATAGTCAAACGCAAATTATTTGTGGAAGACCCAACGGCTA
Organism: Apolygus lucorum; assembly: GCA_009739505.2. NCBI lineage: Eukaryota > Metazoa > Arthropoda > Insecta > Hemiptera > Miridae > Apolygus > Apolygus lucorum. Next base: position 51,613,215 of record CM019168.2, read on the forward strand.
CGAAGATTCGTAACTTCACTAGAGAGGAAACCCCATCTAATCTAATTCATATTTGAGGATACTATGGAAAGAACATTAATATCCATTCAGCTCATCATTCAAAGATATTACTCAGAATGTTTCACATGAGCTGAGTACGCAAGTAAGCCAAATCGATAAATTGAAGAACTTCAATAGTTGAACGTATTTGTTAAACTTTACAGTATTTTAAAACAATATTTTCATCCACTATTTGTTTCATTAGTTGTTTCGCGTTCAAACACAAATTTCTCTCCTAAATTAAATTGGAAACATTGCCTTGATTATCTGTTGGAAAGTTGCTCAATTTCAGATGTTCACTTCTGAAGAGGGGAATTTTTGGCAATGCTTGATTTGGGAATGAAAGTTTGAAGAGGGAAGGAAGAGTAAATGAAGCTTGACTGCCAAAAAAATGTGTTTTACAGGAAAATCCAGTGTTTTAAGCGGTTTCTGGCCCCCTCGATCTCAAGATGGCTTGACGATTTTGGTATCATTTCCCATGTAATTTTTCACGCTGAATCAAATGGTGATACTTCCGAATGATTTCGACTGCTAGATAGTGGATTTTTCGAAGAAAACCTTCGTTTTTCGTACATAAAATACGCATTATTCGTAGATATGGTAGTGAGCATAAAGTAACACCTCTCTACTCAATAAAAACTTCAATCAGCTAGAAACTCAGTGTTTTTATTGAGTAGAAAGGTGTTACTTTATGCTCACTACCATATCTACGAATAATGCGTATTTTATGTACGAAAAACGAAGGTTTTTTTCTCGAAAAATCCACTTTCTAGCAGTCGGAATCATTCGGAAGTATCACCATTTGATTAAGCGTAAACAATTACATGGGAAATGATACCAAAATCGTCAAGCAATCTTGAGATCGAGGGGGACCAGAAAACGCTTAAAACACTGGATTTTCCTGTAAAATACACGTTTTTTGGCAGTCAAGCTTCATTCACTCCTCCAATTTGAATGTTAAAAAGAAAAATTGATATACTGTTCTAAAGCTGACTATTAAAGCATGTTTTCTCCGAAGAGCGCTCATCGAAATGGGCAGGGATTCAGAGTGAAAACTTTAGTAGAAGAAAGTCAGGTTTCACAAAAATTTTAAAGTTTGCTTTTAGACTTGATTTTGTGAAACTATTTCACCGCTGAAAGATTTTGATTTTGCACAAAGTAGCTTAGAAATTTAACGCTCTTTCTAACGGTGTAGTCAGATTTGATTTTTCAGGAGAAATAAGGGAGTTATGACCATATCAGTGCCTTAAGGTCGAAAACGCGAAGAAAAACTTCAAAGTGAAAAAAAAGGAATTTTGAGTGGGTTAAAATAAAATTGCTAGGAGATATTTTTTGTTGGAAATATTATGTAGAATCGAACCCTGAAGTTATGCCCATCTAAGTGTAGACACCCTGTATAGTGATTTGGCTCTTTCGGATGCAGATTGGCTATAGATTACGAGAGGCTATAGATTACTCGTACGTGGGGGAAGAACTGCGCGCCAGTGGTGTACACCCTGTATGAGTTTCTATATCAAATTTCATCAAAATCGGTCAACGGTAACTAAAGAAAGTGCCGCATCTCCAAATTTAAACATTTTTTGCTCTCCATAGGTTCATTATTGAAATAAGTAATCAGAAATTCCACCATGATTCACTCAACTGAGAGACTCCATCCTCCTACCTACGAGTATTCCAAGTTAATCCACTTCTGATATCAGATGTTGTTCAGATGTTCAGGCGGTCTAACCATTCAGGGCTGTCAAAACACAGGCGCCGGACTGAGGAGTGGCGATGATGTCTTCCTGAACTTGGTCGGTCCGTCAACGGGAAACGCCTCCTCACGGCTCAGAAGTTCAAATTGTGGTTTGTAAGTGTAAACACGTCAGGTGCAAACGCTAACAAGTTCTGCTGTGAAACCCCCGAAACTATGAAACCCCGAAATATAACGTTTAGACACTAAGATGACAAGGAGAGAGAAACTTGGCCGGAGGGTTGTTACTTGTGTCTCGTTCTGCTCGTTTCGTCCTGGTGTCCACTTGACTTGAAATAGAGTTGGAAATATTCTGATGGAATAACCAGCTCGTATTTCTACCCAATGATTCAAAATATAATTTTATTTTATTAATTAAAATAATTATAATATAGATATGAATTGGGTATGGTTCAATAACAAAACGGAGTGTCAATATTATGAGGTCCTAAATGAAATGAGAATGGATTTTGGGTATCAAGGGAAACCGCAAAATATTAAAATGTTTGGAGAGATCACTTACCAGGAGCAAGGCAGGAAAGTGACTGAATGCCGAGCTCGTTCCCAGTCTAGGAGAGTAGTGGCGCCTCCTCAGGCCTAGTCCGCGTAGCAGTTCGCGGAACTGCTACAGACTGGGTGGATTTGGCAACACGAGAACTGAACTTCACACTCGTTAGTATAAAAGATTTATAAGAGAGAATATTTGCTACTAATATGGTATTTGTCTCTTATTCCTTTTCAATAGTACCTTTGGAATATTTTTGCTTCCGAGACAACCAAAGTAGTGGAAGCTTTGTTTTTTTATTTTCAAGGTTAAAAAAAAAACTCGAAAATAAACATTTCCACTCTCGTTTTGAGTTTCAGACCTTCCTGAACAATTTTAGTTCCGTGTCTGCCTGTGTGTTTATGTGTCTGTCATGAAATCCTTGCAGCAGCCATAGCTTCTACCTTTCTTACCCGATTCCGATGAAATTTTCGTGGATTATGCGGGTTGGCGTGTAAATGGTCCCCTATGAAATTCATTGCTCCCAGACTGATAGTACCCACTGCACATGCGCAAACGTGTACTTCCTTGTTACAGCCGTAACTTCTACATTTCCTATCTCATTTCGATGAAATTTTCACGAATTATCCAAGTTGGGGTGGAGATGGTTCCCTATGGAAATCACGGACCCCCAATTGAATGTATCTTGAGCGCATGCGCAAACGTGAAATCCTTGTAACAGCCATAACTTCTACATTTTCCGACAACATTCAGAGGTTGTGCGGGTTGAAGTGTAGATGGTCCCCTATAAGGGTAGTGCAAGGCTAATATAACATAGTAACAGTAACAAGTAATATAATATAGTAACCCTAGGTTATTTAATATGATACTTTCATTAGGTGCAGCCTACTGGCTGTCCTTGATCAGTACTATAAATATTATAAAAAATATTTGGTAATAATAATACTGTAAAGAGATAACAATAATAAATATTAAAGTATAATCACGTGAAGAAATGCAAAATTGAAAGAATCGAGCAAGAGAAGAAAATTTTTACCCCCCCCCCCCCCTTAAAAATATTATGGTTTCAGTTTCAAGGTATGTAGTATCATTTTTCCTAGTTACCATGGACCGATTTTGATAAAATTTGACGTTCATGGGCTCCATTTGAGGTCTAGTTGTGCTGCGACGCTTTTCGTTGACGTCAGTCTTCTAAGGGATATTTTCTCGAAACAAAGGTACTTATTGTTTTTTTACCAATATGAAAGTATTGAATTTTTCGAAGCGATTGAGACCACCTGGAGCTCTGTAGGACAAACCGTTCGCTCCTTACGAGTTGGACTTACGATGAACCAGAAACACGAGTGTGGATCACCAACGAGGTCTAATCTACGTTAAAATTGTATCTGATCAAAATGTGATCGTTGTTCGTTTCTTCGAGTTGTATTCAGTTTTGCGTCCTTAGCAAACAGTTTTCAAATTTCCATATGAAGAAACCCCTACTTATTGCAAATGTGGAAGTTATAGCTGTGGCAAGGATTTCATGACAGACAGACAGACACGGAACCAAAATTGTTCAGGATGGCCCGAAACGTAAAACGCGAGTGGAAATTTTGATTTTGAAGAACCTTGAAAGGTGAAAACAAAGCTTCCGCTACCTTGGTAGACTCGAAAGCAAAATAGCGACAACGGCAAAGCTGTGTTCTTTGCAGATGAGTGATCTATACACAAAAATAATAAATTATCTTCATACAACCCCATACAATTTTCTGTATATAATTCATGTAACTATCTTTAAAAACCTCATAAAGCAGGAGTTTTCACTCACGTAGAACAATCAAACAACAACAATAACTCAAACAAAGAAAAATGAAACAACAAAATTTTAACAGCAACAACCAACTCCGTGAACAGTCAAAGAATTCTTATCCAGAACCAACTGATATGAAAGCAACAAAACCACCTTCCCCCCATTTGCACTTAAATCACCAAAATGTGTTGAAATAGCAGATTAAAAAGTTTCCTCGGTGGGTTGAGGATTATGACAAGATTATGAAACCACCCCGTGTAATAAATGGCCGTTATCTCCAGAAATGATCGCCCAAGTTTCACTGGCTCCCCGTGGATTAAGGAACGCCCCTTCACTCTCCAGTTCTGATGCCTCTTGGGAAAAGGTTGATGAAATGATCGTTCGACACGCTCAGAGCTAAGAAACGAGCGGGCAGAATCTCTTTTAGTCAGGCTCTTCCCATCACTTGTTCTCTGGTGAAAGAATGAGTGATGATTTTCGTTTTCGCCAGAGACTCCTCCATTCTTTGATGTTCAACGACGTCTGTTATGAAGAAACTCAATGGAGAATGATGCACGTTTGTACGTTTTATGGCCGAGTGAGTGAACGCTTCTTTATACACCATCGATCCAGGACTATTCATATAATATATGAATAGTTTTGATCATATTATGATCAAAACGTCAATCCAAAATTACTTTCATGTTCGACCATTGATGAAAAATATAATAGAAAAATATAGGAGTATACCATAATAGAGATAAATTAAGTAATAATAGTAGAGATAATTAAATTATTATTATTATTTTTTTTATTAATAGATTTGCTTTTAAACAGTGGCTTTCATTGATTCAATCACAATAAAATTCATATGAACTAGATTTTCTAGTTTTTAGCAAAATTGGACAATCTGATACTTAACCCAACAAGGACGAGTGAGCCTAATACGGCACACCTAATTATGTTTCTGCAGAATCGAGTTTATGTCGTTACAGGTAAATGCTTTTCAGATTTCTTTCCCCTTCTCGTCCTATGAGGGCCTGGATCATCAATTCATAGTAATTCCTCACCGCAAAAGGGTGATGTTCTATTTCATTTGCGTTTTTGAAAATTGGAGTTATTTTCCAGTGGACCGCGATCATTGATAAGTTGAATTTTATGTATTATTCATCATAATTACTATTTTATCTTGACTGTATCTTCACTAGAAATAGTTTCAGTTAAGAACTATTCAAATGTTAATGAGCCGTATACGGCACACTCGTCCTCCCCAGGTGCGTTTTTACCCTTACTCAGTGTAATGTTCAGAACCGAAGTTCTTCAACCGAAGTTCATTCTCTGTTTTCCAGGCAGTATACAGAGTGTCACCCTTTCGGGCGCACCACCGGGCAGGGTTCAATTCTACAACTAATTTGCAACAAAAAATGTCTCTTAGCAATTTTTTCTTAGAGGCTTCGTTTTCGAGTTATTTTACTTTTAAGATTTTTTTCGTGTTTTCGACCTTACATCACTAAAATGGCTGTAACTCCCTTAATTGATGAAGAAAATTAAAATTTGATTTTATCATTGGAAAGAGCGTCAAATTTCCTATCTCCCAGATAGAGTTTTAGAAAATTTAAAATAAAACGAACGGGTGTAAAATAAGCCAAAAGTAAAAAATTGGTAAAGTTTCGAAAATTTTCACTTTTTTCAAAGTTTGATTCTCGAAACGTCGTGAACGGAAATTTCCATGCTGTAAGCCTAAAAGTTGCATGTGAATCCCAGCTTTCTAACGGTGTAGTCATTTTTTTTAAAACACCACTTATTCAGTTAGAAAACGACGTTTTTAGGACAGAAAACGTTCATTTTCGGGTGTGAATCGGCGTTTTTCACCAGAAATGCTTTCCAACTTAATAAATCATTTGACATGAAATTTTACGTACTTTTTGACGCTGAATCGAATGGTAACACTTTCCGATCTCCTCGACAAACAAAAAGTACTTTTCAAGCCCTTTCTGAGTTAAACAGGGTACAACTGAGTCCTCGACTCCCAACTTGTTATCTATCGAAAAGATAAAGCTTTCCGCAAATGATTGGGACGATTTTTTTAAGACAGAGGGCAAAAATTGGGTAAGTCAAAAGTGGAAGAGTGCGAGTCATTAATAACCCAGACCTCCCTTAATGACAATTATGGATAAAACGAACAACGAGATTGAGCCCTTCGCCCAAACGAAAAGGCTTGAAGAGTAGTATTTGTTTGTCGAGGAGATCGGAAAGTGTTACCATTCAGCGTCAAAAAGTACGTAAAATTTCATGTCAAATGATTCATTAAGTTGGAAAGCATTTCTGGTGAAAAACGCCGATCCACACCCGAAAATGAACGTTTTCTGTCCTAAAAACGTCGTTTTCTAACTGAATAAGTGGTGTTTAACAAAAATTACTACACCGTTAGAAAGCTGGGATTCACATGCAACTTTTAGGCTTACAGCATGGAAATTTCCGTTCACGACGTTTCGAGAATCAAACTTTGAAAAAAGTGAAAATTTTCGAAACTACCAATTTTTTACTTTTGGCTTATTTTACACCCGTTCGTTTAATTTGAAATGTTCTAAAACCCCATCAGGGAGATAGAAAATTTGATGTTCTTTCCAATGATATAATCAAATTTTAATTTACTTCATCAATTAAGGGAGTTACAGCCGTTTTAGTGATGTAAGGTCGAAAACACGAAAAAAATCTTAGAAGTGGAATAACTCGAAAACGAAGCCTCTAAGAAGAAATTGCTAGGAGACTTTTTTTGTTGCAAATTAGTTGTAGAATCGAACCCTGCCCGGTGGTGCGCCCGAAAGGGTGACACCCTGTATAACACTCAATGGCCATTCATGAGCATAAATGGAGAAAAAAGGTCGTGGAACATTCGTAAGTGGGTGCTATCAAACAACGGGATGTCATTATCGGATCATGGATGGACAATGGTTGCTGTTGCTTCAACTTCATCAGGGGAAAACCAGTCAAAATCGTAAAAAGGTTTTCTTGCAATGAAAAAACCATACTTGGTAGACTCGGAAGCAAAAGCACATTTATGTACCACAATTTCGACCTAAAACAAAAATATGAGTGGTACAGGCAGGGTGGATCAGAATATCAGTCAGTATCATATGGATATCGATTATGGGAAAAAATGCTACTGGGCTCTTCTGACGTGGATTTTGGACACGGCTAAAATCAATGCTTGGCAGATACATTGGATTACTGGGAGGCAAATGGCCAAACTCAAATTCAGGAGAGAACTTGTTCTCACATACATCACAAGGTAGAAACCATTGTGAGAATAAGGGGTCCTATACCGTTGCCGTCGAAGAGGTCATTGAGTGTCCTGGAAGAAATAAGGTATGATTGTACTAATCGTCTTCTCAGTGAAGTTGAAAACAAGAAGAGGAGGCGTGTGGACGCAGAGTGCAAGAGCTGGGTCACTTCAAAGTTACGCAGGTTTCAGATGAAGGACAAGGGTCACCTTTCATACAAAACTGTGATTTTATTATTGCTTCCGAGTCTACCAAGGTAGCGGAAGCTTTGTTTTCACTTTTCAAGGACGAAAAAAAAAAGTTCTCCAAAATCAAAATTTCCACTCGCGTTTTGCGTTTTAGACCTTTCTGAACAATTTTGGTTCCGTGTCTGTCTGTCTGTCTGTGTGTCTGTGTGTCTGTCTGTCTGTCATGAATTCCTTGTAACGCGCATAACTATACGAAGTTATTGTCCGATTTCTATGAAATTTTCAGGGATTGTGCGGGTTGGTGTGTAGACGGTCCCCTATGAAAATCATCATACCCGGACTGATAGAAGCGACTGCGCATGCGCAAACGAGAATTCCTTGTAACGGCCATAACTTCTACATTCTCCATCCGATTTCAATGAAATTTTCAGGGATGTTACAGACTAGTATTTCGATGGTCTCCTATGAAAATCATCATCTTAGGACTGATAGTAGCCACTGCGCATGCGCAAACGTGAATTCCTTGTAACGGCCATAACTTCCACATTTTCCACCCGATTTCGATGAAATTTTCAGGGATTATGTGGATTACGTTGTAGATAGTCCCCTATGAAAATCATTATCCCCGGACTGATAGAAGCGATTGCGCATGCGCAAACGTGAATTCCTTGTAACAGCCGTAACTTCAACTGTCCCCCAGGGGTCGCGGGTTCGAATCCCAGCCGAGGCTAAGTATTTTTTTGATCCAATCACACACATCTACTCACTCAAATTTTCATCCGAATTTGATGAAATTTTCTAGGATTGTCCAGATTAGCGTGTAGATGGTCCCCTATGAGGGTAGTGGAAGGTACTTAGAGATTGGTGTTTTGAGATTAACAACTGTGCATCTGATCATCTATATAATCGGGTTATGGATACGAGGAAGCTATGTGCCACACCCACTTGGCAGACGTTTTTTTTTATGCTATTGAGTTTTTTATAGTTAAAATTAATATAGCTAGTCAATATGATACAAACGCATTCAGCCTATAATTAATAGTTAAAATTGATCCAGTGTAATTCTGCTCCTCCAGAGGACGAGTGTAGCATATATGACCGACTATCCTGGCAAAGCCACACAGAGATGCTGTCTTCTAAGCGGGCCAGCTGCAACTTTCTGCTTCGACGACTTGTTCATTCGGTTTCATCTGAGGTTTTGCTCATGGTAAACCATGCTAGTTTTGCCATATTCAAAATCCAAAAAAAAAAACCGTACGTATTATGCGAAAGCTGAGTTGGAGCGAGAGCTGTAAGGGGCATTTTCGCGAGCTCGGAATCCTGACGCTCCCTAGCCTGTACGTTTTCCAGTGCCTCATATTTGCGAAAACTAACTTAATATCCTGCGCAGAGGTTTGAATAAGCATCAATATTATACAAGGAACCGAACCAATCTCTGTCCTTCTCAAGCCAGGTTGACTTCATCGCTTAATACGAGTCCATACCAAATTGGATGTCGACTCTTCAACCACCTGAATCCAGCGACGAGAGAGCTGCCCTTAGCTCAATTCAAGACGATCGTGAAACGATCTTTGGTTGACAGAGAACTGTACAGAGTGGATTAGTTTTTCGACATCAACTATCAATGATAGATCTTATTATACCAAAAATTCAAACTTTTTCTGTTTTTTGTTGACTTAGATTATCTCTCTATTTTTTTATCTTTGTATTTTTTAAATGTTTTTTGGTGTCCGTACCTATCTGTACTTTTCGTACAATTCAAGAAAAAACATACAAGTCGTACGATAGCGAACACCGGAATGAATTTTTATTAATCTTCCAAAACTACGGTAAACAAAAAACATTTGACGCACTATGCAACAATAAACTTGCAGTGTAGTGGATAATGTAGTGGTACCCACTACACGATTCCCCTCCTCTTCTTTTTAGGAGCCTGCTCCGCCACCATGTATGAAGGCTGGCTTCAAACGGTCGATGCTGACTGTTCTTGTCCCCTGAGGTGTTTGGAGCAGAAACACTTTTTCCCCAGCTTGCAGGACCTGGTATGGACCCTCATAGGGCGGTTTTAGCGCAGCTCCTAACCCTGGGACTCTAACAAAGACATTTTTTGCCGTCTTCAATTCTTTGGGCACATAGATGTGGGGCTGCTGGCACCTTGTCTCTGGCATGCGGAGTTTCCCCATCTGCACCTTTAGCAATCGGGCGTATTCAGATGCACCTAAAGGATCTGCAGGTGGGCCTTCATAAAAATCTCCAGGCAGCCTTAAGGTTACCCCATACATCAGCTCGGCGGAGGAAACACCAAAATCCTCATGGACGGTGCTCCGTAACCCTAGCATAATGGGTGCTAGACTCTCAACCCAGTCCCGTCTGTTTAGACACTTTAACCTCTCCTTTAGTGTTCGGTGCCACAAAGGAAAAAAAAAAAAAAAAAAAAACTCAAAGACAAAGTTTGAGAGCTTGTCTTCTATGTACAAACGAGGATTGTGCTGTCGTTTTGGGCTACCACCCCTCTCTGTTTGAAGTAGCCCTCCTAATCGTTTTTTGGAAACGCACAGGGTGCGACACACCTGTAAGCTCTATGCCCAAACTGCCGATGAAACCTGCACCAGTTGGCCTCGGTGTTTTCTTTTCCGGGTCTCTGCGGAGCCATCTGAGTTTTAAGGGCGGCCACTTGGGTTGTCAACATTGCAATCTGTTTTTCTAACTCGAAGACTTCGCTTGTCTTACCTTCATGTAGGCTGGCTAACCTACCATTATCCTCTCTCGATGATGCCAGCTCATCAGCCGTGCTAGCCAAGACTGCTAATGGCTCATTAGTTGCAGCCAGGACTGTTCGAAGAGGGTCTGGAAGCCGACGTAACCAGAGATTTCGCAGGTAAGGCTCAGAAACGAGGTCATGTCCAATAGCCTGCATCTGAGTAAGCAGGTACGAAGGCTTGTTCAGTCCTAACTCCATATTTGCTAACTTATCCTGCCTTTCACACAAACTATCGGAAAACTTTAAAATTAGTTCCTTTTTAAGAGCTTCATATTTACCATACTCTGGAAGATTCATGATCAAAAAATGTACCTGTTCTGTAACGTCCATCTCCAGCTTCCCTATGACGCAACTATACTTATCCTCATCATCAATCATTCCTGCCGACCTAAACATTGCCTCACATTGTGCAAACCACAATTTAACATTGTTCTTGGCGAACTGTGGAAGCTTTGGTGGTCTAGGTCTTTCTATGTTTCTATTTGGCGTAACGTAGGAGTTACCTGAAGTTCCTACCAGTGGGGAGTTTTGACTCACAGATGGTTGAACTTGCACTGGTGGTTGAGAACTCCTCTTCTTTGTTGCCTTGATTTTCAAAATTTCCCGCTGCCTAGCAGTTGCCATTTTGTTCAAAATCGGGGTCACCACTTTGGTGTCCGTACCTATCTGTACTTTTCGTACAATTCAAGAAAAAACATACAAGACGTACGATAGCGAACACCGGAATGAATTTTTATTAATCTTCCAAAACTACGGTAAACAAAAAACATTTGACGCACTATGCAACAATAAACTTGCAGTGTAGCGGAAAAAGTTGTGGTACCCACTACAGTTTTATTGCTAATACAATTTAAAAACGTTTAATTTAATATCATAAAATACGTGACGTTTGTATTGCCTGTGAAGGCTCTTTACAAATAAAAACTCTTTGATTTGATTTGATTTGATTTATGGCACACCCCTCACTCTTCCCTGTATCGTCACAGATTTTTAAAATTATTTTTCTGTGCTCAAATTAAAGCTAAAGAATCGAGAATTAAAAGGAAAAAACATTTTTTTCGGAGGTAAATAGTTCTCGTCCTTGGTGGGTCAAGATGAGTAGTCGCTTTTGCAATATTGGTACCAAAATGGTTATGCCCCTGGTTATGGTCAACCATAGCTGCTAATCTTGCTTTCTGATAAACCAAAAACATCAATGTTGCTGACCTAGATGAAAAAATCAATTTCCCAATAGTTTGGCAGAAGTGCAATTTTTTCCTGTTTTATCCCCGTTGCCTATAGTCGTCATTCTGTTGACAAAAGAGCAGCAGTCCTTCCCCTCAAGTACGGCATTCTGACTATATCGATGTTATATCTCGTGTTCTCAGGATTCTTCCCGCTGCCCCCGGTCTACTGCCTGGCTTGGATATGCCTGGACGTGCTGTTCTGCACCGCCTCCATCATGCACCTCTGCACCATCTCGGTGGACCGCTACCTCAGCCTCCGCTACCCCATGAAGTTCGGGAGGAACAAGACCCGTCGAAGAGTCACTCTCAAGATAGTCTTCGTTTGGATCTTGTCCATCGCCATGAGTCTCCCACTGAGCCTCATGTACTCTCAGGTGAGCTGGTTTAAACATTACTTTCCACTGAATGATCAGTAGCCACAGTGGCGCCTCCTCCAGGCAAACATAGCAAACACTGTTTGCCTTACTAAAAATAAGCAAAATGAATAAATTAATTTTTCTTGAGATTCTCCTATATTCCCATTTTTTGCAAGTAATATAATAGCCAATTTTGGAAAATTTTTAATATAATTTAGGTACTTTTTCATTATTACCAAGTAAATTAGATGAAATACGAGAATGGAATGAGAAAGTACGTATTTTGCCTTGGATACTAGCCCGCAACACACCATAGACTTGGAGAGGTCGGTAATGTAGATGATTGCAGAGGATAAGCAAACTAGCGCGGGGCAAAGCGATGCAAGGCAAGCAGTTCAAAAAAATGAATTTTTCGGGATTGTTTAGAGTGAGAGGCGACGATCGGCGGGTGGCGGGGGGTCAGCGCAGGGTCTAGTATTGCTGTACCCCCACTACCACGCTATCAGCTGTTGCAAACAATCGGAGAACTGTTTCGTGACCTTGAAAGCAGAGAAGATGAGCCATGGATACTAATTAACCCATGCATGGCAAGACATAACATATCCATCCAACCACATCATCTCAAGGAAGGAAAACTTAGTTTTTCGCCACCACAAATAGCGACTGCCTGGCGCTGACTGGTGCCCCGTTCCCGATTTTACTGTACATTTCACTGTTCCTAATCGTTTTTCTTGTTGATAGGTACCTACTTGGAAATAATTGCATAATATTGTTGATGGTTTACTTTCGAGGTTGTAGCTACTACGTATATTTTGAAAATTGAATATAAAAAAATCCGTCCGTCTGCGGAACTTTCCTGCGGAACTTTGGGGTCTACTTGTGCCCCGAAGGTTTTGTCAGTCACTTCTGAGCGGTGAAACATTAGGGCTGTAACTTCTTAAGGCCTCTCGAAAACTCTCGTTATGAAGGTATTGTTTTTTCACCAATTTGAGATTGGTACCATTGAATTTTTAGAATCGAATCAACCCACCCAGAGGATAAACTATTAGCTCTCCATGAGAACTTGAAGGTTGAACTTACGATAAATGAGAAACACGAGTGTGAATCGCAAAAGAGGCCTTATCACCTTAAAAATTTTAGCTGACCAAAATGCGATCGATGTTCATTTCTTTGAGTTGTACATGTTTTGCTTCCTTAATCAACCTGTAATCAAATTTCTAAACCAAGGAATTATTTATTTCTTCAAAAGAAGTGTGAAGGGTTTATTTCATCTAAATAAACAACATTTTGAAGCAAAAACATGATTGGTAGATAGTGACGAGGGTAAAGCTGACGCTTTATCTTCAGAAAAATAATAAACCTTTGTGTAATAATTTGCAGCGTTTTTCATTATTGTTTATTCTTCTGTAACTGGCCAAGCTATTTGCCTCACGAATATTCTCACGAGACGCCCCTGAGTAGCCACCTATTTGTGACTACTATTGGGTGACTTTGATACACAGAAAATTTTCTCAAGATTTTTCTTGACCACTCCTACTTTCTCTATATTTTCCGATATTCTCAACTTACAAGGAGTTATTACAGACTGGAGTGGAAAAGCTTATGCAATTGTCCAAAATGTCGATGGGTTTTCGAGATTGAACTTACTTTATACTACAATCGAAGCAACACATGAACTGTACCAAACTAGCTCATCCATTATAGTCCATAAACAAAGTTCTCCTCAGAATCAGCTCGAAGGTAGTAAGCACTTCCTAACGACCTGAAGATAAGTAAGTCGGCGATGATGCTTCCACTCTTGACTCGATAACATGATGAATTTCCTTACTTTCATGTGCAGTAACTTTGCCTTCCACCTCCACCCCCCACTTCTGGACCCCTCGTAATCAACGTTAGAATGGAAAACGGCAGCTAATGCCTTCCCAAGGAAAGTTTCCACCTTCCCCACAAGAGATCGTTATTACTCAAGAGTGGTTTTTAATGAACTTGGAGGGAAGTTTGCCTGCCTCATTCAGTTACAGGTAGGTACTGAAACCACGCTAGAAATTTTGAGTTCAGTAATTCAGTAGTTTGTGGGAGCCATCTAAGTCCTTGCACCTAATTTCTTGTATGGGTTATACCTGGGTATTAACAGTTTTTTATGCACCCCTAACTTCTTCCTTAAATTACGAAAAAAAATTCAACATTTTGTAATGAAAATCATATGCTGGTCATGAATGTGTCATGAATTAGACAGTTCACTCCATTTATGTGACATAAACACTCCATAAAACAAACATGGCATTTCACTACACTTTATGGGACAATGTCAATCTTTATGGCATAAAATTAACCTTTAAATCCACTTTGTACATACAAGACAATTCACTCCATCCATTATTGTATAAACACTCCATACACCATATCGATACCTTGAAGCACGAAGGCGCTAAGTCAATCAACCTTTCGAATTTTTTATTTTTTTTTTAAATTCAGAGAGACTCGAATTTAACAAAACTATTATTGACCTTTTTGGAGATTATAGCTTGAAACTATATTGAAGAAATTAAAGAGTTACATTATTTTAGAAATTGTGCACTGGTGAAGACTTCTTCTGCGTTTTTCTTAAAACTCCGTTTTTGGACATAGTGTCTTTGTGCTTTGAGGTATCAATATGACCTTTCACAAAAATACACTAAGCGTTTCACTCCGTATTCCATAAACTAGGCCTTTAATCTGTTTTATACGGTATAAACATTCCATATGTCATAAAATTAGCCTTTCAATTCACATCCTAGAACTCGACATTTCGCTCTGTTTTACTCGTAGATGTCATAAAATTAGCCAATCAATACAATTTCATATTTACAAACTTGGCAAATTATCAGTTTTATAAGGCATTTACACTCCATATGGCTTAAATTGAGCCTTTCTTTCCAAATTATAAATATAAACTAGGAAATTAACATAATTGCTTCTACCAAGGTAGCGGAAGCTTTGTTTTCACTTTTCAAGGTTAAAAAATTAAGTTATCCAAAAATTGAAATTTCCACTCGCGTTTTAGACCTTTCTGAACACTTTTGGTTCCGTGTCTGTCTGTCTGAGTGTCTTTCTGTTATGAAATCCTTGCCACAGCCATAAATTCTACAATTCTCATCCAATTTCGTTACCCCCGGACTGATAGTAGCCGCTGCGCATGCGCAAACGTGAAATCCCAATAACAACCATAACACTTGATTTTTTCATACGAATTTGATGAAATTTTCCAGGATTCTTGAGATTGGCGTGTAATTAGTCCTCTATGAGAATCATCTACCCCAGACTAATAGCAGTTGCTGCACATGCACAAACGTGAATTCCTTGTAACTTCAATAGTAACTTCTACATTTGCCATCTTATTTCGACGAAATTTCTCAGGATTGTTCAGATTAGCGTGTATATGGTCCCCTATGAGGGCAGTGGAAGGTACTTAGAGATTGATGTTTTGAGATTAACTACTATGCATCACCGGATGCATACTACGGATCACCTATACAATCGGGTTATGGATACTAGGAAGCTATGTGCCACACCCACTTGGCAAACGTTTTTTATTTTTGTACTCGAGTTTTCGTCCTTTCACGCAGTTCACAACTTCACACTCTTTATTCATTCTCTGGAGGATAGCTGAATCGGTCACTAGATCAATAAATCGCACTGCGAGTTCACAAGGGGCGTTTTACAAAAAGCGCCCATTGTACCTCATTTTTTGAAATTACACAGTCGGAACCGCAAAACCAAGATCTACACGTTGGTACTACTGGCTTTTCGA
This sequence comes from Apolygus lucorum, assembly GCA_009739505.2. Lineage (NCBI taxonomy): Eukaryota > Metazoa > Arthropoda > Insecta > Hemiptera > Miridae > Apolygus > Apolygus lucorum. The sequence goes on from CM019168.2 coordinate 51,628,864, forward strand.
TACCTCCATCCGTTACCGAAAGAGAGCACTATAAGCCCTTATGGAATTTAGAGAAACAAAGGAAAAATTTCATAACCAAGGGGCACTTGATGAGACCCTCAGTTGGTCGGCAGCGCATCACAAAGTGATGTCATGTTCGGGCAGGAGGCCAATAGGCGTTTTACAAAAAGCGCCCCTTGTACCTTGAGTTTCCTGTGAAAAGCCTTCTTCTCAATAAAAAATATACAACTTCTTTCTCAAAGGGTCTAATGTGAATGGGCTCAACTTGATAAAGCAAGAAAACACAAGGGGCGCTTTTACAAATTCCAACGTTTTTTTTGGTGATTTTACGTCTTTCTCCTTATATTATTGGTGGGATCCGATACAGTTCTTAGTTCCATCGATACTACACTAAATTCTCAACAGAATGCGAAAAAAGATTAAAAATCTAGCTAAAATAGCAGTGACACAATTGAGTTAGGAAAAAAGTAAAATCTTCAAGCGTGTTTTACTCGTAATTTTAAAACGTTGATGAGCGCCCCTTGTACCCAAAAGCGCCCCTTGATAACTCGCAGTGCGAAATTATTATCTCATTCCAATAAATATAGCCTTTACAGAAATTTTCCTGTCATGTTTACAGGGAATGCAATCGTGGTAGGTCATGAGAGCTTCCAGTGTGAACTTGAAGCTTCAAACGTCTCTCCAGTCCACCCTTATGAACCCAAGCTATCATTGTTGTGCGTACATAGAGAAAACATTACGTTATCGAGCGAGTTCCCACAAAGGAGTGAAAACGCCCTCTGTATCACCCATTATCCTACTCCATCCCACGAATAAATAATTCAGGAAGCTATGAATCAAATTGACAGCCCCCCCTTCCTCCACCCCAACCGTGTTATCGAGTAAATATTACGACCTTCTCGACAATGACCTGCAAGAAAAAGAGGAAGTAGGTCGGCAAGCCTTGATACTCGGTCTGTCTCGAGAACATCTGCGGGGACGACAGGGTTGAATAAAGCGGTTGTAAATCAAGACGTGTCACGCGACGCTTTACGGGCTCTATAGTCCCCCCGCTTCTTCGCTCTTCCTTCGTATTCTTCTACTTCTTTCACACTTTATATTGTCTGCAGAGTTCCCTTCAAACCATCTTCTTTTTTTTAACGACTTCCACCCGCTACTAAGTTACTTTTTTACGAGGGCGCTAACGTGACCTTTAATTGAAAAAAGTCCATCCGACCCTGACACCGCCCTGGTACTGAATAACCGATCCAGAACTCTTCGAACTGAGTTGTCTGTTGGGTAAGAGAGAGCGTGGGGGCGGATCCACGGCAGATCATCGACGCTACAGCTTTGACAACCTTTTCTCGAGAAGTTCCGCTACTCTTTTACTGCACTGCAGGGAATGTTCGACACTATTAAAGGGTGTACTTAGAAAAGAAGAGTGCTATCCTGAGCGCAAGACAAGATCCCTAGTATGTTGGGGCCTAACCCTTAACTTGTTTCCGGTACCGTAGACTGGGGTGATAGTGATCAATTTCTACAGTTTTTCCTTAAAAACTACCAGTGTAATAATTCAAAAAAATCTGAAAAAAATAGTTTATGTTCTCCCACATCTTATGAACAGTATCCTATATCAAACTTTGGAATTTCGATGAATAATTCATTCGATGAATGAGCTTAATTATTAAGCTCATTAAAAAAAAAAAAAAAAAAAAAAAAATTGATCAGTATCACCCCCCACATAGGGGGTGATAGTGATCACTAATTTAAAATCGAACAAAACGCTTTTGAAGTGTCTATGGGGTGGTACTGATCACTGTTGAAGAAAAAAAAATTGTTTTTCAGTACCCTGAGGTAAAAAAAACAAGGGTTTTCCGGTTTGGAGAAAACCCGCGATTTGTGAAAGGTTACAGTTTTTCGAGGTATTTGATCGGTAGTTCATAATTATTTCATGTTGAAGAAATTGAAAATGAGGTCTGATTATTCCTTATCTATGATTCTTATCAGTCAGTGTTTGCACCAGTTAGGTGAAGTTATTTCATATCACGTAGTACTGATAAGAATAATGGTTGTACACTAGTGGTTCACTTGATTTCTTCATTAGTCTAGTGCTATGCTATTTGACATTTTCATGTCTTTGCCCTGGCACATAGCACAAAAATCACAAAGTAAGTGAGTTATTCATTTACTACGAAGACATAATGTATAATGTTCAATTTCTCCCTTGCGAGGGAAAAACATTAAATCATGTTTAATGTTTTTCCCTCGCAAGGGAGAAACTCAGCTGATCAGTGACCACTCAGGCGCCTTCAGCATTCTCCATTGACCCTGCTTCTCAAATTTCAGCTTCCTGCGTTCAACAGGAGAGAAAATGGCTTTGGAGATCACTCAGCTGATCAGTCACCCTTCAGGCGCCTTCAGCATTCTCCATTGACCCTGCCTCTCAAATTTCAGCTTTCTGCGTTCAACAGGAGAGAAAATGGCCTTGGAGGTCACTCAGCTGATCAGTGACCACTCAGGCGCCTTCAGCATTCTCCATTGACCCTGCTTCTCAAATTTCAGCTTCCTGCGTTCAACAGGAGAGAAAATGGCCTTGGAGCTCACTCAGCTGATCAGTGACCACTCAGGCGCCTTCAGCATTCTCCATTGACCCTGCTTCTCAAATTTTAGCTTCCTGCGTTCAACAGGAGAGAAAATGGCCTTGGAGCTCACTCAGCCGATCAGTGACCACTCAGGCGCCTTCAGCATTCTCCATTGACCCTGCCTCTCAAATTTCACCTTCCTGCGTTGAATAGGAGAGAAAAAAGTCTGCCAAGTTGGGTGGGCAGTATAGCTTCCTCACTCATTGTAACATGGACGTATAGAATCAGTTGGCGAAAAAATTATGATTCAAAGAGTTATTGAATACCAAAATATTAGCGGTCCACCGTCTAGGACCTAACCCACACAATCCCTGAAAATTTCATCGAAATCGGTTGAATAGTTGCGGAGTTTTGGTTGTAACAATAAATTTAAAGTTCGCGCATGCGCAGCGGCTATTGCTTGACCAATTTGATTGAAACTTATAGGGTGTCTCTTAGAAGTTAGTCCCTAACTAACCTCCAAATTTGAGCAAAATCGGTTCATTAGAAACCGAGAAACCGAGGTCCCAGGAAATTCACGTTTGCGCATGCGCACTCGCTCCTATTGGTCCGAAGGTGCTGAAATTGATAGGGGACCGTCTAGGACCTAACCCGCACAATCCCTGAAAATTTCATCAAAATCGGACCACAGGTTAGTATAGTTTTGCCCGTTGCAAATTTGCGTGTCGGAATTCACAGAATGACCCCCAGCCCTAAAACATTAAACATGTTAAAAAAAAATTCACTTAGAACTTGAATCTGCATTGAAAATGGGGCTCCTGATTTGAAAAAAAAAAAAAGCAAAGCAGCCTGACTGACAAAATGTATACTTTGGCTCTTGAGATGCTTCAGCATTTCTCCAGCGCACAGTTGAACTGCGTAGAGCTCTGCCTGAAAGATTGTGGCATTCGTCCCTTTAATACCTGTGCCAGATGAATGATCCATTTATACAAAACATGTGTTAATCCTGATCAACCTGTGTATTCGGAATATGCGTGAAATTTACAAGAAGAATAGCTTAGTCAAATAGCTGAAAATATTCCTATGAAAATTCGCTCATTTACTCATTCTGAACGAATAGACTCAGTTTCAATAAATAAGAAGGTGGTGAATTTTATTTTAGCAGTAGGTACGATCTGTTGGCTTTAGGTGGTATTTCGTCAGCTGATATGGAGGGAGGATGTACTTCGTTGGTGACACAGGTTCTCACGTCCATCAACACCTTCTACGGCAGCTGCTGCGCCTGTAAAAGAATCATAAATTGATGGCGCAACAAGAAATAGTAAGCAAATAGAAAAATAGATGTAAAATAGTGAATAGGAAGTGGAAAGGAATTCAGCCTAATGGTCCCCCTTCCGATGACTCATCTGGGATGGTCCTGGGTCAGTAACAATACCGTCGCTAACCTTGAAACCATAACATTTCTAGAGCCATGGGAGCCTTGAATTTTGAAGAGCGTTTTAAAATTCATGATCTACGATACCCAACATGCGAGTTTACCCCCCCCCCCCCCACCACCAGTCTGGAACCAAAGTGGAAATACGTTGTTACATTGAACTTTCATCTACTGGTTTTGGTAGGCAGTCCGTCAAAGTTCACATAACTATTCATTCAAGGTGAAATAAACCAACAAACATAAATATGCGGTTTATGGTGCCATGGCACCATGGTGGCACCAATATTAGTTCTTTGGTAGTACAGAGAATATTCCTACAATTCAGGAGGTATAATGAGAATTTTTCCTCAATTTCAAAGCTTGGGTACAATAATTGTACCCTTAACAATAATGATTATTATTATTAAGCTATAAAAGAACCAAAATATTGAAAAATCGGAAATTTTGTGAATATTATTCCCCCACTCACCCCCTCCCCTTGAGAATTTTGATACTCGAAAAAAAGACAGAAACACGCTAATTGGACGGAATTTACAAGATTATGGCCGCAAACGCACGTTTCTTAACCCTTTCCTCCCTTCAAAGGCAATATTGGGTCACGTAGTGCACAACTAGATAGATTTCCGCTTCGAATAAAAAAAGAACCACGAAAATCGGTTGGAAATTGGGGCCTGGGCAGAGTAAACAAGAATATGCTCAAAAACGCACGTTTTTTAAAGCATTAAAAAAAGTCCCTCCCCTTTTTTTCCCCACAAAATGCGAAATTCCGGCGAACTTGTGAACAACTACATAGATTTCCGCGTCGAAAAAAGAAACACGAAAATCGGTTGAAAAATAAGGCCTGGGCGGAGTACTTTTACAAGATTTTGTGACACACACACTCAGACATACACATGGTTTTTTATTCGCGTATTTGGATTCAGACTGGTTTAAAACGGTGTGGTTATTTATTTTTCTGTTGAGTGTTGTCCAACTTTACCCCTGATCAATCGCGTAAGGACGACTAGTCTTGCTGTGGGACGTCCTAAAAACGTGGACGTGATTGGAGTATCACAATAAATTCGGGTGTGACAACTATGTGCCAGGACGCGTCTAAAGCGTGTTGGGATGTTAAAAAGCTGCAAATTATTACACAAAGGTTTATTATTTTTCTTTAAAGATCACTCGTCTGCAAAGAACATGGCTTTGCCATTGTTACCACCAACCAACTTGAAGAAAAACATCGATCGAATTTCGGTCAGCTAACATTTGAACGGAAATTAGGCCTATTTTACGATTCACAGTCGTGTCTCTGATTATCAGTCAGTAAGTCCAACCCTTAAATTCTCGTAGGGAACGAATGGTTTGTCCAACAGGGTTCCAAGTGGTCTCAAAAAATTTTGAAAATTCTATACTATCTCACTCTATACTATCTTAGGGCTCGTTCACGAACTGCTAAGAGGGTGGAGATGAGGTGGATTCTCTTCAGTAATACCTACATGAAATTTTGAAATTAGTATTCAGTGCTGTTGGTAGATTGTGCTCACGTTGTACAGATTTGAAAAAGCTGACATGGAGGAGCTTCAGACGCTACTACAGTGAGTACTGTTTACACCCGATAGAATATTTTTAGTACGTCAGTTTCTCGTTTACGTCTCCTTGATGAATGTAGCGAAAAGTTAAAAATTTACGTGCATTTTACGTCGGTTGCCATATGGCAACCGTGGTCCCTAAGAGTACTTTTTTCTCAAATTTCATTTTTGTTCTCAAGTTGATTTTCGTTGAATTTTATGAGGAAATATAACGAGTCAATGGTTGGTACTGACTTGATGGACATCCGTCCCAGCTGTTACCGAATTGGGATAAGGGGTAAAAAATGGTGGTGGCCAATTTTCACCTGGATTTAGGACGTCCTTATGACATCCCCTGAATCACTTACAAGCGGTACCACCCAATCTCATAATAGGACTTTCGGTGAAATGCTGTCAACTCCTACTTGAAAATGTACGGAACAAGAATATACTTCAGGGCCGAAATTCGAAGTCTGTCGAGTCAAACTCTAGTACTCCATGATGCGAGGTTCGACAAAAAGAACCCTTATGTTTGTTCCACTGACGACGGAAAGAAAAAGAAGTGCGCGGGTAAAAACTGTGCCTCTATTATGAGGACCATGTGTCAAAAAACGCTGCAAATTATTACACAATGGTTTATTATTTTTCTATGTAGATCACTCGTCTACAAAATCACCAACCATCCAATATGAAGAAGAAAAAAAAAAAAACGCTGCAAATTATTACACGACGGTTTATTATTTTTATATAGATCGCGATATGAAGATTTTTATAACCGTCCAATATGAAGAGAAAAAAAATAATACAAAATAAAAAAAAATAAATAAAAAAAAATAAAAAAAATAAAAATTACCAACCATCGATTGCATTTCGGTCAGCTCTAATTTGAACGGAGATTAGGCCTCTTTTGCGATTCACACTCGTGTTTTGATTTATATATATATATTTCAATATAAACCCTTAAATTTTCGTAGGGAGCGAACGGTTTGTCCAACAGAGCTCCGCGTGGTCTCAAAAAATGCTAAAAATTCTATAGAATCTTAAATTGAAGGAAAAACAATACCTTTATATCAAAATTTTTTGAGTTAGGGCGTTTTCAAAATTTCAAAATTGATTTTGGAACCCTTAGGAGTGACCAACATCAACCAAAAGCTTCGGGGCACAACTAGACCCCAAATGGAGCCTACATACCAAATTTCATCAAAATCGGTCAATGCTAAGTGGCAAAAGTGCCGCGTACGGCGAACGGCGGACGGACGGCCACATTTTATTCGATTTTTGAATTCTACGTACCTTGAAACGTAAACCATCAAATTTTGAGGGGGTGTTAAAATTTTTTTTTTCTTGGTCGATTCCAAAGGTTCATTATTGAAAATAATAAACCAAAAGCCAGGTGGGACTTTGCATTCCCTGCTTTTCTAAATTCCATACTTCTCAAGCATAGGGATGCCCTGTTCCCATATGGCATGTGTGAATTTACGTTCCTATGAGAAAACTGTGATAGTTTTGAATAGTATACCTACATAAGCCTAGACAATTGCTTTTCTGTGATGTCCTGAATAAAGACTACTTACTGGAAAATGAAAGTTTAGGTTGTTTTCCCCATGTGTCTAAATCGGCTGCAAACTTTCAATTTTTTGGCAAAAATGTTCTTCTGAGGACCACGGTTGCCATATGGCAACCCTCCGAAAAACGGTTAAAATGGACAAGAAAAATTATTTTTGCATTTTTCCCATGGTCTGTGGTACCTATAGAGGTAAAGTGCTCAACGATTTGAAAAAAAGTCTGAGAAAAAATAATCTGGTCCTTAATGGGTTAAATTGATTGAAAACAATACCTTTATATCAACATTTTTTGAGTTAGAGCGTTTTCAAAATTTTAAAACTTATTTTTCAACCCTTAGTAGTGGCCTACATAAACCAAAATCTTCGGGACACTACGACTTTCTCAAACGGCATATTAAAAAAAAAAAATAAAAATATGATTGAAAACCTGAGGTGTGTTAATTGAGGGCACAGCACTGCGAACACCTCTAAAAGTGACACAAAGTAGGCAAACTTGACGGTACTCTTCCAGTTCTGGGGACGTTTAACTCCTGAGAAAGTTATTCTCAGATTCCTCATCATGGATTGTTATAATTATTTAATAATTAATTTTACATGTCTACGAAAAATTGAACAAAATCGGGTGAAAACTGGACGTTGTGGTAGTTCTAGAAGAGGCTGATTTCACCAATGCCATGCAATTTCGTAGGGGACGTCTCATGGCCACTTCTTACTGAAAATTTCATGAAAATCAAATCATGGAATTGGTTGGATGATCTTACCTTTTCTTCTTCCCGCAGCGACTTCTTCTACTCCTGCTCCTTCGTTTCTTTCCGCACCTGCTCTTCCTTCTACTCCTGCTTCTCCGTTTCTTACCGCACCTGCTCTTCCTTCTACTCCTGCTCCTCCGTTTCTTCCCGCAGCGACTTTTCCTTCTACTCCTGCTCCTTCGTTTCTTCCCGCACCTGCTCTTCCTTCTACTCCTGCTCCTCCGTTTCTTCCCGCAGCTTCTTTTCCTTCTACTCCTGCTTCTACGTTTCTTCCCGCAGCTTCTTTTCCTTCTACTCCTGCTTCGTTTTCTTTTACTGCCGCATCTACTCTTTCTTTTCCTTCTTTTCATCCCCCCGCATTTCCCACAGAGATCGATTTCTTTTTCTTCCAGAATGTAAGTCCCGCTCGCCACCTGTTTAAATAAAATTTATATTTTTAGAAACTAGGTAATGACTATAACCTTAATTTATATAATGAAGCACTGAAAATATATATCGAAATTCATGAGGTTACTTTCGTATTACTTAGACAGGTTGATGGAGTTACTTATCGAGATTATGGGGACAATTTTTGAACGATCGATTTTACCGTAAGTAGATCAGTATAATGAATGTTACTTATCGATTAGATTGGAAAGGTTAATAAGATAACTAATCGAGGTAACTCGGGCAGTTTTGAACGCCAAATTTTACCGTAAGTTGGTCAGTAGATCAAGATTACTTATCACTTGGGCTGGGCAGGTTACTTAGACTGGTCAATGAGGTTACTAGCACAGTTTTTTGGGTACCGATTTTACCGTAAGTAGGTCAGTAGATCAACTCATCATATTATACAGGTTGTAAGCCTAACTAGTCTGCCATACGGTACCAGTCAATTTTATGACTAATTTGCAACAAAAAATGTCCCTTAGCGATTTTTTTTTAAAACCCTTCGTTTTCGAGTTATTTTAACTTTACTTTTTTTCTCGTTATTTTGACCTTATGTAATTAAATCGGTCATAACTCCGTTAATTAGCAGTGCAAATTGCAATTCGAGGATACCGTTGGAAAGAGCATTAAATTTCCTATCGGATAGATGCCTTAACTTTTTTTGAGTCAAGGTTTGAGACATGAAAACGTCCGCTGAAAAGATAATTTTACGTAATTTTGGAAACCTCGCATTTTTTCAATCGCAAATGGAACTATGAGCATCAACATTTTTTCAAGATGCAAGAACAGTAAAAACTGCGCCAAAATCTCAGCTTTCCAAAGGTATAATCAAAACATATTTTACAACCAAAATTAGGGGAGAAATACGAGTTTGAACGCGGAAAAACGTGCATTTTTTCAACGAAATCAGCGCTCCGCCTAGTCGATTTGAGGGGTCATACGATGGGAGTTGGTAGGCGGGCGGCGCAGTAGACCGCGAGGCCGCCGAAAACAGGAGGCCAGAGCGCTGATTTCGTTGAAAAAACGCACGTTTTTCCACGTTCAAAAACGAATTTCTCCCCTAAATTTGGTTGTAGAATATGTTTTGATTATGCCATTGGAAAGCTGAGATTCTGGCGCAGTTTTTACTGTTCTTGCATGTTGAAAAAATGTTGATCCTCATAGTTCAGTTTGCGATTGAAAAAATGCGAGGTTTCCAATGTCACGTAAAATTCTCTTTTCAGAGAACGTTTTCATGTCTCAAACCTTAATTTAAAAAAAAAGTTAAGGCATTCATCCGATAGGAAATTTAATGCTCTTTCAAACGGTATCCTTAAATTGTAATTTACACAGCAAATTAAAGGAGTTATGGCCGATTTAATGAAAAAAATTAAAGTTAAAATAACTCAAAAACGAAGGGTTTAAAAACAATTGCTAAGAGACATTTTTTGTTGCAAATTAGTTGTAGAATCGACTGGTACCGTATGGCATACCAGTTAGGCTTACACCCTGTATAGACAGGTTAGTCAGACAGGTTGATGAGGCTACTTATGGAGGTTATGTGGACCATTTTTGAATTTATTTATTTATTTATTTATTGTACAAACGGGCGAGCCCAATTACAAAGTAAGTAAAAAAAGATCGGAAATAGTAATCATGCATTTAGTGAAATAGAGAAAAAAAGTAGTGATAAAAAGAATAACGTCTTGTAGGTTGGCAATGAGGAATTTCACCATGTCGGAATTTCCTATTTTTGACCCCAAAATCGGATTCAGAACCTCGAAAAACCCCCTAAGGCAAACTTTCAGCCCGAACTTCCTAACTTACGAATAAACAAAACACTGTAGAAAATACGAATGTTTAAAAAAACCGGGAAAATGACGTCATGCTGGAATAGTTCATTTATGGCCGCTTGAAGCTCTGAGATCGAGAAATCCATAGTCCCCAGATGCAAAATTTCATGAAACAGTAAAGTTCGAAATCGAAAAACTGAAGAAAAAAATAGAAAACACTTTTCTCTTAGAAAACACGATTTCGTCGTCCCAATGGGCAACACTGGGAGGAGACGGCGATCCGAACAGCCCAATCAGCGAGCGTTCCCGCTTCACGTCCGTTTTCCCGGTTAGTTTTGAAATAAAAAATTTTGATTTATTTTCCGAAATCTGCCTGATTTTTATCTATCCCACACCATTAACTATTCAGGAAAAATGCAAACAGAATTCGGTGAAATTCCTCATTGTTACTCAATCATTGTTAATTTTCTCTTTTGTGATACTTGTTCGGATTCCTTCTTTTTGAATTGCAAGTTGAGATCATATGCATGGAAGAAGGAATATAGGGATTTGACTGCCTTCTTCTTCCATGTCATGAGAGTTGGGTTTCACCGCCCTCGGTAGGCAGTACCGGTAATTTAGAACGGTTACATATTTGTCACTGTAACCGTTGGAACCGTTGCAGGGAAATACCTGGACCGACTCACCCCTAGTTGGTCCGAAGATTGATAACGCGTGATACCATTGATAAGTGGCGGCGCTCAATGCGTGCTGATGAAATCGCACAAAAGAACTAAACGTACGAGAGGGAAACAAGAAATAAACGAGGAATAGAATGATACAAAATTCATTTGAGTCATTCCGAACAGCCCAATCAGCGAGCGTTCCCGCTGGACGTCTGTTTTCCCGGTTAGTTTTGAAATTAAAAATTTTGACTGTCTCCCAAAAATAACAGGAAACTTATTTTCCGAAATCAGCCCGATTTTCATCTATCCCACACCATTAACTATTCAGGAAAAATGCAAACAGAAATCGGTGAAATTCCTCATTACACAAAAAAGGATGAAACAAAAAAGGCACTGTGAAAATGTAAAAAAGTAAAACTTATTCAGATGGGGGGAAAATATGACAAATTTAGGGGTGTCTAATAAAAAGGCGAAGAATTTATGACAGTCTTGAATTCGTTGAAAGATCTGGTGAACATATCGAGGTCTTGATACAGGGATAAAAGATGATTTGCTAGGCGTGGTATTCTGTGGAGTGGACGGTGTTGAAAATAGGTGTACGGGGAGAATGAATAGAATAGAATAGAATTATAGTTTATTAACAGAAAGAAAATAAATATAAAACAGAAAGAAAATAAAATATAAAATGGCATATAAAACAGAGTAAATAAACAATTTCTTTCTGTCCACCAATCAAATAAGTTCACAAGAACTTGTGGCGGCTGGTGGAGCTGGTTTCAGTCTATAAGACCACAAAGTCGACTACTAACTACGTATATCAATTTAATTTGACAAACAAATTAAAAAGTAAAAGAAGAAGAAGGCTCTCTACAGTGCAGATTCCTTTAATCTGCTCAGAATCTCTCTCTTAAAATGTACAAAACTATTGAACACTTCAGTATTAAATTTACAAGCATAAAAAAAACTTCAAAACTCTATAGTATGCATTTTTTTGCACTTTCAGTTCTAAGTTTAGGCAACTGAATATGCGATGATGCTGCTGTATGTGTATGCAAGGCTATGCTTCTATGCTTCTATGAGACGAAGAATGGGTGAGATAGGCACGTGGAGACTTGAAGGAACCCTGAAGTTTAACCTAGACAGAAGGTCGAGCGAGGAAATCCTGTTGTGGAGCAGCTTGTGCAGGAAAGACATGTCTGCCAGCAGTCGGCGCTTCTCCAACGTCTGAAGGCGGCATCTACCAAGGAGGGCGTCTTAGTCGATTTCATCCCCAGGAATACCAAGCTTGTAGGCTACGTAACGGAGAAATCGCCGCTGAACTCATTCCAGGGTATACTTATGGGTGGCATAAAAGGGAGACCACACTTGAGAACCATACTCCGGCTTTGGTAGCACCAAGGCCTTGTAAAGAAGTACAATTGGCTCAACCTTAGTGAACTCTCTAGTGTTCCTCTTGATAAAGCCCAGGGTTCTCATCGCACCAGCCGCAGCAACCTCGACATGCTTCCCTGAGGAATCCCAGACGTGGCACAAAAGGGACCCGATAGTCTGCCCTTGACCCGAACATAAAGCTGCCTCCCAGTCAAATAGCTGGCAATCCAATTCAGGAATGATCCATGCACCCAAAAGAGACAAAAGGTGCTTGTGAGAGAGCTTATCGAAAGCGTTGGCGAAGTCCGTCGAGATGGTATCAGTTTGTAGGCTTCGGTGAAAACCCGCCATTCCAAAGTCTTGAAATTTCTACAAGTTGCTGAATGACTGATTTTACCGTAATGGGGTGTGCGCTTGGGTCAGAAAAACTGTTTATTGTTATTTTTAATCTAAACTAGACCTCATTCTGAAAATGTTGACACCAACCGCGACCTTCTACCGTGAGAAGACCTTTTTCTTTCGCTAATGACGTCAAAGTTTCGAATGCTTATGACGTCACAGTGGGCTGGGGGGTCCCACCCAGGCGTCAGGGGTGCGTGACGTCATAAACATTCGAAACTTTGAAAAATCACAAAAAAAGATCTACTCATCCAAAAAGAGTACGGCTGGTGTAAAAATTCTCAAAATGAGGTCTACTTTCGATTAAAAATAAAAAAAAATCAATAAAAATCAGGCGCACCCCCTATTTGATCAGTTTTAAAATTTGTTTTTAACGGCCGAGTACTCAGACAGGTTGATGAGGTCACTCAGACAGTTTCTGAATGACTGATATGATTAGGTGAGTAGATCGGGGTTACTTACCGATTTGCTCGGACAGGTTAATGAGGTTACTTATCGAGGTTACTAAGACAGTTGAGCAACTGATTTTACCATAGATAGCTCGAGTTTACTTATGTATTTACTTGGAAAGGTTACTTAGATAGGTTAACCCTAATTGGACGGTGTCACTAGTGTCACCGAAAACATCTCAGGGACTCCACAGCTATCCCAAGGTGTCACCGGAGTAACCAAAATTAAGTATAAATTTGAAATTTAATGGACAGCAGAGTTTTGACATTTTCATGTCTTTACTTTGGCACATAAACTGAAAATTGAGTTTCTTCAATTTGTTATCTATGATTGACAAAATCTCGTTTAAATCAAATTTTTTAAATCATTTTAGCTTTCATTCAAGATCAATTATTGATAATGGTGTATAAATTTGGAAGAAAAAAATTAAACATACAGGTCAGATAATCAAGTGATCTATCAACAAACAATAAATTAGGTTTGAGTTGTCTACCTATTATAGGTGGCAATACTCTTAGACTTAATTTTCGTTGGCTATTAAATGTCTCAAAGTAAAGTTACGACAAAAATTTTCGAGGGAATAAATTTTAAAAATTCAAAATTTTTGTCATAGCCTCATTTTTTGACTTTTAATAACTTAAAAATGATTCAAAAACTCCAGCTCTTTCCATTAATTTGTAAATTGCAATTTAAATCTCGGTAGTCTGGTGACCCTAGTGACACCATGGTCCAAGTGGGGTAATGAGGTTACTTATCGAGGTTGCTCGGACAGTTTCTGAATGACAGATATGATTAGGTGAGCAGATCGAGGTTACTTACCGATTTGCTCGTACAGATTGATGAGGCGACTTATTGCGGTTACTAAGACAGTTTTTGAACAACTGATTTTACCATAAGTAGCTCGAGTTTACTTATGTATTTACTTGGACAGATTACTTAGATAGGTTAACCCTAATTGGACGGTATCACTAGTGTCACCGAAAACATCTCAGGGACTCCACAGCTGTCCCAAGGTGTCACTGGAGTAACCAAAATTTAGTATCAATTTTAAATTTAATGGACACCAGAGTTTTTCGTGGGTTATTAAATGTCTCAAAGTAGAGTTACGACAGAAATTTTAGAGGAAATAAATTTGAAAGATTCAAAATGGTTCAAAAAACTTATTCCATTCATTTGTAAATTGCAATTTAAATCTCGTTATTCTGGTGACACCTTGGGACTTGTGGAATTCCTAAGATGTTTTCGGTGACACTAGTGACACCATGGTCCAATTAGGGTTAATGAGGTTACTTATCGATGTTACTCGGACAGTTTCTGAATGAAAAATATGATTAGGTGAGCAGATCGAGGTTACTTATCGATTTGCTCGGATAGTAACCGGATTTTACCGAAAGTAGCTCGTGGTTTTGATTTACTTGGACAGGTTACTTAAGCAGGTTAATGAAGTTACTTATCGAGGTTACTCAAGACAGTTTTTGAACAACCGATTTTACCGTAAGTAGGTCAGTAGATCGAGGTTACTTACCCACTTGCTCGGATAGGTTAATGACGTTACTAATTGAGGTTACTCGGATACTATCGAATGATTTTGTGGCTGGAAACCATTCGGATGAAGTATTTGAAATTCGGATGAATTATTTGGATTTCGGGACATCAGAATTTTTAATAAGGAGGTTATTTCCTACAATTTGATACCGCGAAGATATTATTGGCAATCTATTTTCGACTTTTTATTTGACTTTCCGAAGACCTGTGTCTTTCTGCGGGCACTCATTCAAGCCTCAAGTACAGAACTTGAGGCAGGACGAAGTAATTCTTAACTTACATCTCATTCCCGAAAACTTACCTTCGTCACCATCCCCATACATTCAGCTCTCCGAATGACGTCGTTGAGTCTCGGGAGAATTTTCATCGGAGGGGTATCAGACTGTTGACTGATGAATTTTGCTATTGTTTTGGTGTTGACGCCCTTTTTATTGTTCTTCATGTGCTTCATGGCGTCGCGGAAAGCGACCATCAAGTTGGCGCGGCGCCATAAAGGTTTCGTTTTGACTGCCGGTTGTACGTCTGTGTGCTCTTTTCCGTCCGACGTTCCGTTCATTGTACCTACTGCTTCAAGAAAATTTGACCTTAACAATTTGTTTCAATCAATCAAAAAAATTTAAAAGTTCATGGGTACTTTAAATTTTGAATTTAAAAACTAATGAATGAAATAGAAAATTTTGATCGACATCAGTCTTGAAAAATCATATGGTCTTCTACCATTATCCAGTATGTTTTATTGTGAACAGGTCAAATCAAATGATTTCGATAAAGCGTGAAGTTTTAAAAACGATGCAACGTATTGAAGTACTAGCCAGGTACCTAGTCTCCTCGTTGAAGGTATTGGTGTTTAAAATCTCAAATAAACAACGAATTACTGTCTTAAAACGCTGCAAATCATTGCCCAAAGGCTTATTATTTTCTGTACAGATCACCCTTTTGTATAGATCACTGGTTCTCCATCAATAGCACCTACCACCATCTGTATTCTCCCTTGACCTTTACTCAAGTCATGGTCTCAAAAATTTTTAAATATTCAATACTATTTAAAATTGGTGAAAAAACGATACCTTTATTTGGAGAGTTTTCGAGCTAGGGCACTCATGAAAATTTCAACCCTTAATTTTCACCCCTTAGAAGTGAATGACGTCAACCAAAAGCTTTGCGGCACAACTAGACCCCAAATGGAGCCCATATACCAAATTGTTTATTTGATTTTCGGATTCTACGTACCTTAAAACGTAAACATCAAATTTTGAGGGGGGGTTAAAAAATTTTTTTCTTGCTCGATTCCAAAGGCTTATTATTGAAAATAATAAACCACAAAAGTAAGTAGAGCAAACAACCATTTCAGGTTGTGTTTTTGTCCGACTGCTATAATTCCTGGCGTCTTCCATAGAGAAGATCAAAATTTGTTCTGATTTTCTAACAATTGGTTTATTTTGAATTGTGTGTGAAGCGTTTATTTCTTCCAAATACTGTGAAGTAGGTAGTACCTATGGTTGGTACTACATACAGAACCTATGGTTGGTACATTGCCATGGCGCGGGGTGTGGTGTGGGAAAAGTGCCACGGAGTTGCGTGAGTTGGGCATCTCGGTAGGTGTACTGATCACGACCCGCGTCTTACTAGGCTCATATCTCAATTGGTGGTCTTTCTATAGATTCACGTCCCTTCATCCCTCTCTCCCACCCCTACCTTCCTCATCCTCCCTCATCCCTAGGGCCGTCGTCGGGTGAGTCCTGGGCATCCTCCCCATTTTATTTTATTAATTTTTTTATTTTTATTTATGGCGTGCCCCCTGCGTTTTTTAGAGGGTACAAAAAACAAAAAAAAACAAAAAACAAAAAAAAAAACATTGACAATGGAAAAACTGTGTTTTTTGCAGCCGAGTGATCTATAAAAATAATAAACCTTTGAGTAATAATTTGCAGCGTTTTTTTCTGTTGAGTGTTCTCCAACTTCACCTCAGATTAATCGCATGAGGACGCCCAAGTCTTACTGTGTGGCATCCTAAAACATATTGTTTAGTAATGCATGCATTCCAGGGGACGTCCCATTGGATAAGCATTAGATCAGTTTAACCAGTTGGTAAGTGATAAAACTGTTTCACTCGACGTAATTTATTTATTACTTTAGGCCAGAAATACTGACCCTCCCCCCCCCACCATTATCCACCTTAACATTTCTAGCGGCATGGGAGCCTCGAATCTGAAGAGCATTTTAAAATCCATGATTTACGATACCCAACATGCGAATTCGAGTTCACCACCCCCCCCCCCCCCCCCCCCACATCCCAACCTGCCAGTCTGGCACCAAAGCGGAAATACGTCGTAACATTGAACTTTCATCTGTTAGTTTTGGTAGGAAGTCCGTCGAAGTTCACATCCGTATTCAAGGTGAAACACAACAAAAAAAAAAAAAAAAAACACAAAATAAGCGGTTTATGGCATCATGGCGCCATGTCCTGGCACCATGGTGGCACCACTATTAGTTCCATGGTGGTACAGAGAATAATTCATGACAATCCGGAGGTATAATGAGAATTTTTCCTCAATTTCAAAACTTGGGTACAATTAGTAAGCAGTAAAGGAACCGAAATATTGAAAAATCGGATATTTTGTGAATATTATCCCCCCACTCACCCCCTCCCCTTGCGAATTTTGGTACTCTGGTAAAATCATGTACAACTTGGAAGTTATTTGAGTCAAACAAAAAAAGAAACACGCAAATCGGTTGGAAATTGAGGCCTGGGCAGATTTTACAAGATTATGCACGCAAACGCACGTTTTTTAAGCATTAACCCCCCCTTTCCCCCTCTTGAAAAGCAAAATCCGAAATTCCGGCGCCGTAGTGCACAACTAGATAGTTTTCCGCGTCGAAGAAAAAAAGAACCACGAAAATTGGTTGAGAACTGACGCCTGGGCAGAGTACACAAGATTATGCCCAAAAACGCACGTTTTTTGAGCATTAACCCCCCCTTTCCCCCCCTTAAAAGGCAAAATTCGAAATTCCGGCGACGTAGTGCACAACTAGTTAGTTTTCCGCGACGAACAAAAAAAGAACCAGGAAAATCGGTTGAGAACTAAGGCCTGTGCAGAGTACACAAGATTTTGTTACACACACACACACATACACACACACACACACACACACACACATACAGACATACACCTATGGTTTTTTTCGCGGATTTGGATTCAGAATGGTCTAAAACGGATTACTGTGTGGTTATTTTTTTTTTCTGTTGAGTGTTGTCCAACTTCACCCCAGATCGATCGCATAAGGACGCCCAAGTCTTACTGTGGGACGTCCTAAAAAGACATTTATCGAAGGTACCTACAGCATTTTCTAGAGTAGCCAGGAACATTGATTACTATTTTGGGGTTTCCACCGGGAAAATGTGGTCCCTCCCCCCTCACCCAAACCAGATCCTGGATACGGGTTTGGCTACGGGGCTACTGCGAGAGAGCCCTCTAGTGAGCACATTGGGAACCACACCATTGTTGGTACCTTGAATCATTAGAAAACTCGTACCCAAATGCCTTTTGTCTTATAGCACAGCCCACGAAGCACTAGACCAGTGGTTCCCAAATTGGGGGGCGCGCCCCCCTGGGGGGGGGGGGGGTGGAGAAAGTCCAGGGGGGGGGGTGACACCCAAATGAAATAAATAAAAAAATTACAAAAAATATTTCCTCAGATTTTTGAAATAAAGTGTTTCTAAGTTTTCAAAATTGTTTTTGTAATGTTTCAATTTCGAAGTTTTTTTTTACCAATTTTCACGCTTCCTCATAAATAATATTCACTTGACATAATGGTCAAGTGTTTGTAAAAAATTAAAGCCATTGTTTGAAATAAAACAGATCAAAACACACAAGAGTTCAATATTCTCAAAACCGTCCCCCTCCATAGCAGTTACTATCAGACGCAACGGGTGTGTGTACCGATACCTCCTTAAATTCCTTACATTGAAAATGTACCTGTGTTACAATGTTAAATTTTGTATCAGTAATTATATTCGTTTTTCATGTAATACTTGTTTTAATTTTCACCATACGTACAATTATTGAATCTTTCCATTCTGCGTTACCGCATTCAGCAGTGATCGAAAAATCTACCTACTCACCGTATCAAGTAGGCACATAGTTGTACAAGTAGGAGTTGGTATGTACAGCACCGTGGAAATAGGGTATTGCAAAATGGAAAGCTGATATGTGTAGGGGGGCGTGGGGGGTCTCCAAATAACCAGAGGGGGGCGTGGTACAAAAAAGTTTGGGAACCCCTGCCCTAGACTAACCCCTGGGTTGTGGAATAGTACAGGATAGTAAAGGTACCGCGCTCAAACAGGAAGTGGCGCCGGCAGCGTATGAGGAGACAGATGCCTTCGACACGGCCGATGCGTCTCAGCCTGCTCCACAAAGGGGGACAATGGGGATGTGATAAGACGCTACCTGGGAGGCAATATCGTCTCCACTTCATCGACCACCGAAGCTCCACCCTCACCAACGGTTTGCGTGGAAATTTAACTCAGAATCCTGTTCCAACAGAAATGTTATGATTAAATCTAATCTTAGCACAGTTTTCTTTAAGCATGGAACATGATTTAGCTTTGGTAAATAATGCCAACTATGACAGTTCTCTGGCTAGAGATTTAAGGACATAGAACTTGTTTGTTTTGTTACTCTTGAGGTTGGACAAAAAATGATAAATCAGATCGCAAAGGAACGTCCACTGGAGTGAGCCTAATTTTAGCTGATAAAATGAGATTTTCTTTTTGTTTCTTCGAAGAGTTTCAAGATAGTCAGTTGTACTGAAGGGAAGAAAGGGGTGGTTAAAGCCGAAAACACGTGCGTTTTTGAACAAGATCTGGTATACTCTGCCCATGCCTCAACTCCCGGCTGATTTGCGAGTTTTTAGATTATTAGTCCCAAAAAAAACCTTTGGAATTGAGCGAGAAAAAAGTTCATCCTATCTCAAAATTTGATGGTTTACGTTTCAAAGTAAATGTAGAATCCGAAAATCGAATACAAAAACGCTGCATATCATTGCCCAAAGGTTTATTATTTTCTGTATAGATCACCCTTCTGTATAGATCACTGGTGCTCCATCAATAGCACCTACCACCATCTGTATTCTCCCTTAACCTTCTCTCTCAAATTTCAGCTTCCTGCGTTCAATAGGATTGAAAATGGCTTCGGAGCTCACTCAGCTAATCAGTGCTCTTCCAGGCGTCTCCAGCATTCGAGAAGATCTTCTTCACTCTTCAGATCACTGATCAGCTGAGTGAGCTCCGAAGCCCTCTTCAATCCTATTGAACGCAGGAAGCTGAAATTTGAGAGAGAAGGTCAAGGGAGAGTACAGATGGTGGTAGGTGCTATTGATGGAGAACCAGTGATCTATACAGAAGGGTGATCTATACAGAAAATAATAAACCTTTGGGCAATGATTTGCAGCGTTTTTTACCTACCAACATTTTTTTTACCTCCCAACTTTTCTTTACCTACCAGCTAGGTACTACCTACCTCACCATACTGCTTCACACCTTCACAATCAAGTTTGTTAGAAAGAAGTAAACGCTTCACACTCGATTCGAAAAATAGAAAGCTTCATATGGAAATTTGATTACTGGTTACGCAGAAGGCAAAACTGTATGCATATCGAAGAAATGAACAGAGATCGCATTTTAGTCAGATGAAATTTGAACGGAGATTAGACCTCTTTTGCGATTCACACTCATGATTCTGTTTTATCGAACGAAAACCTTCAAGTACTCGTAGGGACCGAACGGTTTGTCCTACAGAGCTCCGGGTGGTCTCAAAAATTTTTAAAAATTCAATACTATTTAAAATTGGTGAAAAAAACGATACCTTTATTTCGAGAGTTTTCGAGCTAGGGCACTCTTGAAAATTTCAACCCTTAATTTTCACCCCTTAGAAGTGACTGACATCAACCAAAAGCTTCCCGGCACAACTATACCCCAAATGGAGCCCATATACCAAATTTGAACCAAATCGGTCCAGTGTTGCTAAGAAAAGTGCCGCGTACGGCGTACGACGGACGGACGGAAATTTTTTAATTCGATTTTCGGATTCTACGTACCTTGAAACGTAAAACATCAAATTTTGAGGGGGGGGGGGGGGTTAATTTTTTTTTTTTTTCCTTGCTCGATTCCAAAGGCTTATTATTGAAAATAATAAACCAAAATACGCCGTTTTCCGAACGCCGCACTTTCCTTACTTACCATGGACTAATTTTGATGAAATTTGATATATATGGGCTCCATTTTTGTGGTCTAGTGTTGCCTCGAAGCTTTTGGTTAGTGTCAGTAATTTCTATGGGGTGAAAAATAGGGGTTGTAATATCGGAAACTCTCTGTATTAAAGTATTGATCTTGCACCAACTTGAAATAGTATTCAATTTTTAGAGTCGATTGTGACCACCCTCTGTAGAACACTCTGTTCACTCCATATGAAGACAGGTTGAACTTGCGATAATTCAGAAACACGAGTGTGAATCGCAAAAGAGGCTCCATTGAAATTTTAGCCGACCAAAATGCGATAGGTAGTTTTGAGTTGCGTTGATTGAGTTGTGCTCAGTTTTGCGTCCTTAGCAACCAGTAATCAAATTTCCTGATTTAGGCCCCCACAACTCCCTATTTCTTCAATTGAGTGTGAAAAGTTTATTTCTCCAAAATAAACTTTATTGAGAAGCGAAAATATGGTTGGTTGGTAGGTAGACCGAGGCTTCGATAGACTGACGAAGTCGAGGAGGATGTGGCGCGCAAGGGGCATAGATGTTGGAGAATGTTGGCCAAGAGACGAGAGGAATGGGGAAATATTGTTGGACAGGCTAGGGCCCACCCCGGGCTGTAACGCCACCAAAGAAGAATATCGGAAACTCTCTATATGAAAGTATTGATCTTTCACCAACTTGAAATAGTATTCAATTTTTAGAGTCAATTGTGACCACCCAGAGCTCTGTAGAACACTCTGTTCGCTCCATATGAAGACAGCTTGAACTTGCGATAACTCAGAAACACGAGTGTGAATCGCAAAAGAGGCTCCATTGAAATTTTAGCCGACCAAAATGCGACAGTTTTGAGTTGTGCTCAGTTTTGCGTCTTTAGCAGCCATTAATCAAATTTCTTAATTTAGGCCCCTACAACTCCCTATTTCTTCAATTGAGTGTGAAGAGCTTATTTCTCCAAAATAAACTTTATTGGGAAGCGAAAATATTGTTGGTAGGTAGTATTAATGGTAAAGCTGTGTTCTTTTCAGGCGAGTGATTAATACAGAAAATAATAAACCTTTGTGTGATAATTTACATTTTTTTTTAGTTAGACTCGGATATCTTTCTGTTGCAATCAATTAATTAAAAATTAACTTCGCTCGACTAGATAGATCTCCAGACTTTCCAACGAATGAACAAAAAATCCTGAATCTTGCTCGCTACCACAGAGCCAGGGAAGTGAATGGACAGATTTGCGAAGAGGTATCTTATCACAACAGTTGCGCACTACGTCATCGGAATTTCTAAACTGCATTGTGAAAAGAGGGAAGAACGAGGTGACTATTTCGTAGGTTGTGAACATGTTGTGAACTAAAAAAAAAAAAACTTTAAGCTTTTTTTATTTTCCATTTTTCATTTTAACTTATTTTTATTGATTGTCGGGTGTTGACTCGCACCTACCTTGAACATTCCATAAAAATCGAACCCCGATTATTTTAGTTGGACCGTGTTAAGCAATAACCATCCAAGTTCAAAAAAGCTGATTTTGGAAAACGCATATTTTACTAAAATGCTGTCTCCACTTTACATAGTGCTATTTTACTGCACTTTTTTATTTGTATAGAACCAGTACGGTCTGTTTTCCTGAGAAAATCAAAATTAAATCCTCTCCAATGAAATTTTGAGTCCTTAACATTGATAAATTGGTAATTGCATAACTGATTTTATAGTTTAAAAAAACGGAGTTGAGTAGAACGTTGTCTATTTCCACGAAAATAATGAGTTACAAGTTAAATCGATTTCGACGGTTAGGTCATCATCAGTAACAAACAATAACTGAAGGTACATCACAAATAGCATAGCTTATATAGTCACAAGTGAAAGGGAGCTTGAATCCCATTGGTCGAGAGAAAGAAAGTCATACCCAATCAGATAAGTGAAAGGAGAATCCTATTGGCTCAGAGATGTGAAGGGACCTGGGAGGATCATCAAATGCCAATCAAGGCAAACAAAGTGAAAGGGAGCTCAAACATTGGTGAGGGTAACATTGTGAAGGGGAGACCAAGCTATTGTAGGAAGGAACCTATCAATGGTGAAACGATGTTAAACTAAACTCCTTCGAGTGAAGAATGTGAAGCAAAATTACGACCGTCCTAATGCTCCGATTTTGCCCCCCACATGATCTAATAAAATTATATCGTCGATGCATGAAGTTAAGTGAATCCCATCCCACTTCCCGGGAGATTTGCGTTTATTGCAAAACAAGGTGCACCAGATCAAACAAATGAAATAAGCAGGCAATAGATGATAAACGCCTACTGCGAATTTTTACAGTGACAAACAACGAAACAGTCACCTATCACGACTCCGACGTTTTTAGCGAAAATCTAACTCAGAGAAAACTGCCATCCAAGTCGACTTAGACGGTTGCTGCATAGCTGGAATCTTAGCTTGTAAGTCTCACCCAGAGTTAGATGGTTATTGCGAAACAGGGATGTGAGTGATGAAACTGTTATGAAATAACAAATTGTCGATAATTCTTGGGCCATGAGCTGAAATTATTCAGTAATAACAGTTGGAGGTTATAAAGATAGGTACCTCCAGAGAAGAGAAATCTGAAATTATCTCAATTTGACCAAAATTCGACTTAGATGGTTGTTGCATAACACGTTCCAGTTATTCTCAGGACATGACGCTGACCTTAAATTGATAACATATGGAAAAATACCAAAAACACAACAATTTTGACATTGGATGACCCTAGTTTTGTTGACCTGTTGCACCAATGCGTTGTTTCTATCCAGAAAACCAATGAGAACAGTATTTTTCATGAGGTTTTACGGTTGAGGAAAATACTCCGACAAATTTCACCAGATATTATTATTGCACAGCGAACTCAGTGAAATATTCGTGATGTAGAGTGAAGGGTGAATTATTTTCCAGTGACGTTATTCGAGGTCTCATTTACTCACCGAGTAGGAGAATAAAACACTGGCGTGGGTTCCTTACGTTTTAGAAAAGGACGACCTTTCTGGCATTCAAAAAGCAGTACAGCGGTTACGACGGTGGAGGGGGAGGCTTACAGATGGCTTTTAATGAACCTACAGAAAACGGAGAGAAAAAA
Source organism: Apolygus lucorum (assembly GCA_009739505.2). Lineage (NCBI taxonomy): Eukaryota > Metazoa > Arthropoda > Insecta > Hemiptera > Miridae > Apolygus > Apolygus lucorum. Next base: position 51,652,704 of record CM019168.2, read on the forward strand.
TTTTTCGAGGAGGAAGAGAAAAAAGAGGAAGCACGATTGTTAGAGGAGAAAAAAGTAGTGCGGCCATGTTTTTTTCAGAATAGGAAGATCTTGATATGCTCATATATCCAGGATTTCAATGAAATTGGGGATATCCTGAACCTATGGATAATATAAATGTTTCTGGTCATAGAATTTTTTTTTCTGGTCATAGAATTCAAAGTAAAATAAATAATGATTGACTAACTCTGTTCACTGGTGTCACGCTAACAAAGTCTGCCTCAACGAAGAAAAAACAAAGATCATTAAGTTCAACCTAGGGCCATCGAGGAACACGGGCGATGAATCGGCGGTGCCTCCCCTTGGCATAATGATGGCTAGCTCCCTGGGATGGCAAGACTCGTCGGCAAGACTCAACAAGGGATGGGTATCCTCGTTGATTTCCAAGTTGGGGAGCTCTCTGTTTGTACTTCGGAAGCTTTCGAATTCTCTCTCCATCGACGTACTTAAGACGGTTTATTATACTTCAATCGAATCGCATATAAGATACGGCCTATTGCTGTGGGGGAATTCATCCCATACAGTAAGGGTTCTCCGAAAGCAAAAAGCTGCACTCCGTATAATGAAATCAGTCAGTGACTCGATCTCGTGCAGACCCATTTTTACGGAGTTCTCTATCTTAACAGTATATGGATTATATATCATTGAACTTCTGACCTACGTTTACTCAAACGAAGACTTATTTCCCAGGCCAGTACACGATCATGCAACGAGAGAGCGGGACAAATTGAAGACGGAAAGACTCCGACTAACTACGTCACAGAAGGGTAATTAAACGTACATGGGTGCTAAAGTGTTCAACGCTCTTCCACTCCGATTGCGAAAGGAACCCCTGAAGACTGTCAAACAAGAACTTAAAAAGAAATTAATAAACGTACCTCTTTACTCTGTAAATATTTTTCGATATTTTTGCTGATAACGAGTGATGATGTATAGCACTTTGTTTAGACAGTCCTTGGTTAATATTCATGTACGCAGAATTTTTGATACCATTTGGACGATGTATTACCCAATCATGGGTGGCATACAAATAAATTTATTCTATTCTATTCTATTCTATTCTACTCAATTCACCATGAGAAGCAAAATGTGTACGGGGTTAAGTTGTTTTTTCTTGGTCGATTCAAAAGGTTTATTATTGAAAATAATAAACCAAGAAACGTCTGCCAAGTGGGTGTGGCACATAGCTTCCTCGTATCCATAAACCGATTGTATGGATGATCCGTTGCATAGTAGTTAATCTGAACAATCCTGAGAAATTTCGTCGAAATCGGATGGCAAATGTAGAAGTTATTGAAGTTACTGGGAATTCACGTGTGCGTATGGGCAGTGGCTACCATCAGTCTGGGGACAATGATTTTCATAGGGGACCATCTATAACCAAATTCGCATAACTCCTGAAAATTCCATCTAAATCGGATGGAAAATGTGGAAGTTATGGCTGTTACAAGGAATTCACGTTTGCACATGCCCAGCTGCTACTATCAGACTGGGGGTGATGATTTTCATAGAGGACCGTCTACACATCAACCCGCTAAAAATACATCGTCGTACACTGTGATCCAAGAGTTAAAGAAGTGGTTCTCAGTACATGGCATACCTGAGGTCTTCCAGTCTGATGGGGGTACACAGTTTACTTCCTACGAATTCCAACAGTTTGAAAGAGAGTGGTATTTTACTCACAGAGTTTCAAGCCCCCACTTTCCTCGTTCGAACGGTCTGGTCGAACGGTATGTTCAAGAAGCCAAGCTCCTTCTAAAGAAATGCCATGAAGAGAGATCCGATCCTTACCTCTCATTACTCCATCAAAGAAATGTACCAAGGAGCTCAATGGGATCACCAGTCCAACGCTTGATGAGCCGTAGAACGAGAACTCTGTTGCCAAATACATCATCACACCTCAAGCCAAACATCATAGAAAACGTTACGGACAAACTGCAAGCTATTAGAGCGAAGAGCAACTGCTATGCAAATCAGAGGAAGACAGCAGCTCTGGACTACAAAGAAGGAGAAAACGTATTGTACCGAGTTGATCGTAGAAATTGGCAGCCTGCTACAATAGTACAGAAAGGACCTCAGCCTAGATCCTACATCATAGAGGATAGGTACGGTAGGCGCTACCGAAGAAACACTTGGTTCTTGAGAAAATGTGTACAAACACCACATTCCTCACTAGTTTCAGCGAACCAAAGTCCTGCTGAACTAAGAAGATCTACCAGGACTGCCAATCCTCCAAGCAGGCTCAATCTATGATCTCTTCACTATAGAAGGGGAGATGACACGAGCTACTACTAGGTACTTCACCAAGAGCATCAGCTACCTACCACACCAGCGCTCCTCTACAGTTGTTCGACAGCATTCTGTTATTCATCTGACGTGGATGATCAATCTTATTACCTATTCCGATTCCGATGTCTTTATTCAATGTCATTCTATCAAGTTGTATAAAACTAAAATACTTATTATAATGATCACATTATCGTATAACTGGTAGTTTTCATTCATTACCTACTAGTTACAACCTATCATAAATGTGAGAATCTCTGAAAATGTCATCGAAATCGGACGATAATTTCGTATAGTTATGCCCGTTACAAGGATTTTCTGACAGACACACAGAGTGTTCTGAAAATTGTTCAGAAAGGTCTGAAACGTAAAACGCTAGTGGAAATTTAGATTCTGGAGAAATTTTTTTTTCAACCTTGAAAAGTGAAAAAGCTTCCGCTATCTTGGTAGACTCGGAAGCAATTTAGAAGTTAAGGCTGTTACAAGGATTTCAACAATAACATTTTATTTTTGGAGCAAACAGCCTGCACCTGATTTCAAAACTCTGAATATTTTTACGACGATTTTTGCCTGAGTAAATCGATAAATTCAACCGAAACCACACACCGTGGAGTATCGGTGGGATTTTCAACCACAAGGAGTGGTGAGGGCGCTGCAAGGGTCGTGGGTTGTTGGGGACCCCATTCAGATTATCCCTCGCTGAGAACTGATGAGTGTAAGCGGAAACGAAGGGAAGCTCGTGGGATGAGGGAGTTTGCGGGAAGCTGCGGGGGTTGAGGGATTTCCAAAATTGGGTTGAACTGAGTAGCTGAGGGAGACGGGGAATAGGGAAATCCGTTAGCTCTGATGGGGAAAGCCGCTAATAGGACAGCAAACTGTCGAACGAATCTTCCCCCAAAGGAGCTTCCCTGTTTCCTCTAGAGCCACTTCGAAGGGAGAAGGGAAGAGGGAGTGATCCGAAAACCGGGGTAGAATGGGTTCGAATCCCGTCGAGCAATCACCTACTCCAACTATCCCTTTTGTTCTGCACTTGTAGTTGCATTTGTTCCGAAATGAACCAATAAAGGAAGTCAATCGAAATTCAACCAAAATATTTCACAATCAGAATTCCCGCGGACATTGAACATCTGGAGGAGCTTACTTCCAGGAGGCACTATATGCAATTTCAACCCTTAATTTGGCCATGCAGCTTCAAAGTAACATCAGGCTTTCCACATCGATGAAAAAATTCCATAACGTTATGATGATTTTTTTTCTTTATTGGCATGGTATTTAACATTCAGCCATAATACAAACACAATTCACACAAACGTTAGGTATCTATAAAATTATATATTAATCACATTATCGCCTAAATTTATATTTTAATACTATTTTCTTCTAAAAATTCTAACAATAATTTTAAAATATTTACATTTCCTTCTCTTAATAATATTATGATAATGCAGTGCGATCGTTACTCTGTCTTTAGAAATGTTTTGTTTAAGAAGTTGTATGACATACAACAATACATACAACTTCTTAAACAAAACATTTCTAGAGACAGAGTAGCGATCGCACTGCATTATAATGTGCTCTATAGTTTCTTCTCCACCACAATGGGCGCATGAGTCATCATTAATTTCTTCGTCATTGCTTCTAGTTATTCTGGCCAAGTACGACGGACACAAAGCATGATTACACCTCATTCTACATATAGCTCGAACGAATTTCTCGTTAGAATCGGCATGTTTGAACCATGGGTCGCTTTTAAGTTGTGGGTGGATATCTTTGAAAAATCTACCTTTATCAGACTCCACGTACCTATTTTGCCATTCTATTTTTACCTTTTTCTTAAATATACTTGTAATGTACCCTCCAGCAGTTATCACTTCTGTTTGATACTAAACTCCAACAAATTATGTTTCCATGGTAACGATTGTAATTAAGATTGAAATATGGAATAAAGGGGACTTGATTCTAAGATTAGAAATGAAATATTCGGCGTTCCGTAATTTTATTCTATTAATATTTTAATACTTCAAGTATTTTATTGTGAAAGAGTCACAATTATGGCGCAGTCGGTAGGACCGCTTCACAAAGAAGCAAACAACATTTTACCAAGTGACTTCAGTGCTGTGGACTTTTTCAAATCGTTCTTCGAGAGTCAAATTCGAGGCAACGATCACACACTTCAAGAAATGGTAAGAAATGTCACTCAAAATTTCGAATCTATTTTAAATGAATTCAAAACCCCTGTTAGTGAAATGCCTATTACAGAATTTGATGGAAAAAATTTCGATCCTAGCATATGGATGACCATGTATGAGAGAGTTTGTGATGTTAACAAATGGACTGATGAACGAAAAATCTACCACCTTCCCAGTAAGTTCATCAGTAACAGTAGTGCTGAAAAGTGGTTTTTCTCACTGCTAGCTGTTGAGGATCATGAAAATTTCACCTGGGCAGAATGGAAAACAAAATTTGTAAATGCATTTGGTCAAAACAAGTTGGAGTTGGCGAAGAAAGCTAACAACTACAAGTATTGGGGTGGATGCTTGCTCGATTATTACTATGAAAAGCTCAGACTCATTTACTTGGCGTATGGGCCCTCTTTTCCAGACCAAGCGACTTGCATTCTGGTACTTCTTGGATTGCCAGAAAACGTTCAAGATCAGCTTTACTTGAATGGATGTACTACCAAGGACAAACTTATGTCGAGTATATCTCGGCTACGTCCATTGCCCACTAGATGCCTTTCGTCAAGAAAACCCCATCACCCAAGTTCACCAAGATGTTGCCGTGATATTGAGGTGATGAGTTCTCATAGTGGCTTAGAACCCAACCACAACCTTCTGGTCGGAAAGCTTATGATGAATGGGGTTGAGATACAGGCACTTCTAGATACGGGAGCCTCTGTAAACCTGGTTAGGAGTGGCCTTGTAAAAGAAAATAACTGGGTCAGTAAAGATGATCACCAAGTTTTGAAGGGATTCAATGGTGCAAGAGAACATATCCGTCAATCAGTCACATTAGATATCGCATCCAATGGAGTCGAAATTAGCACTTCTGCTTTTGTCATGAATAATATGACTTTTGAGGCGATTATAGGATTACCAACTTTGAAGAAATTAGGGTATGAACTAATCCAATCAGTTCCCGCTATTACCCTCCCATCTCCAACAGTTACAACCATTATGCCCACCAAACGAATTTACTGTCGAGAGGATGTGAACAAACTTTTTCCTAACATCACTAATACAAGAGGAGTTCCTAACTGTCTCATAGACTTCGCATTGAAACCAGATGCTCCTGTGGTTAAATTGAAACCTTACAGGTTATCAAGAGAAAAGCATGCATGGGCCCTGAATAAGATTCAAGAACTACTGGACAGAAACATTATTAGACGATCGGAGTCCAACTTTTCTTCTCCATGTGTAATTGTTCCCAAAGAGAATGGAAGCTGGAGGCTCTGTCAGGACTACAGAGAAGTGAATAAATTCACCGAACTAGATCCATTTCCATTCCCCATTATAGATGATATAATTTGTGGATTTGGAGGATGCAAACATTTCTCCAAATTGGATCTAAAGGACGGATTCCATCAACTCTGCCTTAGTGAGGCAACAAAAAAAATTCGGATGAAAAATGTAAATGTTAAGGCTGTTACGAGGATTTTACGTATGCGCATGCGCAGAGGCGTCTGTAAATTTTAAGGCCTTGATTTTCATTGGGGACCATCTACAACGTAATCCGCGTAATCCCTAAAAATGCCATCGAAATCGGGTAGAAAATATTGAAGTTATGGCTGTTACAAGGAATTCACGTTTGCGCATGCGCAGCGGCTACTATCAGTCCGGGGTGTTGATATTCATTGGAGACCATCTACAACCTAATACGCATAAACCCTGAAAATTTCATCGAAATCGGGTAGAAAATGTGGAAGTTATGGCCGTTACAAGGAATTCACGTTTGCGCATGCGCAGTGGCTACTATCAGTCCGAGGATGATGATTTTCATAGGGGACCGTCTCCACACTAACCCGCATAATCCCTGAGAATTTCATAGAAATCTGGTGGAAAATGTGGAAGTTATGGCCGTTACAAGGAATTCACGTTTGCGCATGCGCAGTGGCTACTATCAGTCCTAAGGTGATGATTTTCATAGGGGACCATCTAATCACTAATCTGTAACATCCCTGAAAATTTCATTGAAATCGGATGGAAAATGTAGAAGTTATGGCCGTTACAAGGAATTCACGTTTGCGCATGCGCAGTCGCTTCTATCAGTCCGGGGATGATGATTTTCATAGGGGACCGTCTACACACTAACCCGCACAATCCCTGAAAATTTCATAGAAATCGGACAATAACTTCGTATAGTTATGCGCGTTACAAGGAATTCATGACAGACAGACAGACAGACAGACAGACAGACAGACAGACACACAGACACGGAACCAAAATTGTTCAGAAAGGTCTAAAACGCAAAACGCGAGTGAAAATTTTGATTTTGGAGAACTTTTTTTTTTCGTCCTTGAAAAGTGAAAACAAAGCTTCCGCTACCTTGGTAGACTCGGAAGCAAAATTTTCGGCCTTTGTTTTACCGTTCGGCCACTATGAATTTAATCAACTTCCTTTCGGCTGGAAAAATTCTCCTTCGAAATTTCAAAGATTTATGACACAAACACTAGATGATCTACTCAAAGACTCCATGATATGCGTCTACATTGATGATATAATCATTGGGGGACGTAGTGAAGAAGAATGTGCAGATAAGACTTATAAAGTGCTGAAACGTCTTATGGAAGCAAATCTAAGGGTGAATCTTGAAAAGAGTGTCTTTAATGAACCAAAAATCACCTTTCTTGGAAGGGTAATCGATGGTAACAGTAAAACAACTAAACAGGAATCAGTGAACAAAGTAAAAAACATGAAAAGGCTTCATGATCTTCATTCGCTGAGAGTGTTCACTGGGCTGACCAGTCATTTTCGGGCCTTCATCCCGAATTATGCACAAATAGTTCGTCCACTGGATCGACTGAAATCGAAGGAGGTGAATTTTGAATGGAGTCCTGAAGCAGAAAGTGCTTTTCAACTTCTAGTGGAGAAAATTTCGTCAAACCCCATACTTCAGCTGCCTGACTGGTCATTGCAATTTGAACTATGCAGCGATGCTTCCCAGTATGGTTGTGGAGCTATTCTTTACCAACGAGATCCCACACAGAAAAAAAACAGGCAACTGCGTGTGATTGGTTATTATTCTCACACTTTCAGTAAACCTGAGATTAACTACTCTGTTACTGACAAAGAAGGACTAGCAGTCATACTGGCAATCAAGTACTTTCGAACTTATCTTGAGAGCAGAGAATTTATTATTCATACTGACCATCAAGCCCTAACTCATATCATGACGCAAAAAGAACCCAAAGGACGTTTAGGACGATGGCAGGTGTTTTTGATGGGATTCAACGTCAGACTCAACCACAGACATGGGAAAGAACTGGAGGATGCTGATGCGATTTCTCGATTGTGCATTCAACCTCCCGAATATGTCTGCAATTCCCTTGAAAAAGGAGCTGATGGAAGAATGATGGTAGCACCCAGCAAAATTCCGGAAATTCTTGAAGCATATCATGATGCACCCCACTCTGGTGGACATGACGGATTCCAGAAGACCTATAAAAAACTCCAACAAAGATTCACATGGCCTAAAATGAAGCACGATATTATGAAGTATGTACAGAGTTGCCATGATTGTCAGATTGCCAAGTTCAAATTCAGACCAAAACCGGATGTAATGTTTATTCCAAAACTAGCTGAAGCTCCGTTTGAAACGCTACATCTTGATTTCGCCGAGATATCCAAGAAATCTGATTCAAACCGTATTACTAAATCATTTTTGGTTATGGTATATGAAAACACCAGATACTGCTTCGCCAAATCAATGAAAGATAGTTCACGAGCAATCATCAATTACCTCAAAACATTTCCTCATATAGGAAGAGTGAAGAAATTGGTATTTGATGATGGTGCTCAATTCACATCTGACGCCTTCAAGGAATTCGCAACCGAACGTGGGATAACTTTGGTAACAACAACCCCGTACCATCCAGCTGGAAATGGTCTCGCTGAAAGGAAAATTCGAGACTTAAAACTCTTTCTCACTCTTTACCCTCAGTTCAGAGGTGGATGGAAGTCATGCCTCGAGTCCGCAGTGAACCATCTGAACAGATCATATTCCTCTGGGATTGGATGCTCACCACATCGTAAGGCCTTTGGATCCTCAGCTACTTTACCAGCAGACGAACGCTTTGGAGTACCAGCAGGTTTAGTGAAGGAAACTCCCTGTACATCGGAACAACAGGAAGTCTATCGCAATAAAGTAAAAAAGTACTTCGATAAACGACATTCCAACAATATTCCACGACTTGAAGTTGGAAACTCCATCCTTGTACAGCATGGGTATGCTAACAAGACACCAGTTGTTAAAGGGCCATACCAAGTTAAAGATGTGATCTTCATGAATAACATCCCAAAGACTGTACTGTATGAAGACGAACATGGACAAAGAAAAGCAGCTGCACTCAAGAATATTTTATTGTATCATTGCAGGAGCAATGTTTCTTCTCAGTCGGGGGAAATGTAATGTACCCTCCAGCAGTTATCACTTCTGTTTGATACTAAACTCCAACAAATTATGTTTCCATGGTAACGATTGTAATTAAGATTGAGATATGGAATAAAGGGGACTTGATTCTGAGATTAGAAATGAAATATTCGGTGTTCCGTAATTTTATTCTATTAATATTTTAATACTTCAAGTATTTTATTGTGGAAGAGTCACAATACTATAAAAATCTTCCTTAGGCAGAAGACATTCCATCGCTCCACCTATCACTGCAGCAGTTTTTGCAGCTCTGTCTACTCTCTCATTACATAATAAACCACTATCTGCCCGAACCCATACAAATTGAACGCATACATTCCTATCACTACGATTCTTTACTAACTCTATTATCTTGGCAATGATATGATTTTTGAATTTAGTAAGCAAGTAAGTAAGTAAGTTATGATGGTTCAAGGGATATTTGAAGACAACGTTTGCGAAATTACTTTAATTTCTTGTTAGGTAATTTGGGTGGGAATGGTTTTTCAGTCGGTTCGTTCCTCGTTCAGGGTTAGTATTTCTCCCAAGAATCGGCGATCAAACTTTGAAAGTTCTACCTAAATTTGGGGTTCAGCTGTGGCCGAGCGAGTTGCGGCATGTGTCTCTGGAGACGAGACTCTAACTGGTTGCGGAGCCGTGAGTTCGGGAGCATATTTTCGGGTAAGCCGGTCTCAGTTCCCCATCATCCCAATCCAGGGCGGTGAGGCCAATGGGAAGCCATGAGCGAAATCATCAGAACAAAATTTGTTTGAACAGAATTTAATTCTGATCTCTCCTTTGGAAGACAGCTGATGACGGAATGGCAGTCGGACGAAAATCCAACCTGAAAGGGTTGTTTACGACTACTACCTACTACCTACCTAAATTTGATATTTTCGAAGATTTTCGTAATTCATTAAAGCATCTGCCTATGGAATTGAACAACTAAAAGATTACAGCTGGAATCATCAAAATCGAACTATAATTACCGGCGAAATATGGGAAGACCTAGCCGAATAAACGGGGTTTCTCCACATTTTGCCTGCACTAATGAATTTCGACAATCCCTGAAAATATCAAATTTAGGTACAACTTTGAGCCCCGGTAATCTAGGGAAATACTAACCCGGAACGAGGAACGAACGGCGACCGACTGATACCTCCTTAGAGTCGAGTTTAATGACGGTTCTGGTTAAAAGCAACATAAGCAGTGCATCTTGGGATAACTTCCTGTCATCCTCAACACTCTCATTCTTATTTCTTCACTGTACGATAAAAAGGAGAGAAGGAGGTGTCAGCATACATATATACTCATCCCTCCCAATCACTTTCAAAAGTTTCCAAAAAGCAATGTACACAATTTCAGTGCGCTGGAAAGAACAAAGAAGATAATTAAATGAAAATTCAATTAAATTTAAATAATAATTTTTAATAATTAATTTCTTATTAAAATGTATTAACATTTTTAATATGTTTTTGAAACTAAATTTGAATGATAATTAATAAAAAAAAATTTAAAATAATAGGTAATACCTTGGCCTTACAGCATTTTTCCAATAATTAAACCCTTTTATTTAAAGGGGTTATGTGTCATTTACGAAACTTTCGGGAAAACGCAAAAAACTTTCCCAAGTCGTCAAAACGGTCAAAACTTCCTTTTGGTTTATTATTTTCAATAATGAACCTTTGGAATCGACCAAGAAAAAAAATGTAACACCCCCTCAAAATTTGATGGTTTACGTTTCAAGGTACGTAGAATCCAAAAATCGAATAAAAATTTGGCCGTCCGTCCGCCGTACGCCGTACGCGGCACTTTTGCCACTTAGCATTGACCGATTTTGATTAAATTTTGTATGTAGGCTCCATTTGGGGTCTAGTTGGTGATTTTGTAGACAAGTGATCTATATAGAAAATAATAAACCATTGTGTAATAATTTGCAGCGTTTTTGTTTAAAGATTCCTTTACAGATAAATACTCGACACATTTCCAGAATTTTTCCAATTTTTTCGGGAAGGCGAAGTGTTCCAAATTGCAGAGTGAAATTCTGTCACATAGCCCCTTTAAAGAAAATCGATTTTTCAGGACTGAAATAATTCAAATAAACAACTTTATTCGTTGAATTAAATATATTCTTCTAAAAATATGAACATAAGATAGCATAACAAAATAGTGTTATACAATTAATTCATTATTCGGCTCCTGCCCTATCCTCGGTTGGCCATGAATTTATTATTTCATCATAAAATGGTAGATATTCTTCAGGAATATAGCTTCTCAATCTTCGTAGGTCAACCAACTTGATGGGGTTGATGGGAACCTTTCCTGTAGGGATCTTCTTCTCGGCCGGGAGGGATGGAGCCTCGACATTTGGATTTTTCAGGGCAAAAGAGTGCCGGACTGATCCGTCGATTTCAGGATAAGCCACCACCCATCCTGGTCTGGAGGATTCAAAAATGTACTGGTAGAATCCGGAGATGTTCATCATAACCCGTTCGTCGCTGCGTTTCGCTACTGTTTCAGATGACACAGTGGTTTTTTTGTAGAACCTTCCCCACCAAGATTGACCACAATTGAATATCAACTCAGAGGAGTCATGGAGTTCACACACAGTGAATTTTAGGGCGCTACTGCAGGTCATCACAATTTTGGTGAGGTCGTGAATGCTGTACAGCCGATCTACTTCATGGAGTTGTCTTTTTATGAGAGCGAAATCTCTGTCGGAAATTATTTCCAGAAGCCTCAAGAAAGTCCATATCTCAGCATTGTACGATGAATTGAAATGAAAGGAGTTCTATCGGTCACCCAGCTGATTCATGTATCTCCTGATCTCTCCCATTGGGATCCAATATTATATGTACAAAATTTCAAATAAGTAGGACAAACATAGGAGAGAAGTTTCCATTGTGGTTTCCCCTGAAAATCTGATTCTTCAGCAATTGGTGAATGAGATGAGACGGTAGCCAGATCTGACTGTATGGAATTTGAAGGCTATCAATAAAAGTCAAAAACCTTGATTTGAAAATTGGGTGAGCATGTTGGTCAGCAGACCTACTAATTCATCAACCTTCATATCTAATATTATAGGTTTTTCGTTGATTTGTGTTTCAGGACTAGATAGATATAGATAGATAGATATAAAAAGATTTATTCACTGAACTCTGATGAAAAAAAAAAAAATAACATAAAATCTTAATACAGTGATGGCTCTAAGCCGTCCACTGGGTTGGCGCTTTACTTCTATTTTAAAATTTATTTATTAATAGTACAAAATAATGTTAATTCTCCGTGCAAGGTAGTAAATTTGTATATTATACATTATTTTTCATACATATATTCGTGTCGTACTTATCAAAATAAATTACATCTTCCTGAAACCAAAATTTTGAATTATCAAAAAGGAAAAAAAAAGCTGTTCAATAATTGAATTCCTGAATTAGGAATCTCCGATATCTCCATGCCTCCCTTGCATATCCAGCCAGTCTCTCGGTACTTGGGGCTTTAAGCTCTACTAAACACTCTCGTCTAGACATTTGGCTTCTATAGAACCATTTTGTTCGCCACTCAGAGAGCACCCTACAGGTCCCCAAGAAGTGAAAAAGGTCCTCCTCCTCGCCACTGTTGCACATAGCACACCTTCTTGCGGCACCTAGTCTCCATGGCACATTGTTGAGAAACAGCACCCCTCCCCTCAATCTAAAACACCAACGTACCTGGCTCATGTTTGTATTTATCAGGTACTCCGCTCCTATGGTTGGGTCGAATATATCTGCATAGTGAGAATGAAATATTGATGACTGAGCCCTCAAGATGTAGTTCTGTCTCTCTTCTTCGATTATTTTATTTTTAATGTTCATTAGCTTATCTTTTAAATCTTTTAAATCCGCTGTAAGAAAACTTATTTCCACGTTGTATTTTGAACCCATTTCTGTCCAAAACCTAGCCCACGCCAATCTCTTATTTATTAATACTTTGGCCATTTGTTTGGGCCAACGGTCGTCCTGGAGAGCCAAAATTTTCATCAAATAATCAATAAAAGTCAAAAACCTTGATTTGAAAATTGGGTGAGCATGTTGGTCAGCAGACCTACTAATTCATCAACCTTCATATCTAATATTATAGGTTTTTCGTTGATTTGTGTTTCAGGACTACAACTCCTTGGTCGTGGGAGGGATCTGCCAAATCCCAGATCCGCTCTACAAGCTCATCGGCTCCATCGTCTGCTTCTACATCCCTCTGGGAGTGATGCTGCTTACGTACGCCCTCACAGTCCGCCTCCTCGAACGCCAGCAAAAGAACCTCGGAGGTCAACGGGACGGCTGGGCTGCAGGATGGCTGGCTCCCCCCACTCCAGGTCAGTTTCTTTCTTTTTTACATTCTTCTACCCACCCAATTTTATGTTGAATTTAGGTGGAAACAAAAGTTTACTTCCAAGGTCAAACTTGAAGGTTTTCCTTCCATCAACACTCCGTCCTCATTGAGGGACTGTAAGGACATTGACATTCATCTAGAATCGAACTGAAAACTAACATTATAAATGATAATATCCATATCATGGTGTCAATCGGCTGCGCTGTTCATCATTAGTATTTTTCAGCAAGCCACTGATAAATTCCTTTAAGACTGCTCAAGTATGGTGTAGAGTTTATTCATCGATACCTTAAAGCGCAAAGGTGCTATGTCCAAACCGAACATCCCGGCAAAATAAGTTTTCACCAGTGCACAATTACTTAAATAATGGCTGATTCCACTAAACTCTTTAATTTCTTCAAGAAGTTTTCATGCTATAACTGTATATATAAACTACCTGTACCTATGTATATTTGTTGAATTTGAGTTTTTCTGAAATTTAAAAAAAAAAAAAAATGTGGAAGATCCTATCTACAAGCTGACCTGCATAATCTCAGAAAATCTCATCAAATTCGAATGGAAAATGTTGAAGTTAACGTTGTCACAAAAATTTCACATCAATCCGAGGGCGATTGATCGAACATCGTTCGCTCCCCAAATAAAAGCATTTACATTTTTTAAAAAAATTTTTAAATAAAAAAAAAATTCGAGGGCTATGATTTTTATAAAGAGTCATCTACCTTCGAACACTCTAACTCGCATAATCCCTTAAACTGTCACTAAAGTCGGAGAGTAACTCTAATTTTTGCCCGCTTCAAGGATTTGCGGACACACTGACCGACTGGCTGACGGACACGAAACCAAATTGTTTAGAAAGGTCTAAAACGTCATACTACCCACAAAGTAACGGAAAATTTTAGAGACAACATATAAAATTAAAAACAGCCGGTTTCAAGGATTTCATGACAGACACACAGACGGACAGATACGGAACCAAAATTGTTGAGAAAGGTCTGAAACGTATAAATAAAATACGTAAATAAAACGTAAATTTCGATTTTGGAGAACTTTTTTTTCAACCTTGAAAAGCGAAAACAAAGCTTCCGCTACCTTGGTAGACTCGGATGCAATTATTCTCTAACGTGACCCTGTCGTAAATTGTTCTTGCTGCGAATAGAATACGTTAGGATACATCCTTTGAAAGTGAAAATGATGCTTCCGATATTAATAGAGTCGAAATCAATACAATTGATTCAACCCTGATTCTTTGTTGCTCCAGCTTCTTTGTTCTATTTCGGTGACCTCTAGTTGAAGTCGTCAGAATATTGAACTAAGTAAACACTTCTAGCTCTTACCTACATTTTCAGCTCGTTTTGGTTGCTCATTAGCTATCTCTATAAGAAATCCCTTGCTCATCCACAGCCATTGCAGAGCAATTACAGCTACGGAGCTTATAAACTTCAGTTGTATGATCCATGCAGCACTTCGTATTTCGTAATGACTGAAACATAATAGAGCTGGGGACTGATGGTCTCGAAGCAATTATCAATGCAGGTTGAAGTGCCACCAGATTTGTCACTAATTGGGAGATACCCGATACTTTCCCCAGAATGACGAGCGGATGGAGTCCACCTCCAATGAAGTCGGTCAGAAATGTTTGTAGGTTCCCATGAATTTCACAGGATTTAATTTCACAGTACTGTGGGATACCTTGCGTCATTGAATATTCATCACCTCTTTGAATAAAACCATAGTGTCCTCGGATATCGAATGGAGGGTGCATGATTTTTGAAAAAAGTTTTAATCTTAATAATTTGAGAATCTTGACACCTGCCGTTCTAATTTTGGATGATTAGATCCTTTTCTTTGATTTTTCATAGTTTCGAATGGTTATGACGTCACGCGCCTCTCCTGCCTGGGCTGGGGGAGCCCACTGTGACGTCATAAACATTCAAAACTTTGAAAAATCATATATAAAGGTCTTCTCACGCTAGAAGGTCGCGGTTGGTGTCAACATTCTCAGAATGAGGTCTAGTTTAGATTAAAAATAACAATAAACAGTTTTTCCAACTCATGCGCACACCCCATTGTGATCTTTAGGGTTCGTAAAACGAAACATTATGTTGCTGTGTTTACGTATTCGTACAATCAAACTATATGGATTAATATGTATGTGGACTTGATGCCTTGATAATATTCCTACGTAAGTCATTACCCTATATGCAAATATACCCATTAGTTCCTCCATTATCATCGTCGAGGTAATCGATATCTGTAGTAGTTCGCCTGGTAGGCTCCTGGTAAGTGCCTCCAATAAGGACACCTTGATTAACTTCACACAGATTTGTGCTGTAGGGCTTGAGGTCAAGTTTGCTTATGCAGCAGGTTTGCTTACCCTGGAATAATCGAGTTCATTGTTCCGGTTATTGTAAACACAATGTCCTGGAGCGGTTAAGGCGAATCTATAACCTCATGATATTACTACCGAAGTAGATTTTGACCGATTTTGATTAATTAGCTAGTTCTGGTCATCAATCTACTCAACCATCAAGTGTAGTACAGGATGCGAGGGCTTCCAGTCTAAGGACATCATCATCAGGCCGTCGAGAGAGTTCTAGTGCCACTCAGTGATCCTTTTTATGACGTCTATAGGTCTGCCACAGAAACTTTGCATCCCTTCGGCGCATTCTTCTGGAGAATATAGAACTAATTATCTCTTATCATCCAGCCTACGATAATGTTTCGGGAATTTCTCCACTAAAAAGGGACTTGATTTCCCTCCTACTGCAGCTTGAAATTCGTGCATTTCCGAAATTGAAATTTCGTGGCACTACGCGAACATCAAATTTCTCACGGCTCCAATTTCCGTGTCAAAGTTTCATGATGGGAGGTTGACTCAATCGTTATAGTTCGCGGATCCGCCACCCAGGGGGCGCACGGATGCAAATTTTCTGTGGTAGACCTATAATGTAGGGATGGGTATCTATACCCGATATTTCAAAATATCGGTACTTTCGTACCGATTCTCATATTTAAGTATCAATACTACACTATCCAATATTTTTGAATGTCGATATTTTGGATTCGGTGTTTCTAAACATCGAGTAGGTATCGGTACAGTTCTCGCGGAAAATTCAAGGTTATGGTTAAAACATTAAAATATGATGAAGTTAGGAAGGCTGTTGGATTACACTAGATTACAAAATTTAGGGGTGGTCTGGCTGCCTCGTTCTTTCATCACTTTTCTTATGGTATTTGGTGAGCTGAATCCGAATCTGACGTCAGTTTTTTTTTGTTTACGTCGGATTTTCAAGATATAGCTAGTTTTAAGATTTTTCTAGTACTCACTTTTCTTCATTTTTTAGTGAAAACTCATCTTACTCAAATCTCCTCAAAAAGTACTCAGACTTATAGGAAATTTCATGTAGAATCCGAATATGTACTTAGTTTTTAAGTAAAACTGTGTTAAACCCCCTATTTTCTACAAAACGTATCAAAAAACACCGGTTCTCAACGTTTTTTCTTCGGGTTTTCCCTTACATTTTGCCACTTGAAAAAAAAATTAAGGCTAAAAAAAATTTTCTCGGGTCTTTACTTTGTAGGGGGGACACCCCAGAGGAGAATGAGACCAATCGCAGCCTCCTAAACCCATTAATATCGAAGGAATGAGCGTTTTCATGTCACTGAGATGAAAACTCACAAAAACCGTTAGTTAATTTTTCGAGATAAGTATGTGCGTTCCTAAATCTGTTTTCCTCAATTGGATTTTCCTTTCTTCTACATTTTTTATGCTTGTCACCTATTAAGAGTAAGATCGAAAATAGGTACTCAAAGGGGGAGTAAATCATAATTGGGAAACTCTTGTTTTGTTAAGTGATTTTAATTCAGTTTTACAAACGAAACACAATAAACTGCAGAAAAGTTAACGGTGTAAATCTGTTTCATGAAGGCTCAGATGAACCAAAAGTTGTTACAATGTTTGGTTATTCCTCCACCTCAGAGGTTTCATCGCCGGCATCTATGTGGAGAAAACTTCGCCGCCTGAGGTAAATCTCTTTTTAAGGTCCAGCAATAGTCCGCCATCATGTGAACTTCCCAATACCCTTAGTACCGTTCTTCCATGGTTTTATATCTTGGTGGAACCTCTGAGGTGGAGGAATAACCAAACATTTTACCCACGTTTGATTCATCTGAGCCTTCATGAAACAGATTTACACCGTTAACTTTTCTGCAGTTTATTGTGTTTCGTTTGTAAAACTGAATTAAAATCACTTAACAAAACAAGAGTTTCCCAATTATGATTTACTCCCCCTTTGAGTATCTATTTTCGATCTTACTCTTAATAGGTGACAAGCATAAAAAATGTAGAAGAAAGGAAAATCCAATTGAGGAAAACAGATTTAGGAACGCACATACTTATCTCGAAAAATTAAGTAACGGTTTTTGTGAGTTTTCATCTCAGTGCCATGAAAAAGCTCATTCCTTCGATATTAATGGGTTTAGGAGGCTGCGATTGGTCTCATTCTCCTCTGGGGTGCCCCCCCTACAAAGTAAAGGCCCGAGAAAATTTTTTTTAGCCTTAATTTTTTTTTCAAGTGGCAAAATGTAAGGGAAAACCCGAAGAAAAACGTTTAGAGCCGGTGTTTTTTGATACGTTTTGTAGAAAATAGGGGGTTTAACACAGTTTTACTTAAAAACTAAGTACATATTCGGATTCTACATGAAATTTCCTATAAGTCTGAGTACTTTTTGAGGAGATTTGAGCAAGATGAGTTTTCACTAAAAAATGAAGAAAAGTGAGAACTAGAAAAATCTTAAAACTAGCTATATCTTGAAAATCCGACGTAAACAAAAAAAAACTGACGTCAGATTCGGATTCAGCGCACCAAATACCATAAGAGAAGTGGTGAAAGAACGAGGCAGCCAGACCACCCCTAAATTTTGTAATCTAGTGTTATTATTCTTGAATTGCAGCTCGACCCACAAATAAATTTCATCATCCCCGGATTTCATCATATTATTCATACTACTGATAAAATTAATTTATATTATGGAGAAAATATTGACAGTTCTTGGTCACAGTTATTCACAGTTGATAATAAGAAATAAATAAACATTATTCAGAAAAAATATTTTCCTTGAAAATATTAGAAAAGTATCGAAACTCGTAATTTTGAAATGTCGATATTCATGACAAACGATACTTGGAATATCAATAATCGAATAAAATACACTATTGGTACAAAATATCGACATTTTTGTAACGATAGTCTGGTGAAAGGCAAGTGAAGGGATTAGGAAAGGAGGGATCACGTGGTAACGAGACCACTAGGTGAGAAGGTTTTGGTTTATTATTTGCAATAATGAACCTTTGGAATCGACCAAGAAAAAAAAATTTAACACCCCCTCAAAATTTGATGGTTTACGTTTCAAGGTATCCAAAAATCGAATAAAAATGTGGCCGTCCGTCCGCCGTACGCGGCTCTTTTGCCACTTAGCATTGACCGATTTTGATGAAATTTGGTATGTAGGCTCCATTCGGGGTCTAGTTGTGCCCCGAAGATTTTGGTTGATGTAGGTCACTTCTAAGGGTTCCAAAATCATTTTTGAAATTTTGAAAACGCCCTAACTCAAAAAATTTTGATATGAAGGTATTTATCATTATTAGGTATTAATCATGTGGTTTTGTGGCAATTGTTGATCACTATTGTTTGGGGTCAAGGGTGAGGAAATGTAGGATTTCGTTTTAGAATTTTTTCAGGGTTATTTTAGTAATTCAGTTGTCATTTGTGTTTTATGGTATATACTGCAGCTGTTGCCCATATATCGTTTCTCCTTTCTCTCAATCATAGAATGCACCTTTGTACCGCACCTTTTTTTGCACCAAATTCTTCTTATTTGTGTTATTCAGTTTAATTTCTTGTTCAACAACAAGTGCACTCTTTGAAATAGTATTGAATTATTGGTTTTATATTGAGTATTTTGAATTGTGGAACAAGAAAATAAACTAACTACCACAAATAGGAAAAATTGTGCACAAAAAAGGTGCGGCACAAAGGTGCACAATATGATTGAGAGAGAAAGGAGAAACACTGTATAAGCAACAGCTGCAGCATATGAATGTTTCAAGTTTTAATATAAATGAAAGCACTCGAACAGTAGAAAAAGAGAATCGACCCACATTTCCTCACCCTCAACCCTGAACAATAGTGGTTATTCATTAATTTAAAAGTATTGTTTCCTAGAAATATTTCTACAACAATTTGAGAACTTACATAGATACAGTCTAGACCAAACGCAACTTAAAACACTCTTTAAGATATGTAAATGCACTAGACAACCGCTGAGGAACATTAAATTTTCTGTTGGATGAGCTATTGACCATTCCAGAAAATCTGTTCACTAAGATACCTTGTCTTTCTATATTCGGACATTATTTTACCGGTTAACTCGGTAAAATTTAATCATACAATGATGAGAAGCAGGTACCCAGTTCTTGTGATTTATACGAATTTTTGATTTAAGGGTGATTGGTAAAAAATCGATTTTTAGAAAAAATGGTTTAAAATACATTATATAGGGAATAAATTGCAAAAAAATGTGAAAAAATATCAAGGGGAAGTGGGTAAAAATTCAGTAAACGTAGAGCGGCGCGCTTGAAAAGGCAGCTAGTCGAGCCCTGCTCCGTATGAAAGATCGATCGTCATATTCTTTTTCAGCAGTTTTTACTGGCTTGCATAGTTTCAGAGAAAGTGTCTTTCAAAGTTGCAAATTCTTCAGTTTGTAAATCTGTTTTTGACAATTTTTATGTTTGTGTCTGAAGTTGACTTTTTCACATTTTTACAGTATCGGGATACAGATGTGTAGAATATGATGTAAAAGTTTGAAAACAATAGAGGCGATACTTATTGATTTGCAATAAAATGAAGATGTGGGTTGCCTTCCGGGATTATATTTCGGCCGAACCCCCTTAAATCGGAATATGGTGAGGTGAGGGCGGAATAATGTTGGCTTATCTCACTTTGGGGTCAGTAGGTACGCTTGGTGGTGCATAAGGGAGAGTTGGCCAGCTTAAGAGGAAGATAGTTCATTCGATGAGTAAGAGATATTACACGTTGTCTTTAAAACTCATTGTTTCTATTCTACATTGGCAATACTAGTCGAGCAGAGCTCACAACAATTTCGACCTCTTTAATAGGTTCAGGTGAGGGAAGTAGGATAGGATAGGGATGAGGCGACCCTTCTTTTTTGCACCTACACGAGAGAGGGTGAGGTGGATGCTGATTTCACTTCTGGGGGTGCGGTAGACCCTCTCTTCAGTGGAGAATCAGATAACAGGGAAGGCTTCTTTTGTCTTTAGAGCCAGTCCGTGCTCTAAGCTGCTTCTGTGTAGGATAAGACGGAGTAAACTAGTATTTCAGCAGGAACACTAAAACCTACTATTTTCAAATTGTAGTATGTGGTGGATTGGTGATATTATTAATATATTCAAATAATACAAACCATCCAAGAAATGTATGCACCCAGCATACTCCAGAACATGATTGACCGCCTGAAGGCGTACATAGATGTCTGGAGCCTCGAGATCAACCTTGCCAAGTCACAGATTGTAGTGTTCAGATCCCATTGGGGACGTTTGGCAAGTTCTGAGAGTTGGAGGCTGGTGGACCGAAGCATCGAAGTGGTTGACTCCTAAAAATATCTGGGGATAGTGTTCTCATATAATCTTCAGATGAAAAAACACTTCATGGAAAAGTCCAAGATAGCTCGAGCTGGCATTTACTCCATCTGGTCAAGTCTCTTCACCGCAGTCGAGGTTCCTACGGGGGTGAAGTTCCGGGTCTTTGAGTCCGTGACCATGGTGTGCTACGGTGCTCAATACTGGGGTCACTCTGCCTTTGAGGAGATTGAAAAAGTGAAGCGGTTCTTCCACAAAAAGCTTTTCAAATTTCCGATGAACTCTCCGAATTACATCGTGTATAATGAACCGAAACAGGAAACAGTATTCCTATCGACACTGAAGCTGAATGCTGACTACCTACTAAAGGTTCTCAAGCAACCGGAGGGTCGCTTTACGAGGACTACAGCGCTCGAAGTTATAAGACGACGGGTTGGTTGGGCGGAGGAATGGCAGCGAATGATTGCGTTCTCTTTGGAAGAGCTGCCCGAGGACCCTTTTAACCCCTCTCCCTTAAGAGCGCTGAGTAAATTGGTCCTGGAGGCTCAGAGAACTAGATTCAAGACGAATATAGTAGAAAGAGCACGCAATGCACGATTTCACCTCCTATACTGCCATCTGAACCTGGAGGTGGACTACGTGGAATTATTGACCCCGTACGAGGCGATGGTAGTTATGAAGTGCCGAGGAGAGCTGCTGAGGCTGAACTGTCAGCCCTGGATCCTGAACAGAGTTCATGTCTGTGCTATGTGCAACCTGCAAGTGGATGAGATAGCACAACACTTCCTCGCTGAGTGCCCGATTCTGGGCTTCATTCGTGTCAGGTGTTTCGGCCGTGGGTCACTGACAAGAGAGGAACTGCTTGATCTGTTAAATGGGCCAAATTGGGCAAGTCTCCTCGCATACTTCCGTCAAGCCTCCTCGCATACTTCCGTCAAGCCTGGAGTTACAGGTACTTCCTTGTTTCTAATTTCAATTATAATAACTAGAAATAAGAATAGCTAATAATTAAAATTACTTCTATATTCCATGATCCCTCCAGAATTGTATTATTTCCGCTTGAATTGGTCTGTTGTTACCGTTTTGTTAACCTCTTGTTTGAAATATTTATTTATTTTCTTATGGATGTTTAGGTATTAAAGCATTGTTATATTTATATCTGAATAAAAAACTTTAAAACTTAAGTATCTTGAATAAGACGGGGCTCCGCTGATGGTCTTAGAAACCAAAGCGCCTCATGTTTAGTGATGTATTAGAAAACAATGAAAATAAACATTTTTTTTCATTCATTTCATTCATTAATTTATTCCATCCAAGAAATTTATGCATCAGTTCAAAGTCAACCACAGGTGACGCTTACAGGTGTCCCTTCTGTTTCAACAGGCTTGGAGAGGCGCAGCACGTGGCGTCGCATACTCGGCAAACCCGGGACACCAGGTAGAAGCCACCACTCCAGCGCAGGTTCTACGGACACGGAGCTCACGACCTTGGACACCCACGAGTTGTGGATTCCGGAGTCAGAGCCGAAACCTTACCAGACGTCAGCGCTGCAGAAATTCGGCGAGGAGATGCTCAAACTGTCGAGAGGGCTGGACCCGATAACGCAGCCCAGCGTTCCGCCTACGCCTGCCTTTACTTTGAGGTTAGTTGACCATCAAAATCTTCTGCATCCCTGCGTACAGGGGTTAGCAAGTGAAGGAAAAATCTATAGTACAAAGTGTAAACCCTTGTAAGCCCAAAAATATAAATTTTTCAGGAGAAAAAAAAACTAGTTTCTTGGGCTGCCCCTTTCTGTATCTCTTATAGATGGAGATTTATATCGTGAATCCTATTTGCAAGACTTCTGGGCACAAATTTCGTATTTATTTCGGTATTTATGACACGAGGTTTTGATTCAACCCTAACTAGACTTACGAGGTTTCACGCTTTTACTATCGAACGAATACTCGTCTACACTTAATGGGCTTACTTTTTTGTTCTTTCGCGTCTTCATGAACAAGTTTGTATAACTGTCTATAGTGGACGAGCATTTTATTTTACTCCTGTTGCAAGAATGAGACTTAGTTTTACATAGAAACTGAAAGGTTATTTGAAACACTAAAGCACTTGTATTTATATCTACCATATTTCTTTTGAAAAATTATGCAGTACGTACTGATTTTTGTGTTTGTATTGCAGGGAACCCAAAATTACGGAAGAGGCGGCGTTGGAACCAAAAGCGAGGCGGAGAGCGTCCACGATGGATTTTATAAAGAAGGAGGACAAAGAGGGGGTCAAAAGAGCGATGAGCTGCCACGATAGGATTTTGCAGTGGTCGTCCAGCAGTGATGACGAGCAGTCAATCAAAATCACGACAGTTCAGACGACTCAAGAGTACGAAACGGATCAAAAGAGTGATCAAGAGTGCGTCAGAGCGACAGACAATCGAAATGAAGCCGAAGTTCCTCTGTTACCGCCACCCTGTACCTGCCCTTACTTCGGGGACCCAAAGAAGGCAGTGAAGAGCAACGAGGTGGTGATCATCACGAGTGGCGACAAGCCGTTTGCTAGGAGGGAAGAGACGACGGTAACCTGGGACTCTCCGCATCGAAAGTTTCGGCGAGGTTCCAGCTTCAGTTCAGGAAGCGTGAGAACAGCTTTGACGAGCGTGGAGTGCTCGCCGGCTCCTCGAAAGGGAGTCCTGAGACGCTCGGCGACGCTCAGGGCAGGCCGACAGGACTTCAAGGCAATGGAAGACGCCGCTCAAGGCGTTCTGCTCAGGTAATTTCCATGCATGTTTATGAAGATAAATGATCATGACTTAAAGTCATAGTATCTTGGATGTAGTTTTCAAACCTACCACCATGTAGTAACTTGAAATGGATCTTAGATAAATACGGTCTGACTGGGGCTGACACAACACAGCACTGTGTGTCCTTTGAATTGATTTGCTATGGGGAAACTGTGGGATAGCCTGGCGGTTGAGGCAAATCGGGATGTATGGCGAGTTATGGCCTCCAATCACTGCCACAAATAAGCGGGGATTAAGGTGACATGTAGCACTGATTTTTTTTCCGCAGCCAGTACACTCTGGGCTGAGGGACTTTATTCTACATGCTCCCATTTACATGACTATATGTATTTCACAAATTATCAATATCACAACAAATCGAAGTCCATACTGTTGATGAATGTGGAGAAAGGCTCGAGAAATCTCCCAACCTCCCTTGCGCAACAGGAGGCCACAGCTCACCCGTCAATACCACTTTCCGAATGAGCTTACTTCGCTCCGGCTCAAATAACTGGCAGCTATTGATGAGGTGGCCCCACGTCTGCTCGGTCATTCCATCACATCCACAAAAAGGGACCTCGGCCTGGCCGAAACGGAAGAGCCCACTGTAGCACTGACTGGACCATTAGAGGGAGCGCCAGGAGGGTTGTAGGGGTAGCTGCCTTAGTGTTGCCACCATTGATGGATTCTGATGCACCCTCCCTCGTCTGCCTTGGATCTGAGTTGGAGGTATTGGAGGCTCAGCTTGATTGCTGTTACTGTGGATTGATGGTTGTAGGATGAGTTGCTTCTTATTGGGAGTAAAACTGTGATCTCTGGGCCTCCATTTCCTAACTATGGCTCTCCTTTTCTGTTGCAGGTACGGCTCCAGCCAGACAATGGGTCGCAACCTCCTTGTCAAGTCTCCCCACTCCCGCAATTCCAGCGTCCTTTCGAGGACGTCCTCCAGACACGGGAGGATCATCCGTCTCGAGCAAAAAGCCACCAAAGTCCTCGGCGTCGTCTTCTTCACCTTCGTCATCCTCTGGGCTCCATTTTTCGTCCTCAACCTCGTCCCTTCCGTCTGCGCCGACTGCGAAAGACAAATCGACAAATGGGTCTTCGATTTCGCCACGTGGCTCGGCTACGCATCTTCGATGGTCAACCCGATTTTTTACACGATATTCAACAAGATGTTTAGACAAGCTTTCAAAAAGGTGTTGCTCTGCCGGTACCGCAACACCACGTGGACTCCTAGCAAGTAGAAGACTAGATAAGTAGTTAAAAAACTGAATCACTCGCCATGAATTTGTGGAAACCCATTTCAGATAGAAATGACGGAGTTGATGAAAACAACCAATCAAATGCAACAGGAAAACAAAATTGACTACTCAATTTTTTGTATTTGCAACACAAAATGTCTGATTCCTTCTTATGAGCAAAAATATACGAAAAAACATTCCAAACTTAATTACGTTTCCAAGAAATGGAGGATAGCTGTTCACAAATAGTCCTCTAATGTCAAACCCATCGAACGAACATTAGGGTCTGCGATCGAGCAAACGTTATTTCCAAACTGGATAAACTTTTTAGTGTCGAACATTAATGGCTCCTCTTAGTCTACTTAGTTACACACATAAAAGGTTCCTCTGGCGTCTGTTTTGAAAGTGTAGAACCGAGTATAATTCCATGTTGGGTCGAAATTATGAAGCTCCCAATTAGCGAAACGTCCGTAAACGTCTTAGAAGAAACAACAAACGTTAAGCCGGGGTTTTGAAACTATCGCAGTTTACTTTCCACCTGCCCGGGGTGAAGTTGACGTAATGATGCCAACTTCTGAACAGGCTGTTGTCGAGGATCAATAATTGAATTGAAATGTAGATCCATTCTACAACCACATCTTCCCACAAAAAAATCGTCAAAATAGGGCAGT
Source organism: Apolygus lucorum (assembly GCA_009739505.2). Lineage (NCBI taxonomy): Eukaryota > Metazoa > Arthropoda > Insecta > Hemiptera > Miridae > Apolygus > Apolygus lucorum. The sequence continues at coordinate 51,678,363 of CM019168.2, forward strand.
AGCTTCGAATTACTTTTGCCTTTTTTGATTTGCGATGGATTTGCGGAACCACACACCGACTGCCAGACAGATAGAACCAAAATTGTCTAGGAAGGTCTAAGACGTAAAATACGAGTAGGAATTTGATCGTGGAGAACTTTTTATTTTAATCCTTGAAAAGTGAAAGTAATAATACTTGCAATCTTGGTCGAATCTGTAGCGAAATATTCCTGAAAAATCACGTTTTTTTCGCATAGAACTCAATTTTTTGAAAGAAAGTTTCCTCTAAACATCTTTAGTTAGTCTATAATTTGTCCACTAGAGAGCTTTGTTGCAGGTAGATGAGTTGAGAAGATTTTTGCAGACGAGCAGAGTCCCGAATCAAATTAACGTCCTGTGAAATTTCAGCTTCGCGGGGCCACCAGGAGCAAATATTTTGTTATTCGAATTCTGCATTCTCAGTGAGACACCCTGTGAAATTCCGAGACACCACTGCGTTCTTCATTTAGGTAACGTTTTCAAATAGTTAGTCCAAAGCTAAAGCACGTTCCATGCTAATTACCTACTCTTTAAAACAAGGAGGTACCTAACTAACTAACTTACATAGCACTACAGGCCGATGTGGCCCCTGGCTTCCCGAACTCCCTTCCGCCACCGGGTACGGTCACCCGCCTGAGACCTCCGCATTCCCACCACCTGGAGGTCCCTCAAGACATCGTCAAGCCAGCGACTCCGAGGACGACCTCTTCGTCTTCTAGTTTCCATCCTAGCTCGCAGCATCAGTCTCGGGCAGGCCTCCACTGGTATGCGGTCGACATGTCCCAGCCATTGGATGCGCCCAGCTTTGATGAATCGGACTATTTTTTCATGTTTTATTAATTCATCAATTTCTGCATTCTGTCTTGCTCTCCACACTTAGCCCCCTCTGACCGCTCCATAGATCCTTCTCTCAAATATCCGCAGTCTAGCCTCATCCTCAGTCCACATACTCCAAGCCTCCGATCCATAACAAACCACAGGCCGCACCAGGGATCTATGTAGCCTCATCTTCGTTGATCTGGAGATCACACGGCTCTTGAAGAGTTTTATATTGGCATGAAATGCTCGACAGCCTGCCATTATTCGTGAGCATATCTCATCCTGCACTTGGTTTCTATTCGTGACTAAGCTCCCCAGATAGGTGAAGGACCTGACTTCATCAAACTTATAAGAACCAAACGTCACCCTTCTGGGCACCCGCTGGACACGGCTCGGGGGAGATACTCGTATCTTGAGGTATTTAGTTTTACTTTCATTTATTCGCAGACCCATTGGCATGCAAAACCCCAAAAGCCTCCTGCAGGGCATCCAGACTTCGCTCCAATAAAGCAATGTCATCGGCATAGCCAGAATCTGCCATGTTCTGTCGACAATTGTTCCCTTGTTATCTGCATTCTTGACAGCCTCATGCAGAGCTGGTTTGAGGGTGCAGAGCTAGGAGGTACCTAACGAAAGGAAAACCACAAAATCGCAAATAAACTACTACTCTTCAGCCTTGAAATTGCATCCGAAAGATTAGATAGTGGAAATTCACGTTTTTGTCAACTCCGACTTTGTTATTTGAAAAGAGGATATATTAGTGTTCTTCCCCCTTTTTCAATGTATGTACCTATTTTGTATATTCGTGTAAATAATACAAAGAAAACCGAAAAGGTTTATGGTAAGCATTTATTCTAAACATAAGCTTAAATGTTGAATGTAAATATAACATTAAATGAGATTATATTATACGATGTTAAGTAGAGATGAATTGATGTTAGATGAATAAATTATGGAGTATTTGTTGTTTTCTTGCCTGGATTGATGATTTTATCCCGAAGAACAAAATGTTTCCTCCATAATTAATACACTTGAAACGCAGCAGACCAGTTTTTGCAATCCCTGCATAACCCTAATTGTACCATGGTGTCACTGCTGTCACCGAAAACATCCCAGGAACTCCTCGGCTGTCCCAAGGTGTCGCTGGAGTAACCAAAATGAAATATCAATTTTAAATTAAATGGACAGCGGATTTTTTTGTAGGATATTGGAAGTCTCAAAATAGAGTTATAACAATCCTTTCCAAAGAAATCGATGAAAAAATTTCCAAAATTGTTGTAACATCATTTTTTGACTTTTTATAACTCAACTACAAAAACGGTTCGAAAATTTCAGCTGTGCTTTAATTTTAAATAGAAATGACTTAGAATCCAGTTAATCGGGGACACCTTGGGACAGCACTGATATTCTCAAGATTTTTTCGGTGACTCTAGTGACACCATGGTCGTATTGGGAGAATCGCAGAACATGAGACAATTCTTGAAACTCTCAATTAGCATTCCACTTAGTTTCAGCCTTCTAGATAGATGTTTAAGGAAAGAAAAAATCCTAATTTAGAGTGAGAAACGTCGGTTTTAGCGGTTCAAAAATTATTGTCTTTTTGGGACGTCTGATAGTAAGACTTGGGCGTCCTTGTGCGATTAATCTGGGATAAAGGAGCCCAACACTCATCAGACAAAATAACCATATTCTAATTAATTAATTTTAAACCATTCTGAATCCAAATCCGCGAAAAAAAACCTTCCGTGTATGTCTGTGTGTGTGTGTGACAAAATCTTGTGTTTTCACCCCAGGCAACCGATTTCAAGCTACAATTCGTCGTTTCTCTGGAGTAAACCAACAAGTTTCAATGATTTCATTGAAATTTCAAACATTCTCGAATTTTTCAAACAATCAAAGGTGAAAACAAGCCTTTGAAGTGGTCGTTTCTCTCGACTAAACCAACGAATTCCGATGATTTCAACGTTCAGTCTCGACTTTTTCGAACAATGGAAGGTGAAAACAAGCCTTTGAAGTGGTCGTTTCTCTCGAGTAAACCAACAAGTTTCGATGATTTCAACGTTCAGTCTCGAATTTTTCGAACAATCGAAGGTGAAAACAAGCCTTTGAAGTGGTCGTTTCTCTCGAGTAAACCAACAAGTTTCGATGATTTCAACGTTCAGCCTCGAATTTTTCAAACAATTGAAGGTGAAAACAAGCCTCTGAAGTGGTCATTTCTCTCGAGTTAACCAACACTAATGTGTAGCAAGTATTGATCAAACAACTCAGTGTGCCCTGAAATGCATTTGTGTACTTGATTCATTCAACTATCTTCAAAACAAATCCTGGCCCTAATTATTATTTTATAACCTTGTCTGGATCACTTAGATTTTTTTTTCAGGCGTATGAGTGAGAAACTGACATTTATAGTTATAATGTGTAGAAGCTTCACCATCTGGAATGCATGCATTACCAAACAAACTAAAATAATAATACAATTATTGTATTATTATTTTAGTTTGTTTGGTAATGCCTACTATTATAGTAGGCAAACTTTGAGGGTATGAACTCTATTTTCAGACACCGACCGGGATTCCGGAATCACACTGAGCCCTCGGGCGTAGAGAAGGAACCAGAACAAACATCATCTCATAGGAATCGCGGAAACAGGAGGAAATGAGCCACACATACACACATACGTACACAGGGGATCACTTGAAACCGGAATGAGATTTGGTTGAGGAAATAACGTCACGGCTGGAGCCAAATGACACACGTGAGGGCAAATAACCAATTTAGTCGGGGAGACGGGTATTGTTGACAAAATTCTCCGCTCTCCGCCGGCAAGCGGGTTACAGCTGTTCCTGCAACTTGCCGGATTAATCCGCTTTTCTGCGGCCTGCGGATTATCCAAGGAGTGACCTCATGAAAACAGATCAAAATGTTCAAATGCTTTCGACTTTCTTAACCCTAACCTTGGCAATGAAAGGAGAACCCTAGTTCTCCTTATATTCTCATGATTCTTCATACGTTGTTCTTATACTCGTAATAGGTATCTTCATGACAGCTTCCAGGGTATAAACGTTAAGGGCACACCTTCGGCTTGGGATCAGTTCTACAACTAATTTCCAACAAAAATAGTCTCGTAGCAATATTTCTTGGAGACTTCATTTTCGAGTTATTTCACTTTTAAGATTTTTTCGTGTTTTCGACCTTGTTCATTAAAACTGTCATAGCTCTGTTAATTGATGAAGTAAATTCAAATTTGATTATACAATTGGAAAGAGCAATAAATTTTCTGTCACAATAGCGCAAGTTCAATTTTTTGTAAAGAGTTTTAAATGTAAAAAAATAAGCAAAAAAAAAAAAAAAGATTTGTAAATTATTGAAACTTTCAGTTTTTTAAATCGTTTGCTAGCCCCACTGAATGTACGGTTTTTTTTTCCTGCAGTAGCCCTAAAAGTTGATCCAAAAGCACAATTTTCCAACTGTGTATTCAGATTTTTAAAAAATGCTCTTATTTTTCGAAAAATTTGTGTTTTTGAGAGAAAAAGCGTGAGATTTTTGTCGAATTCGTGGGTGCAGCATGATGTAGTGACTGTTTCATCACTCGCGGGGTGAATGAAGTTTGGGGCGGTTTTCCAAGTGATTTTCTCGCTGAATCGAATAGTGCCACTCACAAGGCTGCGTGAGTATCTAAAACCAAAGATCTAAAGAAATGATACCGATGAAATCAAACAGTTCGTATGTACTCTTGTGATATGAATTCGCGAATGAAAATTCGCTTGAGTCATCGCGATAATGAGTTGGTATTCACAGAACAAGAATAAATTATTTCGTGCACTATCCGAATTTGATTAAGAAAGAGTATGAGGAAGAGAGATAGGTGATTACAGACAACATTATAGTCTTTTTTTCGGCAGGCAGGTGAGAAAATCTTGAAGATCCATAGCCGGAGTTGGATATCGTAAGATACCTGAAAGGGTCCGCGTCTTCGGGTTATGTGGGATTCAAATCCACTAAAACGACACCTCTTTTTCTCCCACGTTGGAACTCAGACCGGAACCGTTTAACACATTACTTCGGGCTGAGTCCTGTGGCGTTTAATCAGTTCTGGGTGAGGGGGCGGATCAAATGCTCCCTCCTCTCTCTTTCTCGTTCTAAGAGTATCTTCCTTGTCAGGATGCTTTCTGAGTATTCTACCACAGCTGTCCAGTTCCTTTCACCTTCCGGCATCCTGCTGACAACAGCCTCTGGTGTTGAACTCAGGGGAGCTAACTTCAGGCCTGCCATCATCTGGTTTCTTTCAGGCGTCCATTTGGTGCATTTGAAGAAGGTGTGGAGCACATCATCGTCATCTTGTTCTGGCAGTGTAGACATGTTGGGGCAGATACCTTCCCAATTTTTGCAAGTAGGCATAAAAAAGTCCATGTCCTGTAAAGAACTTTGTAAGAAAGAAGTTCACTTCTACATGTTTCCTTTCCATCCACGTCTGAATGTTCGGCATCAGCCTTGCGGTCCTCCCTCCTCTATGTTCTCCCGTCCATATATCTTGCCAGGTTGCCTTTTGCACTCCCTTTCTTCCTTTGCTATACAGGCCCTGTTTCCTTCATCCCTTCTCTCAAAGATTATTTTCCACTCTGAAGCCATGAGCTGAATAGGTACGACACTCGTGAGGACAAATATAGCGGGTTCTGACACTGTTCGGTAAGCACGGGCGATTCGAAGGGCTTCTCTACGCTGCACAGCTATTAATCTCTGTCGAAGATATGCCACAATCAATTCGTCTGCTCATACCTCCGCTCCATACAAGAAAATTGACTGCACAACTGTCATCATTAGGCGTCTCTTGCACGGTCTAGGGCCGTTTATGTTCTTCATAAGGTGACAAAGAGCTGCTGTTTTTTGTGCTGCTCTATCTGCAGTTCTTCTTATATGTTCACCAAAAGTGATTTTGGTGTCCAATATGACTCCTAAATATCTTGCTGCTGGTTTAGTTGTTATTTCGGCATTTGCAATCCGCATTGGGATGATGGTAGGTATGCGCTTACGCGTGAAGATGACTACCTCAGTCTTTGCTGTAGCTAGTCCAAGGCTATGGTCTTCCGTCCACTCCATTACTCGTGACATGATCTGCTCCAGCTTGACTTGGGCTGAATGTTCGACACCAGCCGTGCGGTCCACCCTCCTCTATGTTCTCCCGTCCATATATCTTGCCAGGTTGCCGTTGTGCGCTCCCTTTCTTCCTTTGCTATACAGGCCCTGTTTCCTTCATCCCTTCTCTCAAAGATTATTTTCCACTCTGAAGCCATGAGCTCAATGGGTATGACACTCGTGAGGATAAATATAGCGGGTTCTGACACAGTTCGGTTAGCACAGGCGATTCGTAGGGCTCCTCTACGCTGCACAGCTATACTGCCCTCCTTAGTAAAAACGTCCTATGTCCATTTTTCAAGTTTCGAGAAAATCGCGTTTTAGTTTCGGCTTCAGCGCCACCCAAACCATTGAAGCTTGATATTTCGTTTTGGTCAGCTTGAGGTGATGGTCAAAAATCGAAATCTCAAGCTTCAATGGTTTGGGTGGCGCAGAAGCCGAAACTAAAACGCGATTTTCTCGAAACTTGAAAAATGGACATAGGACGTTTTTACTTAGGAGGGCAGTATTAATCTCTGTCGGAGATCTGCCACAATCAATTCCTCTGCCCATACAAGAAAATTGACTGCACAACTTCATTAGGCGTCTCTTGCACGGTCTAGGGCCGTTTATGTTCTTCATAAGGTGACAAAGAGCTGCTGGTTTTTGTGCTGCTCTATCTGCAGTTCTTATTATATGTTCACCAAAAGTGATTTTGGTGTCCATTATGACTCCTAAATATCTTGCTGCTGGTTTAGTTGTTATTTCGGCATTTGCAATCCACATTGGGATGATGGTAGGTATGCGCTTACGTGTAAAGATGACTACCTCAGTCTTTGCTGTAGCTAGTGCCAGGCTATGGTCTTCCATCCACTCCATTACTCCTGACATAATGTGCTCCAGCTTGACTTGGACTGAATCCATTGTCCTTGCCAGTATCACTGCTGTCACATCATCAGCATATCCTACAAGGAAACAGTCTCAGGCATTTAACATTGATGGCATTTGTCATTTTTTGGCATTTGTCTGAAACGTAAAAAAAGTTGATCTGACCAATGAAAGCGATTTTCAAAATGGCTTTCCCGTTGATAGCATTGCTTTTATCCTCATCTTTCAGGTGGGTTGAGGGAAGTAGCGAAAAACGCTTCTCGCCAGCATTTAACTCCGAATTTCGTACTATCTGGATGAAGAGATCCGAAGCGGCATCAGTATTCGCGGTCGTTGGGTTCGAACTTGAGTTGGAAACTGACTCAATAAAACCCAATCGGGAGTACGTGCGAGAGAGTGTTCATGACACCATTACACCCAATGTCGGGTTAGCGGTCCATCGTTTCTTACGCCCCCACCACTATAAATATGCCTCCCAGTAAGGTTTTATTGGTAACACTCGCAGCTGTTTCCTGGAGGTTTTTTCTGGTTCGGAGTTTGTTTGAGAGTGCCTTATTGCAGGGGAAATTGGTCGTGTACAGTCTAATAAATTACTGAAGTCTCTCGTAGTGCTTCTAAAAGTAGACGTGTTTACCCTGAAATATACCGCTGCAGTTCACTCTACAACGAATGTCCTCATTTGGATTTACTCACCACCATTAGGGATGGCAAATCGAATGAAGTATAACGATATTCTGATCAAACGATGTATCGTCAATGAGATATCGATACCGCTGATATATTGGAGAAAATATTTCGATATATCAGAAGTTCTGCTTGAGATAAACGTGTTGAAGTAGGTAGGTGAATTATAACGTTTTAAAACGACATAAACATCATTGAGAAAGACATTTAGCGATATATCGGAAGACCTACATGGAAAGAAGAAACGAGTATCTACACTGCATGCAGATACATCTGTACATGGATATGTCTTATGATGGAAATTTAAATGATGAGCTCACTCAGCTGATCAGTGACCACTCAGGCGCCTTCAGCATTCTCCATTGACCCGCCCTCTCAAATTTCAGGTTCCTGCGTTCAACAGGAGAGGAAATGGCCTTGGAGCTCACTCAGCTGATCAGTGATCATCAACTTTGATGGTGTATAGAAGTATGTATCTATTGAACCTGCCACTCAAATTTCAGCTTCCTGCGTTCAACAGCATCAGAAAAAAAAACGTTGCATTGTTTTGTGTGTCGAAAATTTTGGAATGACCCCCAGAACTAAGACATATCCATGTCAAAACTTGTCGAAGTAAGTAGGTAGGTGAATTAAAACGTTTCTAACATCATTTTGGTAGAAATATATCGATATGATCAACATACCTATCGGAAGATGTATGTACTTGGAAAAACCGGACGAAGTAAGTATTAACGTACTTCAAACAGTTACTGGGTGTGAACTATCGAATCTGAAAAAAGTGCGAAAATGTCTTGATTTCAGAGCACTACGTTTTCGGGGTTGCAAATTTGGGAATAAACGACCCTCAGGGGTCCTAACAAGATATAAAAAATCGTAGATACCCTCGCCATTGTAATTAGAGTGGGGTACACAGTAGACGTGGTCTTTCAAAATTGAAAATAATTGCTGTGAAAACCTGCTTTTTAGGACGTCCCACAGTAAGACTTGGGCGTCCTTATGCGATCGATCTGGGGTGAAGTTGGACAACACTCAACAGAAAAAAAAAATAACCACACAGTAATCCGTTTTAGACCATTCTGAATCCAAATCCGCGAAAAAAACCATAGGTGTATGTCTGTGTGTGTGTGTGTGTGTGTGTGTGTGTGTGTGTATGTGTGTGTGTGTGTGTGTGTGTGTGTGTGTGTATGTGTGTGTGTGCGTGTGTGTGTGTGTGTGTGTGTAACAAAATCTTGTGTCGTCTGCACAGGCCTTAGTTCTCAACCAATTTTCGTGGTTCTTTTTTTTTTCGTCGCGGAAAACTATCTAGTTTTGCACTACGGCGCCGGAATTTCGAATTTTGCCTTTTAAGGGGGGGTTAATGCTCGAAAAACGTGCGTTTTTGGGCATAATCTTGTGTCGTCTGCACAGGCCTTAATTCTCAACCGATTTTCATGGTTCTTTTTTCGTTCGACGCGGAATACTATCTAGTTGTGCACTACGGCGCCGGAATTCTGGATTTTGCTTTTTAAGAGGGGGAAAGGGGGGGTTAATGCTCGAAAAACGTGCGTTTTTGGGCATAATCTTGTAAACTCTGCCCAGGCCTCAATTTCCAACCGATTTGCGTGTTTCTTTTTTTGTTTGACTCAAATAACTTCCGAGTTTTACATGATTTTACCAGAGTACCAAAATTCGCAAGGGAAGGGGATGAGTGGGGGGATAATATTCACAAAATATCCGATTTTTCAATATTTCGGTTCCTTTACTGCTTACTAATGGTACCCAAGCTTTGAAATTAAGGAAAAATTCTCATTATACCTCCGGATTTTCATGAATATTCTCTGTACCACCATGGAACTAATAGTGGTGCCACCATGGTGCCAGGACATGGTGCCATGATGCCATAAACCGCTTATTTCGTGTTTTTTTTTTTTTTTTTTGTGTTTCACCTTGAATACGGATGTGAACTTCGTCGGACTGCCAACCAAAACTAACAGATGAAAGTTCAATGTTACGACGTATTTCCGAATTGGTGCCAGACCGGCACCATTGGTGGAGGGGGGGGGGGGTAAACTCGAATTCGCATGTTGGGTATCGTAGATCACGGATTTTAAAATGCTCTTCAGATTCGAGGCTCCCATGCCGCTAGAAATGTTGTGGTGGATAATAGTGAAGAGGGGGGGGGGGGTCAGTATTTCTTGCCTAAAGTAACAAATAAATTAAATCTAGTGAAACAGTTTTATCACTTAACAACTGGTTGAACTGATCTAATGCTTATCCAATGTGACGTCCCCTGGAATGCATGCATTACTAAACAATATGTTCTTTGTATAGTTCGTATTTGTAATCTATAGGATTTCCAAGTCTAATTCGGAACTGTCCCCACCTACCAATTTTGGAAATTTCCTAACCATATTCAAAATTTTCCAAACTATATTCAGAATTTTCCAATCCACTTTCAGAACTTTCTATTCAATTTCAGAACTTTCCAAGTCAAATACAAAATTTTTCAAGTCGAATTCAGATTTTTCCAAAACAATTTCAGAATTTTTCATTTAAATTTCAGAATGTGATCAATCTTTTTGTGTGGTGATATAGGTATAGCATTTCCAAGTCAAATGAATCCTTTTCCAAATCAAATTAATCTTTTCCTACAACATAACAATATATTTCTCTAAAATAACTATTCTCTCAAAGTAGATGGTCCCCTATGAATTGGGAGGATGGTTCCCTACGAATCGGGAAATGGTCCCCTATGAATTGGGGAGATGGTCCCCTATGAATTGGGAGGATGGCCCTCTACGAATTGGGAGATGGTCCCCTATGAATTGGGGGGATGGTTCCGTATGAATGGGCGACCATCCTTCTAATTGAATCCTTCCTCCTCCTGAATTGAAAATCCTTGAAATTGAATTGGAAAGTTCTAAACTGGATTAGAAAATTCCGACTAAATGCGCGCCTCCTTTACTTCTGGCTCAATTCAAATAATTGACCCTTGAGCGCCACTGTTTTAAATACATATTTGACACCGTAGCTGAAGTCAACAGACTGAAATCAAGCCATCACGTAGGTTCTTACAAAATTTGGACTAAAATTATGTTCCTACAGGTACAGGCGTCATTTCTCATCCATTCATATTGATATTTAACTTTTAATTGTTGAAAACAAGTCGCGATATATTGGTAAATACGAGTATATCGATGTTGTCCGATAATATCGATTCTCTATAATGATATGTATGTAGTTTATTGTATTAATTAGTATGTAGTTCCCGAGGCCGAATAGATGGCTCCCCCGAAACAGCACAGGATTTTATTCCTATGGTTTATGGGGTATATTCCAGTAAATAAGTTTAATATATTATTATTGCTCTATAAATTCTTATCTTATGCTATGTAGGCTTGCTACTTGTGGCGGTTTGTGTCGATGACCACAGAGGTAGCGTCCCTGCTTACTCGTGGCGGTTGTGACGATTGTGGCGACACACCAGTTGTAAGCGGGATTTGCGTTCGACAGGGTTAAGGTTTCGATCCGCGGCGTAGTTGGTAGCAGCACGAGGTTGTGACGCCACGTGCCGATCCCAAGTCCACCGATTGATACAAAACCTAACGTGGCGAGCTCAGGTGGGAGGGGGAAGGCAAACAAATATCGAAACAGTAGTTAAATTTACAAGGGTAGCGTATGGTATTTACCTGTGACGAGGCAGTGAAGCGGCCAGACGGATTCCTCGGGATGATGCAATCTGGAAAGTTTAGCCTTAAGGGCGTCCTACTAAGAAAATGGCGTCCGCCAAATGCGACGCTGCCGAAGGGGCCTACGAAGGCGTCTGAGGGACGCCTCGGAAAAGATGGCGGAGTGTGACGCGTCACCAAGCTCCGGTTTTCACACTGAGGAACCAGGTAAATGAGAAAAGATATCAAATGCAAGATTACAACAATAAAAGGTAAGTTTATTAATTAAGAAATTATGGTTTCTGACTAGGCACACCGAAGGGTGTGTCGAAAAGAAGCCTGATGGGCGCAACAACACAAGTAAGTATGGCACAAGATTAGAATGTTCAATATGATGGATTTTGCCGATAATATTTCAAATGTACAATTTAATAACTCCAATTTGACTTTGTGTTTCAGGTTTCCAGAGTATATCAGTTCAACGTTCCAGGTTTTCAACAAAGGTGAGTATGGTAAGTATAGGTTAGATTTATGTTGCAGGTAAGTATTTAGCTTTAAGTTACAACTTTCAATATTACGACTTTTGTTCAAATGTTTCAGAATTACTTCTACGCACTGTCCTAACTGCATTGGCCAATGGTTTAAAGGTAAGTTTTAGTTAGCACTCACACGTGTCAGGGCCCTGAGGTATCCTTCCAGGTGTGATGTGGCGGTTGTGGTGGTTGTGGCGACGGACGTCCAGTGAATCCAGGGGATCTTCAACCAGATCAATTCGGCGCGAGACGGCGTTTTCGATGGTCAGGGATCTTACGAAAAGCGTCTTTAAGAGGTTTGGGGGCGGTTTTGATTCTAACAGGCTCAAGTTCACGGGCTGCGGGGCTCACGGTGACTCTTACTGAATATCTGAGGGGGTCTGCCTGTGGAGGGGGGTGCTCGTTGGTTTTGTTCTGGATGGTCCCCCTCCGCTCCCTCGACGGACGGGCGCCTGCCAGGTGGAGTCTTCTGATTGGCTCCCTCCGCCGAGGGAGGGACGCTCTGGCTGGAGACGGCGTCTTCATGTTGAGGGGGGGGTGACGTCACCTTTTTGAGCTGACCACGGATCCGAATCTGACAATACTCGCCGCGGGTGGCTATGACAAATTCGGATCGGAAGGGAGTTAACGAATTAACCCAGTCTCTTCACTGGAAAGGTTCCCCAGTGAGTGGAGACTCACATCCCCCTTCCCTCCGGGAGCCAGCGTTGTCAAAGACGACGCTGGGGATTCCCAGAGGAGCCAAGGGACGCGCCTTCCTTATGGCCAGCTCGTAGGCGTGGCGACGACACCCGCGACAGTTGGCTGGGTCGCGCTGTGCCCGATGATCTTCGGGGCACTCCGGCAGCGGTCGTCTCTGGCTGTGGAAGCTCTTGAGTCTTTGCCAAAACTCTTTACAGCCAGGGCACCGGAAGACGAACAGTCGCGGCACTTTCTTGGTGCAGACTGGGCAATTCTTCTTGCGGCTTATTCGCAGGACGATTTTCGGGTGAGTCGGAGGTGGTATCGCTGCTGCCGTTTCTGTCTCTGGCTCGCTCGAGGACATGAGAGAGCGTCCAGGTGTCGGTGGAGCGTCTCGGGTTGGTGACTCCGCGTACGAGCTGACTCGGCCACGGGCACGTCGGGGTGGTCGAGGTATCGTCGGTGGTGAGCGCATGGGGGTCAAGGCCACGTACGGCTCAAGCGGGGGATCCCTGTTTCCGATGGGCTGAGTCGATTGTGCCGGGGCCGGGGACGAAGCGGGGGGCGGAGCCAGGGAGCGAGCCAACTCCCCCTCAGCCTCCGCAGACCTCGCAGCAGGTGCCTCTGCAGATAGCTGGTTGGTTGCCTCAGGTGCAGCGGTCTTCGCTGCAGGTGGCTCCACTACCACCTGTGCGTTGGCTGCCTTGGACTCCGCCACAGCTGCGTCCCGTTGCTGGACCAGTTGTTGTCGGTCCAGCAGCCACTTGGTTTGGCGGTCCAGCAACGCATCCCGCTCCTGCACGATCCTCTGGTAGATGGGTATCCATCGGTGTATCTGGAGGATCGTGAGGAGCGCCGAATTCCCTGAAGTGTGGCAACTGGTTGGCGTGTCGCCACACATGGTGAACCGCACGAAATTTGCGAGGGTCTCGAGTGTGTCGTAGGGGTCGTCGGGTGGCGCGGGCGTAGACACGTGTCCCGGCGACTGGTCTCGAAGATTAGCGACGAACCTCTCCGTCCTTCTCCTCATCAGCTCAACCACGGGGTCCGGTGACTGTGGACCCCCGTCCACTATCCATTTATCTAATGGTTCTTGTGCCATCCTACAACAAACAATAAAACGCCCTACTGTAACATCCTGCCTAGGAAAAGTGACTCAGGAATTGATTTCATTTTACTTCACACAAATTATTCTGGCCTTGTTAGGAAGGTAGCAGAAGTAATGGTTTGGCTTGGTCTGAAGGACCTAAGTGAAGTTTGTTGGTCTGAGGGACCCAATTGAAGTTGGTTGGTCTGAGGGAACCAAGCTAAACTTGTTGGTCTGAAGGACCATGTGTCAAGGTCGTGGTCAGTCTTTCCTAGTAGTCAGTCAGTTTGTCTTTCGGCCTAAGTGGAGTTGCTTATAATTTACGGAAGGGTCGCGCTGGCGGAACGAATATGGAGTGGTTCCGGGTGGCGCTTCTCCTCGGGGTCTTTTCGGAGGTAGACCTTCAGGTGTCGATGGCTCATCAGCTTTGCGCACCACTGGTTCCTGGTGGGGGTGGTTGCTGGGGCGATCATGGTTGCTGTGGCGATCGTGGTCGTTGGGGCGATCGGGGTCACTGTGGCGATCGTGGTCGCTGTGGCGATCTGGGTTGCTGTGGCGATCGTGGTCGCTGGGGCGATCGGGGTCGCTGTGGCGATCGTGTTCGCTGTGGCGAGTGAGATCGCTGTGTCGGTTGTGCTGACTGGGGCGATCGCGGTCTGTGGGGTGATCACCCTGGTGTGCATGACGGGCTTCCTCGGGGTAGCTGAACGGGTGTTGTGGGCTTCCCGCGAAATTCTTGGCTGGACTCCCCAAGGGGTAATTGACGCTTTTCTCCTCTTCACTGATCGGGGAGCGATCTGAATGTCGATCCGCGTCCTCGAGGTGAGTCGGTTGTGGCGAAGTAGTCCCTTGGTTTGACTGTTCCGAAAACGGTGTAGTGGGAGCGTTCTCGCGAGATCCGGTCGGCACATCGCCACATTCCATCATGGCCGGGTTTGGAGGCGGCCATCGCAACTCCTCATCCGAGTCCTCCATTGTTTCTTCCTGTGTCTCCTTTTCTAGTTCGTAGTTGTTTCTAATTTCGTTTGTTGCCTTGGTTTGATTGGGTTCGGTATGGTCCAGGAAAGTATCATCCGGCACACCCAGCACAAAGGCCGGTTTGAGTCGGTTAATGTGCACCACCTGACGCTGAGGGGGGGGTGACGTCACCTTTTTGAGCTGACCACGGATCCGAATCTGACAATACTCGCCGCGGGTGGCTATGACAAATTCGGATCGGAAGGGAGTTAACGAATTAACCCAGTCTCTTCACTGGAAAGGTTCCCCAGTGAGTGGAGACTCACATCCCCCTTCCCTCCGGGAGCCAGCGTTGTCAAAGACGACGCTGGGGATTCCCAGAGGAGCCAAGGGACGCGCCTTCCTTATGGCCAGCTCGTAGGCGTGGCGACGACACCCGCGACAGTTGGCTGGGTCGCGCTGTGCCCGATGATCTTCGGGGCACTCCGGCAGCGGTCGTCTCTGGCTGTGGAAGCTCTTGAGTCTTTGCCAAAACTCTTTACAGCCAGGGCACCGGAAGACGAACAGTCGCGGCACTTTCTTGGTGCAGACTGGGCAATTCTTCTTGCGGCTTATTCGCAGGACGATTTTCGGGTGAGTCGGAGGTGGTATCGCTGCTGCCGTTTCTGTCTCTGGCTCGCTCGAGGACATGAGAGAGCGTCCAGGTGTCGGTGGAGCGTCTCGGGTTGGTGACTCCGCGTACGAGCTGACTCGGCCACGGGCACGTCGGGGTGGTCGAGGTATCGTCGGTGGTGAGCGCATGGGGGTCAAGGCCACGTACGGCTCAAGCGGGGGATCCCTGTTTCCGATGGGCTGAGTCGATTGTGCCGGGGCCGGGGACGAAGCGGGGGGCGGAGCCAGGGAGCGAGCCAACTCCCCCTCAGCCTCCGCAGACCTCGCAGCAGGTGCCTCTGCAGATAGCTGGTTGGTTGCCTCAGGTGCAGCGGTCTTCGCTGCAGGTGGCTCCACTACCACCTGTGCGTTGGCTGCCTTGGACTCCGCCACAGCTGCGTCCCGTTGCTGGACCAGTTGTTGTCGGTCCAGCAGCCACTTGGTTTGGCGGTCCAGCAACGCATCCCGCTCCTGCACGATCCTCTGGTAGATGGGTATCCATCGGTGTATCTGGAGGATCGTGAGGAGCGCCGAATTCCCTGAAGTGTGGCAACTGGTTGGCGTGTCGCCACACATGGTGAACCGCACGAAATTTGCGAGGGTCTCGAGTGTGTCGTAGGGGTCGTCGGGTGGCGCGGGCGTAGACACGTGTCCCGGCGACTGGTCTCGAAGATTAGCGACGAACCTCTCCGTCCTTCTCCTCATCAGCTCAACCACGGGGTCCGGTGACTGTGGACCCCCGTCCACTATCCATTTATCTAATGGTTCTTGTGCCATCCTACAACAAACAATAAAACGCCCTACTGTAACATCCTGCCTAGGAAAAGTGACTCAGGAATTGATTTCATTTTACTTCACACAAATTATTCTGGCCTTGTTAGGAAGGTAGCAGAAGTAATGGTTTGGCTTGGTCTGAAGGACCTAAGTGAAGTTTGTTGGTCTGAGGGACCCAATTGAAGTTGGTTGGTCTGAGGGAACCAAGCTAAACTTGTTGGTCTGAAGGACCATGTGTCAAGGTCGTGGTCAGTCTTTCCTAGTAGTCAGTCAGTTTGTCTTTCGGCCTAAGTGGAGTTGCTTATAATTTACGGAAGGGTCGCGCTGGCGGAACGAATATGGAGTGGTTCCGGGTGGCGCTTCTCCTCGGGGTCTTTTCGGAGGTAGACCTTCAGGTGTCGATGGCTCATCAGCTTTGCGCACCACTGGTTCCTGGTGGGGGTGGTTGCTGGGGCGATCATGGTTGCTGTGGCGATCGTGGTCGTTGGGGCGATCGGGGTCACTGTGGCGATCGTGGTCGCTGTGGCGATCTGGGTTGCTGTGGCGATCGTGGTCGCTGGGGCGATCGGGGTCGCTGTGGCGATCGTGTTCGCTGTGGCGAGTGAGATCGCTGTGTCGGTTGTGCTGACTGGGGCGATCGCGGTCTGTGGGGTGATCACCCTGGTGTGCATGACGGGCTTCCTCGGGGTAGCTGAACGGGTGTTGTGGGCTTCCCGCGAAATTCTTGGCTGGACTCCCCAAGGGGTAATTGACGCTTTTCTCCTCTTCACTGATCGGGGAGCGATCTGAATGTCGATCCGCGTCCTCGAGGTGAGTCGGTTGTGGCGAAGTAGTCCCTTGGTTTGACTGTTCCGAAAACGGTGTAGTGGGAGCGTTCTCGCGAGATCCGGTCGGCACATCGCCACATTCCATCATGGCCGGGTTTGGAGGCGGCCATCGCAACTCCTCATCCGAGTCCTCCATTGTTTCTTCCTGTGTCTCCTTTTCTAGTTCGTAGTTGTTTCTAATTTCGTTTGTTGCCTTGGTTTGATTGGGTTCGGTATGGTCCAGGAAAGTATCATCCGGCACACCCAGCACAAAGGCCTGTTTGAGTCGGTTAATGTGCACCACCTGACGCTTTATGTCGGGTGAGTCCCGGATTTCATAGGTAACATTCGAGTGTTTTTTCAGCACCGTCCATGGTCCACTCCAGGGACTCCAGAATTTTTTTACGACGCCTGGGGGTGGCTGCATGTCTTTCAAGTATACCATATCCCCTGCCTCAAAGGAGCGCAGAGAGCGGCGGGCGTTGATTGCTTCCGTCCGTTTCTTCCAGGCTTCGTGTAGGCATTGTGTCGTGGCGTCACGTGCCATTCGGAGATTCTTCAACAGGGAGGATTCAGGCAAAGGTGTTTTAAGTCCTTGCAATGTTTCGTTCGGAAGGCGTATTTCTCTACCAAAGGTGAGAAAATTTGGAGTAAATCCGGTACTCTTGTGTGGGTTGGATTGGTACGCTGCAAGTGCTACGGGCAACATGGTTTCCCAGTCCTTAGTTTTCTTGGTGATTTTCGCCAAAATATTGGTTAAGGTTCGGTGGAAACGTTCGCACACTCCGTTTCCTTCTGGGTGGTACGCGGTCGTAAAGATCTGCCGTATCCCCCATTGGGCACAAAGCTCGCGTGTCGATCCGGCGGTGAATGCGGTTCCGCGGTCCGAAACAAGTCTCTCGGGTACGCCGTGTCTGGGTATAAATTCCTTTGCCAAAGTTCGAGCGACAGTAGAGGCGGTACAATCCGTGGTAACATATGCTTCAGCATATTTGGTAAAATGGTCAATTACGGTAAGGAGGTATTTGGATTTTCCATTTGTCACGATGGGCCCCACGAAGTCGATGCCGACGATGTGTCCGGGTCTCTCGGGGAGAAGTGGCTTTTGGATCGGACTTTTCAGATTCGTCGGAGTATTGCGACGTAAACACGTTTCGCAACGTTGCACCCGCTCCTTGATGTCTCTTGAGAGTCCGGGCCAGTTTCCGAGTCGTCTCACCACTCTCTCTGTTACGTCGGCTCCGGGGTGTCCTGCCCACTCATTTTTATGGCATCTGTCAATCAACCATTCACGAAGTGAACTAGGGATGAGGGGTACCCATTCGTGCCGACCATTGTGTCGCACTCTCATTTCCCAAACTCCGTTGACCTTGCGCAACCCTTCCTTACCGCGACTCAAAACCATCGATTGGACCCAATCATCGAGATCCTGCGCTGCGATCATTAGTTCGCGCGGGAAATCGAGATTCACAACGGCTATGTCCATTCGACTCAATCCGTCCGCATGTTTCATCTGAGTTCCGGGTCTGTATCGGGGAACGAAGTCGTATTCGGCGAGCCTTAGAACCCATCTCCCGATTCGTGATGTTGGGTCGCGGAGGTGCATCGCGGCCGTGAGTGCCATATGGTCCGTTTGAAGTTCAAAGGTCTGACCTAAAAGGTATTCTTGAAAATGGCGGACCGCCCACACAACGGCGAGTAACTCTCTCTCCGTGACGGAATACCTGGTTTCGGCCGGATTTAGTTTTCGACTCGCATATGCTACGGGCCTCTCTTCCCCTTCGAAGTTCTGCGAGAGGACAGCCCCCAAAGCGGAGCCGGAAGCGTCGGTGGCCAACACAAAGGGTTTATTCAGGTCAGGATAGGCGAGTACGGGTTCCTCGGTCAACTTGACCTTGAGCTCGTCGAACGC
This sequence comes from Apolygus lucorum, assembly GCA_009739505.2. Taxonomy (NCBI): domain Eukaryota; kingdom Metazoa; phylum Arthropoda; class Insecta; order Hemiptera; family Miridae; genus Apolygus; species Apolygus lucorum. The sequence continues at coordinate 51,696,932 of CM019168.2, forward strand.
TTGTTGTTGTTTACTTGTCCACTCGAAGGGTCGGTTTTTCTGGAGGAGGTCGGTCAAGGGCACCGAGAGCTCCGAGTATCGAGGTATGAACCTCCGGTAAAACCCAGCCAGCCCCAAAAACGACTGCAGTTTCAACGCCGAGGTAGGTACGGGAAATTCCTTAATGGCCTTGACCTTCTAGGGCTCGGTAAGGATTCCTTCGGGCGTGATGCGGTAACCTAGAAAGTGAACTTCGTTTTTCAAAAACTCGCATTTCGACAAGTTCACTTGAAGACGAGCCTCGGTTAGTAGATCGAAAACTTGAGTCAATTTCTGGAGGTGTTCCTCTCGAGTGGCGGAAAATACGATGATGTCATCCAGGTAGACGAGACAACGATCTCCTAGGATTCCATCGAGGGCATCATTCATGACTCATTGAAACGTAGCGGGCGCGTTCTTCAGTCCAAATGGCATCTTTTCGTAATGAAAATGACGTCCTAATACGGAAAAGGCCGTTTTCTCCCTTGACTCGGGGTGAACTGGTATCTGGTGATAACCCGATATTAAGTCGATGGTTGTAAACCATTTACACTGACCTAACATCGCAAGTGTCTCTTGTAAACGGGGGAGAGGATAAGCGTCTCCTTTGGTGATTTTATTGAGCTGTCGGAAATCCGTGCAAAATCGCCAAAGCTGCTTTTCTCCCGGCGGCGTCTTCTTTTTGACGAGTAGTACGGGCGCACACCATGGACTAGTAGACGGGCTAATGACCCCATTCGACAACATGTCCTTGATTTGAGTTTCAACGACGTCGCGGAGGGCGTGAGGAACCGGGTAGGGTTTTTGTTGTGTAACGGTGGGTTGAGTCGTAACTATTTCGTGGGATACATTCAATCGACATCCCTCCCCCGTAGGTGGCTTAAATAAGTCCCGGAATTTACACAACAATTCCCTAGTTGGTTCCGCGTCCGAAGTTGTGAGATGTCGTAGTTTTTCTTGCAAGGTCACGTCGAACTCGGGTAACGGGACTTCCCATTGGTCGGTAGGTAGTTCCTCCCACTCCTCTTCTTCTAGGCCATCTTGCGTGACCTCGTTTTCATAGTTTTGAATCGGGGGAATAATAGAACAAATCCCGGCGCAGGCCTTTTCTTCCTTAAGGGATATGTTAGAACCCGTTTCATCAGGTGTATCGACTATATCGGGGTATGGTTCAACGCATGGGTCGGTTGTGGCGACCTGCGTCGCCCCGTGCCGATCCACCGTGTCGAACTGTGTCTCACTGTGCCGAACTGTGTCGCCTTGTGCCGATCCACCGTGTCGAACTGTGTCTCACTGTGCCGATCCTCTGTGTCGAGCTGTGTCGCATTGTGCCGATCCACTGTGTCGAACTGTGTCTCACTGTGTCGATCCCAGTGATCGACATAAGTCCGATGGTAGTTGTCGAGCATACAATCGAGGCATTTTTCGAGGGATGTTTTCTCCTCAGAGTCCGGTGCGGAGTCCGTGCTGTCGCTTGCGTCGTCAGCTTCCTGGAATTCGGTCGGCGTAGTGGGGGTTTCGCAATGTTGTGAAATGGGTGCGCCGAAATGTACCCTCCGAGGAAGTGGAAAGTTTTGGTTCGGTCCTTCCTTGAGGATTGGGTCTTTCGTCAAGTTTTCGTAGTGATGTGTATCGTCGTACCGTTCCACGGGTGTATCAATAGGGACAGAAACGCCCTTGAACTGCCGATTCCAAAATTTCAGGCTTCCGGCGCCATATTGATTTGTGGCGAGATTTGCCCGCACCTCCGAAGCGTCGTCCGGTTCTTCGCAATCCACGCACGATGGTTTTTGCGTGGCGGAGGTAGTTGTTGCCGCCAAAGGGGTGCTAGGGAGAGGAGCGTTGTGATCATGACTTTCATTTTGATCCACAAACCTCCCAAATTCCCGCCCCTCGGGCCGCAACACCACCCCCCACGCTGTAGATTTCCTCGGGTGTGTCGACCGGCGTATATGGGCGGATGACGCCTTTAGGGGTGTGGAATTTCATTTCTGGTCCCGTTGTAAATGTGATGGGCACCCTTCGAAGTACGTCGAGCCCCAAAAGATCAAGCGTAGCGCTTCTCCTTGCGAACACTAAAAATGTGTGTTCAAATACGCATTCGCCGATCCTCGTGATGACGCGCTGTTCCCCGGAGAAATGTAGGGGCATTCCATCAGCTCCCCACGCGATCGCTCGGGTTGGGAGAATTGGAATCCCCTTTACGGGTGTTGAAAGTACCGAAAGCGTAGCTCCGGTGTCCAGGGTCATCTCTCGTTCCTCCGGGCCCAGTCCCACGGTGATTTTCATAGTCCGCGACATCGGAGCTTCCACGGCGGGAACATGTGCCTCCTCGATTGGTTTCTTGTAACGGGCGACCTCCATTGTATGTGCCGGCGCCATGACAGGTTGCGACACGGGGAGGAGACGCTTCTTTTTGTAACAATCCTCCTCCAGATGTTCTCGGACGCCACAGAAGTCGCAAAATATGGTCTTGTTCGGGCTGAACGGGCAATTCACGGGGAAGTGTGTCTTGTCCGCGCAAAATATACACGGATAACGTGGGGCCGGTTTCTCGGTGCTTCGGCGCTCGTTGGGCTTATCTTGGCGGTGGTCCTCTTCCCTGTGTCGATTGTGACGCTGTAGGGGTTCGTCTTTTCGCGGGCATCGGGCAGCGAAATGTTCAGGACTCCCGCAGTTGTAACATCGGCGGTCGTTGGTAATAGCCGCCAAGTCCCAACGTTCGTCTGTGTCGATTGTGTCGTCTAGGGTTTCCTCCAGTTCCTCCGCCTTGCTTAGCGCATCCTGGATCGATCTGGGGCGATTTGTGATGAGCAGTGCGCTCATGTTCTTGCTGACACCACGTATGAAAGCGCTCAGGGTTTTTCTTTCTACCCAGTCGTGGCGTTCGTGACGTCGGAGTTGTCCTCCCTCTTCCATGACGGCACACCGGGCGAGGCTGCGGACTCGGTTGGCAAATTGGCGGAGCGTTTCTGTGGCGTTCCGCTTGACTGTCCACAGGAGTGCGGCGGCGTGTTGTGGATTTTCCTTCTGGAACCACTTTATCATGTCGTCACGGACGATCTCGTAGACGTTGTCTACGTCGAGTGTGTCATCCCGATCGATAAGGAATTGCTTAGCAGTTCCCCGCGCTTTTGTTCGGAGTAGACGGTATCGTTGTCGCGAGGTCAAACCCGTAGTCACCATATCAAAATTCGCAAAAAAACGACACAACACTTAATGCACCGGTCGCGTCTGGGTCCCACGACTCTACTTCGAGGAATACGGAGCGCGGTATGTCCTCCCTATCTACTTCATGTGTTATGTTATTGTAGCGCTGAAGGAGAATGTTCATCTCCTTCATTGTCTGGGTCATTGTTTCTACAGCTTCAGTGCCGGAGGACGATTGGGTTTCGGTCCCCCTGTCGCTAGGTGTCGGGTTATTGAGAAACATGGTAGCGATTTGTGCTAACTACCACCTAGGCACGAAGAAGTCTGTCGGCATGAATCGGTCTAAGTCGAGAAAAATACAACTACGAGAAGTGACGTCTTCTCGCGTCGTTTCGTGCGGAAGGCTGCTTCTAATGTCACTTTTCCTGTATAATAAATGGATGTACAGCCTACCTATTTTTATTTTTACCTGTCTCAGTGTGTTTCTTTAGGGGTTGTTTCGATAGACTCTAAATTTAAAACTGAGCTCGTGTCGAACGGCCTACGAGTTTGAGTGGGTTCGTGTGAGGCTTACTCACACCGGATCCACTCCGCTGCCACCAAATTTGTAGGCTTGCTACTTGTGGCGGTTTGTGTCGATGACCACAGAGGTAGCGTCCCTGCTTACTCGTGGCGGTTGTGACGATTGTGGCGACACACCAGTTGTAAGCGGGATTTGCGTTCGACAGGGTTAAGGTTTCGATCCGCGGCGTAGTTGGTAGCAGCACGAGGTTTTGACGCCACGTGCCGATCCCAAGTCCACCGATTGGTACAAAACCTAACGTGGCGAGCTCAGGTGGGAGGGGGAAGGCAAACAAATATCGAAGCAGTAGTTAAATTTACAAGGGTAGCGTATGGTATTTACCTGTGACGAGGCAGTGAAGCGGCCAGACGGATTCCTCGGGATGATGCAATCTGGAAAGTTTAGCCTTAAGGGCGTCCTACTAAGAAAATGGCGTCCGCCAAATGCGACGCTGCCGAAGGGGCCTACGAAGGCGTCTGAGGGACGCCTCGGAAAAGATGGCGGAGTGTGACGCGTCACCAAGCTCCGGTTTTCACACTGAGGAACCAGGTAAATGAGAAAAGATATCAAATGCAAGATTACAACAATAAAAGGTAAGTTTATTAATTAAGAAATTATGGTTTCTGACTAGGCACACCGAAGGGTGTGTCGAAAAGAAGCCTGATGGGCGCAACAACACAAGTAAGTATGGCACAAGATTAGAATGTTCAATATGATGGATTTTGCCGATAATATTTCAAATGTACAATTTAATAACTCCAATTTGACTTTGTGTTTCAGGTTTCCAGAGTATATCAGTTCAACGTTCCAGGTTTTCAACAAAGGTGAGTATGGTAAGTATAGGTTAGATTTATGTTGCAGGTAAGTATTTAGCTTTAAGTTACAACTTTCAATATTACGACTTTTGTTCAAATGTTTCAGAATTACTTCTACGCACTGTCCTAACTGCATTGGCCAATGGTTTAAAGGTAAGTTTTAGTTAGCACTCACACGTGTCAGGGCCCTGAGGTATCCTTCCAGGTGTGATGTGGCGGTTGTGGTGGTTGTGGCGACGGACGTCCAGTGAATCCAGGGGATCTTCAACCAGATCAATTCGGCGCGAGACAGCGTTTTCGATGGTCAGGGATCTTACGAAAAGCGTCTTTAAGAGGTTTGGGGGCGGTTTTGATTCTAACAGGCTCAAGTTCACGGGCTGCGGGGCTCACGGTGACTCTTACTGAATATCTGAGGGGGTCTGCCTGTGGAGGGGGGTGCTCGTTGGTTTTGTTCTGGATGGTCCCCCTCCGCTCCCTCGACGGACGGGCGCCTGCCAGGTGGAGTCTTCTGATTGGCTCCCTCCGCCGAGGGAGGGACGCTCTGGCTGGAGACGGCGTCTTCATGTTGAGGGGGGGGTGACGTCACCTTTTTGAGCTGACCACGGATCCGAATCTGACAATACTCGCCGCGGGTGGCTATGACAAATTCGGATCGGAAGGGAGTTAACGAATTAACCCAGTCTCTTCACTGGAAAGGTTCCCCAGTGAGTGGAGACTCACAGCTATATTGCTACTTATTTCATGTATATTATTCGGAATAAAGTTTTTTTCATTCGTTCATTCATATGAATATATCGATATCTCAAACGTAATAATATCGTAATAAAATATCGATTATACCTAACCGCCATAACTTACACACATACCAGGGATGACGAGTTATGTCTTACTAAAAGCTCCCATACTCGATCAAATCTGCTTGAAATCGCGCTTGTCAATAAAATTTGATCATGTGGGAGGTCAAGTTTGAAAGTTTGAGTGTTTGAAGGCGTATTTCAAGATTTGCAGACTCTGCCCGTATCTGACATGAGGTTTTACATCCAAGATTGATTGTGTGTGGGAACATCAAACCGTCAAACCTTTCAAATATAATTTTTTGTGATTCACGGAGCGTATCTCTGGCATTGGTGATAGGAATCGATGTTTCCCGTCAATAGAAGATCGATATTCAGAGCCTCACAATGCACGTCTCAGGAATCATGTGACCCAATGCTTGTGGCGAAATCACTGTCGAGTTCTTCGTCTTCATAGCTTCTTCCTGTAGCTAGAAATCGCAAAATTTCATGGATAGAAACAAAAATCCTCATGATTGTTTGTTCTTTTCCTATTTTCGAAGTGACCAGAGAGGACATCTTTTTTTTTCTCCGTACGTGTCTTCGTCTATCCTCAGACACCTTCAAGAGAAAACCAACTGTTCGCTCCCAATTATCTGAATAAAAATTTCGAAAAAAGCCAAGTGGGTGAGGCACTTAGCTTCCTCGTGTCCATAATCCGATTGTATAGATAATCTCAAAACATCAATATCAAAGTACCTTCCGCTATCCATAGGGGACTCTACTCGTTAACCAGCACAATCTCTGAATATTGTTGGAAAATGTAGAAGTTATGGCTGTTACAACAATTTCAAGTTTGCGCATGCGCACAAAATACTTTGAAATTGATCATAGGGGACCATCTACAACCCCATTCTTATAATTCCTGAAAATTTCATCCAAATAAGATTGTAACTACCTAGTTGAATAATGATTTTCACTTTTTCAGTGTAGTACAACACCGTAATATGGTGTAGTAAATAACATATTATGTTATTTTATAATAACCAAGGAGTTTTGAAAGAGGCTCCAAGAAAAATGTGAGAATGAAGAGTTGAGTTGGTTTTCTCACCTAGAACATCTCATTTTATATCTGTGAAAATTCAAATAATAGAATAAATTTTTGTACAAGCAACTCGGTTGCTTGCACTGGCGCAGTCGCAGTACTGTGTTCGAACTACGTTGAAAATGAGTTCAACCTGCATTCATTTGTGATTCCGGAAGAAGAATGGGAATACATTACTGCAGGCGTTCAAACTCCCCAACTATCACGACTGGGTATGTCTTCCGCTTGACGTCAGGAACATAGACTTTCACGAGGTTGTGGTTGCTGCGAATGATGTCCGTCATATCCTCGAACAGGATTTCTACCAAAAGTCTGTGACTGTTCGAGTGACTGATTGTCTGCTGAAGCACTTGCGTAAATATGGTGGGATTGATGAAGATGATGAATATGCTGAGGAAGCTGCCGGCTATAACACGCCTTCTGTTCCAATCTCCAACCTCCAGTTCTTCTGTACCACCGGATACGCTCTTCATTTTCAAACAGATGCTCGATCAGCAACAGCAAACCAATATAATGCTGATCCAGGAAGCTTTGGCAACTATGGTTGATGCTTTCAAAGGGCTGCATGCTCAACCAAAGCCCTGTAAAATGGAAGTACCAAAGTTTGACGGAAAAAAACGAAGATCCTCGTTCGAGGGTCACAGTCTATGAAAAGGCGTGTCAAGCTAATAATTGGTCAACAGACGCACTGAACATTAATAATTTAGTGGCCAAATGCATCGAGGAAAGATAATTTCTAGGCAGTCCAATCCCCACTATTGTCTTCCAACATACGAGCATAGAACCATTTATGGGCCGTGGAGCCGGCTTCAAAATTAGCCACTAAATTATTAATCTTCAAAGATGGTAAATGTAGAAGTTATGGCTGAGGCAAGGATTTCATGACAGACACACAGACACGGAACCAAAATTTTTCAGGAAGGTCTGAAACGTAAAACGCCAGTGGAAATTGTGATCTTGGGTAACATTCTTTTTTTCAACCTTGAAAAGTGAAAACAAAGTTCCGCTACCTTGGTTGACTCGGGAGCAATATTCCAACATGATTGTGAGAATCATATATTGTGGAATGCATCCGGTATCAAATTGTTCTACCAATAATTGTTTCTAGAAATACGTGTAATTCTATGAAGGGGAGCAATACTGCCCACCCTTTTCGGCTGACGGTTCTTTGAAATATATTTCATAAAAGATGAGAGAGATAAAATACGGTTCCGTTACTGGCTGTCTACAGGGACACCTGCAGTAAGATCGAATGCAAGTGTCGATGAACTGCAATTGTCTTTAATGAGTCCTGATCTTCATAAGTTGATGAGCTTTGAAAGGATTCATTATGGATAGAAGGCTCTTAGATGGGGAAATCGAACAAGTAGACGAGATGGCTGAAGGGCGAAGCTCCTCAGCGTGGGTTCCTGCATTCCGCCGGCGGCGCTCCAATGGATTCTGTCAATCAATCCACCAGCGATTCGATTTAATTGAACTCAATAATTGCATGCGAAATTATTCACTCATTCAATCCCCCAGCTTACGGTCTCCAAATCCTGTTACCAAGAGATTGTCGAATTCTGTGAGTTCTATCGCTTTGTACATGTTTGTCGAAACAGAAAATCGGATAGTCCAGAGTTCATAGATGAATTGACTAATATTGAATCAATTCCTCAACTTGCTCGTATAATTCCCCAGTCTACCGTGACGGAGGGAGAATGGGGTATTTCGGTGGGTCGGAAATTCAGGTTTTTGACCTCAAATTTGGATTCAGCACCCTTGAAAACCTATATACTACAACTTTAAGCCCAATGATACTATAAAATGTGGTAGAAAAATTAATTAAAGAGATCACACGTTTGAAAAAGTCGGGCCGCTATAAATGCACACACACTAGGCAAGGACTACGCCGCGTGCGTGTGTGAGTAATATTTTGTAGTATCCAAGACGTCCTCCAAGGGTTTCTGTGCATGGATACTTTTTTCAAAGACAGTTGGCTAGCTACGTCACGATTGGCTAGCTACGTCACACCATTCAAATCTTCAACTTTCCTTAGCTTCTCTGATTTTTTAAAAACATTTTCTCGACGAACATACCCGATTACCGTTATTCCTGAGCCATACTCTTTTGAAAAAATAAATAAAAAAAATTGACCGAAATACCCCATTCCTCTTCTGTGAGGTAATATAAAATTCTTGCAAAATCGAAATGTCAAGAACTCCAGAACTTCCAGAACAACTCCAAAACAGAAAAACAGTTCAAACAGAAGGTTAAGTACAACCTACAGTCAATCGTATTTTCAGGAAATTGGCCTCTTGATGGACTCCTACCCTACAGCTCCTCCTGATCAACATAAGACTTAATTCAATCCTCTTGGTTCCCAGATGCTGATATTACACAGGGGGCTCCTTCTGCCTGACGAAGCTCAAGTTTGGTAAAGTGGCTCCCTTGAATGTCTCAATAACAAGGTTCACAAATGAAGACTACAGGGGAAACACGGGTTAACTCGATTTTTTCGGAAATTCAGGTTATGTTGATTCCTTGTAGATTTTCGGATGGCAAACACGATGAGCTCATCAGAACAAGGGAAAAACTAGTACAAATAGTCAAAAATCGCCGCTGAATAAAATGTGTAGAAGGGAAAAACGGCCAACGCCAGTCTCCTTGCATCCCCCCCCCCCCACGTTCAATCTGTCTCTTCTCCATTCAGTTTTCCATAAATCATCTGTTTCACATTTTCCGTTGTGCCGATTCCAGAACTATTTGTTAGTTTTTCCGCGTCTTATTGTGGGTTTTTCGTAAACTTCGGTGCATACCTAAACAAGTGTTGTTTTTCAACAACACGGAAACTTTTTGTTTCCGTCGGCCTAACGCGGAACTTTCCTTAGTTCCATGGAAATTTGGTAAATGAGCTCCATTTGGGGTCGAATTGTGCTCCGAAGCTTTTGGTTGATGTAGGCCAGTTCTAAGGGTTCCAAAATGAATTTTGAAATTTTTAATACGCCCTAACTCAAAAAATTTTGATAAAAAGGTATTTTTCTCTATTGATTTAAGATGGTATTGAATTATCAGAGACCACTCGGAGCTCTGTGGAACAATCCATTCGCTCTCTACGAGAACTTTAAGGTTTTCGTTCGATAATTCAAAAACACGAGTGTGAATCGCATGAGACCTAATCTCCGTTCAAACTTCAGCAGACCAAAATGCGATGGCTGTTCGTTTCTTCGAGTTGTACTCAGGTTTGAGTCCTTAGCAACCAGTAATCAGATTTCCTGATGAAGGCACCTACAACTCTCTGTTTCTTCAAACTGAGTGCGAAGCCTTTATTTCTTTCAAATAAATTTGATTGTGAAGTTATGTGGTAGGAAGTATCTATGGTTGGTAGATGGTGACAATAGCAAAGCCGTGTTCTTTGCAGACAAGTGATCTTTAGAAAAATAGAAACCTTTGATTATTAATTTGCAGCGTTTTTTGAATAGCCTGCTTCTTTTTGACTTCAATTCAAATAAACAATGTTTTTCCTTAAAAACATGGTTCATTCATCATTATAAGTTTTGAGAATAGTTAGGCATAACCCGCAGAGCACGCTCCTGCCCCGTTCTTCCCTTGAACAGCTGGACCTTAGGCATTTCTTCCATTTTCTTTCATGATACAGCTGTATGATTTTGGATCTTTGGTTTCACAGTCAAATTCTATGCTACTCCAAAAATGGGAAAGCATTTTCAGAAAAATGAGAAAACCCGAAGTTAATCCGTTTCTCTCCTGTAGTCTTCAAATATGTCAATCGTGCTGAATTCTGTCCTATTAGGCATCTCATCAAGCTGAGATTTTTTATGTAACGTCTCAAAGAATTTCATAAATTTAATAAATCCTTCGTAATCGGTTTTCTACATGATATCCTACAACGATCGAACTCTGTTGGTCTACTACTCTCAGGAAAGCAAGAAGTTCCGTTTAAATGTAATGAACTGTACAGTTTATAACACCAAATTGTGCAGCTTGTGTGTTAACTCGGAATAAAAACGTGAAAAACTTCAAACTCAATGAAACTCGAACGGACGAAACGTACCATTCCTTTCCTCGGGAAAGTCGCATTGAGTATTCTCAGCATTTCCCGGAGTTCTCGACTATTGCTTTTCAAGAAGGGGAGAAACTCACCGAAAACCGCCACTCGAAGAAACCAGATTAAGAAATTCGGGCTGAAGTAATCAGAGAGCGTAGCAAAATAATTTCGTGAGACAAACTTTCCGGGTGGGGTCGGTCTTAATTGTGTTTTGGTTCCCAACATTTAAATACGGGTTTCGAAGAGAATGAAGGAACTAGAGGATATTGTCAACAAAATGAGGATTGAAGGGGTTTTCATCTGTTCTATTGTGTGAGGTGTTTGTGGTAGAAGGGATTAACAGTCAAGACTTATTACAACTCACCTTGTATTACTCTATTATTCAAGCTGTTTTAGTCCTAAGTTAGCTACCAGGATGCCGAATGCTGGATTCAATGGATTGCCGGACTTGGAATCATTTGTTGTGGTGAAACATTCTGTGGTTCTGATCATCCAAGTCAACCTGTAGACAGATCAAAACTGGATATTCCATGTCAGTACGAGTTTCCTCCCTGGTTCACATAGTTTACCTGGTGAAGTAAATAGTATGGTGGGAAAAATCAGCTCTTTACTTATGGAATAAAAATAAAAATAATTTTATCGAGTAAAAATAATAATTATTTTTAATCTCAGTAAGATAAAATTCAGTTAAAAAATTCTAGTTTTTAATAATTTTAATTCGTTCACTGATCCCCTTAGCTTGGTATGGTGTCGTTTACCTCCTCAATTAACCTAATTAAAACAGTGCTAATTTTTTGTTGTCGTCATTTTGTCTGTATTTTAGTTCCAACAAAAGGAAAAACGACCAAACATACCCAGTCGATCTACTCTTGCCAATCTAAGGGTTAAACAGTGTATAACAAGTGTAGTTTGAGTCAGCCATGGGCACTGCAGTCTCAGAGAAGTCACAAAAAATTCTGCAGTCTCTGACAGGCACCCTGTGAAATTTCGTGACAGCCCCGCGTTCCACACTTATGAAATTATTTTTAATTTTCCAAATAGTTAATCCAAGACTAAAGTATGTTCTAAGGTAAAGTTTCATAGGTGTTGGTAGCACTGGTTCTCACTAAAAATCGGTGAACACAGCGAAGTTAATTGGTAACTTTTTTGATGACGTCACGAATAATTTGGTGATGCTGGGTAGCAATTTTGGCAGTAGTACTTCTCCCAATAAAGTTTTATCACAGCGAAGTTATCTGGCTAGTTTTCTTAGCCACGAATCAATAAGAAAAAAGGAACCACGAAAATCGGATGAGAACTAAGGCCTGGGCAGACGACACAAGATTATGCCCAAAAACGCACGTTTTTATAGGCATTAACCCCCCTTCCCCCCCTTAAAAGGCAAAATTCGAAATTCCGGCGACGTAGTGCAAAACTAGATAGTTTTTCGCGTCGAACAAAAACAGAACCACGAAAATCGTTTGAGAACTAAGGTCTGAGCAGACGACACAAGATTATGCCCAAAAACGCACGTTTTTTTAGGCATTAACCCCCCTTCCCCCCTTAAAAGGCAAAATTCGAAATTCCGGCGACGTAGTGCACAACTAGATAGTTTTCCGCGTCGAACAAAAAAAGAATCACGAAAATCGTTTGAGAACTAAGGCCTGGGCAGACGACACAAGATTATGCCCAAAAACGCACGTTTTCTTAAGCAATAACCCTCCTCCCCCCTTAGAAGGCAAAATTCGAAATTCCGGCTACGTAGTGCACAACTAGATAGTTTTCCGCGTCGAACAAAAAAAGAACCACGAAAACCGGTTGAAAACTAAGGCCTGGGCAGACGACACAAGATTATGCCCAAAACGTACGTTTTCTTAAGCATTAACCCTCCTCCCCCCTTAAAAGGCAAAATTCGAAATTCCGGCGACGTAGTGCACAACTAGATAGTTTTCCGCGTCGAACAAAAAAAGAATCACCAAAATCGTTTGAGAACTAAGGTCTGGGCAGACGACACAAGATTATGCCCAAAACGCACGTTTTCTTAAGCATTAACCCTCCTCCCCCCCTTAAAAGGCAAAATTCGAAATTCCGGCGACGTAGTGCACAACTAGATAGTTTATCGCGTCGAACAAAAAAAGAACCACGATAATCGGTTGAAAACTAAGGCCTGGGCAGACGACACAAGATTTTGTCACACACACACACAGACATACACCTATTTTTTTCGCGGATTTGGATTCAGAATGGTCTAAAACGGATTTGTGTGTGGTTTTTTTTTCTGTTGAGTTTTGTCCAACTTTAACCCAGATCAATCGCATAAGGACGCCCAAGTCTTACTGTGGGACGTCCTAAAAATACATCAATATGAAAGAAACGGGTAGGAAGGTGGTTATTTGGAACTTGATAGAAATTTTGTAAACTTTTCTATAGATAAGCATTAAAATTTAGCTCCAGCTTTTAGCTAGGATACTTTTGCCTAAAAATGTATCGATTCTTGAATAAATCGATAATTTTGAAAAAAATCGATGTGATTCTTCTAGATTTATTTCTGAAAGATCGATTCGATTTGAATCAATTCATTAGAATTTGTCTAGTTGTCCTCCATTTTGGAGGCTCACTGATAACAGGCGCGCATGCGCATTCTGATGACAACTTCATTAATTTACACTTACTTATGCTATATTTATAATATTTTTGGTATTTTTTTTTTTTTTTTTTTTTTTTTTTTTACGGAAGTGGGGAAACTCTTTAAGAGCGAAGGGGAAGTTCACCCCAACAGTGTTGGACTCCCCATGAATTAGGGCTACCAACTAAAACCCCACTCCCTCTGCTTAGGACTCACCCCGGGACCACGTGTGCCAAATGGCTGCTCCTACTTCTGGTCTCCTTCAATTGTATTCCTCATCTTCTTCCTCCCATCTTCCATCCAGCTTTTTTGCTTTGAGGACTGATGTGACGAATACTGCCATTGCGTCCCAGCTCGACTTGTTCTTAATCATCTCATGTATGATTGTCTGTGGACGCAATGTTCCAATGACCTCCTCAGCACACCCCCTCATACCCTCCCATTGAGGACATGTGAAGAAGGTGTGGCAGACATCATCCTCCTCTATCCCACAGTATCTGCACTCTGGGTCAGTGACTTTCCCGATCTTTACTAGGAAGGAGCGGAAGTATCCATGCCCTGAGAGGAATTGAGTCAGGTAATAGTTCACCTCTCCGTGTTTTCTCTCCAACCAAGACTTTAGATCGTCGATTATGAGGGCTGTCCACCTTCCACGGGTTTCACAGACAAGGTTTGCTTGCCACCTACGGATGGTCTCCTCCCGCTCTTCCCTCTTTACTATGGTAATTGTCTCTGCCTTCCTCATTCTTATCCTTTTGCGCTCCAGTGCCTGGTGGTATATTGGGATAGTTCCCGCTATCACTTGTGATGCTGGACCTGAGACAGTTCTAAATGCACTACTGATTCTCAGAGCTCCTCTCCTCTGTACAGCTTCCATACGTGCCCGGTACTTTTGGTACCTAAGGGAGTCTGCCCACACTTCTGCTCCATACAGCATAATTGAATCTGCAGTTCGCATAAGGAGTCTCCTCTTAGCGGGTGATGGGCCCCCTAGATTTGCCATCAGTCGGCTCAGCTTATTTACAATACCTGCAGCCTTATCTGCTGCTCCACTGATGTGCCTCCAGAAGCTTAGTTTCCCGTCCAGCATCACACCAAGGTAGCGAATGGCTGGAGAGGTGATGATTTCCTGTCCATCCACATTCATAGGTATAGATCTCTCAATTCTCGCTGTGGTTAGCAGTACAATTTCCGTTTTTTGGATCGCCAGTGACAGTGTGTGTGCTTCCATCCACTCCATCACTCTGCGCATTGCCTGATTCAGCTTAAACTGGAGGTGTTCCATCCTTCGAGCTCTTATCACCACCACCAAGTCATCAGCGTAGCCAATCAGTGTAATTCCTTCGGGCATCTCTACCCGAAGAATCCCATCATAGTTGATGTTCCACAGATCGGCTCCCAAGACTGAACCTTGTGCCGCTCCCGAGGTAATTCTTCTCTTTTTGATGCCCTCTTTTGTATCATAAATCAGCCAACGGTCAGCTAGGTAGTTCTGCAGGACTCGTAAGAGGTATGATGGAACATGAAACTGAACCATCAAAGCCTCCAAGATGTCTTTCCATCTGGCAGAATTGAAAGCATTTCTGACATCGAGGGTAACCGCCATGCACATGTCCCTGGTCTTGTGGTTCCCCAGCTGAGTTTCCTTTGCTATTCCTACCACTCTGCTAACAGCATCAATGGTGGATCTGCCAGGTCTAAATCCAAATTGCCTCGGTGACAGGCCTCCAGCTTCAGCAATGGCAGTCAGCATCCTTCTTTTCAACAACTTCTCATACAGCTCAGAAAGCTGTATGAGAATATTTTTGGTATACTTATGTTATATTTAATCTAATTTATGCTATAGGTATTTATGCTATTAATTTATTATACATAAATACTCGCACTTTCTGCATTACGGAACACCCCACTTCTCTTTTTGCTCATTACGCATTACGGACTTTACGCCTATGTGAAGTGTACTTTACGCACCTTTATAAGTGTCCAAGTTACTTCGAGTAAGCGATTTCGTCGACCTACAAAAATACAACGCCGCAAGGCTAAACGAAGTTATCATGTTTTACGGAACAGAAGTGAGCCGAATTCATTCGGGGTCGTGTCTTCGTAACGAAGAGAAATGAAAAACAGTATTATGAGATCAGGTGGCCCCTACATTTCACCGGCTTTAACCCTAATTCAGCGGCAAGTAGTGGGAAGGAAAAAGAATATAAAAAACTTCCTCCCTGTCTATTTGTGGAAGAACCTGCCACACAGCGGAAGAGAAGGATGAACTGTTGGTAAAGAGGGCTCTGACGAAGGAGGAAATGCTATCCGGGGGTTGGACCATAAATTCAAATGAAGTGGGGGCTGTTTTACATTATACATGGCAGAAAAAGTGGTGAGGTAGTGTAAAAAATAATGTCATTCTTTCCGGGTTTTTTCCCTCCTCGGTGATGAATGCGCGACTACGTAATTGCTTTGCGGTGATGGCGAGTGAATGAGGCACACCTTCCGCGGATATTTTGTTTTTCAGCTCTCGCAAACCTTGGATGGTAGTTCACACGTTGTCCCATTTCTTCCTCGTTCTAATGAATGTTATTCTCTTCCTTCATTAGTCTTTCATTAAAATAAAATACTTACAAGCCTGAGACAGTATTTTTAATTATCCAAAAAAAAGAAAGAATTTGGGATGAATCAAGAGAAGCGCTTGACAAAAAAATTCGGAAGCCCGAATCGATTCATTTGGTAAATAATTCAAGTTTTTTGATGTCATCGATATTTTGGTTTCCAGTGTTTTGTCTCCAGTCTTTCTGATTTTATATATATATATATATATATATATTTTTACTGATAAAGGGAAACGAATTTTCGAGACCAAGTCCTTCCCTATCTCAAAAGAAGCAGAAACTGACTTTGAAACGCTCAAGAATGAAATCGCCAAATCGGTGGTGAGTACGATTGACGCTGAGGCCCCCTTCACAGCCGAGTCAGACGCTAGTGATTTTTTCATTCCGGGAGTACTTTCTCAATTAGGTCAGCCAGTAGCATTCTTCTCTAGAAAACTCACAGAGTGTGAGAAGAAGCATCCTACAGTTGAGAAAGAAGCTCTTGCTATAGTGGAAGCTCTCGGGAAATGCAGACATTTCCTTCTAGGACGTCAATTCAAAATCATCACGGATCAACGCTCAGTCTCGTTTATGTTTAACAAAGAGCACGAATCTAAAATCAAAAACGAAAAAATTCAACGATGGAGGCCCGAAATTTCATGCTATAACTTTGAAATAATCTATAGGCCAGGGGAAGATAACCACGTTGCCGATGCATTGTCGAGGGTTTGCAATGCTATCCACCCTGATAAATTGCATACCCTCCACAGCCAACTAAGTCATACAGGTGTGGCAAGAATGGTACACTGGTTGAGAACCCATAACCTTCTGTTTTCCATTGAAGAGGTCCGTAGAATGACTTTAGCTTGCCCTACCTGTGCAGAAGTCAAACCAAGATTCTTCAAACGCAATTCGTGCCCTCTTATCAAGGCCACACATCCTTTTGAGCGCTTGAGTATAGACTTCAAAGGCCCCATTCCATCCAGTTCACGCAACAAATACCTACTCACAATAGTTGACGAATACTCACGATTCCCATTCGCATACCCATGCCCCAACGTCAGCTCGGCTACAGTAATTGAATGCTTGCTTGACCTATTTACTACCTTTGGGGTCCCCTCTTATATATATTTATCTATTTTATATTCTCTTTTATATTCTATCTATCTATTATAGATATATTTTATCTGATAGGGGGTCGTCATTCAATTCAAATGAGTTGCAGACATTTTTGCATTCCAAAGGAGTTTCTACTTCAATGTCAAGTCCGTACAATCCAACTGGCAATGGTCAAATTGAGAGGGAAAATGGCACGATATGGCGCACCATCTCATTGGCACTAAAAACGAACAAAATGGGCGTAGGTGTTTGTGAATTAGTACTGAAGGATGCTCTCCATTCAATTAGATCATTGCTATGCACAGCAACAAATGAGACCCCCCACGAGCGAACGTTCACTCATCAAAGAAGATCAACCAATGGCAGCTCTCTTCCTTCCTGGTTGTTGCCACCTGGAAAAGTTTTCATGAGAAACCATACCCGCCAAAGCAAGTATGACCCACTTGTGGAGGAAGTGGACCCAGTACACGTCAAGCCTCAATATGCAAGAGTGAGTCTCACGAACGGCCGAGAAACTACAGTCTCCCTGAAGCATCTTGTGCCAAGGGGTAGTAGCGACCCGGAACAAGAAGATTTATTGGACCAGACTGCCCATCATCCCAGTTCTGAGATTTCAGTACAGGAATCCACGTCAGGATTCCCTGCATCACAACAGCCCAGAGATCCAGGTGCCTAACAAGAATCTGAAGAGTCTGAAGTACCCCAAGAATCTCCGCTACGGCGATCATCCAGGACCCGGAAGGTTCCCCAAAAATTTGATGACTTTGTTCTTTGAGGAGGGAAGAGTGATATGAGTTCTAGTTATTAATGTATTTAAACAGTCATAATATGACTGTCTAAATCATTATGGTCTAAATTCATTATGGTCTAATTCTCTAGCCTGATTTGGATGTTCATGAAATTATTATTGTGCACATTTTATGTCGAATAAAGCCTTATTATCAAGGTAATTCTTCTACACTGATTACGTCTAAAACCGTGTTTCTTCTATCAAGGTTGGTCGGACGTGTGAGAAGAGATTGTGAAATGCAGATGGAATGATAGAATGTTCGTCTCAATCGCCGACAATAATTAGGTAGGTACCATCCTACATTCATTGTACCCGAAAATGTTACTTAGCCTCTATGATTTCGTGAAGACGAGTACAACATGATTATATAACTACTATCAACGTCTTCAAAAATACCCTGTGCGTGCAGTATATTGTTCAAAACACACTGAGAATCGAAATAAACAACAAAATACGTTTGGGTACTCAAAGTTCGGGGTGACTAAAAGAGTACTTTATTTATTGACTTTTTTCTTCAATTTTTGGTTTATTATTTTCAATAATAAACCTTTGGAATTGACCAAGAAAAAAAAAATTTAACACCCCCTCAAAATTTGATGGTTTACATTTCAAGGTACGTAGAATCCAAAAATCGAATAAAAATTTGGCCGTCCGTCCGCCGTACGCCGTCCGCCGTCCGCCGTCCGCCGTACGCGGCACTTTTGCCACTTAACATTGACCGACTTTGATGAAATTTGGTATGTAGGCTCCATTTGGGGTCTAGTTGTGCCCCGAAGATTTTGGTTGATGTAGGTCACTTCTAAGGGTTCCAAAAATCAATTTTGAAATTTTGAAAATGCCCTAACTCAAAAAATTTTTACATAAAGGTATTGTTTTTCCTTCAATTTTCAGATTCTATAGAATTTTTAGAATTTTTTGAGACCACCCGGAGCTCTGTAGGACAAACTGTTCGCTCACTACGATAATTTAAAGATTGGACGTACGATAAGTCAGAAACACGAGTGTGAATCGCAAAAGAGGCCTAATCTCCGTTCAAATTAAAGCTGACCGAAATACGATCGATGTTTTTCTTCATGTTGGCTTTGCAGACGAGTGATCTACATAGAAAAATGAAAAATAATTAATTTGCAGCGTTTTAAAGCAAGGGATTGATTGTATCATTTTAACAAATCGTGCTGTGCCACTTCCACAAGGCTGGCTACTCTCCCATAAATAGCTAATTTTTCAATTTTCTTTACCATTGCCTTAAAGATTTCTCTGAAAATTCGCACAATAACTCATATTCATGAATGAACTTTTTTGAATACACTCTGACACAAGTTCTAACAACACCAAGGGTGAGGCAGATGAGGGTTTCAAGGATTTTTAAAGAATGGTCACTAGTGAACTTCCAGGATTTCTATGAAGTGAAGCAGAATTGAATCAGTACCTACATGGTTCTGGTAGTGAAAAGTGAACGAGAACTAAGGAAAATTGCGGTTTTACTGTAAAATATTATTGGTAAAATTTGCAGCGTTTGAGGTCAAGAACTTTATTTGATCGAACATCGGGTAATCGGAAAAGAGCTCCTGACTCGCTATTTATGTTCACATGAACGGAGAAGTACCTATGCTCCTATTCCCGACATTTTCACTTAACAAAATAAAAAACGTCTGCCAAGTGGGTGTGGCACATAGCTTCCTCGTATCCATAACCCGATTATATAGATGATCCGACGCATAGTTGTTAATCTCAAAACACCAATCTTTAAGTACCTTCCCCTACCCTCATAGGGTACCATCTACACGCTAATCTGGACAATCCTAGAAAATTTCATCAAATTCGGATGAAAAATTAAGTGAGTAGATCTATGTGATTGGATCAAAAAAATACTTAGCCTCGGCTGGGATTCGAACCCGCGACCCCTGGGGGACAGTTGAAGTTACGGCTGTTACAAGTAATTCACGTTTGCGCATTCGCAGTCGCTTCTATCAGTCCGGGGAAGATGATTTTCATAGGGGACTATCTACAACCTAATCCACATAATCCCTGAAAATTTCATCGAAATCGGGTGGAAAATGTGGAAGTTATGTCCGTTACAAGGAATTCACGTTTGCGCATGCGCAGTCGCTTCTATCAGTCCGAGGATGATGATTTTCATAGGGGACCGTCTACACACCAACCCGCACAATCCCTGAGAATTTCATAGAAATCGGACAATAACTTCGTATAGTTATGCGATTACAAGGAATTCATGACAGACACACAGACTCACAGACACACATACAGACAGACACGGAACCAAAATTGTTCAGAAAGGTCTAAAACGCATAACGCGAGTGGAAATTTTGATTTTGGAGAACTTTTTTTTTCGTCCTCTAAAGTGAAAACAAAGCTTCCGCTACCTTGGTAGACTCGGAAGCAAAACTTGGAGTAGGAAAATTAGGGTATTAATGCTCATGGTCCGCCAGAAATGTGAGGCGAGAATGTATTACAGGGGGGTTTGACAGGCGAGTTGGTCCGAAGATTGATAACGCGTGATACCATTGATAAGTGGCGGCGCATGCTCAATGCGTGCTGATGAAATCGCACAAAAGAAATAAACGTACGAGACGGAAACAAGGAATAAACGAGGAATAGAATGATACAAAATTCATTTGATTTTTCTCCGAGAGCCATGTCATCCCGTTGCCGTGGAACTTCATATACCAATCTTCGATTGCTGATCGCCACGAGTGATTTCCACGAATAATTTCTTGGGGCTGAATATAAAGATTCTAAATATATACGGGCTAGGATATAAAGGTAGATGTAAAGAAGAGTGCAGATTTGAATACACAGAGTTCAACTTCAAACGTACGTTCAGCGATTTTACAGGAAAATGTGATTCACTCGGTGGGAAAGAGCCGGGTGTGTTGATCCTTGATGGATAAATTATTCATAGGTTGATGCTCATTTCGGATTCATGATGGAAGGCGAGATGGCAAGCGTCAGCTGTCTTGACGTGTCTCCGACATCGACGGCTTCAGATTTTTCTGCTCACCTCTCAAAAATCTGAGGAATACATAAAAAAAAGAAGAGCAGCTTCAGTACGATTCATTTCGAATGAAAGAAGTAAAACTGGTTTGTGACAGTTCTGCCCCAATGAAATTTTACGGAGTAATAAATAATAAAACGTGAATATTGATCAAATTCTGCTCGTGGCCAAAATATTTTTAAAATCAAAATATCAAAATTAATTAATATTTGTAAATATTTTTATTAGATTTTTGGATTCTACATAGTATGTATGTGGTACATAGTATGTATGTATGTAGGTATGTAGTACATACCTTGAAACGTAAACCAACAATTTTAAAGGGGGGGAGGGGGAAGGAAACAAGTTTTCTAATGGATTGGAAGACTTTGGGTTGAATTCAAGATCAAAAGTAATTTATTTGTTTATACAATTAACTAGACAACTTAGTAGGTAATCTAACGACTGCCACCTGCTACTATGTAGTTTCTCGTAATCCTACATTTTCCCCCTCTTCGTCGATTGCCCCTTCTCTTGATCTCAACTGGTCGGCGTGTTTCCTCTTGATGAGACCCTCTCTGTCTGTACCTCATACGAGTACTGCCCGTTCCTCTTCTTTATTACGCCTGGCTTCCAACCCTCTCCAAGTTCTTTCTTCATCCATACTTCTTCCCCTTCCTCGAAAATTCTTTGCTTCCTCCCCTCTGTTTGAATTTGTTGCTTCCAAACTTTCAACTCGATTTCTTTTCGCAAATCCGGCTTCAAATTTTCAAACATTGTGTCCTAAAAACAGGTCAGCTGGAGCTCTCCCAGTTGTCTTTTGTGGCGAATTCCTGTAACTGAACAGAACATTTTGAAGGGTTAATGTTGGTTCTTTCAATTCTTTTCTCGATGATTTCTACCTTCTTTTCAGTGTTCTTATGAGTCGCTCAACCATTCCATTGCTTCTAGGATGATAAGGGGTCGTTTTGATGTGACGTACTCCATTCCTTTTGAAGAAACTCCCTATTTCAGCTGAGACTAATTGTGTTCCATTATCAGAAACAATTTCTTCAGGAATTCCATATCGGCTGAACCATCCTCTCAATTTTTGGATTATTATTGTGGATGTTGTTGATTTTAGGCACTCGACTTCTGCCCATTTTGATACTTGCGTCTCGGTGCACCGCCCCGAGGGATTCCGAATGCACTCTGACGGGAGTTTTGTGAATCGGGACTTTGATAACAGTGATAACTGTTTGATTATTAATTTTTGTTGTGTCGTCCGTTTTTGATTTGTGTTGTCCCGTTTCAAATAATTCTGCCTTCCCATTGCTTTATTTCATCCGGCTCGTTCTTTGATTTCTTTCTGGCTCGCTGTTCTGTGCAAGTGAAATAAGGGTCACTTATTGCTCGGCATGTCAGAGACACTTTTAGCTCGGCATGAGTCGTAGAATCTCAACTTCACTCGTAGAATCTCAGTGTCAAGTTACGTGAGTTTAACACCCCGTATAGAAGAGAAAATAGTCAATCGTGCGATAATGTTCACCCTTCTTACATCATGAGTCTACAGTCGAAATTTACTGAATTGATCGAATTTTTAATCAACTAATTTAAATTTTGTGATATTATACTTTGGAGACCTAGTAAAATCACTAAAAATAAAGACACTTTTTTTTATATTGCTTGTGTATTTTTATTATTCGTTTTCGTATTCCTACATTCTTCTAACTGTCGCTTTGCAATAATGTTATTGATGCGCGGGAGCAAATAAGGTTTGGTGTCGATATTTATATTATCTTGTATCCTATAATACAAGACAGTGGATTGGATATTTTTGTCTTTAATAATTAGGTCTCTTCTAGCAGTAGCTCAGTTAGGAAGCTCTCTGAATACATTCTATTGATCTGAATCGGTAATATGAAGTGATAATTAGGCTATTACATCTATTTTAGAACGAGGGAAATAAAGAGACGTTGGGGTTACATAGAAGAAATTTAGACAAACTTGCAGAAATTTCAAAACATTTTGAAAAGAAGGAAATTAATATTTATGTCGTTTTTGCCGTTACTTTCCACCTACTCTCTTTTTGACATCTATTTGAGCCAGAATGAATCTTCGTCAAATATTAGGACCGGTATTTGAGACCTTGAGTTGGGCTTTTTTTTCTCTATCATTGATAAAATAATTGTATAAAATAATATTGTAATCACTGCCACAATATTCAAGGGGTAGATGATGTGAACGAAACATTCCCCACAACGGAGAGTATTGCTTGTAGATGATAGAAACCATCCTGAGCCATCTCAAAATCAATTTCGATTGTACCGTAATGGAAAAGCTATATCAGTTTGCTAAGGATTACCAATTGTCATTCCGACCCCTATCACTCTCAAACCCCTTAAACATTTACACACATCTCATTCCTTTACTCACACCTAGTAATTCTCGCAAATCACAAAAGATTATGATTGATTTTTCTATCATATCGTAAATAATACAGAAGTTATGACTTCTGTATTATTTACGATGTGATAGAAAAATCAGTCATAGTTGATAAATCAACTTTGACTTTCGCAACATCATCCACTACTTCACCAAAGTAATCATTGAATGTCTGGAATGGCTCCTCCAAAGATATTAAAATTAGAAGAGTTTGAGTTGAGGAAAACTTCCTCGCAGTCCCGCAAGAGTGCATTCGGAATCCCTCAGGGCGGTGCACCGAGACGCAAGTCATTTTGATAGTGCATCAATTCCAACCAGCCATGTCACCCCATCTACCGGTCCAGCCAAGTCTATGTGGACTCGCTCCAACCTGATTTGGTACGTTCCAGGGATAGATAGGCACCTCTTCAATGTCATCTCTGTGCTCCTGACATGCTAAACACATCTTTACATAAGCTTCTACATCCTGGTCAATGTGTGGCCACCTCCCATCCTCGTCACCAATAAAGTATTGGAAAACTTTGGGTTGAATTCAAGATCAAAAGTAATTTATTTGTTTATACAATTAACTAGACAACGTAGTAGGTAACCTAACGACTGCCACCTGCTACTATGTAGTTTCTCGTAATCCTACATTTTCCTTGTTTTAGGTTTATTTTATAATCCATAAAATCCCAGCCGAACGTGGGAGACCCGTGTTCGATTCCAGACCTTGATCAACTTTTTCTAATCGATGTTCAAGGAAAATCAATATTTTTGCGTGATCATGGTGTCAGGGATATCTTTTCACATACCTACGATTTGTGTTTGCCTGCTTTTAGCCGGCTTTTCAGCTAGTTGAAAATAATAAACCAAAATGAACTCGTTATCTGGGCAGAAGTTATGTCGTCGGCAAAAGATTCTATTAGTGTAGAACCGTTTTGCTTTTTCTGCATTGATTTTTAGGACGTCCCACTGTAAGACTTGGGCGTCCTTATTATACTTTCAAATAATCAGTTTCTATTTGACGTAACATGAAATGCAGTGACAATACTGTTAACACGATACTGTTTTTTCACAAATTTAAAATAGCATTGAATTTTTAGAATCGAATGAGACCACCCGGAGCTCTGTAGGACCTACCATTCGCTTCCTATGAGCACTTAAGGGTTGGAGTGACTATGAATCAGAAACACGAGTGTGAATCGCGGAACAGGCCTAATCTCCGTTCAAATGTCAGCTGACCATAATGCTATCGTTATTCGTTCCTTCGAGTTGTACTCAGTTTTGCGTCCTTAGCAACCAGTATTAATTTATGCAAAAATAATGAACCTTTGTATATTAATTTGGAGCGTTTTTTACTAGTAATCATCAAATGTGAGGTTTTGCAAAGATTGATCTACAATATAGGCCAAGTAGTAGAATCGGAAATTTAAGAAAATCGCATCAAATTATTTCAGTTTTTTTTTTTTAATTCCATTATTGAACCGTTCAAACTGTGTTTTTTTTTGTGCCAAATGGACACATATTTAGCTGTGTTTACATATATCAGATACATAAAATCCCAACCGTATGTCGCCGATCGTCTGGGAATCCCGTGCTCGATTCCAGGCCGTGACATCAAAATTTATTTCTGGTTTAATAAATTACGTGTTTATAATTTTGTTATTGACATTTTATGTCACGGTATTACGGTTTTCTTTTTGCATATCTACGATAAGGTTTTCGCCTGCTTTCAGCAGGCTTTTCTGCCAGTAACAACATAATTATGAAATAAAAAACGCTGCAAATCATTGGTCAAAGGTTTATTATTTTCTGTATAGATCACACTTCTGTATAGATCACTGGTTCTCCATCAATAGCACCCACCACCATCTGTATTCTCCCTTGACCTTCTCTCTCAAATTTCAGCTTCCAGCGTTCAATAGGATTGAAAATGGCTTCGGAGCTCACTCAGCAGATCAGTGCTCTGAAGAGTGAAGAAGATCTCCTCGAATGCTGGAGACGCCTGGAAGAGCACTTCCATTCAATAGGAGTAAAAATGGCTTCGGAGCTCACTCAGCTGATCAGTGATCTGAAGAGTGAAGAAGATCTCCTCGAATGCTGGAGACGCCTGGAAGAGCACTTCCATTCAATAGGAGTAAAAATGGTTTTGGAGCTCACTCAGCTGATCAGTGATCTGAAGAGTGAAGAAGATCTTCTCGAATGCTGGAGACGCCTGGAAAAGCACTTCCATTCAATAGGAGTAAAAATGGCTTTGGAGCTCACTCAGCTGATCAGTGATCTGAAGAGTGAAGAAGATCTCCTCGAATGCTGGAGACGCCTGGAAGAGCACTTCCATTCAAAAGGATTGAAAATGGCTTCGGAGCTCACTCAGCTGATCAGTGATCTGAAGAGTGAAGAAGCCTTTGAGCAATGATTTGCAGCGTTTTTTACCCACCAACATTTTTTTTTACCTACCAACTTTTTTTTACCTACCAGCTAGGTACTACCCACCACACCATACTGGCTTCACACCTTCACAATCAAGTTTATTAGAAAGAACTAAACGCTTCACACTCGATTGGAAAAACGCTGCAAATCATTGCTCAAAGGTTTATTATTTTTTTTATAGATCACCCTTCTGTATAGATCACTGGTTCTCCATCAATAGCACCTACCACCATCTGTATTCTCCATTGACCCGCCCTCTAAAATTTCAGCTTCCTGCGTTCAACAGAAGAGAAAATGGCCTTGGAGCTCACTCAGCTGATCAGTGACCACTCATGCGCCTTCAGCATTCTCCATTGACCCGCCCTCTCAAATTTCAGGTTCCTGCGTCCAACAGGAGAGGAAATGGCCTTGGAGCTCACTCAGCTGATCAGTTACCACTCAGGCGCCTTCAGCAATCTCCATTGACCCTGCCTCTCAAATTTCAGGTTCCTGCGTTCAACAGGAGAGAAAATGGCCTTGGAGCTCACTCAGCTGATCAGTGACCACTCAGGCACCTTCAGCAATCTCCATTGACCCGCCCTCTAAAATTTCAGCTTCCTGCGTTCAACAGGAGAGGAAATGGCCTTGGAGCTCACTCAGCTGATCAGTGACCACTCAGGCGCCTTCAGCATTCTCAATTGACCCGCCCTCTCAAATTTCAGGTTCCTGCGTTCAACAG
This sequence comes from Apolygus lucorum, assembly GCA_009739505.2. Taxonomy (NCBI): domain Eukaryota; kingdom Metazoa; phylum Arthropoda; class Insecta; order Hemiptera; family Miridae; genus Apolygus; species Apolygus lucorum. Next base: position 51,723,048 of record CM019168.2, read on the forward strand.
GAGAGGAAATGGCCTTGGAGCTCACTCAGCTGATCAGTTACCACTCAGGCGCCTTCAGCATTCTCCTTTGACCCTGCCTCTAAAATTTCAGCTTCCTGCGTTCAACAGGAGAGGAAATGGCCTTGGAGCTCACTCAACTGATCAGTGACCACTCAGGCGCCTTCAGCATTCTCCATTGACCCGTCCTCTCAAATTTCAGGTTCCTGCGTCCAACAGGAGAGGAAATGGCCTTAGAGCTCACTCAGCTGATCAGTTACCACTCAGGCGCCTTCAGCAATCTCCATTGACCCTGCCTCTCAAATTTCAGGTTCCTGCGTTCAACAGGAGAGAAAATGGCCTTGGAGCTCACTCAGCTGATCAGTGACCACTCAGGCACCTTCAGCAATCTCCATTGACCCGCCCTCTAAAATTTCAGCTTCCTGCGTTCAACAGGAGAGGAAATGGCCTTGGAGCTCACTCAGCTGATCAGTTACCACTCAGGCGCCTTCAGCAATCTCCATTGACCCTGCCTCTCAAATTTCAGGTTCCTGCGTTCAACAGGAGAGAAAATGGCCTTGGAGCTCACTCAGCTGATCAGTGACCACTCAGGCACCTTCAGCAATCTCCATTGACCCGCCCTCTAAAATTTCAGCTTCCTGCGTTCAACAGGAGAGGAAATGGCCTTGGAGCTCACTCAGCTGATCAGTGACCACTCAGGCGCCTTCAGCATTCTCAATTGACCCGCCCTCTCAAATTTCAGGTTCCTGCGTTCAACAGGAGAGGAAATGGCCTTGGAGCTCACTCAGCTGATCAGTTACCACTCAGGCGCCTTCAGCATTCTCCTTTGACCCTGCCTCTAAAATTTCAGCTTCCTGCGTTCAACAGGAGAGGAAATGGCCTTGGAGCTCACTCAACTGATCAGTGACCACTCAGGCGCCTTCAGCATTCTCCATTGACCCGTCCTCTCAAATTTCAGGTTCCTGCGTCCAACAGGAGAGGAAATGGCCTTAGAGCTCACTCAGCTGATCAGTTACCACTCAGGCGCCTTCAGCAATCTCCATTGACCCTGCCTCTCAAATTTCAGGTTCCTGCGTTCAACAGGAGAGAAAATGGCCTTGGAGCTCACTCAGCTGATCAGTGACCACTCAGGCACCTTCAGCAATCTCCATTGACCCGCCCTCTAAAATTTCAGCTTCCTGCGTTCAACAGGAGAGGAAATGGCCTTGGAGCTCACTCAGCTGATCAGTGACCACTAAGGCGCCTTCAGCATTCTCAATTGACCCGCCCTCTCAAATTTCAGGTGCCTGCGTTCAACAGTAGAGGGGATGGCCTTGGAGCTCACTCAGCTGATCAGTGACCACTCAGGCGCCTTCAGTATTCTCCATTGACTTTTGATTATGGAAATTTGATTACTGGTTACGCAGAAGGCAAAACTGTATACAAATCGAAGAAATGAACAGCAATCGCATTTTAGTCAGAAAAAATTTCAACGGAGTTTAGACCTCTTTTGCGATTCACACTCATGATTCTGTTTTATCGAAGGAAAACCTTCAAGTACTCGTAGGGACTGAACGGTTTGCCCTACAGAGCTCCGGGTGGTCTCAAAAATTTTTTAAAATTCAGTACTATTTAAAATTAGTGAAAAAACGATACCTTTATTTCGAGAGTTTTCGAGCTAGGGCACTCTTGAAAATTTCAACCCTTAATTTTCACCCCTTAGAAGTGACCTACATCAACCAAAAGCTTCGCGGCACAACTAGACCCCAAATGGAGCCCATATACCAAATTTCATCGAAATCGGTCCATGGTAACTAAGAAAAGTGCCGCGTACGGCGTACGGCGTACGGCGGACGGACGGAAATTTTTGGTTTATTATTTTCAATAATAAGCCTTTGGAATCGAGCAAGAAAAAAAAAATTTTAACCCCCCCTCAAAATTTGATGTTTTACGTTTCAAGGTACGTAGAATACGAAAATCGAATAAAAAAATTTCCGTCCGTCCGCCGTACGCCGTACGCCGTACGCCGTACGCCGTACGCGGCACTTTTCTTAGTTACCATGGACCGATTTCGATGAAATTTGGTATATGGGCTCCATTTGGGGTCTAGTTGTGCGCCGAAGCTTTTGGTTGATGTAGGTCACTTCTAAGGGGTGAAAATTAAGGGTTGAAATTTTCAAGAGTGCCCTAGCTCGAAAACTCTCGAAATAAAGGTATCGTTTTTTCACTAATTTTAAATAGTACTGAATTTTTAAAAATTTTTGAGACCACCCGGAGCTCTGTAGGGCAAACCGTTCGGTCCCTACGAGTACTTGAAGCTTTTCCTTCGATAAAACAGAATCATGAGTGTGAATCGCAAAAGAGGTCTAATCTCCGTTGAAATTTTTTCTGATTAAAATGCGATCGCTGTTCATTTCTTCGATTTGTATACAGTTTTGCCTTCTGCGTAACCAACCAGTAATCAAATTTCCATAATCAAAAGTCAATGGAGAATACTGAAGGCGCCTGAGTGGTCACTGATCAGCTGAGTGAGCTCCAAGGCCATTTCCTCTCCTGTTGAACGCAGGAACCTGAAATTTGAGAGGGCGGGTCAAAGGAGAATGCTGATGGCGCCTGAGTGGTCACTGATCAGCTGAGTGAGCTCCAAGGCCATTTTCTCTCCTGTTGAACGCAGGAACCCTGAAATTTGAGAGGGCGGGTCAATAGAGAATGCTGAAGGCGCCTGAGTGGTCACTGATCAGCTGAGTGAGCTCCAAGGCCATTTCCTCTCCTGTTGAACGCAGGAAGCTGAAATTTTAGAGGGCGGGTCAATGGAGAATGCTGAAGGTGCCTGAGTGGTCACTGATCAGCTGAGTGAGCTCCAAGGCCATTTCCTCTCCTGTTGAACGCAGGAAGCTGAAATTTGAGAGGGAAGGTCAAGGGAGAATGCTGAAGGCGCCTGAGTGGTCACTGATCAGCTGAGTGAGTTCCAAGGCCATTTCCTCTCCTGTTGAACGCAGGAACCTGCAATTTGAGAGGCAGGGTCAAAGGAGAATGCTGAAGGCGCCTGAGTGGTCACTGATCAGCTGAGTGAGCTCCAAGGCCATTTCCTCTCCTGTTGAACGCAGGAACCTGAAATTTGAGAGGGCGGGTCAATGGAGAATGCTGGAGGCGCATGAGTGGTCACTGATCAGCTGAGTGAGCTCCAAGGCCATTTTCTCTCCTGTTGAACGCAGGAAGCTGAAATTTTAGAGGGAAGGTCAAGGGAGAAGGTGGTGGTAGGTGCTATTGATGGAGAACCAGTGATCTATACAGAAGGGTGATCTGTACAGAAAATAATAAACCTTTGAGCAATGATTTGCAGCGTTTTTTATTCGATTTTCGGATTCTACGTACCTTGAAACGTAAAACATCAAATTTTGAGGGGGGTTAAAATTTTTTTTTTCTTGCTCGATTCCAAAGGCTTATTATTGAAAATAATAAACCAAAATAGAAAGCTTCGTATGGAAATTTGATTACTGGTTACGCAGAAAGCAAAACTGTATACAAATCGAAGAAATGAACAGCGATCGCATTTTAGTCCGATAAAATTTGAATGGAGATTAGACCTCTTTTGCGATTCACACTCATGATTCTGTTTTATCGAAGGAAAACCTTCAAGTACTCGTAGGGACCGAACGGTTTGTCCTACAGAGCTCCGGGTGGTCTCAAAAATGTTTAAAAATTCAATACTATTTAAAATTGGTGAAAAAACGATATCTTTATTTCGAGAGTTTTCGAGCTTGGGCACTCTTGAAAATTTCAACCCTTAATTTTCACCCCTTAGAAGTGACCTACATCAACCAAAAGCTTCGCGGCACAACTAGACCCCAAATGGAACTTGCGTCTCGGTGCACCGCCCTGAGGGATTCCGAATGCACTCTTGCGGGACTGCGAGGAAGTTTTCCTCAACTCAAACTCTTCTAATTTTAATATCTTTGGAGGAGCCATTCCAGACATTCAATGATTACTTTGGTGAAGTAGTGGATGATGTTGCGAAAGTCAAAGTTGATTTATCAACTATGATTGATTATGATTGATTTTTCTATCACATCGTAAATAATACAGACGTTATAACTTCTGTATTATTTACGATGTGATAGAAAAATCAATCATAATCTTTTGTGATTTGCGGGAATTACTAGGTGTGAGTAAAGGAATGAGATGTGTGTAAATGTTTAAGGGGTTTGAGAGTGATAGGGGTCGGAATGACAATTGGTAATCCTTAGCAAACTGATATAGCTTTTCCATTACGGTACAATCGAAATTGATTTTGAGATGGCTCAGGATGGTTTCTATCTTCTACAAGCAATACTCTCCGTTGTGGGGAATGTTTCGTTCACATCATCTACCCCTTGAATATTGTGGCAGTGATTACAATAAGGTGAATAAATTTTTCCCATGAGGCACCGAAAGAATGGATTATTTCCTAGTCCAATCATTATTTTATCAATGGTAGAGAAAAAAAGCCCAACTCAAGGTCTCAAATAGATGTCAAAAAGAGAGTAGGTGGAAAGTAGCGGCAAAAACGACATAAATATTAATTTCCTTCTTTTCAAAATGTTTTGAAATTTCTGCAAGTTTATCTAAATTTCTTCTCTGTAACCCCAACGTCTCTTTATTTCCCTCGTTCTAAAATAGATGTAATAGCCTAATTATCACTCCATATTACCGATTCAGATCAATAGAATGTATTCAGAGAGCTCTTCCTAACTGAGCTACTGCTAGAAGAGACCTAATTATTAAAGACAAAAATATCCAATCCACTGTCTTGCATTATAGGATACAAGATAATATAAATATCGACACCAAACCTTATTTGCTCCAGCGCATCAATAACATTATTGCAAAGCGACAGTTAGAAGAATGTAGGAATACGAAAACGAATAATAAAAATACTCAAGCAATATAAAAAAAAGTGTCTTTATTTTTAGTGATTTTACTAGGTAGTCTCCAAAGTATAATATCACAAAATTTAAATTAGTTGATTAAAAATTCGATCAATTCAGTAAATTTCGACTGTAGACTCATGATGTAAGAAGGGTGAACATTATCGCACGTTTGACTATTTTCTCTTCTATACGGGGTGTTAAACTCACGTAACTTGACACTGAGATTCTACGACTGAAGTTGAGATTCTACGACTCATGCCGAGCTAAAAGTGTCTCTGACATGCCGAGCAATAAGTGACCCTTATTTCACTTGCACAGAACAGCGAGCCAGAAAGAAATCAAAGAACGAGCCGGATGAAATAAAGCAATGGGAAGGCAGAATTATTTGAAACGGGACAACACAAATCAAAAACGGACGACACAACAAAAATTATTAATCAAACAGTTATCACTGTTATCAAAGTCCCGATTCACAAAACTCCCGTCAGAGTGCATTCGGAATCCCTCGGGGCGGTGCACCGAGACGCAAGTCCAAATGGAGCCCATATACCAAATTTGAACCAAATCGGTCCAGTGTTGCTAAGAAAAGTGCCGCGTACGGCGTACGGCGGACGGACGGAAATTTTTAACACAGAATGTGTTTTTGCGATGACCTACCGAAAAAAAATCGTCACGAAAAAGCGACAGAAAAAACCGTTACGCGCCTTTTATAATGATTTTCACGTGCAACCAAGCCGTTGGTAAGGAAATAGAACTCCCGCAGTGTTCATTGCACAGAAATTGTTCACCATTCGTTGGAAAGCTCTCAATTTATATAGTATTTTTCTTGTAGTTACATATTTATTTATATAACATTTATAAGGTTTTAGACCAAATTAAATGTCTAACAATTATTTATTTTATTATTGCCAAAGACTCCACATTTATTATTGTTGTTTTTTATTTAACGGATGACTAGTATCGCAAAAACACATTCTGTGTTCCTATGATTTCATACAGAGTATGGAAAAAGAAATAAACCGGGGGGTGCAGGGGGGCGGAGCCCCCCGCCGAGGCGCAAAGCGCCGAGTTTTTTATTCGATTTTCGTATTCTACGTACCTTGAAACGTAAAACATCAAATTTTGAGGGGGGGTTAAAAATTTTTTTTTCTTGCTCGATTCCAAAGGCTTATTATTGAAAATAATAAACCAAAACACAAATTATTAAGAGATTGTCTTTCTGCAAAATTATTGCTGGTGGCTTTAGCTCCTTTTGAAGTCATCAAACTGTTGAATAGCTCAAAAAATCTATATTCACAAGTTTTCTCAATAGTATCTGGGCATCAAGAGTGTGCATGTGCATCCATCTAGCGGATTTGAAGTGGACTACCTGAAGCCGGAGGCGCCGTCAAATCAGTCCCTTCATTTCAAGAATCTTCGCACAGATACTGTCCAGGCGTAATAAGTCGAAGTTCGATTTGCTGGATTTTTCTTCTCAGCTCCTCTTGGTTCATCATGTTTTTTAGTTAACTGTATGTGGTATGTGTGTGGTAAATGGGTATCCTGTGATACATAGAGATCGTATTATTATGTTGCAGAGGTAAATAAGTTGATTCAATCGATCAAACTAAAACTTCGGATATTGATTTCGAAGCAGATAAAAGCGAAGCGAATATTGAAAATGTTCAGCGTCTGGAAGATCTCCTCCAAACGCACGAATGGAGTCAGCACGGACTGGTGATTGGCGCTGGAGGGAAGCAGTGCCGAACGGTTTAATTATGTATTGGTCAATTAGTACCAGTTGATGTATTTGCTCTAATTAGGAGAGAGGATATTCGAGATCTGTAGGCAGCAAAGAGGTGATTTTGCGAGGTCGATCGATCATTCAGGAGGGGTTGTAGTTATGGGAGTGGGAAGGGTGAATAGAAATGGTAGTGGTGGGAGAGATTGTACCCATTGCAACTGACGGCTGTATGGATCCTGCGAGCATCATCGTTCTCCTTCTGGCTAATAATGTTGTTCGAATAAACACTTAAAACCAAATTAGTATCCTCACTAACCATTGAATAATGATAATCTTCTAAAAAGAGTATATAACTGCTGAATTAATAAAGAAGCGCCTTAGGAACCTTTATATTTCATCTATTATTGATTACTATTGGTCCATATCATTCAAAATTTTTCAGCAAGGCGTTTTTTTAATGATCCCGAAAAGTACTTTTCGAATGCAATCCAAGAAGTGTCTTTTTGACGTAAGAGTTTTTTTGATCATCCCTCCTAAACCCGGTCTTGTTTTGAGTAGAAATCCTTTGAAAAATGTCACTCATTTTAAATCTTCAACGAATTTAATGAGATTTGCAGGAAATGGGTTGGTTAGCCCCAGAGGATAGTCCCCTATGAGTTGCAATGCGGCTGCGGCAGTGGTTGCTACGGTTGTTAAACTTATTATTTAGGTATCAGTTCCGAATGGCCCAAAAACTCTCAAATTTGATATGATTATTCATATAAAATATAAGTATATATGGGTATTTGAGTATGGGCTTCGAGACCTAATAATTGTTTGTCTCTTTGCAAATTACAATTGTATATATAAAATTGCCTTTGCAAATTACAACTTGATTGCGAATTTCAACTTTATTGGCAATTTCGACTCTATTGTGAATTTCAACTTTATTGTGAATTCCAATTTTCAAGTTCTTTTGCGTACTGGTCAATTCAATAACAATTTCTGCACCATTTTATCTTATCCACGTTATTTTTTGGAGGGAGCTATACTGCCAACACAACTTGATTCCCTTTCTGAAAATCGAGTTTGGAGTTTCGTGGAGAAGGGACCGAGCTAACTAATATAAATTAGAGATGAGTCGACTGATACACATCCAGGAAGTTCCCGTTCTTTTATCCACATTTTAAAAGTTTAGAAGGTAATTGAATTCGGATTAATCTTGTATTAAAAAGGGTTCATGAATACGCTAGGGTTTGAATAAAACACTTATTCTGGAAAACAGGTGGAGTTCACGTGTTTTAATTTTAATTAAACGAACCGGAGTAACCAGAACGGATAATTAATATTGTGCTTTTATTTTCTACATGCATGAAACCGTAGAGAAATTGTTATGGTCGTATTTCACTGAACGAGTCGAAACTCAAATCTATCCAAAAGTAGTGACGGTTTTGATTTACTATGTTCAATAACGAACCATCAGAACAAAAAAATTGTTCCTTCTCCGCTATCAAAGGCAATTAAATATGGGTATCCAAAATTAAATATTGTTTGGAATTCTGTCTTGTTCTACATTTGTGAGCGTAATAAAGGTAAATAAAGTCTTTGCTTAATAAAGGGGTTACGTCTTTGTACATCGTACAAAATTATATACAAATTCTTCGTACAAATATTATACAAAATTACAAAAATACTGCTTCGATATATATATTTTTTTTTGCTTCAATAATACTTTTTTCTTTTTGACATTTTCATGTCTTCGATTTGGCACATAAACTGAAAAATCGTCACGAAAACTAAGCAAGTCTTGCTCACGCGACCAATGAATAAAATAGACTCACTGTGTTGCGTAGAGAACAATCAACTGTTTTCCTATTTTGATGCTTGGGTGCATGAACTAACAACCTTACTTCACTACCTTGTTGTGTAGTGGTTGACATGAAAATCTCCCAATGTGTTGCAGACTCGTATGCAAGCATTTCCTAATAAACTTGATTGTGAAGTAGTATGTGGTACGTAGGTTTCATACCTGGTTTTTCTTTCGAAAGGATTCAAGAACGGGATTTGAACTAAAACTATCTGGCGAAGAAACAAAGTGGGGTGGCACATAGCTTCCTCGTACTTATCCATAACACGGTTGCATTTGCTTAGTAGATAATCTCGAAATTTCTCGATCTCTTTTTCCAGATTACTTACTTACTTCATATTACCTTACAAATGTGATGATCGACGATGAAATTTACAGGGACCATCAAGTCCCAACCACAATCTCTGAAAATTCCATTTAAATCGAACGGAAACTGTAGAAGTTGTAGTTATGAGGCTAATTGAGGACGTTGACGGATGCGCAGGAATTCCACAACCCAACCCGCACAGAGAGAATCAACAGTTGAACACTAACGCGGAAGCCAATTTTGATAAAATTCTTCCAAAATCTCACTTCCCAAGCTCAACAAGATAACGATACTTCTCTACGTCAACTCTTCCGCGCGTGTTCGAGTTCAATTTCATCATCTATTCCCCGTGCATTTGACGCTCCTTCAAAATTTCACTACTTCCTGTTATCACCGTTTCTTCTGTCTAGTCATCAAATATCAGTTCAGCTCCTCCAAGATAACTTTTCCTCCCAAATTGACCATCTCTTCGTCAATATTTCCCCTAAAGTTGACCATCTCTTCTCCGTGCTTCAGTTCAGTTTTGATTAGATTCCAGGTTGACCATCTCTTCTGTGTGTATCACGGCTCAGTATCGTCTCTTCAGTTTCCACTACGTCCCAAATCAACCATATCTTCCGCGTGTTTTCCACTTCATTTTCGTCAATATTTTCCCCTAAAGTTGACCATCTCTTCTCCGTGCTTCAGTTCAGTTTTGATTAGATTCCAGGTTGACCATCTCTTCTGTGTGTTTCTCGGCTCAGTATCGTCTCTTCAGTTTCCACTACGCCCCAAATCAACCATCTCTTCCGCGTGTTTTCCCATTTCATTTTCGTCAATATTTTCCCCTAAAGTTGACCATCTCTTCTCCGTGCTTCAGTTCAGTTTTGATTAGATTCCAGGTTGACCATCTCTTCTGTGTGTTTCTCAGCTCAGTATCGTCTCTTCAGTTTCCACTACGCCCCAAATCAACCATCTCTCCCGCGTGTTTTCCACTTCAATTTCGTTTGTCTTTTTTTTAATTTGTGTGTGGTTTGTGCGTGTTGACCTTCGGTTACTCTCAGGCGAGTGTTTGCCGTCAGATATGACCGATGCGGATGCGTAAACGTGACTTTATTGCAACTCTGGAGTCTCAGTTTCTAATAGTTCAAAAGCGTACAAATTCGGACGATAGAGGCTTCAAAGTGATTGCTTATAATTTCGTAGGGTATGTGGAAAGAGAAAAAACAAGTTTCCCAAGTCTCAGGCATACTTTAAGGCATGTGGTTCAATTTTGATGTGATTTCCTGGCTTCACTTGGGTAAGACCTTAGACAGTCTCTTATGAGTTCCTTAATGCTTTCTTTAAAGGTACCAAATGCACAAGTGTAAACATAACAACATTTCTCACCATTTTAATATGATTTTCCATTGGGACATCGTCAATTTTCCAAATCTCAGGTTAGAAAAGCCACAGAATCTGACTTTGCTCTGAAAAACCTCAACGGTATGATGTGAGTGAGATATTTAAGAACCTACATCTTGAAATCGTAGGTGAGATTCATCAGTGGCCTCTCACACGCTACGATATTCATTTTGTTGTCTCACAGAAGTCTCTTTAAGGTCTCATAAGTCTTCGAAAACTGCGGGACTTTTGAGATCCGTTTGAGTTCTATTCTGAGACAGTCTGTGTTGTAAGTGTAGAAGAAAAGACCCGAAAAGATGCAATAAAAAAGGTACCTACGTGATAATTCATTCTGGCAGAACGTAAAAAAAATCGGGACGGCGGTGAGCACTACCTAATACGAAGACGAAAAAATTGAGGGCGAAAAATCTGAGCTAACAAAACAAAACAATAACACATTTCGGGTTAGTGCGTTGAAGAGGTGGGATGTGGAAGTCAGTCGTATGCAAAACTGGACGAGTGGGAGTTGAATGAAAAAAAAAAAAAAAAAAAATTCGCCACCCTTTATACTACTGCGGGTCTGGGCCTGTTTTCAAAACAAACTAAAAAAAAAAAAAAAAAAAAAAAATGGATGGGGAGTTGAAAGAGCAAAAAGTTCACAGAATGTCCATCCATCACTCGCGGAGCGCTGCCAACTGAGTGGGACATGTCTGCGTGACTCTTGTCGCCAAGTTGTTCATTTTACTCAGGTTCATCCGAAAATTGGATATTTGTTCTTGTTTTTGGTTTTTTTTTTCACTTACTGCTTTAACCTCTGGTACCTCGACAGGACTCGTCAGATCCCGTTCGATTTTTAGGTCATATTATATATGGTCAGGTTATTATACGTCGGCGGGGACGCCATTATTCAAATTTGGCTCATTCGGTTGGTCTTGTGAATGCTTACCTACGAGTAATATATCTACGTAATCTTACTCGTGACGAGCGTATAAACAACACCTACAGCATAAGTTCATGTATCCTCCGCTAGGGATAATAAAGCGTTTTTCCTTTGAATCATATGAGATAAGCCTAGTTATCTATTTGGGTAAAGCTTGAGATAATGCGATGCAGGTGATTCAAGGGGGAAAAAATGCTTTACTATCCCTAGCGGAGGATACATGAACTTATGCTGTAGGTGTGATTTAGACAAAACCTTACTGGTGAAAACACAATGACAACAAATTTATGTCATCACATGAAAATTAATTTAGGGCCGAAATTATCGCAAAGAGAAATTAAACTTTTGATGCCAAAAATGATTTGAATATAAAGGTGGGGGCAAAAGGTTCCAGTTTCGATATTTGGCATTCTCCTGGTCTCCCAGTACGTCACAGAAACCTGAAAACTGGCCTGCATCATAGTTAAATATCTTCTCCAGCTATAGTAAAAAGGACAGAAATTTTCCCAAAAATTAAGTTAGCTAATTTTTCTAACAAACCTCTTTGGAACCTCTTGCCCCATGGAGTGGGGCAAGAGATGCCACTGGTAACTTTTGCCCCACTTTTCATTTCATAATGGGCAAATAAGGAGTAATCACAAAAAATACTTTTGAATGTATGTATTTCACGAATAAATGTCGGTGTAATAATGTCAGACTTGTCATTCTACTATTCAGTCTTGTAGGAATAACAATCTGGTTCGAAATTCAGTCTCAAAAACACTAACGAACTATGTTGGTATTCTGTTTATTAGGGAATCCTTCACCACAAAATATAAATCACAATCACAGGAACTTGAAACATTATTATAAAGTCGTGGAAATTATAGAAATTAGAGAAAATTATTATAAATTTATGGAACTTTCAACAGGTCAATAGAAAAGTATCAAAGAATTGCTATCACATTGAGAGAAATAACTGTTCACAACGGTTCTCACTCTTTTCTTACGTTACTAATCAACTCTTAATTTTAATCAATAGGGTAGAGTCACCAATTATCGTCAGTCGCAAATATGGAACCAGTGTTCGTCACGTCATATTTCATTTCAATATAATAAGAGTTTGGCGCCACCTAGGGATTTGAATCTATCGCCATTTGAAAGAGGAAGTTGTAGGCTTCCGATTTCCTCCAAAATCAAGTCAGCATTGTAACGGTTCTGTTGGTGATAAAAAGAAATCATCACCAGTACCCGAAACCAGCTCTCCATTGTCGGGTGTTACTAAGAGGTGAGTGTAGTTTCTAGCATTTTTTACCTACCCAAGTAGCGATTTTCTCATTTCTTTTTATTTGAATAGTTTTTATATAGTTTAAAGCTTGAATTCGAGCGTTGTTCGAGCTCTATAGAGATTAGTTTAATTGATATGGGATGACGATAACTGGTGTCATGAAATGATGGTTTATCCAGTTATCGTCACATGTGACGATTATTGGGTTTCAGTCAATTTTTCAGTTCTTAGTTCTATCGGAATCTTCTTTTCAAGGGGAATAAGAAGGTGTTCGAATTTTTCGATAATAACAATTGGATCCAGTATTCGTCAGGGGGTGACGATAACAAGATCCAGGGTGCAGATAACTGGGTTATACGTTCACCAGTAACCGTCATCTTGCAGTACCAGTTATCATCACTTCATCCCAACTCTCTTAGAGAGTGCATGATTTACGAAATGAGCAATGTCTTAATTATCCAATAAGGTATGTTTATTTTCTAATGGATAATTAGGCAGATTAGTGTAATATGCAACTAGAAAAGTGTAGATAGGTAGGAATACTTCTATCTACCAAGGTACCTAGGTAGTTACCTAGGTCCTAAATCCACATCATGTTTCTGATTTATCGTACGTAAAACCCTTAAATTTTCGTAGGGAGCACACCGAATTTCTAGCTGATTGAAGTTTTTGTTGAGGTGAAAGGTGTTACTTTACGCTCACTACCATATCTACGAATAATGCGTATTTTATGTACGAAAAACGAAGGTTTTCTTCGAAAACTCCACTTTCTAGCTGTCAGAATCATTCGGAAGTATCACCATTGGATTCAGCGTAAAAAATTACATAGGAAATGATACCAAACTCGTCAAGCCATTTCGAGATCGAAGGGGACCATAAACCGCTTAAAACACTGGATTTTCCTGTAAAACACACGTTTTTTGACACTCAAACTTAATTTTCTCTTCCAATTTGAATGTTAAAATGAAAAATTGATAGACCGTTGGAAAGCTGACAATTTGAGCATGTTTTCTCCGAAGAGTGCTCATCGAAATGAGCAGGGATTTACAGTGAAAACTTTCGTCGAAAAAAGTCAAGTTTCGACAAATTTTTAAAAGTTTGCTTTTTGACTTGATTTTTTAAAACTATTTTATTGCTGAAAGATTTTGATTTTGCACTAGATAGCTTGGAAATTCAACGTTCTTTTCAACTGTGTAGTCAGATTTGAATTTTCAGGAGAAATAAGGAAGTTGTGACCAAATCAGTGCCGTAAAGTCGAAAACACGAGAAAAAAACTTTAAAGTGAAAAAAAAGGAATTTCGAATGGGTTAAAAGAAAATTGCTAATGGACATTTTTTGTTCGAAATACCTTGTAGAATCGAACCCCGAAGTTATGCCCATCTTAAGTGTAGACACCCTGTATAAGTGAATAGTCATGGATGACGATAACTGGTGCAATTATCTGACGAATACTGGATTCCCCCTGACGATAGCTGGTGCACTGCGGTGACGAACACTGGATTTCTCATGACGATAACTGGTTAAAAAAATCATATTGAGTTTTATTGCTCTAAAAGCATAATTAATAGTTTTTTCAGGAAAAATGGTGGTATAATCGAAGCTTGGATTGCTGGCGATTCAAAAATGTCCCGGAGTTAAACGATTAGGGGTAGAATAAGGAAGAAATGAGCGAATTAGTGGGGGAAAAAAATGATGAGGTCTTAAGCATGACGATAATTGGTGACTCTACCTAAATGTTCAAACCACTAAGATCGTCAGAAAAAGAAATTGTATTTAAAAATCGACTAGAAGAGCTCATTACTGTTTGGAAAGCCTCTTGTGAATATCATCTGGAGCGAGATAAGCCTCTTCGTCGGTTTCGGAGAATCTTTGTGTCTGAGGTATCCTTTTATAAAACAATCCGTCGTATCCTTGGGGCAAAACTCTGAGTATCTTTGAAACATACTTCTATAATCTTTTGTCCAATTCCACACAGTGACGATATATTTCCTCTTCCTGAGCATTTGTGAGAATATTCCTGAATCGACCAAGTTTTTAAGTCCCTCTTCCATCTTTCAATCGTTTTCTTAACGCAGTGTGAGAAAAACCAACGGCCTTGGCTGCCTGGCGTATTGTTACTCCCTTCTTCATCAATGATTTTGCCTGTTCAAAGAGTGCATCAGTGAAGGGTTTTCGATTGGTTTTCCTCTTAAAAACTCTGAAATAACCGGACAATATAATATGTTAATTCTAAAGCAATACATTTTGATATAAATAAAAGTGCAATTAACAATATTATAATGGACTAAGACGAATATGAAATGAAAATAGTGTGTGGAGCAAAAGTTTCCACAAGTCTCGACACGAGGAATCTTTTACCCCGAAATAGGATTTTTTAGATTGGGAGATTCTGCTTAGATTAGTCGTCTTACTTCACACTTGGTGACGCTTTCACATCTCTCCAGAACGCACTAACTGAAGGGAGAGTTCTGTTTTCAGGTTGGAACAGCGGATATTGAGACTTGAAAACATACCAGATGCTTTATGCTTCCCAGCTAGGCGTTAGGCAAAGTTTTCAAGCTTACGGCGTGCAGAGATTGTGGGCCGAAGGAGATTCAGTTATGCGAGATGACATCTGTAGCGGTTGACAGGACCCCGAGGGTATCCCTAACTCAATAACGAGTCGGGCAAATTCCTGCGCGCCTTCCACTTAACCCTGTTTGCACTTATTAACCCCCTTTCCGCCCTAAAGCCTCCCCAGTACCCTTCTCCAATTATGATTCTGCGAATCGCTTAGAGCCCGACGAGGGCGCCCTCAAAATTCAGAGAGATGAGTACGATGCATTCTGTGATATCCAATAACCACCTCGGATATTGTGCTGGACAGTTTTTATTGTTAAAATACGTCTCTAAGACCCTTAGAATTTTTTTCTTTAGAATCTAAAGAGGGAGCTGTAGTCATTTTAGTGAGGCAAAGTCGAACATACGAAAAAATCTTAAAAAGTGAAATGAAGTATCTGGAAATGAAGTATCTGATACTTCATTTTTGAGTTATTTCACTTTTTAAGATTTTTTCGTATGCTCGACTTTGCCTCACTAGAATGACTATAGCTCCCTTATTTTCCATGCAAATTCAAATCTGATTACACCGTTGAAAAGAGCATTAAATTTCCCATCGGAAGAGCCACAACGCACATAACCTAATCAGTGTAGATGTAAAAATGTAGTGTAGGTCGGTGAAAAGTGTATGATTGAAAATCTCGGAAGCGTTCAGTTATGGAAACAAACCTTGTTTTCGTAAAATAATGTTCCGATTAGTTGTGGATCTTGAGAAAAGTAGAGATAAGAAGGCAAATAATGTTACAACGGAGGTATTTCCTCGCTATTGCTTCCATAATATGGTCATCATATTATGATCTTGTAGGTAATATATATATATATTCTGCTCTATTTTCACTAAGAATGATTTACCGAATGATTTACTACAATGTTCCGAGGTTTTAACCAACCATCCTATGCAACCATGTACACTTCAACGTCCATGCTGTGTTGGTAATAGCCTGATTGTATAACTTATAGCTCAGGTTGGGTATAACCTAGCACAAACAACCTACTAAGCCGTAAGTGACTTGATTGGTGGAATTTAAAATTTGTTATGAGGAAAAAAGGTCGACTAAGTATAATTTTTGGCGGATATATCTCGTTAAAAAAAATGGCTGAAAGAGACGTGAAGTAGTTAGAAGGGTTTTGCGAGGTCGGTACCCCACTTTCGCAGGGAAGTAGGTGGCCAACGCAGGAAGAAAAGCGGTGTGGAAGGTGGAGAGGGTGCCGATTCCGCTGACATCAGCAAAACATGACAAGTGGCTGGTGGGCGGCAGCTGAAGGGGGGACGACCCAGATTGGTAGTCTGGATGAGGAGAGGGAGAGTTTCAAGGGTGAGACGAGAGAGCGAAGAAGCGGTGGAACTTGTTGGGTGGAAGTACACTGCCCCCATCCCCTGGCTCCCACTTGTGCCTCCGATCTACCCGATATCATATAAAAAATTTACAGAACTCGACCGTTCAAAGAAACACGAAAAATTCTTCGACAACTTCGCTTCTGATCACTGTTATTTAAGGGGAGAAAAATTTCGAGACTCCTCTGATACTAAAATTCTCTTCATTGGAGACTGGTTTCGGGTCATAACCCCACCATCAGTCCTAAAACAATTGTACAAAATCTTCATTTCAGAATTCGAATATATTTATATAATAGATCTTTTTTTATTTTACTTGTTTTATTGCACCGAGTTACAACGCTATAAGCAACATTTTTCTGACCCATAGTTGGTGTACGTTAACCCATTTTTTCCCGGTGTTCCCATTTGGGAACATTGGACCCTGCCTCAGTTTTTTATAGTTTTTGACAACAAAAGTGAACGTAGATATGAAATCTCACGTTTACGTATAAGGACAGACATAGATTGACCCCCCAGTGACTCAGTTCGGTTCCAAATGTCAAAATGGGTGGGGTGTCATAGTACTTTCATTGTTGACTATTATTTTGAGTTTGACATGGCAAAGAAAAAGTAACTACTATACCTGTTATATTCTATTTTATTCCGTGTTTTTCTTGTTTTCCGTTTTTAGGACGTCCCACAGTAAGACTTGGGCGTCCTTATGCGATCGATCTGGGGTGAAGTTGGACAACACTCAACAGAAAAAAAATAACCACACAGTAATCCGTTTTAGACCATTCTGAATCCAAATCCGCGAAAAAAACCATAGGTGTATGTCTGTGTGTGTGTGTGTATGTGTGTGTGTGTATGTGTGTGTGTAGGTGTGTGTGTATGTGTGTGTGTAACAAAATCTTGTGTACTCTGCACAGGCCTTAGTTCTCAACCGATTTTCCTGGTTCTTTTTTTGTTCGTCGCGGAAAACTATCTAGTTGTGCACTACGTCGCCGGAATTTCGAATTTTGCCTTTTAAGGGAAGGAAAGGGGGGGTTAATGCTCGAAAAACGTGCGTTTTTGGACACAATCTTGTGTACTCTGCCCAGGCCTTAGTTCTCAAACGATTTTCGTGGTTCTTTTTTCGTTTGACGCATAATACTATCTAGTTGTGCACTACGGCGCCGGAATTTTGGATTTTGCTTTTTAAGAGGGGGAAAGGGGGGGTTAATTCTTAAAAAACGTGCGTTTGCGTGCATAATCTTGTAAACTCTGCCCAGGCCTCAATTTCCAACCGATTTGCGTGTTTCTTTTTTTGTTTGACTCAAATAACTTCCGAGTTGTACATGATTTTACCAGAGTACCAAAATTCGCAAGGGGAGGGGGTGAGTGGGGGGATAATATTCACAAAATATCCGATTTTTCAATATTTTGGTTCCTTTACTACTTACTAATTGTACCCAAGCTTTGAAATTGAGGAAAAATTCTCATTATACCTCCGAATTTTCATAAATTATTCTCTGTACCACCATGGAATTAATAGTGGTGCCACCATGGTGCCATGATGCCATAAACCGCTTACCTATTTCGTGGTTTTTTTTTTTGTGTTTCACCTTGAATACGGATGTGAACTTCGACGGACTGCCTACCAAAACTAACAGATGAAAGTTCAATGTTACGACGTATTTCCGCTTTGGTGCCAGACTGGCACCATTTTTGGCGTTGGGGTGGTGTTGTGTGGGGGGGGGGGGGGGGAACTCGAATTCGCATGTTGGGTATCGTAGATCATGGATTTTAAAATGCTCTGCAGATTCGAGGCTCCCATGCCGCTAGAAATGTTAAGGTGGATAATTGTGGGGGGGGGGGGGGGGTCAGTATTTCTTGCCTAAAGTAATAAATAAATTACATCGAGTGAAACAGTTTTATTTCACCTAGAATACGGATGTGAACCTCGACGGACTACCTACTAAAACTAATATATGAAGGATCAATGTTACGACGTATTTCCGCTTTGGTGCCAGACTGGCACCATTGTTGGCGTTGGGAGGTGGTGGTGGGGGGGGGGGGGGGTGAACTCGAATTCACATTTTGGGTATCGTAGATCATGGATTTTAAAATGCTCTGCAGATTCGAGGCTCCCATGCCGCTAGAAATGTTATGGTGGATAAAGGTGAGGGGGGGGGGGGGGTCACTATTTCTTGCCTAAAGTAATGAATAAATTACATCGAGTGAAACAGTTTTATCGCTTACCAACTGGTTTAACTGATCTAATGCTTATCCAATGGGACGTCCCCTGGAATGCATGCATTACTAAACAATATGTTTGTTAGATGTTAACAAAAGACGCTGGGGAGTAATCAGCCGAATTATTACACTTCATCTGAAGATATGGTTGAATTTCCACCAATGTTCCCAAATGGGAACACTGGGTGTTAACGCCTCAGCGTTTTGTTTTATTTTAGTTAAAGTGTTACAAATGTGTACTTTTAAGCCGTGGATCATCGGACCAAGTTCACAGCGATAAGGGTGAGACGTGCCGGAATTGTGAGGTGCAAGTGGGGGGCAGAAGATCGTCCTACGACTGCCAACGACAAGTCGCGTCAGTCACATCTCAAGCTCTTGAGTTCATTTATCGTGAGGTCCCAGTATCCTCGCCATATTTTTCTTGTTGCCCTGCAACTGCTTTGCCTGCGACGACGACGTTGGGTCTCAGTATCCCACCTTCACATCAGTATCCGTCAAACTGATTTTCTTGGGCACCATCGCGGCATCGCTTCTCCTCTGACGCTTTGCATTCGCTGAGGATTTCGGGTCAATCCTACCCCAAACTCGCCGTCAGAAGCTCCGGGAGAAACCCATCAACCACCAAAAGTCACCAAGTCAGACTTTTCTTTTAACCATTTATCGAAAAAGGCCGTACTATTTTCATCATTCTAGAGTTATTCCGAAATTTACATAAAAGGAGCTCCTTTAGGGAATTTTTTATTTCTTTTTATTTGATCAATTTTATGCTACTCAAATTTTGTTATAATAAAAGGTTTGATTAGGAAGAAAGGCGTTGTTCAAATATTGAAACCCGCTTCTTATATTAAGCTACAAAACACTGGGCATGAATGGGTACTGTACGTTTGCTATATTGGTTTATTATCTAATTATATAAATCTAATATAATAAAACGCCAACCGTACGTACGTAAGTACGTATGCACGGAGGGGTCGTGGGAGGCGGGACGAGTCGGAGGGGCGGGAGGGGGGAATCGGAGGCGGGAGGAGCCGGAGGGAGTGGGATGCGGGGAGAGTCGGAAGAAGCGTTTTGCCTACTTTTAGTAGGCTTTTCAGCTAGTCTAATTATATAAAACGCCAACCGTACGTATGTACGTACGTACGTACGTATGCACGGAGGGGTCGTGGCAGAGGGAGAGTTGAAGGCTGGAGGGATTGGGGGCGGGAGGAGTCGGAGGGGTTGGGGGCGGGAGGAGTCGGAGGCGAGAGGAGTCGGAGGGGTTGGGGGCGGGAGGGGTCGGGGGCGAGAGGAGTCGGAGGGGTTGGGGGCGGGAGGAGTTGGAGGCGAGAGGAGTCGGAGGGGTTGGGGGCGGGAGGAGTCGGAGGGAGTTGGTGGCGGGAGGAGAGTCGGAGGAATAGTCTTTGCCTGCTTTTAGTAGGCTTTTCAGCTAGTTTCTAATAATAAGCCTATGTGATCGTATCGCAAAAAATTTTTATAACCCCCCCCTCAAACTTTGTCACTTTACGTTTCAAGGTGCGTAGAATCCAAATTTGCAATGTCCGTCCGCCGTCCGCCGTCCCCCGTCCGCCGTCCCCCGTCCGCCGTCCCCCGTCCGCCGTCCGCCGTCCCCCGTCCGCCGTCCGCCGTCCCCCGTCCGCCGTCCGCGGCACTTTTCTTAGCAACACTGGACCGATTTGGTTCAAATTTGGTATATGGGCTCCATTTGGGGTCTAGTTGTGCCGCGAAGTTTTTGGTTGATGTAGGTCACTTCTAAGGGGTGAAAATTAAGGGTTGAAATTTTCAAGAGTGCCCTAGCTCGAAAACTCTCTAAATAAAGGTATCGTTTTTTCACCAATTTTAAATAGTATTGAATTTTTAAAAATTTTTGAGACCACCCGGAGCTCTGTAGGACAAACCGTTCGGTCCCTACGAGTACTTGAAGGTTTTCTTCCGATAAAACAGAATCATGAGTGTGAATCGCAAAAGAGGTCTAATCTCCATTCAAATTTTATCGGACTAAAATGCGATCGCTGTTCATTTCTTCGATTTGTATACAGTTTTGCCTTCTGCGTAACCAGTAATCAAATTTCAATATGAAGCTTTCTATTTTTCCAATCGAGTGTGAAGCGTTTAGTTCTTTCTAATAAACTTGATTGTGAAGGTGTGAAGCCAGTATGGTGTGGTAGGTAGTACCTAGCTGGTAGGTAAAAAAAAGTTGGTAGGTAAAACAAATGTTGGTGGGTAAAAAACGCTGCAAATCATTGCTCAAAAGCTTCTTCATTCTTCAGATCACTGATCAGCTGAGTGAGCTCCGAAGCCATTTTCAATCCTATTGAATGGAAGTGCTCTTCCAGGCGTCTCCAGCATTCGAGGAGATCTTCTTCACTCCTCAGATCACTGATCAGCTGAGTGAGCTCCAAAGCCATTTTCAATCCTATTGAATGGAAGTGCTCTTCCAGGCGTCTCTAGCATTCGAGAAGATCTTCTTCACTCCTCAGATCACTGATCAGCTGAGTGAGCTCCGAAGCCATTTTCAATCCTATTGAATGGAAGTGCTCTTCCAGGCGTCTTCAGCATTCGAGGAGATCTTCTTCACTCTTCAGATCACTGATCAGCTGAGTGAGCTCCGAAGTCATTTTCAATCCTATTGAACGCAGGAAGCTGAAATTTGAGAGGGGAGGTCAAGGGAGAATACAGATGGTGGTAGGTGCTATTGATGGAGAACCAGTGATCTATACAGAAGGGTGATCTATACAGAAAATAATAAACCTTTGAGCAATGATTTGCAGAGTTTTTTTAGTATTCTAGGTGAGTACTACCTAGCTACCTTCCACTAAATGTATAAACACTAAAGTATATGTCTCTTCTGGTTCAAGAACCCATGTCGCACACTAATATAAGCGTGCCAGAAACATTACCCCCCCCCCACCAACACACACACGCACTTATAATATTCTCTTATCTTCACTATCTTTATAGTATCACGCTCAGTTAGGAATGATACTATTCGATTCCTTTGGTTGTTACTTACCTATTCTATTTGTGTTATCTATCTCATATGAGTATATTGCTAAATGATTGCATTCCATACAACACATTTCCAGGTTGAATGAAATGAGACTGCATATTTCAAGTCTACCTTAGAATTAATAGTAAGAGTTGGCTAATTTACAAGTATTGGTAAATATGAGTGGAAGTATAGCAAATCACCATATCAAAAGCCAAAAAGTGTGATACGTAAGTACCTATCACGGATGACCTGGAGGTAAACAAAACGCTGCAAATTATTACACAATGGTTTATTATTTTTTATTTTTCTATATAGATCACTCGTCTGCAAAGCCACCAACCATCCAACATGAAGAAAAACATCGATCGCATTTCGGTCAACTTTAATTTGAACGGAGATTTGGCCTCTTTTGCGATTCACACTCGTGTTTCTGACTTATCGTACGTCCAAACTTTAAATTCTCGTAGTGAGCAAACGGTTTGTCCTACAGAGCTCCGGGTGGTTTCAAAAAATTCTAAAAATTCTATACAATCTCAAACTGAAGTAAAAACAATACCTTTTTATCAAAATTTTTTGAGTGAGGGCGTTTTCAAAATTTCAAAATTGATTTTGGAACCCTTGGAAGTGACCTACATCAACCAAAATCTTTGGGGCACAACTAGACCCCAAATGGAGCCTACATACCAAATTTCATCAAAATCGGTCAACGCTAAGTGGCAAAAGTGCCGCGTACGGCGTACGGCGGACCGATGGCCAAATTTGTATTCGAATTTTTGGATTCTACGTACCTTGAAACGTAAACCATCAAATTTTGAGGGGGTGTTAAAATTTTTTTTTCTTGGTCGATTCCAATGGTTCATGATTGAAAATAATAAACCAAAAAAACGCGAGCATAGATAGAAGTAAGAAGGTGAAAATAAATTTGGGGAGACAGGGTTGGCAAATCCATCATAAATAAAGACAGTTTTGCTTCAACACATAATACCTTCATGATCATGGATATATTTCGATGTATATCAAAGTTACGTTGAGGGGAGCCAGCAGTAGGTCCTTTGTTTCTCGACTGTAGAATGTATAGTTGAAGAAGTTTTTGAGGTTCGGTCATAAGAAATAAGTTTTTCCCCTAAGAAATAACTTATTACCGAACCTCAAAAACGTCTTCAACAATCAAAGTCATACTTTTTCAATCGACATTATGGCTTTAAGGGCAACCAATGCCAAATAATACTTAAATTAAAATATTAATAATACTTAATTAAAAAAATATATATCAAAGTTAATAAAATATGGCCGAGAGTGATCATTATGGTTTCAGCCACCAATCACTTTATTCAGTAATTGTTGTACTATTTTCCCGGATGTGTAGACTCCAGGAACATTCTTGAAACCGCAGCTCACTGCTGTCGTTAGTATCCCGATGGCTTTCCCGTCAAAATGATTGCAGATTAAGGCGGCACCTCTATCCTTGAGGCACATATCCCTGGAAGAAAATGGAAGTTTTATGGGAAAATTCAAAAAATTGTTGAGTTAGTTGCAACATGTTGTCTGACTTTTCAGGTGAGACATAAAACCAGTTTCTCAGCTGACTTCGGCTTCGACGAAAATTTTCCAGCCTTTTAACCATTAAAAAGTAAACCTCCATAGTTCCAGTTGGAGTAATTAACTGTTGAGGAATTGGAAAGTATACACGTAAATAACAGCACACAACATTAGAACATATTGATGTTAGAACTGCTGCTGCTTATTTTTCCTCTTTTTACTCACTTCCAGAACTAGAATACTGATTATTTCAATAAACGTAAGTGGTAGTAAGTAAATATTTATGTATTAAATTTTTAAAAAAACTTCATATTCGACCTGAAATCACTCTTGGTAGTAAAAAACCTACCACCGATCTTGACCGAATGCTTTACCAGCCGAACTCGTGGTATAATTTTGTTTACTTATAATTTGTGATTTTTTGATGATATCTAATGCATTGAATATCTCAGAAAGCTCTTTGGTAAATGACAAATGCAATACAAAACTTACCAGCAGTAGAAAGGAGTCTCTCGAGGAGGCTGAATGTAGCATTTCCATGTCAAATTCGACCTTTTCCAAGTCAAATTCAACCTTTTCCAAGTCAAATTCAACCTTTTCCGAGTCAAATTCAACCTTTTCCAAGTCAAATTCAACCTTTTCCAAGTCTAATTCAACCTTTTCCAAGTCAAATTCAACCTTTTCACCATTATTAGGGAAATGACGAAAAATTTGCACAAAGCCCAAATGTAGTACCAAATGCTTGTTTGTGGTTGGGGACTGGGCTAAAAACAATAATCCAAACGCAGTAGAAATGAACAAAAAATATGATTTAAAAAATCAACATTTCTTAGAAAAAAAAAAAAAACTTTTATCACTTCTTTACATAATTAATATTTTAAAAGTCTTAGAGTTAAAAATCTCACATGTAGAAAGTGTGTCTTCGATTTTTTTTTCAATAAAAAAAGTGCAGGTGAGAGTACAGGTGTACAGGTGTCGAGTACAGGTGTTTTACTTTTGTAAAATACGAGTAGGTACTTGTAATAGATTGACAAAGAGTATGACATCAGTAGAGAGGCTGTCAAACTGACTTTTGAGGGAACAGGTAGAATTTGACTTGGAAACGGTTGAATTCGATTTGGAAAATTTCCAATATCATTGTATAATATACAATGATATATCTTATATTATAAGATGGGATAGCAACGCTGCATCTAACGTGATCAGATGTATTTTGATGTATTTTGAGATAAATGTATTTTGGATAACACATGCGCGAAATCTTTTGATTTATTTGTTAAACTGACTTGTTAGATCTACACTGCACTAAAATAAATAAAATAATGAACTGGATAAATCATATCGATTTGGAAAATTCTCAAATCTCATTAAATATGGTAATCAGGAATGGTAGGTAGTTCGTTGAAGTGGCGGGAGGTAGCGCTGAGACCTGACAAGGATTGTTGGGGGGCTAGACTCTCATTGAAAATGAGTCCTTTAAAGGAAACGCTTGCATACGAGTCTGCAACACATTGAAACATTTTCATGCCCCCCCTCCCCTCCCGAGACATCTGGGAGCTCGATTTTCGACTCAGCTGATCTGGGAGCTCGATTTTCGACTCAGCTGATCTGGGAGCTCGATTTTTGGCTCAGCTGATCTGGGAGCTCAATTTTCGACTCAGCTGATCTGGTAATATCAAACTGTAAAGTACCTACCTGTAAAGTACCTAACAACTTCACTTCTGATGGTCATAATCATCATTGTGCGACTTGGGACAAATTTCGTCGCAACAAATTTCGTGACGATTTTAACACAGAATGTGTTTTTGCGATGACCTACCGAAAAAAAAATCGTCACGAAAAAGCGACAGAAAAAACATCTGGTGATATGTTTATTGGTTGTCATGTTAATGTAAACTCCACATTTATTATTGTTGTTTTTTATTTAACGGATGACTAGTATCGCAAAAACACATTCTGTGTTCCTATGATTTCATACAGAGTATGGAAAAAGAAATAAACCGGGGGGTGCAGGGGGGCGGAGCCCCCCGCCGAGGCGCAAAGCGCCGAGTTTTTTAATGTGCCATATGAAAGACATGAAAATGTCAAAATATCAAGAATATAATGTTAAATCATAATCATAATATAAAGCAATAATTATTGCAATCAACATACAACAATACGTCCAGAGTGCCAAGACTGCTCATATCAATCACAAAAACACAATCTCATCTTACCTATTTGAAGATAGGAGCATATTAGGGGAGAATTCTGTACAAGCAGTAGACTATTGTACCTTTTACACTTCGTGTAAATCGTACTTGGCGTTCGAGTCATAAAATTTCAGTTTCGTAGCTCATGAAAAATAGTTCTCTTAGGTAATCTGGATTGTAGCTCTAGTAACCCGTTCTCAATAGCCCGAAGCTGATTTCGTTCTCTCAGTAAAAATAATTTCAGCTTCGAGTGACCAACAAGAATGAATTGAGCTCACCAATCTGACCAGTGAGACCTTATAGGCGATATTATTTTCATTATCAGGATTATTTACAACAAATTACCTGAAATTAAGGGATTTGAAGCACATGAGGTAAGGGCGCTTAGGGAAAGTTGTGCACGCGTTTTCATCGTACGCGCAGAAGACCTCCCTGCAAGATTGATCTGGTATGAAGATCACTTCAGTCTCTTCTAACAAACGAGTTTTTGGATTCCAAGTGGCTACAATGCACGGTTTCTGGTCCATCAGTTCAAGCTCCGTGTCTCCCAAGAAATCTTCAATTTGCCTTGTCGTGTCGGCGATCGAATCGAACAGGGGTACCGGCTTCACGAATTCCGACCATTTGAAAGGATCTTCAAACCACAAGAGACCCACGCTGAAAGCGAGACCATACAAATCCTGTCCCACGATTTGACCTCTCAAATTGTCTGGGTTTTCGAAGATTTCGTTGATTTCGGGTCGACTGACGTACAGTTTCTTAGGAGTCTTCACTTGATAATTATCCACATGTAAGGCCTTCGAAGCTTCGTCTCCCGCTTTTATGACGAGCCGCTGGACCACTTGGTTGAAGTACCGAGACGTTCCGGGGATTTTCTGTGCGACGTTGTCCGCAGACACGATGACGTAATTCTCCCGTATAATTGTGCACGTGCTCACGAAATGGGTTTCGTGTATTACGATGCAAAACCAGGGAAAGGTGGTGGCTTCTGCAGCCTTTTGTGCAAAAGAGGAACGTAGACTGATGAGCTTGCCAGTCAGAAGTACCAAAGAAATAACGGCGAAATCTGATCTCGACATGTCACATTGATTATACAACTTTCAAAGAAAAATTGGCAAGTTGGACGAAGCAAAACGCGACAATGGTAACTATTCACAAGGAATTAAAATACCAAATATATATTGGTATCCATTGATAAGTGGAGACTGGATAATATCTATGGTGGTTTGATAGTTTCTATGGTGCAGGGTGTCGTACTTTTAACCCTTAATATCCTGAGTTATCTCTTTTGAAGCCCGATTTTTATCTGCAATAGTTTATCCGAACTGATGTTTTGGCTATCTTGATACTCCAACTATTGATTGTACAAGAAAACGTAATAATAAAAAACATAAATCATTGAATAAAACAAAATAATTCTCAAGTTGACAGACTGGAGGGCCTTCGAGGTACCATCTGCTCGCATTTTTCACATTGTAGGCTATTAGTTGGTTCTCCTCGTCGGAAATGGGGCTACTGTCTAAAACAGCATACACCCCTCCATGAACTGAACCTTCTCCATCTTATTCCTTGCTTCTGTACTCCAAGAGAAATACCCGACCCCAACATCCCTCTAAGGATTTT
The DNA here is from genome assembly GCA_009739505.2 of Apolygus lucorum. Lineage (NCBI taxonomy): Eukaryota > Metazoa > Arthropoda > Insecta > Hemiptera > Miridae > Apolygus > Apolygus lucorum. Next base: position 51,749,873 of record CM019168.2, read on the forward strand.
TCCAAGTCGTAGTTTTTTACGTCTAAAAAATTTGATTTATAGACAGATTCTGCTGACGCAGATAGTCTTAGCGTGGCTCTTAGAAAGATCATTCTTGAGCAGACCGACTGTAATAGAGAATTTGAGATACAATCTGCTCAGTTATTCTGTAGATTTGTCAAAATAAATCTAAATTTAATAAACAAACTCGATTTTTGGTTTATTATTTTCAATAATGAACCTTTGGAATCGACCAAGAAAAAAAAATTTTTAACACCCCCTGAAAATTTGATGGTTTACGTTTCAAGGTACGTAGAATCCAAAAATCGAATAAAAATTTGGCCGTCCGTCCGCCGTCCGCCGTACGCCGTACGCCGTCCGCCGTACGCGGCACTTTTGCCACTTAGCATTGACCAATTTTGATGAAATTTGGTATGTAGGCTCCATTTGGGGTCTAGTTGTGCCCCGAAGCTTTTGGTTGAGGTAGGTCACTTCTAAGGGTTCCAAAATCAATTTTGAAATTTTGAAAACGCCTTAACTCAAAAAATTTCGATATAAAGGTATTGTTTTTCCTTCAATTTAAGATTCTATAGAATTTTTAGAATTTTTTGAGACCACGCGGAGCTCTGTAGGACAAACCGTTCGCTTCCTACGAAAATTTAAGTGTTTATTTTGAAATATATATATATATAAATCAAAACACAAGTGTGAATCGCAAAAGAGGCCTAATCTCCGTTCAAATTAGAGCTTATCGAAATTTAATCAATAGTTGGTGATTTTGATTTTTTTTTAAATTTTTTTTTGATTTTTTTTTGATTTTTTTTTTTTTCTTCATATTGGATGGTTGGTGATTTTGTAGACGAGTGATCTATATAGAAAAATAATAAACCATTGTGTAATAATTTGCAGCGTTTTTTTCAAGTGGGAAATTAAGGGTTAACCCTTGATGTTGTAACAGTGAAAGTTACAACTTAGTTAGGTAGGTACGTAAATAATTGCGGAAGCTCCAACCAGTAGGACTTGAAACCTTTTATCTCGTTTTGGTTCCTGGCATTCCGATGCGCTGTGTTGATAGGTATTGAGCAGGATGAGCTTTCACCCCCCCCCCCCACCCCTATAATAATAATAGTATCTTTATTGTCTCATTCCACGATGTGCAGGAATCCTCAGTACCTTTCCTAACTTTCCTGGACCATCTGCTCAGCAGGGTATTTTCGTTACCATTAGAAAGTAGGACTGGATTGGAAGCTGCAAAACGCAGGATTGTGGTAGCAGAACTGTAGACCTTTTGAGTTATACTAAGTGCCCAGGCTATATGCATCCTCCATTGTGTACTTTAGGTGTACGTACTTCTACAATACTGAGATTGGTACCTGCCTCTGATGTTCCTGGTGGATTTGGTGGACATATTGGAACCTAAACTTGGGGTCTTTCCTCCTCTTCTTGTGGTTTTCTCTCCTTATCCCATTTCAAGCCAAGGGTAGAAATAACAGAGTAGTGAGAGGAGGAGGATGAACTGTTTTACAGGATGGCGGCCGAAATACGGCATAATTTTCTCACCAATTAAGAGCGAAAATACTCCAAATTTTATAAATTTTACATTTCAATGGGATTTAAGAGGCCTCAGTCTTCCAAATCGTTGTGATTTATTCAATTCATTGTTGTTGATGAAATTTAAAAATCTATTTTATGGACCGGAATCCGTTTCGACTCGAGCCCCAGAACGCTCAGACGCCCAGGATCGAATTTGAGCCACCATAATCATGCTTTCGGCCAAAAGGCCTCCTTTCAAAAAAAAAAAAAAAACCGCATCGAGTTCCCGAACGTCGAAGAATTTTTTTGACGAGTTTAGGAACAGCATGAACGTGAAAAAAATCTTTTAAGAAGATTTTCCACTATTTTCAAGTCGATGCGAAAACGCATCAGTGGCCGGAAATGGGTTATGGCCTCTAGTAATTTGTTTCCCAAACTCTGACGATAAGGCTTGCCATTTATTTAAATTTGATAAAAAATTTTGATTGTAAACTGTTCAATACTTGTTGAGGTTGATGCGAAATCTCAACAAGAGTATCACTAAAAGCAATCACAATAGAAAACCGCCCACAAGTAATTACACATAAGTAATTACTCAATAGCTTATTGAGTAAATATGGACTATTGTGGAAACTTTTTACATTCTAATACCTAACTGGAACTGAATGTCACACCAGCCTGTATTCTACTGACGCTTATGCTCTACGACCTAAGAAACACAAGTGTAAGAAACTTTACTTACCTACCAGAACTTTGTACTTCCACTTCATGGATATATAGAAGCAATGTAAGAATGAAAACCTACAGTAATATGACGAACAATGTAAATGCAAACCCTAAGCAAGTGTCCTGACGATTCCACTGGCGGAAGCTAGCTCAACACGAATATGAAAATAAGAACTTAGGATCAGCAGCTTCTTCCCTTCCCTCACCACTAACCTTGAATACTAAGATTGGTCCTGACTCTGACGTTCTTGGTGGAACCTATTCTTCAGGTCTTTCTTCCTCTTCTTGAGGTCTTCTCCCCTTGTGGCCTCTTTTACCGACCTCGCTCATTCCTATTGAGAGTAGTCAAGTCCCATCTCTTCTGTTTCACTTCTACTTCTTCTACTACTTTCTGGGGGCCGCATCCTACGTCATGATGCGGTTGCCAAGCAGATAGCAGGTGCCTTGTCATCTAGCGGCTGGGATGTTGAAAGGGAGAGATTATATCACATGCCAAGTGACCAGGGTAAGAAGCCTGACATTGTTGCCGTCAAGCCCGACAGGTCTTGCATTATCCTGGATGTCCAAGTTGTCAATGGCAGCTTGGAAATGGAGCAGACCTGGCGGGCTAAGATGAGCAAGTATGATAGAGATGATTTACGGCAAGCAGTGTCAGAGCTAAAAGGAGTGGAACCCAACTATATCAGGGTTATGGCTGCAACCTTGTCATGTCGCGGAGTGAGGTGCGGGAAAAGTGCCACGGAGTTGCGCGAGTTGGGCATCTCAGTAGGTGTACTCCGTGGTGTCACCAGACGCGTACTGCTCGGCTCATATTTAAACTGGTGGTCATTTTATAGAGGCACTTCCCTTCATCCCTCTCTCCCACCTCCACGTTCCTCATCAAACGTCCTCCCCATCAGATAGACCTTTAGTCTTTGAGGGGAGATTATAAAAAAATAAAAAATAAAAAAAATACTCTGTTTAAGAGCTTAGATTGATTTTCTTATAGGATTACAAATATTGGAAAGGAGTGATACTGAGGAATAGGTAGGTAGATACCATTTGGAAACTGGTAGGTTTTTTTTTAAATTCTTCTGTTTTCCACATTTTGATTCCTTTATTTAATTTAATTGTGTATATTGGTTGTCAAAAAAGAAGTTTGATAAACAATTTTAAAACAATAAAAATAAAAATTTTAATTTAAGCTACATTTGTCTCACCCTTAGTTTCCTGCTATATCTAAGAGGGATTATTTATTCCTTAAGAGTAGTTGCGCTCTTCTTAAGTATTTCAAATAACTTATAGGGCCTTACAGGTACAAGCAAGGTTTGGAATCTTCAATACCGTGGCTGTTTCCGACACAAAAGTGAAGCTCTCAAGTGCATTCACGGGTACCGGTAAGTCGCGAGTGCCGAGAAAATTAAACAAGTACAATTTCGTGGAAAAAAGGTAATCTTCTCGCGTCAGGCAACCCCTTGTGTCCTGTTGGGGATCGCGACTACCACGCAAGCAGCAGCTGTACATTAGCTTCTCCATGGAACCCAGGTACCTACCACTATAACTTCTTTCTTATGCCCAATTTAAATTTGCGTAATAAGGAAAACTAAAATTCACAGTCCGTTTCTCTTCAAGTGCTGGGATAGGTATTTGTAATGACTCATATACTCAAACCTCCAATAAAGGACACAAGGGAAACCCTGAGTGACTCATCCTGCCAGGTTGGTAAGGTGAGGTGTGGGGGACGAACACGTCACTTGACGTCACCTTCCTCCACTCTCCCCTTACCTTGTTTAAGTAATATAAAAGGAGGACTCAGGGCTTCCCCTTCATGCATTCGTATTCTAACAATCGTCTTGATTATTTCTCGTTCTACCTTGCCTTCTCTTAGAAGCCAAAAGTTGCTAGGAGGTCTCGGTAGGCGATAAGCACATCGTGCCGGCCTCCGCTCCCATTTCGCCTAGTAGTTGTCTGTCCCCAACTAGGACTAGGTAATTGTACTGCCTCTCTCTGGTCGGCGAGCAATCGTGCCGAGGATCGCAGCTCAGCTGAAATCCTTAAGCACTCCTACATGCGGTAGGCGGTAACCCGCGCCGGGCAGAAAGTGCTGTCCCATCCTTCACCTTCGTTGAGTAGGGACCAATAGAAATCGACAAGCCGACGTGAAGACAATCGCCTTCACACGATGACACGCCGACATAACAGTATTCCTCCCCCACTTACCACTGACCCCAGTATTTAGCATTCCAACACACGCGTTGGAGCAGATTCCTTACAGTGGAATAGTGGTACAAATAGCGTGCAGAGCAAAGTCTTGCACTCAAAATTCATTCATATTTACCCGAATTAACATCTTATCTAGAGCATTAAAAAAACCTAATTGAAAAATAGGAAAAAAACTGTGAAAAACAGAATTAATTGTAAATAGTATTTTGGAAGCTTCTGTACCAGTGTTGTGGTTGTACCAGATCTGTATTTTCTAAAATATAATTTTAGTAAGAACACAGTTTTTCGTAAATTTACTGAACACGTAATGATCTTTTATTAACTCCATCATGTGAGAAATACTTAATAACAAAATTAGATGTAGAGGCCAACTTAAAACTTCAAAACTAATTGAAGGAGAAATGCTTTCAGATTTTATTATCACTTTATCTAATTGGTTTTGAAGATAGGGTGATTGCGAAATACAGTACGATCGTGAAGTCATCACAGGGTTCCCTTGCAGGTAATTGACCAACTTCAATAACATTAATGGACTAAACAGGCTACCCTGAGGGACACCAGCGCCGTTGACCGACATCTCCGTCTGATTCTAATAGAACAACAATGGACTCCTCTGAGAATCATATTTCCCAACAACTGGAATTGAAGCAAATTGCGAAGCTCTTTGTATCAAGTTTTCTCACATTATTGCACTCTATTCTTGGTTGAAAATAACAAACCAAAATCAAACAACTATGATTGCTTGTTCCTTAGGAGAAAAACATGGTTCATTTAGGCCCACATGGCAGCTCTCGCGTGAGCCACTGCCTAACGAAGGGAGCAGGTTTGTTTGAGCTCTTTTGTCATCGTTCGCTCTCAGGACCAGCATATTTGCCTTCCTTGCTTTCCTCGCGAAACGCATTGTACTGCCGCGACCTTTCGATAAATTCGAAGCCTTTTCCGTCAATAGCGCTCGTGATTTATGCATGTGACATTCATCCGCACCTGGGAAGCGTGATATATTCGACTGAAAACCGATTCCAATCAAATAATTAAGGTTACGCCTTATGGGCTACCAACCTTTACCATCCATTCAGCCAGCCGCTACATTTATAGCGGATGAAGTACAAATTGTCTGAAATTTGTATTGTTGGTGGGAAAATGTCCAAAAAATAATTTTCCCTGATTTTGAGCAATATTTAATCTAGGGAAAAATCTTTTTTGTTTTCTATTGATGATTAAATTTTTTTAAAAACTTTGTGATGATTTAAAATGCAACATGTTCATGCTCTTCTACTGAGATAATGATTTTTATTCCACTAGTTTTTACACTTAATTTTCAAAATATATAAATCGGGCTTACTATCAAATTATTTTTTTTTGAAATTGTAATTTTGCGCAGTTTACGATGTTTGGGCGTCCTTTGAGTAAACTATCGTTTGTAGTGACTTTTTTATACAAAACGTCCCAAGAAGTTAGAAGTTCCGTTGATTCCACGCCAAAACCACCTGTTATAAATTATCGTTAAAAATGCTACAAATCATTGCCCAAGGGTTTATTATTCTATGTATAGATCACCCTTCTGTATAGATCACTGGTTCTCCATCAACAGCACCTACCACCATCTGTATTCTCCCTTGAGTGTTCCTCTCAAATTTCAGCTTCCTGCGTTCAATAGGATTGAAAATGGCTTTGGAGCTCACTCAGCTGATCAGTGCTCTTCCAGGCGTCTCCAGCATTCGAGATCTTATTCACTCTTCAGATTACTGATCAGCTGAGTGTGCGGTGATCAGCGTACGGTGTACGGCGTATGGCGGACGGACGGACAATTTTTTATTCGATTTTCTGATTCTACGTACCTTGAAACGTAAAACATCAAATTTGGAAGGGGGGTTAAACTTTTTTTTCTTGCTCGATTCCAAAGGCTTATTATTGAAAATAATAAACCAAAATAAGAATGGATAAATAATATGTTTCGTTCAGTATTGAATCGAAATGAATTGATGTTTTATGGGGGATTATGTTTGCATGTGTGCAGATGCTACTATTGATCTGATTCCGTTGATATTTTTTACGTGGGGAACCCTCATCAATCTTCATAACCGCTCTTCACGCACCATTCTCAACGTTAGGTGGCAAAACGTGATTTTTTTTTCTTTTTTTTTACTTCTCGATTGTAATGCATTTTGCTATCAAACATCCTTCAAAACCAACTTGGTAAGGTAACCTAAAATTCTGAAAACCTTCAGTTCTGATTGCCCTATTTTTCCCTAAGTAAGCTGTCCAATAATGTTTTCGACCTACGTTTCCTCATAAAGCGCGTTTTCTTACACATTCTCGTAAATGCAAAGAGGTCATTGATTCAATACCTTTCACGAGCGTAGTACTTTGAATGAATTCCCAAGTTTCCTAGCGGGATACTGGTCTTATCCATCTTTCCTCCATTGCTGGACCAATTTTCCTAATGAATGGTCAACTTAACGAATCGGTAGCCTATGGTCGTGCGCTTTATCGGGGTCTCAGTCGGTCGCCGTTCCTTCCTCGGTCTGGATTAGTATAATCTATTACGAACCGGCGCTCAGTTGCCCCTTCCCACCTGCTCATCGTCGAAAGGAAAAACATTGCCACCCACCACTCACAGTGCCTCCCTCAACCCCCAGCCTTCTCATAGTTGGTCAGTTTTCATCAACAGTTTTTCCCATTTTTGGGATGGCGAATTCTCCAATTCTTTCTCCAATTTATAGTTCGAACGGAAAGCTTTCCAAAAAGGTACAATACTTTTGATCCAAAATAACCGAATTAAATACCAAACAATTGGGATTTCAGAACCTAAACATATTGTTTAGTAATGCATGCATTCCAGGGGACGTCCCATTGGATAAGTATTGGATCAGTTAAACCAGTTGGTAAGCGATAAAACTGTTTCACTCGATGTAATTTATTCATTACTTTAGGCAAGAAATAGTGACCCCCCCCCCTCACCTTCATCCACCATAACATTTCTAGCGGCATGGGAGCCTCGAATCTGCAGAGCATTTTTAAATCCATGATCTACGTCACCCAACATGCGAATTCGAGTTCACCCCCCCCCCCCCCCCCACCACCACCACCCCAACGCCAACAATGGTGCCAGTCTGGCACCAAAGCGGAAATATGTCGTAACATTGATCCTTCATCTATTAGTTTTAGTAGGTAGTCCGTCGAGGTTCACATCCGTATTCTAGGTGAAATAAAACTGTTTCACTCGATGTAATTTATCTATTACTTTAGGCAAGAAATACCGACCCCCCCCCCCCCTCACCATTATCCACCTTAACATTTCTAGCGGCATGGGAGCCTCGAATCTGAAGAGCATTTAAAAATCCATGATCTACGATACCCAACATGCGAATTCGAGTTCACCACCCCCCCCCCCCCCCCCACATCCCAACCTGCCAGTCTGGCACCAAAGCGGAAATACGTCGTAACATTGAACTTTCAACTGTTAGTTTTGGTAGGCAGTCCGTCGAAGTTCACATCCGTATTCAAGGTGAAACACAAAAAAAAACCACGAAATATGCGGTTTATGGCATCATGGCACCATGGTGGCACCACTATTAGTTCCATGGTGGTACAGAGAATAATTCATGAAAATTCGGAGGTATAATGAGAATTTTTCCTCAATTTCAAAGCTTGGGTACAATTAGTAAGTAGTAAAGGAACCAAAAGATTGAAAAATCGGATATTTTGTGAATATTATCCCCCCACTCACCCCCTCCCCTTGCGAATTTTGGTACTCTGGTAAAATCATGTACAACTCGGAAGTTATTTGAGTCAACCAAAAAAAGAAACACGCAAATCGGTTGGAAATTGAGGCCTGGGCAGAGTTTACAAGATTATGCACGCAAACGCACGTTTTTTAAGCATTAACCCCCCCTTTCCCCCTCTTAAAAAGCAAAATCCAAAATTCCGGCGCCGTAGTGCACAACTAGATAGTATTACGCGTCAAACGAAAAAAGAACCACGAAAATCGTTTGAGAACTAAGGCCTGGGCAGAGTACACAAGATTATGCCCAAAAACGCACGTTTTTCGAGCATTAACCCCCCCTTTCCCCCCCTTAAAAGGCAAAATTCGAAATTCCGGCGACGTAGTGCACAACTAGATAGTTTTCCGCGACGAACAAAAAAAGAACCAGGAAAATCGGTTGAGAACTAAGGCCTGTGCAGAGTACACAAGATTTTGTTACACACACACATACACACATACACACATACACACATACACACACACACACACACAGACATACACCTATGGTTTTTTTCGCGGATTTGGATTCAGATTGGTCTAAAACGGATTACTGTGTGGTTATTTTTTTTTCTGTTGAGTGTTGTCTTCCTTCACCCCAGATCGATCGCATAAGGACGCCCAAGTCTTACTGTGGGACGTCCTAAAAAGGGGAAAGAATGCTTTCGAGAATGCTGATTCAAGTTTGAGGTCACAAACTACGAATTCAAACACGATAATTTTGCAGATTTATTCTGTAAATCCCGGTGTTGGATATTCACAAATTTCTTTCTCTCGCAGCACGTTCTCTCGGAACAACCCGACGAGATTAGCGTTCGTCAAAGGGGTTCCGAATTAGGATTGGCAGATGTCTCGTTCTGGTTCGTCCCCCCAGATGGAGACTCCACATCCGCATCCGCTGCAACGTGATCTCCCGGTTGTACATCAGCCGATAGGCAAACGGCCCTTCCGACAAATCCCCCAGTAATCGAAATCTGATTCCAAGCTCTCGATTCACCTTCCCGCCTCTCTACCTGATGTAGACGTAATTTAATAGCGGAAACCTCCCAACGCTGTTTCCTCCGCACCTGGCAATCTTCACCGTCGATTTATTGACACTTCTTTTTCCTTAATCGATTTATATAAACTCCGATTCTCTCAAGTTAGATAATACACAATTTTTCATTATTTTAGGTAAAACGAGATAGTTGTTTCTTGGCTGATAGCTTTGCTTCAAAAAAATAATTTGTCGTGACCACACCAAAATGTTGTTGAATATTTAATTTGTCGTACGAGGGGTGTGCAAAAAGTAAGTTTCCCCTATTTAAAAAAAACTAAGACAGATAGACAATTTTTATTAAAAGATACAGAATTATCAACATCTCATTATTTTTCGACGTAATCGCCATTTAAATCCAAGCACTTTTGGTACCGCTGCTGCAGCTTTTTCAAGCCTCCGGCGTACACGTTTCCGTCCACCTCCGCAAGAAACGTCTCGAGTCCGGACTTCAATTCTTCATCTGTGTTGAAGCGTTTCCCAGCCAAATGCTTCTTGAGGAATGGGAAGAGGAAAAAATCTGAAGGGGCTAGGTCTGGAGAGTATGGGGGATGAGGAAAATGTCCCAATTGAAGGAATGAAGGAGCTGAGTGGTCAGTGCAGCTGAATGAGGTCTTGCGTTATCGTGGAAAAGCAGGACTCCTTTTGACAACATTCCGGGTCGTTTCAACTTTATTGCTGCTCTCAGCCTCTTCAGAATCTCACAATATGTCACAGCATTGATGGTAGTGCCACGTCGCATGTACTCAATCAGCAAAATGCCCTTCATGTCCCAAAAAACAGTGACCATAATCTTGCCAGCAGAGTTCACGATCTTGGCTTTTTTGGGAGGTGGGGCTCCTTTTTGCTGCCAAACCATGCTCTGGGTCTTCATTTTGGGGGTGAAGTGGTGCACCCATGACTCATCCCCAGTCACCTCACGTGAAAAAACATCTTCCTCGCCCTCAATGAGTTCCATTAATTTTCTACCGGCTTCAACCCTCTGCTGTTTGTGCTGATCAGACATCAGCCTAGGCACCCACCTGGCACAAACTTTGGAGTACCCTAATTCCTTCTTTAGGATGTTGGCAATTGACCTACGACTCACCTCAATACGTGCTGGAAGTTGGACCATTATCTCATCGAGTGTGAGGCGACCATCAGCGTATAACAATAAGCTTGCATTGAAAATGGTCAAAAATGGCCTAAAAGTAAAAGTAAAACCATGTGACACACATTTTTCTGTGTCCCAAATTTTTTTGCTCCCGAGTTTACCAAGGTAGCAGAAGCTTTGTTTTTACTTTTCAAGGTTGAAAACAAAAAGTTCTCCAAAATCGAAATTTCCACTCGCGTTTTACGTTTCAGACCTTTCTGAACAACTTTGGTTCCGTGTCTGTCTGTCTGTGTGTCTGTCATGAAATCCACGTAACCAGCATAAATATACAAAGTTATAGTCCACAAATGCGATGCCTAGATGAGACAAGAAAAAATTTTTATTGGTAACGTGATAATATTACAACATGAAACCAACGAAACTAGTGGAGTGATTAGTGATCATGAAAAGCACAAGGTAGCGCTAGTGTGTGTGTGTGGGGGGGGGGGGGGGGTTACCCAGGTCGATCTTCAGACTCTTCTTGTTGTTTCCCATACCTACAACTTTGCGTACCTTCCTAACAAGCCAAATTTATTTATTTATTTATTAATCGAAACAGGCAAGCCCAATACAATATAAACATACTTATTGCTAACAATATTCAATGTGACAATAACTGAATTAATATAACACTGTCCACGCTAGAAAATTGAAAACTACGGCAATGAATTACACTTCTCGTTCTATTTTGACTTAGAATAATGAGCAACACTTCTCGACGTATGAGAGTCAATGATTGATGAAAGAAGTCAATGTCCGGGTTACTGGATATGTAAAAGTTCGCTTCTCTTGGCAGACGAGACAGAGGGCCATTGTAAAGGTAATTCGTGCGAGAGAAGGGAATCCAAAAAAGCGAGTGTAATCTTGAGCTCAGACGGGGGGTCAAGAAACTTATCCTGGACAGGAGGAATGGTGAGTCGACTGAACCCGTCAGCAGCTTGTGGAAAAATGCCAAGTCTACTACTAATGCGGTCTACTAGGTCGAGATATCCCATTCAACTCCGCATAGTTCACTGAATCCCGGGGTAAATGGAGCTTGAAGGCTATGTACCGGAGGAACCTATGGTGGATTCGTTCCAATTGGTAAATGTGGCACTTGTAGTATGGACTCCAAATAACGGAAGCATATTCAAGGACTCACTATTGCTGGCACCTGGTCGAATTCCCTAGTACTTCGCTTAACGAATCCAAGCAGTTTCATTGCCTTGCACGATATGGTGGCTATGTGGTTCGAGAAAGTGAGATGATGGTCCATTAAAACTTCTAGATTTTATATATAAAAACACTCATCTGGCCAGGGTTCGTGATCTGGCCCTAAACCCATCCAAATGCTCGGCGATGACCTTCCATCGGTCTGAATCCCCCATCCACTACGACTACCATATATGGTAGACTACCATATATGGTAGACTACCATATATGGTAGTCGTAGTGGATGGGGGATTCAGATCGATGGGAGGTCATCGCCGAGCATTTGGATGGGTTTAGGGCCAAGCTGTTGGACGAGCACCACAAGAGAAGTGCGTCGATGGAAGTCTGGAGATCCCGGCAGTCGCAGATCGACTCAACAGTACGGTACAGCATCAAATCGTCCGCAAAGAGCAAATACCTTGTTCCCCGCAGCACACCGTTAACGCTATTTATTACAAGCAAGAACATCAGTGGCCCAATGTGAGAACCCTGCGGAACCCCTGAGGTGGCCAAGAATGGCCTCGATTGGACATCCTTCAAACGGACGATAAGTTATCGTTCACTCAGGCAACTGCAGATCCACTCAAGGAAGACTCCAAACACCCAAAGAGACTCGAGCACAGACAAGATGAGCGGATGTGACAACTTGTCGAAGGCTTTAGAAAAGTCGGTTGATACTAAATCGACTTGCTGACCAGCCTCGAAAGCTCGCAAGGTGTACTCCTGGAACTCCGCGAGCCGAATGATTGTTGTATAGCAGTTTGCGTCTCCAAAATGAAAATCATATTCTCTCTGATTTTCTCATCTATTCTACTTTTCGATATTACCTATTCTGAAAATTGCCCTTAGAAAGAGTTCTCGACTTCCCACTATCGTGTTTTGTCAAAAATGTGATATACTAAACATTAGGCAGTTGTTTTTGTTTCAATTTTGCACGTCTAGTAAATTGTAATTCAGCCTGAGCTAAGGAGCACTATTAAGCATACACGCACTGCAGCGACGTCAAATATTCAGTTGCCTGAATTTAGAACTGAGTGCATCAACGAGATTGCTCATTATAAAGCTTTATGGTTCGTTTATACAAAATATCGCCGATATAGTTAGTACTTAGTATTGGGAATTTTAAAGGAACTATTCTGAAAAGGATTACCTAAACAATTTGATTTATGGAGAATTTTTGGGAATATCTGATTTTTATTCTTAGATAGTACATTGTTTAGTTGTTTGATGTGTGTCATGAGTAAACTAATCAATTCTAAACCAAAGAGGTTTTCATTCACTTAAATCACACGTAAGATTACAAGATAGAGATGGGTCGCTCATTAAAGATCCGGCTCTTTGAGCCGGGTCTTTCAGAAGAGCGAGTGAACCACGGGTCAGTGAAAAAGAACCGCGGCTCTTCGGATCTTTTGAGCTCAGTGCTGGTAGTGTTCGGTGAAGATCGGTTCTTCAAAAGAGCGAGTGAACTGCGGATCAGTAAAAATGACAAATGAATCGCGGTTCTTCGATCTTTGGATCTCTTGAGATCCAGTAAAACAAATGAACGGCGGCTCTTCGATCTTCAGTTCTTTTGAGATCGGCAGTGTTCGGGAAAATTAGGACCTCCTTTTCGTCAGCTCACTGTTGCCAACCCGTACGATAATTCCGAGGGAAAATACGATATAAGTCGATCAAACAATACAATTTTGCGGAATTGTATCGTATCACCACATGCATTATTGTATTTTCGGTCGTAAACTTTACCGTATTTTTCCAGTGTTTTCTGCGACCCACTTTCTGATTCTTTCCGTTGTTTTTTCTCCCTGTTTGATTTTTACATCATGATTTTTTGTGAGGAGCTTTCTGATACAAGTTCAAAAGGCAAGCAAAAGCACAGCCTTATCTTACCAATATTATCAATATTGAAGCTTACGTACCTATTGGTTCGTTTATTCTCTTTCACCTTAGTTACCTTAATTTTCTTTGTTGAATAACATGATATAACATCAAAATGTTATATTATAAAAATGTTATACCTACTAAGAATTTTTTTTTAAATTGTGGTTTGTCATTAGAAGCATAAAAAAATGCAGATTTCATATAAATAAATATTTTACCAAAAAATTGTATTTTCAAGTCTTACTTATTCATTGCTGTTCATTTATTAATTTTCGTTGATTTTTGAAGGATTTGTTGAGCATCTTTATTGAACAACAGCGCTTTTTGGGTTATTATTTTCAATAATGAACCATTGGAATCGAGCAACAGAGAAATTATTCCCTCTCGCCCTCAAAATTTCATGGCTTAGGCAAGGTAGTGTAGAATCCAATAATCGAATAAACATTTCCGGGCAGAACTAAAATACACCGTTGTGTAACAATTTGTAGCGTTTTTCATCGTATTTTCATCTCTACAATAAATACGAGCTCAAAAGAGCCAAAAAGAGCCACTGATCCGTCGAAAAGATCCGGATCTTTTGAATGAGCGGAGCGCTCAGAGCCGTTCTTCTTGGTGAACCGTTTTGCCCATCTCTATTACAAGAGAGAAAATTAAGTGCTGACGTGGATGTCAGAAACTAATAAGAAAATCAGTAACTATGGAAACAGAAAAACGAGTTATAATAAGCAGTAGGACATTCTTCGCCACTAATTTTGATTTTCAAGCCAAAATGGACAAGCAACACCTTCAAGATTACTCAATTGGCTATTTGCCCCCTATCGTCTTCCAAATTGAATTCAAAATTTCCATTTTGGCTTGAAAATCAAAATTAGTGGGGGAGAATGTCCTACTGCTTATTATAACTCGTTTTTCTGTTTCCATAGTTACTGATTTTCTTATCGGTTTCTGACATCCACGTCAGCACTTAATTTTTTCTCTTGTAATCTTACGTGTGATTTAAGTGAATAAAATTGTCATGAGTAAACTAATCAATTCTAAACCAAATAGGTTTTTATTCACTTAAATCACAAGATTACAAGAGAGAAAATTAAGTGCTGACGTGGATGTCAGAAACTAATAAGAAAATCAGTAACTATGGAAACAGAAAAACGAGTTATAATAAGCAGTAGGACAATGTGGCTAATATTATGCTTATAGATTTATTTTTAGCCACCAAAAGTTGTTATGAATTTATTTATTTGGATTTATTTATTCATTTTGCTTGTAAATATTTTTCATAAATTTTCTCTCTGTCAATACATTCTACTGGTCTTCTTTTATAATATATTTGCAGCTTTGTGATATTGAAATCCGCGCAAACGGAAATATTTTTCATCCTCTCGGAATCGATCACCTCCCACGATGGTTGGAGCCGCCTGCACTGAGCGCGTAGGTCTCTCAACATTAATTAAAATAGGGGGTTAGAACGGATGATATGGCTGTATTGAATATACTCGTACGTGCAGGTGGCACGTCAGAGGTTGGTTTCAAACGCCGATATGTACGTGCACATACACGTGCGGTGCGTGGTCGTATGGATGTCTGTGTGGGTGCACTACGGCTTGTATAACCGACATCCCAGCCGGGGGCAGGTTAACTTTAGCCCTTCCGAGTTATTGATCGCCAACCCGTTTCATTGATGGTGCACCCGCGTATCAACAAGTGGAAAATCCTCGCTCCCTCAGCTCCGTTATTATCATTCCAGGTGATTCCACTATGACATTTCTGTATTCAAGAATAGTTGACTTGAACTGGTTCTAATCAATCAATCATTCCATCGATGAATGAATCAATAGATTCTTGTAAGAAGTTTTATGTTCATCACAAATGAGTGACCTGAATTTACTGAACAGTTTCTCTTGCATTCTGAGCACTCTCATGCAATTCTATAGCATTTCCAAGTCAAATTAATCCTTTTCAAAACCAAATTAATGTTTTTTCTAAGCAAATGAATCTTTTTCCAAACCAAAAGATTCTTTTTACAATTCAAATGAATATATTTCCAAACCATATTAATCGTGAAAAGATAATTAATCTATAAACATATGGAAATTTGATTACTAGTTGCTCAGAAAGCAAAACTGAATACAACTCGAAGAAACAAACAGCGATCGCATTTTTAGTCAAATAAAATTCTTGGACCTCTTTCGTGATTCACACTCGTGATTGTGTTTTATCGAAGGAAAACCCTTAAGTATTCGTAGGGAGCAAATGGTTTGTCCTGCAGAGCTCCGATTGGTCCCAAAAATTTTTAAAAATTCAATACTATTTAAAATTGGTGAGAAAACGATACCTTTATTTCGAGATTTTTCGAGCTAGGACACTCTTGAAATTTTCAACCCTTACTTTTCATCACTTAGAAGTGACTGACATCAACCAAAAGCTTCGCGGCACAACTAGACCCCAAATGGAGCCCATATACCAAATTTGAACAAGATCGGTCCAGTGTTGCTAAGAAAAGTGCCGCGTACGGCGTAAGGCGGACGGACGGAAAATTTTTTATTCGATTTTCGAGTTCTATGTACCTTGAAACGTGAAACATCGAATTTTGAGGGGAGTAGATATTTTTTTTCTTGCTCGATTCCAAAGGCTTATTATTGAAAATAATAAACCAAAAACCCTGTTACCTAAAACTAATTCAAACATAATTTTGTAGTTATAGAAAATTGTTATTGATTATATTATAGGGACTGTCCCTGGACAGTTTTCCCCCCTTCTCCTTGATCAGTCAGCTCTTCTTAACTGGTCCGCGTGTTTACGTTCTTCTCGTCCATCCACAAGTACATGATACGACAAATCTCCTGTCCGACGGGTGATGCATCCTCTGGAGTACCCAGCTGTGGTCTTATTAAGGACCCATACCTGTTGTCCCTCCTCAAACTCTCGAAACCTATTCCCTTGATCGCGATTTTTCTTCTGGGTCATGAAAGATTCCTCAACGTTACGTTCAACTGACGGCTTCAGGAGGTCGATTGGTGTCCTCATCCGGTGTCGAAGAAGAAGCTCTGACGGCGATCGCTTGGTGGTGCTATGAGGTGTCACACGATATGATACTAAAAAGTTCCTGACTCTCTCTTGGATCGACCCACCTCCTGGTTTTGATGCTTTAACTCGGCTCTTGAATGTCCGAACCGCCCTTTCCGCAAGGCCATTCGATCGGGGATGGTATGGTGTTATCCTTACATGCGTTATCAACGTTTCCCTGCAAAACGATCGAAACTCCTCTGACACAAACTGTGGACCGTTGTATGACACTATATAACTTGGAACGCCAAACCTCGAGAAAATTTCCTGCAGAACATTGATCGTTGTCTTTGTTGTAGCCCTCTTCAATGGCACCTCCAGCCATTTGGTCGTAGGATTGATGACCACTAGCCAATAGAAGTTCTCAAAAGGTCCGGCATAATCTACATGAAGCCGTGTCCATGGTACATCAGGGATATTCCAAGAGTATATGGGAGCCTCCTCAGGTTTTTGCCGCCCTTCCTGACAAGGACTACATCCTTTTACGAGCCTTTCGATCGCTTAGTCAACCTGAGGCCACCATACATGCATTCTAGCCATGTCTCGCATTGCTCTAACTCCTGGATGTCCTAAATGCAGCATCTCAAGAAATCGACCTTGTATCTTCTTTGGAGCCACTACCCTTCCATTCCATAGCAGGATTTCCTCCTCGCATGAGAGCTCTTCCCTCTTCTCAAAGTACGGAAGCCATGTGTTTTCCAGGTCCTTCTTATCTGGCCAACCCCTTTCTATATACAGTTTTACCTGCCCCCAACCCCTTTGCACTAGCATCAGCTGTCACTTCCAGCGGCAAACTTAATGAGTAGTGTACCAATTCTCCAGCTCTTTTCAAGTTCTGCTTTACTTTTTGAAATGCATTTTCAGCCTGTCCCTACAGACAGTAACCCTAGCACAAGTGCCATAGTACGAACGTACTAATAATTATATAGCTGTTATAAAAACAAATAGTATAACAATACTGAAAGTTAAGATAAACTGTTGAAAAAAAACTTCCGGACCACAGAAAACATGTCATGTCTACATTGTGATTGTGAGAAATTGTCGTTAACCGTTTAACCTGGCTTGATATTCCGCTGAGCATTAATGGGGCTCATCTGCCTAGAAGTCAAATATGCACCGAAAGTGTAGGGAAAGTATTACGTTTTCGAGATATTCCCCACTTTTCCATGCATACGATCAGTACGTTACGAGCTGGGGTCTCACCTGAGTTGTTTTAAACTTCTCTCCTCGGAAACCACCTTCCAACTTCACAGCCCCAAGTTGTGGGTTCACCTCCTCATCATCTATCTCTTTCTCGTCCTACAAACTTCCTCTCGTCAAAAGTGAAACGAATTCGCAAGTTTTTCAATTATTCATCCCCGTGTTTTAATTTCGAGTTTTTTCGTCCGTGTAAAAAATGAGGGCCCCTGATAAATCACTCGCGGATGGAAATAAACAACTTAATATTGAAAACAAAAGAACCCACCTAGTGATTGAGACACACATTTATCTATGTAAAATTCAAGAAAAAATTATAAAGCAGTAAGTAAACTATTAAATTAAATAGGTAGTAAAAATCTGAAGTCCACGCACAATCATAGGCTGAGTATTTTTGCACTATAGCAAGTTGAATGGGAAGTTGTGGGTCTCCTGACTGGCCACTGCCCCCTGAGATACCATCTCAACAACATGGGCAAGGCCAGGACAGTTGAATGTCGGCTCTGCTGCGAAGGAGTCGAAACAGCAGAACACATCCTCTGTGAGTGTCCTGCTGTAGCATCTACCAGATTCCGGCATTTCGGTAAGGTTACTCTTGCCCCGGCCGAAATTGCTCGGGAAACGCCCGAAAAACTTCTTCACTTTGTGAAAGAAGAGGTTTTTAAAAAGGGAATCTGGTCACAATAGATCAAACCTACGGTCTCAGTGACTAAGGGCTTGCCCCGTCCCAGTAAATCAAAAAAAAAAAAGTTGAATGGTACATATAAGCATTTTTTCTTGTCTGGTTTGTACCTGTTAAGGTTCCATCGCTGTAACTTGATTTTCTTCCCTCTTTATCGAGGTAATTTTGTGCAACAGGTATGAAATTGGTTGCTTCAGTATCGAAATTTCACTCACATTTTTAGTTACGAAGTCTTTTGAACAATTTTGGTATCGCAACTCTTTATCCAATTATGTTGAAATGTTCGATAATGTGCAGGTAGGCACCGAGAGGGTATACCTAATATTAATTCAATCCACATCGACAAGTAGGGAAACGTTAGTTTTTTGGAAGGATGAATTTCTCAGGATCCATTTTCTGGTTTAGCTCGAAATTACGCCTAAATCTTAGAAATTCTCTAAGGTAGGTAGCTTTGTGGAATGGAACTGGAGTTTAGCTTCAGTTAAGTAGTGAGTTCAGGCCCTATATTTTACGAAATGATCCAGAATGAAATTTGTTTAGCTCCATGTATACAGATGGAAACATAATGTGTACGGCCTGTCTTGAAATTGAAATCGTGCAGTTTGAAGCAATGCTATGTTTGATTTCCAAATGTTTTGATGATATATGAAAATGAGGAAAGGTCCGACCCGAATGGGGGAACACTTGGTTTGGCCATACAAGTGGTCGTCCTTCAGACGAACTTTCAAATCTGCAGTCCTTCAAGAATTCAACAGCGCCTGGAGAGCAAGAAGAACCTCAGGACATAATGGATGGTGAATGACGGTGCCGGATGTGCTGAATTTTCTGGTTTTTCAAGAATTGTGGAAGAATTTGGTGGATCATGAAAATGAAGACGAAGAACATATTTCAGCGGGAGTGCCATCGAAGTGAACACAACTCGTCGTCTTTATGGACGACTTTCCAAAAATGCTCGTGAAGAAGCTTCAGAGCTGAGGAATAGAAGGCAAGTGACATCGAACTGGTCCTAGGAAGGCATCGAGGGAACTGAGATCTTTAGGATTCGTTGTTTGGATGTAGTGATGGGCGATACCTATCGATATGAGTATGGTATCGAATATCTTCATTCGATACCAAGTACATTTGGTTTCGAATATTTTTATTCGATACTAGGTAGTACACGTATCGAGTATATTCCCACTATCAGAAAAAATACTCAAATGGATAGTAGGGAAGCAGTTCTGGTTCTGGGACTTGACTGAATGACACTGTCGATGTCATGTTTTCCTCCCCTTCTTCATCACCACTTCTTGGCCATTCGAGTGATATTATAAATTACTTTTACAGGTAAAAATAACCTGCTAACCTTGTAGAAAGTAATATAATGTAAAATGAATAACGTAAGGGCTCAATAGTGTTTTTGACATGGATATGTCTTTTGGCTGGGGGTCAAGGAATTTTTCGCGACACTTTTTTTGCCACAAAAATGCAACGCTGCAACCAGTAAACAAAATCATGATGGTAACTATGATGCAAGGTTCTCTAGAATACTGCGATAAATATAATATATTTATTTTTTTTCTAAAAAAATCTCCGATCGCACGTAGGTAATATTATTACCTACGTGCGATCGGAGATTTTTTTAGAAAAAAAAATCTGTTTATTCATTGAAAAAGTAGTAGGTAGATACATAGGTATTATTCAAATGAAATAATTTGTCGACATTATTTCTTCAAAATTCTGTTAATTCATTGAAAAAATAATAGGTAGGTACATATCTTGTGTGTCTTTTATTTCATCATTTCAATTTTCAAATTAAATCTTCAACAATGGACATATCCATGATCTATTGTTTTTCCCTCTGAGGGAGAAATTTGATCTTGAAATGTATTTCTTGCCCGATTCCAATGGTTTTCTATCTTGTTATTTCCATTTCATTAAAATTTAATTCAATGTATGAATAAATACTCATATGATTTGATATTTTTCAGTATCGAATATTCAATTTCGATATCTGAGTAGTATCAAATATTTGTTTCGATACTAGTATCGAATATTTTTTGGCATCGCCCATTACTATTTGGATGGTGAAGGGTGAAAAAAGGAGAGGACACAGAGTAGTGGAGACAAGTGGGAGAGGAGGACGTTACGATAACCGATGGATGGTGGATGAAGTTATGGTGCAAGTAGAAAAGCGTAAAATCATCAACTCGATCAGGAACGAACAGATCGCATGGATGTCGCTCGTTCCGTCAAGGCGCTAGAGGTTATACCTCACCCGCACGACCGAGCGGTCTTGAAGGGAGATATAACTCCCGCGCCGGGTTCCAGGTTACGCTTGTAGCCAGGATTTGATTTGATGAGCACACTCCCCCGGCGGAAAACGCATTATCATGATCATTGGTAATAAAAATCGTAATGATTACTTTTAAAACAGTTTCTATTACTATTAATATTAAAACATAATCAGGTAGGTACGAGTACTTTTGAAAAACTAATTTAATAATTAAAATTGGTATGTTTATGGTCATTTCTAATATTCCTGTTTTAGTGCATTCCAGTTTCACCCTCTCCGTGAATCTTGAATCCAAACTCCTGAATAAAATTATTTTATTTGATAAAATTTCAGTTTTCCAAAAGTAGGTATGTTTCCTTCAATAATTACTTCTAATAGTTTTAAGATTCCTACTAAGTAGTTATAAAAAACAAAGAAAGGAGAATATTCAAGTGAATGGATATCCACAAGGTTTTTAAGTCGCTTTAATACTCTGATGGTAAATTTGGAGGTAAAAAATTAATTATTGTCATTAATTAAATAAAAATATTTAATAATACTTGACAACATAAAATATTTGATATAATAAAATAAATATTTGATTAAAAAAATCACACATTTTTTCTCCCCTCCCCCATTCCTAGCTGCGGCTCGTATGCTATACTGCTCACTCAACTAGGCCGACTATTTTTGGTCGTAGTATGAAAGAAAAAAAAAAAAGAAGTACCTAGGTACCCAAACTTGAATTTTCAATCTTCGATAGTCCTACAGTCGGGACACACACTTAATAATTTAATGATGAACGTCACAAACTAATCATACCTTCATTTAGTAATACTATCTTGTAATGCGAAATTGCAGTTGAAGGGCCTTTTGTTTCAATTCCTCCAGCAAACAATCCTCAGAAAGCGAAATAGTTAGTCATCGTATCGGAACTCCCGCTTCTATCACCATCACTGGCGGTTTTCAATTATCAGATTAACGCGGTCCCAAAACCGTTCTGAGCATCTGAGGTCCCTGGATTTCAGCGATAAGACGTCGGATCAGCGGGAAACCGTCCAAATCACATTTGAATACACAAACGGGGAAGCGTCCTTGTGTATTCGTGTATGTGTACAGCTGACTAGGAGGGAGGAGAAAGGCCTGCGCGCCAATTGAGGACCCCATGAAACAGGAATCCCATCAGTGCGGAGATTACCGAGGGAATTGGAGGAATATGGCCGCCGGATCGTGGTCCCTTTGTTTTATGCATGAACATCGGCAGGTGTTGAGGTTTATGATATCAGTTGCGAAACGCAATCTCAACCACGATTTCCTAAACTGTATCTGAACACAGTTTATATCAACAAGGAATTCCTCGTGGTACACAGGGCTTTCAACTAAAATCAAAATTTCAACGCCAAATTCAAAATCAAGTCCTGAAAATAGTTCACTTCGTGTTTGTTGTTTTCCATATCCGAGCATTTTTATGATCATTTCTTTATTTCAATTTCATTTCTCTAACAGCTTCTATTATTATTCCAATTAAATATTAAGAAGTATGCGGAGTGAGCTGCGGATGGCCCTACACCCTCGAATTTGCGTGAACGTGACTTCGTTAATCTCGACTTTTTTAAATATAATACAGGGTGTCTACAAAACAGCTGTAAGGAATTCAAGGGGTCGATTCTACAACTAATTCCCAACAAAAAGTGTCTCTTAGAATTTTTTCTAACGCCTCTTTAACCGACTTTTTTCACTTTTAAGTTTTTTTTCGTGTTTTCGACCTTACACCATTAAAACGGTCATAACTCTCTTAAATTACACTCAAAAATTAAAAATAAGGATACCGTTGGAAAGAGCGTCAAATTTCCTATCTCCCTGATACCAAATAACAAATTTTCAGTTGAATTACACGAGGAATAAAGCAACCTAAAAAGTGAACTTAGTAAATTTTCGAAAAATTCCCGTTTTTCAACGCCTATAAATCTCCGAATATTACCAGGTAATGTTCTGTTGCCGGAAAGCCTAAAAACTGCGCCAAAATCTCAGCTTTCCAATGGTATAATCAAAGCATATTCTACAACCGTATTTAGGGGAGAATATCGTGTTTGAATGCGGAAAAAAGTGCATTTTTTCAACGAAATCGACGCTCTGGCCTCCTGGTTCCGGAGGCCTCGCGGTCTACTGCGGCGCCGACCCACCCACTGCTGTCGTCCGACCCCTCAAATCGACTAGGCGGAGCGCCGATTTCGTTGAAAAAATGCATGTTTTTACGCGTTCAAACACGAATTTCTCCCCTAAATTCGGTTGTAGAATATGCTTTGATTATACCATTGGAAAGCTGAGATTCTGGCGCAGTTTTTAGGCTTTCCGGCAACAGAACATTACCTGGTAATATTCGGAGATTTATAGGCGTTGAAAAACGGGAATTTTTCGAAAATTTACTAAGTTCACTTTTTAGGTTGCTTTATTCCTCGTGTAATTCAACTAAAAATTTGTTATTTGGTATCAGAGAGATAGGAAATTTGACGCTCTTTCCAACGGTATCCTTATTTTTAATTTTTGAGTGTAATTTAAGAGAGTTATGACCGTTTTAATGGTGTAAGGTCGAAAACACGAAAAAAAACTTAAAAGTGAAAAAAGTCGGTTAAAGAGGCGTTAGAAAAAAATTCTAAGAGACACTTTTTGTTGGAAATTAGTTGTAGAATCGACCCCTTGAATTCCTTACAGCTGTTTTGTAGACACCCTGTATAAACAATTTATTTAAATAATGATAATTGGGTACATTCGGATACTCTATCAGAACACGAATATGGACTCTTAAGGGGGTCTCAGTCGGGCGCCTTTTGTTTCTCGTTCCGGGTTAATATTTCTCTCAAGAACCGGCGCTCAGAGTTTAAACGTTGTACTACATAATTCTGGCATTTTTAAGGATTTTTGAAATTCATGAGTGCATCTACCTAGGGAATTGAATAACTAAAAGATTGCTGCTGGTATCATAAAAACCGAACAATAATTGCGTCGAAGAGTGGGAAAACTGTTTATTCAGATATGTTTTTCCCACTTTTCGCCGGGAATTATTATTCGATTTTGATGATTCCAGCGGCAATCTTCTAGTTTTTCAATTCCCTAGGTACATGGAAGTACAAATGAATTTAAAAAATCCTTGAAATTTTCAGATTTAGGTACAACTTTAAAACTTTGAGCGTCGGTTCTTGAGAGAAATATTAATCCGGAACGAGGAACGAATGTCGACCGACTGAGACCCCCTTAACCCTTATTGGACCATGGTGTCACAAGTGTCACCGAAAACATCTTGGGAATCCCACATCTTTTCTAAGGTGTCACTAAATATAAATTGCAATTTAAAAATTAATGGACAGAGCTGAATTTTTCGAATCATTGTTGTAAGTTATTGGAAATCAAAAAATTATGTTATGATAAAAATTTTCAAAATTTTCCCATCGATTTCCTTGGAAATTTTTTCATTACTATATTTTGAGACAAAAAATTCTGCTGTACCTTGAATTAGAAATTGTCATTTAATTTTGGTTACTTCGGTAACACTTTAAGATATCTTTGGAGTTCCTGAGATGTTAATGGTGACACTAGTGACACCATGGCCCAATTAGGGTTAAAATTAAGTGTGCATACACTATGGTCAAGAAATTCAAAGCTATGGTGAAGAAAATCGAATATTAGTTGTTTGAAAGAGTAGTCAGTTTAGAGGATGTGGCACATAGCTAGAATCGATAGAATGATACAATCAACCTCTTGGTTAAATATTTTTTTTAAACCTCAAAAACTACTCTTCTCGTCAATCCAAACTCAAAACGTACAAACACTTGTACTTTTTTCAATACACCTTACCTAAATATAGTTAACACATGGTATATTTTGAAGATGTTACGAGTAACTACATGTTCATGTTCTACTCATCTCCACAAACTCGTAGAGAACCCACACGGCTATCGCATTTTATTGGTACAACAAAAATACACGCAAGTTTTCAATCCGAAAAAAATAGATATCGGATTTTTGGACAGTTTTCAATTTTTGAATATCAGAAATGTTACTACGATTGTGATGACCGGGAAAACCCCGTGTTTTTGGCTTATTTTTGAAATTTTGATCTCTTAGGTCAAAATTCCTCTTAACGAACTCGTCTTTTTGTTTGTTACTATAAGCATTTTGGCGAAAACTTGAACAGTTTTTGCAAATCAATTATACTCAAGTTATCATCCGGAGTGACACACATAATGTCACACATACGTGTGTACATGGGCTCCATTCGGGGTCTAGTTGTGTCCCGAAGATTTTGGTTATTATGAGTCACTTCTAAGGGTTGACAAAATTTGTCAATTTGTCAACCTTATTTAATAAGGTTTGAAATTTTGAAAACGAAAATTTTGATATAAAGGTTTTTTTTTTGTTTGTTTGTTTTCCCGTCAATTTGAGATAGTATTGAATTGTTAGAGACCACGTGAAGCCCTGTAGGGCAAACCGTTTGCTCCCTACGAGAATTTAAGATTGCACTTACGATAAATCAGAAACACGAGTGTGAATCACAAAAGAGGCCTAATTTCCTTTAAAATTACTGACCGACATGCGATCGATGTGTCTCTTCATGTTGGTTGGTGGTAACAATGGCAAAGCCGTGTTGTTTGCTAGTGATCTTTAAAGAAAAACTATAAACCATTGTGTAATAATTTGCAGCGTGTTGAGGAGTATGCGGTATAGAAATTGAAATTTGAAAATTCGTTCATTCACCCATGCTGCACAAATGGGATTTTTTTTCATTTTATTTTTTTTTTTTTTTTTTGTTTACTGCACTGGCAGTTGCAAAGTCATTAATATCGATTTTGAGCTGGGAGCTCAGGACAGGCTCGCAGACACATCAGGTGGATCCCCTGAGCGCGGATTTTCGCGCGTTACATCCAATTACCGACCAATTACGAGACGAGGCGTCGATCCCGTCAACGCAAACTAATTATCTTCGGCAGCGAACCCATGGCTAATGGGAGCGCGTAGGTCTCGCGAGTTGGGGTGAGTGGGGTTCGCATGGTCCTAAACACGATGTGAATCTGCAGTGTAATTTGGCTCTTGCAGAGCGTTTGATTGAGTTTCTTGATGTGAAGGTTGAATGACTTGATTATTTGCCTACTTCAATTATTGAAGGGCCAGGACAACAGGGGGTTATCTGGAGTTTCAAGAGGCCCTTCTTTGGACAAACAGGTTCAGGAGAGTACGGGTATCCTTTCTACATTTAACCCTTAATTTCCCACTTGTTCAAAACATTTGTTTTTTTTAAACGGATTTTCCCCCGAATTTTGGGGTATTTTGACAAATTTTTCTTATCTCTTGAAAACTGGGTGGCATATTTTTGGATTCCTACCTCGGGAGGGGGGTCTATAGTGGGGTTGTTCCAAGATACACCAAAACCTGCCGGTATTTACAAAAAAAAAAATTGTGGTAAAATGAACAGTAATTATGTGAGTACTCATTTGACGATCTTACCAAGATATTATCCTAGGAGTCAATGTTTTTTCTGCGATTTTTCAAACAATCGATATGAAGATAGTTATCAAGGCAGATAATCCAAAAAATCGGTATCAAGGTAAACAACGAAATATCGGTTTATGCTCAAAAGTAGATAAGCAGTGTTGCAGTAAGCTTGAAAATCTTCCAAAAAGATACTTCGGTACATTAAGGGTTAAGCAGATGAAACTACTACTTCAACGGGTGGTTGTCACTATCATGTTCAAAAAACTCAATAAGTTATTGAACGTCAAGAAATTACGAACTGAGTTTTATTTTGGTTTATTATTTTCAATAATGAACTCCTAGAATCGACCAAGAAATTTTTGCTTCCGAGTCTACCAAGGTAGCGGAAGCTTTGTTTTCACTTTTCCAAGGACGAAAAAAAAATTTCTCCAAAATCAAAATTTTCACTCGCGTTTTGCGTTTTAGACCTTTCTGAACAATTTTGGTTCCGTGTCTGTGTGTCTGTCTGTCTGTCCGTCTGTCATGAATTCCTTGTAACGCGCATAACTATACGAAGTTATTGTCCGATTATGAAATTTTCAGGGATTGTGCGAGTTGGTGTGTAGACGGTCCCCTATGAAAATCGTCATCCTCGGACTGATAGAAGCGACTGCGCATGCGCAAACGTGAATTCCTTGTAACGGCCATAACTTCCACATTTTCCATCCGATTTCAATGAAATTTTCGGGGATGTTACAGATTAGTATTTAGATGGTCCCCAATTAAAATCAAGGCCTTAAAATTTATAGAAGCCTCTGCGCATGCGCATAGTAAAATCCTTGTAAAAGCCATAACATTTACATTTTTCATCCGAATCTGATGAAATTTTCTAGGATTGTCCAGATTAGCGTGTAGATGGTACCCTATGAGAGTAGTGAAAGGTACTTAGAGATTGGTGTTTTGAGATTAACTACTATGCATTGATCAACTATATAATCGGGTTATGGATACGAGGAAGCTATGTGCCACACCCACTTTTTTTTTGACGCCCTCTCCGAATTTGTTGGTTCACGTTTCAAGGTACTCCGAAGATTCAAAAATCCAAAAATCGAATAAAATTTGGCCGTCCGTCGTAATCGTCACTTTCCTCAGTTAGCATTGACCGATTTTGATGAAATTTGGTATGTAGGCTCCATTAGAGGTCTAGATGTGCCCCGAAGATTTTGGTTGATGTAGGTCACTTCTAAGGATTGAAAAATAAAGAGTTGAAATTTTAAAACGCCCTACCTAAAAAAAATAGATATAAAGTGTCACATCTCTACCCTACATGATACTACTCTTCTATAAAAATCTGCACAATTATCCTAAGGGATACCTACCTAACATCACTCTCTCTCTTGCTCTAGCCTTTCGCTTAGTAGGATATCCTCTATTGTTATTCAATTGTTCTCTTCTTTTTCCAGTCAGTTTTCAGTTTCCTTTCCTTTTCAATTCAATTGTTCCGGAGGACATTTTAGGTTTGTTTTATTTTTATTTTTTGTTTTTTCCAAAACCCAAAGAGGGTTTTTTCTTTTGTTCTGTCCCATCGTGTCTGTCCAGAAAGGTTTTTCTTTTGTTTCTCTTTTTCGCTTTTTTCAATTTCTATTTCGTTCATCCTAAGCAGAGGAGTTTATTTGATTTTTTTTTTTAATTCAGTATACAGGTGTCTCAAAAGTTGTTCACTACCAAATTGTGCAAAATATGGATTCACGTAAACCCCAAGTGTGGCACATGTATTTTCATTATTTTTCGACGCTGAATCACGTGGTGGTATCCATTTTTTAATTTGATTGGAATTTTCGAAATGGCGGTCGAAAATTCGGTTGTTTTTATCGATAAATCGCTCTTTTTTGAGAAGAGCAGTTCGAGTTTACGCCGAGCGGTTCCCGGACAGGCGCCACCCCAACAGACAGACGATTCTGACGAGCTAAATAATGTTATTTTCTTTCTTTTCTTTCCTCTTTTTTTCTTCTAAACGAACGTACTTGTACTGCGTCTCGATGAACCAATCTTCGTGGTGTCACAGCTCCAGATTGGGTGAAATCCCGAACAGCGAGAGGAATCGTCTGTTTGTCGGGGTGGCGCCTATACGGGAACTGCTCTTTTCAAAACGGAATTACACTGGTAATACACCCGGACCATGGAAGTCCTCTCTTCAGGAGAATAACGGGCAGTACTTGTTCGAGGCATAATTCAGTACTCACGTCTTCAAGGTAACAATGAGAATAAATCGGATCTGAGATGAGTTCAGATAAAAGTAAATAGGTTCTTCGCTTATCTCGTTTCAGGATTCCACAATGCTTCAAATCGTTTCTGAACTCTGTATCATAACAGTTTCCGAACTAATTAAAATCGCTTCATAACTCATGAGGACGAGAAAAAGAGCAACTTTTCGCTAAAAACAACCGGCCGCCATTTCGAAAATTCCAATCAAATTCAAAAATGGATACCACCACGTGATTCAGCGTCGAAAAATAATGAAAAAACATGTGCCACACTTGGGGTTTACGTGAATCCATATTTTGCGCAATTTGGTAGTTGGGCGACTTTGCGCGCTAATGGGACGGGTTGCACGCAACCAAAAAATCAAGTGAAGGGTCTAAAATTCATAAAATTTTGCGTAGAATCCAAATCTGCAATAAAAAATGGGGAGTCTTATTTGAAACAACGAAGTTGGTGTGCGTTGCGCCCGATTTGCGCAATGCGCAATGCGCAATGTGGTCATATTTGAGATCCTTGGAAAAAATCATGAAGATTGAAAAAAAAAAATTTTTTTACCACCATCTGGACGATTTTAACAGGGGGGTGAACAACTTTTGAGACATCCGGTATTTCGTGTTTACTTATTTGCAGTTTCTTTCTGTCCTTTTTGGTTTATTATTTTCAATAATGAACTTTTGAAATCGACCAAGAAAAAAAATTTGTAATCCCCCCTGGTTGATGTAGGTCACTTTTGAGGGTTGACTAAAAAAATGTGTAAATGAAGGTAATGGTTTTCCATCAATTTAATATATTATAGAATTTTTTGAGACCACGCGGAGCCCTGTAGGACAAACCGTTCGCTCTTTACGAGAATTCAAGGGTTGGACAAAAATAGGCCTAATATCCATTCATATTATAGCTGGCCGAAATGCGATCGATGTTCTTCTTCATGTTGGATGGTTGGTGGCTTTGCAGACGAGTGATCTATATAGAAAAATAATAAACCATTCTGTGATAATTTGCAGCTTTTTTTTTTTAAGAAGAGGACCCGGACCTGCGTTGAATTTACCAACTCAGAATAGTATTCTCCCAACTCCACAAAGTTCATCAATCATGAAAAGAAGGCTCCACTGCTAACACTGCCGGTGGCAACTGAAGAACTCTTGCAAGAGCACTGAGTAGCTTCTACAGGAAAATTTGAGGAACGCACACCTCAAAAGGGCAGATGCTCCATTTGAATTGTTATTTTACAACAAAATTAGGTTCATTTACCAAAGTTAATTTTCAACAATCAATTTACAATAGCTTTATTGTTGCAAATAAAATTGAATATCTACCCAATATGAAACGCCACCGTACCTGAGGGATTGAAATTTCTGCGTATAACGAAATGAACGGAAATAACGTGATTCCGCACGTTTATTAAAATACCGGGCAAACCAGGAGGCTTATCCGAGAGGAAGAGGAGGTGTACCTTTATTAAAAACCTTCGACCAAGTTATTGTGGTTTTTGCTTGAAACCAAAAAAAAAAAAAAAAAAAAATCCGTGAAATGGATAAAAGAGGCGGAAAACTGAGACGAGAGAGAAATTGTTGGGGAGGTCCAAGAGAGTAGCTGAGGGCAATCAATCGAGCTTAACTGGGATGAGGAGGGAGAACTGGGAGGAAGAAAAGGATGATAAAGGTAATGGAAGGAGAGAGGGGAGGTTGAGGAGGATTCAGAGGGAATGGCGTGGGATAGAAGAGGGGCAATGTAAACAAGAAAGCGAATGGAAAAAGGTTTAGATTGCTATTCGAAAAGCTCTTTTTTTTCGCAGGTAGGTACCTAATAGAAGAGAGGGAGAGTGTGCTAACGATGGAACGAAAAGTGAAAGATGGATGCTGGAGAAGGGGAAACATCGTTGGAGTGAGGAATGTGAGAAGTTATTGCGTTTTTCCACTTTCACGTAATGATTAGGCGTAAATAGCCTTGGAAAACCAGGTCAATTTGAGCTTAGCTTAGTTACAACTAAGACAATATCACCAGTACTAGACAAAGGTGCACCAACATACTGTCAAAAGTTGAGCTTTTCAAGAGGTAAAACTGATGTTTTACCAAATGTTTAGGGTTAGTTCCGCTAGTTATAAGAATACAATTATTATCTATGTACTGTATTGGAGAATCCGTCGTAACCAGCAAGTCGAGTACAGGAGGCGAGCGCTTCTGATGTAAGGACATCATCTTCAGGTCGTTGAGAGAGTACTGAAGTTCGTCAGTCCGTCGTTCTATTTATACAGGGTGTCTGTCCCATATGTTATCCACCAAACTTCGGGAGTAGTTTTTACAACTAATTTGCAAAAAAAAGTGTCTCATAGCAATTTTCTTTTAACCACCTTTTAATCCGACTTCTCTGACATTTAAGATTTTGTTCGTGTTTTCGACCTTACACCGTTCAAACGGTCGTAACTTCCTTAAATTAGACTCAAAATTTAAAAATAAGGATATCGTTGGAAAGAGCGTAAAATTTCTCAATACATGAGCCGTTGACCAGTCGAGAAAAACAAAACGCTAGAGTAGTATTCTTACCTCAAACTTGAAAAATAGTCAATTTCTGTTTATGGTGAAAATGTTGATGATTTTTCCACATTGAAACAAGGTATTTGCCAGAGGAGCTCAAAAGCTTGAAAACTGCTCCATTTCATCAGCTTTTCAACGGTCGCCCAAGTTTTAGTTTCACTGTGGAATTAGAGGGAGAAAATGGTGTTTCAATGCGAAAATACGTGTATTTTTTTCAACGAAATCGACGGTTTGACGTGGGGACGTGGTGCTTGTGAGGGTGGGCGGCGGAGCAGACCCCGGATTCCTCCCGTCCAATTTCGTTGAAAAAATGCACGTTTTTCGCATTAAAACGCCATTTTCTCCCTCTAATGGGGGGTGCGCCTTGATTTTTTTTTAGATTTTTAATCGATAGTAGACTACATCCTGAGAATTTTGGCACAAACCGCGACCTTCTAGCGTGAGTAGATCTGTTTCTATGATTTTTCAAAGTTTCGACCGTTTATGACGTCACGCGCCCCTCTCCCCTGGGCGGGGCCCCCCAGCCCACTGTGACGTCATAAACGGTCGAAACTTTGAAAATTCATAGGAAAAGATTTATACACGCTAGAAGCTCGCGGTTGGTACAAACATTCTCAGAATGAGGTCTACCTTAGATTAAAAATAACAATAAACGGTTTATCCTACCTAGGCGCACACCCTATTCCACAGTGAAACTAAAAATTAGGTAACCGTTGAAAAGCTGATGAAATGGAAAAGTTTTTAAGCTTTTGAGCCTCTTTGACAAAAATTTTGTTTTCATGGGAAAAATCATCAAAATTTTTGAAAAAAACAGAAATTGACAAATTTTAAAGTTTGAGGTAAAAAATTTTAAAAGTCAAAAAAGTCGGATTTTGAGGAGGTTGAAAAAAATTGGTATGAGACATTTTTTGTTGCAAATTAGTTGTAGAATTGACTCTCAAAGTTTTGTGGATAACAAACTTATGGAACACCCTGTATAGTCTGGGTGAAAGGGAGGTGAAAGGATCAGAAAAGAAAGGGGCCACGTGGTAACGTGGTGGAAGGTTGATTGTCTGTCGTGTCAAGTGAAAGGGATAAAACTAATTCTATTAGCTAATTGAACATTCACCACGTGGTCTTCTATTCTTAACCATGAATGGTCAACGGTGTGGTCGTTCCCGGCGAGGAGAAAGATTGTGAACTTCAACTCGAGCGGGTATATTTTGGTTCCCAGCGAGTAATGCTGTGGAAACACGTCGTCCCATCCCAGGGCGGTGAGGCCAATCGGAAGCCATGAGCGAAATCATCAAAACAAATTGCTGATGACGTCCGCGACGCCAGGAATGGCTGTCGGACGAAAATCCAACTTGAAATGTTGTTTACTTTACTTACTAAATTCTTACTGTTTAGTAAAATATCACAGTAATTAAAAAAAGTCAATCACAGAAATTCTTACTAAAAAACTATCTATATACATAAAACGCCAACCGTACGTACGTACGTATGTTGCCCGAACGTGGGGGTCCCGGGTTCAATTCCAGGCCGCGACATCAAATTTTTTTTTACATGACTACAATTTTTTGCCTACTTTTAGCAGGATTTTCAGCTAGTTTAAAAATAAATTATAATCACATTTTGCTTCCGAGTCTACCAAAGTAGCGGAAGCTTTGTTTTAACTTTTCAAGGTTGAAAAAAACTGTTCTCCAAAATCGAAATTTCCACTCGCGTTTTACGTTTTAGACCTTCCTGAACAATTTTGGTTCCGTGTCTGTCTGTCATGAAATCCTTGCCACAGCCCTCAGTTCTACATTTCTCATCCGATTTCGATGAAATTTTCAGGGATTGTGCGGGTTGGCGTGTAGATGATCCCCTATGAAAATCGTTGCCCCCAGACTGATAGTAGCCGCTGCGCATAACTTCTACATTTTCCAACAATATGAATATTTTCTCTGAATTCAGAGACTGTGCCGGCTGACCTGTAGAGTCCCCTATGAGGGGAAAGGTACTTAGAGATTGATGTTTTGAGATCAACTACTATGCATCGGATCATCCATACAATCGGGTTATGGATACGAGGAAGCTAAGTGCTCACTTGGCAGACTTAGTTCTACAGTAGTAATTCGAGTCTGATAAGCTCAAGTGATGGAGTTCACCTGCTAGAAAATATGACGAGAAATCTGAGTGCATGGTGAAATTTTTCTTGTCAGTAATTTTAGCAGTAATATATTCATTTAAGATGGTTATTTTTACTGATGGTTATGTTTCCCTTACAAATTACAAAATAGTTCATCACCAAGTCCCTATTTACAAGAACACAGTCAAGAGAAATTCATCAACTCATTATTGTGATACTTTCCGTGACTTACTGAATTTCCCCAGCCTTAACTAGATAGCTACTGTGGTCATGACACGTGAAATTCACTAAGTCTCTTGAATGGCTTTGATTTTCATGGGGATCCATATTCACACCAACCAGTAAAATCTCTCAAAAAAAAAAAAAAATAATAATAATAATAATAACTTAGTATAGTTTGCCTGATACAAGGATTTGCGGACACAAAGACAGACTTACACAAAACCAAAAGTGTTGAAAAAGGCCTGAAACGTAAAAAGTGAGTGGAAATTTTGATTTTGGAGAAAATTCGTTTTTTCATCCTTGAAAAGCGATATTAAGGCTCCCGCTTACTGGATAGACTCAGAAGCAAAGGTAAATTGTTGTTTTAATCACACTAAGAACCATTAGGTACTTATTTTATACTCTCCAATACGTTTTTTTTCTGTCGATTGAGAAGAGATGATAAAGTTTAATCAGTTTCATTAGGAGAAAAGAATGAAGAAAAACCTTCGTTTCATCAAGGTGAATGAAATCAACGTTGTCATTGTGAGACGAGCAGCGCGTAGGACGGCTCGTGAGGACCCGGCGAATAATTGGCGCTCTTTGATTAACGAGCGAGCCAATCAGTTCCGGGTTCGCGCCTTCATTATTTCCTCCACTTTGTTCTCGCAGGTAGTCATTAATGGGGGGACAAGGCTTCCACTTGCCCGGTATTACATTTCCTTCTACCCACACCAAGTTTCCCTGTATTCTTCCCGAGAAAATGTACAAAAATTTCCCTATTTTCCTCTCTTGGTCTAAAACGTAAATATTTCCTGACGAATGGAGAGTTTGATCAATAACAACTTTGATAAAAATGTGAAAAATAAATTTCAATTTTTGGAGAACGAAGATCTATTTTTTTAAACTGACTACCGTGGAAATTTATGATAAACCACTAAAAGAAAAAAGTGGATGTGGCACATAGCTTCCTCGTACCCATAACCCGATTGTATAGATTATCCGATGCATAGTAGTTAACCTCAAAACATCAATATCTAAGTACGATTACCCTCATAGGGGACCATCTACACGCTTATCTGAACAATCCTGAGAAATTTCGTCGAAATCGGATGAAAAATGTGGAAGTTATGGCTGTTACAAGGAATTCACGTTTGCCCATGCGCAGTGGCTACTATCAGTCCGGGGGTGATGATTTTCATAGGAGACCGTCTACACGCCAATTCGCACAATCCCTGAAAATTTCATCGAAATCGGAAAATAACTTCGTGTAGTCATGCCGTTCACAAGGATTTCATGACAGACACACAGATAGACAGATACGGAACCAAAATTGTTCAATAAGGTCTGAAACGTAAAACGTGAATGGAAATTTCGATTTTGGAGAACTTTTTTTTTCAACCTTGAAAAGTGAAAACAAAGCTTCCATTACCCTGGTAGACTCGGAAGCAAAATAATAATTAAATTACGACGTATGCAGATAGGTTATTAAGTAGTACGCATTGAAGTCACCGTCGTGCCCAATCATCAAAATACCCATCATATCATCACAATATTCGATTGAGAGGTCGAGTATCTTGATGGGGACAAGTAAATACGTCAGGGGATAATCGTTTCCAAAGAAGGAGTCGGAGAAGGCGAAGGAGGTATGAGAGGTAGAGAAGATGCGGAATGAAGAAGAAAAGGGGTCGGATGAGGAATAAGAAGCCAATACGACACCTTAAAGCACAAAAGCGCTTCGTCCATCCATCTTCCACATTTTTTTTCTTTTTAATTTTAGAAAAACTCAAATTTAACAGAACTATTATTAGTTTATTATTATTATTATTGGAACTGTTATTTTACCTTGATAGAATGTTTGTAATCTAAATTTTGAATGTTGTGTGCCTTGTTTTTTGTTGATCTTCCTTGGCTGTTGACAGCTCTTTGATTCATTCAAATGTCCAAAGAGAACCTTCTGAGGTAAAAATACAAATTTGAGTGAGATTTCAACAAAAAATGAATAAAATTTATTCATTTTTTGTTGAAATCTCACTCAAATTTGAATTTTTACCTCAGAAGGTTCTCTTTGGACTAATAACATAAAAGATGGTTTTGCTGAAATGTATTTAATACATTTCAGCAAAACCATCTTTTATGTTATTAGTCACTTGTTTGAATCTTTCTGTGAGGTATCCTCATAATGTTCAAATGATCTAACACCCCTACCAACAATTTATTCCAAATTCCAAAAAGAGGCTTTTTTAGTGGAAATTCTAAGTTTGGTTTTCAATCAATAAAATCGTTATTTCTCTACCAAAACTTTTTCTTGTTTTGTCTGTAACGTTTCTGTAACGAATGCTGAGGGTTAGTACAAAGACATTTTCAAGAGAAATATTAGTTGGTGAAGTCAGTGTACCATAGTCACCCCGCAACACGGGGTCCATTCCCACCCACATTTTTGAAAAAAATATTGCTCACTTATAACTTATCCCAAAAAAATATTAGCCACAATGAAAAAACTCGTTGATAGATGGAGAATTCTAATAAATTATAGATGGAACAATATTAACTACCTATTTTAGTGTTGGAAAATTCAAAAAACCTCAAAAACCGTACCATTCTCACCCCGATTTACGGCAATGAACCTTTGGAATCGACCGTGAAAACAAATTTTTAAACCATGCTTATGAGTGTTAATTTACGTATCGTCATATTTACGTAATTTACGTATCAATCTTGCTCCATCTCAACCGGTGAAGTTGTGTCCTGGACCAGATTGGCCTCCTCTAACGTCTTCAGGTGTTTGTCTTCGTCATTCTACTCAGACATACTTCCTCGTCTGGAAAGAAGCCTTAAACTGTTGCCGATCGCCATAAGGAATGTCAAATAAAACGGCTATTTTATCCGAATTTAATGAAATGTTCAGGGATGGTTCAGATTGGTGTGCAAATGGTCCCCCTTGAAAATGATCATCCCCGGATTGATAGTAGGTAATCTCTGCGCATGTGCAAACGTAAAATCCTTGTAACAGCCATATTTCCTACATTCTAGCATGGAACATGCTTTAGTCTTGAGCTAACTGACAAAAAGAGTCATGTTTTTGGGAGTCGTTGATTTGTCACGAAATGGTTCAATGATTTCCACTTACAACCAAGTCGTTGCTGAGGAACTTTATCTTCGTCATTCGTGTTCGTAGAAAAATCCTTCACGATTCGTTGGAAAGCCCTAAATTTATGTATAAATTGTATGCAGCCAAAACTGCTGTAATTATCGAAGAAACTGTTATACCCCTGAGTTAAAAGAACCCTAAACAACATTCGCGGTTTTATTTTGAAGGAAAGTGTTTGTTCGTTGGCAACGTATTTACGGAATGGAATCAAAGGAACCTGAAACTCGGGTGTAATATGATATAATAATACATAATATTTATCTTCCATTAGAGGTGAGTCCTGATTTACGTACCATAACATTAATCTCATTTACATATCAGTCTTACTCCATCTCCACCGCTGAAATCGTGTCCTGGACCTGATTGGCCTCCTGCAACTGTTGTGATCAGCGACCTCTTCGTATTTCTGTCCATTCGCTTCCTTAGCTCAGTGGTAACGAGCTCCGACTCAGAAGTGTAAATATACCTAGTTTAGTCGGACGATAGGAGATCGATCCCCGGTCGGAGGAAGTTAATTTTTGATCATTCAACATTGTGGCGCAGTCGGTAGGACACGAATAGTTTCCTCAGCATTTATCAGAGAAACAATAATTCATTAAGATTGGGTCATCAAAACAACTCCCTCCGAAGACTCGAGTCGAGCCACTGCCCATTCGGACAAACGTTGAGGTCAGCAGATCCCCCGCCCCGTCAATAAGGAACAATAACAAAAACTCTGAAGCCAGTCAAAAATAGCGCGTTCTCACTGGGTTGGAAAATGCCGGCCTAAGCTGCCTCTCACCTCCCTGACTAGGTAACGGAGTACCTAAGATTTCCTAATGGGGGGGGGGGGGGAGATGTTGTGATAAGCGACCTCCTCGCATTTCTGTCCATTCGCTTCCTTAGCTCAGTGGTAACGAGCTCCGACTCAGAAGTGTAAATATAGTTTAGTCGGACGATAGGAGATCGATTCCCGGTCGAGGGAAGTTAATTTTTGATGATTCAACACAACGTCTTCAGGTGTTAGTCTTCGTCTTTGTACTCAGATATACTTCTTCTTATGGAAAGGAGCCTTAAACTGCTTCCGAATCTAATCCGAATTTGATGAAATGTTCAGGGATAGTTCAGATTGGTGTGCGTATAGTCCCCATGAAAAATCATCATCCCCGGTTTGATAGATGGTAATCTCTGCGCATAAAGTCGTAAAATCCTTTCCAGAGCGGTAACGTTAACATTTTCCTCCCGAGTTCGAGGAAATTTTCAGAGATAGTGCGGGTTGAGGTGTAGATGGTCCCCTATGAGGGTAGTGCAAGATTTTGTGATTTGTTACAATTCATCGGATCATCTATACTTTGAGTTATGGGCACGTGGAAGCTAGCTATGTGCCACACCCGCTTGGCAGACTTTTCAAGAGAAGAAGGTTGTAATGAAGAATAGGAATGTGATTCGTGGTGAAACATCAACAATGTACTTTCATTGCTTCACTCACTAAGAAAAACTCGGGTCTTTCCACGACTAAATCTTATGTGAGCTGTAAGCCTAACTTCAGCCTAAGCTTATATCCGCCTAGGCTTTAGCTCCTTTATTCGCCTGGTTTCCATAACCCTCGTCCTAGGGGGTCTCACGTCGTGCCGTAGAAAGCCGTTAAAGCACAAAACACGGGCGGCTGACGCTAACGAGATCTCATCACTTTTCATTGTGATTTCTGCCGTCTCGCACAGTCGGGCGAAGGCGGAGGCAGTAAAGTCGGCTCTTTGGTGGGACTTGCTTCGTGTTTCAACTCCAATTTCAGACACAACGATTCCACATTAGAAATAACAACTGCTGAAACGAGCAGATTTTCCCGTCAAATTTGATTATTGTTATTTATTTCTGGGAGCCTTTGAGGAGATTAAGCCAAACTGACGAATCTCCTCGAACAAATTTTTCGGTGTTCTCCGACTAAGGCAATGAAAAATATATAAATGAGACCCAGAGTTCTGTAGGGCCAATCTTTCGTTCCTGTTCAAAACACTTGCAGAGCCTCTTCTATGGAAGGTAGAACGGGTAGTAGTGGAACAGGACTTCAAATGGTATCACTAAAAAGGTTATTGAACCAGGTTATTATTAAATTATTCTTCAATCGGTTATTGTTGAATTATTATTATTCAATCAGAGAAATGTCGAGCCAAATCTTTAAATCCTTAAAGGGCTTCAATTCCACGGTGAATAGAAACACAGTTTCAGAGTCCATACAATAACTTATCACATTCATATATTTAATCTACCTATAGAAGACTACTTAGGAACTGAGACTTGGATTGAAACACCCTCCAAGGAGCAATTGAACGATCAACGACTTACCTTTCCAAGCCCACCGGGTTAATCGGTTTAAAGAAGCGCCGCAACTAATTCAATTCCTTCGGCTCCCATTTCCTGAGCTGGCCATTGTTTCCTTCGTATCGACTTTAACTTTTAACGGGATCGGATCAGAACTTTCTTCGGGAAAACTCCCTTCATAGAGACGCGTTTTACTATGCATTTAATCGCTGAATAAAGTCTCAGGCTCCGTCTCCGGCCCGGAGAGAGTTATGAAAGTTCACCGGTTTATTGACAAATTCTTTTTTCTTACCTCAAACTCAGTTTTATTTGATTTACCTGTTGCGAAATGTTCGAGAGGAGCAGAGTCATATGATCTTCACAAAATGTCGAAAGTGTCAAACATTTTGACAACATTTCGAATTTTAGTTTTCGAATTAAACAAGTTCGTTAGTTTAGGTTATTTATACAAATAAGAAGAATGCCACAAGAAACTCAAAAATTGGGTGATTATATCCTGAGAAAACTTGGAAAAACTTTTCATGGAAACTGAACAGCTATGAGAAGGCTGGGGGAGGCTGTGGGGGTGGTGGGTGGTAATGTTTCTCCCAAAGACGGGGGTGGAAGGGCTACCAAGCGCCGTTTCGTAAGAGAGTAGACTAACTCGCAACGAGGGAGAAACGGCGTTCTACTGAGACCCCAAATACACAAATAACAAACAAAAAATATAAAAACCGTTTATTCAGTTAAGGGGACACATACCTATGTCAATTCCGCGCTGTGTCAGCAATTTTGGTTCTTTTGCAATTGTTTTTCAAAAGTTCGTCTGATTTTGATTAAAATTCCAGGGACTAATCCTCAAAGTATTCCGGTTGGATGGTAAAAATCTGAACTCAGTACATACGACGAACCAAAAAAAAGTTACATCTCCAAACGTGAGCTCTTCTAAACCTACTTTTTCTTATATAAAGCATTTCCAAACCAAATGAAACCTTTTCCAAGTCAAATGAAACCTTTTTCAAACCATAAAACCTTTTCCAAATCAAATGAAACCTTTTCCAAACCAAATGAAACCTTTTCCAAGTCAAATGAAATCTTTTCCAAACCAAATGAAACCTTTTCCAAGTCAAATGAAACCTATTGAGAAAATGACTGAAATGAGGTACCTAGATAGGTAGATACTCTGCAAATTTCAGATCGATGCAATTGTACCTATCGTACAAAGGAGTTGCCAAAATGAAAATTTAATGAATTTTAGACATAGGATTATCGAAGTAGATCTCACCTCAGTCGAATAGGAAACAAGTAAGTTTGAGAAATTTCTGACTGTTACCTACCTACCTGGGTACCTACCTACTCGCCACGCCCACACGGAGAAACCAATAATGAGGTACTTCAGTCAATTAAAAAAAAAAAAATTTTTCAAGAGAGTATGGCTCAGGAATAACGGTAATCGGGTCTGTTCGTCAAGAAAATGTTTTTAAAAAATCGGAGAAGCTAAGGAAAGTTGAAGATTTGAATGGTGTGACGTAGCTAGCCAATCGTGACGTAGCTAGCCAACTGTCTTTGAAAAAAGTATCCATGCACAGAGAAGAGATGAAACCCTTGGAGGACCTCTTGGATACTACAAAATACTACTCACACACTCGCGCGGCATAAGTGTGTGTGCATTCATGGTGGCCCACCTTTTTTTCAAACGTGTGATCTCTTTAATTAATTTTTCTACCACATATTATAGTATCATTGGGCTTACAGTTGGAGTATATAGGTTTTCAAGGGTGCTGAATCCAAATTTGAGGTCAAAAACCTGAATTTCCGACCCACCGAAATACCCCATTAAGGTCACCAATTCTTAAATTGACTGATAGAACCTCTAAGACTGAATTTCTGAAATTTTGTAATATATTATTGATCTACGATTATTTACTTTACAGAAATACATTATGTTTGGAAAAAGTTGTATTTGGTTTGGAAAAGGTTTCATTTGGCTTGGAAACGCTATAGATGTCCTTTTTCTCTCAGAATACTCAAGCGATCGATCTGAAATTTTGACAGCACGATCAGTATACTTAGTGAAGCAAATATGGCTAACAAAGTTTTAGTGAAGTTCACAAAAAAAAAAGTTGAGAGGGTTATCAAATTTTAGCGATATTTTGAATTTTCACACACTTATATTTAAGCTCCATGGCGTTATTCTGCCAAACCCTCCATCATAATTGAAGGTCATACTAAAAGAACATCCTCTAAAAATTTGGTTCCAATCGGATGAGTAGTTATAACAATAATAATAATAACGTTCTTTAGTTGTTCACCCTTAATACAGGTATAAATGCGTCAACAATCAACAAAGTATTAGTTCCTAAAAAACAAATTTATAATGAAAACTGTGAGGGTCAGTCCAGCCGGTTCCCGAGAAAAAGGAACAAATAAGCTCAAAAACGTAATTTTACAGGAGAACAGTTTGAATCAAAAACGCACGGCCCAGTTAGGGTGGTCAGGTTTATCGAAATTTGAATTACTGTTACTGGCTGTTTCCAACCAATGGAATTGCGGTATCAACTCTCGATAGTTCAACATCGACATATTATGTCGATGTTGAACTATCGAGAGTTGATACCGCTGATATTCGATATGTTATAATATAACATTATTATATAATATAATATAATATAATATAATTATATAATATAATATAACATTACTATAATATAAT
Organism: Apolygus lucorum; assembly: GCA_009739505.2. NCBI lineage: Eukaryota > Metazoa > Arthropoda > Insecta > Hemiptera > Miridae > Apolygus > Apolygus lucorum. The sequence goes on from CM019168.2 coordinate 51,791,227, forward strand.
ATAATATTATTATATCATATGTATTATTATACATTATAATATATTATATATTATATTACATAATATGTAATATGTAATATAATATTATTATACATCGAGAGTTGATATTCGGTATAATATATCGAATATCAACTCTCGATATATAATATAATATTATATAATAATATAATATAATAATATTAATAATAATATAATATTATTATATCGAATAGAATACATCATTTAGCATCGAAACCTCCAAGAATGATAGCCTGTGTAATGGTTTACTTGGCTTTTCAGCTCGTCTTGGTTTTGGGTTCGTGTTGTAGTGAAGTTTTCAATCGAAAATGCCGAGTTCTACGCGGGTTTTCAAGAAAAAAAGAAAGTCCGGTCTTTATTGAAATGTGAGTTGAAAATTTATATTGACAAATAATTACTTGTTATAATAAACGTTGTTCTATCTCCTGTTCCCCTGCTCAACTGAAGAAGTATCATAAATAGAGCGTTTCTCATGACTTCATGTTTACTCTCTACATGTTTGTAAACAACATAACCGTTGTAATGTCTTACATCTATGTTCGTTAGTTCTCCAATAAAATGAGGTGTAGGAAAACCCAGAGTGGCATGAGTCATCACCAACACGGATGAGGTGAGGAAGGGAAAGAACACGTCATTTCAACTCGTTTCCACTCTCCCCTCACCATAATAGCCGCACTCAGGGGTCTTCCTACATGCATTCGTACCTAGTCAATCAGACTCATCATTTCTTGCCTTCATCTTACCTACGGCCCAGTTCCGCAGAGGAAATAGTTCACCCCATAAAGGCGCCGAACCTCTATCTCCCCTTAGGGACCTCTTCAGAACAACTAGGCTTCATTAGGTAAATGCTCCGCTTCCCGCCGGTCAGTCTGGGTTCAAACGCCGAGGTTTGCGGATAGATATTTCAAGCACTTAGCAAGGCTTAGGGATCAATCTCTCCGTTGAGTAGGGTTCAGACTAGTTTACAAATCAGTGCATCGAGAGGACCATCGCCCTCACTCAAACACAACAACCGTTGTAATTAATTTTTTTCAATTAATGTTTCTCTTATTGGGCTGACTAGCCTGTGTTATACTAAATAAACCAATCTCAGCCTGTGCATCATTCCTTCTACAGCGCTTCCGAGCGCTCCCTAGTACTAATGACTCCCTAGGTTCCTAATCTAATTTGGAGCACTTCTACTCATCGGATTTAGAATTTTTTTGAAATTTCCAAAAATGAGTCTATTTACAAATTTTGGAAGAAAAATTGTTTGTGCTTCCGAACCCTTGAGGTTTCCCCATTTTTCGTCGGCAATTACTGTTCGGTTTTGATGATTCCAGCAGCAATGTTTTAGTTTTTCAATTCCCTAGGCTGATACAATAATGAATTTCGAAAATCCTAGAAGATTTCAAATTTAGATACAACTTTTAAAGCTTGAGTGCCTGTAATTTAGGTAAATACTAACACGGAACGAAGAACGGACTGAGACCCCCTTCTTATCTGTTCAGAACAAAAATGAACCATTGTGTAATAATTCGAAGCGTTTAGTAAGGTCAATTTCTCTCATCGTGCATTCAAAAACATAAATGCCAACATAATTTCCTGAATACCGGACATTTTGACTGTCCTCAAACTTGGCTGGTCAGTGTGTGGTTACTGATAGAAGGAAGCTATGCGGCACACTTTGAAAATTCGCTCTGAATGGCATACCTCAAGACCGGAAGTGGTGACGTAGGAAGTGTCATTAAATAACGCGTAGAAGGACGGTTGTTACCACCGCCCGGAAATATGCCCACAAGAAATTCCTCAGCCGCCCACCTTACCGACTCCACCTCCGCTCCCACCTTATCGACTCCACCTTCTCGCCCTTTGCAAATTAAATTCCTCCAGAAGGCCCTTTTCTTACCGCCTCGCCCGTTCAATTTATACCGTTCTATCGAAAGCGTCCTTCCTGCCCCTCCAGGGCCCACAAAGCCCTTCGCCGACCCCTCTCACCTGTGTTGTGGGGATGAAGGGGGCGACACCTCATCCTTTACTTCTTGGCGAAGGGGGCGATACCTCAGCCGTTACGCTAGGGTTAGGGGGGCGATACCTCAGCCCTTCGCCTCCCACCGCCTTTACCTCAATGTGATTTACACCTCCTGAACGCCCTTTTTCCCCCTTAAACTTTCCCACTTCTTTCTCAATCAAATTTCCATATTCTCTCAACTTCTTTTCCGTCTTCCTAATCGAATCTCCAATTCTTCCTTCCTCCGAAGGTGGACCTCGCCTAGAAGTTTCCCATCCAGTCAAAATTAGTGACCGAATTTACTTCAACCAAAAATATAATATGTAAACATCGTTGGTAAATTATTTCAAATAATGAACCATTGAAATCGACAACGAGCTAATGTGGGCTAGACCCCAACTCTTCATTATCAGCAAAATCCCTACATTCTTCTTTGGGCTAGACCACAACTCTCCTTCATGAGCTAGATCCCTACTTTCTTCTTTAGGCTAGACCCCAACTCTCCATCATGAGCTAGACCGCTACTTTCCTCTTTGAGCTAGACCCCAACTCTCCATCATGAGCTAGACCGCTACTTTCCTCTTTTGGCTAGACCCCAACTCTCCATCATGAGCTAGACCGCTACATTCCTCTTTAGGCTAGATCCCAACTCTCCATCATGAGCTAGACCGCTACTTTCCTCTTTGGGCTAGACCCCAACTCTCCATCATGAGCTAGACCGCTACTTTCCTCTTTTGGCTAGACCCCAACTCTCCATCATGAGCTAGACCGCTACATTCCTCTTTGGGCTAGATCCCAACTCTCCATCATGAGCTAGACCGCTACTTTCTTCTTTGAGCTAGACCCCAACTCTCCATCATGAGCTAGATCCCTACTTTCTTCTTTGGGCTAGACCCAACTCTCCATCATGATCTAGACCGCTACTTTCTTTTTTGGGCTAGACCCCAACTCTCCATCATGAGCTAGACCGCTACATTCCTCTTTGGGCTAGACCCCAACTCTCCATCACGAACTAGACCGCTACTTTCTTCTTTGAGCTAGACCCCAACTTCCCATCATGAGCTAGACCGCTACTTTCCTCTTTGAGCTAGACCCCAACTCTCTATCATGAGCTAGACCACTACTTTCCTCTTTGGGCTAGACCCCAACACTCCATCATGAGCTAGACCGTTACTTTCTTCTTTGGGCTAGACCCCAACTCTCCATTATGAGCTAGACCGCTACTTTCCTGTTTTCCTAGACCTCAACACTCCATCATGAGCTAGACCACTACTTTCCTCTTTCCACTACTTTCCTCTTTGGCCTAGACCCCAACCCTCCATCATGAGCTAGACCGCTACATTCCTCTTCGGGCTAGACCCCAACTCTCCATCACGAACTAGACCGCTACTTTCTTCTTTGAGCTAGACCCCAACTTCCCATCATGAGCTAGACCGCTACTTTCCTCTTTGAGCTAGACCCCAACTCTCTATCATGAGTTAGACCACTACTTTCCTCTTTGGGCTAGACCCCAACTCTCCATCACGAGCTAGACCACTTTTTTTCTCTTTTGGCTAGACCCCAACACTCCATCATGAGCTAGACCGTTACTTTCTTCTTTGGGCTAGACCCCAACTCTCCATTATGAGCTAGACCGCTACTTTTCTGTTTTTGTTAGACCTCAACACTCCATCATGAGCTAGACCACTACTTTCCTCTTTCCACTACTTTCCTCTTTGGCCTAGACCCCAACCATCCATCATGAGCTAGACCGCTACTTTCCTCTTTGGGCTAGACCCCAACTCTCCATCATGAACTAGACCGCTACTTTCCTCTTTTGGCTAGAGCCCAACTTTCCATCATGAGCTAGATCCCTACTTTCTTCTTTGAGCTAGACCCCAACTCTCCATTATGAGCTAGACCGCTACTTTTCTGTTTTTGCTAGACCTCAACACTCCATCATGAGCTGGACCACTACTTTCCTCTTTCCACTACTTTCCTCTTTGGCCTAGACCCCAACCCTCCATCATGACCTAGACCACTACTTTCCTCTTTGGGCTAGACCCCAACTCTCCATCATGAACTAGACCGCCACTTTCCTCTTTTGGCTAGAGCCCAACTCTCCATCATGAGCTAGATCCCTACTTTCTTCTTTGAGCTAGACCCCAACTCTCCATCATGAACTAGACCCCTACTTTATTCTAGAGGCTAGACACCAGCAAACTATAGGTATGTTAAAAGTTTTTGAGCTAGGGCGTTTAGAATATTTCAACCCTTATTTTTCACCTCTCAGAAGTTACTGACATCAAACAGAAGCTTCGGGGCACAACTAGACCCCAAATGGAGCCCATATACCAAATTTCATCAAAATCGGCCCATGGGAACTATGGTAACGGCGGACGGACGGCAAAATTTGTATTCTATTTTTGGATTCTACGTACTTTGAGACATAAACCAACAATTTTTGGTGGGCGGAGGGGGGGGGGGGGGGCTGGTGGTTAACACATTTTTCAAAGGTTCAATATTGAAAATAATAAATTAACAATAAAGCCTAAAGTCCAAATTTCTTCAATGTTGAGGTACCTTGAAAGGTACTATGTACCTTGAAAGGTAAGTATAATAAATTTTTGTGAAGATTAAAAAAACCGACTTGAAAGGTGTACCTAATATTGCAAATAGCAAAAAAAAAAAAAAAACGAAACTAGACTGGGGTTGGCGAATGTAAAATACAGCTTTTGACGTATTGAAGAAACAAAAGTGGTGGAGGTACAGCTATATATTCCAAAGGGTACGGCCAGCTGTCCGGTCCCCAAACCAGAAAATGTAAGAGGTTTGTGTGGGGTTAGCCGCCAGGGGGGGCGGGCAGTAAATTACTAAGGAAGCTGGTAGGGTCTCAGAATAAAAGCGTAGGATACGGGTGGTCGGAGTTGATACCCCCTAGGCCTCAGGATGAATCCGGGGACACATCGCTGGACTGGGATGGGGCATATTCCTGGTGGTCTGATTCTCCTCTTACAGAAGAGGAGGGGAAAAAGTAAGATGAAGAAGGAGAAGATGAGAAGAGGGGGTCCGAGAGTGGACCCGCACTTACACGATGTGTCACTAAATCAGGTAAGTAAAATAAATAGGTTTCATGGAGGCCTCTAAATACCTTGTTTGTTATGTAGGGGTTTCGGTACGTATTCAAAACAGGAAATTTCTTCAATTTTGCTTCCGAGTCTACCAAGGTAGCGGAAGCTTTGATTTCACTTTTCAAGGGCGAAAAAAAAAGTTCTCCAAAATCAAAATTTTCACTCGCGTTTTGCGTTTTAGACCTTTCTGAACAATTTTGGTTCCGTGTCTGTGTGTCTGTCTGTCATGAACTCCTTGAAACGCGCATAACTATACAAAGTTGTTGTCCGATTCCTATGAAATTTTCGGGGATTGTGCGACTTGGAGTGTGGACGGTCCCCTATGAAAATCTACATCCCGGACTGGTAGAAGCGACTGCGCATGCGCAAAACGTGAATTCCTTGTAACGGCCATAACTCCTACATTTTCCATCCGATTTCAATGAAATTTTCAGGGATGTTACAGATTATTGTTTAGATGGTCCCCTATGAATATTGATTGAATAAATATTTTCAATGACGTATAGAGTGGTTACGGTGACGAGGAAGCTATGTGCCACACCCACTTGGCAGACATTTTTGAAATGTATCTATTTATTAAACTAGATAACATTTTGGACAGTTAAACACCTACCTCAATTAATTTTTTTTTAATTTTAATTTTTTTTCCAGCTTATGTTTTTATATTGCTTCCGAGTCTACCAAGGTAGCGGAAGCTTTGTTTTCACTTTTCAAGGACGAAAAAAAAAAGTTCTCCAAAATCAAAATTTCCACTCGCGTTTTGCGTTTTAGACCTTTCTGAACAATTTTGGTTCCGTGTCTGTCTGTCTGTCTGTCTGTCTGTGTGTCTGTCTGTCTGTCATGAATTCCTTGTAACGCGCATAACTATACGAAGTTATTGTCCGATTTCTATGAAATTTTCAGGAATTGTGCGGGTTGGTGTGTAGACGGTCCCCTATGAAAATCATCATCCCCGGACTGATAGAAGCGACTGCGCATGCGCAAATGTGAATTCCTCGTAACGGCCATAACTTCCACATTTTCCATCCGATTTCAATGAAATTTTCAGGGATGTTACAGACTAGTATTAAGATGGTCCCCTATGAAAATCATCACCTTAGGACTGATAGTAGCCACTGCGCATGCGCAAACGTGAATTCCTTGTAACGGCCATAACTTTCACATTTTCTACCCGATGTCGATGACATTTTCAGGGATTATGTGGATTACGTTGTAGATAGTCCCCTATGAAAATCATCATCCCCGGACTGATAGTAGCGACTGCGCATGCGCAAACGTGAATTCCTTGTAACAGCCGTAACTTCAACTGTCCCCCAGGGGTCGCGGGTTCGAATCCCAGCCGAGGCTAAGTATTTTTTTGATCCAATCACACACATCTACTCACTCAATTTTTCATCCGAATTTGATGAAATTTTCTAGGATTGTCCAGATTAGCGTGTAGATGGTCCCCTATGAGGGTAGTGGAAGGTACTTAGAGATTGGTGTTTTGAGATTAACAACTGTGCATCTGATCATCTATATAATCGGGTTATGGATACGTGGAAGCTATGTGCCACACCCACTTGTTTTTATTTTACTTGTTTTATTGCACCGAGTTACAACTTATAAGCAACATTTTTCTGATACATAGTTGGTGTACGTTAACCCATTTTTTCCCGGTGTTCCCATTTGGGAACATTGGACCCTGCCTCAGTATTTTATAGTTTTTGGCAACAAAACTATAAAAAAACTATAAAAACACACGTATTGAATCTCACGTTTATGTATTAGGACAGACATAGATTGATCCACCAGTGACTCAGTTCGGTTCCAAATGTCAAAATGGGTGGGGTGTCATAGTACTTTCATTGTTGACTATTATTTTGAGTTTGACATGGCAAAGAAAAAGTAACTACTATACCTGTTATATTATATTTTATTCCGTGTTTTTCTTGTTTTCCGTTTTTGTTAGATGTTAACAAAAGACGCTGGGGGGTAGTCAGCCGAATTTTTACACTCCATCTGAAGATATAGTTGAATTTCCACCAATGTTCCCAAATGGGAACACTGGGCATGAATGGGTTCTGTACGTTTGCTAAATTGCTTCCGAGTCTACCAAGGTAGCGGAAGCTTTGTTTTCACTTTTCAAGGACGAAAAAAAAGGTTCTCCAAAATCAAAATTTTCACTCGCGTTTTGCGTTTTAGACCTTTCTGAACCATTTTGCTTCCGTGTCTGTCTGTGTGTCTGTCTGTCTGTGTGTCTGTCTGTCTGTGTGTCTGTCATGAATTCCTTGTAACGCGCATAACTATACAAAGTTATTGTCCGATTTCAATGAAATTTTCAGGGATTGTGCGGATTAGTATTTAGACGGTCCCCTATGAAAATCATGATCCTCGGACTGATAGAAGCGACTGCGCATGCGCAAACGTGAATTCCTTGTAACGGCCATAACTTCCACATTTTTCATCCGATTTCAATGAAATTTTCAGGGATGTTACAGATTAATATTTAGATGGTCCCCTATGAAAATCACCACCTTCGGACTTTTGCGCTTGCGCAAACTTGAATTCCTTGTAACAGCCATAACTTTCACATTTTCTACCCGATTTTGATGATATTTTCAGGGATTACGCGGATTAGGTTGTAGATGGTCCCCAATGAAAATCAAGGCCTTAAAATTTACAGAAGCCTCTGCGCATGCGCATACTTAAAATCCTTGTAACAGCCATAACATTTACATTTTTCATCGGAATTCGATTAAATTTTCTAGGATTGTCCAGTTTAGCGTGCAGATGGTCCCCTATGAGGGTAGTGAAAGGTACTTAGAGATCGGTGTTTTGAGATTAACTACTATGCATCGGATCATCTATCTAATCGGGTTATGGATACGAGGAAGCTATGTGCCACACCCACTTGGCAGACGTTTTTTATTTTTTATAGCTTTATATTATATCGATACCTTAAAGCACAAAGGAGCTATGTCCATCCACCTTCCACATTTTTTATTTTTTTTATTTCAGAAAAACTCAAATTCAACAAAATTATTATTGAGTTTTCTTGACGATAATAGCTTGAAAATTTATTGAGGAAATTAAAGAGTTTAGTGTAATAAGCCATTATTTTATATACTAATATTGTCTGTAACCAAATGGAAAGAAAATTAAAATTAAAAAAAATTAATGTTATATTATAACATAGCCTCTGGGGTTGTGTCCTGTGCTGCGAGATGCAACTTCTCCCGTAGGTAGTTCCTCTTCCCTGTCCATCTCATTCATTCAAAGAATGTATGGAATACGTCATCATCCTTGTTCTCCTGGCAGTTGGGACATTTTTGGGACCTCACCTTCTCCATCTTATGTAGGTAGGCGTAGAAAATTCCGTGCCCTGACAGGAACTGGGTTAGGAAGAAATTTACCTCTCCAGCTTCCTCTGTAGCCATGTCTTGATTTGAGGGATCAGCCTCGCAGCCCATCTGCCTCTGGTTTCTCCTGTCCATATATCCTGCCATCGTTCCGTGGTGAGCTCTCTCTCCTCTTTGGTAATACGGGATCGCTCTCTTTAGTCTCTCCTGTTGAACATTCCCTTTCTTAATGTAGCCAGATATCAAGCCTAAAAACCCAAAACTAGGTACCTTTCTAATATTCTGATAAAAGTGGCCAGTATTTGGCAAAACGAATATGGGCTGTATTAGTGCATAACTAACGATACATGATCGTAAAGTACTAGTTTCGATGGGAAAAATATATACAGATCGCATCCTATATTGACAAGAGCTAATAGTACATAAAATGTATTGGCTATCCAGGGACGTGGTCTGAGATTGATCTAGTTGGCCGGCCCTACTCCACACAGAAGGAATTGGAATGTCCCGGTGGCGGAGGGATTTGATCACGAAAGACCGGAGATAAAGTCTTGAGAAGAGGACCTTGGAAAATACGCCAGGCAGGTAATCTCGACCCTCCAACACCCTTTTTACACGACGACTTACATCCATTCTCAACAGCCCGAATGACCGTCTCTGAGCCTCCATTCACACCAGCTTCTGGTAGGATTACCATACATGTTTAGAACCAGCTCTGGACATTATTGAACCGAGCACAAAGAAATCATTTATTCCAAAATACTTCGCTATCAGTGAATTAGGTAATGTTGATTTTAATGCTTTTTGACAAGAATATTGGTTATTAATTCCAGAGATAAATTTCCAAAGTTGCGGAGAAAATCATTCAAAACAATATGCTTTTCAGGGATAATCGTAAAAAAGATTCGATTTTTAGGGAAATTATAGAAAAAATGTGGTGGAGCTATAAGTTTGGGGTGACGAGAACAATATTTTTGGAGATTTTTGGAATCGACCAAGAAATTTTTTTTAAACAACCCCTCAAAATTTGCAGTAAAATTGCATTTACTTTCCCCACTTAGCATCGACCGATTTTGATTAAATTTGGTATGTAGGCTCCATTTGGGGTCTAGTTATGCCTCCAAGATTTTGGTTGATGTAGGTCACTTCTAAGAGTTGAAAAATGAATTTTGAAATTTTTAAAACGCCCTAACTCAAGAAATTTTGATATAAAGGTACTGTTTTTCTATCAATTGAAGACAGCATTGAGTTTTTAGAATTTTTTAAGACCACGCGGAGCCCTGTAGGACAAACCGTTCGTTCCCTACGTGAATTTAATGGTTGGACGGAAGATAAATCAGAAACACGAGTGTGAATCGCCAAAGAGGCCTAATCTCCGTTCAAATTATAGCTGACCGAAATTCGATCGATGTTGTTCTTCATGTTGGATGTTCGGTGGCTTTGCAGACAAGTGATCTATATAAATTTCTGAACTTCAACCTCGATGCGGCACGGGTTAATGTTTTCCGATCGACCTAAAACTTTGGGAATCTCATTTTCTAGTCAAATGGCACCTTTTAGGGGGTTGCCACGATTGAATTTCGGAAGTTGATTTTTTGTGACCACCCTACAATTAGATTCAAATGTATCAATTTTCCATATAACAGAGTGATAAAGATACATCAAATCGCCTGGAGGTCGGTTTCATAGACTGGAGTGTGGTTTTTAGGGGTATGCGTAAACAACACAAACGGTGGATAGGTACAGCTTTCGTACAAGTACGCAACCACGAGAGACATTTTATGTCTTATGTTTAATAAATTGAGAGCTTTCCAATGAGTGCTGAACGATTTTTGTGGGGTGGAAAATGAGGAAGCTAGTTTTCCCTAGGAACGATTGGTTGTACGTGAAAATCATCAGAAATTTCCGCGTAACGCTCCCCTCGTAACGCTCCCCTCATAACGCTCCCCGCGTGACGATCCCCGCGTGACGATTTTTCATTTATGTGCCATAGTAAAGACATAAAATGTCAAAAGGCACATTTGCTAAAACGGACCACGTTTTGAGATGAGAAAAGCTGAATAACATAAAATCTATAGCATGTAGCGAAAAAATTATGGGAGTAAAAGTTGGAGAAAAAAATACAAAATTCGAAAAATACGAGAGAAACAAACACAAACGGTGGATACAGCTTTCGTACAAGTACGCAACCACGAGAGACATTTTATGTCTTTGCGCCCCCTTTCCCCTTCATATTTCCCCTTCGCGTAACGCTCCCCTCATAACGCTCCCCGCGTGACGATTTTTCACTTATGTGCCATAGTAAAGACATAAAATGTCAAAAATAATAAACCATTATGTAATAATTTGCAGCGTTTTTAAAAATATTTAACAAAGATGCTTGTATAATTATAACGATTCGTGCTATGTACCACACCCACATGGCTAACTACTTCCTCATATAACTAATTTTCACTATTCTTAACCATAGTTTTGAAGACGTTTTTGAACATTCGCTCGTTAACTACTCATACTGCATGAATGGACTTTTTAATTATTAGGTTAAGGGATTGCCGGGGTTAAATCCCCCCCCCCCCCCACCCGAATCAGCTTGAAATATCCCTCACGCGTAATTTTGCGAGCATAACGGAAGATTAATCGAATGAACCCCCCGCACTACCTTCACCTCCACCAACCTCTCCAGCCTTCCGTTCCTCTTTCATCCCCATAGCCATATAATCGCTACTGAATTAATTACTCTGCCAAGCCCGTTCGAAACGATCTATTTTTCGCACCAGCCGTATGGTTAATATACGCGATTTTTTCTTCCTCATCCCGTGCTATTTAAAACGATATTTTTACGTGTTTGTTAAAACGCTCTATGTGATTTAATAGCGCGCTCATCAACCAAAAAACCATTATATTGGATTGTTCGATTATTGAATACAGTTTAGGTATTTATCATTATTAATGCATGGTAACTTACCACAATACCATCTGGTTAGTGATTGGCTCTTGGAAGGTCTAGCGTGATCCAATGAGAATGAAAGAAGCTACCTCCTGTCTTGACCTTATGTTCAGCAGTCCTTCATCCTGAATTAACTTGTGCAGGAATTTATCGATTTTGGAATATTCCACCAGAAATATTCTTTGCTAACCTACAGTTAATTTTGGTTTATCATTTTCAATAATGAAACTTTGGAATCGACCGAGAAACATTTTTTTGAACCCCCCCCCCCCCCACAAAAGTTTTTGGTCTACGTTTCAAGGTACGTAGAATCCAAAAATTGAATAAAAACGCTGCAAATTATTACATAATGGTTTATTATTTCTCTATACAGATCACTCGTCTACAAAGCCACCAACCATCCAACATGAAAAAAAACATCGATCGCATTTTGGACAGCTAACATTTGAACGGAGATTAGACCTCTTTTGAGATTCACACTCGTGTTCCTGATTTATCGTAAGCCCAAACCTTAAATTCTCGTTGGGAGCGAACGATTTGTCCTTCAGAGCTCCGCGTAGTCTCAAAAAATTCTGAAAATTCTATAAAATCTTAAATTGATGGAAAAACAATATCTTTATATCAAAATTTTTTGAATTAGGGCGTTTTCAAAATTTCAAAATTCATTTTTCGACCTTTAGAAGTGACCTACATCAACAAAAATCTTCAGGGCACAACTAGATCCCAAATGGAGCCTACATACCAAATTTCATCAAAATCGGTCAATGCTAAAAAGGAAAGCACCCGTACAGCATACGGCGTACGGCGGACGGACGGCCAAATTTTTATTCGATTTCTGGATTCTACGTACCTTGAAACGTAAACCAACATATTTTGAGGGGGTTTAAAAATGTTTTTTTCTTGGTCAATTCCAAAGGTTCATTATTGAAAATAATAAATCAAAATTTGGCCGTCCGTCCGCCGTACGCCGTACGCGGCACTATCCCCACTTAGCATTGAGTGATTTTGATGAAATTTTGTATGTAGCCTCCAGTTGGGGTCTAGTTGTGCTCCGAAGTTTTTGGTTGATGTAGATCACTTCCGAGGGTTGAAAAATAAGGTTTGAAATTTTGAAATCGCCCTAACTCAAAAACATGGTATATAAAGGTATTGTTTTCCATCAATTTAAGATAGTATTGTAGGCTTGCTACTTGTGGCGGCTTGTGGTGGTTGTGGCGACGGACGTCCGGTGGATTCCAAGGGATCTTCAACCAGATTGTTCGGCGCAGGACGGCAATTTCGATGGTCAGGGATCTTACGAAATGCGTCTTGAAAGTATTTGGGGGCGGTTTGACTCTAACAGGCTCAAGTTCACGGGCTGCTGGGCTCACGGTGACTCTTACTGAATATCTCGGGGGGGTCTGCCGAGTGGGGGGTCTGCTCCATTGTTTTATAGGTCCCCCTCCACTCCCTTGATGGACGGGGGGCTGCCAGGTGGAGACGCCTGATTGGCTGGAGACGGCGTCTTCAGTTGAGGGGGGTGACGTCACCTTTGAGCTGACCACGGACCCGAAACTGAGCAATGACGATCGCGGGTGATTATGCCAGCTTCGGGTCGGAAGAAGGTTAATAAATTAACCTAGCCTCTTCACTGGAAAGATACCCACTGTGAGCGGAGGCTCACATCCCCCTTCCCCCCCCCCCCCGGGAGCCAGCGTTGTCAAAGACGACGCTGGGAATCGCCCAAGGGGTTAAGGGGTGCGCCTTCCTTATGGCCAGCTCGTAAGCGTGGCGACGACACCCGCGGCCGTTCACTGGATCTCGTCGTGCCGATGGAAGCGGAGAGTGAGTTGATGGAGGCGGAGAGCAGGACCTGGACGATGAAGGGGATGGTGCGGAGGGGGGAGCTGCGGAGTGAGCCAACTCCGTCTCATCTCCCGCAGACCTTGCCGCAGGTGCCTCTGCGGTTTGTTGATCAGGCGCCTCAGGTGCTGCGGTCGTCGCCGCAGGTGGCTCCACAGGCACCTGTGCGTTGGCCCTCTTCAACGCTGCATCGCGTTCCTCATCAGGACCATGACAGGATCGGGGTTTGTGGGGCCTCCGTCGATTAACCATTCATATACCTGTCGTTGTGCCATCCTATCACAAACAATAAAAAGCCCTATTGTAACACCCTGCCTAGGAAAAGTGACTCAGGAATTTATTTCATTTTACTTCACGTGAACTATTCTGGCCTTATTAGGAAGGTTGCAGAAGTAACGAATTTGATGGGTCTGAAGGACCTAAGTGAAGCATGTCGGTCTGAAGGACCCAAGTTAAATGTGGCGGTCTGAAGGACCCAAGGTACGTGTTTGGGTCTGAAGGACCACTCGTCTGGGTTTGTGTTCGTATTTCCTAGTAGTCAGTCAGTGTGTCTTTCGGCCTAAGTGGAGTTGCCTATAATCTACGGAGGAATCGCGCCGGCATAATGAGTATGGCGTGACTTCCGGTTGGGCTTCTCCTCTGGGCCTTTTCGGGATGAGCTTCCTGTCAGAGGTCCATGTTCAATATTTCGGACGAGATCGTCGCGGCGGTCGCCGTGTTGGTCGCGGCGCCCGTGACGACGATCATCGGGACGGTCGTATGCTCCTCCGGGTTCCTCCTCGGGGCGATCGGACGGTCGTTCAGAAGGAGGCTCCATGGTCGTTTCGTCATCACGATTCGGGGAGCGATCTGACTGTCGATCCGCGTCCTCGATGTGAGTCAGTTGTAACGATGGGCTCCTCCGAGTTGATATTTCTGTGCGAGGTGTCCTTGGCGGGTCCTCTTGAAAACTGGTTGAGGCCTTGCAACATGTCACAACGGCCGGTGTTGGTGGCCACGGTAATTTTTTATCGGACTTTTCCCTTTGTTCTTCGTGTGTTTTCTTTTCAAATTTTTGAATCGGGGTGATGTCGGTGAAAAGGGTTTTGAATGTTTTCATTTCCCGAAAGGGGATGTCGAAGTATGCTTTGACGTTCCGATTTGATGTGTCGAAGTGTGTTTCGACTTGCTGATCACATGTGTCGACGGGTGTTCGTGTGTGTTGGTCTCTTGTGTCGACGTGTGTTTGGGTGTGTTGGTCTCTTGTGTCGACGTGTGTTTGTGTGTGTTGCTCTCTTGTGTCGATGTGTGCTCGATGGTATGTGTCGAGGAGTTTGTTGAAGCACCTTTCGAGGGATGTTTGGCCGTCTTGACCCAATGAGGCGACAGTTGTGTCGACGTCTCTGTCGAAGGATATGGCGGCCGCTGTGCCGAAATCTCGGTCATTCGGCATTTCGATGTCAGAATCCGATGTGGCGATGGGGGTCTCAATATGCCTAGCGACGGGTGTGTCGAAGTATTCCTTTCGGGGTGTTGTGGTGTTCTGGTCCGGAATTCCTTCGATGGTTCTGAAATTTGTCAGAGTTTCGTGGTGGTGAGTTCCATCATACATTTCGGCGGGTGTGTCGATATCTGTGGTAACCCCTCCGAAATGCCGCCTCCAAAATTTCATGCTTAGGGGTCCGCCATTGTTTGTGGCGAAGGTCGTCTTAGTGTCCGGTGTTCCGACGGGTGTGTCGAGAACTAGGTGTTGTGGTTCTCGTAATTCGGAGGCGGCTGTTGCCGCCGGAGGGGTGCTAGGGAGGGGAGCGCTTGTGTCGTAATTTTGGTTCCGACTCTCAGGCGTCCCGGTTTCCCGCCCCTCGGGCCGCAACACCACCCCCACACTGTAGATCTCTTCGAGTGTGTCGACGGGCGTGTACGGACGGACGAAACCTTCCGGCGTGTGGTATTTCATATCCGGACCTGTGGTGAACGTGATGGGTACTCTCCGAAGGACATCGAGTCCCAACAGATCGAGTGTGGCGCTCCTCCTAGCAAATACTAAGAACGTGTGTTCAAATGTGCATCCACCGATCCGTGTGACGACTCGCTGCTCCCCGGAGAAATGTAGGGGCATTCCATCAGCCCCCCATGCGACCGCTCGAGTTGGGAGAATTGGGATTCCCTTCACGGGTGTTGAAAGTACCGAAAGCGTAGCTCCGGTGTCCACGATCATTTCTCGTTCCTCCGGGCCCAGTCCCACGGTGATTTTCATAGTCCGTGACATCGGAGCTTCGACGGCGGGAACATGTGCTTCCTCGATTGGTTTCTTGTAACGGGCGACCTCCATTGAATGTGTCGGCGCCATGACAGGTTGTGACACCGGAAGAAGACGCTTCTTTTTGTAACAGTCCTCCTCCAGATGCTCCCGGACGCCACAGAAGTCACAAAATATGGTCTTGTTCGGGCTAAACGGGCAATTCACGGGGAAGTGTGTTTTGTCGGCGCAAAACATACACTGATAGCGTGGGGTCGGTTTTTCGGCGCTTCGGCGTTCGTTGGACTTGTCCTGGCGGTGGTCCTCTTCCCTGTGTCGATTGTGACGCTGTAGGGGTTCATCTTTTCGCGGGCATCGGGCGGCGAAATGTTCGGGACTCCCGCAGTTGTAGCATCTGCGGTCATTTGTAATGGCCGCCAAGTCCCAACGTTCGTCTGTGTCGATTGTGTCGTCTAGGGTCTCCTCCAGTTCCTCCGCTTTGCTCAGCGCGTCCTGGATCGATCTGGGGCGATTTGTGATGAGCAGCGCACTCATGTTCTTGCTGACACCACGGATGAAAGCGCTCAGGGTTTTTCTTTCTACCCAATCGTGGCGTTCGTGACGTCGGAGTTGTCCTCCCTCCTCCATGACGGCACACCAGGCGAGGCTGCGGACTCGATCGGCAAATTGGCGGAGCGTTTCAGTGGCGTTCCGCTTGACGGTCCACAGGAGCGCGGCGGCGTGTTGTGGATTTTCTTTCTGGAACCACTTTATCATGTCGTCACGGACGATCTCGTAGACGTTATCTACGTCGAGCGTGTCGTCCCGATCGATAAGGAATTGCTTTGCGGTTCCCCGCGCTTTTGTGCGGAGTAAACGGTATCGCTGTCGCGAGGTCAAACCCGTGGTCACCATATCAAAATTCGCAAAAAACGACACAACACTTAGTGCACCGGTCGCGTCTGGGTCCCACGATTCTACTTCGAGGAATACCGAGCGCGGTATGTCCTCCCTATCTACTTCATGTGTTACGTTATTATAGCGTTGAAGGAGAATGTTCATCTCTTTCATTGTCTGAGTCATTGTTTCTACAGCTTCCGTGCCGGAGGACGATTGGGTTTCGGTCCCCCTGTCGCTAGGTGTCGGGTTATTGAGAAACATGGTAGCGATTTGTGCTAACTACCACCTAGGCGCAAAGAAGTCTGTCGGCGTGAATCGGTCTAAGTCGAGAAAAATACAACTACGAGAAGAGACGTCTTCTCGCGTCGTTTCGTGCGGAAGGCTGCTCCTAATGTCAATTTTCCTGTATAATAAATGGATGTACAGCCTACCTATTTTATTTTTACCTGTCTCAGTGTTTTTTTTTTTTTTTTTTTTTTTTTTTAGGGGTCGTTTCGATAGACTCTAAATTTAGACTGAGCTCCTGTCGAACGGCCTACGAGTTTGAGTGGGTTCGTGTGAGGCTTACTCACACCGGGATCCACTCCGCTGCCACCAAATTTGTAGGCTTGCTACTTGTGGCGGCTTGTGGTGGTTGTGGCGACGGACGTCCGGTGGATTCCAAGGGATCTTCAACCAGATTGTTCGGCGCAGGACGGCAATTTCGATGGTCAGGGATCTTACGAAATGCGTCTTGAAAGTATTTGGGGGCGGTTTGACTCTAACAGGCTCAAGTTCACGGGCTGCTGGGCTCACGGTGACTCTTACTGAATATCTCGGGGGGGGGGTCTGCCGAGTGGGGGGTCTGCTCCATTGTTTTATAGGTCCCCCTCCACTCCCTTGATGGACGAGGGGCTGCCAGGTGGAGACGCCTGATTGGCTGGAGACGGCGTCTTCAGTTGAGGGGGGTGACGTCACCTTTGAGCTGACCACGGACCCGAAACTGAGCAATGACGATCGCGGGTGATTATGCCAGCTTCGGGTCGGAAGGAGGTTAATAAATTAACCTAGCCTCTTCACTGGAAAGATACCCACAGTGAGCGGAGGCTCACAGTATAGAATTTTTAGAATTTTTCGAGACCACGCAGAGCTCTGTAAGACAAACCGTTTTCTCCCTACGAGAATTTAAGGGTTGGACTTACGATAAATCAGAAACACGAGTGTGAATCGCAAAAGAGGTCTAATCCCCGTTCAAGCTGACTGAAATACGACCGATATTTCTCTTCAAGTTGGTTGGTGGTAACAATGGCAAAGCCGTGTTCTTTGCAGACGGGTGATCTATATAGAAAAATAAATAAACCCTGTTGTAATAATTACTGCGTTTTTTCAGTATCTCAGGCGCAGTTTCACTTGTTGACGGAGATCTTACCAAAGGCACGTACCAAATGGAATTAAACAAATTCGCGGTTAGTTTCTATCCATCACACAGGTCTGCAAAAAAGACGTTTTGATCAGCAGCCTGGAATCTTAGCTAGCTAAATAGCTAAATTTCATGTTTTTCGGTGCGCTGAATCCAAAAATGGCCGCCATTTTTCTCCATCACGTACAGTTTGTTTGCATAATTGGGGAGAGGGGGACTTAAAAAACGAAGATTTATAAAAAATACTATCATTGATATGTATGCACAAACTCAAAATAAAATAGTATTTGTTTTATATTCAATAGGTACAAAATGCTCGAAAAAATCATTCAGTTCGCTTGTGGAAGCCCCAATTTTATATGAAGTGAGGGTAATAAACCGAGGATGGCTGGGAGCTAGACTATCGTTCGCTGTGCTACGAGCCACTTCAATGTGCATCAGGGGCTGGAGGAGGAGATGGCGGAGTGCTGAACAACTTCTAGGGTTTAGCGACGGAGCAGCTCTCCAAATGGGTCTCGCTCAGTAACTTGTCTTCCCTTCCTCCGGTGACGTAGCCGACGTTCAATCAAAATCATTTTTGTACGGTTCTAAAGTATCCACAAAGGAAATGTTCAATAAAGAATTTTACTTTCAAAATAAACCCTTTCATGGTGGCACTAAGCTTATATTAATGACGTTTTTCTTGCCAGGAGTCACGGTGTTTCGAAGCGTCCAGTCGGTTTTCACCCAATGGTGATCTCGGGCTCGACTGTCCCACAAACACAAGAAACTATAGGTACTTTGTATAGCCTGATTGCTGGCCCAACAACATGTTTTATTTCTTAAAACCGCCACAAACCATCCAGCGATGTTCTCACATTTGATTTTTTGAAGAACCAGTTCCGAATCCTTGTACTTTCCCTCAAATACTAATACCTCTAGTAATTTTTCCTGGTACTTTTCCTCCTCTAAGTGTACTACGGGAATTGATGCAAATTTAATTACTTCATGCAATAGAACTGCTTTAAGGAATGATTCGGAAGAATCTATGAATAAGCGCCATTGAGAGGAATCCTATTCAAGTTCAAAGCCCTCCATAATCCCTTGACCATCTTTACAATTTACAAGAAGCAACCTCTTTGGAGAGTCCTGAGTAAACTCTCTTTTTCTCGATGCCTGTACCATTTATACGAAGTTCCTGTTAACAACAGGTTTTTATTATTGAATCTTGATCCCAGCAATCCAGCAGCATCTCTTGAATGGCAAGTTAAATCATGATCAGACCTGATCTGTTGAATCATGATCGGAACATGTTATAACCTGTGCACTATTATTCAGCAAGGCATCCTGACTTATTTACTTACCTTACCTTACTTACTTATTTACCTGACTTACTTACACTACGAGTTATGTCATGATTTTTGGCATCCTTACGCTTCTCCTTCTTTTCCTTCCCCCTACCGACTCTCTTTCATTTCGTACCATTCCTGGGAGTGACATGACTAAATATGGGAGTGAAAAACACTCACGCAATTCATAAAATTGACAATTTGACAGCAACTATCGAAAGGTTTAAAGCTGAATAACACCACAGGTATGTGGTGTTCAAAAAACCAGTTTTGCTAGAAAACTAGACGTGATGGCATTTTTCAAGTATTTTTTTCGGTGTTACCAAGCAAAACAAGCAAAAACCCTTGGAAAACTGTAAAAAAAAAGAAGTTGTCATTTATTCAGACGGAGCAAATTACCAAAACCGGAATTGTGTTTTGTCCAACGCCCTCCTTGCACTTTCTGTCAAAAGGCAGGTAGTAATCAACCAAAACATTTTGGAAAAGGGCCATACACAAATGGAGGCGGATAGCGTACGTAGTGTTCTGGAGTCTGCCATGAAGAAGAAGGAGATCTTTCTTCCCCATGAATTAGTGTCTTTGACAAAGGAAGCAAGAAAAGCTAGTCCCTACAGATCAAAACTCATGTACCACGACGATTTTGTGGATTACTCAGGTAATTTGAGATATACGTCCATACGACCTGGAAACAATCCACACGACCCAGTCGTAACTGACATCAGATGGCTGCAGTATGATCCTGCAGGAATAATCAGGTACAAACTCAAATTTGACGACGGTTTCCAGGATCTACTCCATAATGGTCCTCTTGCCATCCCCAAAGACAAATGGGATGATCTCCAATCTCTGAAACCTTGTCTGCCAAAAGAATCTTGGAACTTTCACGACAACCTACCCCATCAAAGTGAAAGCATCCGCAAAGCCAAAAGAGAGAGCAAAAAAACACAAACGGTGGATACAGCTTTCGTACAAGTACGCAACCACAAGAGACATTTCATGTCTTATGTTTAATAAATTGAGAGCTTTCCAATGAGTGGTGAACAATTTTTGTGGGGTGGAAAATGAGGAAGTTAGTTTTTCCTAGGAACGATTGGTTGTACGTGAAAATCATCAGAAATTTCCGCGTAACGCTCCCCTCGCGACGCTCCCCTCATAACGCTCCCCGCGTGACGATCCCCGCGTGACGATTTTTCATTTATGTGCCATAGTAAAGACATAAAATGTCAAAAATCGCATGCAGTTTTCTGGTTGCAGACCTGTGTTATCTATCATAGTTGCATGATTATGAGGATAAACGTGTTAAATCCCGGAACTACCTCGCGTTTCTTGCAAAGTTGTGATGAAGAGCAGGATAAACGGAACCTAACTCGGATTTACTGAGAGGAAGAGGCCTCTTTCTTAGTCTCTCAAAGCCTTGGTAATCTCAGCCATTCCTTCAGTGATTGGAAGATAAGGTGGAGCCGCCCGAGGTAATCCCGATATAAAACTTTTGTCTCGGCTTTGCCGACGGCTTTACGCCAGACAGCGTTAGAACCAACCGACCGACGGTATCAGAAATCTGATATCAAACCTTGTTCCATTCGAGTGTTCCGAACACCATTCCGATTGGAATTATTCGATTTCGGCGGTTTTTAAATCCAATACTTACCGTTACCTAGTTTTTACGGTTGGAGCGAATGAAAATTAAGTTCAGGAAGTGTTAGGGAGTGGGAAATTAAGTTGAGCTCGGTGGTAGTACGTCTTAAAAAATCGTAGTTTTGACGGGAAGTCAAACATTTTTTGACCCTGGACTCAGAACGCATGTTTTATTTTGCTTTAGTGCAGTCAGTACTGATGTACGGAGTGATGGATGGGGGGACTGTAGAAAGGAATTAGTGGAATTGTTTATATCTCGGGAAAAGGGCGACAGGAGAACTGCACTAATATGAACTTGAAAGAACTATATTGTACATAAAACGGTTTGTACTTGAAATATAAAAGACACAGTGCATAACGGGGGGAGCTGTTGTACATTCTTCTTCTTCGTTCGTTCAGCTCCTGGAGTAGCATAGGGCCTGTACGAAATTCCGCCACCCCACTCTATCCTGACTCATCCTGACGACTTTGTTCCACGTTTTTCCTACTTTCTCAATATCCTCCTCGATTGTTTTTCGCCACGTCTTCCTAGGACGTCCTACTCTCCGCGCACCTTGAGGATTCCATGTCAGAGCTACTTTTTCGATCGATCCATCTTGCTTTCGTAAGGTGTGGCCAATCCAACTCCACTTTCGCTCTTTGATTTAGAGTTCGATGTGCTTTTGGTTTGTCTTTCTCCAAAGGTCGCCGTTTGAGATAGTGGCCGGCCAGACTACCCTAACGATTCTTCTCAAACATCGATTGACAAACACCTGGAGCTGCGATCCCAGCTTCTTGGTCATCTTGCAAGTCTCACTACCGTATAGCAATACAGATTTAACATTTGTGTTGAAGATGCGAAGCTTCACTCTTTCAGAGACTGTTCGGTTTCTCCAGAGTGGATACAAACGAACAAAGGTGCTGTTCGCTTTTCTGATGCGGGCTCTGACATCCTCATCAGTTCCACCGCGGGTTGAAACAATACCCCCCAGGTAGGTGAAACTGTCAACTTGTTCTACGGGGTTATCTTCGATAGTCAGGGAGTGCTCACTGCTGGTATTAATACGTATTTCCTTCGTTTTCGGACCATTTATCTTCAGACCAGCCTGTCTTAAAGCTTCAGTGAGGCTTTCTTCGTTGTACATGGCAAAGTGGAAAAGAGTAAGATGGCGGAACGGGGGAAACCAGGGGCGAAAACGGCGCCGCTCTGATTTTATACTTTCGGGGAAACGGCCTAATGCCGTATTTATAATGTTTTTTAATTGTATTTAAATATACATAGTGCGGTTCTGCGGCCGAGCGAAGAAACGAACAACGGTAGCAATTTGGTCAGCTAAAATTTGAACGGAGATTAAGCCTCTTTTACGATTCACACTCGTGTTTCTGACTTATCGTAAGTACAACCCTTAAATTCTCGTAGGGAGCAAACGGTTGGTCCTACAGAGCTCCGGGTGGTCTCAAAAAATTATAAACTTCAATTTAAAATAATAAATTTAAAAAAAAAAATTTTTTGAAATGGCGAAAAAACTAGACCTTTATTTCGAGAGTTTTTAAGCTGAAACTGACGAAAGCTGATGACTTTTGAAAATTTCAACCTTTGATTTTCACCCCTTAGAAGTGACTGACATCAACCAAAAGCTTCGCAGCACAACTAGACCCCAAATGGAGCCCATATACCAAAATCAAAATCAAAACCATCATCAAAGTACCCATGGGAACTAAGGAAAGGGTCGCCGATGGCGGACGGACGGCCAAATTTTCAATCTATTTTTGGATTCTACGTACCTTGAAACGTAAACCAACAAATTTTGAGGGGGGTTAAACTTTTTTCTTGGTCGATTCTAAAGGCTTGTTGTTGAAAATAATGAACCAAAATATGGGTTTGGAGATATGGGCAAGTCGAAAAATGTTTTGAGCTTTATATTAGTTCCGTGTTTGTCGGTAAGTTATCCATTTACACGATCGCGAATAACATTTCAATCTTGTTGCTAGTTGTTAACCCGGAAGACTAACCACACTATCCTAAACTCGTGTTTCGGAGTTATTTTTCATCTGAAGTCGGTGCTGCTCCATAATTACACTGAAGTACTCCATAATCAAACAATTCAATATTTATGAGGAAACCAGTACTTACTCGTATTAACCTTTTATTCACCTGGACACATTATTGTCGAAAATAACTAAAGTTACTTAGTTTTGAAATGATTTTCCCTTTCGGTTTTCACAAGCTATCTAGCCTTTTCTCCTCCGTCTCTCCCTATCCCTGGATAATTGCCATGTAAACTCGACTCCTTCGTCTAAGCTACCAAAATCTCTCTCTAACCCGGCGCTTTGTCTTAATTAAAAAGAAAAATCTACCTCTCCAGGCTGGAGGCCACTTTCCTAGAGATTTCTCCACTAAAGCTCCAACCTCTCCGTTAGATTAATGATATAAACGAAGCTATTCGGAGGTAATTGGTGGTCGATCGAATCAGAGCACCACCATTTTCCGCTAGAAGTTTCTAGAAAGTATCCTTTCCGTCATTTCCACCTCTACCCAGAATTGTACTCACTCATTTGTAACAGTTGATGAAGGGTTGAGGATCCTGTAATTACTGAACTGGTAAGAACTAAAAAAGTATTGAAATTATAATGAAACTAGTTATCTAACTCCCTCTTAGAATGGGTGTGAACCACATTTGATCAAGTCAAAGTTTTGTCAGTTATCAAATTGTATACATTTGGTCGAAGTATGTGTGTACTGTTATGCTGGTGTTCGAAACCAATCAGCAAACTTCAGGAATCGATTCTACAACTAAGAGTAATTTGCAACAATTTTACCCTCCTAGTAGTGCTTTTGGTTTATTATTTTCGGCAATAAACCTTTCGAATCGACCAAGAAAACAAATTTTTTCGAAGATGACCAACTGCGATCCGTTTATACCAACTGCGACCGAACCTTCTTTTGACCAAGTACCTACTGCGACCCATCAAAGTTTTGCCCGACAACCGTCTGCGACCCGTTCTTTTTCCGTCGCGCTACCATTAGCGACCAGTTATATTGTAACAGTTCGTTTAGCGTTCGCCCCAAAATTTGTCAAATAGGTACATAGTGTGTTATACAAGTGGCAAGCATTTCAGCGAAACTGCCTTGACGAATTCCATTGTAGTTATCGCGCCAGTGGTCAAAGATGCCATTTTCTCCGGCAGGTAGCTTTCCTTATCAACCTTTCGCTGCATTTGCGACCGCATGAGGATATAAGTATCTTGTTGCAGCTCCTTCAGTGCCTCAATAATTATGAAAATGTGAGGATGCGACTTGTAGAACATGCTGTTCAGCTTAGCGTGAAAGCTCTCACAGCTGTTGGTGGTCCGTTTCGCTGAACAGGAAAACTCAGCCCACATGGTTGGAGGAAATTTAGACGTTGGCATTATGTAATTTTTTTCGAGGTAGTCCAAAAATTTGCTTACCCTTGTGTCGTCGGGCTTCAGTGGCAACAATTCGTCTTCGAAGAAATTCGTGACTTCATGAGGGTGCAGAAAGGGCAAACCGAAAAATAATTTCAAGAAGTTCGAAGTTTCGTCGTCAGTTTTGTAGGTAGCGACGCAAAGCTCATGGGTCGCAGTTGGCTAACACCAAATTTTTTAACCCCCCTCAAAATTTGTTGGTCTGTAATCCTTGTTTGTTGTATTTTGATTTGTTGACTCCACAGCCGCTTTCAATGGAAATCAGTAACTCTATAACGATAATTTTCATGCTCAAAAAGAAGAAAAAAAAAACAAAAAAAAACAGGTGGGTCTTTGAACAAACGGTGTCGCTGAAATTATCTTATCAATAAAATTTGTAACATTTTTATTTAAAAAAGTTGAAACCTGATGCCTCTTGGGAGTCGTAAAAATCAAGATAATTGAACAGCATCAAAATCGGTCAAAAATTTGTTATGATTATTTCGAGAAAGTTAGCCATCTTGTACCATTGATAAAATATGTTTCCTGCAGTTTCCTTCAGTTTACTTCTCAAAAAAAAATCGAAGGACGGAGGCATACGTACAAGTAGGCGTTATTTCGGGGAATCTTACGGTTTTTTCAAACGGGCCAAAAAATATGCCTTCAAACGTGGATTTTGTTGGTTCGAAAATCCGGATGTGAGGGTGGAGGTCTCGGAAATCGTATTGTGATCGAGACAATGACCAATATTTGGTGCGACCACCCTCGATTTTGACGCTTTAGAAATATTTCTATGGGTCTGTGGGCAGACTCTGGTTCCTAGAGACCGTAAAATCGACTTGTTGATTATTGAAGAGGTCCTTTTCCGTCCGAAAGACGATTTTCCACGTTTGATCTACGATCTAGATGAATTTAGATTAGAACTTCATAACTAAAAGCGGGTACTCAAACTTTACGTCTTTCCATTGAATTGAATCATTCGGTTTAGGGAGAATTTAGGTGTTCACATGAAATAATCTTGTCCCTTTTGATCACATTCAGAAAATAAATGATATCTTGTCCACGTGTTCTTGGCAGGTTGCCCAGGTAAAAGTCCCCTTCGTCCCCAGCCATGAATTGGCAGCGACCAGAGCCAGACCGACCAGCTAAGGGCTGATGCATTTGTCTCTGAAATTTTCAATGAAATTTGGAAATTTTTTATCAAAAAAAAGTTAAAACCTGATGCCTCTGGAGAATCGTAAAAATCAAGATTTAAACAGCATCAAAAAATTTGGTAAGATTATTTCAAGAACATGAGCCGTTTTGTGCCATTAATAAAATAAGTATCCTGTCAATTCTGACAGTTTCCTTTTCATCGATATATGAGTTAAGAGACTAGAAATAGTGGCAAGTCATAATCAGTCTCCTTCTTACTCATGACAGGGTTATGGATGATCACAAGCGAGCATCAGTTAATAGCGAAATTTCCAGCATGAGCGGTTGGTTGTGAGATATCTTCACTCTCACGCTTGAAAGTTGACTGTCATTTGATCATCCTGCCTGAGATTCATAGGGGACCGTAGGTCCCAGCTTACACAATCCTTGAAAATGTAATTGGAGTGTGAGCTGCCGCTTAGCAGCTCATTGTCCCCCCTGTCAGGCCACAGAGGCCAGAAAGACCTGAAAGCCCAGTGCAGCAGCAAGAAGCCCCAAAAGCCACATCAACTGGGCGTGGCCTCACTGAAGTGCCCTCCCACCACCTTGGACACAACAAAACCAAACCGTCAAGCACTTGGAGGAGATCCTCCCTACTCAGCTGATCAGGAGTGCCAACATTTCTTCCTGTTGAGTTGGCCAGCCTGGAGGAGGAAAGACGAAAAGCCAGTGTAATGACCTGAACAGGGCAGTCCCTGAAGCTCAGCCTAGCCTGCTAGTCCTGAAGTGCACATCCCCTGTCTTTGAAGCTCTCTCCCTGTATCGCCCGTATCGTTCCTGTATCGATACTACACTACTGCCTCCAACAAGTATCTTGTACTAGGTTATAACCTGTGAGTGGTACCAGTCAAGTGTATCTTGCTCTCATCCTGCCTCCCCTGGAACACACCGAAATCGCCTGTGTCGCCCAATCCTGATCTAGCTACCCCCTTCTCTTCACCTCGCCTCTCATCGTAAAGGACTTGCTACCGTAACCCTACACCGGAGTGAACTAAAGTGTAACCTATATATGTATTGGCCAATAATAGGTAGAGAGTGACTCGTGACTCAGTATAAGATCTCGAACCTGAGAAAAGCTAGTCATATCAATCTAAGAGTATTGCCTAGAAACATTGGAACCTACTTGTGAACTTACCTTAAGCGTATTGTAACGCCTAGTCATAATAGAGTCAGCCCTTTTCTTTGCAAGTTACCTTTCATAGTGTTGCCCTTCAGGCTAATACAGAGTCGTATTTTAATAAAACACCGTTTCACCTTACTTCCAATTTTCACTGACTCTACTCTGGTTCTGGTTCTGACTTGTGGTATTGAGTATCAAAACAAGGTAGTTAAAAGTAACTTCATTATTCTTTATTTCAAATCGATACACCGTAACAAAATCATTCAGGTAATAGTAACAAGAGGTAACAAAAGGTATCTACAAGTGTATTGCAGCCTCATCACCCAAACTGCGTCGACCGAGCTACCACTGAAGTACAACAAAGCTAAGTATAATTCTTTATTAACCTAAGTGTATTGATATTGCAGTTCAGCACTCTACAAGTGAACCCGTTACAATTTTTCCCTGTTCCATAACATTTAAACTTCCCCCTCCCGATCGGTTGATATCTTCACCCCCCAAGGCTTAAAGGAGGATTCGGTTTAAATTTTATGTTGAATCGAATAGTTTGACATAAACATTTCATCAAAATCGGATGCAAACTGTAATATGTATACTTGTCATACGAATTTTGTGGTGGGTTTGAGCAGTGACTACCTACTTGCTATGTCATCTCCAACTACCATCCAATAATCATTGTTGAAGATGGCCTTGTCGAGAAGAATCATAGAATCCTTGATACTGACATCCATCGTACTGTGAATTAATATACTTTCTCGATAGTTGTGGCCGTAACAAGAATTATCGAACCTCGATAACGAGATTGTTCAAGAAGATCTTACCTAACAGCAAAATGCGAGAGGAAATTTTAATCATGAGGGACTTTTTCTTCAACTCCAAAGGTGGAATAATTTGCTACGAAACAAACAAACAAGACCGTGAAATAATAAACACCTTCCTTCCGCTACCAACCTTGCACATGTATTCAGTTGTCATTTTCAGAAGAAATCTCACGATTCAGCACTTTGTGTTGGGCGCAACCTGAGTGCCATGCTTGGAGTAACGTTATTTATCAACGCAGTAATGTGTTTCATCGAGCTGATTGGAACAAGCATTGCAAATAGAACAGGCAATCGGGAGAAAAGAGTCGTATATGGATCGCCTTTGCTGTACGATTCGGAATATTATTCAACGAAATACTACGTTTGGATCGGAAATGGAAATGAATGCGATATCCCTCTACCAGACATTTTGCAGAACGCAGATAGTCCTCATAAAAATGAACTTCCAGTCCCAAGTTTCGGGTTTGCTTGCACTGCGTCTCCTAACCATTTGGTTTGCTCTGGATCACTTTTGGTGTCTCACATCGTTCAAACTGCTTGCCATTGCGTCGTGGATTTCGTCCAGGATAGCTCTGCTCGGTTTGGAAAGAGAGCAACGAAAATCAATGTGAACGAAAAACGCTACAACGTATACCCTGCAAAATCCTTGGGTACGTGCTATTTGTAATAGTTGGTCGAAATATAGAGTAATAATAGGCCGACGGCCGTTAGCAGGTTCAATGAACCGGTTCCCCAGAGATCACCAAAGTAAGGAACAATCGGCTCGTGGGCGGGATCGTATGTCCCAATAATTATTCTAGTTGGGTAGTTGGTCCTCTCTCGTCCTGTGAGTACCGAGTGGAGATCAGAGGCGTAGAAGACTAGGTGGGGTAGCTTATACCCCCCACCAGAAGCCCCACCTTCTTTTATAGCGCAAAACGTATTTTCTTGACAATAAAAATATCATTTATAGTCAAAATACAAGAAAATAAAATTTTCCTCATTAAATTTTCCCTGGTTACTTTAAATTTAGACTTCTGCTATATCACATAATAATTGCTTTTTACACCAAAAGGTAACAAATATCTCTATCCAAGTAAGACTGATGTCAAATGGAGCCTATTTGCATAATTTGCTAATGTGAACAACAATTGTTCACTATTTCAAATGATTTACTTCTATTCAAATAAGTTACTTATTTCAATAACTTCTATTCAATACAACTACTATTTCAATAACTTCTATTCAAATAACTCTATTTCAATGACTTCTATTCAAATAACTCTATTTCAATAACTTCCGTTCAAATAACTCTATTTCAATAACTTCTATTCAAATAACTCTATTTCAATAACTTCTATTCAAATAAGTTACTATTTCAAATGATTTACTTCTATTCATATAAGTTACTTATTTTAAACCATTTGAAATAGTTCAGCTCGTCAGTTGAGTAGATGTTTTTGTTTATTTGTTTGAAGCACATAAGAGACAAACCACTTTTGGTGTATTCTTTTCAACACTAAACTTTTGGAATCGACAAAAAAAATTACACTGCTCAAAATTTGTTGGTTTACGAATAAATCGGAAAAAAGTTGCCGTCCGTCCGCCATACGCATTCTTCTTAGTTCCCATGGACCGATTTTGATGAAATTTGGTATATGAGCTCCATTTGAGGTCTAGTTGTGCCCCGAGGCTTTTGGTTAATGTCAGTCACTTCTAAGGGGTGAAAAATAAGGGTTGAAAATTTGAAAACGCCCTAGCTCAAAAACGTTTGAATAAAGGTATTGTTTTTCATCCATTTTTAAATAGTATTGAATTTTTAATTTAATTTAATTTTTAATTTTTAATTTTTAGAGACGAACGAGAACACGCGGAGCTCTGTAGGGCCAACCGTTCACTCCCTACGAGAACTTGAGGGTTGGGCTTACGATAGATTAGAAACACGAGTGTGAATCGCAAACGAGGCCGTGAGATTTTTGATGATAAAATACGACCATTGTTCGTTTCTTCGAGTCGTCTTCAGTTTTGCTTCCTAAGCCACCAGTTATCAAATTTCCTAATGAAGGCACCCACAACTCATCATTTCTTCAAACTGTGTGAAGCGTTTATTTCTTCCAAATAAACTTGATTGTGATGTAGGAATATGGTACGTAGGTAGTACCTATGCTTGGTGGATAGTGACCAAGGCAAAGCCGTGTTCTTTGCAGACGAGTGATCTATGTAGAAATAATAAACCATTGTGTAATAATTTGCAGCCCACAGTTATCATGGACATTTAACGCTCTGGAACTTCCAGGAACTTGTACTATGCAGGTCTAATTCATACTTATTGAAGATTATTCACCCTATTTGTATTGATTGATTGATGACGTTTGTTCCTACAGTGAGCGAAATGAAAAATCGTGTTTCGGCGGAACGGTACTTGTTCCATCCACGATGCAAAGAAAGATCTCTTATAGTTTCATTCGACTATGCCCTGGTCATTTTAGACAACTCGTTCAGTCACTTGCAAAGGGCCACCGCGCCGGCTTACTCACTGATCAATTTGGTCAAATTATGGACGGACATGATGAGTAACAGGAAGATCTGCCTCGTCGTTGGGTTTGGAGGTTACCAGGCTACGAGAGGGCCGTTGTCACGAATTATGTCCCCAGTTATGCTCCACGGGTGGCAAGCTTCCTTGGACTATACGTCCTGCTACGAAAATATAAAATTTGGTGAGTAAGTCATCAAAATAACATATTAACTTGTTCAAAAAATGTGTTTTTCCGGAATTTTAAAAATTAATAATAGAATCTATTAGGATCTTTCCTAATAGGATCTTTCCAAGTTTCCTTCTTCTACTTCAACAAAACTGGGTTTATAGACAGATAGTGCTAGAGTAGCCCTTGGAAAGATCATTCTTGAGCTGCTACTGTAATAGGGCCTTTAAGGAACCTCCTGCTCAAATGTTCTATAGATTTATCAAGATGCATCTGATGCATTTTGATAAATCTATAGAACATTTGAGCAGGAGGTTCCTTAAAGGCCTTATTACAGTATCAGCTCAAGAATGATCCTTCCAAGGGCTACTCTAGCACTATCTGTCTATAAACCCAGTTTTGTTGAAGTAGAAGAAGGAAACTTGGAAAGATCCTTGGTGGGATGTTGGGGTCAGTAATTTCTCATAAAGCAAATAACCAGGGAATAAGGTGGGAAAGGTTCACTTCATACAGGGATTTGTGCTGCCTTAGACAGTGGCGCCATCTCTGACGAGGAAATCCAACTAATACCCTACAAGATAAGAAATTAATGAGGGTAGAAGGTACCCCGAAGGCCCTATTTCACTATGTCAACTCAAGAATTATTTCTTGTTTGAGTATCAAACGAGCCAATGGCTATCAGTTTTGGCTTAAAAGTCGATAAACGGTATCAGGTAAAAATTGGACATAGCAAAAGATACTTCAGGTTATTGAGGGTTATACGATGGCTTTGGATGTACGTCTTAATCGGAATCGCATTACTCTTCGTTTCAGACATACGGTCTAATGAATTCTTCGAGGAGGGCACAGTCTTTTGCCTCTCTAGGATGCCGAATCGTCCAACTCGGACGTCTTCCTTCGGCGACTCGGGAGGTCCAATTTCCTGTGACAACGAATACATTGGTATCGTAGGTTCAGGTACTCCCAAGATGAGCTTCCCTTCGCCCGTAGTTTACACGCCGCTGGAAAACGCCTGGGAGTACAGACGGACATTGGTGGATTACGTGGAGAACATCAATGATGTGATGTACACAACTGATGACCCGATAGGATACAAATACCTGCCGGCCAAACCACCAATCAATGACACCGATAAGTGGGTGCCAAGATCTACAGCAATACGGACCGTTTCACCACCAGTTTTTAGTTCTATTTTCATTTCTTTCGTGCTACTATTAAAGCTTGTTGTGAATAGTTAGTACAATTCTTTTCAGTGGCTAATTACTTACTGCTGTTTCTTTATCTGTTGAAAAATTCTATTGATTCAAGTAATAGTTTATTGACAATATCGTTTTGAAATTAGGAGATAATATACTCCAAAACCAGGCACTTCATTGAGTTTTTTTTCACTTTGACACTTCTCTAAGCTCTTCCACATTGTCTCATCTGCAAAAGATGTCGAGAGATTTTGAAGGAAGTCTTCCAGTGATTTCACTTATTTCAAGGAGATGGACAGCTTCCTTGTTGAGATGAAGTTTTATCCGATGATGATGACGCGTGGCTTGTCGTTTGATGACCTCGTTGACAGTTTCGATTAGGAGCTCATGGTGGAGACGCTCATTTCGAGAATACCATGGCGCGTTAACTATTTATCATTTCACAACACAGTAATTTGATATCTTTGGATGATTTCTCGATTAGATTGAACCGTACCGCTCCAAAGCTGCGCTCCATAAGTCCAGATTTTTCCAGCTTTAAGACTTGGTTGTAAAGTGTAAGCCTATTCTGGACGAATAGTTTTGAGCTTCTACCCATAAGGCAGTACATTTATTTGTAGTGCAAAGTCTTCTTTCTTCTTCCTGACGTGGGATTTCTACCGGAGCCTGGCATCTAGCGTCATACCAAGGTATTTGGCCTTATTAGCGAAGGGAACAACTCTGCCATCAAGAAAAGCTGGTATTGTATAATATCACTTCGAGTGTTTGAGAAAGACTAGAATGAAGTTATAATCATCAAAACTTGTTGGTTTACTCAAGAGAAATGACCACTTCAAAGGCTTATTTTCACCTTCGATTGTTCGAAAACACGAGTATGAACGTTATAATGATCGAAAATTGTTGGTTTACTCGAAAGAAATGACCACTTCAAAGGCTTGTTTTCACCTTCGATTGTTGGGAAAGACGATATTGAACGTTTTAAACATCGTAACTTGTTGGTTTACTCAAAGGAAATGACCACGTCAAAGGCTTATGTTACATTCGATTGTTCGCAAGCTACTGAAGATATTGGAATCAATTCTGACCATACCGTTGGCAAGCTGAGCTTTCGGGCCAACTGTTAGGCTTACCTTGACACGCCAGAAAGCAAGGACTTATGAGCGGTTAAAAAAGTTGACATTTCCAAGATTTGACGATTTTTCCTCTTCACGTTCATTTTTCACCCGTTTTACCTAGTTAAAAAATTTTGGTTCTCTATCAGATAGATATTAAATTCAATGCTCTTTCTAACGGTATCGTCAAATTTGAGTTTATATAGTACATTAAAGGAGTTATTAACGTTTTAATGAGACAAGGTCGAAAACACGAAAAAAATCTTGAAAGTTAAAAAAGTCGGATTTTAAGGGGGTAAATAAAAAGTCAGGAGACAAAAAAGTCTCGAAGTAGTTGTAGAATCAATCCCTAGGCAGGAAGGTCTAGTTGAAGAACTTTGGTTCTACATCAGAGAGATGTGATATTTAATGCTCTTTCTAACGGTATTGTCAAATTTGAGTTTATCTAGTAAATTGAAGGGGTGTTACAAAGTGTTACACCCTGTATAGAATCGACATTGCTCATGGTAGAATTCAAGTCCTCTTCATCGATTTTAATAACACCGACCGCTCATACCAGATTTGAAAAATCCCTGAAATAAAAAGAAGAAACACGGTTCCTTCTTAATGCTATCATTACTTAGTCATGACGTCACGGCTAACCATGAAGTCAGTGACAAGTCTGTCTCCGTCCTCTCGTAATGCTCTGATCCCACCGAGCCCTTCTTTGGCTTTATTATATTCTTCCTCACGAATCCGCTTAGCTGTTTTCTAGCAGGAAGGTTCCTCTCTGATGTAAATTTCCAACTTTCTTAAACCTCTTTTCGATTTATTCAAAGCTTTGTTGCAGAATAAACACGTAGTTACTCCAACAACCCTAATTTTTGCTTCTAAGCAGCTTTTTTTATAATTCATGAAATGGGAAGATTTGGAGTATAAGAGGTTGCAAAAATTATCGTTTCGCGTCTGAGAGTGACAATGTTGAAGTTATTGAAGATCTTAATAGTTTTGGATTCTTTGAATAAAGTGCTACAATAAGATTCTCATGTTGAACTCTATCTTATGAAATCTATGAAATCTTATGAAAAAGCTGTGAAAGACTCAGAGCTACTATTGGGAGTTGGAGTTCACGTACCATTAGAAAGTTATGTAAACCAAACGAACCTGAAACCGAAAATATCAAAAACGGCAGATTGTAGCAGCAAAATAACCCAATGGAGAAACAGGCACTCAGGAATATTTAACAACAACAGTTCCTCTGAAATCTCAACACTAAACTATGTCAACACAGGCGCCTAGAGCAGGGTCGAAAGTGGAAGGAGAAGAAACCAGGAAAGGAGAGCAAAGAAGATGGTTGTTGAAGGTCTGATTGAATGAAGAGTTTAATGAAGTTTTATAGTTTTTAATGAGGTGTAAAGAACAAGATTTTGGTAAAGTTATAAAGATAAAGGACAGTAGTGGAAAGTCAGACTGGAAACTAGTCAGCTAAAGGAACTGCACGGTGAAAATCTTATCATCAGATACATGCATGTGAGTACCTACATACTATCTCAGAATCCTTTATGAATAAGTACTGCGCGCCTGTAAATGTACTACCTACCCTCCTGCAACGCCTGAAACCCTGATAATGGTATCATAAACGAAATAGTAGGGGAAATGTAATAAAACCTCGAAAAGCAACAAGTGGCGAACATGTGCTTGTATTCATGTAAAATCCTGCAAGCTGCTGTGCAAGTCTTGGGTTAACCTGGTTATACTTAGCCCTGGAATGCAACTAATTCAAGGTATCCATCAAGAACCTGAAAAGGACAAAAGGAAGAAACTGATCAGAGAAACTGAGGAGAGGAACAATAAAGCCTGCGAAGTACGAGTTGTGCACCTGATATGTTCTCAACACAATTTCGGAGAAAAGGTAGGTACCTACCTGAAAGGAAAAAGATAGAGCCAATAAATGGTTAATCTGGAACAGTTATGGATAATGGGGGTGTTTTCTGTTTTCAGGCAACTTCTGTCTTCTATACGGCTTGTCTCTGGAAACGAAAATTCTGGCTGTGGATTTAGATAGTGTAGTGGCATATAGCCAGATTTGAACTCTTTAGGAAACGATTTACCATCAAAAGATTTTTTTGATCATGGCCTAGTCAAGTTTGGTTGCCGAATAATATAAATATTGATCTGTGTTCAAGAGTTGAGAGCAATGATAAAATACCTCATCTTACTTATGTTTCTGTTAAGAACATTAGTAATGCCTATGTAATGCCTTGATTTGGCATGAATAGTAAAATCAGGTCTCATATAATGGTGTAATAAGCCGAAAATCTAAATCTTCACACAAACTTCTTCCATGCGCCTTCCATACAGCAACCGCCAACAGCTGTCCGCCACCACCGATGAGGACACGCGAGTGCGCCACCATCGCGGCCCTTCCAGCAACCAGCCGCAAGATGGCCGAGGGGATATAGGGGCCTGCCCCCTCCCTCGACCTTTCAGTCTGAAGTCACGCGTCTCGCAAGTTGTCGAACCCAGCTCCAGTACTCAATCCCCTCTAACGTAGTGTCGCGGAACGAACTGAGAATCTGTAGTGAAGTGCAACCCACGGGACATTTCCAAATAGCCGTTCCAAGAATCCCGCCAGTCTTCGTTCTTGAGACATCCGCAAGCTAAGGCCCGGACTCAAGACGTTGCCGCCAACTCTCCATTTTCGCCGACCCGAACTGGTACGCCGTTCGAACCCCGGAACGAGGCAAGTTTGCCCCGGTCCCAGGCATCCCCCTTCAGCACTGCAGGAAGAAGAGGCCCTGAAGCAACATACCGCCACGGAGATCTATACTGATCCAAGCTAGGCCAAGGGTGAGCAACATTCCCTCATAATTTCTGTAAGCGCTTACAAATTACTCAAAATCTGGCAAAACCTCCCCCTCATAATTTAACGTCCTGTAAAAGAAGTAGGAAAGTAAAGAGAAACGCATATTGTAAAGATAGTTCAGTTGTAACGAGAAACCGTAACCTAAGAAGTTTTTGTTGTGAAGAACAATTGTATTTTCAGTAGTAAAGTCAGAAGACTAAGTCATAATTTGTATAAGTAGAATCAAGTTCCTACATAAATATTATTTTCTTATAAGCATAATATTGCAAGTAACAACAAAGTACATTTATTTTTAGTAGCATACTTATTGCAAAATTTCGTACATAATTTCTTAAAGCCAAGTGTGATTTCATTGATCGTTATCAAATACATTTTCAATCATATTGATATATTTTCAAGTATCTTTTCGAATATATTACTGATTATTCTTGTCGACGGTTCCATCAGAACCCTCGTAAATCCGCTTCACGGTAATCAACTTATAATTTTCTGAATAAAAACCCTACGTGTTTTTAACCTTTGCAGTACTTATTTCAGAGTTTTGACCCTTTCCAATTCCGTTGGAC
Source organism: Apolygus lucorum (assembly GCA_009739505.2). Lineage (NCBI taxonomy): Eukaryota > Metazoa > Arthropoda > Insecta > Hemiptera > Miridae > Apolygus > Apolygus lucorum. The sequence continues at coordinate 51,826,895 of CM019168.2, forward strand.
TCAGGTATTTTGCACTTAAATAATTTGGGTTTTTCCTGAGGTCAATACTCGACCCAGGTGGTGGCAGCAACCCTAGGAACTCTCAGGTAGAATCTTTTATCCTCTGGGCTCTGGTTCAGGATACCTTTCTACCTAGAATTTCCTAGCCTCACTTAGTTGGGATTTTGTACCAGTTTTTCAAGGATTAGGATCAGTTCATAAAGTAACTCTTCATTCTGAAGTCAATATTTAATTTAGCATCACAAAGTTTTCAAGTAAACCTTTCGCCTTTTTGCTTTGGTCATCACGCACTACCATAATAGTAAAGCCATTTTCACCTTCGGAGATCTCGAAGCAGTCGTAGACTCAGGTAAGCAGAATCACCTAATCCCTTGTTGTACAAATATATATGTTTACTGGGGTAAGATAATTCAAGTTTTAAGAATCAAAATCATAAACCCTTTTAAATTTATAAATCCCAAATCATTAGATTGATAATTTCTCATAACCCTAACTCCAAAGTTAGATACCCAAATTCTAAAGATTACATCTGGTGACCAGCGGTAGGATCAACGAAAGTTACGATTTTCAGAACCCACAAACAAAAGCAAATACCAGTCCTGGAATTGAGAGGTGGTTGAACCACTGAAATTTGGAACATTAAAATAAGAATCATCAGTAATTTTGCATATATTTTGATATTTTATTTTCTTTATATTAACGCATTATCACACTTTTAGTACACACACAAATTGTACAGACAAAAGATTCAGCCGGAGAGTGAGAGGAGCGCAGAGAGTTCAATTCAGTACGCAATTCGTACTATTTATTGTGCATATTGTCAACTATTACCACTCCACAATCCGCCTATTCCGTTTCGTACAAATATTTCATTCGAACCACCACGTGTTCGAGAACCATCGTGTCGCAAACCGTTCGAACCACCACGTGTTTGAGAACCATCGTATCGCAAACCGTTCGAACCACCACGTGTTTGAGAACCTTAGTATTTTGTTCGGACCAGAACTCAGTCCGACCCGACTTCAAACCATAACCGTACCTCGTCCGAACCAGTTCCTAGTTCGAACCGAGTCAGTACGCGGACCAGACCCATACCAGACCAATCGTAGAACGAACCGCTTCACGGTTCGAACCAAGTCTTCGTTCGTATCGAATCGAATTTCGTACCGAGTCGCGATCCGAACCAGTAGTTTTGTAAATTAGTATAGGGAACGAACCGCTTCACGGTTCGAACTCCATGGCCTCGATGCCATGACGGAGGCTATGAACAGGATGGGAGAATTCTTCCGAACCGCACAAACCCCAGCCCAAGGTCAAAATCAACAACCACGAGACCTGCCACGATCCTTGTTTCTCGAAATAGAACCTTGGAATCCGGACGACTCTGATTCCATTTCGGCGGCCTCATTTTTCGCCGAGGTAGACCAAGCCACCCATGATTTGGATCAGGAGCAGAAACTCAGATTTCTTCGTACCCGACTCCGTGGAGGGGCTAAGCGATTCCTTCAAGAAGATTTAGGAGCCCAACCGTATACCAACCTCCGCGACGCTATTCTCCAGTGGTACGAGAGTGAAGACCCTGAAAAAGCCATGATACGCCTATGGACCACTAAACGACAACCTGAGGAAAGCATACGACGATTCGCCGAGAAGCTCATCGCAACCGCGAAGACCGCAGTCCGCAACGAGGTTAACCTTACCGCAGCACAACAACGGGAGTGGGTGAAGACGAAAACCCTTCGAGCTTTCGTACGAGGAATAAATAAGGAAATTAGTCCTTTCCTCCAGAGTAACCTACCCGACACACTGGAAGAAGCAGTCAAGCGTGCGGAAGACCTCGACGACGACCACCAAAGCGAAAAGGCTGCCGACTTCAAATGGGATATAGCCGGAGTTCTTAACAAAGATTCCCTCAAATGCTATACGTGCGGAGAAGCCGGACATTTCGCCGGAAAGTGCCCTCAGAAGACAACACCGCAGGGACCAAGTAGGAGTCAGATGACGACGCCGCCTCATACCGGACAGAGTAGACTCGGCTGGAAGCAACCCTCACCGAGCCCCCGATACCCGTGTCTGTACTGTGGGGACTATAGCCATTTTCCTGTAAACTGCCCGCACGGCATACAGAGTGCGATTTTCTGTGATTTTTGCGGAGCTCGAGAACATCTGGAGAACGAGTGCCTGCGAAAAAAGAAGATGATGCCAGTGTCGCAACCTCGAGGAAGTGTCACCAGTCCCACAGCCGCCGTAGTAACACTACCGCCCGAAGACATTCCGGAGGAAGAAATCCGCGGGGATGAGATAGTAGCCTTCCAAGCCACTGTAAACTGTACCACACGCCCGATGATCCGGATGAAAATTGGATTAGGCAAATACAACCGCGATGTCATCCTGGATACCGGCGCCGCCGTCTCCGCTTCGTCACACCCTGTACCGGGAGTTCCAGTTCAACCCACATCCACTGAACTTTGGGGAGCGGATGGTCAGAAAATAACCCTGCTGGGAACACAGGAACTAACTGTGCGCATCGGCGACAGACGTGCCTCGCATCGGTTTTACATTTTTGAGAGGCCGGATTCGCACCTGGATCTCGTGGGGCTCGACCTTCTGAAAAGATTTCCCATTGGAATTCGTACCGACACGAAACACGTCACCATGACAAACGCCGAGTCGGGGGTACCGATGGTCCTCGGAGCCGTGTGGGAGAACCCCAAGACACTGACACGCTTACGTCAACTGAAAGTAAGAGCGGTAAAGGACAAAAATTCCCGACCAACCATTCCGGCGAGTTCCACAGTCAAAAGACGACCCTCGACGAACCCGAATCCAAAATTTTTCGATCTACGAGAACCCTCAGTTAAGAAGCCCCGACCGACCGTTGACGGGATACCGGCTGAAATAACGGTAGCAACGACGTCTGTGCAACACCTGGAGGTGCCGCCTACAGAAACCTGCGGCGATGAGCCTTATCACAACGACGCGGTAGCCCCCACTGGACAACTGCCGACCTATCCCAAGAGCGAATGTCGGAAGGAAATAGAGGGATTCCCTTCGCGAAACGCACATCCGCGCGGAGGAAAGAAGGAAGAAGACGGCTGTACGAATAGGCCGCCGGGGACTGAACCGGTACAGACTGAACCAAACGGCCGTGTATCACACTCCGTACGGCGAGCCCCACCACCGTACCGCTGTAGCGTAGAAGAACACATACGGGACCTGTTAGCGAGGAGGACCGGAATAACCTCGGGAAACCAAGGGTCGGAAGCCCTCAAACTGGATAGAAGACTTACGGGAATGAAACCCGAATTGAAGGATGCCCTTTGGAGAGCGACTAGAGACCAACATAGTCGTCTGAAACCAGCTTCCGTTGGGAGAGCACCGGACGAAGCCATCAACCGGGAGGAGCCGCACTCGCGCGAGGCCCCCGCACCAGCTCCGTCGCCCGGACCCTCTCAACCCAGCCTGGATCCCTGGTTAGAGTCCGACGACGAGAATGAGCCGGAACTCGTCGAGACCACCTGTGTGACTCCGGACGTCGAACGCCTGCTGCAGGACAGTACACCATCACAGGAGCACCCTACAACGGGAAACACATTGCCCACGACCACCACTGCCGGAACAACACCATACAACCTTCGACCCCGAAAGATCGTCGACTACAAAAGGCTACATACCGGCAGAGTCTCCGTCGTCGACATTGGTCCCGAAGAGGAGGCTGGATAACCTGTAACAATTAAAGAAGTTATTATACCTGTAAAAAAAAAAAAAAAAAACAAAAAAAAAAAACAAAAGGGTCATTATTCAGTTATTTATAGTTTTACAATGTCATATGTCAAAATCAAAAGATATCACATAACGACTTAGCATTCTTCTTTCACTTACCTCAAAACCTGAATCCGGACGTTTAGGGGAAACCAAGGCACTTGATCCATCCAATACCTACCGTAGGAGGGGGGTCGAGAACTGTTGAGCCCTGAACATCTAGGAGGTTGCTAACAATGTCGCGAACGCACACGGTTAGGCGGAGTTGTGGAGTGAGAGCATGCGAGGTCGGAGTAGTCAGTAAGACGGCTGGTTCTTTTGTTTCAGGACGATGGCGTTTCCAAAACCCCGACTAGAGCCAGTACCCGATATTGAGGTAGGAAGCGACGAATGGGTAGAACGCACGGTAACCTGCATTGCACAGCTACATACGTGGCTGGTCAAATTCGGGGAGATGCCGGAGCAACGTAAGGAGATCATGACCTGCATCGCAAACCTGTCGCACAACATGAGCAAAGCAGTTCGCTCCAGCGCAGCAAATCTCGCCCCAGCTGGGACGCCCAACCCCGTGGAGGAACTGCGATGCGAATTGCGTGGGCTACAGCAACGCGTCATGGCCATCCAGAGCAGCAACGAGCTCAACCAATCCACTGCTTCCCTGGAGAACGCTTGGGAGTCCGCAACTGGAGAAACTTCCACTCCGAAACGCCGAGCTCGTCAGTCCTCTTCCTCATCATCCTCCTCGTCTGATTCTGACGACGACGAGAAGACGAAGGGCGACACAAAGAAACCGGCAGCAAAACGGCTCGTAGAGGAGGAACCTTCACCAGCATTCTCTCCTGTTACCCCAGCACGCAAAGAGGAGCCAGCTGAGCCGACAACCTCAGGAGCTGCACCCTGCCCCGTCTGTGATCGCATTCCGAAGGAGTTCCTCAAATTCCGGTGCTCAAGCTGTAAAAGTTTCTGGAATCGTCTAGTCGCCTCCTGCCAGAAATACGCCGTCGACCATCCCTCGTACCCACAGCCGTGTCTCCGCAAGGAACACGAGGAATCCAGACCACCAAAGTGCCCAGGCTGCAGACGCTGGCGCTACGAGGTAGCACTGCTGACCATCACCCCAGACACCAAGCTGCCAATCCCTTCGGTTACCAGAGCTGATAAGTAGCCGATGAGGGCATCGGCCGAGAGAGAAGGAGGGGGTGTAATAAGCCGAAAATCTAAATCTTCACACAAACTTCTTCCATGCGCCTTCCATACAGCAACCGCCAACAGCTGTCCGCCACCACCGATGAGGACACGCGAGTGCGCCACCATCGCGGCCCTTCCAGCAACCAGCCGCAAGATGGCCGAGGGGATATAGGGGCCTGCCCCCTCCCTCGACCTTTCAGTCTGAAGTCACGCGTCTCGCAAGTTGTCGAACCCAGCTCCAGTACTCAATCCCCTCTAACGTAGTGTCGCGGAACGAACTGAGAATCCGTAGTGAAGTGCAACCCACGGGACATTTCCAAATAGCCGTTCCAAGAATCCCGCCAGTCTTCGTTCTTGAGACATCCGCAAGCTAAGGCCCGGACTCAAGACGTTGCCGCCAACTCTCCATTTTCGCCGACCCGAACTGGTACGCCGTTCGAACCCCGGAACGAGGCAAGTTTGCCCCGGTCCCAGGCATCCCCCTTCAGCACTGCAGGAAGAAGAGGCCCTGAAGCAACATACCGCCACGGAGATCTATACTGATCCAAGCTAGGCCAAGGGTGAGCAACATTCCCTCATAATTTCTGTAAGCGCTTACAAATTACTCAAAATCTGGCAAAACCTCCCCCTCATAATTTAACGTCCTGTAAAAGAAGTAGGAAAGTAAAGAGAAACGCATATTGTAAAGATAGTTCAGTTGTAACGAGAAACCGTAACCTAAGAAGTTTTTGTTGTGAAGAACAATTGTATTTTCAGTAGTAAAGTCAGAAGACTAAGTCATAATTTGTATAAGTAGAATCAAGTTCCTACATAAATATTATTTTCTTATAAGCATAATATTGCAAGTAACAACAAAGTACATTTATTTTTAGTAGCATACTTATTGCAAAATTTCGTACATAATTTCTTAAAGCCAAGTGTGATTTCATTGATCGTTATCAAATACATTTTCAATCATATTGATATATTTTCAAGTATCTTTTCGAATATATTACTGATTATTCTTGTCGACGGTTCCATCAGAACCCTCGTAAATCCGCTTCACGGTAATCAACTTATAATTTTCTGAATAAAAACCCTACGTGTTTTTAACCTTTGCAGTACTTATTTCAGAGTTTTGACCCTTTCCAATTCCGTTGGACTCAGGTATTTTGCACTTAAATAATTTGGGTTTTTCCTGAGGTCAATACTCGACCCAGGTGGTGGCAGCAACCCTAGGAACTCTCAGGTAGAATCTTTTATCCTCTGGGCTCTGGTTCAGGATACCTTTCTACCTAGAATTTCCTAGCCTCACTTAGTTGGGATTTTGTACCAGTTTTTCAAGGATTAGGATCAGTTCATAAAGTAACTCTTCATTCTGAAGTCAATATTTAATTTAGCATCACAAAGTTTTCAAGTAAACCTTTCGCCTTTTTGCTTTGGTCATCACGCACTACCATAATAGTAAAGCCATTTTCACCTTCGGAGATCTCGAAGCAGTCGTAGACTCAGGTAAGCAGAATCACCTAATCCCTTGTTGTACAAATATATATGTTTACTGGGGTAAGATAATTCAAGTTTTGAGAATCAAAATCATAAACCCTTTTAAATTTATAAATCCCAAATCATTAGATTGATAATTTCTCATAACCCTAACTCCAAAGTTAGATACCCAAATTCTAAAGATTACAATGTCTACGTCCAGTGTTCTGGAAAACTAATTAAAATTTAGCCGTACTAAATAATAATTAAAGAGAAAGTGCTGTGATGAACGTTAAACTGTGATAGAACAATAAAATCATTCAGTGATGGATATAACAGTAGAAACAATATAAAAATCAAGTCTGAAAGCTTCAATATGGAAAAAGTGTCTGTATGCTAATGTTGAACCCGCATGCTTAGTATAAGATTAATGCGTCAAATGCCAATATAAAGGTCTAATGAGGTACTGTAATTCCAGGTCAGAAAAAAACACACTTTGAAGTTCCACCTCGCTCGAGCGCGGCTGTCCAGTGTGCCTGACCTTTCGAAAAAGCATGCATAAGATTCCTGTCCAACTCATTCCAGGTACCCAAAATGGTGAGAATTAGTAATCAATAAATAAATTAAGGTAATATAGTGATAAGGTTGGTTATCTACTTAAAGGTAAGAAATGTAGTTCATCAAAATTACTGCAAATATACGAGTATGCATGAATTCCGTCGATGTGAACCAGTGACACCCCAATATCTCTCCAGTATCAGGCTAGGTAAGTGTGGTTTCCAAATCTCCCATAAAGGTTTGTAGGTGTACTTATAAGTTTTTCAGACATACGAGGCTACACGGTTTAACCTATTGAGCTCAAAGTCTCCATCAACACGAGATTCAGGATATCCAAGAACTCCAGGCCCATGAGTTTCAGATTGTGTATGGATTCCTTGAAAGAAAACTTAGCTTTCCTTAGAAACTTTGATAGAGCAAATACTTTTCTAATCAGTGGTAGTTTATTGTTTTTATAGAGTCCTAAAAACAACCCCGAATTGAAATAGATTTCTTCTGGACACACGAATGAATATATTGTCGATAACCTAACTACGTACTGGTTCCCGCTAAACCTCAGTGGAAAACGACAGATTCCAGTTGTTGATATTCCCCTTCAGCATCGCCATAATAATCTGTTTACCCACTCTTGGTAACACCGATTTTCGTTCAGCCCCTGTTCGGATTTATGGCACATTTCCACGTCCGTCCGTTAATTGATTCGTAACTCTCAGGTGAAAAAATCTGAAAAATAAACATCCCTGCGGTTTCCAAACATGAGAGAAATCTGAGTAACATTCATTCTCAAATCACTGCGACATGTCATAGTAATGATCGAACTGTTCTATGGTAGGTACTAGGTAGATGACTCGTATTGTCTACGCTTACCAAGAATCATGTAATCAGCTATCCTTTCTTGTTTATTTTTTGGTAAATTTTTATAAATTACAATATTACATCAAATTATGATTAACAGACATTTCAGGGTGAAGCTTGATGATCAATACTCTGGCTTGAAGTCAATAAAAGCTGGAGTCCCACAAGGGAGTGTCTTAGGGCCAGTCGATTATCTCCTGGACACACGGGACTTCTAGCAAGAAGGTACAACTGTTGCTACCTTTGTTGATTTCCAAATACAGGGTGTAACGGTTAAGGTCGTACAACCGGCCGGGGTTCGATTCTACAACTAATTTGTGACTTTTTTGTCTCATGACTTTTTTTTCTTAACCCCCTTAAAATCGGACTTTTTCCACTTTTAAGATTTTTTTCGTATTTTCGACCTTACGCCATTAAAACAGCCATAACTCCCTTGTTTTTCAATCAAAATTCAAATGTAATTATACCGTTGGAAAGAAAGTTAAATTCTCTGTCTCCCTGGTGTTAAATGAAACTTTTTAAAGAAAACTAAAATGTTGAAAAATGAGCACAAATAGTAAAATCTCGAAAATCTCGGAAATTTTTCGTTTTTTCAAACGTTTGTAACACTAACTGAAACTGCTGGTTAAGTTCAAGTTTAAGGACAAGATATCAGTGACTGCTTTTTCGATAAGTCTTGTGTCATCATTTGACTCAGTGAGACAAAGTACGAAAAGATGGCTGCCTAACTCATTTTAGGGTAAAAATGCTGATTTTCGCGTAACGTCGATTTATACTGGAAGATCCACGGTTTTTGGCACGGGAACGAGGATTTTACACCATTAGTCCACTGTAAACAATTTTATGACCATACCGTTGGAAAGCTGAGATTTTAGGTCAACTTTTGGGGTTACAGTGAGAACTTAACCGGCAGTTTCAGTTAGTGTTACAAACGTTTGAAAAAATGGAAAATTTCCGAGATTTTCGAGATTTTACTATTTGTGCTCATTTTTCAACATTTTAGTCTTCTTTAAAAAGTTTCATTTGACATTAAGGAGATAGATAATTTAATGTTCTTTCCAACGGTATAATTACATTTGAATTTTAATTGAAACACAAGGGAGTTATGGCTGTTTTAATGACGTAAGGTCGAAAATACGAAAAAAATCTTAAAAGTGGGAAAAGTCCGATTTTAAGGGGGTTAAGAAAAAAAAGTCAAAAGAAAAAAAAGTCACAAATTAGTTGTAGAATCAAAACCCGGCCGGTTGTACGACCTTAACCGTTACACCCTGTATAAGTACGATCAAAACTATGGAACGCGGATACCGAAACCAGAATGAATTTTATTCAACGTTGCTATGGCAACCTAACACAACTGGTATTATAATATAATCAAGTGAGATCCTACACTTCTCCCCCCTTAGGGTCCAATGTAATGTTTGCTGACCCCCTAGCTTGGATGTCATCCATAGCTCTTTCTCTGGCTCTGATCGGCGTTCTTGCTTTTCTCCTTCCACTAATATCCGATATGGGTGTAGTATCCATTCCATCGTTCATTTCTTACCCACACTCCTTGGTTTGACTGGAATTTCTTGGGTTTTTTCATGTTGTTCCCCGACCTATACTTCCTGTCTGTTCTCGGATATCAGGCCGAAGTCTTTCGGGAGCTGTAGGCAACTGTCTTCCCAAAACCACGACGGCTGGTGGGCACTCAGTTGTCTTTTGATGAGTGTTTCGGTAATCCAAAAATGATTTGCTGAAGAGCCAGATCTGCGGGCAATCCTTCTTGCTTATAGGCATTATATCAATGTTGTGGCAACTCCACTGGAATACATTCATTTGGCCTACATTAACATGATCTGCATCGACGAATTATGGCTTTCGCCTCTCCTGAAATGTCCTGTCCTTCTTTCTTCCGCTCTTCTGCTAATGTAGTGTCCCATCCTCGTCGCCAATGAAGGATTTCCAAACATAAGTACGATCCAAACTATAGAACGCGGATTCCGAAACCAGAATGAATTTTATTCAACCTAACACTGGTAATATAATCAAGTGAGATCCTACACTCTCAGTCGATGATGATGTACAAGCTGCAACTAGAAGTCTACAGACGCCAATTAACCACATATCACCTCTACCGTTCAAAAAACTCAGCCCGCATGTACATGTTGAATCACATGTTACAAAGCCCAACCATACCAGTACATTTAAAAACATATTGTTAAGTAATGCATGCATTACAGGGGACGTCCCATTGGATAAGCCCCAGTTTACAAGATGATGCCCGCAAACGCACGTTTTTCAAGCATCAACCCCCCCCCCTTTCCACCCCTTAAAAAGGCAAAATTCGAAATTCCGGTGACGTAGTGCACAACTAGATAGGTTTCCGCGTCGAACAAAAAAAGAACCACGAAAATCAATTGGAAATTGAGAACTGGGCAGAACACATAAGATTATGCCCAAAACGCATGTTTTTTCAGCATTAACCCCCCTTCCCCCCCAAAAAAACAAGAAAAAAAGAAAAAAAGCCACAAAAAAAAAACACGAAAAAAACCACGAAAAAAAGCCAAGAAAAAAACAAAAAAAAAACACAAAAAAAAAAGCCAAGAAAAAAAACCAAGAAAAAACCACGAAAAAAAGAAGCACGAAAATCGGTTGAAAACTTTGGCCTTGGCATAGACACAAGGTTGTCACACACACACAGACATACATCTATGGGGTATTTCGCAGATTTGGATACAGAATGGTCTAAAACGGATTAGTGTGTGTTTTTTTTTGTTTTTTTTTTTTGGTTGAGCGTTGTCCTCTTTCACCCTAGATCAATCGCATAAGGACGCCCAACTCTGCAGGACGTCCTAAAAACTCATGTACCTCATTCTCATTAGACCAGTGTGGCAGTATGGGTGCGTAGCCTGGTCGGCAGGGGGAAATACACACATCAAGAAAGTTCAGACAGTTCAAAGCCGGATTCTTAGGCTCGTCACAGGTGCGCCTTGTTTTGTCAGAAATACCACTATTCACAAAGATTTGGATTAATCTGAGGTTTCGGAGGTACTTGAGCAGTCATACTCGAAGCATCATCAAAATCTCTGTACCTAGACCAATACTCTCCTACAAGAAATCTTTCGAAATCTACCGGAAATCTTTCGGGAAAAATTACTATAGTATTTTCCAAAATGATACTACGTTTACCGGTCGTGCGTGGGCTACGAAATCCTACGAATAATTAGGGATGGCAACGATATATCGATATATGAAATATATCGATATATTACGTTTGATATATCGATATATTTATATCGATATAGAGAACCGATATTATCGGTCAATATCGATATATTTACCGATATATCGCGACTTCTTTACAACTAGTAAAACGCTGCAAATCATTGCTCAAAGGTTTATTATTTTCTGTATAGATCACCCTTCTGTATAGATTAATGAATCCTGATTTTATTAATAATAAATCGTCGATGAAGTGAGTTTCAGGAGGCACTCATTTCCATGTCGGTAGGTACTATTTTTCGAATTGTATGCACCTTGAAACGCGAAACATAAAATGTTTGGTTTGCTTTGAGCAATGGCATCGGAGCTCACTCAGCTGATCAGTGATCTGAGGAGTGAAGAAGATCTCCTCGAATGCTGGAGACGCCTGGAAGAGCACTTCCATTCAATAGGATTAAAAATGGCTTCGGAGCTCACTCAGCTGATCAGTGATCTGAAGAGTGAAGAAGATCTCCTCGAATGCTGGAGACGCCTGGAAGAGCACTTCCATTCAATAGGATTGAAAATGGCTTCGGAGCTCACTCAGCTGATCAGTGATCTGAAGAGTGAAGAAGATCTCCTCGAATGCTGGAGACGCCTGGAAGAGCACTCCCATTCAATAGGATTGAAAATGGCTCTGGAGCTCACTCAGCTGATCAGTGATCTGAGGAGTGAAGGAGATCTCCTCGAATGCTGAAGACGCCTGGAAGAGCACTTCCATTCAATAGGATTGAAAATGGCTTCGGAGCTCACTCAGCTGATCAGTGATCTGAGGAGTGAAGAAGATTTCCTCGAATGCTGGAGACGCCTGGAAGAGCACTTCCATTCAACAGGATTGAAAATGGCTTCGGAGTTCACTCAGCTGATCAGTGATCTGAAGAGTGAAGAAGCCTTTGAGCAATGATTTGCAGTGTTTTTTACCCACCAACATTTTTTTTACCTACCAACTTTTTTTTACCTACCAGCTAGGTACTACCTACCACACCATACTGGCTTCATACCTTCACAATCAAGTTTATTAGAAAGAACTAAACGCTTCACACTCGATTGGAAAGATAGAAAGCTTCACATGGAAATTTGATTACTGGTTACGCAGAAGGCAAAACTGTATACAAATCGAAGAAATGAACAGCGATCGCATTTTAGTCCGATAAAATTTGAATGGAGATTAGACCTCTTTTGCGATTCACACTCATGATTCTGTTTTATCGAAGGAAAACCTTCAAGTACTCGTAGGGACCGAACGGTTTGTCCTACAGAGCTCTCAAAAATGTTTAAAAATTCAATACTATTTAAAATTGGTGAAAAAACGATACCTTTATTTCGAGAGTTTTCGAGCTAGGGCACTCTTGAAAATTTCAACCCTTAATTTTCACCCCTTAGAAGTGACCTACATCAACCAAAAGCTTCGCGGCACAACTAGACCCCAAATGGAGCCCATATACCAAATTTGAACCAAATCGGTCCAGTGTTGCTAAGAAAAGTGCCGCGTACGGCGTACGGCGGACGGACGGAAATTTTTTTATTCGATTTTCGTATTCTACGTACCTTGAAACGTAAAACATCAAATTTTGAGGGGGGGTTAAAATTTTTTTTTCTTGCTCGATTCCAAAGGCTTATTATTGAAAATAATAAACCAAAATTAAATATTGAAATGAATGGATGAGAAGGGACGCCTGTACCTGTAATAACAGCAAGTAATTTTATTCCAAATTGTGTAGGCACCCACGTGATGGGTAGATTTGAGACTGCTGACTTCAGCTCAGACATGATTGTGTACATAGTTTACACCTACAGTGGCTCTCAAGGCTCAATTACTTGACTTGAGCCAATATTGATGGAGGCTAGTCTAGATTAAAACTACCTACTATACGAAGTGAAGCAGGTTTTCACAACAATTATTTTCAATTTTGAAGGATCATGACTGTCTACAGTATACCCCTGTCAATTTAAAAATTAATTCAATATTGCAATGACATTTTCGCACTTTTTTTTCGTTTTTAAACAATGAATTTCGATAATTCATATCCAGTAACTTTTGAAAGCAGGTTAATACTTATTTCACCCGGTTTTTCCAAATAGATCTTCCGATATGACTAATATAACGATATATTTCTTCCAAAATGATGTTAGAAACGTTTCAATTCACCTACCTACTTACTTCTTCAATTTCTCCCAAGTACATCTTCCGATTAGTCGATAAATGTCTTCCTAAATTATTTTTTTATAATTTTAAAATGTTTTAATTCACCTACCTACTTCAACACGTTTTTCGAAGTCAATCTTCCGATATATCGAAATATCGATATATTTTCTCCGATACATCGTAGGTATCGATACCTCATTGACGATATATCATTTGATCTGTATATCGATGTATTTCATTCGATATGCCATCCCTAGGAATAATCCCAAGTTTTTCAATCCTTTATGTTTTTTTATGTTGGGAACTAAATGGAAACAGGTGTTTCTCTGACCCTCTCGGGTGCTTCTGGTTCTGGAAGTGGAGGTGAAGCCGCCCTCTGATTAGAACGCGAAACTGAGGCGTGAGCTCAAATGTGCCAAATTGGACTCCACACCGGCAAAACCAGGGTTTCGCTGTTGTGAGAGTGTACTGTGTGCTTGTCAACACCAAATAGTCCGTGTGTGAGTGAAGTGCAGCGTACACGGAAAGAGGCCAGTGCTTCCCAGAGGCGGCGACGATCAACAATTCAGGTCGTCTCGTAAATTAACAATCTGGTGGCCTTCCGGACGGACGTGTCGGCCTGTTGGCGCCTCCAGCCGCGCTTATACTGCCATTTGTCTCCCCTCTGCATCGACCTCGGAGAAATGTTAAGGTACTGCACAAATCCTACGTGTTCTACATTTTTCAAGCCCATGTCTATTTCAAGTATTTGATCTTCTATTTGCGGAAATCAATAATTAGTGATAACACGTACTTAGTAAAAAAACGCCGCAAATTATTACACAAAGGTTTATTATTTTCCTATATGGATCACTCGTCTGCAAAGCCACCAACTATCCAACATTAAGAAAAACATCGATCGCATTTCGGTCAGCTAACATTTGAACGGTGATTAGGCCTCTACTGTGATTCACACTCGTGTTTCTGATTTACCGTACGTCCAACCCTTAAATTCTCGTAGGGAGCACACAGTTTGTTCTACAAGGTTCCAAGTGGTCTCACAAAATTCTAAAAACTCTATACTATCTTAAATTGACGGAAAAACAAGGCGAGTTAGGGCGTTTTCAAAATTTATTTTTCAACCCTTAGAAGTGACCTACACTAACCAAAATCTTCGGCGCACAACTAGACCCCAAATGGAGCCTACATAAGAAATTTCATCAAAATCGGTCAATGCTAAGTGGGGAAAGTGCTGCGTACGGCGGACGGCCAAATTTTTATTCGATTTTTGGATTCTACGTACCTTGAAATGTAAACCAACAAATTTTGAAAGTGGAGGGGGGTTAAAAAAATTTTTGGTTGATTCCAAAGGTTCGTTATTGAAAATAATGAACCAAAATCGGTCAAGTGGAGGTCTGCTACTTCTAATGAGGTAAGTATATTCGTGATCGGCGAGAAATTTCTTATACCTAGGAATCTGCGGAAATCAGAATTTTGACTAATGCAACCGTACAATAGGGTGTGCGCATGGGTTGAAAAAACAGTTTATTATTATTTTCAATCTAAACTAGACGTCATTCTGATAATTTTGACCCCAATCGCGACCTTCTAGCGTGAAAAGACCTTTTTCTACGATTTTTCAGTTTCGAATATTTATGACGTCACAATGGGCTGGGGGGGTCCCCCCAGGCGGGAGGAGCGCGTGACGTCATAAACATTCGAAACTTTGAAAAATCATAGAAAAATATCTACTCATCCAACAGAGAACGGCTGCTGTCAAAATTGTCAGGATAAGGTCAGCTATAGATTAAAAATCTATTAAAAAAAATCATGCGCTCACCCCATTGACGCATTATACATCTCGTGAATTCGAATTGGACCTCAGCTTGTATTCCTTGAATAATTTGAATGTACTTTCAAAATTTGCCTTTTTTTTTTGCCAAATTATCTATTGAGCCCGCTGTGAGTCCTGGCTAGTTCATCATCTCGTGGTGGCTAATTGTGAGTCTGGAGCAGTACACGACAGTCCCATTAAAAACTTAGTATTCTGCAAAATCCTGACACCCGCTTCCACTCTTCCTCCTCGTACTGGAAAACTCATGAGCACTTGTTCTCCCAGACAACGGAGTTACCCAACAAGTTAGTAGTCAAACTGTAAACCATTTTTCGTAGCTTCTTCCACGCAGTTCATGAAAAAGGGACTACACGGCTCTCCACTCCGTAGTTTCAGGAGTCACTAACAACTGGACAGGAACTCCTCCCTCTAACTACAGTGAGATATTGTCCGACGCAAAGGGAAGAGAAGTGAGCTTGCTAGTATGACCAAGGAGGGAATAATACCGAATTCTCAAATTTTACCAAACTTCCAAAAATTACCGAATTCGTTTGTTGTACGGAAATTATTCACCGTACTCTTACCAGAATAGTCTTAGATAAGTTCTCTATAAACGATGTAGTGGGCAAGCAAATTAAAATGGGTAATGCGTTATATACTTTTTTTTATAAAATGAGATTTTGGTCTCTCTGGATACTACTAAACATTATCTACATCTGAGAATTGAAGAAAATTTAGATTTAGTTAACGCCAATGAGGAAAACAATGTTATTGCTAAGGATTTTTCGGACGAAATTCCTTTGCAAGATGCAATACGCCTCTTAGATTTAAATGAGTACAATAATGAACTTCATTCCAGATGGTCTGAAAAATTCCAGTATTTTTGGCTCGCAAGAGGGACTACTAGATGTTTGAGTTTTTGCTGTTTCCGGAATAAAGAATGAATCAATACCTACCTACCTCTAACAGCAAAAAACCAAAATTCAATTTGATTTATTTATTTATTTGAAAACCCTGGGCATAGGCCAAGTATCGATAAATAGTGGATAGAGACGTCATTTGGTACAGCTACGACTAACAATATCAAACTATGTTGAAAACGTCTGCCAAGTTGGGTGGGCAGTATAGCTTCCTCACTCATTGTAACATGGACGTATAGAATCAGTTGGCGAAAAAATTATGATTCAAAGAGTTATTGAATACCAAAATATTAGCGGTCCACCGTCTAGGACCTAACCCACACAATCCCTGAAAATTTCATCGAAATCGGTTGAATAGTTGCGGAGTTTTGGTTGTAACAATAAATTTAAAGTTCGCGCATGCGCAGCGGCTATTGCTTGACCAATTTGATTGAAACTTATAGGGTGTCTCTTAGAAGTTAGTCCCTAACTAACCTCCAAATTTGAGCAAAATCGGTTCATTAGAAACCGAGAAACCGAGGTTCCAGGAAATTCACGTTTGCGCATGCGCACTCGCTCCTATTGGTCCGAAGGTGCTGAAATTTATAGGGGACCGTCTAGGACCTAACCCGCACAATCCCTGAAAATTTCATCAAAATCGGACCACAGGTTAGTATAGTTTTGCCCGGGACAAGGATTGACCACAGACAGACCGACAGACAGACAGACCGACAAACAGACAGACACGGAACCAAAATTGTTCGGGAAGCTCTAAAACGCAAAAAGCAAGTGGAAATTTTGATTTTGGAGGACATTTTTTTTTCACTTCTTTCACGAATACAAAGCTTCCCTACCTTCGGTAGTGAGGAAGCAAAAATATAGAACCACCCCTTCCCTCGATCACTCCAAAAGCATGATCAAGCAATGACCAATCTCTAGTGTACTCGTAAAAGTAATGATTTATTAAACTGTATCAATCACTTACAATTCTTGAAGAGTACCACCGTTGGTACAGCAATTTTTCAACTTCCTACTGCAAAATCCAAGAGTTATCGCGTCCCAGGATGAAATGGAGTAAATGGAAGAAAATTGGATCTTGGGAAATTTAATGAGTACTTTTTAGTTTTGAAATAATAAAAATGTCAAAAATGATAGTTTTTGTTGGTAATTTTTTTATTCGGAGTTTTAGGTAAACTTGTTTCCATCCATGTGTTGGCAAACTTTAACAGACTTTTCTGAACACTTTTGCCATGTTGATTTGATCACTTTTACCACCAACCCCAAGATATGAATATACATTTTTTTCTTGTTTCGGGAGTGGGGAAACTCTTTAAGAGCGAAGAGGAAGTTCACCCCAACAGTGTTCGACTCCCCAGCATTGGGCATACCAACTAAAACCCCACCCCCTCTGCTTAGGACTCACCCCGAAACCACTTGTACAGTATTACTTCAGGGTGAGCCCTTTTCTTGTGGCAAAAGGCTGCTTCTACTTCTGCTCTCCAATCTGATCTCCTCATACCGTCCCATTACGGGCATGTGAAGAAGGTGTCTGCCCTCTGGGTCAGTCGCTTTCCCAATCTTTACTGAGAAGGAGCGGAAGTATCCATGCCCTGAGAGGAATTGAGTCAGGTAATTTTTTTTATTTTTTGAAGTTTCATTCAATGATTTGGGGGCGGAGTGGATCTTGAAGTTGAGCCGATTTTCGAAGACGTTGGACAATTGTACCCTGAAGTTCCTTGGTTTCTCTCGTCATTTAGTCTCGAAGGAGTGGCAGGATTGCTCCGTCTTCTATCCCAAGACTTCTGATTTTTTTCTGGTCCCCCTTAGTCTCATGGATACAGCCCTCAACCCTGCTATCTGAACTTTAACTTTCAAAAAGCCGCTTATCTCAGACAGGTGTCTTCCCCACTTTTCAGACAGCCTGTTAGCTGCCCTTTTCAGGAAGGCCTGGAATTCTTTGTGAACGGCTCCATCACATGAAACGATCAGTGGTGCGAACGAGCCACGAACATCTTCTGCTGCTTGGTCGTACTTTCTGTGTTTTTCGCGAGCGGCTTGCTGCGATACTGCTGACCATTCTCTGGTGCAGTAGGAAGGGGCGTCAGCATTGATAATGCGGTTGTCGAAGGACGCCACCCTCCCACTGTCCCAGACACCATTGGCCTGAATGTCAGCGATCAGTGGTGGTTGACCATTAGCTGCCTCTCTCATAACTGGCTCTGTGGCCACCCCTCCCCATGCAAGGTTGGCCAGCATAGCATACTCATCGCGTACATAATCGTGGCCCCACTTAACCAAACCTCCTTTCTTGCAGTTCAGGGCGTGGGTCAGACTCATGCTTTCCCCACCCCATCGCAGGAGGCTGGTAAGCCGCTGGGCTCGTACCCATATCTCATGGTGATGGCATCTCGGAATTGGTTGCAGGTTAGGTCCAGGTTGTCTGCGGTGATGGGAAGGACAGATAGCCATTGTGATGCATTTTCTTCTGTAATTCTTCTTATTCTTCGCTGCCGTTCCTGGTCTAACGCTGCAATTGCTGATTCGCTTTCGGCCCTCTGTTGTTCCTTACGAGATTTTCTCGCCTCATTGAGCGTGGATTGAACCAGGAGTCCGTGCTGCGCTGAATTAAATGGTTCTCCTGTTACTATGCAGTTGGATAAGTGTTGCGTTGCGTCTCGTGAAATTACATTAGCACCCAGAGATGTTAGAGTGGGGTCGTCAATGGCCAAACCTCCCAGCTTTGTTGGCAAGTTGAGGAGTCGGTGAACTGGATCACTGACTTCTCGTCCAAACAAGCCTGGGACAAAAGACTCCTTGATCGCTTCCTTTAAAGGCACATACTCCTCATGGCAATCCCCAACCACTCTTTGGGTGTAACACAACTCGCGTTGCAACAACTTGACATAAGCTGTGTAAGCTGCTTGAGGACTTGTTCGTGCACTGTTTTTTCTCTTCACTGTGTTTTCTCTCCAATCAAACCTTTAGATCGTCAATTATGAGGGCTGTCCACCTTCCACGGATTTCACAGACAAGGCCTGCTTGCCACCTACCCCATGTCTGATGGTCTCCTCCCGCTCTTCCTTCTATACTATGGATATTGCCTCTGCCTCCCTCATTCTTATCCTTCTACGCTTCAGTACCTGGTGGTATATTGGAATAGTTCCCGCTATCACTTGTGAAAAAACAGTGCACGAACAAGTCCTCAAGCAGCTTACACAGCTTACACATGCTGGACCTGAGACAATTCTAAATGCGCTACAGATTCTCAGAGCTCCCCTCTCCTCTGTACAGCTTCCAAAGGTGCTCTGTACGATATGAATATTAAAGATTTTTGACTTGATGAAACGGGAAAACAAGGCTTCAATGGGTACTTCCAAATCGAAAAACTAAACCCAATACGACAAATTAAACTGTATTTCCAAGATTCCGACTCAATCAAAGAGAAACGAGGCTCTAAATAGGACTTCCAAAACGTAATAACAAACAAAAAACGTTAATTTCAACTCTATTCTTTAAAATTCCGACTCAATGGAACGGGAAAAGAAGGCTTCAAGGCACTTCCAAATCAAAAAAGAATTTTCTAATAGCTACTGCAATTGAGCGGTATAAATAATTTTCTGGGAAATTTGGGTGGTAAAGTTGTTTTGTATCTCCTTAATTCACTATTGGAAGCGAGGGTGGTAGGTTGAAACATTCTGTTCTGAGAATTTGATAAAACCTCAAGTATCATTTCTCAGAGGCTATCAATTTCTCCCTTAGAGGGAAAAAAATAGATCGTGGATACGTCCAAAATTAAAATGATGAAATAAAATACACACAAGATATTTCATGAATACTTTATTAGCGTGAAATAGGTTGATACTTTATTTCAATTTTTGTGATCGACAACATAGCATCTCTTCTAATAATATGTACCTTCCTATTTACTTTTTTCTATAAATAAACAGAATTAAAAAAATACGTTCTGACTGTTTTGTGATTTCTTCGTGCTCCCCGCACCACTGAGAGGTTAACCGTGCTGGAACATCATCTGCAATGAAAGCATGGGTTTGTTCGAAATCAAACATTCGAGACATCAAATCAACAAATCGAGACATTTCTTGAACTGAGAATCCCTTTCGTCATCGTCAGTTGTCAGAGACATGTTTTAATACATTTTTGGGATCTTTTCAACATAAGCGACCGGAAATCTAACTTTGATATTGCCTGAGGATTTTTTAAGTTTTGAAAACTTTGAAGAAAAAACGCTGCAAATTATTACACATTGGTTTATTATTTTCTATATAGATCACTCGTCCACAAAATCACCAACCATCCAATATGAAAAGAAAAAAAAAGAGAAAAAAAAAAAAAAAAAAAAATCAAAATCACCAACCATCGATTGCATTTCGGTCAGCTCTAATTTGAACGGAGATTAGGCCTCTTTTGCGATTCACACTCGTGTTTTGATTTATATATATATATATATTTCAATATAAACACTTAAATTTTCGTAGTGAGCGAACGGTTTGTCCTACAGGGCTCCGCGTGGTCTCAAAAAATTCTAAAAATTCTATAGAATCTTAAATTGAAGGAAAAACAATACCTTTATATCGAAATTTTTTGAGTTAGAGCGTTTTCAATATTTCAAAATTGATTTTGGAACCCTTAGGAGTGACCTACATCAACCAAAAGCTTCGGGGCACAACTAGACCCCAAATGGAGCCTACATACCAAATTTCATCAAAATCGGTCAATGCTAAGTGGCAAAAGTGCCGCGTACGGCGTACGGCGGACGGACGGCCAAATTGTGGTTTATTATTTTCAATAATGAACCTTTGGAATCGACCAAGAAAAAAAAAATTTTAACACCCCCTCAAAAGGGTGTTTCAAGGTACGTAGAATCTAAAAATCGAATAAAAATTTGGCCGTCCGTCCGCCGTCCGCCGTACGCCGTACGCCGTACGCGGCACTTTTGCCACTTTTTATTCGATTTTTGGATTCTACGTACCTTGAAACGTAAACCATCAAATTTTGAGGGGGTGTTAAAATTTTTTTTTTCTTGGTCGATTCCAAAGGTTTATTGTTGAAAATAATAAACCAAAATGCGAATTTCCTATACAAATCCTTGCTTTTTCAAGTTTTCTCAATTTTTAAGATTTTTTTTTTTCAATATTTTTGACCTTATGTCAGGAATGGTGTTTGAATGCGAAAAAGCGTGTTATTTCAGCGAAAATCGAGTGCTTTTTCACAATTTTAAAAATAAAACAAAGTTGCGCTTCAAGTGGGATAGGTCGTAAATATTCCAAGGAGGAAAAGCTGTTGCAAATTAGTAGTAGAATCGATTACTGAAGAGCTGCTGATTGTTTTTGGGACACGCTGTTTAGCAGTTTGCCCTTAAAAGGTGAAAAAACCTTCAACTTTTGCTGAAATGCTGGAATGTTTTAACACAGAATGTGTTTTTGCGATGACCTACCGAAAAAAATCGTCACGAAAAAGCGACAGAAAAAACCGTTACGCGCCTTTTATAATGATTTTCACGTGCAACCAAGCCGTTGGTAAGGAAATAGAACTCCCGCAGTGTTCATTGCACAGAAATAGTTCACCATTCGTTGGAAAGCTCTCAATTTATATAGTATTTTTCTTGTAGTTACATATTTATTTATATAACATTTATAGGGTTTTAGACCAAATTAAATGTCTAACAATTATTTATTTTATTATTGCCAAAGACTCCAAATTTATTATTGTTGTTTTTTATTTAAAGGATGACTAGCATCGCAAAAACACATTCTGTGTTCCTATGATTTCATACAGAGTAAGGAAAAAAGAAATAAACCGGGGGGTGCAGGGGGGCGGAGCCCCCCGCCGAGGCGCAAAGCGCCGAGTTTTCGAATTCAAACACCATTTCCGTCCTCGAATTTCATAGTAAACCTAAAAAAAATGATAGACCGTTGGTAATCTAAAAATTTTGTCATGTTTTTCCCGAAGAACGCCGACGGAAATGGGTAAATCTACGAAAATTTCGGAATGACCCCCAGAACTAAGACATATCCATGTCAAAAACTCTCCGATCGCACGTAATATCGCAGTATTTTAGAGAACCTTTCTCCATAGCTACAGTTTTATAGCAATGATTTTGTTTACTGGTATCGCGTTGCATTTCTTGTGGCAAAAAAAAAGTGTCGCGAAAAATCCCTTGACCCCTAGCCAAAAGACATGACAAAATCATATCCAAAACGACAATTTCAATAATGTCCTAAACATTCCAACTCAATGAAATGTGAACTCGAGGCTTCAAAGAGCACTTTCGAGTGGAAGAACTAAACCCAAAACGACAAATTAAACTCTATTTCCCACAATTGACTCAATCAAATGGAGCCCTAACTAAAGAGCACTTCCGGATAGACATGAAGGGTGGAACTGAACAAAACGTAATGTTCTAAACAATTAAAAATACGTATAAAAATTTTGATTTCCTGCTAATCAAATTTGTTTAATAACCTCAAGAAGCTCATATTGCAATTCAAACAAATTCACATCTGATTTGTTCTTCCACAGTGATATTCTCATTTTGAGAGAATTTCCTATTAAATCTGGAGTAGTTCCTATAATTTCAATACTTTTCTTTGTTTTTCATTTTCTTCTTGTTCCAAATCTTTTAACTGAAAACTTTGGATATAAAAGAGAGGAAACAAAATGAATAAAACGACGGTTGAGAAACTTTTTAATAAATTCTACGAGTGGGTTTATGAAAGGAAGAATTCCCGTTCCTCGTAACTCCTTCGTGAATGCCCTAATATCGCTCAAATTGTACAGGAAAAGTAAATATATATACTAAGGGAGTTATAAGTATTGGAGACAATATAGGTAGGTAGACAATTTTTGGATTGGAAATGCTATTATGTACTAAGTTGTTAGGGATATTATTGCACGATTATAATAATTGCTTGAGAAACGAAACATCCAAATTTTTATGGTTTTGGGTGTCTTTTCTTTTAAAATAATCGTTATGAATTACTGGAAGATTCTCAATTGAAATCAATCACTATTGAAGTTTTGAATGAAGCAGAAATTTCAAGTTTATGCTTGCAACTGATGTGAAAAAGATCTTGAATTATAATTTTCAAAAATTAATCTTTGGAGTCAAGCGTCAACATTATATTTATATTCCAAACTATTACAACTTGTTCCTCAATAGAGCGGGTGGAGACATCAACCTCGTAATGTAGTTTTTGCTAAACTTATCAATACATACTCATAATATTTCTTATCTCCTTACAAACGCAAACCCCACCCTCGTGATTCCACTAACTTCCAGACAACCAAAGGACCTAGGAACTCATAATTTCAAACAATAAATAATAGGTAACATTGGTGGGTGTATGGAGTGACCATGCTGTCTCTTGTTTAATTGTTTATTACACGTCGGTGGTACATGTTTCGGCGAAACATTGTCTCCTTCCTCAGACTAAAATAAATTAGATAAATTACTTGTAGGTAAAATAAATTAAGATAAAGTGAAATAATATAAATACAAATAAAATTATATAATGTGTAGGTAATCTAATTCTAAACTGAATAGCAGTTTTGTCGATGTTTCAATATTTATTCCTTTCGACTGACCTTCGAAAATTGGCCTGGAGACCATCATATGTGGCATTGCACCTACATACCGTCCAGTGTCAGTCATGGAGGACACCCTCACCTGTTCTTCAACCCTAAAATTATTGTTTTTATTTTATTTTACGATATAGGTGTTCCAGCATCATGAAATTAATAGCTGTTTTTATTATGTATCTACCTTCTTGTTTTTTGAATCATCATTTGACGTTCCCCCTCTCCTTTCACTCTACCAGCCATGTAAATTGCATTGCTCAACAACAGCTGAAATTGTAGTGCAAATATAAAAATGTATTAATTCTTGTTTAAGGAATTTGCTTTGTTTTCATACTTGGATTTGAATTGTGTGAAATTGTTAATTACTTGTTGAGTTTTCTGTGGGTAAAAATGAATTTTTCTTGTTGAGGGATGAGAATCACATTTCTTGTTGAACACAGCGTTAAAGTTTGGGGGGTAATCAGTTCACTATTTGTAAAATGAGGGTGGAAGCTTTCCCAGAGTGGGTACAAATCTGTCTTTATGTTGAGAGAACTGCTACCAGCTTTAACAATCTTTACATGCTCACTGATTTTTCTCTTTCTAGTGTTTGCTTTTTTTCCTATTATTTTGACATAGTGAAAGAAATGTGTGATCATGAACAACAGCGCCAGTGTCTGCTGTGGATCGAGACGCACCGAACATCCATTCAAATATAATAATTCTGATTAGAATTATTGCATTTATTTATCTCAAACCATCAATGGTAATCCAGTGAATTTATTTTAGGCTGAGGAAGATGACAATGTTTCGCCGAAACATGTACCACCGACGTATAATAAACAATTAAACAAGATACTCCAACCCTTAATCAATAAATAATAAAAAAGATAATACCTAAGTTAAAAGTAAATAGTTTAACAGTAAGTTAATTTATAATACATTATTTGTAGTTCAGAATAGAAGACCACGTGTCCTCCACGAGGTGAATGTACAATTAGCTAATAGGATTAGTTTTATCTCTCCCTCTCACTTGACACGACAGACAAACAACCTTTCCCCACGTGATCCCTTTCCTTTCTGATCCTTTCACCCAGACTATAATATAGTTTATATAATATAATATAATATATATTTTATATTTTATAATATAATATAATAATATAATATAGGTAGTTTATATTATAAATAGAACGACGGACTGACGAACTTCAGTAGGTACTCTCTCGACGGCCTGAAGATGATGTCCTTACATCGAAAGCGCTTTTCTCCTGTACTCGACTTGCTGGTTACGACGGTTTCTACAATACGGTATATAATAATTAGGTACAGTTTAAGCAACATAAAAATCAGAGCCCCACTCTTATAAACAATAAACTGCATTATTTGGCTTCCCTCGCCCTGCTGGTTGACTGAGTGGGTCTACTCAGCCTCGGGAGCGATCGATGGATGGAGGAGGTCTAAATTGACTGGAGGTTAAAAATGGCTCCCCATCTCTTTCTTACATAACAGAATGGTCTCAGTCACACGGGCATCTATTATTCTCTTTGCCGAATCAATTGACTGAGTTCAGCACCTCGTTCTTCTTTTTCTCTCCAGCCTCCAGCCAGACTTCCGAACGGCCGTCATCGCGGACCGGTGTGAGTGCCGGAGACATTTTGATTATGACAACCTCCTTGTGAGTGAGAGCGATAGAGATGATCAGTGTATCCGATCCTTCATCATCCAGTATCGTCAAAGCCGAGTCCACCTCGTAATTCGCACTGATAATGAACACAACTATTACCTCTCTTACTTGAGGCTATACACGACCCAATTTTTTATTTTTCAATAGATTTAGCGAGATTTTCTCCACGCCAACTCGGACAAATTCATTAAAATCAGATCATGATTTTCTGTAGTTTTCAGGTTCCTACAGTCACATCAGTCTGAAACATAAATACGGAACTCAAACTGTACAGAAAGCTAATGTGTCATGAGACGACTATAAAGAAATGTCTTAACACATTGGACTTCTTTATTCTGGTACCGATCTGCTGATTCTTTTTAAAATGTCTTCTAAAAGTACCATGATGGTCCTTTATTTAAAGAAAAGATTTTATTTTGCTTGGTTGAAACTGTCGAAAATGAGTCTTCATAGTTGAACATATTGTTTAGTAATGCATGCATTCCAGGGGACGTCCCATTGCATAAGCATTAGGTCAATTAATACCAGTTGGTAAGAGAAAAAACTGTTCACTCGATGTAATTTATTAAGCATTTTAGGCAAGAAATAGTGATCCCCTCCCCCCTCTTCACCAAAGTGGCAATACTTCGTAACGTGGAACTTCCATCTATTAGTTTTGGTAGGCAGTCCGTTGAAGTTCATTTCCGTATTCAAGGTAAAACACAAAAAAAAAAACATTAAAAAATCCATGAAATATGCGATTTATGGTGTTCTGGCACCATGGTGGCACCACTATTAGTTCCATGGTGAGACAGAGAATAATTCATGAAAATCACGAGGTATGATGAGAAATTTTCCTCAATTTCAGAACTTGGATACAATTAGTAAGCTATAAAGGAACCGAAATATTGAAAAATCGGATATTTTGTGAATATTATCCCCCCACTCACCCCCTCCTCTTGCGAATTTTGATACTCTGGTGAAATAGTGTGCAATTAGGAAGATTTATGAGTCGAACAAAAAAAAAGAAACACTCAAAACGGTTGGAAATTGAGGCCTGGGCAAATTTTACAGGATTATGCCCGCAAACGCACGTTTTTTGAGCATTAACCCCCCCCCCTTTTCCCCCCTTATAATTCAAAATTCTGGCGACGTAGTGCACAATTAGATAGTTTTCCGCGTCGAACAAAAAAAGAACCAGAAAATCGGTTGAAAACTAAGGCCTGGGCAGACGACACAAGATGTTGTCACACACACAGACATTCACCTATGGTTTTTTTCGCGGATTTGGATTCAGAATGGTCTAAAACGGATTACTGTGTGGTCATTTTTTTTCTCCTTCGCCCCAGATCGATCGCATAAGGACGCCCAAGTCTTACTGTGGGACGTCCTAAAAAACGTGGGATTCAGATAACCAGAAAATGGTGCGGGAGGGGGGGATAGAGAGAAAGGGGAAATTGATCTGGGGTACTTCGCGCAGGACCTGCATGAGCTTCACCAATCTTGCTCATGCATCGTCAAGATAAGTTTTCCTATCAAATATGTCAAAAATCGAACAACTGATAGTAGGATAGGAGGTCGACAGAACTCAAAGAACCTACCAAATATGAGGGATATTGAACAGTCAGGTGATTGGAGGGTCTACCAATTGTGAGTGGCATATATGCCACACACAATTATAATAGCTATTACACAAGCTATTATAATAGCTTCATCTTCAACGCGATTCAATTTATAAGTGTGATTGTTAGCTTTATGAATTATTAAGGAAACTGATCCAAACTACAAGATAGTATATCGAAATACCAACAAGTCCTAGGGAGATTCTCACTTATTGTCACATTTATGTTTGTACTAACCAGATCATGAGAGTATGGAAGTGGTGAGAATATTACTTAATCCTTAGCTACACGATAGGCGGGGATTTGCCCGCATTTTAAGAAAAACAGAAACATAATGATGCACCCTTCACTATTGTCCCTCCATTGTCCAAGGTATCTTTTCTCCGACCTTAAACTGAGTAAACAATGATCCCCTCCACGATTATTTACCTTAAAACTCTTCAGTATGCAGCAATCAGACTGCGAAGTTTGATACACACATGCTTCATTATGATTTCACTCGTTTGTATTATTTTGCTTGATACATGGTTTCATGTACCTACCTACTCGTTATTATGTTTTGATACCTCGTCCTTGAATTTGTATTTTGATTATTTTGATAGATATATGTTGGTACTTATGTATCTCATATTTCAAAATTAATATTTTCATCACCTACCTGTTGAATAAAAAAAAATTATTGAGTTGAAGCCCATTCTATATCCACGACTTTTCAAAACCAATTAGTGCCTCACAGTGTATTATGAATTGATAATTGTGTAGATAAATGTAAATGTTTGGGGATTTCCCTGCTAGCCCGTACACCTAGCGTATATCTAAGGGTTAATACCATGGAGCCAGTTTATGAATGTTTTTCATGATCACAGAAGTTAGTACGAGTAGATACACCGATAGTTCCTGGGGCAGAACCTCCTGTCAGGCCTTTGAATTCTCCAAATCGATTAGGTCAAGTTTGAAGGACTTATGCGATGTGTCTGAAACAGACATGTTTCTACGCGCTACATTACTCAACCTCAATCCCATAGTGGGGTGATGTCACTTGCTGGAAACCTGCTGGAAATTGTGGACGTGAAATTTCTCATTGATTCAATCTATGTTTTAATCTCTTACGATTACTTGTGTGTTGAAACTAACAAAAAAAGTATGCCAAGTGGGTGTGGCACATAGCTTCCGATGCGTAGTGGTTGATCTCAGACCATCCATCTCTAATTATCTACCCTCATAGGGAACCATCTACACGCTAATCTGAATAATCCTTAGAAATTTCGTCGAAATCGGATGGGAAATGTAGAAGTTTTGGCTGTAACAAGGAATTCAAGTTTGCTTATGCGCAGCAACTACAATTAATCTGGGGGAGATGATTTTTATAGGGGACCGTCTACACGCCATTATAAAAAAATCCTAGAAAATTTCATCAAATTCGGATGAAAAATATAAGTGTTATGACTGTTACTAGGACTTTACGTTTGCGCATGCGCAGTGGCTACTGTCACTTTGAAGGCCTTGATTTTCATAGGGGACCGTCTACACGCCAATCCGCATAATCCCTGAAAATTTCATGGAAATTGGACAATTACTTCGTATGGTTATGCCGGTTACAAGGATTTCATGACATACGCACAGACAGACACACTGAACCAAAATTGTTCAAAAAGGTCTGAAACGTAAAACGCGAGCGGAAATTTAGATTTTGGAGAAATTTTTTTTCAAGATTGGAAAGTGAAAACAAAGCTTCCGCTACCTTGGTAGACTCGGAATCAAAACCCTGGTTTAATCGGTTAAAAATTGGATCACATAGTGGAGACCTAAATCAGCTTTGTATCATTGGAGAATCTGTGAGTCAAGTAGAGGAGCGATTTCGATGTACATCATCAATTGGACGTCGAGAGAGTACCTACTTATGTCTCCAGTGATCTTATAGTGAATTTTGAAAGAAAATGTAGCTATTTTCGTTGACTCAAATTTTAAAGAATGAACTTTTAACAACCCTAATGGGTCCAAACTTCGGAAAATATGGGAGATGGGAGGAAGAAGAAGAGGAATAGGATGGTCTGACAGGAGAGCAGAAGTAGAAGCGGCCATCAGGCAAAAGGTACTTCAAGGGTTCATCCTGAAGTAATACTGTACTAGTGGTTCCGGGGTGAGGCCTAAGTAGAGGGGGTGGTATGCCCAAGCGAGTGAGTCCAAAACTGTTGGAGTAATACCTCCCCTCCGCTCTTAAAAAGTTTCTCCACTTTCTACCAAAAAAAACTTCAAATAATAGGCCAAAACACGTATTTTTGTCGTTTTTTTAATGGGTATCATACTCATAGTAGAATAATGGTATATTCGGATTCAGCTCAAAGTTTCTTATATCAATTCAATTTCAGAGATAAAAATTGTAATTATATAAACAATTTATATAAATCATTTAAACCTGCTTGTATAGTGGTTGGACCCAAAATTGCGTTCACGACGTAACGCCAAAAAATGTTACCTCTATAAAATGGGCTTCAGAATTAAATACTTCGACAAAGATTAATGTTATGTTTGCGTGTCGTCGAGTGAAGGAGATGCGGCGTTTGTGTTTCCTTCAACCCCTACTCAACGAAGAGAGAAAAGTCCCTATCCTAACATGCAGTACTGTCGTATCGGCGGCTTATGGAACCAGACCGGCATGCGGAGTACTGGGAGGTGCAGGCTAGCCCGTCAGTCCCGGCGTTTCATAGAAACCTACCGGCGGGATGCAGGAAATTTACCTAAATAGAGTAAAACTGTACATTTATAAATATAAAAGGGGCAGGGCTTAGGACTTAAAATATCGCCTGTGCAATCTGAATTATTAATGAGTTGGTAGGAAAAAAATCGTGAATATGCAGGCTCTCTCCAATGGGTTCTCAAGAGTAAAACTGTACATTTATGAATATAAAAGGGGGCGGAGCTTAGGATTTAAAATATCGCCTGTGCAATCTGAATTATTAATGAGTTAGTAGGAAAAAAATCTGTGATTAGCAGCAGCCCCTATGGGTTTTGAGCGGTTCACTGACCTCATAAGGTCCCCTACATTTATTTACTACGTTTGTTCCTATATTTTTTACCATCTTTGTTCCTTATGCCTCATCAGTGTCCAATCCCAACAGCTTCGTTTCAGCGTCACCAGCTTATAAATGGTTAGTACCAGCTCTTATAATCTATCCTAAAATTACACATGCAAAGGCAGGAACCGGGTAGGTACAATGAATGACAAGTAAATTTTTTCAATTTGTTTATTTAAACATTAAAGCCATACAGAATCTCGTTGACATCTTTTTTCAGAAGCGACATACGCTGATCCTTTAACGTTCTGCACATGTGGACCCATGGGTCGTCTTGCATCTCCCAATCTTGAATGCCGCCTTCACAAGCATAGCAGTACACGAGATCACCCTGCTGTCCGCTGTAGTGGAACCCTGCACTTGCGAGCTCGTTGACCAAATGGTGGAGTACTTTAGGCCATCTCCTAAATGTCTCATACCTTTCATCAAAGGTATCTAGTCGAGCAAGTGCTTTACACTGGGGAGCTTCATCATCATCAGCCCCACCTTCCTTAGACAAATCCTCTGTAATATCTGATACATTGTTAGTCAATTCAGGATTATCAACAAATATGCA
Organism: Apolygus lucorum; assembly: GCA_009739505.2. Taxonomy (NCBI): domain Eukaryota; kingdom Metazoa; phylum Arthropoda; class Insecta; order Hemiptera; family Miridae; genus Apolygus; species Apolygus lucorum. Next base: position 51,857,316 of record CM019168.2, read on the forward strand.
ATTTGGACTCCAACGTCTGTGCTCTTATTGGGGGTTATCAAACTCCCTCCGCTTGCCAAGGACAATTCCACAGAAATTACATTTGACCCTATCGCTAAACTGGGAATAATAAAATCCCGCCTAAGTGAGCCTAATACTTCGAGGAGATCCTTATTTGAGGAGAAGGTAGAGAGCGAAATGAATAAGTCAGTTGACTGAACTAGATTGGCATAAGGGAGCATCCCTGAGTGGGCTTATATACTCAACTAGTTACCTCGGGGGACAGAGAGGTGGAAAGGTGACGTCATGTTGGCGTGTCCCCCGTACCTCGTCTCCCCCAGTGGGCGATGACTCACTCAGGGATCCTCCTGTTCGCTTCTTTATTTAAGAACTAACTGTTAATTGATATGTGGGTCATAACAATTATGCATACAGTGACACCCTGAACAATGATCCCGGTTCATTCAAGTCATGCGTAATCCATGGTTTACTTCGGTCAACATTTAATCAATGAAGGTGGAGAAGTTTGGGCCATTACGTGGAAAGGTACATCCTGGGTAATGTGGCAACTACGAGAGGAATTCAGAGGTTCTAAATGGGGATACTGCGAGCAGATAGGCGGGATTACGTCAGGTCCTGGTTTCGTGTCGCGAGAGCATTAAGACACCCACGACCCCCAACTGTACGCTTTTGAGCCCCGCAAATGCGAGTTTACGGACAAGCCTGACGAGTAATGCAGTATTAAATATGTACTCTACGAGACTGAGAAGAAAAGCGTAAAAAAGGACCCTTTTCCGTGGTTGTGAAGCCATTTCCCTCTTCCAGCGTTACGGGATTACCGTCGGTCGAGACAGAGGAAGAAAAGATGAGGTTTTCTACCTTTAGTTCTCACCTGGGTCTCCATTTAAAAGAAGTTACATTCCCTATACAGGAGAGGGTCTTAGAGATGATTGTGGTACTAGTCTTTACTGTAAGCCTTTGCGTTCCAACATCCAATTTCTTTTCCACACCGAAATATTTGAACCAGTTAGTCTTTACCAATGAATTATGAACGGTGTATCCGATAATGAGATCCGTACTTCAGGGGGCGATTCTACATTTCCTGGGTCTCCATTTAAAGTAGTTACATTCTCGAAGAAGTTACATATCTCGAAGATTTCCCACGAATGAACTGTTTGACATTGCCTGCGTGTTTACTCTTCATCAACTGTACATAAAATCTTCACTTTAATTCTTCCATAAGCACCATGAATATTTCGATTATCAGAGGCACAAGTCCTATTCCATACGCCTCACAACTCAAGCGATAAGACCAGCTCCAATAACCAGACAATGGTGCACATCGTACCTGATACGCTCGATCCCAGAAGATATCAAGTCACCCACCATATATTCTCGCTCATCGTTTAAGAAGAAAGTTTTCACCTGGCTGATTCAACAGGGCCCAACCTCTTGTAAAAATTTATTGTCATCTGTCTACGTCAAATGATGGCACACTACACACTACTTACTGCAATAAAAAAATAACAGAAATCTCTGTCCACCTACTAGTAAAAAGAAATATATTTATTCACTTTAATTTTTCCATTTACTCAAACTAAGAAATTATTTATTTTCAACAACAGGACTTTGTCCTTTGGTTATGGGGTACATTCCAATAACATGTATAACCGATTATCTTACAGATTGTGAATAGTATGCAATTTATCTTATTTTAACATGTTGTAAATTTTGAGGAATAAAATCTCATTCATTCATTCATCTAATTTATTACAAAGAATCTCTTATAAAATAATATACCTATTAGTTTATTATTTTAAATAATGATACCTATTAGTTTATTATTTTAAATAATGAACCTTTGGAATCGACCAATAAAAAAAAAAATGCTAACCCTCCTCCAAATTTGTTGGTTTACTTTTCAACGTTTTCCGTCCGTCCGCCGTACGCGGCACTATTCTTAGCTACACTGGACCGATTTGGTTCAAATTTGGTATATGGGCTCCATTTGGGGTCTAGTTGTGCCGCGAAGCTTTTGGTTGATGTAGTTCACTTCTAAGGGTTGACATTTTCAAAAGTACCCTAGCTCAAAAACTCTCGAAATATAGGTATCGTTTTTTCATCAATTAAGATGGTATTGAATTTTTAGAAATTTTAGAGACCACGCGGAGCTCTGTAGGACGATCCTTTCGCACCCTACGAGAACTTTTTCCTTCGAACGAGAAGGGGTTTCCTTCGATAAAACAGAATCACGAGTGTGAATCACAAAAGACGTCTAATCTCCATTGAATTTTTAGCTAACCAAAACGCGATCGCTGTTCGTTTCTTCGAGTTGTACCTACTCAGGTTTGCGTCCTTAGCAACCATTTCTTTTTAAATTGAGTGTGAAGCGTTTATTTCATTAAATTAAACTTGAATGTGATGCGAAATTAGGTTGATATGTAGTGACAATGGCAAAGTTGTGTTCTTTGAGGCGAGTAATATATCAGAAAAATAATAAACCTTTGTGTCATAATTTGCAGCGTTTTCACCAAATAAATCCCATCAAAAAAGTTTGGTTTGACTTGAAAAAAAGAAAATTTAAAGCTCGTTTCAACAATAGCCTCAGATTCAAACTTACTGAATTAATTGTAGTAGTTGCAGTAGTTTTAGTAGTGCAAGGCTGAAACTACAACAAAATCTTAAATTAAATTTTAAAGGCGTATTTTAAGTTGAGTAAAAAATATACTTTATAGTTTTTTTATTCCAAATTTGTTGTAGCAACACTACTTGAAGTATTAACCACAATGTCTGGTAGACCCTCTACGATCTGAATTTACATTCTGAAGAAACAGAGTTCATACGTGTAGGTGAAATTGTATTGAACTCCCCTGGTTGAGGTGGTTTCACCTACATCATTATTTGCGAATTGTGAGCGAGTACATGAAGATAATGGACTCGGGGGAATTCATAGTGAATGAGACGGGATGTAGTTCAGGCTTTACGATGCAGTAGAGGTGAATCCTCGCAAGGTGAGAATATCGTATATCGTGGGGGGAGAGATATGATAATGGCGTAAGGTGACGATCAGATCGCTCGAGTCGCAGAAGGCACCCTTGATGAAGCCGTTAGACGTGGAAGGTTAAACAGTATGAAACAGTGACGGGGCGGGGAAGGTTATGGAGAAGGATGGAAGGTTATATGCAAGTCAGGTTGCGTTACCCCTTGGGGAGAACGATCCATTTACCACCGTCTCCTGAATATGTAAAGAGAACGGGAGCGAACGGACTTGTTATTGCAGACGTCGGCGAGGATCGTTGGATTATTCTGGAACTACCCTCACACTGCCACCAAACGACAAAGTTCGCTACTCTAAAATCCAATGTTTGCACCAATAACTTACGTATTTGGTAAAAAACTTAATAGCTTCAGTATTGGCCCAGTTACACGATTAGTTCTTACCCAATTTCATATTTTTTTTAAGCCAAACCTTCTGGCTTTGTAAAAATTGGCAAATCTAGATCTGCAATCCAAAGTAGGGGTGTGTCGGTCCTGGTATTTCTCTGGAACGGTTTCAACGGTTATAACCGTTTCAAATTACCGGTACAGCATACCAAGGGCGGTCAAATCCCACTCTCATGACATGGGAGATGAAGGCGGTCAAATCCCTATCTTCTTCCATGCTCATGATCTGAACATGCAATAAAAAGGGGAAGAATTCAAACAAGTGTTACAAAAGAGACAACTATTAATGATAGTGATTCATTTCAAGGAAATAATACTTTTTCGTTGCAGTTTAAGATCATAACATAAAGTAAGCTCCCACTTGCGTGGGTTGTTGAGTTAGTGTGTGAGTGGTAGTGAAAATTCGCAACTTAAGTTAAGAAATCAAAGAGAATTTTACTTAACTGTGAGCAATGGTAGCGGTCAGCGTAGGCGACGTCGGAGGCTAAAGTTGACCTGAAATGAGCAACTCCCCTGAAGGGGGTCCACCGCGTTGCTTGGCAACAAGAATAAAAGAAAGAAATGCCGCCGCGTTGCGCAGGTAACCAAAGAATGTTGTTTAGTAATGCATCCATTCCAGGAGACGTCCCATTGGATAAGCATTAGATCAGTTTAACCAGTTGTTAAGTGATATAACTGTTTCAATCGATGTAATTTATTTATTACTTTAGGCAAGAAATACTGACCCCCCCCCCCCCACCATTATCCACCTTAACATTTCTAGCGGCATGGAAGCCTCGAATCTGAAGAGCATTTTAAAATCCATGATCTACGATACCCAACATGCGAATTCGAGTTCACCCCCCCCCCCCCCCCCCACCACCTCCCAAAGCGGAAATACGTCGTAACATTGAACTTTCATCTGTTAGTTTTGGTAGGCAGTCCGTCAAAGTTCACATCCGTATTCAAGGTGAAACACAAAAAAAAAAAAAAAAAACGAAATAAGCGGTTTATGGCATCATGGCACCATGTCCTGGCACCACGGTGGCACCACTATTAGTTCCATGCCGTTACAGAGAATAATTCATGAAAATCCGGAGGTATAATGAGAATTTTTCCTCAATTTCAAAGCTTGGGTACAATTAGTAAGCAGTAAAGGAACCGAAATATTGAAAAATCGGATATTTCGTGAATATTATCCCCCCACTCACCCCCTCCCCTTGCGAATTTTGGTACTCTGGTAAAATCATGGTACAACTCGGAAGTTATTTGAGTCAAACAAAAAAAGAAACACGCAAATCGGTTGGAAATTGAGGCCTGGGCAGAGTTTACAAGATTATGCACGCAAACGCACGTTTTTCAAGCATTAACCCCCCCTTTGCCCCTCTTAAAAAGCAAAATCCAAAATTCCGGCGCCGTAGTGCACAACTAGATAGTTTTCCACGACGAACAAAAAAAGAACCAGGAAAATCGGTTGAGAACTAAGGCCTGTGCAGAGTACACAAGATTTTGTTACACACACATACACACACACACACACACACAGACATACACCTATGGTTTTTTTCGCGGATTTGGATTCAGAATGGTCTAAAACGGATTACTGTGTGGTTATTTTTTTTTTTTCTGTTGAGTGTTGTCCAACTTCACCCCAGATCGATCGCATAAGGACGCCCAAGTCTTACTGTGGGACGTCCTAAAAAAACCTAATAGGTGGATTTTTCATATTGTTATGACTTGATTTACCACTTATTGAGGGAACCAGGTGAAGCTAGTGAAAACTACAGGAAAATGCAATTTCATAAAATATAATACAACTTCAATTTGAAGAGACAACGGTATAAACAAAATACAGATTTAAATGGTGAGTAGGTAGGTAAATGACGAGCAATGGGCTACAACGTTGCTTGGACTTCAACAAGATCAAGGTAAGTACAGATAGATAACTTTAGTGTTAGAAAATCAATCGTTTCTTGACTCAGAACTATCAAGGTAAGTTTGTTTTCTCAATACATATAACTGTATCATTCAATGTTAACCAATTGTTATGTGTTTTCAGGATTTACAGAGACAAGAGAACAGCGTTGCTTTTAGGAAACGAGGTAAGATAATGTTAAAGGTTTTACAACAGATGAATCTAGGTTGTACTGTTTGAAACTCCGAAAGTTCATTTGTATTATTGGCCAATAATAAGAAGGTTGTGCACAATACTTACGTTGCTCCGAATGGCGTCAGGGCGTGGTCCGGGGTTTCTTCGTGTTGTTCCGTCTTCTAAGGGTTGGCCAATTCCAGCGAGGGTCGAGAGCAAGGGAGTAGATCGAGGGCAAACACTTCAGGCTCTACTTTAAGAGGTACTTTCAAACTTAGAAAGATTTTAGAACTTTGACTGAGCAAGGCGTTGCTTGAGAGCAGAGCAATGAGCGCAATGACGGGGAATGGGCTGCCAAATAATACAGGACTTAGGCGGGCGAAGGTTGTAGCAGGATTGAAGATGTGGGCATGGAAGAATATTAGGAAGAATCACTCCATAGGGGAATCCATTACTTGTCTCCATTACTCTGTGGGGGAATCTGTGACGCTTACTGTAGTGGCGCCACCTCTGGAAGCGTAAGCTGAACTATCAGCTTAGGTGGCCGATCGCAAGAGTGTGTGAATTGGGAGAGAGAGTAGAACGCAAACGCGAAAGTTACCAAAAGATGCCATTTCTATTGCGTCCTTACCTTCTTGCGAATCATCTCAGCCTTTTTTTTTTTACAATGAGATTTTTCGTCAAGTTCTTTTCAGTCAGTTTCGTTAATTTTTGTTAATATCAATATCTAGTTTCTATTTTCTACGTAATAATGAAGTAAACTTTCAGGTCACGTCCATCAGGCGTTTTCACCCAGGTGCCATAAGGTGGGAATTGCTAAGTGCATCGTAAAATCAATATTGAATAAGAACATAAATTTTTCATTGTGCTCAATGGAATAGGAAAAGAAGTTTGTGTATTTATATATTAAATGTAGAATATTTTGGGCCTTTCGAATTATGAACAATGCTGTCACAGCACTGCTGTGGCCAATCCAAACTGAGAAGAAAAAAAACTTTAAAGAAGCTATTGAAACTTAATTAACTAGTATTATTTGCCACAATGTTTTTCCTCTGTGTTCATACCTTCCCCCTTCTTCCGATTTTGTAATTAATAGTAACGAACAATAATTTTAGCTTCTTAGTCAATAATCAATAGGTAATAATAATACAGTCAATTATAGAAAATAGTCAATAATCAATAATATCATATTATGATCTGATTGTTTGGATCAAGTTTCGTATACCTACCCAAATTGGTCATTTTTTTCATGAAAAAAAACCGACATTTTCAACAAAGTAGGTGACTACCTACCTGTAGTCAGAAATACGAGTAGTTCCAGTTTGGTACTTTGCATTTCCCAACGAGCGAATTTAAAAAGAAAAAAAAAAAGCTAAACTATATTGTGGCCAGTTAAAGGTAATACAATGTTTTTTGTAAGAACCGAATATAAATTTATCTACTCGTACATCAAGATTAATTGAGAATTTGACGTGATATATAACTCAGTTGATGTAACTCTTTTTTCTGAAGATCATTGTTGTTGGGCCTGTTGTCAGGGAAGTGAGGATGTCCGAGCGAGCTAAAGCGGTATAACTTAGCTCGAGAGGGAAGTTTGGTAATGCTGGGATCTTGGGTTCAAATCCATGCCCTTCTAGAATTTTTGGAAAGTCGAGCCTTTGCCCGCATTTATTTGAATTTTCGGTCATGAGTGCATCTACAACTCTATCTATCGGCGTCCTCTACTACTAGCTGAAAGGTTCTCTTACGCTTCGCCAGATCGCAGCAGTAGAGGGGGATTTTTTCCAGCACACTTTTTAACCTTGAGTGACACTTCCTAATACTTCTTCCATGATGTGGGCGACGCCGCGAGCCTCCCTTGGTTTGCTCCCCTCCAGCCAGAGGGTGGGAGAAGTGCGCTCCACGCCGAGTGGGGGTAGGCAACATGCCGTCTGCTGTGTATGGGAGGGTTGGTTGACCTCCCGGCCTACCTCACCCTCCCTTGTAGCTGTTTTCCTGGAATGCGTCTAATTAGCCCCCCATCACCCCATACCCCCATACCTGACAGCGGGAACAAAGCTTTTGTGAGCGACGGCTCACATTAAGAACGATAATACTGGAGACAACTTTCATGCTAACCAGTCCAGAAGATCCCAGCTTGGTCCAGAGCCATTCCATGATAGGTACTATATCTTCTCAGTCCGTGGAATCAGCAGGGGCGCTTCCTGGTACGTGGAACTAGACCGGTAAGGCCTGAGTTTTTGTCACTGCATGGAACCGTTACAAGTTGATACTCGGCTCCACAGTCCCGGTACAGCTGTACCGGACACACCTCTAATCCAAAGACAACTGTGTTAATCCACGGGAAGAATGAACTACGCGGAAACGAACTAATCAACTTTCAATACTTTATTGACAGAACTAAAACGGATGATTTAAGATAAAATTTGACACAGGTTGTTTTAGTTGAAAAAACGTAGCACGAAGTGAGCTAAAGATGGCGGAGACGATAAGGTGGATAAGAAGGGCCCAGAACATGAAGGCACGCGGCCACCTAGATCCACCCCACAGGAATGCACTAACAATCATTTTAATATAATGAACTATAAGAACCCTAATTTAAGTCTTATGCTGGTTCCAAATTATGAGCTATTTATTTTATGAGTACTAGACTTCCATCATGAAAAAGGTAGATGAAGTTGCACTAGATCTCATCCCGAAGGGGCGTGGCCTCCTAGCGGCCGGCCGTAGAACTAACTGTCCACCTTTTGGGCGTGGCCTATCTTCCACGACCAAACATACTCCCCCCCCCATATGACCACCGTCATATGACCTAATCCTCATCTCTAGGTAGGGGGCACAGCTTGACTACGGGCCGCTTAAGCTCCCCAGAGCTAGTCCGCACTAGAGCGACTCTGGAGACTCTATCGGTGCCAGGACATAGATCAGTAATAATACCCATGGGCCATGACAATGGAGGTCGATTGTCCTCCATGATGAGAACTACATCACCATTTTTTGGGGGCCTGTCTGGGGTATCCCATTTGGTTCTGATTTGTAGATCTAATAAGTACTCGGTACTCCACCTCTTCCAGAACTGTGAGATTATCTGATTCACAAAATTCCATTTAGGAACCAACCTAGTACTAGCAGTATGATCAATTGTGGATTCCGGCAGAGCTGTCATGGGTCGCTGGACAAGAAAGTGACCCGGCGTAAGAATGAGAATATCGTCAGGTGAACTTGATTGGAACACTAGTGGTCTACTGTTCAGGATAGATTCAACTCGAGCTATGATTGTGCTAAAGGTCTGGAAAGTGGTGGTCTGGTCCCGGAGAGTCACTCAAATTAGCCTCTTAGCTGACTTGACGGCAGCCTCCCACAGTCCACCAAAGTGAGGGGCACGGGGAGGTATGAACTTCCATTGTACGCCTCGATTGGCTAGTCGTTCAGTGATCTGCTGGGCAGTGCCTTGTGTCAAGGCCGATCTGACCTTCCTCAGCAGGTTATTTGCTCCTACGAAATTAGTCCCATTGTCCGACCATATTATGGCGGGAACGCCACGTCGAGCTATAAATCGTTCTAGGCATTGCAAAAAGGAATCAGTACTAAGGTCCATAACTGCTTCCAAGTGTATCGCTTTTGTGGACAGACAAATGAAAACGGCTAAATACATTTCAATTTTTCGTGCGCCCCTCAGGCCTGCCACTGAAACTGAAAATGGGCCGGCAAAATCGATCCCGGTCTGATTGAACGGAAAAGTTCTCTCCACTCTACCAGCGGGTAACTGGCCCATCTCTGGTTGAAAGGATCTAGGTTTGACGGAAAAGCATCTCACACAACCCGCCAAGCATTTGTTAATCACATTTCGCCCATTAACGATCCAATATCTGGTTCTTAGATGAGCTAATGTGGCTCGTGGTCCCACGTGTAAACAGCTCTCATGAGCATGCTTAATGACCAAATCAGTAAACGTGTCCTTCGAAGGAATTAAGGCGGGGTGTTGAGTTTCGAAGGGGCTATCACTATGAGCTAGTCTACCTCCTACGCAGAGAATTCCATCATCAGACTTGAATATAGCAAGCTGTTTCATCAACTTGCAACTAGGACCCTTGTGATCGATAGAACTAAAGATTTCCTTGAAATGCCTGGACTGAGCGCGACGAACGAGTGACAGTTCAGCTTGCTTCAGTTCTACAGTAGTTAGGGGTTGCACATTCCTAAACAGTTGAGCCAGTGACAAATTAGCTCTGGTCCTGTGTCTAGTGACTGAACGAACTGAACATTTCTGAATAAAACGTTTAACCCAAGCCGTCACTCGTTTCAATCTAATAAAGGAACTAAATTTATCCTCGATGTCCTCTGACATAGAACTGGGAGAACTTATTGGCTGATTAGCTCGAACTTCCTTGTTGACAGATTCTTGGGTCAAGTCCGGTCGAATGCGTCTAATAGGCCAGTGTGGACGCCCTAGACTTAACCACGTAGGACCGCCCCACCACATTGAATTATGAACTAATTGATCCGGCAACGCTCCCCGAGAGGCAATGTCAGCCGGATTATCTTTGGAACTAACATGAAACCAACGGCTTGATGGAAGGTTCGAAAGGGTTTTAGCGACCCTGTTCCCCACGAAAACTTTCCATAGAGGGGCGGGGTCAGCAGTAAGCCAAGAAAGCACTATCGAACTATCGGAACAGGCAATGACTCGCTCGTCAGGAACTAATGGGAACTGAGCTCTAACCTTTTTTACGGTTTTACCCAAAAGCTCAGCGGCAAGTAGTTCCAATCGGGGAATAGACTCCAATTTTAATGGAGCGATCCTGGCTCTAGATAGGACTAATCTAGTGGTAATTTGATCCCCAGATCGTGTGACATGATAAACTACAGCAGCATAGGCCTTCTCTGAAGCATCAGAAAACCCTACCAGCCATTGATCTAAATTTGACGAATTAATATGCCTTGGTAGACATAATTCACTCAGCACGTTAATTGAGCTAGCTAATTTTTGCCAATCATACGCTAGTGAGCTAGGTAAAGGATCATCCCAATCGTATTTAGCATGACAAACCTCTCTCTGAATACAACGAGCAAACACACTGGTCGGCATTATCCATCCACATGGATCATAAATGCGACCTACCTGACTTGCCAGCTCTCGTTTAGTTCGAACTAAAGGGGTCGTGGGTATCTTGAAGAAGAAGGAATCCGATTGTGGGTTCCACGCAATACCTAGCATCTTCAGGGGTTTTTCAGTGTCAACGCTCAGATCTACTGATTGAGTCAGAGGTAGACAGTGTTCCGCAGGGATGCCTGCTAAAACCCTCTGGTCATTAGATGCCCATTTTCTCAGTTCTAATCCAGCAGACTGGAGCAAAGCTATTATGTCATTTCGAACTAACATAGCAGATGTGAGGTCAGAACCTCCTCCATGTATATCGTCCACATAGGATCGTTCAAGCAAAATTTGAGCTCCGAGGGGGTGCTTTTGCTGTTCGGTTTGAGCTAGGTGTCGTAGTACCCGATTTGCCAAAAACGGGGCAGAAGTGGTACCATATGTCACTGTGCACAGGGCATAGTCCTGAATGGGTTCTGATGGAGAGCTACGCCATACTATTCTCAACATGTCATGATCTATGGGCGGATGTTGAAATTGCCTAAACATTTGCCTAATGTCCGCGATGAACACTATTCCCAGGGATCTAAATTTCAGAACTATGTCACTGATGTCAGGCTGTAGCTTAGGCCCAGCATGTAATATATCATTCAGTGAACAACCATTGGACGTCCTTTGCGAGGCGTTAAATACTACTCGAATTTTGTCTGACGGGTCACCAGGTCTAACCACTGGATGATGTGGTAAGTAATAGTGAGCTAATTCGCGACCAGGTGGTGAAACCTTACGCATGTGACCTAAATCAAAATACTCGTCCATGAATTTTTTATAGGCTAGAGCTAATACCGGGTATTTGGAAAGTCTAGATTCCAAACGAAATAATTGGCGAATAGCTATGTGACGAGAATTTCCGAGTGAACTTCTGTCTTGAGAAAATGGCAAAGGTACAGTGTATCGCCCTTCAGGGGAGCGCTGAACCTGATCTACGCAAATACGCTCAGCTTCCATTTCTGCGGGAGTCCATGGAACTGCATCATCTACCGATTCAATTTCGAACATTTGTCGAAGTAGGTCATCGGTCTCATGAGACACAGCTGAACTATTTGAAGTGGCTATGACAGAACTAGTTTTGTGAAAATGAACCACTGATGGGACTATACTTTCATTATTTGAAGTACGCATATTTTGCGCAATGTGAAATAATGAAGATGAACACTGAACTGAACTAGTTACTGGAAATATTGAGTACAGATTTCTAATGTATTTATAATTATTTTTTAAAATCACACTATCCTCCTGTTCAGCAGAATCTGTGCAGTGCTCCTCCCTTACTGGCCCGGAGTCACCTAACCTATCACTGGACTCGTGAGGCTTTCGATTTCCCTTTAGTACTACAACGAGTGACTGGATAACTTCATTCAAAGCGATTTTTAAATACTCTCTATAATGGAGTCGTGGATCTACTTCTGAGCTACTGCTTCTTATTTCGTTTTTACTGACGTGAACTGATATTTGTTCACCTGGGCTAAAACGAACTGCACTATTGTTTGGTGACCCTCTCCCTCCTAGAACCAACCAACCAAATTCCGATCCTATTAACCAAGGAGATTTGCCCACTGGAAGGACGACTTTGTCGAACTGAATGACCTGCACGAATACATCCACCCCTAACAGCAGATCTATCTCCGAACGCTGATTGAAGCAGGGATCAGCGAGATTATCAGCGATTTGCTGAATGTGTGGCCATCGATCTATGGGGAAGCTACTGGATGGCAACGGGGCGACAACTCGATCCATCACGAAGGCGTTGATAGGAAGGCTACGCCCACCTTTAGTGACTATAGAAAGAGACGTAATGCCTTTCAACGCCTGTACGCTCGCCCCTACTCCGGCAATTTGAGTACTAGCCGGTCTAACTCTCAATCCCGCCGATTTAGCCAATCGATAGGAAATTAAATGAATTTCCGAACCGGAATCCAACAGTGACCTTACCCTAATTCCTAAGGGTCTGATTCCGTCAGACAGATCTACTAATGCAGTAGGTATGAGACCTCTCGATTTGCTGATTTTAATACTGGACCCACTGTTATGACCTAACTGATCCGACCTATTATGATCCCAATTTGAAGAACTACTGATGAACGTATGAGGACGGAAGTCCACCGCTACGTTCGACTGAGGGGGCTCGCTTGGCCTACCTATGGGGCTGACGCCTGTCCTACCTAAGGGGGGAGACGTCAGCGGAGACTGCGGGAGCTTATGACCTAAGTATGAACTAACTTCACATGTAGTGCAATGAACACCGGGACCTGGGTTATCACCTACATCAGCAGGTATCATCAGTCGCCGGCATTCGTCCATGGAAGTCCTAAGTACTGACATGCACATGTTATCGGCAGCCGAGCTACTGCAAGAACTAGAACTAGACATCCTACCTAGGGGATCGGAAATTTCATGCAAACTCCCCAAACCCTTGCTCTGAGAGCTAGACCCATGGAAGCAATCATAATCAGAACCAGCATAAGAATCGAAAGGTGCTATATTAGCATGATTAGATCTAACATGACCAACAACCTCTGCAGAACTATTTTTTAACAAGGAACTATTAGGATAAAATGAACTAGGTAATTGAGGGAGGTTGTTGGTCTGCGAATATCAATCAGAATTACACTCCTGGGAAGAACTAGGGACCTGATGTGGCCTGACTTCCACTGAATGTACAATTTCCCCCAAAACGCTACCAGTATTGTAGCGTGGTTCTGAACGAGATCGTGGCGCTCTGTTTTGAATTGAACTAGGCCAGGGCTTTTGGGTTTCGGGCCCACGATCTGAATTTTTCCCTTTGGCACTAATTATGGGGGACCTAGCTCTAACAGGGGAATTTTCCCTCGTCCCCGATACCTTTACTACTCCTGAAGGTCGCTGTCCTTGGTCCTGGTGTATGAGCGGGTGGTGTAGTCCTCTGCAATGGCACCTCCTTTCCGATCTACATTCTTGAAGGCGATGCCGGAATGAAAAACAATTCAAGCAGATCCGGGCTTGTTGAACAAACTCCACTCGACTCATAAGTGGTTCATTTTTGAACTGCCTGCAATGATACAGAAAATGTTCCCCAGCACAAAAATGGCATTTCATGTTTGAGTTCGGAAAAGCTGCGGCAGAACTAGTCGGCTCCTTGTCAGCTGGGTTCCGCCTTGAACTAGAGTACCGATGCGGTCCTGGATTGCTCGTAACCGATCTAGTTGGCTGCATCCTTGCAAGTGATAACTCTCCCTCGATGAATTCTATGATGTCGGAAGCGGTAGGAACCCGATCAGGAGCTAGCGACTTGGCTCGATTAAACTTTTCTGTCACAGATGAATCAATCCTCGAGAATAAAGCCTCAAACATCAGAAATGAGGCTAGGTCCTCCGTGTCTACTTCCTCCATAGCTCTAAGCCATGATCGGGCTGCAGCCAAGTACCCTTCTAACTGAACTACTTCGAGAGATCTAATATGAGGAATACTTGTTCTGTTGGCGAATGTCTTTCTTGCGAGTCGGTATTTGCCCGAGTTTTCCGCTACCAACGCATCATACAACGATTGGTAGTCGGAGCCATCTGATTTGAAGCTAGTCAATGAACTACGAGCCTCCCCTGTGAGTTTTTCCCTGAGGGCCTGGAACTTGATTTCGTCGGGTAGGTTGGGAACTGTGTGAACCGCCCGGTCGAACAAAGATCTAAAAGCGGCAAATTTCGTTATATCTCCGTCGAATGAAGGAACTGTAGGTAGCAACAATTGCATATACTTCACTGCCTCAAAAGTGGGGAGATTCACTCGATCTATCTTACTGCCCTCCTTACTAGAGCTATCTGGTCGTACTAGCGAGAGCTGAATTATTCGATCAGCTAACTGCTCGGCCAGGGAATCGGATGTTTCTTGTGCGAATCCGGCGGTATCGATTTCATCACTAAGCTGGTCGGCGGAACTAAGATACTTGTCAACCATCTTCACCACTTGTTCACCTCGTTCTTCCATCTTCAGAATGTGGCCCATTTTGATCGACCACGATCAAACTTTACTGTAGATTCCCTTCTGTTCATCATCGAAGAGACGTACTAATTCCGGTTCGATATGAATCACCGACATGATTAATAGTTTATCGAACGCGAACAAAACATGAACTAATAGCCTCGAACTAACCTTGATCGAGCCTGGAATTTCTCAGCGCTCGAATCACTCACAATTCCCGGGTTTTGGCACCAAATTGTTAATCCACGGGAAGAATGAACTACGCGGAAACGAACTAATCAACTTTCAATACTTTATTGACAGAACTAAAACGGATGATTTAAGATAAAATTTGACACAGGTTGTTTTAGTTGAAAAAACGTAGCACGAAGTGAGCTAAAGATGGCGGAGACGATAAGGTGGATAAGAAGGGCCCAGAACATGAAGGCACGCGGCCACCTAGATCCACCCCACAGGAATGCACTAACAATCATTTTAATATAATGAACTATAAGAACCCTAATTTAAGTCTTATGCTGGTTCCAAATTATGAGCTATTTATTTTATGAGTACTAGACTTCCATCATGAAAAAGGTAGATGAAGTTGCACTAGATCTCATCCCGAAGGGGCGTGGCCTATCTTCCACGACCAAACAAACTGAAAACTGTCATATCCTTCAATAGTCCAAAAAACGGGTAGTGTCACCTCGATAACTCGGTGGGCGTTTTGAAAATCACAGTGGACAATAGTTTGTCTTGGATCAGCCACACTGATGCTATGTCTTCCAAGCTGTCATCCTGTAATTTCCTGCTTCGCAGAATAGCTTACTCTGTGTCCCTTGAGATATGCTTATGGTCTACCACGCATGCTTTGCAAGCCGCCTCTCATACTGCGTGGTGATGTGGGGAAGTTTTTTTACTTGCATTATCATCAGATTTACTGACATTGTTATTTTAAACAATCGTTATTATTTTAAACTCGAGAAACACAGTAGTGTCGTCACTAGCTGCTCACAAATCCCCTCGTGCCAGCTTTTGAAACTATTGAGAGAAGAGGGAGCACATGTTAAGCCTTCTTCTAGTTTTGTTCGAACAGTTATTGTTGTAGCTCGACTGAGTGTGAACCTTCGAGGTGTCTGTGTGATCATTTTGATATCAAATTTATAGTAAACGCTGTCCGAGGGGGAGTATCGCTAACTCGAGTTCTGTTTCTGAAATAGTACAGTTTCTTTAGGTAATAAAATAAATAAAAATAAAAAATAAATTAGTTTACATTTCGGAAGTGTTGTTCCTTTACAAATACCATGTCTTCCGACGGAGAGGAAGGTCAGCTTCGGATGGAGGAACCTAACATAACATATTTGTCAATCAATTTCATTTCAACTCTTACTTTTCCTTTCTCTCTTGTTTCTTGCACTACTGTAATAGTCAAAAGGCAGTCAATGGTACTCCAGCTTCGCCCTAAGTATGTCAATCGTAACTATATTGATATTTTCTGTGGTTGGTTCATTTTATATTCCATGCTTGGTCAAATGTTGACTGACAAAATTAGTCGACCACGTTCGAGTTCTTATATAAATTAATGATAAAAACATAAAACAAAGGCAATTTTGTTAAGCGACGCTAAAAATTAAGGAATAACGACGAGAACTCAAGGCCTGGGGTTAATAGTGAGGAAAAAATGTTGAAAAAGAAAGCTAGTTGAAAAGGAAACGTCTTTTGTCTGGTCTGAAGAATGCGAGGCAGTAGGGAGGGGAGAGCCAAGTCTTTCATCAAGGGAAGTGCACAAGGGGAAAAAATGCCATTCAGACGTAATTCCAGGGGGCCTTATGAGCCATTAAGAATTCATTATGAGGGTGGATTTTTGTTTTGAGGAGCGGGAAAAGAGCGTTTATTTCATTAGTTTGTGTCTGGAAGGAATAGAGGAAAAACTGGGATCCCTCGGTTCTAAACAAGATTGCGTAGCCGTGGCCTAGTTTTATGTTTAGCTTACAGGTAAAAGTTCTCTGACATTTGGAAAAGTAGAAAAAGGAGGCTGGTTAGGTGAAAGTTGGATAACTGACACCACTACTCACCTCAATCCCCAAAACTCCAACCACCGATAAATGACAATTTTAAGGTCATGATTTCATAGACCATGCACAACCTAATCAGCACAATCACTGAAAATTTCTTCAAAATCGGATGAGAATTGTGGAAGTTATGGCTGTGGCAAGGATTTCACTTTTGCGCATGCGCAGTGGCTATCAGCTTCCTCGTATCCATAACCCGATTCTATAGATGATCCGATGCATAGTAGTTGATCACAAAACATCAATCTCTAAGTACTATCCACTACCCTCATAGGGGACCATCTACACTCTAATCTGAACTGAAAAGTAGAAGTTATGGCTGTTACAAGTAATTCAAGTGTGCGCATGCACAGAGGCTACTATCAGTCCGGGAGTAATGATTTTCATAGGGGACCGTCCACACGCCAACCCGCACAATCCATGAAAATTTCATCGAAATCGGGCAATAACTTCGTGTAGTTATGCCCGTTACAAGGATTTCATGACAGACAGACAGACACGGAACCAAAATTGTTTAGGAAGGTCTGAAACGTAAAAGGCGAGTATAAATTTTGATTTCGAAGATTTTTTTTTTTCAACCTTGAAAAAAAAGTGAAAACAAAGCTTCCCCTACCTTGGTAGACTCGGAAGCAAAACTAACTGGGTGGTTTCAGTTATGGAACATTCATTAGCTAGGTAACTAATTAGCCTTATTAACGATCGGCTGAGCCTACACAGGGGAAATTCGCATCACGTCACCGATCCTCTTATCTAGATGGAACCCGACTCGTCCCCGCATGTTGCTAATAATGTTCATACCTGTGTATGGCATTTCGAAGAAAAGGTATGGGATCCCTTATGTTGGATGTGGGAATAATTTTCTGATCTCTTGAAGTACTCTGGTATTGGTTCTAACATCTGTCTCACGTGGAAGTCTTTGGGCCCAGCGACTCTCCCATTCTGATTGAGTCTTTGGGAATTGCCATCCACTATAATCCAGCTTGGATGGAAAGTTATTAGCGATTATTATTGAAAATAATGAACCAAAACGGATAAACGTGACATCATTCCTCTCTAACCGACTGATCGATCAATGAAGAAATTGTTTCAAGACCGACACATGGCTGAAAATTTTATTGCGATGCAACGAAACGTCCTATTTCAGCTCCCACACTTTTGACAAAGTTCACTGCAATAATATGGATGATGAAAATAATAAAACCTTTTTAAGTTGTCTTACACGTCCAGGCAAAGACATGTTCCATGCGAGAATCTTCGCCCGCCTACATGCTGTAGTTGTCCACATCTCATGAGAAATTTATCAGGGGTCGATGCTTTTTTCTCTGTCAGTTCTACCCAGTGTTCCAAATCCCCTTTCCCGCGTCTAATAAACCCCAAAGGCGGCCGTCCCAAGACATGACGGAGCGGTCTATCGGTAGGGGCGATGGAAGGGGGCAATAAAGAGTATGAAGGGGGGCGATAGTGTCTCGGCCTGAGTTGTCATCCACGTAATTATTAAAGAGAAACCCGACGTCAAGCGGAATTGCTTTCCGTTTGCTGACCTCCTGTTTCCTTCCAAAGGGATTTTTTCTTGCCTCGCCGATGTATTTTTGTACCGAGCGTAGGAAGTTTTGATTGCATTCTTGACAGAATCATTAACGCTCGTCAAGCATTTCTGGTACGCGAGACGAGAATCATACAGCAAGAAATAATTGTTTTCAGGTTTTTCATCATATCCAATACCTGCGTTAGACCTCTTGAATCGAGTAAGAGATTGATGTTTCAACCTTCAACCCAAGTAGTTTCTTTTTCCGTTGTTAGAGGGCGTTTGAAATGTTCCTCACAGGTAAGACGATAACATCTCTTGATCAAAGATAATTTTCTATAAAATGCGGAAGGTCCATAAAGAGCGGTGTCCCACAAGGTGCCCTTTCAGTACCTGATATGTACAGCTGACATCCCCACGTTTTCTAATCTGGAATAATTGCCGATTTTTTCTCAATTAATATTTATTCGTATTCAATAACGCTGCTTTCCCGTATCAATCATAATCATGGATTTGGCTTCTAGTTATGCAAAAGTGCTAATTTTGCCCAATGTAGCATAAGCTCTCGAGAATGTAGACACAGGGGAACGTAAGAATACTCAAGTCTTTAAAGCTTCCATGACTCATCTCGGTATCTTGGTATATTTTTCCATAGCCGAAAATAATCTTTCGTCAAGCAAGTTGTGGTAAACTCAAACGTTACCATTCCCTCAAGTCTCTGCCGACTATTCAACATCTTCAATGGGCTCCACTGAACCACGTAAGTCCAAAGCGGAAATAAATTCGAAACCCACTCGGTAATTGAATTCTCGAAGAGCTGGGCTCAAGACTTTCAAAAGCTTTCGGGAGTCCAAAGACGATGAGACTGATGTCTCCTAAGCGAACCGACGAAGCGAGGAAAAAGTGGTATCAGCAATAGCCTCTCCCTACAAACGGACGAACCCGCCCCTTTATGTACTTATATTATCAGGGAAGGTTACTTGTGAGCAGGTTGAAGGCTCGGGGAAGACGATGGCTTTGCTACGGTCCGGCTGTCAAGGAGGTCCGAAGCCCTTTCATCTCTTGGTCGATTTTTTCCCGTTCTTTGAGGGATCAAGTGCGCCTTGACTTGGGAGATTCCTGGGGTTGAATTCGCGTTGATCGTCTTGAGGCAGTTTGTTTGACGGTGATAAGACCTACTCACAAAACGTCCTCTACGAAAAGTATATAAAATGTAACGGACGGAGAAAGTAAATATAATCTCAGTACTCTCTTTTGTCGAACATAGAGTGTGAGCGTAAAGAGAGTGTGGAGCAACAACATGAAATCATGGTGAACTAATAGTTGAAACCAACCTAAATATGATTTGATAATATCATATCATGATGATCATATAATCATATTATGATGGATATTGTTGTGGATTGTGTTTTAGTTCGATAGATCACTTTACTGTTGGCAGCGGTGGGATAAACAGAGTTGTTAGAGTAGGGGTGACAGAAGGAAAAGCAGTTGAATTGTTGGAGGAGACCACGAGAAAAATTGAAAACCAGGTGAGTTTGACGATAGGCCAGTATTTGGAGGCGGAAACGTTGTTAATTTCCAAATCGTTTGGTGAAAACCGCGGGGCAAGCCGAAGACCTAGAAGTGGGTAGCGCTCGCTAGTTGCTTCTTTGGCAGAAGCAGTCTGTCGGTGCAGCTCGAGCTGTTCAAAACTGAAGGCGGCTGCATGAAGAAACGAAGCGAGGGACACCAAAAGCTGAGAATCGTCATTGGGAACGCCACTGAGGTGAACAGGGAAATTTACAGCATGTTGAGGTCAAGAAATGTGGAAGATTGGAACACTCAAGGGCAGTGTGTCCAACTCGTGAAGGATCCAACCGTAGAGGGCAGCAGCGCAACACAAATCTGAGTTCCTTGGAGTACTGACAGTGGGGCAGAATGGGACATCTGCGCCGTAATTGTGGTAAGTTGTGGAGGAATAATGTGGATGAAAGATTGATGGATTTAGGTGGATGAAGTCTAAGTGAAATAGAAGGATTTATAAATAGGGGAAGAGAAATAAGCCACGGAAGTAATAGTAATCAGATGGACGACAAAGGAAAGGGAACATCGAGACTGGATGACGAGAGGTTGAACAATAGTGTGGAAAATGTGGAGAAAATCGGTGATATTGGAATTGTGGACGGACAATCATGTCGCAGATTCATTCCTGAAGAGGCTCCAGACTTGCTTGGAAACCGTGGAAAAGAAGAATACAGCGATAATAAAGGAAAGTTTGGCGATACACGAGGAAGAGAACTTGAAAGACCTTGGTACTAGTGGTGAGAAGGAGAAGAGGAAAGTGAAAAGGATCAAAAGAATGAGAACTTAGAACAGCTTGAGACGAAGAGTAAGATGGAGAAGGAAAACTAGTCGGAAAGGAGAAGAAAACGCCACTACAGATAAAAGAATAATTTGAATTTGAGGATCCAGAGCAGCGAAGAAGACAGAAGGTTTAAAGAAAAGGATGCACGGCAGCAAACTGAGAACCCTCAGAAGAGTGTGCGGGAATGTGAGACAGTTCCTGGAGATTTGGAGCCATTGGTTGTCAAGAGATTCGAAGACACGATATATGGCAAAACGCTGAAGGAAGGGGATCCTGCAATGTTCTTGTGGTATACCCAGTTTCTCAAAGAACAAGACAAATGCGAGAAATTTATAGTACGATAAATTTGATTATGTAGATTGGTTCATGAAGAGGGCGAACTGAATTAGATTGATTGATTGAATGGCGTTTATTTACAAAACAAGGAAGGATTAGGACGAAAGAGTCCTCTCTTCCATCCTCCATGTGAAAAATTAAATAATCATTCCTCGCACAATCAAAGATACAGAATTAATAGAAAAACATATTGTTTAGTAATGCATGCATTCCAGGGGACGTCCCATTGGATAAGCATTAGATCAGTTTAACCAGTTGTTAAGTGATAAAACTGTTTCACTCGATGTAATTTATTTATTACTTTAGGCAAGAAATACTGACCCCCCCCCCCCCACCACAATTATCCACCTTAACTTTTCTAGCGGCATGGGAGCCTCGAATCTGAAGAGCATTTTAAAATCCATGATCTACGATACCTAACATGCGAATTCGAGTTCACCCCCCCCCCCCCCCCCCCACCACAACACCTCCCAACGCCAACAATGGTGCCAGTCTGGCATCAAAGCGGAAATACGTCGTAACATTGAACTTTCATCTGTTAGTTTTGGTAGGCAGTCCGTCGAAGTTCACATCCGTATTCAAGGTGAAACACAAAAAAAAAAAACACGAAATAAGCGGTTTATGGCATCATGGCACCATGGTGGCACCGCTATTAGTTCCATGATGGTAAAGAGAATAATTCATGAAAATCCGGAGGTATAATGAGAATTTTTCCTCAATTTCAAAGCTTGGGTACAATTAGTAAGCAATAAAGGAACCGAAATATTGAAAAATCGGAAATTTTGTGAATATTATCCCCCTACTCACCCCCTCCCCCTTGCGAATTTTGGTACTCTGGTAAAATCATGTACAACTCGGAAGTTATTTGAGTCAAACAAAAAAAGAAACACGCAAATCGGTTGGAAATTGAGGCCTGGGCAGATTTTACAAGATTGCCCCCGCAAACGCACGTTTTTTAAGCATTAACCCCCCCTTTCCCCCCCTTAAAAAGCAAAATTCAAAATTCCGACGCCGTAGTGCACAACTAGATAGTTTTTCGCGTCAAAGAAGAAATGAACCACGATAATCGTTCGAGAACTAAGGCCTGGGCAGACGACACAAAATTATGCCCAAAAACGCACGTTTTTGAGCATTAACCCCCTCTTTCCTCCCCTTAAAAGGCAAAATTCGAAATTCCGGCGACGTAGTGCACAACTAGATAGTTTTTCGCGTCGAACAAAAAAAGAACCAGGAAAATCGGTTGAGAACTAAGGGCTGTGCAGACGACACAAGATTTTGTCACACACACACACACACACACACACACACACATACACACACACACACACACACACAGACATACACCTATGGTTTTTTTCGCGGATTTGGATTCAGAATGGTCTAAAACGGATTACTGTGTGGTTATTTTTTTTTCTGTTGAGTGTTGTCCAACTTCACCCCAGATCGATCGCATAAGGACGCCCAAGTCTTACTGTGGGACGTCCTAAAAATAGTGACTTTATTCAATAATTGTGTTACAAGGTGCGGTAGGTACAAGGAAAAAACTCGAATAACTAAATAAAAATAATTAATATTAATCACTATATGACTGTAAAAATAATTTCTTGAATTTGTTACGGAAACTTTGAACAGATTTGGAGAAATCAAAATGTTCTGTGTACTCAATAATTGAGTACAATACAATTATTGTATAATTTAATTAATTGAAGATTAAAGGATTTGCTGTAGAGAATGGTACTGTGATGAGGAATTTGGAGAGTTGAAGAGGCGTGACGAGTGGGAACTGAGTGAATGTTATTGAGGAAATTATAATGAGTAAGCAGATACGGAATTACGGAGGTTTACGGAATTTTAAAATTTTGGAAGTCAAGGTTAATATTGATAATTTTTTTCTCTCTTGGATCTTCAGCCACCCTAATTTCAAGAAATAAGGAGTGACGTGCACATCGAAACAGTGTACATAATCTCCTTTTTCATATTTTTCCTACATATTTACTATTCTATGTGATTCAAAAGTGTTTGGAAGTTCACTGAGCTTCCTTTCACCTAGTTGACTTCCGGCGATTCCTATGAGGCTCAGCACCAAGTTATTATGTTCTTGAAATCAGCTAATCCTATTCTCCTGAACTCCTCCTGATCACTTCCAAGCAGGTAACCAACGATCTAGAATGTTCAGCTAAAAACTAACCACACTTACCACATGATTTTTGCAAAATTTGGATTTTCAGATTTTTTATTTTATTTTTCAGATTGTTTTATAAATAATATTGCTTTAGAAATTATCGTCTTTAATGAGAGAACTTTATTCACAGGAAATCATCATATTAGGAAATTCTTACTGATTTGGTACTCTACTGCCCATCCAACTTGGCAGGCTTCTTTCAGAAAATTGACTGAACAAGGTGATGTAAAACTAATATAGAATGTAAAATTAAAGCTAATATGGGAGTTGAGAAGTTATATTTCGATGAAGAGATGAAACTTTAGTGAACATTCAGTTCCTGAAGCAGGTAAGTAGTTCGCCAACTCATGTACAACTCTTGTCTTGTTGGTAGGTTACCAGTCGGAGATGAGAGAGTATGGGTTCACCGCCGAGAGTCAAGTTGATCATCAAAGGGCTTGACGAATTTCAAATGACCCTTGAAGGTTCCACTTCAATTCCGCGGTGTAGAAATTGAGCTCGGGGAGCGAGTTCTTGTAGGTAGGTAACTTTAAGTAAGAGAGAAGATGGTGGGCGGATGACGTAATTTACTCCCTCGACGCTGAAACGAGTGTCTTTCCTCGAGTTATCGACGTCGTTCCATTCTGTTTCAGACGCAAATTTCTCTAACACTCTTAAAGTATTAAAATGCCGTATTTTCCGGAGCGAAGAAAACATGAAGCGCTAGATTAAATGAGTATTTAATTTGCAATGAAGAAATTTTAGGTCACAACGAAATAAACATTTCATGTAAATGAAGACCCTGTCAGAAGATCAACTATCGTTGAATGAGTTATTATTGTGAAACATGCATCGCAGAAAGTAATAAACCGTTGTGAAATATGCATCGCATTTATAGGAAAGTAATAAACCGTTGTATGATAACCATTATCTTTTTTAAAGCGGGTTTTTAAATTATTGTAGCTTTATCTTCGGAAAATTTTGTGCTGATTCCCAATAGATTTAGAAAGGACGGAAACTAAAGGACGGAAACTTTTCATTCACCGAATCGACTCCCAGCTCCTCCCTAATAATATTAGTAATTCCCTAATAGTAATTATTAGTAATTAGTAATTAGTAATTAGTAATTCCCTATTAGTAATTCCCTAATAATATTACAAAGTTATGGCAACCCCGGTTTTGTCCTATGGGAGTGAATCCTGGACTATTACGCAGCGAGACAAGCAGAAAATTCAGACTGCAGAGATGAAGTTTCTCCGGCGAGTGAAGGGTTGCACTCTGCGAGACCAAATACGCAATGAATATATTATATTCATTGCGTATTTGGTCTCGCAGAGTGCAACCCTTCACTCGCCGGAGAAACTTCATCTCTGCAGTCTGAATTTTCTGCTTGTCTCGCTGCGTAATAGTCCAGGATTCACTCCCATAGGACAAAACCGGGGTTGCCATAACTTTGTAAAATTTGAGTTCGGTTTCTTTCCTTACTTTTTTACCGAGAGTACTGTAAATGGTGCCGCACATACGCTGGTATCTTCCAATCTTATTGGCGATATCATTCTCGCGTTCAAAACTCAGGTCACATCCCAAAAACGTAAAATGAGTTACTTGTTCCAGTATTTTATTGTCCACTACTATTTTTGACCGTACTGGGTATTTTCCATGAAAGGCCATTATTTTAGTTTTGCTGGGCGATATCTTCAGGTCATACTGCCTACAAACCTGGGACAACAGAAATACGGACCGCTGCAGTTCGTCCTCAGTACCCCCAATTACTACCTGATCATCTGCAAACAATAACGTACTGAGAGCTGAGCCTATTGGTTGCAAGATGATGCCTGGAGTCGTAAGCTGGTGTTTCCACTGCCGGACCACGTCATCGATATAAATATTTAAAAGAGCAGGTGATAAACAGCACCCTTGTCGAACTCCCTTATTGATCTCTATTGGTCCGACTAGTTTCCGCCCAGTGTTAATAAGGATCTCCGTTTTATCATAGAGGCTCTTGATCACTCTAATGAGCTGTCTAGGATATCCTCTTCGCTCAAGTATGCTCCATAAAGTGGATCTATTGACTCTATCAAAGGCTTTTTCGTAGTCAATGAAAGCAATGTGCGTTTCCAGGTTGAACTCCCTTCTTTTCTCGATCAACTGCCTCATTATTGTAACATTATCACTGCAAGATCTGCCTTTCCTGAATCCAGACTGCTCTTCAACCAGTAGTACTTCTGAAATATTTTTCAGACGGTTGCTTATTATTCTAGCATATAACTTGTAGGAGCCGTTGAGAATACTTATTCCCCGGTAATTGGAACACTGATCTCGAGCGCCTTTCTTAAATAAGGAAATGACTTCTGCTCTCCTCCAAGAGTCCGGGGTTGTACCCATCTCCCAGCACCTGTTAAATAAGTGCAAAAGTCTCAACTTCAGAAATATTCCACCATACTTCCAAAAAAAAAAAAAAAAAAAAAGTTCGGTGCCTAGGCCATCTGGGCCTGCTGCTTTTCTATTTTTTAATTGACCCAGTGCGTTATCCAGTTCAGTCATATCTATACCGTCACCGTGATACGATCCAAAACTACTATCAAAACTACCTGAGGAGATACTACTCATGTTCTGTTCATCTTGCGCCTCTCCGTCAACAGCGTTTTATAGTGCTCAATCCAAGACTGGTCATCAATTATGTGTAAGCACGCTGTGTCCTTCTCAGTTCGATTAATTTGCTTCAACACCTTACATGCCATATCCTGTCTCCCATGCACGTCCGTCTCAATATTGGATATGAACACATCCCACGAGTCTTGGTGAGCTCTTCTAGACAGCGATTTAGCAAGATTCCGCTTTCTATGATAAAATTGTTTACTTTCAACAGAGCGATGTTGTAGGTCTAAAAGCCATGCTTTGTTCTTTTCTTTAATTGCTTCCTCGATTTCATCATTCCAAATTCGAAGACCTCTACGTCTCCTCCACTTTTTCTTTTTACCCAGTGCTTCAATTGCAGCTCGATTTACACCATTAACTATTCTGGAAAAATGCAAACAGAAATCGGTGAAATTCCTCATTCGATGTAATGCCTAGAATCACCGGGCGGGTGTGTTGAAGACTGACCGGGGGGTATAGGACCAATCTTGAACTTCCCACAGCTATAAAAAAAAAGCTTTTTTTCTCATTCTTATTCTTTGTCGGTGTCACCCTTCAAGTGAGCTGAGGGAAATACAAATTCACTAAACCGGAAAGGAGAATGAAAATTGAAGGTCCGGGACTACAGTTCCTAGCTGCTACGTGGCTTTGGGGCATCGTTAGGAGCCGCCTCATTAGGCGTGAGCTTCAACACTAAAACCTCTTGCGCCCAACTTCTCCATCCTCAGTTCTCTTCTCGTACTCGAGTGACCCGAGTGTCCTCTCAAAGAAGGACACTTCGCATACGCGGGCAATTAGCGAGAGGACACTCCGAAAAGGATGTTTAAGCGCAAAGGTCAAAATAGGATTTTGGGGCAAAACATAATTATTGATGATATTTTTTTTTAATTTCTTAATTTTTTCTCACGTTTCTTGTTATTTTCAAATGAATTTGAAAGAAATTTAGGCAGTTTCCCTGCAGAAGGATACACATCGGTAGAGAAGTTCTGAACCCGAAGGAATTTCCCGAAAAATGCTCCTCTTGCGTCACGAATTTTGAAATCTCTGCCGCGTTCTTTGCCGGATTTTCGTGGTCCTCTGAGTTCTTCGTATAGGCATCAAAGCTCCTCCAACCCAAGGCATCTCACCCTTCTTGTTCCTCAAATCCTCATGGAGACCACCCTCACCATTGCCAGCTGCGTGTTCACCCTTACCCATTGGATAACCTGTGAAATTGACTTGCCCCACTCTTCTGAGAGTACCTCCGTCATCCTCTTGAGGAATCAAAATTACTATATTATACAGGGTGTTAGCTTAACTGGTCAGTACGAGTACTTATCGACTGTACGAGTCGATTTAACAACTAATTTGCAACAAGAAATGTCTCGTAGCAATTTTTTTAAACGCTTCATTTTCGAGTTAGTTTAATTTTAAACTTTTTTTTCGTGATTTTCACCGTATGTCCTTAAATTGGCCATATTATTTTCACAAAACTTGACATGTCCATAAAACGTATGCCAATAAATTATGTACATTATGTTGGGAATTCGGTATTCAGGGACATGATTTTCACTGGCCTACAAATTGGCAATTTCCCTATCAGAAAAACCTGGACATCAAAGGGGCTGCACAGCAAATGTTTTGCTTCTCCTGAAAATTTTTGAAAAATGGACATGTTGAGTTTTGCTTGAATCCTCCTTCGAAATTTAAAAGACGAGACGAGGTACATATTTACAGTAAAATTGTACATACACGTACCAGACGTGTAGTACATAGTGAAGGTGCATACGTGACATAAGAGCGGTGCCTAACTTCTTTCTAAATTTAAATAATCTCGACTTTTGAATACTGAACAGAGACGCTGCATCACTGAAAGATTGGTAGCAACACACTTGATTGAGCACTGTCACCTGAGTTGGAGACTGTACTAATTTCTATCAGAGTTTTCGTTTGATCGGGTCAGTGAGACTGAGGAAATAGTATATTGGTTATACAGGGTGTCAGCCTAACTAGTCTGCCATACGGTACCAGTCGATTCTATAAATAATTTTCAACAAAAAATGTCTCTTAGCAATTTTTGTTTAAACCCTTCGTTTTCGAGTTATTCCAACTTTAAACTTTTTTTTTCTCGTGATTTTGACCTTACGTCATTAAAACGGTCATAAAACCTTTAATTTGCTGTGTAACTTACAATTTGAGAATACCGTTGGAAAGAGCATTAAATTTCCTATTGGATGGATGCAGGGGCGTGGCGTCCATAAGGCCACTTTGGGTCTAGCCCCGGCAAAATTTCTCTCACTGTAACCTAGATTTTTTACCCCAAAGTTGGAAAAACTCCCTTCAAAAAGTGTTCTCCACAAAGTAGAAAAAAATCCCTAGCAGAAAGTTTTTTCCTCAAAACTCACTCGTGATCCATGGAAGCATGGAGCTTTTACAAGTAAAAAATAATTCTACACTGACATGCAGTTATTATGTCAAATTTCCATGGTAAAACCCGAGGCCATGGAGCTAGGTTCCATGCATCCTACTAGGTCCATGCCCAAGGCTGTCTCCATGGCCTGCTACGAGAGAGAAGATGCAAGATGGAATCGATAGGTATCCAACAATCGATTTGTATCAAACAATCGATTCTCCACTCCCGAATTCCCAAGATCTGGGGCTAGACCCCACTAGACCCCGGCGTCGTCATGCCAACGTGTTGTTTATTTTTAGTTTTTCTCCTTCTGCACATGCGCAGTAGTGCTATTTTAGTTTATCCCCTCCCTTTCTCGGCCCCTGCCCTGGAAGACAATCGATTTTTTATTCTTTCTGATGATGACTTGTTTTGATTCAACTAGATGGATGGATACTCTGTTCAGGTTGCCATGAAAGTTCATTGTATAACAATGGACTCATCATAGGATGTAAACGCATGGAGTACTTCTGATATCAGTTATAGATGGGTTAAAAATTGAATGGATACTCCCTACTTTTACAGATTTTCACAGTATGTTGCCCAGACTGCACGATTAGGTGTTTAGTGTGTTTACACAGTACATAACATAGAACAGTACTGGAAACAACCGACAAGAGATAAAGTTTATCTGATAAACAGGAGGGTGGTTACATCTTGACATGATACAATTTTGCTGATTGACAGCAAAATTATGATTTTTGGAGTGTTATCATTGTTGTGGATGGCGTTTGCTACACAGAGATTTCATCACATAGGTATGAAAGTAAGTTAAAACTATTGTAAGTTGAAACGAAGTTTTAAAATATTGTTGAAGTTGTTATCTTCAGGGGTTTTTCTCCGAAATGACTAGTCTCTCTGGAGCTCTTTACCTACTGTGTTCCCTAAAGTGTCTTGAAACAATGACAGTTTACGTTCCTGACCAGAAACTCTTATCATTTTCGGTTTTCCATTCCATTTTCCCTGCATTTCAAGTCGTCTTGGTGTTGGTTGTAATACGATCTGATGGAGTTGACCACTGATTAGACTTACCTACCTACTTATCTTATTTTTTCCTTTCTGTTCAACATTTCGGTATGGGGAAATACAATAGGCAGCCTGGTGCTCTTCAGTTCCACAACTTTTAATATATAAATGCTACGTAGGCCTTGCAAAAGACAATTAAAAGTCATCAAAGGGAAAGTGACCATCGAAAAGCCTTATAGACATTTCGACTAATATGTAGAATTTGTTAAGACACTTTTTTTCATGATCTCGTCTTTATGATTAAGAAATTATGTGCTTTTCGTTTTAAAAAAAATTGAATATTTAATGTTTTAGTAACAAATTAACATTTTTATCTTTTCAAGTCCCAGAAATGATTTTTTTTGTTTCATCATTAACTGGAATGAAGTTGAGATGTGATGTTTCCCCACTGGGTCCTCTGTTTGACGCAAAAGTATGTAGGTATGTGTGATCCTAGGGTCAAGTTCATGTATTTTCTGGTTTGGTGCCCCACCACTTTCAGAGGTCACCCAACGCCCCTGGATGGATGCCTTAATTTTTTTGTGAGTCAGGGTTGGAGACATGAAAACGTCCTCTAAAAAGAGAGTTCCTCTAAAAAATGTGAGTTCTCGTAGTTCAATTTGCGATTGAAAAAATGCGAGGTTTCCAAATTACGTGAAATTCTCTTTTTACAGGACGTTTTCATATATCAAACCTTGACTCACAAAAAAGTAAAGGCATCTATCCGATAGAAAATTTAATGTTCTCTCCAACGGTATCCTCAAATTGTAATTTACACAGCAAATTAAAGGTGTTATGACCGTTTTAATGACGTAAGGTCAAAATAACGAAAAAAAAGTTTAAAGTTAGAATAACTCGAAAACGAAGGGTTTAAACAAAAATTGCTACGAGACATTTTTTGTTGCAAATTAGTTAAAATCGAATGGTATCGTATGGCAGACCATTTAGGCTTACACTCTGTATATTATTATTTATTTATTTAATATTATAATATTATTTATTTATTTAGTTTAATTAGCATCACTGTCTTCGATTCAATAAAATCCAGTTCCGATCTTGAATGGCTACCTCATGTTTCGCTCTCCTTAATTATCCATTATTATCTTTGAATATCGTTCCAATCCTTAGTTTATTTCAATATCAACGACTATCGTTCTGGGCGTACCTCACTGAATCGTCGGAAATGACCTGGCGCCGGATCGCGAACAATTCGATCCTAAATCAACCGACATTTTGTCCCCTCGAAAGCCGAATAGCGTTCATACGCGGTGCAGAACCACCGTCGAGCGTTCCACAAGTACACTAATAAATTGGAACATTCGGTAGGAACAGTTTGAGACTCGACGGACTCCCCATGAAAGGGATTCGAAACTTCTGTTGTCCCTCCTGGAGTTTGAACAAACAGAGCGATGATTGTGGCCGCCGCTTTTCACTCTAACTACAGGATAGGGTGTACACTTCGCGTCCTAAAACTCAACTCTCCCATCATGTTAGTGAATAAATAACACTTCAAGCACCACGTGATTGGTGAGGAAGTTTTCCAACACATTTTGCTCATAAAAGTAGATGACAACAGAAGATTAACGTATTTTGGAATTTTCTGTCATAAAATGATTGCTGCAAAAGCGTGTGAAAGCTTACATTTCATAATGTAGGATCAAATGAATCAAGAAGGTCAATGGAAGTTGGACATACAGATTCGAGCTACGTCACCTAGATTGACCAGAATGGTCTATCAGAGTTAACTGGGATTAGAGAGATTTTCTTGTTCTGCCGCTTTTCGCTTTTCATGTGTGTTCGAGTGAGTTTTGCTTCTTCATCAAAAACCTATAAAAGGTGATCCACTGAACTGTGAACATAAATTAGAAAAGGAAAAGTCCCCATTTTGTATTTATTAGCCACTTTGACGTCGACAAAAACACCATCATTGTGCAGGGCTCTTATGGGGACCAGTCGCTTTCAATATTCATCCAGATAATGTCTTCATCAAAGTTGTCCTGATGAAATCCCAACTACTCCTGCTTCAAGATGTTCATCTCTCCGATTGGTAGTAATTTCCAGTCACAATTTGAGGGAGGCTATCAACTGATTACATGAAAAAATACCGGATCTCTTGGATTTTGTCTTCTTCATTGCCTGAATCTTCATCTGACAATTCAGTTGGAATGGGAGGTTCGATGAATTGAGATTTCTGCATCATTATTCATCTCAATGAGCACGTCGAGAACATCTTGAGAAGAAAATCCTGGTCTAAAATTAGATGCAAAAATGAAAAATATAATGTAATTACCTTCGGAGATCCACTAGTTATGAACACACGCCAAGAGTACAAAAAAGCGCCGTGAACAAAACGAATTCAAAAAACTGTCTGCAACTGCCCAACGATGCCGTTTGGCATCGCACAGATGAACACGGCTACCATAGCCTGATATCCTATTTATTCGATCCGGAAACTTTATACTAAACCTAGAAAATATCTCAAGATGATTAAAAAGTATTCGTACTTCGCCGAAATATTGATAATTTGTACTTACGCCAAAAAATATCTCAGGGGGTCGAGGTCGAAAATTTGATCCATCTTCAAACGCGTTATGCTTGCACGACACGAGGTTACTTTGATTACTGAGGTGAAAAATAAACGAAGAAACCCTCCAAGATATGATGCCATCATATGATGCCATGGCATCATATGATGCCATCCGCACTGAATGGGTTAACAATTAAGAAAATGAGAAAAAAGTCCAAATTGTAGTCGAATCCTAACGGCATCACTGGGCACTAATGGGTTAAATTTGGTCATCGAAAGGCAAAATTGGCCTAATAATCTCCCTTAATAATCGTTGTTCGTTTCTTAAAATTGTTCTCAGTTTTGCAACCTTAGCAACCAGTACACAAATTCCCTAGTGATGTCACCCACTACTCCCTATTAGCGCTAAAATAAACTTGATTATGAAGTGGTTATGTAGTAGTTAGCTAGTGCCTATGGTTGGGAGGTAGTGACAATGGCAAAGCCGTGTTCTTTGCAGACGAGTGATCTATATATAAATAATAAACCTTTGCGTAATAATTTGCAGCGCTTATAGTGAAGTAGTGAAACTCTTACAACGTAGAGAAATTATTTAATCCATAAGAATGTTGATAATTTTCGAAGTTCATTGAATAAATATAAATTAAGGTAACATTATGGCTACATAAAATCTTATGCCAATAAATAGAAAAAATACTTTCATGGGAATAACAGGTTATTCGATACGAGGCAATTTTGTCGTGAAATATATGATTCCTAACGGATTTGAAAGATTAAGGGAGATGATCTCTTTGTTTGCGTTTATTGAAAAGACATTTCAATTTACAAACCTCAAAGTGTCATCACTTTCACGAGCAATTCCCTTTGACAATTTTCAATTAAAGTTTAATTAAAACAGTATTATAGGAGTGGAGGGGGGGGAAGGCATCTAATGAAATGCGCGGACCCGTGGATGGACGTGTTCCATTATTCTAGCCACTAAGCCGCACGACCTCACAGATCCTTAGGGATTCAATTTCAGGTTTGGGTGCCCATTTGCTCGGCAGATATATATAGAGCCGGGGGGATGGTGAATGTATTATATACCTATATATAACCTTCAAGGGTTGAAGGGCGCTGAGCAATAATAATTCATTGCGGTTTGAGGCGGAGGGTTGACTGATTGTTGCTGGGATTTGAGGTCTGAGCTCGGAATTCCGACGGTTACGAATTCTTTCGGTCAAAGCCGGTTTAGCTCGTTCATTTTATTATTGCTCTTCATCGTTCCTATTTCGTGCTGTTGTTTGCGGAGTTTGTTATCGATTGGTTGAGAGTATGAATTAACAAGGTTCCGGGGCAACAACATTTTTCATGCAGTTGAAACGGACGAGTAAAAAATCATATTTTTGACAAACAATTTATTCCGTATTTGTACAGTTATGCCCGTTACAAGGATTTCATGACATACAGACAGACACGGGACCAAAATTGTTCAGAAAGGTCTGAAACGTAAAACGCGAGTGAAAATTTTGATTTTTCAGATTTTTTTTCAACCTTGAAAAAAAGTGAAAAGTGAAAACAAAGCTTCCCCTACCTTGGTAGACTCGGAAGCATAACTAACTGGGTGGTTTCAGTTATGGAACATTCATTAGCTAGGTAACTAATTAGCCTTATTAACGAACGGCTGAGCCTACACAGGGGAAATTCGCATCACGTCACCGATCCTCTTATCTAGATGGAACTCGACTCGACCCTGCATGTTGCTAATAATGTTCATACCTGTGTATGGCATTTCTAAGAAAAGGTATGAGATCCCCTATGTTGGATGTGGGCATAATTTTCTGATCTCTAGAAGTACTCTGGTATTGGTTCTAACATCTATCTCACGTGGAAGTCTTTGGGCCCAGCTAAAGATCAATTACATGCATAGGTAATATGGACGAAGCTGAGATATACCTCTGATTTAAAAGAACTGTAAACAAAATTCGCGTTAAAAACCCCCAACATCGATTGATTAAATTGATTGACCAGCGGATTATATTGATGTTGTTGGTTGGTCAATCAAAGGATCTTGGAACCTACGCGTGATTTTGTTATGAAGGCGGGCTGTTATGGTGGTGATGTGTTCTTCGACTCTTTAGTTGA
Source organism: Apolygus lucorum (assembly GCA_009739505.2). NCBI lineage: Eukaryota > Metazoa > Arthropoda > Insecta > Hemiptera > Miridae > Apolygus > Apolygus lucorum. The sequence goes on from CM019168.2 coordinate 51,891,057, forward strand.
TTTAAAGTATTCCGTATAGTTATGTTTACAGTTGAAGTTAAATGAATAAACAATAGAAAATGTTTTAATTTTTCTGTCGAAGTTATGTTGCCTACATAAACGTATAACGTGTGCATGGTAACAACCAACTTCCATTTAGCGGTTTTTGGTTTATTATTTTCAATAATAAACCTTTGGAATCGACCAAGAAAAACAAATTTTAAACACCCCCTTAAAATTCGATGGTTTACGTTTCAAGGTACGTAGAATCCAAAAATCGAATCAAAAGTTGGCCGTCCGCCCGCCGTACGCGGCACTTTTGCCACTTAGCATTGACCGATTTTGATGAAATTTGGTATGTAGGCTCCATTTCGGGTCTAGTTGTGCCCCGAAGATTTTGGTTGATGTAGGTCAGTTCTAAGGGTTCCAAAATCAATTTTGAAATTTTGAAAACTCAAAAAATTTTGATATAAAGGTATTGTTTTTTCTTCAATTTAAGATTCTATAGAATTTTTAGAATTTTTTGGGACCACCCGGAGCTTTGTAGGACAAACCGTTCGCTCACTACGAGAATTGAAAGTTTGAACGTACGATAAATCAGAAACACGAGCGTGAATCGCAAAAGAGGCCTAATCTCCCTTCAAATTAAAGCTGACCGAAATTCGATCGATGTTTTTCTTCATATTGGATGGTTGGTGGCTTTGCAGACGAGTGATCTATATAGAAAAATAAAAAATAATAAACCATTGTGTAATAATTTGCAGCGTTTTTATTCGATTTTTGGATTCTACGTACCTTGAACGTTAAGCGCCAACTTTTGAGGGGGTGTTAAAATTTTTTTTTTCTTGGTTGATTCCAAAGGTTCATTATTGAAAATAATAAACCATTGTGTAATAATTTGCAGCGTTTTATTCGATTTTTGATTTCTGAAACGTAAACCAACAAATTTTGAGGGGGTGTTAAACTTTTTTTTTCTTGGTCGATTCCAAGGGTTCATTACTGAAAATAATAAACCAAAATTACCTAATTAATGGTTGGTATTAGTCGAACTGATTTTTGCACAGTTTCTTGAACTCATTCAGAGCCTACTGCTGTAAAGCACCTACTAAAATAAGTTATAAGCGGTTAAAGTAGCAGACAAATGAGGAAATGCTACATTTCCATTTTCAAGGGTAACTCAGGTAACCCCTTCTTTCTACCTCTTCCGCTCTGCGGTTGGACCAAAGGAAATTAATTGACCACCTTTGTGTGCCATGAAGGGGCAAATGATGGTTAGCGACAATAGGGTCTGTCCCGCCTCTCGGGTTACTAATTGAGAAACTGAAGACCTGTACACCCAACTCGACCGTTCCCATACCCATTATACCTTGTCCCGTTCCAAACGCATTTGCAATAGATTAATTCGGAGCAGCTCGAAATTCTCCGTCCCTTTCCCTTGGGGTCGACCCTTCCAAATTTCCTTGGAATGAATTTCGAAGAGATTTGATCTAGGGGACTCGCTTGTTGTTCATGGAATTAGTAACGTTTTAGAAAGACAAATTAGAAAAGACAAATTTGTTGATGAAGTACTAATTTTGGTTTATTATTTTCAAACCCCCCCTCAAAATTTGATGTTTTACGTTTCAAGGTACGTAGAATCCGAAAATCGAATAAAAAAATTTCCGTCCGTCCGCCGTACGCCGTACGCGGCACTTTTCTTAGTTACCATGGACCGATTTCGATGAAATTTGGTATATGGGCTCCATTTGGGGTCTAGTTGTGCCGCGAAGCTTTTGGTTGATGTAGGTCACTTCTAAGGGGTGAAAATTAAGGGTTGAAATTTTCAAGAGTGCCCTAGCTCGAAAACTCTCGAAATAAAGGTATCGTTTTTTCACTAATTTTAAATAGTACTGAATTTTAAAAATTTTTTGAGACCACCCGGAGCTCTGTAGGGCAAACCGTTCAGTCCCTACGAGTACTTGAAGGTTTTCCTTCGATAAAACAGAATCATGAGTGTGAATCGCAAAAGAGGTCTAATCTCCGTTGAAATTTTTTCTGACTAAAATGCGATCGCTGTTCATTTCTTCGATTTGTATACAGTTTTGCCTTCTGCGTAACCAGTAATCAAATTTCCATAATCAAAAGTCAATAGAGAATACTGAAGGCGCCTGAGTGGTCACTGATCAGCTGAGTGAGCTCCAAGGCCATTTCCTCTCCTGTTGAACGCAGGAACCTGAAATTTGAGAGGGCGGGTCAATTGAGAATGCTGAAGGCGCCTGAGTGGTCTCTGATCAGCTGAGTGAGCTCCAAGGCCATTTCCTCTCCTGTTGAACGCAGGAAGCTGAAATTTTAGAGGGCGGGTCAATGGAGATTGCTGAAGGTGCCTGAGTGGTCACTGATCAGCTGAGTGAGCTCCAAGGCCATTTTCTCTCCTGTTGAACGCAGGAACCTGAAATTTGAGAGGCAGGGTCAATGGAGATTGCTGAAGGCGCCTGAGTGGTAGGTAACTGATCAGCTGAGTGAGCTCCAAGGCCATTTCCTCTCCTGTTGGACGCAGGAACCTGAAATTTGAGAGGGCGGGTCAATGGAGAATGCTGAAGGCGCCTGAGTGGTCACTGATCAGTTGAGTGAGCTCCAAGGCCATTTCCTCTCCTGTTGAACGCAGGAAGCTGAAATTTTAGAGGCAGGGTCAAAGGAGAATGCTGAAGGCGCCTGAGTGGTAACTGATCAGCTGAGTGAGCTCCAAGGCCATTTCCTCTCCTGTTGAACGCAGGAACCTGAAATTTGAGAGGGCGGGTCAATGGAGAATGCTGAAGGCGCATGAGTGGTCACTGATCAGCTGAGTGAGCTCCAAGGCCATTTTCTCTTCTGTTGAACGCAGGAAGCTGAAATTTGAGAGGGCGGGTCAATGGAGAATACAGATGGTGGTAGGTGCTATTGATGGAGAACCAGTGATCTATACAGAAGGGTGATCTATACAGAAAATAATAAACCTTTGAGCAATGATTTGCAGCGTTTTTCAGTAACATTTCTTTAGATAATTTTTCAGTTATTAGATAACTGTTAACTAAATTTAACTAAATTACCTAAACTAATTTTCATTAAGATTATTTTACTGAATTACTAAAACTAATTTTTATTAAGATACATATTTTTTTTTTAGTAGAGGTGGAGTAGTTGAGAAGTAAGATGAAGGTATAGGTGTTAAATACAAGTGATTAAATACAAGTGGATCTTCCGCTGTCCATGAAGAAGTTCTGTAATTTAGTTCACTGCCCATTTCAGGACCACTTGACCTCGATTACGACTAAGTCAGGTCAGCAGGATCTTGAATGGTGCCAACTGGTTGCCACTTGATTGGTTCTGCCAAACATCTTAGAGCAGAATTAGCAATATAGAGCAGAATTGGTGAAACACATCAATTAGGGGAACAATTTATTTAATTTAGTTATTTATTTATTTTAACACTCCGATGGTCGCGCTGGGATCTGAGAGATCCACTGACGGACTTTGGTCTGTTCCCAGCCAACCCTTCAATGAAGGGGGCTCCCTCTCCCAGTACCTTCTTTTCTTGAGTTGCTTTTGGACTCTGTGTGATCATGGAAGTCAGCCGGTCCTCCCGTGTGGTGCAATCTTCATTCGGATCTGATAGATCCACATGGCCGAGCATGTAACTTTTTCTAATTTCCCTTTTTTTCTCTTTCTTGTAGTAATTTTACACATTGCATGAAACTATTTCGTTCGCTATAATGTTTTTGCCATTCTACATTAAATGAAAATAAATAAACAATGAAAGTCTGAAAATACCTATATGCTAGTTTGTACAAACGATTTGTACTATTGTTACTTATAAGTTACCGCCTTTTGTATTTTTCATATATACAAAAAAAAAAAAAATCAATAATTCAATAATTGTGATGAGTTTTACTAACCTTCCATACAACACGATGATGGATTTTGTTATATTCGTAATTTGATCTAAGTAACGATTATTCATTTAATTCCTATTCTATTCAGGTAGGTACCTGTTTTTTGTAAGGATGCAACTTTTTTGCAATGTATTCTATTGTATGCATACATTATATTGTGTACCTGACTGCTATTCACAGAGAAACTTACATTTGATTTCGAGATAAAGTCATATTTTTCAGTCATTAGTTTTTTCCAAGAAATACACCTTTTTCTGCTTGTAAACTATCATTTTCACCAGAAAATAGGTCAATTCTACTTTACTACGTTTTCTAGCTCCTAAAATATAAAAATGGGGGTCATTTTCATTGAAAAACTCCATCACTTCCAGATGGATCTCACAGGACCAGCGCGACCATCTAAGTAACTTTTGGGGCGCGACCTTCGGAGTGTTAATTATATACAGGGCAGACGAGCCCAAAGTCGAACCGATGTATGTCACGATACTCTTTTTTATGTTAAATACTGAAATAAATGCATGTTTGTTTCGTCTTCTTCTTATTCTTCTGCTAGTTTTACTCTGAAAAGGTGGGATTAGCTGAGGGAAAGATTAAGCTAATTCTCTTCTAAGCTACTTCTATCAATCTCGGAGTCCTGAAAGTTTGTTCAATGCCCCTTAAGGACCACTGAAAGTGACCAGGAGTTAGTCAGATCAGATCTTTGACCGATGGAGCTAACATACCTCCATACATGCATGGAACATCTCTTCAGAGAGTGTCGTAAAATGTTTAGTGGTAATCATAATCAACTAGTCCACGCATCAACCAGCAACTATTTATGGGGAAAATGATTGTTTTTTGAAGTTGCGTTAATTAAGTATTAAAATAATATAGTAAAAACTCGAACGCCCTATAAGAAAAACTTGCCTAAACTATCAGCTTTCCAGCAATATAATCAAAAAATGTCCACAATGGAATGTTGGGGAGAAATTTGTGTTTGAACACGTAAAGATATTTTTCTCAACGAAATCAGCAGTCAAATTTTCAGTTGACTAAAAGAACAAACACTAGGAGGCAATTTTTGTTGAAAATTACGAGGGTGAAGTACTGCGCACCTCAGTGTATAAAATCAATGTCTATACAACCTCTTCCTTCAGCGTAAACGTGCTCCTTAGCTAAATTCGTCCCACGCCAGCTCCCCAGACATTGGGTCTTTTGAAATAATAAACCAGAGCATCCATTTCACGGTCTGTGAGAGTTGTTCTAAATGAACCATCTAATAAACTGTGAGAGCTCCGCCAAAGACTTTGAGGAAGATAAAAAAAACTTCGAGACTCGAAGCTTTAAAAACCTCCGAACCCCGAAAAGGAAGACGCTAATACTGTGAAAATTAGGAGTCAAGCGAGCTGAAATGGCCTCAGTGAGAGATCAAAGAGCCGAGTGGAAATGAAGGAGAGATGGACTTTCAAAAGGATGTAAGTAGCCTTGGAATGTTGACTTTCATCAGGTACGCTGCTGAACTATCCTGTATACAAATGGGAAATAAAAGTAGTCTCCGTTTGGAATTGATACTACAGGAATAGAATACTTTATTGGTCATCAAATTCATCATAAACTCAAAGTAATGAAGCTTCACTCTATTTCAACGTTTGTCATCTATTACTTGGGAAACTGCACAGGTACGACTCAAAGCTATATATATATATGTACATCATTTCAAAGTAGAAATGCATTTTGGTTTACAATAATGAAACTTTGGAATCAAAATCGCAAATGTCCAAAACCCCTCCAAAAAAAAAGGTTTAAGTTTCAAGGTATTTAGAATTGAAAACGCTGCAAATCATTGCTCAAAGGTTTATTATTTTCTGTATAGATCACCCTTCTGTATAGATCACTGGTTCTCCATCAATAGCACCTACCACCATCTGTATTCTCCCTTGACCTTCCCTCTCAAATTTCAGCTTTCTGCGTTCAATAGGATTAAAAATGGCTTCGGAGCTCACTCAGCTGATCAGTGATCTGAAGAGTGAAGAAGATCTCCTCGAATGCTGGAGACACCTGGAAGAGCACTTCCATTCAATAGGATTGAAAATGGCTTCGGAGCTCACTCAGCTGATCAGTGATCTGAAGAGTGAAGAAGATCTCCTCAAATGCTGGAGACACCTGGAAGAGCACTTCCATTCAATAGGATTGAAAATGGCTTCGGAGCTCACTCAGCTGATCAGTGATCTGAAGAGTGAAGAAGCCTTTGAGCAATGATTTGCAGCGTTTTTTACCCACCAACATTTTTTTTTACCTACCAACTTTTTTTTACCTACCAGGTAGGTACTACCTACCTACCACACCATACTGCTTCACACCTTCACAATCAAGTTTATTAGAAAGAACTAAACGCTTCACACTCGATTGGAAAAATAGAAAGCTTCATATGGAAATTTGATTACTGGTTACGCAGAAGGCAAAACTGTATACAAATGAATGAACAGCGATCGCATTTTAGTCCGATAAAATTTGAATGGAGATTACACCTCTTTTGCGATTCACACTCATGATTCTGTTTTATCGAAGGAAAACCTCCAAGTACTCGTAGGGACCGAACGGTTTGTCCTACAGAGCTCCGGGTGGTCTCAAAAATTTTTAAAAATTCAATACTATTTAAAATTGATGAAAAAACGATACCTTTATTTCGAGAGTTTTCGAGCTAGGGCACTCTTGAAAATTTCAACCCTTAATTTTCACCCCTTAGAAGTGACCTACATCAACCAAAAGCTTCGCGGCACAACTAGACCCCAAACCAAATGAACCCATGTACCAAATTTGAACCAAATCGGTCCAGTTTTGCTAAGAAAAGAGCCGCGTACGGCGGACGGCGTACGGCGTACGGCGGACGGACGGAAATTTTTCATTCGATTTTCGTATTCTACGTAGGTACTTACCTTGAAACGTAAAACATCAAATTTTGAGGGGGAGTAAAATTTTTTTTTCTTGCTCGATTCCAAAGGCTTATTATTGAAAATAATAAACCAAAATTGAATATAAATTTTTCCGTCCGTCCGCGTATTCGGCATTTTTCCCAGTTTCTAATGACCAATCTTGATTCAATTGAGTATATGGGCTCCTTCAGGAATCTACTTGTGCCCCGAAACTTCTGGTTATTGTCAGTCACATCTTAGGAACAAACAGTTGGATAAATTCACCGTCAGTACAAATCATAACACATTCAGTTCCAATGGGAGAATGGGGAGTGCCCAGGGGACGGTTTTGGGTCCGGTGCTTTTCCTCATGTATGTGAACGAGTTGGGTAAATTGAATACGCCTGGTAATCAGATATTATTCGCCGATGATACTGTGTTTTAAAGCAAAAACTTGAGCTGAAACCTTCCAGGCAGCAAACACTGGTTTCAATCAGGTTGTCAACTGGATAAATAACAACAAATTGAACTTGAATGTAGGTAAAACAAAGTATATAGCGTTCGCCAATAACACAATAGGACTCCCATTAGGAGGAGGCATATCTTTGCATAACAAGACCTGTGCCCGGACTAGGGATGGGTATCGACACTCGATATTTCAAAATATCGATACTTTCGTACCGATACTCGATATTTTAGTATCGATACTGCACTATCCGATATTTTTGGATATCGATACTTTGGATCCGATATTTCTAAATATCGAATATCGATACTGTTCTCGCGGAAAATTCAACATAATGGCTAAAAAATGAAGAAAATAGAGAGGATTTTGGGTCATTACTCTTTGGTTGCACAAATAAGGTTCATATCATGGAAAAAATCACTCTGCTTGGACTCTTAAGAGGGAAAAATGATTAAAAGTTGTTGAAAAAAAATATTTTTCTTGAGAAAATTGGATGATACTGATAGTTTATGACACTAAAGTATCGATACTCGATATTCTAAAATATCGATACTCATGCCCAACGATACTTAGGATATCGATACTCGGATACAATACAGTATATCGATACAAAATATCGTACTTTTATAACGATACCCATCCCTAGCCCGGACGTGTTGTAGCAGCGACTGCCTTCAGTTGGAAAGGTGTTCTTCGTTGAAATATTTAGGGGTCATTTTCGATGAGCACCTTCGATGGGGGAAACATATAGATAAATGTAATGACTCATACTCTTAACCGTTTTAGTTCTCCAATAAAGGACAAGGGAAACCCTGAGTGACTCATCATGCCAGGTAGGTAAGGTGAGGTACGGGGAACAGTGACATCACTTGACGTCACCTTTTCCACTCTCCCCTTACCTTGTTTAACCAATATAAAAGGAGGACTCAGGGCTTCCCTTTCATGCACTCGTCTTCGGAAACTTGACTTGTTTATTTCTCACTGTACCTCGCCTTCTCTCTGAAACCCACAGTTCCTCAGAGGGTCTCGGTATGCGATAAATCTCATCGCGCCGGCTTCTGCTCCCATTTACCCTAGTAGTTGTCTGCCCCCAACTAGGTATAGGTAAATGTGGTGCATTCCCCGGGTCGGCGAGCAATCGCGCCTAGGTATGTATCCGAGCTGGCGATCTTAAACACTCTTGCACACGGTCTGCGGTAACCCGCGCCGGGCATCGAGTGTTGTCCCGTCCTTTGTCTTCGTTGAGTAGGGACCAATCAAACCGACAAGCCGAAGTGAAGCCGATCGCCTTCACGCTCCGACACGCAGACATAACAATAAAGTTACCCAAATCCTGCGTAAACAAATGTACCTGTTTGCACGCTTACGTGCTGTACTAAGTTTAAAACTGTTGAGAAAGTTATTGTCTTCCGGCTTGGGGGGGGGGGGGGGGGCGGCCAAAACAACACTGAATCCAATCACTGTAGCTCAAAAAGCAATGGCTTGAGTGATTATGGGAATATTCCATTCAATATGTTAAGGGAGTTTCTTTCTGTTAAACGCTTTCTGAACCATACACAATTCCCCATGACATTCTCACTAGATTTAAGAAAAACTTTAATCTTGTTGTTCCCTCTTCTTCAACGACTAAGAGGCAACACTACTTTGAACATTCTGCTATAGCCATTATTAATAACTACCCTAATGAATTTAAATGCACCCTGTTCAATAAATTAAATGATGGAAAAACTAATGTGGCATTACTTCTGAAAAACTTTTATTACAACAAGTTGCCAACAATATAGATAATTACCTACCCCATTTTTCATTTTCATTAATAATTTTCAAGTCCTTCTGTATCGCTTCACTACAAATAGTATGTTAATCGCCGAGTAGCAATATTATTCTTATGTAGCCACGGCAGCTCATCCCCTATCACGGGCATTAAGCCTTTATTGGGGATTAATTTCCAAAACTAAGCAAATAAGGTAATTTGCGAGAAATTAATGTCTTCTTTTCCTTATTATGTATTGTTTTTTATGATTGTATGTACTATTTACGGAAATAAAATTAAAAAAAAAATTGCTGTGTTTTTAATAATAATGAATCCTCCCAACCGATCATCTATAGTTAAATAAGCAATTATTGTGAAATATAATTATCAGCCCTACGTGTTAGCATCCTTTAGATAGCAAAAATTCTGTATAGGTAAATATTCTGAGAAATATTTTCGATCTTTAATTAAAATCCAAATATTTCATAAATGACTGACCGAACATGAAAATTGTTTCCAAATCCATTATAAAAGATTCATGACATGAATCTTTTATAATGGATTTGGAAACAATTTTTATCCAGATGCCACTCCTGATTTGATGTCAGCCTGGCAGGGTGAGCAGTGGAAATTAACCCTGGTGGGTGAACATGTCTGAGATCAAGGGAAAATCACTTCTTATCTCTTGGAGAAAACCCTCGATCCTTTTGGTTCAGCTGTTTGGTCGTGAAGCCTTGGACAAACGTACGGACATTAATCAGATCTTAATTACGTGGGAGAAGCGAAACAGTTGCACTTGGTTCCCGCACGATCGCACTTATCACCCAAGTCTTCTCAAACCCAGAGATAAAGTAGATCCAATTTTCTTGGATGGAGGCAAAGGCGATAAGTGAGGCATTAGGGGGATGGGACCGTTTTCGGGCCGAGTTTACCACCTCGTTTCATCCCCGTTCAAGCTGCTAAGCTCTAGGATGAGGGAACACACTTTCAGGTGATTCCCCGTCCAATTCACGGAGAGCTTCAGAAAGGTTTTTTTTGCTACGGCCCGGTCACCTCGGTTTTTGCTAGTAACGGCAGGATTTTTGTTCGTTTTCATTATCTAGCTGTAGAGAAGGGCCCTGCATTGATAGATTGGTGGAGTTGAGGGAGTCTGATTCTTATAGAAGAACCAATTTATCTATATTTCGAATTAAGAATTCAAAAAAGTAAGGTTTTTGGAGATGGATTTTTATATTTGGAATCAGCGTAAAAGATCCAATGAAGTAAAAAATATCATCATTCAAGTATGGCTAAAAATTGGTTACAATATTACTTTGAAATTTTCTCATCCACTCATGCAGCCCAATTGGAACTGTTATGAATTTTGGTGGAATTGAACTTGGTTAGACTATTGTGAACTGGGATATTCTACTTTTTGTGTGACTAAATTTAGATTTGGTCAAATTGACACCAGAAGAAGATTTTATGAGAACGGCATTTCAGCTTCGGGTCACATAACCGAACTTGAGGTGTCAACTTGCACAGAACCAGGTTGCTGAAGGTGTTTGTGGAATTGAAAGGTGATGGCTCTGGTCTGCACAAAATCAGGTTACCAGAAGAACGGGAGATGAGTGTTTGTGCTTTGCTGGAGGGAGTCCCTCGTGATTTGCTTTGAGATCGTAGATTGCATTCAGGTAGGCTTTCGAGCTGGCTTTTACGTGTTTATCGGCCAGATGTTGCAACGACGAGGTGACCGACCTGGAAAATAACACCTGTGGGCCGAGAGCACACATCCAAACTACATGTTATGTTATTTGGGAAATACAAGTGTAAGCCTGGGGATCGGTATCGACCCTGGAGGGTATCACTTGAAGAGTGCAAAACAAAAATCGGAAAACTTAATGAATAAAATTGAAATGTTTTACTTATCTTGTTCCGTTACGTGGTAGCTGTGTTCTTGAGCGGCAAGGCGATGAGGCTTCCTGTATTGATGTTAAAATGAATACCTGAAGGGTATTCGGTGTATGGGTTTTGAAATGTGAAAAATTTCTGGAAAAAGTTCTTGTTCTTTTAAAGAAGTTACCGTACGATACACCTGCAAAATGCAAACCAGAACCAGGAGTTGGGGTAGTAGTCAGATACAGTTGTTGGCTCTAAAAGAATAAACTTTACTTAAGCTATGAGGAACTTGTTACGGGTCGCAGTATTGGTTAGCATCAATAGTTTATTAGGTACAATGTGTTTCACTAGTTTAACGAGATCTACCTTATGAAAGTTACTTACTGGTATGTTCCACTTAACAAATGGTAAAAGAAGACAAGAATTTGTTACCGCTGAAGGCGTTACGGTACTCTGAGGTGAGTACAAATGATAGAAAAGTTACTCTCAACTCAATTGTTCCGGTGTTCCGGTACAGTTTAACAATGTTACAGTCACAAATCGGTTTTTGAAGTGTAGGCGAGGAGAATGCTGAGGGGAGTAGCCAGACAAGGACTGGTTCTCTTCTGTTCCACTTCCAGGCAATACTAAGATTCCAGGGGAGGCAGGACAGGCAGTACTGGTAGGTATCTTTCCAACTCTTAACACAACCAAGTTACTGGGGGAGGCAGGAGGGTACAACTCGGTTTTTACTGGTCCCATACGTAGAATGGGGAAGAGCGCATCAAAGAAAAGGGGAGAGAACTGCTGGCAAGGCGAACGAGGGAGTACTTTAAAATCCTCTTCTGTATAATACATTGCTTTATCAAGTGTCAAGTTTTTCCGTCAGGCAGTTCTTTGACAGCTCTAAGTGTCCCTAATTCCAAGATTAGCGATGCTCAGATTCGTTCGTGACTGGAATTTAATAATAAATACTTCATAGTAATGTTAATAGGCAGGGCGCTATCGTGTAAAGTATGACTACGAGGTTCGTTCGTTGAACTCATTTCTAACAAAAAACCTTCGGACATTTAGAATCATTCGAAATTGCACTGTAAAATTAAATTGAAATAGAGCTAAGAACGCTGCAAATTATTACACAATGGTTTATTATTTTTCTATATAGATCGCTCGTCTACAAAGCCACCAACCATCCAACATGAAGAGAAACATCGATCGCATTTCGGTCAGCTAAAATTTGAACGAAGATTAGGCCTCTTTTGCGATTCACACTCGTGTTTCTGATTTATCGTACGTAAAATCTCGTAGGGAGCGAACGGTTTGTCCTACAGAGCTCTGCGTGGTCTCAAAAAACTCTAAAAATCCTATAGAATCTTAAATTGATTTAAAAACAATACTTTTATACCAAAATTTTTCGAGTTAGGGCGTTTTCAAAATTTCAAAATTCATTTTTGACATCAACCAAAATCTTTGGGGCACAACTAGACCCCAAATGGAGCCTACATACCAAATTTCATCAAAATCGGTCAATGCTAAGTGAGGAAAGTGCCGCGTACGGCGGACGGACGGCCAAATTTTTATTCGAAATTTTTATTATTTTGCTACTTAGCATTGACCGATTTTGATGAAATTTGGTACGTGGGCTCCATTTGGGGTCTAGTTGTGCCCCAAAGATTTTGGCTGATGTAGATCAGTTCTAAGGGTTCCAAAATCAATTTTGAAATTTTGAAAACGCCCTAACTCAAAAAATTATGATATAAAGGTATTGTTTTTTCTTCAATTTAAGGTCCTATAGAATTTTTAGAATTTTTTGAGACCACCCGGAGCTCTGTAGGACAAACCGTTCGCTCACTACTAGAATTTAAAGTTTGGACCTACGATAAATCAGAAACACGAGCATGAATCGCAAAAGAGGCCTAATCTCCGTTCAAATTCAAGCTGACCGAAATGCGACCGATGTTTTTCTTCATGTTGTATGGTTGGTGGCTTTGCAGAGTGCTTTGCAGAGTGATCTATATAGAAAAATAAAAATAATAAACCATTGTGTAATAATTTGCAGCATTTTTATTCGATTTTTGGATTCTACGTACCTTGAAACGTAAACCATCAAATTTTTGAGGGGGTGTTAAAAAAAAATTATTGAAAATAATAAACAAAAACTACCCCTCCCCTCCCTCCATTCACCGAACGGCACGGAATTTGGTCAATTAGTGATGCCGGCTCCATTTGGGGTCTAGTTGAGTCGAGAAGCATTCGGTTAGTGTCAGTTACTTCTTAGAAGTGAAAAATAGGGGTTTTCAAAAATTTTCAAAAATTCTCTTAAATGCTCAAACATTCTCGAACTGAAGGTATTTTTTTCACCAATTTAAAATAGAATTGATATTTAGAATGATTTATTATTAATAATAATGAATCAAAAGAGAGTCATTCAAAATGATTGAACAAGGCATTCAATTTGAACGTATCAGACGAATGTAAAAATGCTACTGTAATTACTTTCGAGAGGAAAATTGATTGTCATCTCCAATAATAATCTACTAGAGATAAGGAATCAGAATGGATGAATCAATCGTTCGTTGAACATATATAAAGCAATTTTCCAAACAAGTTCTTTCTTTGGATATAATTTTCTTAGATACTCAACAGTATTATCATGTTTTGGATGTTGCTACTCGTGTTGTCACCACTGAATGTCCGCTCTCAAGAGGAGTGTGGTGTGCCGCTCCAAGTGGGACAAAGCAGGGTTGTGGTGGGTTCTGAGGCTCCCCCAGGTGCATTTCCTTGGATAGCTTCCCTCATGTACTGTTTGGAAGACGAAATGCCCTTCTGCAAGACACACCGAGACTACGGATCGTGCGCCGGAACTGTCATAAACAACAGACAGGTCCTCACCGCTGCTCATTGTGTTGTTCGCCGTAATCCACTAAGCAAGTTTGTGTTGGATGCAGTAATACTCGGAGCTGTGAGCCTGAACGAGAGCCTTCTCAATGGAGTGGCGTACGTCATATCGGACACGATCGTTCATCCAAATTATGAGTACGTTGAACCAGTTGCAGAAAATCATGATATAGCTTTACTCAACCTCAAAGATGTCGTTGAATTCACGGATTTCATCAAACCGATTTGTCTACCAACCCTACCGGACTTATTAACCAAAGATTTTGTGGGATACAACCCGTTTGTCGCTGGATGGGGAACCACTAAAGACGCACAAGGCACTACTTACAGCAGGTCTCATGTACTGCTTTACCAGCAAATCCCGGTAGTAGGTCAAGAAGCGTGCCAAAAGTACTTTGAAAGAGTGATAAAGCCAACTCAAATCTGCGCTGGCACAGTAGGAAATGGAGCTTGCTTTGGAGATTCTGGCAGCGCTTTAATGCAGCCATATCAGGGAAGATATTACATCATTGGAATCGTCTCTTATGGTTACTATTGCACAGAAGACGGGAACGTAGAAGAGCCTTCTGTTTACACCAGAATCACAAGCCATATTGACTGGATTACGAGCAACAGGTAGATTCCTGTATTACGGCCTCCAAATGATGACAGTGGGTTGATCCCTTGAGCTTTGCACCGGTATTTTTTTCATGCATTTGTCACTTGGACTCATCTTGCCAGACTTTTGTTTCGCTGTGTAACAAATTACCCAAACTTTCGTTCAAACCAGCAATTTATTATTTACATGTCACATTGCATTGCAATATGAAATAAAAATATAAACATTTTAATTATTAAATTTCTTTTTTTTCACGTATATACATTTTTTATATAAAAACTACGTCTGTAAACAATATTATTATTTCCAATAAAAGTTGTTGTTACGAGTATCTCTAAAGAGAAGGAATCAAAATTATAGGCAAAACAACTGATTGGAATTCGCGTGCCTATATGAACCAATAATTGGTTCACAATAATTGTTTAACAATTATTCTTAGGGGGATTCGAACTCTTTGTGAAGACATCCGTTATCATGATATTTTGGGTGTCACTAATAATTAGTTCTATAATTATTATAGCATCATAATTTTAATCCCTAATTCATATGACTCAAGTTTAAAGTAATTCCAAAACCATGGATAAAAGGATGAATCGAAAATTCTGGGATTTTTAGGAAACACTCAGGAGGTTATTTCTAACAGATCATCGTAGAGATATTTGGAGTTTTTAATTTTTTCACATCCATGATACAAAGAGAAGTGATCTCGATGTAGGGGCAGACCCCTTGATATGGATGTTGCTAAAGTTAGCTTTTCAAGGACGAAAAAAAAAAGTTCTCCAAATTCAAAATTTTCACTCGCGTTTTGCGTTTTAGACCTATCTGAACAATTTCGGTTCCGTGTCTGTCTGTCTGAAATCCTTGTAACGGGCATAACTATACGAAGTTCTACGAAGTTGTCCGATTTCTATGGAATTTTCAGGGATTGTGCGGGTTGGTGTGTAGACGGTCCCCTATGAAAATCATCATCCCCGGACTTCTAAAAGCGACTGCGCATGCGCAAACTTGAACTCCTTGTAACTGCAATAACTTCTACATTTTCCATCCGATTTCAATGAAATTTTCAGGGATGTTACAGATTAGTATTTAAATGGTCCCCTATGGAAATCCTAAATTGAAGGAAAAACAATACCTTTACATCAAAATTTTTTGAGTTAGGGCGTTTTAAAAATTTTAACCCTTAATTTTCACCCCTTAGAAGTGACCTACATCAACCAATAGCTTCGCGGCACAACCAGACCCCAAATGGAGCCTACATACCAAATTTCATCAAAATCGGTCAATGCTAAGTGGGGAAAGTGCCGCGTACGGCGGACGGCGGACGGACGGACAAATTTTTATTCGATTTTTGGATTCTACGTACCTTGAAACGTAAACCATCAAATTTTGAGGGGGTGTAAGAAAATTTTTTTCTTGGTCGATTCCAAAGGTTCATTATTGAAAATAATAAACCAAAATTTTGCCTACTTACTCAATTTAAATTAATAATTTAAGCAATACTAATCATACCTTCCGAGACATCCTCACTGGCTTTGCGTCGTCTCAGGCGGGGTCTCAGGCGGTCGCCGTTCGTTCCTCGTTCCGGGTTAGTTTTTCACGAAATTGAAGGCGCAAATCTTAAAATGTCGTACCTAAATTTGAAATTTTGAAGGATTTTAGAAATTCATTAGTGCACGGCCCAAGGGAATTGAGAGACTGAAAGATTGCCGCTAGAATCATCAAAATCGAACTATAATTGACACAGAAATATCGGGAAAACTTGGGAAAAACATATATATAAAACTAGGTATATATGTTCGTCGATATATCGGAAGTATCGACATCTCATTGCCGACATATCATTTGATCATTATATCGATATATTTCATTCGATATGCCATCCCTAATGACTGTCGCTTTTCTTGTCCGGCTGTCACTCGTTCGGGAAAGATATAATTCCTTCTTTTTGGTTTATTATTTTCAATAATGAACCTTTGAAATCGACCAAGAAAAACTCGGCGCTTTGCGCCTCGGCGGGGGGCTCCGCCCCCCTGCACCCCCCGGTTTATTTCTTTTTCCATACTCTGTATGAAATCATAGGAACACAGAATGTGTTTTTGCGATACTAGTCATCCGTTAAATAAAAAACAACAATAATTAATGTGGAGTTGACATTAACATGACAACCAATAAACATATCACCAGATGTTTTTTCTGTCGCTTTTTCGTGACGATTTTTTTTCGGTAGGTCATCGCAAAAACACATTCTGTGTTAAAAATTATTAACCCCCCGCAAAATTTGTTGGTTTACGTTTCAAGGTACGTAGAATCCGAAAATCGAATAAAAAACGCTGCAAATCATTGCTCAAAGGTTTATTATTTTCTGTATAGATCACCCTTCTGTATAGATCACTGGTTCTCCATCAATAGCACCTACCACCATCTGTACTCTCCCTTGACCTTCCCTCTCAAATTTCAGCTTCCTGCGTTCAATAGGATTGAAAATGGCTTCGGAGCCCACTCAGCTGATCAGTGCTCTGAAGAGTGTAGGAGATCTCCTTGAATGCTGGAGACGCCTGGAAGAGCACTTCCATTCAATAGGATTAAACATGGCTTCGGAGCTCACTCAGCTGATCAGTGATCTGAAGAGTGAAGAAGATCTCCTCGAATGCTGGAGATGCCTGGGAGAGCACTTCCATTCAATAGGATTGAAAATGGCTTCGGAGCTCACTCAGCTGATCAGTGATCTGAAGAGTGAAGAAGATCTCCTCGAATGCAGGAGATGCCTGGAAGAGCACTTCCATTCAATAGGATTAAAAATGGCTTCGGAGCTCACTCAGCTGATCAGTGCTCTGAAGAGTGAAGGAGATCAGATTACTGGTTACGCAGAAGGCAAAACTGTATACAAATCGAAGAAATGAACAGCGATCGCATTTTAGCCAGATAAAATTTGAACGGAGATTAGACCTCTTTTGCGATTCACACTCATGATTCTGTTTTATCGAAGGAAAACCTTCAAGTACTCGTAGGGACCGAACGGTTTGTCCTACAGAGCTCTCAAAAATGTTTAAAAATTCAATACTATTTAAAATTGGTGAAAAAACGATACCTTTATTTCGAGAGTTTTCGAGCTACGGCTCTCTTGAAAATTTCATCCCTTAATTTTCACCCCTTAGAAGTGACCTACATCAACCAAAAGCTTCGCGGCACAACTAGACCCCAAATGGAGCCCATATACCAAATTTGAACCAAATCGGTCCAGTGTTGCTAAGAAAAGTGCCGCGTACGGCGTACGGCGGACGGACGGAAATTATTTTATTCGATTTTCGTATTCTACGTACCTTGAAACGTAAAACATCAAATTTTGAGGGGGGGTTAAAATTTTTTTTCTTGCTCGATTCCAAAGGCTTATTATTGAAAATAATAAACCAAAATTGTCCGTCCGTCCGCCGTACGCGGCACTTTTCTTAGCAACACTGGACCGATTTGGTTCAAATTTGGTATATGGGCTCCATTCGGGGTCTAGATGTGCCGCGAAGCTTTTGGTTGATGTCAGTCACTTCTAAGGGGTGAAAATTGAGGGTTGAAATTTTCAAAAGTGCCCTAGCTCGGAAACTCTCGAAATAAAGGTATCCTTTTTTCACCAATTTAAGATGGTATTGAATTTTAAGAAATTCTTGAGACCACGCGGAGCTCTGTAGGACGATCCCTCCGCTCCTTACGAGTACTTGAGGGTTTTCCTTTGATAAAACAGAATCACGAGTGTGAATCTCCAAAGAGTCCAATCTCCGTTGAATATTTAGATTGCTGTTCGTTTCTTCGAGTTGTATTCAGTTTTGCTTCCTTAGGAAACAGTAATCAAATTTCCGTATGAAGCTCCCTATTTTTCGAATCGAGTGTGAAAATTCAACCCTTCATTTCCATTTGGTTGGTGGTTGGTGTTGAAATTCACAAAAATGCCCTAGTAGGTGGTAGGTACGTAAGGTTGGTTGGGAGGGATCCTTACAGAAGGTGATAATTTGCAGCGTTTTCACATGGCCGGTAAATAACAGTTTATCATACTGGTGGCTGATGGAACCTCAAAATTGTCGTTAGAACTTTATTATACCCATTTCCCTGGTGAAATTCCACCATAGGTGCTTTTACCTTGGATTATCTGGGCATGTGAGGAATGACCTTTTGCCGAAGCTTCCCAAATTTTCAGTTTCCTGAAGTTTTCTGAATAAAGCGAAAACTTTGATTTAGTCGAAACCCTATTTTCGTTGTTAGTGCTTTTCTGAAGTAAACATAATTATGTTCCTAGTCAGCTAGACACACCCAGCAAGACTAAGCGTGGTTTGGTGATTCATGCAGTCAGTTTATTTATCGAAGAGTCGAATTGGCGGGGCTAGCAACCTCTCGTTTACGTAATGAGGAGACCGTCCCATCCGGACCTCAATTCATTCATTCTTCCCCCCTTCGCGAATTTTATTGACTCCTGGAAAACGTGAATGGTCACGCTAATGGTCTCATTAAAAGAGGACTTACTATCGATCGCCTGTGCTTTGTAAATAAGCAGTGTTCCCAGTTTATTGGTCAGCAGGTACAGCCTTATTACTTATTTACAAAGAGATACAAAGATAAATAGTTATGGCGTGTATAGCGAATGGGTGAAAACGATTACAACTCAAATTACACCTCCAAAACTACAACAGGAAAAATTATTTACTCATTTATTAATACAGTTGGAAGCGATTTCCTCCGTATGACTTTGCATGTAGAGGTTGAATTGGACTTTTTCTTCAATAGTTGGAGAGATGGATGGCTGGAGGAAGAGGGTGATTCAAAGCTGACGTGGAGATGCTGCACCAAAATAATGTTTTGAAAAGATTCTTGCTTTTAAAGGCACATTTGTCCAGGCTGGAAAAAAATACTTATTCAGAAATGGTTCATTGTTCAAAAGGGAAAAACCATCCTTAGTCGAAATCAAGGTTCATTATTACAGTGGGTGTATTTTTGAAAGAATTACATTACGTAATATGTTTACCCAGGAGAAAACATCTCCTTTGTCTAATGAAAACCTGAAGGTATTTCCATTCAGCAGTTTCGAGGCAGTTTTGAGACTAACAAAAAGGTTGATAACACCAAATTTCGTCAATCCACTCGAGAGAAACGACAACTTCAAAGACTTGTTTTCACCTCCAATTCTAGGAAAAAGTCGAACTAGGAGGTTGAAAACACCGAAATTCGTCGATCCACTCGAGATAAACGACCTCATCAAAGGCTTGTTTTCACCTTCAATTCTAGGAAAAATTCGAGCTTGGAGGTTGAGAACACCGAAATTCGTCGATTACTCGAGAGAAACGACAACATCAAAGGCTTGTTTTCACCTCTAATTCTAGGAAAAAGTCAAACTAGGAGGTTGAAAACACCGAAATTCGTCGATCCACTCGAGATAAACGACCATTTCAAAGGCTTGTTTTCACCTCCAATTCTTGGAAAAATTCGAGCTTGGAGGTTGAGAACACCGAAATTCGTCGATTCACTCGAGAGAAACGACCTCTTCAAAGGCTTGTTTTCACCTCCAATTCTTGAAAAAAGTCGAACTAGGAGGTTGAAAACACCGAAATTCGTCGATCCACTCGAGATAAACGACCTCATCAAAGGCTTATTTTCACCTTCAATTCTAGGAAAAATTCGAGCTTGAAGGTTGAGAACACCGAAATTCGTCGATTACTCGAGAGAAACGACAACATCAAAGGCTTGTTTTCACCTCTAATTCTAGGAAAAAGTCAAACTAGGAGGTTGAAAACACCGAAATTCGTCGATCCACTCGAGATAAACGACCATTTCAAAGGCTTGTTTTCACCTCCAATTCTTGGAAAAATTCGAGCTTGGAGGTTGAGAACACCGAAATTCGTCGATTCACTCGAGAGAAACGACCTCTTCAAAGGCTTGTTTTCACCTCCAATTCTTGAAAAAAGTCGAACTAGGAGGTTGAAAACACCGAAATTCGTCGATCCACTCGAGATAAACGACAACATCAAAGGCTTGTTTTCACCTCCAATTCTAGGAAAAAGTCAAACTAGGAGGTTGAAAACACCGAAATTCGTCGATCCACTCGAGATAAACGACCATTTCAAAGGCTTGTTTTCACCTCCAATTCTTGGAAAAATTCGAGCTAGAAGGTTGAAAATACCAAATTCCATCGATCCACTCGAGAGAAACGACCTCTTCGAAGGCTTGTTTTCACCTCCAATTCTTGAAAAAAGTCGAACTAGGAGGTTGAAAACACCGAAATTCGTCGATCCACTCGAGATAAACGACAACATCAAAGGCTTGTTTTCACCTCCAATTTTTGAAAAAAGTCGAGTTAGAAGGTTGAAAACACCAAATTCCGTCGATCCACTCGAGAGAAACGACCTCATCAAAGGCTTGTTTTCACCTCCAATTCTTGAAAAAAAGTCGAGCTAGAAGGTTGAAAACACCAAAATTCGTCGATCCACTCGAGATAAACGACCATTTCAAAGGCTTGTTTTCACCTCCAATTCTTGGAAAAATTCGAGCTAGAAGGTTGAAAATACCAAATTCCGTCGATCCACTCGAGAGAAACGACCTCTTCAAAGGCTTGTTTTCACCTCCAATTCTTGAAAAAAGTCGAACTAGGAGGTTGAAAACACCGAAATTCGTCGATCCACTCGAGATAAACGACAACATCAAAGGCTTGTTTTCACCTCCAATTCTTGATAAAAGACGAGCTAGGAGGTTGAAAACACCAAATTCCGTCGATCCACTCGAGAGAAACGACCCGAGTTCAAAGGCTTGTTTTCACCTCCAATTTTTGAAAAAAGTCGAGTTAGAAGGTTGAAAACACCAAATTCCATCGATCCACTCGAGAGAAATGACCTCTTCAAAGGCTTGTTTTCACCTCCAATTCTTGAAAAATGTCGAGCTAGAAGGGTGAAAACACCAAATTCCGTCGATCCACCCGAGAGAAACGACCTCTTCAAAGGCTTGTTTTCACCTCCAATTCTTGAAAAATGTCGAGCTAGAAGGGTGAAAACACCAAATTCCGTCGATCCACCCGAGAGAAACGACCTCATCAAAGGCTCGTTTTAACCTCCAATTCTTGGTTAAAGTCGATCTAGGAGGTTGAATACACCAAATTCCGTCGATCCACTCGAGAGAAACGACCCGAGTTCAAAGGCTTGTTTTCACCTCCAATTCTTGAAAAATGTCGAGCTAGAAGGTTGAAAACACCAAATTCCGTCGATCCACCCGAGAGAAACGACCTCATCAAAAGCTCTTTTTCACCACCAATTCTTGGAAAAAGTTGAGCTAGAAGGTTGAAAACACCGAAATTCGTCGATCCACTCGAGAGAAACGACCTCATCAATGGCTTTTTGTCACCTCCAATTCTTGGTAAAAGTCGAGCTAGAAGGTAAGAACACCGAAACTTACCACACTACCTAGTTGGACAATCATCGGTAGAATAATCTTAAACCGAACACACATCATAGTAATTATACATTATTATTCCACCTTATTTTATCGTACCTCCTCTTCCAACTCCTCTCGTTCATAGTAATTAATTTCTCGTGAATTGATATCTCTCAGATCTGTGTAGAATGGTCTGCAACCTAGAAAATTCACCATCAATTTCAGACTACATTTTCAGGTAGAGCCTCATAACCAGCTCATGTAATATTTGTATTTGACTAGTCAGGAGTACATTTTCCTTTACTTTTGTAGGTTGTTCTTGGGAAGTCAAGATGGCTCACCGTCTTATCTAGGTAGCAATAATGTATTTAAGTGTCTTAATTTCATTGGAAGTGAACGGGCAACTTCGCACCATCTACCACGCCGCTCCGTGGGCGATCTGATAAGTTTCCGGTTTACGTCCGGGACTTCAAATTTCGAGCTTGATAAAACTGGAGTTTTATTGCATCTCATCCTCCTCCGCTATTAACTATCCCCCTGCTTTTACAATCTCTTCACTATAAAACTATCTCTCTCATCTCCTCTCTGATTCACGTTCTCTCCGGATCTCTTCCTCTCTCAACCGGACTCTTAAGAGAAAATTTTTATTCCTCCAGTTTCCCCCATCTCAACTTATAAACCCTCGATGCAAGTGCACAGTAAAAAGCGAGGTGCGACCGTTGGAGAGGTAGGTCGTAAAAACGCCCACGTATATCTTTTTACGTTCGAGGGAAATCCTTCCGATTATTTCGCCTCGATCCGACTGTTACGGACCACGCTTCCATTCGTCATAGTTTTTTATCACAACTTCCTTCGTAGATATCGTTCTGTGACTCTTTATCACGGAATTCAAAAGGAAGATAATAATTATTAGGACCCATAATAATTTTGTGGCTACATATTAGAACCTGCTGCACCATTCATAGTTGTATTGTTCCGAGTCATCCAAGGTAGCGGAAGCTTTGTTTTCACTTTTCAAGCTTGAAATAAAAAGTTTTCCAAATCAAAATTTCCACTCACATTTACGTTTCAGACCTTCCTGAACAATTTTGGTTCAGTATCTGTCTGTTTGTGTGTATGTCTGGCTGTCAAGAAATCTTTGCCACAGCCATAACTTCTAGGGCTGAGTAGGGACAGTTTGGACATTGGGACACGGTGGACAGTTCTATAAAGGGTTGGTTATCACCAAAAAGTAAGTTCTTGATCCACTCAAGTAGATGTAGAAGACGAAGAAGAAGGAGTCTCCTCGTTATCAGTTGCGTTTTTTGGTTTTTGCACTTTGTTGATGTAATTTGATTCCTTCGTCATTTTTAAAGTAATTTGTGGACTCTTTTAGTAGTGCAACGTGATTGTTGGCTCCAAGAGAAGAATTTGAAACACTTTTGGGGTCTAAAGAAAAGGAAATTTCATGGTAATGATAATGATAATGATAATGAATTTTATTGGCCAAAATAAACAAATACATACAACTTGAGGTATGAATATGGCAAGTCAGTGAGGTGTGTGTGAGCCGCAAGCGGCGCGGGGCCAGGGGAACCCCGGCCCCGCCCGGGCCCACCCACCATGGTGGCGTCCCAAAGCCAAAAGCACAGCGCGTCAGAGAACGCTCCGCACATCCGACCCAAGGACGAACCAGGACAGGATGCCACCCCCGGGCGGGACCAAGGCAGCCCCAGCCCACGATACACCCGCAAACGGCTCCAACACCGACAACAAGAAGAGCATCTTAGACTAAACGACAAAGCTCACTCATAAAATCTATAACTAATCTTTAGAACAAATGAACACGCAGCTTAACCTAATATCACATTCATTATCACACAACACTCATCTTCACAGCCAATATCGCTTAATATAGTCATTATCACCTAATTAATCATTATCACAGTCTTAAATAAATAACTATTGCGGTACATATATACATAAAAACACACATACAACATAGTTGTCAATTAACAATCAAAGTCAGTTTTTAAAACAGGAATTATCACAACGTATACAGCTAGAGTACTCCGCAATCTATATTCCTCCGCTGATCAACTCACAAGGATTTTCAATACTTATACTAAGGCATTCAGCTACCTATGGTCCTATAATTTCTTGTACTGTGTAGCAGCACTTGTCATTTAGGAAGGACGTCAACTTTTTCCTGAACTGGGAGTAGGTTTGTAATTCTTTAATATCTGAGGGAATTGCGCTATAAATTTGTATGCACATCATTTGAGCACTGTTGGCTGTGGCTGTCATTCTACGATAAGGCACTGAAAGGGAGGAAGCATACCTAGTTGGGTACTTATTTAAATCTCCATTGGTCTTAAATGCTTTCCCGTTGTTTTTCACGTAGCACGCACATTCGACTGGATAGAGTGATGGCAATGTCAATATTTTATATCTTCTGAAAGCATCTCTGCAATGGTCTCGGGAGTTTAATCTAGCAAGAGTTCTAATAGCACGTTTTTGTATTAGGAACAACCGTTTGGCTTCGTTAGAATTACCCCAAACAACAAGTCCGTAGCTCAAGAGGGAGTGAAACTTGGCATAGTACACTGATTTCAGATCGACGTCATCTGGGAAGTTCCTCAAACGTCTTATACAAAATGCTGCACTATTCAACTTACCAGCAAGGTATTCTATATGCGCTGTCCATTTGAGACTTTCATCCAGAAACACCCCTAGGAATTTATGGGATTTTAGTAGGTTATAATTGCTTGATAGGCTTGACATATCTTGTTTTGTATGGGTGAAGTTGATGGTGACGCATTTATTTTTGTTTATTACCAAGCCGTTCGAATCACACCAGCCACTAATCAGTTCATCATTTAGTTTGGTAATCTGAGCTAAATCCTCGAAGTTATGCTATAATACCTGCGATCTGCATTGAGAGGGACATTTTGGACAGACTGTCCAGTGTGTCCCCACCAGGATTCAACTGCTTGTGTCTCGTTGTTCCCACACTATTGCCTGCCAAGATGGTCAGTACCTATCCCCAGAATCAATAATAGGTAGAATACGCAAGAGGAAAACGTATCGGGATTTCGATTCAGTAGGTATGGAGAGGGCTTTGAAGGAAGTTTTTAGAGGGCTATCGCTAAGGAAATTAGCAGCTAAATTCAACGTGAAAAAGTCGAGTTTGAGTAAATATGTAAAGAAGGCGGAGGAAACTAATTTCAACTGTCACTTTGGACCTAATTTCACGCAAAGTTTAGTACTTGATGAACAAAAATAGTTACTTTTAGTGAAATACCTCATCAAATGCTGGGTGGGCTAACTCCTGCTGCAGTTGAAAAAATAGGTAGCATATCATTACGCTATCAAAAATAATGTAAAAGTACCTACCTGCCAATTGGGATAAAACTAAAAAGGGTTTCTAAAGACTGGTTTAATGGCTTTATGAGACGGCATCCATCATTATCAGCTCATTTTTTCGACCTGGTGTATGAATACAAATTTTTCTATTTCGATAGTGAAGACGCGAAATAGCTCAAGATCAGGGAGGTATGTGGTTATCCGATAATTCGTCCAACAACTGGAACTGCGCAAGTATGATTTTTATTTGAAAATTTTAGTGTCAAGTTTTTAAATGTAGAAACTCTAAGAGCGTCCTCGTTCAACTCAAATCAAATCATTTATTTGTTTTTAGGGATTAGCCCTGTACAAAGAGATGATTTTACACCAAGAAAATACTAACAACCAGCAACATTATAAACAAAAACAACACGCATTAACAAATTCATAGCATAGCATATCTGTAGGATAATTCAAGCTGCCACATTTGTCGTTGTATACGATATTATTGAGGCGATAGATAAAAACGCTGCAAATTATTACACAATGGTTTATTATTTTTTTATAGATAACTCGTCTGCAAAGCCACCAACCATCCAGCATGAAGAAAAACATCGATCGTATTTCGGTCAGCTATAATTTGAACGGAGATTGGGGCTCTTTTGCGATTCACACTCGTGTTTCTGATTTATCGTACGTCCAAACCTTAAATTCCCGTAGTGAGCAAACGGTTTGTCCTACAGAGCTCCGGGTGGTCTCAAAAAATTCTAAAAATTGTTTAGAATCTTAAATTGAAGGAAATTTTATATAAAAATTTTTTGAGTTAGGGCGTTTTAAAAATTTTAAAATTCATTTTTGAACCCTTAGAAGTGACCTACATCAACCAAAATCTTCGGGGCACAACTAGACCCCAAATGGAGGCAACATACCAAATTTTATCGAAATCGGTCAATGCTAAGTGGGGAAAGTGCCGCGTACGGCGTACTGCGGACAGCGGACGGCCAAATTTTTATTCGATTTTTGGATTCTACGTACCTTGAAACGTAAACCATCAAATTTTGAGGGGGTGTTTAAAAATTTTGTTTCTTGGTCGATTCCAAAGGTTCATTATTGAAAATAATAAACCAAAACTATGTGGGATTTTCATAAAACAGTCTGGTGTTCATGGCATTAATAGTCAATAGAAATACATTGCTCACGTGGCACTGGTCCGTGAACAGCAGCATCCTGAAGAGATCTCCGTGAAACTTTTCGATATATGGGCGCAGGTAATGATTTCTTAGTGATTCGAAGTGAGGACATGTGAAGAGGAAATGATGAAGCGAACAAGTATGAATTTTTTCTCTTTTTGAAACATTTTACTGTTAAGTTTTTAAAAGAAGAAACTCCAAGAGCGTTCTAGTTCACAAGTTTCACTGTAGACTATACGAGGATCGATCGACTCCTGCTTGGGATTTCTAAGCCCTGAACTGAATACCGCATTGACTTCGTATGAAGAGGACGCATCGATGAGTTCCTCGTATTCATGAGGCTCAGCGAATTCGTTCCGAGAGTGAGGACGTTCGTGCGAGCGAAAGATCCGCCGGCGCACTTTCAGATTAGAAAATGGAGCCATAAAAAAAAGGCAGAAGCAATAATGCTTGGATCGCACTACTCGAGGGGGTTCTCGATGAAAATAGAACGACAGAAAAGGAAGTGCATCGAGAGTATGAACCGTCGCTTGTTTTTCTGGGTACAGCCCGACCAAGTACGTAAACTTCTTTTTCAGGTAGGTATACAGGCTGTTCAGAAAGATAAGGCCAAACTTCAGGGGTCGATTCTACTAGGTATTTCCTACAAAAAAATGTTTCGCGGCAATTCTCTTTTAACCCCTTGTTTTTTCATGTTTTTTTCAATTTGAAGATTTTTTTCCTATGTTGAACCTTGTCTCACTAAAATGATGATGACTAAATGAACCCGTTTTTTAAGATAAGGGTTAAAGGGGCTATGTGACATTTTCGGCCATTTTCACTTTTTTTTATTTTCTGGGTCTCCATACTTGGTTGCATCGATTGCGATCAAAAAGAACCTCGTATCATTGACGCTTCCCATAGAAAAAACAGGTTGAAATTTCATTTCATTTCATTTAATGATCCCTTATTTTAAGAGAAAATTCAAATCTAACTACACCGTTAAAAAGAGCGTACGAGCGCACGTAAGTTCTCCAAAATCGAAATTTCTACTCGCGTTTTACGTTTCAGACCTTTCTTAACAATTTTTGTTCCGTGTCTGTCTGTCTGTGTGTCTGCCATGAAATCCTTGTAAATATACCAAGTTATTGTCCGATTTAGATGAAATTTTCAGGGATTGTGTGGGTTGGCGTGTGGACGGTCCCCTATGAAAATCATCACCCCCGGACTGATAGTAGCCTCTGCGCATGCGCTAACTTGAATTCATTGTAACAGCCATACTTTCTACATTTCAGTTCAGATTACAGTGTAGATGGTCCCCTATGAGGGTAGTGGAAGGTGCTTAGAGATGGATGTTTTGAGATCCACTACTATGCATCGGATCATCTATACAATCGGGTTATGAATACGATGAAGCTATGTGCCACACCCACTTGGCAAACGTTCTTAATTCTGCCACTGAGGAGCCGCCATCTGAGGATATTTCTGCCATTGGGTTCATGATGATGACTAAATAGCCACCATTGGATCTATCACCATGTCGAACGAACGCATAAACTTGTTATTTATGTTCGGAATATTAGATTCGAGTGAATTCACTGATATTTACAGGCACAGACTAGGTTGAATGAAATGAGGAAAAACAAATTGTTTTAGTTTTTGGACTGAAGTTCTGTACGATTTCAAATTATTGCGGTAGATTGTAGATTGTTTCCTACCTACGGCATGCCATGGGAGTGGACGACTTAGCTAGTAGGTACCAGCTATTTACGTAAGAACGCACGTACAGTATAGATTGCCTGCAGGCCGCCGTGAGGCCGTCGCCTCAACAGGCGAACGTGAATAGTGTAGTGACTTCTTAGGTTACCATCACCACTTTGATATAATAACTATAACTGTTTGTTCGTTGTTGTTGTGTCTCTCAGGAACGTCGTATTTTCCAAATAAACCAACGGTACCTTCCCCTCGGAAACCAGGTCACCAAAGTAAAGTCATTCCAAGGTAATCTGGTTTCCCATAAACCAGGAGCCTTTTCCCTCAATAGTTTAGTAAGCCGGTTTATATTATAGCCCGGGCCTAAACTATTCAACAATTCCCTCAAAACATTCAGACACAACATCTATCAAAATTTAGAGTATATACTTCCCGTAGATTCATCAGTCATCAAATTTTAGAGTCAGATCTTTCACTAGTACAAATCACAATAGTAGTGACCCGAAACACAACAGTTGTCAAATAAAAGTTCAGTTCTATTCTGGAAACCGATCGATTTGTGTTCTGTTCACAATAATAGTTATGAAAATCTTGGATTCTCTTGAATAAGTTTCATCCAAATAAAAAAATGATAGTTTGAAAATGAATAGATAGAAAGATATTTGTTTATTTGCCGCCAGTGCCGTACGCGGCTCTTTCCCCACTCAGGATTGACAGACTTTGATGGAATTTGGTGTGTAGGCTCCAGTTGGTGTCTAGTTGAGCCCCGAAGATTTTGGTTGATGTAGGTCACTTCTAAGGGTTGGAAAATAAGGTTTGCATTTTTTAAACGCCCTAACTATAAACATTTTAATATAAAGGTATTGTTTTTCCATCAATTCAAGATAGATTAGAATTTTTTGAGACCGCGCGAAGCCCTGTAGCACAAACCATTCGCTTCCTACGAAAATTTAAGGGTTGGATTTACAATAAATCAGAAACACGTGTGTGAATCGCAAAAAGGCCTAATATCCGTTCAAATGTTAGCTGACCGAAATGCGATCGCTGTTTTTCTTCGAGTTGGTTGGTGGTAACAATGGCAAAGCCGTGTTCTTTGCAGAAGACTGATCTATATAGAAAAATAATAAACCTTTGTGTAATAATTTGCAGCGTTTTTTTTTAACCTTGGAAACCGAAAACAAAGCTACCGTTACCTTGGTAGACTCGGAAGCAATAATTCTGGTTTGATTGACTACTTTAGTAACTTCTAGGCCACCATGAGAGTAGTTTAGATACTCCACAGAACAGGAGCTGATTTAGCTTCATCTACGAGTAAGGTAGAAATAACATGTTATTTCCAGTTGAAACATAATACGTTTCAAATTCAATCTCTAATATCTTTTTCTCTCTTATATTCTTTCCCATCATTGATCATGGCAATAAATAATTCAAAAATATTATCAATAAACATAAAAACAAAATTGGAGAAACAAATCCACCGTTATTTTTACGTTGGTAGATGTAGCTTTTATAAGTAGCAGAATCTCGAAAGTGTTTGACACCCTTTTCCATTATAGAAGATGGAATTTTAGGTGGTTAGGTGCGGCGACTACAAAATGGAGGAATATTTTTGTATGGATATATTATTCTTTGATGGCAACACGACGGCTGGCAGATGGCGTGCATCTCATAATGTAAATGTGCCCTGGCAGGACCTATTCATTTTTGATGGATTGAGGTCTTTAAGGCTGCCGTTCGCCCGAAGATTTTCCCACATCGATCTCTCTCCTTTCAACGAGAATCAAGAGATACAAGATGAAGAAGAATGAAGGTGACAAGAGTAGAAAAATATTTCCCCGTACCCACCTTCATGTACACCTCATACCAAAATCACCACCCAGCTTGACAGATTTTTTTCTTATTTTATTGTATAGGGGCTATTGGGGTTCTCGACCACTCCTAGGCTGACAGTTGGTGGGTTCTTGAGGGTTGTTCGTAATGAAAACAATCTGGGACGACGTTTCGATGTATAAGTCATCATCAGGACTTCCTGTATACAGAGGAAAATTGTTTTGAGAACCTGGCCTTATCGACTTAATAACCAAGTTTCAACAAAATCTTAAATCTAAATAATAATGTGCACACTAAACTGTGGGGGGTTCGGCTGTGGCCGAGCGAGTTGCGGCATGTGCCTACGGAGACGAGACTCGGATCGGTTTCGGGGCCTTGAGTTCGGGGTTCGCCTCGGGAGCATATTTGCGGGTAAGCCAGTCGCAGTTCGTCATAACCCAGGGCGGTGAGGCCAATGGGAAGCCATGAGCGAAATCATCAGAACAAATTCTGATCTTCCCTTAGGAAGACAGCTGATGACTTCAGCGACGCCAGGAACGGCAGTCAGACGAAAATCCAACCTGAAATGGTTGTGTTTTTAAAATATATCAGGAGGTCTTTGCTAAGTTGAAGTCTTGTTGAAGTCTTCCACTGTTGAATGCCTCCAGGCTATGTTAACCTAATAAGAATGGAATACCCCTTCTCCCCACTTTTTAGTAAAGCAGAAAGATCGGTGTAAGCTACCTTAGAGATCGTCTCGGAAGCTAGGACATCATTTCCAAGGACTGTGTATCTAGCTCGACCCAGTGCTTCACAATAGCACATGATATGCTCGGCATCTTCCGTTTCCATATCGCAGAAGCGGCAGATGTCCGTTGTTAGTTTGCCTATCTTCTATAGATGATATCGAAGTGGGCAGTGGTCTGTTAACAGACCCACGAGTATTCTGACGTCCTTCTTAGGCATAGCTATGAGTTCGCTAGCCTGTTTTTTTGCCCGTTGCAAATAGTTTTGCCTGTCTCAGACCTGGGAGGTTCTGCCAGTATCTTACTCGCTCACCTCTTTCCCAGTTGTTAACCACGTTCTGTAAGCAGCTTTTGGTGGTTCCCAGGATTGGTTCCGGCCATACTAGCAACTCAGATCCTCTTTTGGCAAGGCGATCAGCAGTTTTACCCTCATGACTTCCATGTCCGGGAATCCAGAGAAGGGTGACCTGATTGGTCTTGGCCACAGTTTTGAAGGTATTCAGGCAATCCCAGACCAGCGTCAAGCTTATAGTGTATGAAGCAATGGTCTTCAAGGCAGCTTAGCTTTCTGACAAAATGTAAACCTTGGCTCTGTTGAGATGCTTGTTCAGCATTTCTTCAGCGCACAGTTGAATTGCATGGACCTCTGCCTGGAAGATTGTGGCGTTTGTCCCGAGAGACTCTACAAGGCTCACCGAGGGGCCTTTTATGCCTATGCCAGATAACACATGACTGATCCATCTGTGTACCACAGAAGAGAGCCCGGTGCAAGGTTGGTTGTTTGTTTACTTTACTTTTACTTTACACTAGACTACTGATAGATATAGATCAAAATTCCACACTCTCTTAGTAGGCTTGACTTCTTGAAGTCCTCATGATAACATACAGAGAGACCTAGGGCCTCCCAGGTTGCTACAGTTGGTGGAGTTACAATTGGGCAACGTTTCACGATGAAGTAGGATTTTTCCTATAATACAGGGAGTACGCACAACAAATATACAGAACTTTATAGACATTGCACGACTACGTATAATTTCGGATCGATTTTTTTTTCTACCAGGGAGAAGTCTACCAATGTAGCGGAAGCTTTGTTTTCACTTTTCAAGGTTGAAAAAAAAGGTTCTCCAAAATCAAAATTTCCACTCGCGTTTTACGTTTCAGACCTTCCTGAACAATTTTGGTTCCGTGTCTGTTTTATTTTAAGCCGTTTTGGTTCATTATTTTCAATGATGAACCTTTGGAATCGAGCAAGAAACATTTTTTTTACCCTCCGTCAAAGTGTGATGGTTTACATTTCAAGGTATGAAGAATCCGAAAATCTTCGGGTAATATATACAGTAGAATAATAAACCATTGTGTAATAATTTGATTTCATTTGCTACACGAATACAAACATTTGCTGTCTTCAATTGTGAGGAAGCAAAAACAAAAACCTACTATTACTATCGCCCATCCAGCCTCCTTTCACCTCTCGCCTATCAGCATTTTATGTACTCTTGCCTTCTAGTTGCTTAGAGGCCCCCTCAAGCAGCCCTCACATGCAACCACATTTTGGGAAGTTACGTTTTTTTTTGTTCAATACCAAAGGTTCATTATTGAAAATAATGAACCAAAATGAAGAGCCTGAAAAATTAAATTAGTGAAATGCATCAGAAGACTTTTCAAATCAGTGAATTCACTGAGTTTCGTTAATATCGGTGAATCTCTGCTGTAGGAATCCTTGGTGGACCTGTCGCATACAGCAGGATTTTTCGAGAGATGAGGTTATTTTTAAAGCGAATCTGAACTGGATGTGAAGAGGGTTGACGCTTTCACGAACTGATGAAGGAGATCGAGTCTCGTCAGAGGAAGCTCGGGTGGAGAGGTAGGTAGGTGGACTATCGATACGGGAAAGTGGGTATATGAAGCGAGGACACTCCAAGTCCCATTAGTTGCCCCGAGATGACTCCCGACTACCCTATTACGGGTAGTGAGCAGTGAGGCCTGCCAGAGCCCTGAATACCTTCCTCGTGAGCACCACCCCTACACCTCTCACCACTCGGTCATTACTGTTATTGGGGAGAGTGACGAGGGGCGTAACGCCAGTACACGATGAAGGTAAAGTGCTGTCTCATCTCCGATACTACTTTGAAGATGCAAGTTGACATTCTGATAGTGACTTCAAAGCTTGGAACCGAGTACATTGTCATCCTCCAACGTTTCAGCAAATGATTGGATCAATCACTGCTTTCGAATTCTGTTAATAAACCTACCTATCTATTTGCTGTAATTACTCACAAACATAAAGGGCTGCAAATTATTACACAATGGTTTGTCTTTCTATATAGATTACTCGTCTA
The DNA here is from genome assembly GCA_009739505.2 of Apolygus lucorum. Taxonomy (NCBI): domain Eukaryota; kingdom Metazoa; phylum Arthropoda; class Insecta; order Hemiptera; family Miridae; genus Apolygus; species Apolygus lucorum. Next base: position 51,923,905 of record CM019168.2, read on the forward strand.
CAAACAACAATGTCACTTTTTTTAACAACTACATTTACTCCCTACTTACTACATCCTACTTCACAATCAAGTTTATTTAGAAGAAACAAACGCTTCACATTCAATTCAAAGAAATAGGGATTGTGGGTGCCATCATTAGGAAATTTGATTACTAGTTGCTAAGGACACAAAACTGAGTACAACTCGAAGAAACGAACAACGATCGCATTGGTTAGCTAAAATTCGAAAGGTGGTTAGGGCTCTTTTGAGATTGGCACTCGTGTTTCTGATTTATCATAAGTCCAACCCATGATCAACCCTTCTTCCGTGCTTCGGGACACAACTAGACCCCATATTCCGAATTTCATGAGAATCGGCCCATGGAAAGGGCGGTGCCGCGAACGGCAAAGGAAAGGCAAAATTTTTATCGATTTTCGGATTCCATGTATCTTGAAACATGAACCAACGAATTTCGAAGGGAGGTTTGAATTTTGTTTCCCTGGTCAATTCTAAAAGTTCTTAATTGAAAATAATAAACCAACATTGAGGAGCTTGTTTTCAAAATTTACTATTGTCCATCTAGAACTTTTGGTTTATTATTTTCAATAATGAACCTAGTAGAATCGACCAAGAAAAAAAAATTTTAACACCCCCTCAAAATTTGATGGTTTACGTTTCAAGGTACGTAGAAACCAAAAATCGAATAAAAATTTGGCCGTCCGTCCGCCGTAGGCCGTACGCCACTTAGCATTGACCGATTTTGATGAAATTTGGTATGTAGGCTCCATTTGGGGTCCACTTGTGCCCCGAAGATTTCGGTTGATGTAGGTCACTTCTAAGGATTGAAAAATAAATTTTGAAAACGCCCTAACTCAAAAAATTTCGTTATAAAGGTATTGTTTTTCCTTCAATTTAAGATTCTATAGAATTTTTAGAATTTTTTGAGACCACCCGGAATTCTGTAGGACAAACCGTTCGCTCACTACGAGAATTTAAGTACGTCCAGTACGATAAATCAGAAACACGAGTGTGAATCGCAAAAGAGGCCTAATCACCGTTCAAATTAAAGCTGACCGAAATGCGATCGATGTTTTTCTTCATGTTGGATGGTTGGTGGCTTTGCAGACGAGTGATCTATATAGAAAAATAAAAAATAATAAACAATTGTGTAATAATTTGCAGCGTTTTCTACTGGCATGCTTATTATTATTCAGTATCACCTAGTACTGAACTACTATACAGCATGAAGGCGTAAGGATGAGAAAGAAAACGGATGAGGTAAACATGAGGGGTAAAGTGGAATACATTTCACTATTTTCAATGAATTTAGAAAAGGCCTAGCTTTAAGCGTTTCGTTTATCTAGAAAAGAGAGAGAGAAAGGAAGAGAGTTAGAGGTAAAGGTAAGGTAGGTAGTTAGGTAAGAGGTAAAGTCATACCACGAATTTTGTTTCTTTGCACAAATGTTGAATATCTAATTTCTCGAAATTATTTACTCACAGCAGGTATTAAATACTGACACGAGCGGGGCGGCATCAACTTCTGGAATACCAGTTCAAAGAACTCCTCAATGAATTGAGGAGTATTTGATACCACAGCGCTTCACATGCTGAGAACTTGGAATACAAAACGCTGCAAATGATTACACAAAGGTTTATTATTTTCCTTCTGCAATGATCACAGCTTTGCCATTGTCACTATTTATATATTTGTGTGTTTTACCTATCAACCATAAGTACCTACTACCTACCTGCTAGGGCATTTTTGAAAATTTCAACCTTTCATTTTTGAATCCAAATGGAAATTGAGGGTTGAAATTTTCAAAAATGCCCTTGTAGGTAGGTAGTTTTTTTCGTAGGAGGTGAGGAAATCTTTACAACCTACCTACTGGGGGATTTTTTGCACGTTTTAATCCTTAGTTTCCATTTGGATTCAAGAATGAAGAACACATTTTTTTTTCTTGCTCGATTCCAAAGGTTCATTATAGAAAATAATAAACCAAAAGTAAAACGCTGCAAATTATTACACAATGGTTTATTATTTTTCTATAGATCACTCCTCTGCAAAGCCACCAACCATCCAACATGAAGAAAAACATCGATCGTATTTCGGTCAGCTATAATTTGAACGGAGATTAGGCCTCATTTGCGATTCACACTCGTGTTTCTGATTTATCGTACGTCCAACCCTTAAAATCTCGTAGCGAGCGAACGGTTTGTCCTACAGAGCTCCGGGTGGTCTAAAAAAAATTCTAAAAATTCCGTAGAATCTTAAATTGAAGGAAAATCAATACCTTTATATCTAAATGTTCTGAGTTAGGGCGTTTTCAAAATGTCAAAATTCTGTTTTGCACCCTTAGAAGTGACCTACATCAACCAAAATCTTCAGGGCACAACTAAACTCCAAATGGAGCCTACATACCAAATTTCATCAAAATCGGTCAATGCTAACTGAGGAAAGTGCCGCGTACGGTGGGCGGCCGACGGACGGCCAAATTTTTATTCGATTTTTGGATTCTACGTACCTTGAAACGTAAACATCAATTTTTGAGGGGGTGTTAAAATTTTGCTTCCGAGTCTACCAAGGTAGCGGAAGCTTTGTTTTCACTTTTCAAGGACGAAAAAAAAAGTTCTCCAAAATCAAAATTTTCACTCGCGTTTTAGACCTTTCTGAACAATTTTGGTTCAGTGTCTGTGTGTCTGTGTGTCTGTCTGTCTGTCTGTCATGAATTCCTTGTAACGCGCATAACTATACGAAGTTATTGTCCGATTTCAATGAAATTTTCAGGGATTGTGCGGGTTGGTGTGTAGACGGTCCCCTATGAAAATCATCATCCCCGGACTGATAGAAGCGACTGCGCATTCGCAAACGTGAATTCCTTATAACGGCCATAACTTCTACATTTTCCATCGGATTTCAATGAAATTTTCAGGCATGTTACAGATTAGTATTTAAATGGTCTCCTATGAAAATCACCACCGTCGGACTGATAGTAGACACTGCGCATGCGGAAACGTGAATTTCCTTGTAACATCCATAATTTCTACATTTTCTATCCGATTTTAATGAAATTTTCAGGGATGTTACAGATTAGTATTTAAATGGTCTCCTATGAAAATCACCACCTTCGGACTGATAGTAGCCACTGCGCATGCGCAAACGTGAATTCCTTGTAACGGCCATAACTTCTACATTTTCCATCGGATTTCAATGAAATTTTCAGGGATGTTACAGATTAGTATTTAAATGGTCTCCTATGAAAATCACCACCGTCGGACTGATAGTAGACACTGCGCATGCGCAAACGTGAATTCCTTGTAACGGCCATAACTTCTACATTTTCCATCGGATTTCAATGAAATTTTCAGGGATGTTACAGATTAGTATTTAGATGGTCTCCAATGAAAATCACTACCGTCGGACTGATAGTAGACACTGCGCATGCGGAAACGTGAATTTCCTTGTAACATCCATAATTTCTACATTTTCTATCCGATTTTAATGAAATTTTCAGGGATGTTACAGATTAGTATTTAGATGGTCTCCTATGAAAATCACCACCGTCGGACTGATAGTAGACACTGCGCATGCGCAAACGTGAATTCCTTGTAACGGCCATAACTTCTACATTTTCCATCGGATTTCAATGAAATTTTCAGGGATGTTACAGATTAGTATTTAGATGGTCTCCTATGAAAATCACCACCGTCGGACTGATAGTAGACACTGCGCATGCGCAAACGTGAATTCCTTGTAACGGCCATAACTTCTACATTTTCCATCGGATTTCAATGAAATTTTCAGGGATGTTACAGATTAGTATTTAAATGGTCTCCTATGAAAATCACCACCGTCGGACTGATAGTAGACACTGCGCATGCGCAAACGTGAATTCCTTGTAACGGCCATAACTTCTACATTTTCCATCGGATTTCAATGAAATTTTCAGGGATGTTACAGATTAGTATTTAGATGGTCTCATATGAAAATCACCACCGTCGGACTGATAGTAGACACTGCGCATGCGCAAACGTGAATTTCCTTGTAACATCCATAATTTCTACATTTTCTATCCGATTTTAATGAAATTTTCAGGGATGTTACAGATTAGTATTTAGATGGTCTCCTATGAAAATCACCACCGTCGGACTGATAGTAGACACTGCGCATGCGCAAACGTGAATTTCCTTGTAACGGCCATAACTTCTACATTTTCCATCCGATTTCAATGAAATTTTCAGGGATGCTACAGATTACCTTGTTTTGGTGTTTTGAGATTAACTACAATGCATCGGATCATCTATACAATCGGGTTATGGATACGAGGAAGCTATGTGCTATGTGCTATGTGTCTGCCCACTTGGCAGACTTTTTTTTCTTGGTCGATTCCAAAGGTTCATTATTGAAAATAATAAACCAAAAGATGTGTGGAAGTATTTCAGTAAAGAAGAAGGAGGAATAGGGACAAAATGTTCCATATACATGGGGCAGAAATATTAGTTTCTCTTTCAGGCAATTTGTGGCTCAAGGAGCAGTGCTAAACTGGAAATTGTTTTTATACATTTTAAATAAATTCGTTCTCCATCTGAAATCTTTTTTAATCTCGTAAATATAACTAATCCTGCAAGAAATACTTAGATTATTCAATTCAATAACATTAAATTCTCCATCGGACATGCACGAACGGAATAGGGTCCACTATCGAAAAACTATCGATAGTTTCTAACCGATAGTATCGGCCTAATTAATCGATAGTGCTAAACCCCCTGGCGTTGCCTGTGCCGGCCATTGTATTTTACTATCAACACCTGGCATCTCAGGTGGCCACCACAAGTGTGGTGTGAAATTTGTGTGCTAAAAGAAGGTCACAACACTGGTGTATTCTAATGTTTTTAGCTTTTATAGGAACAACAATCAGGAGTTGGTTCCAATTTCCATATTAATTCGGCAAACAACTATCAATGGAGATTTCGTACATTGATTATATGCAGATTTGAGGCTGGAAAATCAAACAAAACGGAGCAGTGATTAGCGACGGAAAACCCGAATTCCCTAGCAGTCTCGAATAAATGTGTAATCATCATTTTCAAGGAAGCTTTGGAGGGCTCAAGGATTTTCTTGGTTAATGGATATTTTCCGAGGAACTTCAGGGAAGGGAAGGAGCTGGGAACGAATTTGAATACATTAAAACCGAGGGGCGTTATAATTTAGGTGGGGTTAGGAAAGTGTGATGAAAGCGAAGCGGAGGGAGGAGGTCCCTAACGAATAGAAATGGGATTCAAACACGGGAATAAGTAACGCGAAAGCTCAAAATTGGTAGGGGGCGGTAACAGTGTGTTTTATTTGAGTTTCGAGTGAAGGTTTTGTGCAAAGGACTGCCTACCTACCTCGATGTGGTGGAAGGGGGAGGGGTAGAAGAAAGGGATGGACTCATCCCTTGGTTTGCACTAAAAAAAAAAAAAAAAAAAAAAACAAGAGCTAACTTAGGGGAAAGGAGAGGTTGATGGGAAGCTTTCAACCCGAAAAAGTTCACCGAAGTTCGTGACAGCAGGAAACTTCCGTTGTGGTCCACTCTGAGCCAGATATCTCTAAAGGTATTGAAAAGATTTGATGATGATTGATATCGATTAATTTAGTGGATGAAGGAACGCAAAAAAAGCTGCTGGTATTTTGTTTCATTCTACTAAGTTTCAGTTTCTGTTTCACTTTTCTAATCTTCAGACCATCAAAATACGAATGAGAAGGTACTTACAACAAAATACATAGGGTGACCAGAGGTACTCCTTTTGGGAGAACAGGTACTACTTTTCGAGTTAGGGTCCTCTCATATTTTCGGATTCACAAAAATAGATTAATGATACTCCCTTTGGTTTATTATTTTCAATAATGAACCTTTGGAATCGACCAAGAAAAACAATTTTTTTAACACCCCCTCAAAATTTTATGGTCCAAAAATCGAATGAAAATTTGGGCGTCCGCCGTACGCAAAACTTTCCCCACTTAGCATTGACCGATTTTGTTGAAATTTGGGATGTAGGCTCCATTTGGAGTCTAGTTGTTCCAAAAGATTTTGGTTGATGTAAGTCACTTCTAAGGGTTCAAAAATTAATTTTGAAATTTTGAAAACGCCCTAACTCAAAACATGTTGACATAAAGGTATTGTTTTTCCTTCAATTTAAGATTCTATAGAATTTTTAGAATTTTTTGAGACCACTCGGAGCCCTGTAGGACAAACCGTTCGCTCCCTACGAGAATTTAAGGGTTTGACGTACGATAAATCAGAAACACAAGTGTGAATCGCAAAAGAGGCCTAATCTCCGTTCGAATTAAAGCTGACCGAAATGCGATCGATGTTTTTCTTCATGTTGGATGGTTGGTGGCTTTCAGACGAGTGATCAATGTAGAAAAATAATAAACTGTTGTGTAATAATTTGTAGCGTTTTGCTTCCGAGTCTACCAAGGTAGCGGAAGCTTTGTTTTCACTTTTCATGGACGGAAAAAAAGTTCTCCAAAATCAAAATTTCCACTCGCGTTTTGCGTTTTAGACCTTTCTGAACAATTTTGGTTCCGTGTCTGTGTGTCTGTCTGTCCGTCTGTCATGAATTCCTTGTAACGCGCATAACTATACCAAGTTATTGTCCGATTTCTATGAAATTTTCAGGGATTGTGCGGGTCGGTGTGTAGACGGTCCCCTATGAAAATCATCATCCCCGGACTGATAGAAGCGACTGCGCATGCGCAAACGTGAATTCCTTGTAACAGCCATAACTTCTACATTGTCCATCCGATTTCAATGAAATTTTCAGGGATGTTACAGATTAGTATTTAAATGGTCCCCTATGAAAATCGCTACCTTCGGACTGATAGTAGCTACTGCGCATGCGCAAACGTGAATTTCCTCGTAACGGCCACAACTTCCACATTTTCCACTCGATTTCGATGAAATTCTCAGGGATTATGTGGAAATAGTTGTAGATGGTCCCCTATGAAAATCATTGTCCCCGGACTGATAGAAGCGACTGCGCATGCGCAAACGTGAATTCCTTGTAACGGCCATAACTTCCACATTTTCAATTCGATTTCAATGAAATTTTCAGGGATGTTACAGATTAGTATTTAAATAGTCCCCTATGAAAATCACCACCTTCGGACTGATAGTAGCCATTGCGCATGCGCAAACGTGAATTTCCTTGTAACGGCCACAATTTCTACATTTTCCATCCGATTTCAATGAAATTTTCAGGGATGTTACAGAGTAGTGTTTAGATGGTCCCCTATGAAAATCACGGAGAATTGTTTTTCATAGAGGGATTCATTCATAGAGGGATGGTCTCCTGTGAGAATCTCAATTCCCAAGGCAAGGCTTCGGTAGCTCAGAGGATCTGAGCTCTGGCTTGATCTGAGCTCCTATATTAAGTGGTACTCCCGAAGTTCTACTATTGGAAGTTACAGGTCGGTGGTAAGTCAGTAGGTACCTATGTAAACGGATTCACGTGAGTGATCTGGAGTGAATTTATGGCGAGTTTTCCGGAGAAACTTCGAAGCTGATTTCTGGGATCTCGAAAATTTTGAGTTGAGTCGTTTTTCCTCCACACGTCAGAATCATCCACCACGTTCGATCGCGAACTACAAGAAAAATGTGGTTTAAAAGATCATTTTAGACAATGCGATAGAAGAGGTAGAGGAATATCAAATGAAAGTAATAAAACGAGTATTTGGTGTACAATTTAATAAAAAAATATAGGTAAGGTAGAGGGTCTCGTAAGGACGTATTTAATTTATCGCACTCTTTATTTATTTAAGACGTTTTCTAAAAAATCGGTCTTTCCCCGAACTTCTCCAAATTTTGAGTGAGTTGGACCAAGTAAAAATGCAAATCAGTATACATTGATTTTATTATTTTTGGTATCCTCAATTCCATCTACGTAGAATTTTAATGTATTTTTGAAAATATAATTCCCTATAAGAACCTTGAAAACACGTTTTTGTTCCTATTTAATTTATTTCTGTTGAAATTTGACCCGCTGTCCCTAGGATGTAGCTCAACATCTGAAAAGAAAGGATAAGTTCTTCGGTTACAAGCTTCAAGGAACCATAAGGAATCAAATTTTGAATAAAGAAGACAAAAACGAACATTTCGAGGATTTTAATAAAAAATTAACATTATTTTAACAGTATAATCACGTACTTAAATGGTGATTTTCTGAACAAATTCAGAAGTTTTTAAAAAAATGCAGTGAAAGCAACGGAATTTGTTATCTTCAAAATTCGCCCATATTCCTTGAATTCGTATTTCTGTAGATCCATCGTGCTCAACATAATTCACTGATTTACCTATTCAAAGAAATTTTATCTTTTTCAAACTGAAGCTGTTGCCGGAGGCTTCACTTTCTCGAAAAATTCGTTGATTCCATGAGAGAAATTTGTCTTTTTCCCGTTCTGATTAGGTATAGGCGATAGACTTTTAAAATAACAGGGTAATTTTACCATTCTGTTGACTTTTTTTTGAAATATCGAAAAGAACGGTGGAGTAACCAGAATGCGGCAATATTTTGAATATCCGTGTAGGGTGTACACAATTTAATTAGTTAATATTTAATGTATTTCTTCTCCATCCATTTTCGTGCAGTTAAGCCATTTTACCTTCTTGTTTTGCCACCTTCGTATTGAAATCATAGCTTACTTACCTACCTATACATAAATAGGGCTAAAGTTGCTGGAACCAGTAAAGAGAAAATTATTGCTAACATCGGTACGTTTATTGCATTAGCACTGTTATCTTGATCTCTTGAGAATATTCTCGAGTGAATTCCTACAGTTATGATTTGTCTGTTGGGCCGTGAAATCAAGACCGGATTCCCGTTGGTTTTGTTGAATTCCACTTCGTTGGGTTCAATGAGGAATCCCTCGGAAGTAGCTGAGTTAGCGACGTTACTCGGCCATAAGAGAACGTTGGGAAGGATGTTGACGTCTTCCTTCATGAAATTGCCGGAGATATTTATTGAGGTGAATGTCACATTCGGAGCTGGAGTACTGAGTGAAGGAAGAAACCCGTTGACCCCGGCAGAACCGCAGCTGCTGACGGAGTGGTTCAGACACAACACGACGCCACAGGTTTGCAACATATTGACTTTTGGGTCGATCCCAAATCGTATGTCGCCGTCGTACGCTACGATCTTGTACTGCACTGCAGTGGGATTAACGTACTGAATGGACAAATCGAACGTGCAGCAAAGATGATTGTGACAGAGGTCTTTCTTGAAGACCACGGCGGTTCGGTCGGCCGGTAACGGGACGTCGTCGTGGGCGAATTTACTCATTTCATTCTGTTGTAGTAAAGGAAACTTCTCCTCTTTCGTGTAGGAACCCTCTTTGATGTCTGGTTTTCCAATACCTCCAGTTTTGCCTCCTGTAACAGATAGATTCGAGAATTATCCTGGATTTTTCTTGAAGTATGCTAACTGGTGCAGATATAAACTGTGATGAATCAACACCTAAACTTCCACCATCCTCTCATCTGAATCAAATCATGCTATCAGATCGTGAGAAATTTAAGGAAAATCATTTTGACCGCGCTTTGACGCTACTAAAGGTTCGATAATCGTACAACTCATAGGGAACCGTCTCGGCGCTATATCGTACAAACCCTGGATATGTCCATCAGATCACGACTTCAGGAAGTAACGCTCGGAACATGGATTTCCCTATAAACAGACGCGGAACGTCTTTCGGAAAATTGTTTTGAAAGCTCCGAATCCTGGTTCTGCAGAGCGGTTTGTAGCTAATAGATTTTTTAACATAGATATGTTTTTGGGCTGGGGTTCATTCTAAAATCTGCGTAACGACACCAAAATGTATGACGACCTGGTACTTTAGATTATTATCAACTCTTTTTAACCAAATATTAAGCTATTAGGTACAAATTAAACGAAATATGTTTAATTCAAATACAGTAACGTTACACACAAACTTTTATGCTTTCTCTAACAGTAAACATATCCATGATCCATGCTCTTCCGTGAAGCGGAGAAATTTACAGTTTACCTACCAACCATTGGTAGGTACTACCTACTTTCTAATAAACTCCTCTCAAAAACGGCGGTGCACACCATTAATGGGGAGAAAAAACGTTGATACACACCTATGGTTTTTTTAATTCATTTAAGAATAACGACGAATAAATAATTTAAAATAGCGATGATGTAACAATTTTGTGACACCACCCGGAGCTGCGTGGGACCAACCGTTTGCATAATGATAATGATAATACTTACCTGACAACCCTTATTATTCCGTACCTAATTGTTTTCATCAATTTAAGATCGTGTTCAATTCCAAGAAACGAATAATATTACCCATATAGGTAACCAAAAATACTTAAATGCTCGTTTATTTCTTATTTTTATTTCATTTTTATCATCATTATTTTTTAATGATATTTTTATTTATTAAATGTCAATAACAACTCAGCACAAAATTTAATCAGTTTGTAGAGTCAACAGCCCAATGACTATGTTCTAAAGTACACAACACTGTGTTTCAATTTATCACTAGGTCCAAGGACAGTTTCCATTTTGGTTCATTATTTTCAATAATGAACCATTGGAATCGAGCAGGAGAAAAAAAATTTAATTTTTTTACCCCCCCCCCCTCCCTCTCAAAATTTGTTAGTTTACGTTTCAAGGTACGTAGAATCCAAAATCAAATACAAATTTGGCCGTCCGTCCGCCGTACGCGGCACTTTCCCCACTTAGCATTGACCGATTTTGATGAAATTTTTTATGTAGGCTCCATTTAGGGTCCAGTTGTGCCCTGAAGCTTTTGGTTGATGTAGTTCACTTCTAAGGGTTGAAAAATAAGGGTTGAAATTTTGAAAACGCCCTAACACGACAAATTTTTATATAAAGGTACTGTTTTTCCATCAATTTGAGGTAGTATCGAATTTTTAGAGACCACGCGGAGCACTATAGGACAAACTGTTCGCTCCCTACGCGAACTTAAGGGTTAGACTTAGGATAAATCAGAAATACGAGCGTGATTCGCAAAAGAGGCCTAATCTCCGTTCAAATTTTAGCTGACCGAAATGCGATCAATGTTTTTCTCCATGTTGGTTGGTGTTAACTTCCAAGGGGAACCCCTGCATTGATTCCCTTTAAACTGGAATATGCTCCTTCATGTCTTACTCTAAAATGTCTTTCTGCAAGGTTCAACTTCAGCAGGAGGTAGAATTGATTTGGTTAATCTCTTTTGATTTTTTAATATACAGAAGTTCTTCATGCCAGACCTTGTCAAAGGCATGAGAGACGTCAAGGAAGACACTAGCACTGACTTGTTTCTTCTCAAGGCTATTACTTCAGTGATACGATAAACTTGATCAATAGTGGAATGTTTCTCTCAAAATCCGAACTGATGATGGGGTATGAGTTCCTCTTCTTGTATGACATTTTTGAGCCTTTTTATTTACAATTTTTCAAATAGCTTGGAAATCACTACCGTCTTTTAAGAGGAAACCAGCATCTGAGGACGATGTTCCGGAATTCTTCAGAATGTATACGGAATGTATACAGAAGACATTCCAAGCATAAAAAGGGAAATACCTTTTTGGAAAGCTCTTCTTTTGATTTATAATTTGAAAAAAGGCTAGATTAAAAAAAAAATGGAACAGGAATGCAACTGCTATGTCTTACGTATAGGAACATCCCCGATGATCAGTGTCGAACCCGTCATCGGAGATAACGTGTAAAGATTCTTCGAGTTTTTCCCTCTGAAAATGCCAGAACCTCCAGTTCCAGAAGGAACGTAGTTGTTGCATGCTGCAAGCAGATTCACGTCATTTCCGACCGCCCAGCTCCATTGTCTCTGCACAGCTGCCAAGAATCGAATCAAATACATAAATTCATAAAAATAATAGGAAAAAGAACGGAAAAAGGGGAAAAAACATGTCTGCCGACTTAATATGATTTGGTTTGTATAGGGTTTTTTCCCTTAGTTATAAGAATAGGTACATTTTTGGTTTATTATTTTCAAAAATGAATCTTTGGAATCAACCAAGAAAAAAAATTGTTTAACCCCCCTCAAAATTTGTTGGTTTACGTTTCAAGGTACGTAGAATCTGAAAATCTTTTTTCGGATGTCAATTAAATAATTGACGAGAAATCCCTGAAAATATCATCGGAATCGGTTGGAAACTGTTGAAGTTATAATGAATTGTTACAAGGATTTTGTGTTTTTGCAAGCGCAGTAGGTACCTACCTGCCAGTAACCCGATCACGATGAAATTGTCCAATCTCCAACTACCACTCGAGTTGAAAAGAAATAGGACAAATAGATGGTGAGAAATCCCTAGGGTATTTTACATTAACTTACTGTCAATAAAAGTAATTAAATTCAAGTAATTTATTTATTTCGCCCAATTATTGTAAGTAATTATTTTTATATTTAGCAAATATATTATTTATTGAATCAACTTACACGTCAAGAATGGTAGTTCTGAGAACCAATGTGCCGGGTAGACGAAGTCTGTTATGTTGTATTTATAAATCAAGGCCAAAGCTGGTTCTTTGGACATTATGTCGAAGCAAGTGAACTGTCCAAATCTGACTCCGAAATCCGAATCGAAGAAGGAATGTTCTGGACTATCCGTGACGTCGACACCTTCCCCATATAAATTGAATTTCCTGTACCTGCGGAGAATATTATAGGGCGTAAATTGAAACGGCTCAAAGTACTAGATTGATCCTTATCCAAGTACTGTTTCACATTATTAATCGTGTACCACAAAAAAGTACAGTTTGTCACCAAATTTTGTACGCCACATTTTTTATTGATTTCAAGTACAAATACAAAGCCTGGAAATGCGAATATGATGTTTCGTTTATACTCAGCCAGCTTCAGTAGAACTAGTAAGGTCGCACGTCGGGCCTACTATCTGCTCGGTGGGCAATACATCCCCATTCACTAGTATAGGTAGGTATGTTAGATGATGTTTATTCTTGTGTTATTGTTATTTCAACCTTTTACCCTTCTTTTGAGAAAAAACAAATTTCCTATTTCCCCTTGGGAGGTAAGGAAAGTAAACACAACACTCAATCTAGCTAATGTAACGCCCTGACTGTCAACGTGATGGACATGCTATACCTTAGTTACCAAGCAACCGTTAATTTAGCTGAGCTAAAAGTGCTATTTTTACTTTCCTTACCACCCAAAGATGATAGGAAGAGTCTCTCGTCTTAAGAGAAGGGTTTAGATGAGTTGTTTGTAAAAAATTGAATTGAATTTGTCAAAAAGTTTGAATTTCTAAAAAGCTGAATTGAATTTGTCTTGAAATAAATCTGTAAAAAGTTTAATTGAATCATTTAATGCTATACCTATTTCCGATTTCAGAGTTTCTCTACAGAAATTAATGTCTTCAAACTATTATAGCCCACTTAATTATTATAAAGAAAATGCTTTTTCAAAAATATGGTGTAACCGTGTGTAGGATTTTCACATTTATTTTAAAGGATTATTGAGTAGATTTATTTTCCTATGAAACTACCTACCAAAAATCTGGTTGTTAAATAGAGAAACTGGAAATAATACAACTCGTTTCACAATCAGTACTTTCGAATGAGTTAATTTATGCAGTTCAAAGCTACTAATTAGGTAGATACAACCTATTTTATTATAATCTTGCTATTTTTTCGAATGAGATTTGTTAAATTTCTATACTTTTTCTAAAATTTCTTTTGGAAAGTCGTCACTCCAAAAATCATTCATAACTGACTCAAAATACCTACCTAAATTCAAGTACCGATTATTAAACAGGGTCTCTAAGGTGTTAGTTTTCAGAATGCCTTACACATAATTATATTCGTATTTCTTTGGGGTATCAATGTCTTTTAAGTTTAAATAATCAATTCACCTGGGAGATGTATTCTATTATAGGTACCTAATTGCCTGTTTGGGAAGCAAGTGCAGGGTTGCCAAATATTGTGCCGCCGCCTTTTACTGAACCTGGCCGTGATTTATACCAAGACGAAGTAGCAAGAATTTCCAGAAAACTATCCTAAGGATCTAAATCAGTGTTTAAATAGACGGGAAAAGCCACTTCAATTTTTAGGGGCGAAGAAAGTTATGTGAAGCTTTGAAGGTATCCACTAGATGTCCAATAATGAGAATTTCAAACTCCCCCTCTCTTTAAAGTTGTCCATTATCCTTTCCATGAAAATTTTGAAAGTGCTATTGCACTTTAAAGACAAATATTGAGGAAACAAGTTTTCATTTGAGAGATTTTTGACTTTTATTGCACTTACAGATTGATGATAGTTTGCGTATCTACGTCATTTATAGTTGATTTTATATCTGTATGCCTAATACTCAAGCAAGCTCGAACTGCTGGTCCGATTTCAAATCAAAATGAAATTAATAACAAACCTGGCAATTACAGCGCCTTCCCTAGAAAATACTACATTGGTGTTATATTTGAAGAATCTCTTTGTGGTCGAATCCGTAAAGTTTTCGTGAAGATTCACGACCAGATAAATTGAATAGTTCTTTGCATACGACGACAGCGTTTGAATGGACTGAAACAGAGATTACCTACGTCAATAGATCAATCATCAGGTAGTTGAAGAATTCTTCTCAGAGGATTAGGTATGTAATTGTACCTAATGTGACAACTCAGTTCTGGGAGTCAGGACTCAGCAGCAAATATTCAGATGTAACAAAAATCCAATTGGTTCCAAGATACAGAGAAGGGTACAAATGTGTTGGAGACGTTTACGGCTGGTTTGGGCTGTTCTGTAGAATCTCTCAGTGAGCTCGTGGAATCATTATAGTCATTGAAGAGTTTGGTTGTAGTTCTTTGAGGAAGTTGTGTCTTGTTTCTCATCGAATTTTATTCATTCTCGGTAACTTGGAGAGGAAAAAGTTGAAGCATTTAGAATGGACAAAACTTTCTCTCGGTGAGTTCAATGTCTGGTTAACCGTCAGTATATCAGTATTTCCTTCAATAAGTTTATGAAATCTGAATCAGTGGGTATCTACTGTACATAATACATGCATTTACACATAGTACATCATGAGCAAATTTTCGAGATATATCTTTTACTGTTCAGTAATGGCCGTATGGGCAAATTTTCGATATGGAAGCCTCCACTGTGCAGTATGATTGTTCATTGTTCATTGTATTGTTGTTGTTGTCTCACTTACTTCCAACAATGATAACCCTCCAGGGTTAAACAACTTAAATTTATTTTGTATTTTTTGAGTGAACATGAATCTGTTACGAGTTCCAGGATGATGTATTCCCTAGTCACACAGGTACATGCTACTCGTTGTCAATGTAGGCTTCGTATCTTAATCTTTTCAGGTCATGTTCACAGGAAAAATTTGTTCTGTACATCTGAAAGAACGATTTTACCTTCGTCAAATATTGCATTAAACCCACAAAAGGAGATACGAACACAAGAGAACTAGACACGAGATAACAGACTGTTCCATGATAGCTGACGCACGGATACCCAGGATTATTACTTCGTCGTCTATTACTTCTGTGTGCACTACGCTCAATAATCGATTTTTATCAGTACCTACCGATAGGAACAATGGATTAATCAATAGGAAAATAAATAAGAAAAAATTAGATAAGTTTTAAATTTTAGAATTATTTAGTTATATTTTGGTTTATTATTTCTAATAATAAGCCTATGTGATCGTATCGCAAAAAATTTTTATAACCCCCCCTCAAACTTTGTCACTTAACGTTTCAAGGTGAGTAGAATCCAAATTTGCAATGTCCGTCCGCCGTCCGCCGTCCGCCGTCCGTGGCACTTTTCTTAGCAACACTGGACCGATTTGGTTCAAATTTGGTATATGGGCTCCATTTGGGGTCTAGTTGTGCCGCGAAGCTTTTGGTTGATGTAGGTCACTTCTAAGGGGTGAAAATTGAGGGTTGAAATTTTCAAGAGTGCCCTAGTTCGAAAACTCTCGAAATAAAGGTATCGTGTTTTCACCAATTTTAAATAGTATTGAATTTTTAAAAATTTTTGAGACCACCCGGAGCTCTGTAGGACAAACCGTTCGGTCCCTGCGAGTACTTGAAGGTTTTCCTTCGATAAAACAGAATCATGAGTGTGAATCGCAAAAGAGGTCTAATCTCCATTCAAATTTTATCGGACTAAAATGCGATCGCTGTTCATTTCTTCGATTTTTATACAGTTTTGCCTTCTGCGTAACCAGTAATCAAATTTCAATATGAAGCTTTCTATTTTTCCAATCGAGTGTGAAGCGTTTAGTTCTTTCTAATAAACTTGATTGTGAAGGTGTGAAGCCAGTATGGTGTGGTAGGTAGTACCTAGCTGGTAGGTAAAAAAAAGTTGGTAGGTAAAAAAAATTTTGGTGGGTAAAAAACGCTGCAAATCATTGCTCAAAAGCTTCTTCATTTTTCAGATCAATGATCAGCTGAGTGAGCTCCAAAGCTATTTTCTATCCTATTGAATGGAAGTGCTCTTCCAGGCGTCTCCAGCATTCGAGGAGATCTTCTTCACTCCTCAGATCACTGATCAGCTGAGTGAGCTCCGAAGCCATTTTCAATCCTATTGAATGGAAGTGCTCTTCCAGGCGTCTTCAGCATTCGAGGAGATCTTCTTCACTCTTCAGATCACTGATCAGCTGAGTGAGCTCCGAAGTCATTTTCAATCCTATTGAACGCAGGAAGCTGAAATTTGAGAGGGAAGGTCAAGGGAGAATACAGATGGTGGTAGGTGCTATTGATGGAGAACCAGTGATCTCTGCAGAAGGGTGATCTATACAGAAAATAATAAACCTTTGAGCAATGATTTGCAGCGTTTTTTCTCATCAAAACCAAAAGTAGAACAGCACAGAAAATGACTTGTCAACCACGAACCACAGGAAATTATTACTCAAAGGTGTATTATTTTTCTATATAGATCACTCGTCTGCAAAGAACATGGGTTTGCCATTGTTACCACCTACCAACATGAAGAAACGTCATCATTTTCAATACTCCGGTTTTTGAGGCGGGAAGCGCCGAGTTGCGAACAACCACATTGATAGTGAACAACAATCATTGATAGTGGAAACTCTGCCGATCCAGAGCCTGATTCGTTCCTGCTGCTTGGTCCACAATCCTTCTCGTTGCATGGTTCAGCATGCCTTCTCTGTGTTGTTGTGAACATATACCTTCTCTGTTGTCAAGTTTATGTTTCTGTCGAAGTTAGATCACCTACATGTATGGTAAGAACCAACTTCGATTCAGCGGAATTTTATTTATGTAGTTGGCAGGCATCGTTTTTACCAAAAATCGGTAGTTTTTTCTCTTCATAAATTTTCTTTTCCTATTGTGGTTGTTCTGGAAAATGCTTGCATACGAGTCTGCAACACATTGGGACATTTTCATGTCAACCACTATACAACAAGGTAGTGAAGTAAGGTTGTTTGTTCATGTACCCAAGCATCAAAATAAGAAAACAGTTGATTGTTCTCTACACAACAGTGAGTCTATTTTATTTATTGGTCGCGTGAGCAAGACTTGCTTAGTTTTCTTGACGATTTTTCAGTTTATGTGCCAAAACAAAGACATGAACATGTCAAAACATTATTGTTTATACAAATGCATGTAAGGAGACGTCCTGTTAGAAACCGAATTTGTGATTATTTTGGTGTCAGCCTGGCATAATGAAGGCAGTCCTTGTTTATTATCTATCAGTTTGTTGTAAGTTTGTTTGGGTTCGTTTTTTTCACATGTGAAATGTGTAATGCCCCAAACCACGGTAGGATCAAATCAGGTTATTAGAATTGTTAACAAGTGTTTTTCGATGTACAAGGTTTGTAACAAAAAATGTATGAAACTGAAGCATTTTTGTCAATATTATACACTTCAAAGGTGTTCCCTCGATGTGTTAGATACCCAACTTCCCTCGGAAGGCAACAAACCAATTTAACCCTTAATATCCTGAGGTATCTTTTTGGAAGTCCGATTTAACCTGCAACAGTTTATCCACTTTTAAACCAAAACTGGTGGCCGTTGCCTATCTTGATACTCCAACTATCGATTGTGTAAGAAAACGTGAAAATAAATACTCGTGCTTAATAACTTAAAAGAAAAAACGAAATAATCCTCGAGTTGACAGACTATACCTAATAGGGCTATCGAGGGACCTTCTACCCTCATATCTCACCTTGTAGGCTATTAGGATCCCTTAGCCACTGTCTAAGGCACCACAGATCCCTCTAAGAAGTGACCCTTCTCCACCTTATTCCTTGGTTCTGTACTTTATGAGAAATACCCCAACACCCCACCAACGATTTTTCCAAATATCCATCTTCTACTCCAACAAAATTGGGTTTACAGACAGATTCTACTGACGCAGATAGTGTTAGTGTGGTCCATGGAAAGATCATTCTTGAGCTAACAGACTATAATAGGTTTAAGGTACCTTCTGCTCAAATATTCTGTAGATTGGTAAAATACGTTTAAATTTAAAAATCCGAAAACACATTTTTTTAACAACTGGGAAATTAAGGGTTAACGGGAAAATGTGGAGAGGTTTCAAGCATACTGAGGTGTAATCGTGCAAATAAATCCTAAGCCACTATTTTCGTTATACCTTCGATTTAGGCGAAATAAAGCAGAAACATTTGAATAGTACCGAATATACAATGAAAAATAACGAAGAACTGCGCTTACTTCGTCATAAGTCGGATCTCCAAGAGGGATGACTTTTTGAGCTGGATCAGGGATGTTCAGAAATGTTGAACTATCTTTTTTAAGAAGACCCGCTTCGGGAAATACTATAATGTCCACCTGCCATACAAAAGATGAGAATGTAGTCTCCATTTTTGCATAGCAATGGACAGCAATAATTACGTTATTTTCAATACATAAAAAACAAAAAAATGTACAAGTTGCTTCACTGATTTACTTTATTTCAAGTACACGTTGAGTTTTCATAATTTCTTCATTCCAAGGCTCAGTTTTACAAGCATGACCTTTCAATTTGATTTATAAACAACAATATTATATGAATGGAATTAGAAACCTACCGATTCTTCATTCGCTCTTCTGATGTACTGTTCATAGTTATGGACGTTGGCCATCAAGTTTTGTCGAGGTGACAAACTGTTGTCTCTAAGGACGTGGTACTCCACGACGGCAGCTCTATAATGCCCTTTTTCCTGTGACACGGAGAATAATTCAATATTCTTGATCAGAATTCTTCATGGAGGAGGCGATTATTATGTTATAACTGATGATAATGATGATGAAACCTACCTAAGTGATGAAAAAGAACGTCAAATTCGGTAGAGAATGGGTTATCATTGTAAGTTCTTGGTACCTATTTGCAAATTTACCAACATAAATAAAGAAACAAAGCTTTAGACGATAGTTTGGTTCAGTTAATTTTCCACTGTACCATATTAATGAGATGAAACTCTATCTTGGTATACTATCTTGGTACCTATTGATATATCTATCTTGGTATACGAACTCATAAGACAATACTCAAGGTACCTCAGACAATTCTGAGATCATTCGACTCAACAGACTGATCTCAGTCGATCGACGTTCATTCCTCGTTCCTGGTTAGTATTTAGCCAAATCGAAGGGACAAACAGTTGAAAAGTTGTACTTAAATTGGAAATTCTAAAGGATTTTAGAAATTCATTAGTGCACGGACCTAGGGAATTGAAAAACTGAAATATTGCCGCTGGAATCTTCAAAATCGAACAATTATTGCCAGAGAAAAATGGGAGAAACTGTTAATTCAGATATATTTTTCCCATAAAATGTAGCTAAATTTGAAATTTTCAAGGCTTTTAGAAATTCATTATTGCATGGAGATTGAGAATTGAAAAACTGGAAAATTGCCGCTGGAATCATCAATATCGAACAAAATTGCCAGGTGAATATAGGAAAAACACGGGAATAACCTTTTATTCAGTAGTTTTTCCCACTTTTCTCTGGTAATTATTGTTCGATTTTGATGATTCCGGCGGCAATATTTCAGTTTTTCAATTCCCAAGGGCCATGCACTAATGCATTTCTAAAATCCTTCAAAATTTCCAATTTAAGTTAAACTTTTCAACTGTTTGCCCCTTCGATTTGGCAAAATACTAAAGACGACCGGCAGCCGACTGAGACCCCCTTAACCCATTTCCGGCCACTGATGCGTTTTTGCATTCATATTTATGATTTTTTTAAAAATTGAAAATAGTGGCAAATCTTTTCAGGAGAATTTTTTCTCGATCATGCTGTTTCTAAACTTTTCAGAAAAAGTATTCTTTGATGTTCGGGAGCTCAATGCAATTTTGGACAATTTTTGAAAAGGAGGCCTCTTGGGCGAAGGCATGAGAATGGTGGCTTAAATTCAATTCTGGAGGAGTGAGCTTTCTGGGCCATAAGTTGAAACATATTCCGGTCCATAAATAGACTTTTACATTCTACCAAAACAATGAACTGGATAAATCATATCGATATGTAAAAATGAGTCATCTCAAATCTCATTAAAAAGTAAAATTCATTAAATATCGACTAAGTAAAAGTAAAGTAAACAACCATTTCAGGTTGGATTTTCGTCCGACTGCCATTCCTGGAAAATATCGAGTACATTTGCTCTCGATTGGGGAGCAAATGTTGCTTTATTTCGGCTGGCATTCTGTAAAACAGTTCATCCTCCTCTCCTCATTATTCAGTTATTTCTACCCTTGACTTGAAATGGGTTTATTCACCCAAGACTAGAGACTTTTCCACACTAAGTAGTATTAGATTGCCAGAACTATGATCCCTGCTAACTGCCCCAGTGAATTTTCTCGTGTAGAAAACAATGTGCTCATTCTTTTTGGTTTACTATTTCTCAATAATGAACCTTTGGAATCGAGCTAGAAAAAAATATAGCTCCCCTCCCCTTCAAAATTTGATAGGTAACTTTTTTTAGAGAAAATAATAAACCACAATTCAGTTCAAACACACATTTCTCCCACAAATTCTATTGATATTTTTTTATTAGACCATTGAAAAGCTGATTATGCTGGGGAAAATCATCCCGTACAGTGTCTCCCAAAAACACTAGGTAAGTGATAGGTCTTAAAAACGGGTAAAAAAATCAGAAATTACCGACACTTCACTTTGAGGTCTTTTTTGTTTATTATTATGAATAATGTCGGCGTGGAACAATAATTAATTTAGAACCCAACTGTCCTCATTTAGTGAACGATGAATCCCGCAGAGCTCAGAGCTCTGAGTGGTGGGAAAAATTCTTTAAAAACTTTAATACCCCTGAGGCCTTCAATTTAAAGTAGAAAATTAAAAAGGGCAATACTTACAACAGCCGTAGTGTACGCGATGAAAGCAGAGGTCATCAATAATAATGATATTCGTGGAGCCATCGGACTGAAATGCACAGTTGGTACAGGTATGAGAGATAGGAACATTTCGCATCAGGTATGCATAATGAGAAACGTAAAAATGCTGCAAATTACTACACAATGGTTTATTATTTTTCTATATAGATCACTCGTCTGCAAAGCCACCAACCATCCAACACGAAGAAAAACATCGATCGCATTTCGGTCAACTGAAATTTGAACGGAGATTAGGCCTATATTTTCGGATTCACAAAAATAGATTAATGATACTCCTTTTGGTTTATTATTTTCAATAATGAACCTTTGGAATCGACCAAGATTAAAAATTTTTTTAACACCCCCTCAAAATTTGATGGTTTACGTTTCAAGGTAAGTACGAAGAATCCAAAAATCTAATAAAAATTTGGCCGTCCGTCCGCCGTACGCGGCACTTTCCCCACTTAGCATTGACCGATTTTGATGAAATTTGGTATGTAGGCTCCATTTGGGGTCTGGTAGTGCCCAGAAGATTTTGGTTGATGAAGGTCACTTCTAAGGGTTGAAAAATAAGGTTTGAAATTTTGAAAACGCCCTAACTGAACAAATTTTGATATAAAGGTATTGTTTTTCCATAAATTTGAGGTAGTATAGAATTTTTTGAGACTACGCGGAGCCCTGTAGGACAAAACGTTCGTTCCCTACGAGAATTTAAGGGTTGGACTTACGATAAATCAGAAACACGAGAGTGAATCGCAACAGAGGCCTAATCTCCGTTCAAATGTTAGCTGACCGAAATGCGATCGATGTATTTCTCCATGTTGGATGGTTGTAACAGTGGCAAAGCCGTTTTCTTTGTAGACAAGTGATCTATATAGAAAAATTATCGTTGTGTAATAATTTGCAACGTTTATTTAATCGTTTACCTCAAATTACTCCTATTACATTACTATTTTCAATTTTTTAAAAATATTTTGCCCTCCAGATCTGCATTTGCTTCAAATCCAAGCTACCATTGACAACTTTGACTTGTACTTATTACGGAAAGAATTCATACCAACACATTTTAAACACAACGAAATCAATCTCACCTCGTCGAATTATCATTTAATTAGGTGGAATCGCCTTCAATTCACAAACTTACCCACAAATTTGGCCTATACGAGGTGGTACCACCGTGGCTGACTGATGACGAATTCAAACATGCCACTCAATGGCAAGTTATCGTCATTTATACTCGCTAAGGAGATTAGCAAAGAGAACGCGTTAAAACACGAGAGTACAATTCTGATTTGAATTTGAGATAAGGGAAGTGTGTACCGTCAGATACCGTATTACGAAACAGAAAATATTCCGTTGTTCTCAAACAAAACCTCATAGGAACGTGACATCTCTGATCCCGAATTCTTGGTAGGCAAAGTCCAAAGGTCCAAAAGTATTTTCACAACACATTAGGCATATTATTATCTTGGATTGTGTGAACAGCGTTTGACTCGCACAACGAACAGTCTTTCTTGCAGTATGAAATATTACGTCAAGCAAACCCTTCAATTTGAAGACTACACGGGAAGAACGAACCATGTCCCATTTTGTGAACTTTTCAGGAAATGATTTTTTCCGGCAAAAACCCAATATTAATTCGAATTTGGTCGATACAATTTTTTTTAATGGGATTTGTATCTCAGCGTACTGTAGAATGCGGTGGTACAATCACAACTACTGCAAAAATTATTTTAAAACTCCATAATGCTATCCAAAGTTGCAAAGGTCCATCTGTACAGAGAAAGAACGCACCAAGAACGTGTATTGCTGGTTTTATTCATAGTATCCTGCCATAAGATTTCTCTCTTTATCGGGGCTTAATGGTTTCGTGACATTTTAATGATATATATAACTCACGAAGAAGTTTTCCAAAATTTTCTAATAGAATAAAATCCAGGAAATACATTTTTGTTCTTGCAAAAAAGGAGTAGGTACCTATTACAAAAAAAATAAGGACATTAACATTGATTTTGAAAAAATTGTTCATTTAATAAAATTTGAGGAAATTGATGTTTGTATTTTTAAAAATCAAAAAAAAACTCTTTGTTCTGAAAAAATTACCAAAAAACACGTGTTTTCATTTTTTGATCTTCAACTTCTTGAAATAGGACTGAGCGCTGGAACTGCAGAACTAAACTAAAACTAAAAATAAACTTATTGGTATGAAGAAAATAATATTTATCGCTGCTAACAGTCGTAAATAATACTGTGAAACCCAGGAAAACCGCATGAATCACGAAGATCCATCAGGTTGTGGAATACGACCTGGGGGAGGGAGCCCGAAAGTTGGCACGTTCTTCCCCGGTTGCGCTCGGCTAGGTGCGTTCTTCCCCTGTACGGTGTTTCGTTTCTCGCATATTTCTCTTATATTGGATCGTTTTTGCCCATTTTGGTTGTCACCATCGAGTCCGCCGTGAAAAAATCTATAAGGACCCGTCATAACCTATTTTTCGCAAAAAATCGACTTGGTGCGTTCTTCCCCTGTGGTCTTCATTTGTTAGCAAATTTTCGAATTTTCGTTAGTAAAAAATGTGAATTTTCCTTCATAGGCTTTCCTTCATAGCATTTCCTATGCTCAAACGTATTTCACCGAGACTCTCATAGCAATACAATTTTATTAAACACTGCAAATTATTACACATAGGTTGATTATTTTTCTATGTAGATCACTCGTCTGCAAAGAACACGGCTCTGCCATTGTCATCATCTACCAACCATAGATACTACCTGCCTACCACTTACCTACTTCACAATCGAGTTAATGTAAAGAAATGAACGCTTCATACTCAGTTCGATAAACAGGGAGTTGAGGTTACCTCAATTAGTATGAGGAAATTCGATTAATGATTGCTAATGACGCAAACAGTACAACTCAATAAATTAACAACGATGGCATTTTGGTCAGCTAAAATTTGAACGGAGATTAGGCCTCTTTTGCGATTCACACTCTTGTTTCTGATTTATCGTAAGTCCAACCCTCTAGTTCTCGTGGGGAGCGAACGGCTAGTCCTACAGAGCTCGGTGTGGTCTCTAAAAATAGAATCTATTCAAAATTGATGAGAAAACAATACCTTTATTTCGAGAGTTTTCGAGCTAGGGCACTATTGAAAATTTCAACCCTTAATTTTCACCCCTTACAAATGATACAAAATGTCGAGCTAGACAGTTGAAATCGACGATTTGAGTTGGTTCTCTCGAGAGGCAGGTCCACTTCGAAAGCTCATGTTTTAGTTGAATTTACACAAAATGTCGAGCTAGACAGTTGGAATCGTCGTTTTGAGTTGGTTCTCTCGAGAGGCAGGTCCACTTCGAAACCTCATTTTTTCGTTGAAATGACTCAAAATGTCGAGCTAGACAGTTGAAATCAACGTTTTGAGTTGGTTCTCTCGAGAGGCAGGTCCACTTCGAAAGCTAATTTTTTCGTTGAATTGACTCAAAATGTCGAGCTAGACAGTTAAAATCAACGTTTTGAGTTGGTTCTCTCGAGAGGCAGGTCCACTTCGAAAGCTCATTTTTTCGTTGAATTGACTCAAAATGTCGAGCTAGACAGTTGGAATCGTCGTTTTGAGTTGGTTCTCTCGAGAGGCAGGTCCACTTCGAAAGCTCATTTTTTCGTTGAAATGACTAAAAATCTCGAGCTAGACAGTTGGATTCGTCGTTTTGAGTTGGTTCTCTGGAGAGGCAGGTCCACTTCGAAAGCTAATTTTTTCGTTGAATTGACTCAAAATGTCGAGCTAGACAGTTGAAATCAACGTTTTGAGTTGGTTCTCTCGAGAGGCAGGTCCACTTCGAAACCTCATTTTTTCGTTAAATTGATTCAAAATGCCGAGCTAGACAGTTGAAATCAACGTTTTGAGTTGGTTCTCTCGAGAGGCAGGTCCACTTCGAAAGCTCATTTTTTCGTTGAATTGACTCAAAATGTCGAGCTAGACAGTTGGAATCGTCGTTTTGAGTTGGTTCTCTCGAGAGGCAGGTCCACTTCGAAACCTCATTTTTTCGTTAAATTGATTCAAAATGTCGAGCTAGACAGTTGAAATCAACGTTTTGAGTTGGTTCTCTCGAGAGGCAGGTCCACTTCGAAAGCTCATTTTTTCGTTGAATTGACTCAAAATGTCGAGCTAGACAGTTGGAATCGTCGTTTTGAGTTGGTTCTCTCGAGAGGCAGGTCCACTTCGAAACCTCATTTTTTCGTTAAATTGACTTAAAAGTCCATTCATGCAGCATGAATTAATGAGCGAATTTTCAAAGAAATCATTCAGTTTAAGGTGTGGTTAAGAAAAGGACCAATGGTGTTGCAATTTGTTGTAGAAAGTTTTTTTTTCGATTCTTGGTTTATATATATGTATATATGTTTTTTTACATACTTTTACACCAATAATCGACGTCCTGGAAGACGTGAAATCACTGGGCTGAAAGCTGAATCTGGGAGCCCGAGAAGCGTTCTGATTGTGGAAGCTCCAGGACGTAGTTAAAGACGAGTGCGACAGATCGCGTTCATGATCGTATGTTCCCAACCTCGTCACAAGAAGCCACCTTTTGTTTATCACACATTTTTCTCCTTGATGCGTTACCGGCCGCATCTAAGTAATTAATTTGATAACATTTAGTTATATTCGCGATATGTACGAAAAAATCGTGCAATTTTCAATAATACACTGGGTTTTAAACGTTTCTATCGGTGGCAGTTGTCGATAAAATATTTGAACTAGGACTCTTTTTTTTTTTTTTTTCGACATGATTTTCGCATAAAAATTTGCTAATAATACGCTGCAAATTATTGCTGGGTATACTTTGAAGACGTTAGGAGTCCATATTCATGTTCTACTCGTCTCTACGAACTCATAGAGTACCCACACCGCTACTCCATTTCTGGGTACAACAAATATACGCGCGTATTCATTATATATATATAGCTACAAACTTTTCTTAATTTTGGACAATTTTCATTTTTGAAAAATGCATTCATATCAGAAATTTTGTGCTGAATCCGAATATACCATATGTTACCATGATTTTCAATGTAAAAACCACAAAAAACTGAAAAACCCCATTTTTTTGGAGTTTTTTTTAATTTTGGACCACTTTGGATTGTCCAAAATTGCTGGTTAACGAACTTGACCTATGGTTTGTTGTTACAAACATTTTGGCAAAAACTAAAAAAAAATTTTTAAACAATTACTCAAGTTATCGTCCGGAATGACACATATATATATACATATGATTTTTGGAAAAACTTCAGGGATTGTTTCAGAATGTTCCAAAACGGATTTCAGTGTGAAAATTTTTCGAAAAAGTCGATTCTAAAAATTTTGAGGCCATTGCAATAGCTTCATTTTCTTTGAAAATTCGCTAAAAGTCGATCTATACAGTTGAAATCAACGTTTTGAATTGGTTCTCTCGACAGGTCCACTTCGTAAGCTCATTTTTTCGTTGAAATGACTCAAAATGTCGAGCTAGAAAGTTGAAATCAACGTTTTGAGTTGGTTCCCTCGACAGGTCCACTTGAAAAGCTCATTTGTTCGTTGAAATGACTCAAAATGTCGAGCTAGACAGTTGGAATCGTCGTTTTGAGTTGGTTCTCTCGAGAGGCAGGTCCACTTCGAAAGCTCATTTGTTCGTTGAATTTACACAAAATGTCGAGCTAGACAGTTGGATTCGTCGTTTTGAGTTGGTTCTCTGGAGAGGCAGGTCCACTTCGAAACCTCATTTTTTCGTTGAAATGACTCAAAATGTCGAGCTAGACAGTTGGAATCGTCGTTTTGAGTTGGTTCTCTCGAGAGGCAGGTCCACTTCGAAAGCTCATTTTTTCGTTGAAATGACTTAAAAAGTCGAGCTAGACAGTTGGAATCGTCGTTTCGAGTTGGTTCTCTCGAGAGGCAGGTCCACTTCGAAAGCTCATTTGTTCGTTGAAATGACTTAAAAAGTCGAGCTAGACAGTTGGAATCGTCGTTTTGAGTTGGTTCTCTCGAGAGGCAGGTCCACTTCGAAACCTCATTTTTTCGTTAAATTGATTCAAAATGTCGAGCTAGACAGTTGAAATCAACGTTTTGAGTTGGTTCTCTCGAGTGCAGGTCCACTTCGAAAGCTCATTTTTTCGTTGAATTGACTCAAAATGTCGAGCTAGACAGTTGGAATCGTCGTTTCGAGTTGGTTCTCTCGAGAGGCAGGTCCACTTCGAAACCTCATTTTTTCGTTAAATTGACTTAAAAAGTCGAGCTATACAGTTGAAATCAACGTTTTGAGTTGGTTCTCTCGACAGGTCCACTTCGTAAGCTCATTTTTTCGTTGAAATGACTCAAAATGTCGAGCTAGAAAGTTGAAATCAACGTTTTGAGTTGGTTCCCTCGACAGGTCCACTTGAAAAGCTCATTTGTTCGTTGAAATGACGTAAAAAGTCGAGCTAGACAGTTGGAAGCGTCGTTTTGAGTTGGTTCTCTCGAGAGGCAGGTCCACTTCGAAACCTCATTTTTTCGTTAAATTGATTCAAAATGTCGAGCTAGACAGTTGAAATCAACGTTTTGAGTTGGTTCTCTCGAGAGGCAGGTCCACATCGAAAGCTCATTTTTTCGTTGAATTGACTCAAAATGTCGAGCTAGACAGTTGGAATCGTCGTTTTGAGTTGGTTCTCTCGAGAGGCAGGTCCACTTCGAAACCTCATTTTTTCGTTAAATTGACTTAAAAAGTCGAGCTATACAGTTGAAATCAACGTTTTGAGTTGGTTCTCTCGACAGGTCCACTTCGTAAGCTCATTTTTTCGTTGAAATGACTCAAAATGTCAAGCTAGAAAGTTGAAATCAACGTTTTGAGTTGGTTCCCTCGACAGGTCCACTTGAAAAGCTCATTTGTTCGTTGAAATGACTTAAAAAGTCGAGCTAGACAGTTGGAATCGTCGTTTTGAGTTGGTTCTCTCGAGAGGCAGGTCCACTTCGAAACCTCATTTTTTCGTTAAATTGATTCAAAATGTCGAGCTAGACAGTTGAAATCAACGTTTTGAGTTGGTTCTCTCGAGTGCAGGTCCACTTCGAAAGCTCATTTTTTCGTTGAATTGACTCAAAATGTCGAGCTAGACAGTTGGAATCGTCGTTTTGAGTTGGTTCTCTCGAGAGGCAGGTCCACTTCGAAACCTCATTTTTTCATTAAATTGACTTAAAAAGTCGAGCTATACAGTTGAAATCAACGTTTTGAGTTGGTTCTCTCGACAGGTCCACTTCGTAAGCTCATTTTTTCGTTGAAATGACTCAAAATGTCGAGCTAGAAAGTTGAAATCAACGTTTTGAGTTGGTTCCCTCGACAGGTCCACTTGAAGAGCTCATTTGTTCGTTGAAATGACTTAAAAAGTCGAGCTATACAGTTGAAATCAACGTTTTGAGTTGGTTCTCTCGACAGGTCCACTTCGTAAGCTCATTTTTTCGTTGAAATGACTCAAAATGTCGAGCTAGAAAGTTGAAATCAACGTTTTGAGTTGGTTCCCTCGACAGGTCCATTTGAAAAGCTCATTTGTTCGTTGAAATGACTTAAAAAGTCGAGCTAGACAGTTGAAATCAACGTTTTGAGTTGGTTCTCTCGAAAGCAGGTCCACTTCGAAACCTCATTTTTTCGGTAAATTGATTCAAAATGTCGAGCTAGACAGTTGAAATCAACGTTTTGAGTTGGTTCTCTCGAGAGGCAAGTCCACTTCGAAAGCTCATTTTTTCGTTGAATTGACTCAAAATGTCGAGCTAGACAGTTGGAATCGTCGTTTTGAGTTGGTTCTCTCGGGAAGCAGGTCCACTTCGAAACCTCATTTTTTCGTTAAATTGATTCAAAATGTCGAGCTAGACAGTTGAAATCAACGTTTTGAGTTGGTTCTCTCGAGAGGCAAGTCCACTTCGAAAGCTCATTTTTTCGTTGAATTGACTCAACATGCCGAGCTAGACAGTTGGAATCGTCGTTTTGAGTTGGTTCTCTCGAGAGGCAGGTCCACTTCGAAACCTCATTTTTTCGTTAAATTGATTCAAAATGTCGAGCTAGACAGTTGAAATCAACGTTTTGAGTTGGTTCCCTCGACAGGTCCACTTGAAAAGCTCATTTGTTCGTTGAAATGACTTAAAAAGTCGAGCTAGACAGTTGGAATCGTCGTTTTGAGTTGGTTCTCTCGACAGGTCCACTTGAAAAGCTCATTTGTTCGTTGAAATGACTTAAAAAGTCGAGCTAGACAGTTGGAATCGTCGTTTTGAGTTGGTTCTCTCGAGAGGCAGGTCCACTTCGAAACCTCATTTTTTCGTTAAATTGATTCAAAATGTCGAGCTAGACAGTTGAAATCAACGTTTTGAGTTGGTTCTCTCGAGTGCAGGTCCACTTCGAAAGCTCATTTTTTCGTTGAATTGACTCAAAATGTCGAGCTAGACAGTTGGAATCGTCGTTTTGAGTTGGTTCTCTCGAGAGGCAGGTCCACTTCGAAACCTCATTTTTTCGTTAAATTGACTTAAAAAGTCGAGCTATACAGTTGAAATCAACGTTTTGAGTTGGTTCTCTCGACAGGTCCACTTCGTAAGCTCATTTTTTCGTTGAAATGACTCAAAATGTCGAGCTAGAAAGTTGAAATCAACGTTTTGAGTTGGTTCCCTCGACAGGTCCACTTGAAAAGCTCATTTGTTCGTTGAAATGACTTAAAAAGTCGAGCAAGACAGTTGGAATCGTCGTTTTGAGTTGGTTCTCTCGAGAGGCAGGTCCACTTCGAAACCTCATTTTTTCGTTAAATTGATTCAAAATGTCGAGCTAGACAGTTGAAATCAACGTTTTGAGTTGGTTCTCTCGAGAGGCAGGTCCACTTCGAAAGCTCATTTTTTCGTTGAATTGACTCAAAATGTCGAGCTATACAGTTGGAATCGTCGTTTTGAGTTGGTTCTCTCGAGAGGCAGGTCCACTTCGAAACCTCATTTTTTTCGTTAAATTGACTTAAAAAGTCGAGCTATACAGTTGAAATCAACGTTTTGAGTTGGTTCTCTCGACAGGTCCACTTCGTAAGCTCATTTTTTCGTTGAAATGACTCAAAATGTCGAGCTAGAAAGTTGAAATCAACGTTTTGAGTTGGTTCTCTCGACAGGTCCACTTGAAGAGCTCATTTGTTCGTTGAAATGACTTAAAAAGTCGAGCTAGACAGTTGAAATCAACGTTTTGAGTTGGTTCTCTCGACAGGTCCACTTCGAAAGCTCATGTTTTAGTTGAATTTACACAAAATGTCGAGCTAGACAGTTGGAATCGTCGTTTTGAGTTGGTTCTCTCGAGAGGCAGGTCCACTTCGAAACCTCATTTGTTCGTTGAAATGACTCAAAAAGTCGAGCTAGACAGTTGAAATCAACGTTTTGAGTTGGTTCTCTCGAAAGCAGGTCCACTTCGAAACCTCATTTTGGTTTATTATTTTCAATAATAAGCCTTTGGAATCGAGCAAGAAAAAAAAAAAATTAACCCCCCCTCAAAATTTGATGTTTTACGTTTCAAGGTACGTAGAATACGAAAATCGAATAAAAAAATTTCCGTCCGTCCGCCGTACGCCGTACGCCGTACGCCGTACGCCGTACGCCGTACGCGGCACTTTTCTTAGCAACACTGGACCGATTTGGTTCAAATTTGGTATATGGGCTCTATTTGAGGTCTAGTTGTGCCGCGAAGCTTTTGGTTGATGTAGGTCACTTCTAAGGCGTGGAAATTAAACTTCACCGGCGACGCCTATTAACAGTTCCTCAGGCGACGCCCCGTCTCTCAGTCGGATTTGCATTTTTCGTGGTTACTCGTCTGTTAAATGGCACTCGGCAATTAAATTTGGGAACTATAGAATAAAGGAACTGCTGGGGTTGTGTAAACCAACTTTCAGGAGACCGGTAGGCAGCTCCAAACACTAAATCAAAGGTAATATCAAGCTCAGTGTTGGAGGAACAAGAAAGTTCATGATATTTTTGAATCACAAACATAATCCATCACAAAAAGAATGGTATGGTATGTACGTGGTAACGAAATCTTGTGTTTGATGCTGGTGGTCAGAGGGGTTGCACATGTTTATGAATGTAAATACATTTTGGATAGGTAGCATGAACAAAAATATAAAAAAATTTAGTCAAACATATAAATTCATTTCATAGAAAAACATGTTATAAAACAAGGAAAAATCTTAGTTTCAGACTTTGTATCAGACAAAATAATTATTTATACACAGTCTTATTTTTCTCTCCAGCAGCTAGGAGGGTACTGAGGCGCCCAGCGCTCTGACCCCTCAGGGAGGTGCTTGGAGAGGGGTGTGAAGAGGGGGGCCCGACTGAGAGACGGGCGTCGCCGGTGAAGGTTAAGGGTTGAAATTTTCAAGAGTGCCCTAGCTCGAAAACTCTCGAAATAAAGGTATCGTTTTTTCACCAATTTTAAATAGTATCGAATTTTTAAAAATTTTTGAGACCACCCGGAGCTCTGTAGGACAAACCGTTCGGTCCCTACGAGTACTTGAAGGTTTTCCTTCGATAAAACAGAATCATGAGTGTGAATCGCAAAAGAGGTCTAATATCCATTCAAATTTTATCGGAGTAAAATGCGATCGCTGTTCATTTCTTCGATTTGTATACAGTTTTGCCTTCTGCGTAACCAGTAATCAAATTTCCATATGAAGCTTTCTATTTTTCCAATCGAGTGTGAAGCGTTTGGTTCTTTCTAATAAACTTGATTGTGAAGGTGTGAAGCCAGTATGGTGTGGTAGGTAGTACCTAGCTGGTAGGTAAAAAAAAGTTGGTAGGTAAAAAAAATGTTGGTGGGTAAAAAACGCTGCAAATCATTGCTCAAAGGCTTCTTCACTCTTCAGATCACTGATCAGCTGAGTGAGCTCCTACACCATTTTCAATCCTATTGATTGGAAGTGCTCTTCCAGGCGTCTCCAGCATTCGAGGAGATCTTCTTAACTCCTCAGATCACTGATCAGCTGAGTGAGCTCCGAAGCCATTTTCAATCCTATTGAATGGAAGTGCTCTTCCAGGCGTCTCCAGCATTCGAGGAGATCTTCTTAACTCCTCAGATCACTGATCAGCTGAGTGAGCTCCAAAGCCATTTTCAATCCTATTGAATGGAAGTGCTCTTCCAGGCGTCTCCAGCATTCGAGGAGATCTTCTTCACTCCTCAGATCACTGATCAGCTGAGTGAGCTCCGAAGCCATTTTCAATCCTATTGAATGGAAGTGCTCTTCCAGGCGTCTTCAGCATTCAAGGAGATCTTCTTCACTCTTCAGATCACTGATCAGCTGAGTGAGCTTCGAAGCCATTTTCAATCCTATTGAATGGAAGTGCTCTTCCAGGCGTCTTCAGCATTCAAGGAGATCTTCTTCACTCTTCAGATCACTGATCAGCTGAGTGAGCTCCGAAGCCATTTTCAATTATATTGAACGCAGGAAGCTGAAATTTGAGAGGGAAGGTCAAGGGAGAATACAGATGGTGGTAGGGGCTATTGATAGAGAACCAGTGATCTATACAGAAGGGTGATCTATACAGAAAATAATAAACCTTTGAGCAATGATTTGCAGCGTTTTTTTCGTTAAATTGATTCAAAATGTCGAGCTATACAGTTGAAATCAACGTTTTCAGTTGGTTCTCTCGAGAGGCAGGTCCACTTCGAAAGCTCATTTTTTCGTTGAATTGACTCAAAATGTCGAGCTAGACAGTTGGAATCGTCGTTTTGAGTTGGTTCTCTCGAGAAGCAGGTCCACTTCGAAACCTCATTTTTTCGTTAAATTGATTCAAAATGTCGAGGTAGACAGTTGAAATCAACGTTTTGAGTTGGTTCTCTCGAGAGGCAAGTCCACTTCGAAAGCTCATTTTTTCGTTGAATTGACTCAAAATGTCGAGCTAGACAGTTGGAATCGTCGTTTTGAGTTGGTTCTCTCGAGAGGCAGGTCCACTTCGAAACCTCATTTTTTCGTGAAATTGACTTAAAAAGTCGAGCTATACAGTTGAAATCAACGTTTTGAGTTGGTTCTCTCGACAGGTCCACTTCGTAAGCTCATTTTTTCGTTGAAATGACTCAAAATGTCGAGCTAGAAAGTTGAAATCAACGTTTTGAGTTGGTTCCCTCGACAGGTCCACTTGAAAAGCTCATTTGTTCGTTGAAATGACTTAAAAAGTCGAGCAAGACAGTTGGAATCGTCGTTTTGAGTTGGTTCTCTCGAGAGGCAGGTCCACTTCGAAACCTCATTTTTTCGTTAAATTGATTCAAAATGTCGAGCTAGACAGTTGAAATCAACGTTTTGAGTTGGTTCTCTCGAGAGGCAGGTCCACTTCGAAAGCTCATTTTTTCGTTGAATTGACTCAAAATGTCGAGCTATACAGTTGGAATCGTCGTTTTGAGTTGGTTCTCTCGAGAGGCAGGTCCACTTCGAAACCTCATTTTTTCGTTAAATTGACTTAAAAAGTCGAGCTATACAGTTGAAATCAACGTTTTGAGTTGGTTCTCTCGACAGGTCCACTTCGTAAGCTCATTTTTTCGTTGAAATGACTCAAAATGTCGAGCTAGAAAGTTGAAATCAACGTTTTGAGTTGGTTCTCTCGACAGGTCCACTTGAAGAGCTCATTTGTTCGTTGAAATGACTTAAAAAGTCGAGCTAGACAGTTGAAATCAACGTTTTGAGTTGGTTCTCTCGACAGGTCCACTTCGAAAGCTCATGTTTTAGTTGAATTTACACAAAATGTCGAGCTAGACAGTTGGAATCGTCGTTTTGAGTTGGTTCTCTCGAGAGGCAGGTCCACTTCGAAACCTCATTTGTTCGTTGAAATGACTCAAAAAGTCGAGCTAGACAGTTGAAATCAACGTTTTGAGTTGGTTCTCTCGAAAGCAGGTCCACTTCGAAACCTCATTTTGGTTTATTATTTTCAATAATAAGCCTTTGGAATCGAGCAAGAAAAAAAAAAAATTAACCCCCCCTCAAAATTTGATGTTTTACGTTTCAAGGTACGTAGAATACGAAAATCGAATAAAAAAATTTCCGTCCGTCCGCCGTACGCCGTACGCCGTACGCCGTACGCCGTACGCCGTACGCGGCACTTTTCTTAGCAACACTGGACCGATTTGGTTCAAATTTGGTATATGGGCTCTATTTGAGGTCTAGTTGTGCCGCGAAGCTTTTGGTTGATGTAGGTCACTTCTAAGGCGTGGAAATTAAACTTCACCGGCGACGCCTATTAACAGTTCCTCAGGCGACGCCCCGTCTCTCAGTCGGATTTGCATTTTTCGTGGTTACTCGTCTGTTAAATGGCACTCGGCAATTAAATTTGGGAACTATAGAATAAAGGAACTGCTGGGGTTGTGTAAACCAACTTTCAGGAGACCGGTAGGCAGCTCCAAACACTAAATCAAAGGTAATATCAAGCTCAGTGTTGGAGGAACAAGAAAGTTCATGATATTTTTGAATCACAAACATAATCCATCACAAAAAGAATGGTATGGTATGTACGTGGTAACGAAATCTTGTGTTTGATGCTGGTGGTCAGAGGGGTTGCACATGTTTATGAATGTAAATACATTTTGGATAGGTAGCATGAACAAAAATATAAAAAAATTTAGTCAAACATATAAATTCATTTCATAGAAAAACATGTTATAAAACAAGGAAAAATCTTAGTTTCAGACTTTGTATCAGACAAAATAATTATTTATACACAGTCTTATTTTTCTCTCCAGCAGCTAGGAGGGTACTGAGGCGCCCAGCGCTCTGACCCCTCAGGGAGGTGCTTGGAGAGGGGTGTGAAGAGGGGGGCCCGACTGAGAGACGGGCGTCGCCGGTGAAGGTTAAGGGTTGAAATTTTCAAGAGTGCCCTAGCTCGAAAACTCTCGAAATAAAGGTATCGTTTTTTCACCAATTTTAAATAGTATCGAATTTTTAAAAATTTTTGAGACCACCCGGAGCTCTGTAGGACAAACCGTTCGGTCCCTACGAGTACTTGAAGGTTTTCCTTCGATAAAACAGAATCATGAGTGTGAATCGCAAAAGAGGTCTAATATCCATTCAAATTTTATCGGAGTAAAATGCGATCGCTGTTCATTTCTTCGATTTGTATACAGTTTTGCCTTCTGCGTAACCAGTAATCAAATTTCCATATGAAGCTTTCTATTTTTCCAATCGAGTGTGAAGCGTTTGGTTCTTTCTAATAAACTTGATTGTGAAGGTGTGAAGCCAGTATGGTGTGGTAGGTAGTACCTAGCTGGTAGGTAAAAAAAAGTTGGTAGGTAAAAAAAATGTTGGTGGGTAAAAAACGCTGCAAATCATTGCTCAAAGGCTTCTTCACTCTTCAGATCACTGATCAGCTGAGTGAGCTCCTACACCATTTTCAATCCTATTGATTGGAAGTGCTCTTCCAGGCGTCTCCAGCATTCGAGGAGATCTTCTTAACTCCTCAGATCACTGATCAGCTGAGTGAGCTCCGAAGCCATTTTCAATCCTATTGAATGGAAGTGCTCTTCCAGGCGTCTCCAGCATTCGAGGAGATCTTCTTAACTCCTCAGATCACTGATCAGCTGAGTGAGCTCCAAAGCCATTTTCAATCCTATTGAATGGAAGTGCTCTTCCAGGCGTCTCCAGCATTCGAGGAGATCTTCTTCACTCCTCAGATCACTGATCAGCTGAGTGAGCTCCGAAGCCATTTTCAATCCTATTGAATGGAAGTGCTCTTCCAGGCGTCTTCAGCATTCAAGGAGATCTTCTTCACTCTTCAGATCACTGATCAGCTGAGTGAGCTTCGAAGCCATTTTCAATCCTATTGAATGGAAGTGCTCTTCCAGGCGTCTTCAGCATTCAAGGAGATCTTCTTCACTCTTCAGATCACTGATCAGCTGAGTGAGCTCCGAAGCCATTTTCAATTATATTGAACGCAGGAAGCTGAAATTTGAGAGGGAAGGTCAAGGGAGAATACAGATGGTGGTAGGGGCTATTGATAGAGAACCAGTGATCTATACAGAAGGGTGATCTATACAGAAAATAATAAACCTTTGAGCAATGATTTGCAGCGTTTTTTCGTTAAATTGATTCAAAATGTCGAGCTATACAGTTGAAATCAACGTTTTCAGTTGGTTCTCTCGAGAGGCAGGTCCACTTCGAAAGCTCATTTTTTCGTTGAATTGACTCAAAATGTCGAGCTAGACAGTTGGAATCGTCGTTTTGAGTTGGTTCTCTCGAGAAGCAGGTCCACTTCGAAACCTCATTTTTTCGTTAAATTGATTCAAAATGTCGAGGTAGACAGTTGAAATCAACGTTTTGAGTTGGTTCTCTCGAGAGGCAAGTCCACTTCGAAAGCTCATTTTTTCGTTGAATTGACTCAAAATGTCGAGCTAGACAGTTGGAATCGTCGTTTTGAGTTGGTTCTCTCGAGAGGCAGGTCCACTTCGAAACCTCATTTTTTCGTGAAATTGACTTAAAAAGTCGAGCTATACAGTTGAAATCAACGTTTTGAGTTGGTTCTCTCGACAGGTCCACTTCGTAAGCTCATTTTTTCGTTGAAATGACTCAAAATGTCGAGCTAGAAAGTTGAAATCAACGTTTTGAGTTGGTTCCCTCGACAGGTCCACTTGAAAAGCTCATTTGTTCGTTGAAATGACTTAAAAAGTCGAGCTATACAGTTGAAATCAACGTTTTGAGTTGGTTCCCTCGACAGGTCCACTTGAAAAGCTCATTTGTTCGTTGAAATGACTTAAAAAGTCGAGCTAGACAGTTGAAATCAACGTTTTGAGTTGGTTCTCTCGAGAAGCAGGTCCACTTCGAAACCTCATTTTTTCGTTAAATTGATTCAAAATGTCGAGCTATACAGTTGAAATCAACGTTTTCAGTTGGTTCTGTCGACAGGTTCACTTCGAAAGCTCATTTTTTCTTTGAATTGACTCAAAATGTCGAGCTAGACAGTTGGAATCGTAGTTTTGAGTTGGTTCTCTCGAGAAGCAGGTCCACTTCGAAACCTCATTTTTTCGTTAAATTGATTCAAAATGTCGAGCTATACAGTTGAAATCAACGTTTTCAGTTGGTTCTCTCGACAGGTCCACTTCGAAAGCTCATTTTTTCGTTGAATTGACTCAAAATGTCGAGCTAGACAGTTGGAATCGTCGTTTTGAGTTGGTTCTCTGGAGAGGCAGGTCCACTTCGAAACCTCATTTTTTCGTTGAAATGACTCAAAATGTCGAGCTATACAGTTGAAATCAACGTTTTCAGTTGGTTCTCTCGACAGGTCCACTTCGAAAGCTCATTTTTTCGTTGAAATGACTAAAAATCTCGAGCTAGACAGTTGAAATCAACGTTTTGAGTTGGTTGTCTGGAGAGACAGGTCCACTTCGAAAGCTCATTTTTTCGTTAAATTGATTCAAAATGTCAAGCTAGACAGTTGAAATCAACGTTTTGAGTTGGTTGTCTGGAGAGACAGATCCACTTCTAAAGCTCATTTTTTCGTTAAATTGATTCAAAATGTCAAGCTAGACAGTTGAAATCAACGTTTTGAGTTGGTTGTCTGGAGAGACAGGTCCACTTCGAAACCTCATTTTTTCGTTAAATTGATTCAAAATGTCAAGCTAGACAGATGAAATCAACAGGTCCACTTCGAAACCTCATTTTTTTCGTTAAATTGATTCAAAATGTCAAGCTAGACAGTTGAAATCAACGTTTTGAGTTGGTTGTCTGGAGAGACAGATCCACTTCTAAAGCTCATTTTTTCGTTAAATTGATTCAAAATGTCAAGCTAGACAGTTGAAATCAACGTTTTGAGTTGGTTTTCTGGAGAGACAGGTCCACTTCGAAACCTTATTTTTTCGTTAAATTGATTCAAAATGTCAAGCTAGACAGATGAAATCAACAGGTCCACTTCGAAACCTCATTTTTTTCGTTAAATTGATTCAAAATGTCAAGCTAGACAGTT
This sequence comes from Apolygus lucorum, assembly GCA_009739505.2. NCBI lineage: Eukaryota > Metazoa > Arthropoda > Insecta > Hemiptera > Miridae > Apolygus > Apolygus lucorum. The sequence goes on from CM019168.2 coordinate 51,962,164, forward strand.
GAAATCAACGTTTTGAGTTGGTTGTCTCGAGAGGCAGGTCCACTTCGAAACCTCATTTTTTCGTTGAATTGTCTAAAAATGTCGAGCCAGTTTGAAAGGAACATCTATTGTGAAATCCTTCGTAATTGAACAGCCCTGTGATTACCGGGTTAATGTCACAGGAGATTCATGTGGGAGCTCAAATTATCCTCCGAGATTTCAAATCGTAGGTAGGTGTAACGAGTTGGGTAAAAGGAATAAACGAGTCCGAGATCATTAGAAACGTGAATGAATTATATTTTCTCAACCTTCATGTCCCAGTAAACAGTCTGGGAGGTTAGCATTGTGGATGATATCGCCCTAAAGTGGATCCCTACAGTAGGTTTGTGAAATTGTGATGAAATGGTGGAAGGAGTTTTCTCCTCACCAACATCTTTCGACTGCCCTGAAGGTTTGCATATCCGTGCTGTTGAAGGCGCTCTAGCCTACATGGGAGACCTATTCGGACACCTTGTTCGTCGGTTACCTTGGTGATGTTCTTCTTTCGAGAAATAATCCGCCATATTCGATCGCAAACTACCTTTGAAAACGTAATACAAGAAAAATCGTATTCAAAAGATCATTTTAGACGATCTGATATACTATAATTCGAAGAGGTAGAAGTAATAAATAAAGAATTTGGCACATAATTTATTGAAGAACATAGAGTCGCGAGATTTGCGAGATCGTACACAATTTATTGAACTCTGATCAGACACATTCTAAAGACATTTTCTAGAATATTGGTCTTTCCCCGAACTTCTTCAAATTTTGGTTGAGTTGGACGAAGTAAAATTCGAAAAAGTTAGAGGAAGAAAATCTGTGCAAATCAGTACACATTGGTTTATTATTTGTATCCACAATTTCATCTTCGTAGAATTTCAATATCGATGGATAAAAAAGACAACATGTCATATGAAGAAATTGAGAATTTAATGCTGAGGTCGTTTTCTTTGGTCGAACCCCTAAAAATTTATAATTTCAAGTTGAGCAACACTTGTTATAAACAACAATTAAGTCTACAAGTATTATCAACACGTTTTGCTACCTTGTATACAGATCCAAAGCAAGCAAACTAGAAGAGTTTTCCGTTCTCCTGAAACCAGTAGAATTTTCGTATCACATGTTGTCTCTTAGCCATCGATATGTTTTTGAAAACATTATTCTCTCAAAAAACCTTATAAACACGTTTTGGTCCTAATCATTCATTTTTGTTGATATTTGACCCCCTCTCTCCACGATGTAGCTGAAAATCTGTGAAGAAAGGATAAGTTCGTCGGTAACAAGTAGTTTCAGACAACTTTAAGGATACAATTTTGAAAAAAAACAGTCAAAAACGAGTATTTCGAGGATTTTATTAAAAAATTAATCTTAAAAATTTAATCATGTAAATGGTGAGTTTTTGAAAAAAAATCACAGCTTTTTGAAAGAATGCCGTGAAAGCAAAGTAAATTTGATATCTTGAAAATTCGCCCATATTCCTGGAATTGGGATTTGTATTTTTGTAGATCCATTGTGAATTAGACATAATTCACTCTTATGCGTATTTAGAAAAATTTACTAAAGTTTTATTTATTTATTTTCAAAATGAAGCTGTTGCCAAAGGCTTCACATTCTTCAAAAATTTGTTAATTCCATGAGACAAATTTGTCCCTTTCCCAATCCTATGCGATAGATTTAAAAAATAACAGGCTAATTCGACCATTCTGTAGACAATATTTTTGAAATATCGAAAAGAACGGTGGTCTGACCTCAATGCGGGAATATTTTGAATTTCCACCTCGGGTGTACGAAATTTAACCCATAATACGTTGAATTATATTTCATCTCCATCCATTTTCGTGCAGTTACGCCATTTTATCTTCTTTGTTTTGCCGCCTTCTTATTGAAATCATAGCTAACTTACCTACCTACACATAAATATGCTAAAGCTGCTGGAACCAGTAAAGAGAAAATTATTGCTAACATCGGTACGTTTATTGCATTAGCACTGTTATCTTGATCTCTTGAGAATATTCTCGAGTGAATTCCTACAGTTATGATTTGTCTGTTGGGCCGTAAAATCAAGACCGGATTCCCGTTGGTTTTGTTGAATTCTACTTCGTTGGGTTCAATGAGGAATCCCTCGGAAGTAGCTGAGTTAGCGACGTTACTCGGCCATAAGAGTACGTTGGGAAGGATGTTGACGTCTTCTTTCATGAAATTGCCGGAGATATTTATTGAGGTGAATGTCACATTCGGAGCTGGAGTACTGAGTGAAGGAAGAAACCCGTTGACGCCGGCAGAACCGCAGCTGCTGACGGAGTGGTTCAGACACAACACGACGCCACAGGTTTGCAACATATTGACTTTTGGGTCGATCCCAAATCGTATGTCACCGTCGTACGCTACAATCTTGTACTGCACTGCAGTGGGATTAACGTACTGAATGGACAAATCGAACGTGCAGCAAAGATGATTGTGACAGAGGTCTTTCTTGAAGACCACGGCGGTTCGGTCGGCCGGTAACGGGACGTCGTCGTGGGCAAATTTACTCATTTCATTCTGTTGTAGTAAAGGAAACTTCTCCTCTTTCGTGTAGGAAACCTCTTTAATGTCTGATTTTCCAATACCTCCAGTCTTGCCTCCTGTAACAGATAGATTCGTGAATTATCCTGGAATTTTCTTGAAGTAAGGTGCGTCGGGGTAAGTGCAGAAATGGGGTAAGTGGGGATTATGCCTTTCACAAGCAAACATAAGGGCTGATACGAATATCCTTTTTGGGTGTTGTAGAGAACTTCGTTAAGTTTCAAAAAACACCACTAGAGTGTCCTCATATCGGTTGTAACCTTCACGCTGAGGTTATGATGTACCACATGTGTTTTCATCTGTGAGGTAGAGGTGATCAACTATTTTTCAACCCGAGTTCAACCTGCCTCTACTTGGGTATTGCTAATGACTGACAAGGTAATTATACACTTTAAATGTTGCAGTTTCATTGTACATATGACATTTTGTTCTAACTTTGGTTATTCTGAAAATAAGACCTCCTCTGCACTTTCCCCGTTTTTTCCTCCTATGGGGGGAAGTGCAGAGTAAGAAACATGGGCAAGTGTGGAGTTCCGCACTTCCCCCTAAATGGATGAACAAGGGAAGTATGGAGCGTACACTCAAGCATAATACTATGTATTTTTCATCTACTCTTGTTGTGAACTTGGGCACTTTTAATGCAACTGGGAACTTTTTTATTCGCTCCAGTAAAGAGGGAGAACGAAAGATGTCGTCCCGAGTTGGGGTGGAGATGGTTCCCTATGAAAATCATGCACCCCCCCCCCCCCAAACTGAAAGGTTAGGGCAAGGTACTTAGAGATTGATGTTTTGAGATTAACTGCTATGCATCGGATCATCTATACAATCGGATTATGGATACAAGAAAGCTATGTGCCACACCCACTTTGCAGACTTTTTTCATTTCGAAGTTTTATACAAACTTTTGCAATGTTAAGATAACCATTTGTAGTATAAGACTGTAAAAAAACGTTCTTATTCGTAAGACTGATGACTTACAGTGATTTAAACAATTTTTAATGAAGATTCAAAAGTTTGAATTTTGCAAGATTTGTATGTGTTCTCTATACCACTTTTTTAACTTTCCAAAACTGTTTAACTTCACCAATTTCTGTCCGATTTCAACTTTCAAAAAGCAAAATAATGCCTGAAACGAGCTCTTCCACACACTTCCCCCTTCGCATTTGCAACTCCAACGACTTGAGAAATGAAGGGATGCTCTGCACTTACCCCATTTGGGCGGGGTAAGTGAGGAGTACGGACAAAAATTATAGTATTGCTCGAAAAACCCACTATAACTTTAAAAAACCTTAAAATAACTACAAAACTGGTAAGAGGATAGTCCGAGGTGTGTAATGAAATAAGGAAAATAAATCTAGCTTTAAAAATGAGTTTCTCAGGATCTACCAAAGTTGAACTATGCAAATTGTACTCCGCACTTCCCCCGACGCACCTTATATGAAGTGGTACTGAAACTGTGATGAATCAACACCTAAACGTCGACCATCCTCACAATCTGAGACAAATCGGGCTATCAAATCGTAAGAAATTTACGGGAAATCATGTTTGACTGCGCTTTGACGCACTAGTTCTATGATCTATGATCGTAGGATCATAGGGAACCGTCTCGGCGCCAACTTATACAAACCCGGACATATCCATCAGATATTTATTTTCAGAAAAATATTTTTATTTTTTTTTTTTTTTGCTTCCAAGTCTAGAAGCTTTGTTTTCACTTTTCACGGTTGAAAAAAAGTCCTTCAAAATCAAAATTTTCTTTGCTTTTTATGTTATTGGAGTGTAGATGGTCCCCTATGAAAATCATCGACCCCGGACTGATAGTAGCCGCTGCGCATGCGCAAACGTGAATTTCCTTGAAACAGCCATAGGTAACTTCAGCATTTTCCATCCAATTTTGACGACATTTTCTGGGGTTGTGCGGATTGGCGTGGAGATGGTCCCCTATGAGGGTAGTGCTAGGTACTTAGATATTGACGTTTTGGAAAGCTTCTCTTCTCATTTATAATTTGAAAGATGCCTAAATATGGAACAGGAACTCAACTGCGATGTCTTACGTATAGGAACATCTCCGATGATCAGTGTCGAACCCGTCATCGTAGACAAAGTGTAAAGATTCTTCGAGTTTTTGCCTCTGAAAATTCCAGAACCTCCGCTCCCAGTAGGAACGTAATTGTTGCCAGCAGAGAGCAGGTTCACGTCATTGCCGACCGCCCAGCTCCATTGTCTCTGCACAGCTGCCAAGAATCAAATCAATTGCCTATTCATAAAAATAATAGGAAAGAGAACAGAAAAAGGAGAAAAAACATGTCTGCCTACTCAACAAGATTTTTTTCATATAGGGGTTTTTTATTGTTGTTGAAACGTTGGAGTTCTGAGACGTTGAGCTGATCTTCGGACTCCTTGTACTGCGACCTAACGAGTTCTATTGTGGAGTGCCTCCAGGCTATGTTAGCCTAATAAGAAGGGTTTACTGAACACTCTTCTCCCCAGTTTTTAGCGAAGCAGAGAAGATCGGTGTAGGCCACCTTAGAGATAGTCTCAGGAGCTAGGACATCATTTCCAAGGATTGTGTATCTAGCTCGACCCAGTGCTTCACAATAGCACATGATATGCTCGGCATCTTCCGTTTCCATTCCGCAGAAGCGGCAGATCTCCGTTGTTAGTTTGCCTATCTTCTATAGATGATATCGAAGTGGGCAGTGGCCTGTTAACAGACCCACGAGTATTCTGACGTCCTTCTTAGGCATAGCTATGAGTTCGCTAGCCCGTTTCTTTGCCCGTTGCAAATAGTTTTGCCTGTCTCGGACCTGGGAGTACATTTATTAATTACCGTATGAATTAAGTACCTTATTGGATAATCCGTCGTAACTATCAAGTCGAATAGGAGGCACTTTCGATGGATGAGTACTAGAGTCGTTCAGACCAGACCCCTTTCACCAGGGTCCCTTTCTTCCTCATCCGTGTTCTTTCCCTTCAGACGCTAAAAATACTTGAGTATTTCCAAAAGTAAATATTACGGAACTTTCAAAAATTGATAACAATAATAACAAAAAATGTTACATAAACTCACAGACTTGTCAGCTATTTTTACACCTAGTTCCCTTCAACTATAATTCTTCTATTTTCTCTACTTACCAGCTTCCCGCCATTCAAGCTAACCACAGCACTTTTCAGCTCATCCTTTCTAGAGGTACTTAGGCACTTTTCCCTTCATTCAGCCTATCAAACACAAAAGATCCTGAAAAAATTTCAATGTGATATTTTCGGGCATCTGCCATATTCTCCACATCTGAATCTCTCAGATTTTCACCTCTTCCTACAAATGAAAATGCATGAAATAGCGGCGTTTCTCAAAAGTTGATGAGTTGAGAAGCACTGTGAACGCGTTGTTAGCTGGAATGAGGGGAAGCTGACAAGAAGAGGGAATAAAATAAAATTGTATTCAAGGTAACAGAAGTGAGAGAGAGAGAGAGAGAGAGAGAGAGAGAGAGAGAGAGAGAGAGAGAGAGAGAGAGAAGTTTATTATCATCATACATCACACATATTACAAGTACAATATAGTTGTTAGTAGGACGTTGTTAGTAGTGCTTGAACGTTGAGGGATGCTACCTGGAAAAATTTCTGACAGGTCTATGATTTTAAATAAACGCTATTTGTTAAACAATTTTTTTCGATTTTCAACACTAATTGGACCATGGTGTCACTAGTGTCACCCAAAACGTCTTGAGAATTCCACACCTTACCCAAGGTATCACTGGAATAACCTCACTTTAATTACAATTTTAACTTTAATAGTCTGAGTAGAATTTTTTGAACCATTTTCGTGAGCTATTAAAGTCAAAAAATGATGTTATGAAGAAATTTTTTAAATTGATTTCATTGAACATTTAAGTCATATTTTCATTTTTAGACTTTCAGTAACTCCCAAAAATATTTCAAAAATTCAGCTCTGTCCATCAATAAGTTTTAAAATTGTAATTTAATATTGGTTCCTCCGGTGAAACCTTGGGACAGCGGTGGAATTCCTAAGATGTTTTTGGTGACACTAGTGACACCATGGTCCAATTAGGGTTAAATAATCCGCAATGGTAGGTACTTACCTACTTTTGGGATCACTGACCTACCCTCGTTGGATCACCGACTGACTTTACCTAGTATAGATTGAGTACTGCCGGATCATCATTTTCTTACATCGCGTGTATTCGACTTGCTGGTTACGACGTATTTTCCAGTGGAGTGCATTAACAATAATTAACAATTCATAGATTGAGCAAAATCGGACCAGTAGGTTGTGATAAAACGATATATGTTCGAAAATATTTTCACGTTGGATGCCATCTAAGAATACGCACGCAGCATCATCCATGTGGACCTTTTGTACTTGGATCATGTACTACGAAACTCAGTTAATTATTAATCTTTGAATAAACTCCCTCCATGAAGGGGACCCCGGCTGTGGGTTAAATTACACTCGGACTTCGAACTACCGTGGTACCTGAAATCCCGAGGAAGGACAGATCGGAGAAGAAGACCATTCCAGTTCCCGCGGGTCCTGGGTCATCCATAACAATTAATTTGTTCGTATCAACATTGTGAAAGTCAGCCCTACGACTTATTTACATTTGCGCATGCGCAAACCTCACCACCAAAGATCCGATTTGGTTGGAATTATTAAGGACCTATGTTAAATTCCAACCTCACAATCCCTGAAAATATCATCGGAATCGGTTGGAAACCGTCGAAGTTATGTTATTCCAAGGATTTTGTAGTTTTGCAAGCGCAGCACCTGCCGATAATCCGATCTGGTTGAAATTTTCCAATCTCCAACTACCACTCAAGTTGAATGGAAATCGGACTGTGGGTGAGAAAACGATGCCTAGATAATTGTACATTAATTTACTGTCAATAAAATTAATGAAATTGAAGCGATTAATTTATTTTCAACATTTATTCAATAACACCCAATTATTGTATGAAAATGTTTTCTATTTAGTAAATCGACGCCTAAACTGCAACATCTCACAAGTCATTTTTTCCAAGTTTTCAGGAGAGCTAAAACAGTGGTTTTCAATGATTCGTGACCGTACTTATGAAAATGGATCTTACTTAGCCTTTTGTCCACAAATTATACGCTATTCTGCACCATAAAACAATCACATTTCATCGAAAAAAATAATTTAATGGAAAACGGTGGACTTATGCGAAGTTGATTCGCACGCATGTTGACTTGTGCGAAGTGAGTCAGCAATCGAATTCACCTTGTGTGACGTTGCGTCGTATTTAAACTGACTTGTGTTAGGTTGTCACAAAAAATTCAGACGATTGTACATAGTACATTTTTACAAATAAGTATTTTTATTGTACACTGTAAAATAAGTAGGTAGGTACTTAGTACATAAAATCAAAATTTTCTTTATTGCACGAACAAATTATTTAATTACGTTTTATCGCATTCCATTTGCGTGTGGCCTTCAAGTTAAAGCTTCTGGATGATAGTGACTTTCTTATTGATGTTTATGTATAGCAATGCGTTGGAAAGTATAATACTCTGCACTGGCAGTGATTCGAGGCAAGAATTGGACAGCCATCAGATCATAGCAGTATGGCAGTTTCCTTTCAGCTCTTCTTCCTCGTCCTTTTCGCAACCCTAGCCATTTATTGATTCACTGGTGCTCTTAAAAACTCTTCTTCGGTACGGTATTTTCTTTGTACGCTACGAAAATATCGCAATGATCTTTACGAGGCTTGAAAATTCCAATTTTGAATTATTTAATTTTCTTTCTCATTTGAGTGTCACTTAATGGTTCTTCTCCATCTTCTTCACATAGCGAGATCAAATTTTGCGGTACATCAAGATCACAGATTGTTTTGTTTTCTGTCGCCGAGATTCTTCCCTCAAGTAAAACAAAGTCAACGTCATCCTCATCCTTATTTGCGATACCGTCCATAACAACGTTTTCTTCCACGCTGAATGTCAGTTTAGCAGCATCTCTTGGACTAGTCTCTACAATTTGTATACCTTCCTCAACCATCAAGCTGATGATTTGTGACGTAGACATCAGGTCGTCATCACTCTCTTCTTCGCCACCTTCTGAGATTTATTATTTTGAAAAACTGAAGGAAAATGGTGCTGCATAGCATTGCTAAAATAAGCGAAAAACAAGTAAACCTTTGGGAAACAACGTTATAATAGGACGGGAATCAGAATTAAATTTAAATTAAGTCAGAACTAAATCAACTTTAATAAATTAAATTAACTCCCAGAAAATTTTTCTGCACCTCTTCAAGACTGGAAATCTAAAGCCAACATCACACAAAGCTACATAACTGTTTATTGGAACTTCGCACAAGGTGAACTCAAGAAAAGACTGCATGATTTTACATTAAGGTTACAGAATCTCTTGTTAAGTCAAACGGAGAATTATTCATAAACATCTATAGATACCCTCATTGCTTATTGGATTCATTAACACAACAAACGTTACTAAGAAACCAAGATACTTACCGAATGGTCGGGAGACAGTACGCATTTCCTCGCTATTATAGCTACTATAATAGTCCAGCTTTGTGCGGAGTTGCGGCGGTTTTTGCCATGTGCGAGATTCGGTTATTGACGATTTTAGCGCTTCTGGTGGCTCGTAGCAAAAAACTGATGATTCCATCGGATCGGGCGCGAAATTTCAAATAAAAAAACATGTCTAACTCGATTTCGCCCAAAATCGACTTGTGTGATGTTGCAGTTTAGGCGACGAAATATTATCCATTAAATCAACTTACACGTCAAGAATGGTAGCTCTGAGAACCAATGTGACGGGTAGATGAAGTCTGTTACGTTGTGTTTATAAATCAAGGCCAGAGTTGGTTCTTTGAACAGTATGTCGAAGCAAATGAACTGTCCAAATCTGACTCCGAAATCCGAATCGAAGAAGGAATGTTCTGGATTATCCGTGACGTCAACACCTTCCCCATATAAATTGAATTTCCTGTATCTGCGAAGAATATTATAGGTAAATTGTAATGGCTCAAAGCTGATGATCGATTCTTATCCAAGAACTCTTTTACATTAGGTACTAACTGCATTGCACAGTATAGCACAGTTAATCACCGAATTTTGTACCTACGTATAATTTTTATTGACTAGAAGTAAGAATAGAAAGCCCTTCAGTAGTGAGGAAGGCAAGCAATGGGGGGGTCGCTGTTTGTTCATCGTTCCGGGTTAGTGTTATCTCTCAAGAACCGGCGCTCAAAGTTTAAAAGTTCTAAATTTGAAATTTTCAAGGATTTTTGAAATCCAACAGTGCATCTTTCTAGGGAATTGAAAAACAAAGATTGCCGCTGGCCATCGTCATGGTCAAATCATCGAAATCAAACAATAATTGCGGGCGAAAAGTGGGAAAAACTGTTTATTCACTAACTGAATTCAACTTTTTAACTTTGAGCGCCGGTTCATGAGAGATAATACTAACCCGGAACGAGGAACAAACGGCGACCGACTGAGACCCCGTTGCACGATAGGCTATTTCCTAGGCGGGCAATACATTCCCGTTTACTAGTACGTAGGTACTTACGTTAGATGTTTATTCTTGGTTAATAGCATTAATTTACAGATTTATTTCAAGCTTTTAAAAACTCAATTCAACCATTATAGATGCAATCAATTTTTTACAAATCTAACTCATCCCAACCTTATTTATGAGAAAAACGCTCCAAATTATTACACAAAGGTTAATTATTTTTCTATAAAGGGTGTCTACACTCAAGATGGGCATAACTTCAGGGTTCGATTCTACATGGTATTTCCAACAAAAAATGTCTCATAGCAATTTTCTTTTAACCCACTCAAAATTCCTTTTTTCTCACTTTAAAGTTTTTTTTCGCGTTTTTTACCTTACGGCACTGATATGGTCATAACTCCCTTATTTCTCCTGAAAATTCAATTCTGACTACACCATCAGAAAGAGCGTTAAATTCCCAAGCTACCTAGTGCAAAATCAAAATCTTTCAGCAGTCAAATAGTTTCAAAAAATCAAGTGAAAAAGCAAACTTTAAAATTTATTCGAAACTTGACTTTCTTCGACCAAAGTTTTCACTCTAAATCCCTGCCTATTTCGATGGACGCTCTTCGGAGAAAACATGCTCAAATTGTCAGATTTTCAACGGTCTATCAATTTTTCTTTTTAAAATTCAAATTGGAAGAGTAAATGAAGTTTGAATGTCAAAGAACGTGTGTTTTACATGCAAATCCAGTGTTTCAAGCGGTTTATGATCCCCCTCGATCCCAAGACGGCTTGGCGAGTTTGGTATAATTTTCTACGTAATTTTTCACGCTGAATCCTTTGGTGATACTTCCGAATGATTCTGACGGCTAGAAAGTGGATTTTTCGAAGAAAACCATCGATTTTCGTACATAAAATAAGCTTTATTCGTAGATATGGTAGTGAGCATGAAGTAACACCTCTCTACTCAATAAAAACACCGAATTTCTAGCTGATTGAAGTTTTTGTTGGGTAGAAAGGTGTTACTTCATGCTCACTACCATATCTACGAATAATGCGTATTTCATGTACGAAAAACGAAGGTTGACTTCGAAAATCCACTTTCTATACGTCAAAATGATTCGGAAGTATCACTATTGGAAGTTATGCCCATCTTGAGAGTAGACATCCTATAGTATAGATCACTCGTCTGCAAAGAACACGGCTCTGCCATTGTCATCATCTACCAACCATAGATACTTCCTGCCATTTGGAAGAAATAAACGCTTCTCACTCAGTTCGAAGAAACTAGGAGTTGAGGTTGCCCCACAGAGTAACGGAGACAAGTTGAGGTTGCCCTAATTACTAAGAAATTTGATTACTGGTTGCTAAGGACGCAAAACTGATTGCAACTTACTCGAAAAACCGAACAACAATCGCATTTTGGTCCGCTAAAATTTTAACGGAGATTAGGCCTCTTTTGCGATTCACACTCGCGTTTTTGATTTATCATAAGTCCGACTCTCAAGTTCTCGTAGGGTGCAAACGATTTGTCCTACAAGGCTCCGGGTGGTCTCAAAAATGTAATACTATTTTAAATTGGTGAAGAAACAATACTTTTACTTCGAGAGTTTTCGAGCTAAGGCACAACCAAAAGCTTCGGGGCACAACTAGACCTCAAATTGAGCCCATATACCAAATTTCAATTCCAAAGGTTCATTATTGAAAATCTAATGCATGAGAGCTAATCTCAGAATATTAATCACTAAGTACCTTGCAGTACCCTCATATGGGACCATCTACACGTCAACCCGCACACTCCCTGCAAATTTCATCGAAATCGGAAAGTACTTCGTATTGTTTTGCCCGTTACAAGGATTTCATGATAGACACACAGACAGACAGACACGGTAACAAAATTGTTCAGGAAGGCCTGAAACGTTTAAAACGAGTAGAAATTTCGATTTAGGATAACTTTTTTTCAACCTTGAAAAGTAAAAACTTTTCCACTTCCTTGCTAGACTCGAAAGCAAAACATCTTTCGAATCACCCTTTGGGTGGTAAGGAAAGTATAAACAACAATGTTTGCTTAGCCAATGAAACGATTGCCTTGACGACAATGTGATGGACTTGCTCCTCGTTTTACCTACCTCCGCTGAGCATCATCATCAACTTTTCCATTACAATTTCAGAGCTCTTGCACAAATTAATAGTCTGTTACAACTTCAAAGACAGATGTGGCTGTTCTAAGGTTACAACGTACAAAAGTCCCTACCTATTCAATCAAAATTTTAAAAAGCTGCAGCTACACTGGTAGCAAAAAGTTGTATTTTTAAATATATATAACATAAATTTTTGACTTTTATTGCACTTAGTACAGATTGGTGATAGTTTGTGTATCTACGTCATTTAATGTTGATTTTATGTCTGTTTGTCTAATACTCAAGCAAGCTCGCACTGCTGCGCCGATTTCTTGTCAAAATGAAATTAATAACTAACCTGGCAACTACAGCGCCTTCCCTAGAAAATACCACATTAGTGTTATATTTGAAGGATCTCTTTGTGGTCGAATCCGTAAAGTTTTCGTGGAGATTCACGGCCAGATAAAGTGAATAGTTCTTTGCATACGATGACAGCGTTTGAATGGACTGAAACATAGATTACGTCAATAGATTAACGGGTAGGTAAAGAATTCGACTATAATACAATAAAAAGACAAAACGAAATGATCAGAGGATTAGGAATAAGTTTAATTAATTGTAGCTAGTGTGTAAACTCAGTTCTAGGAGTCTTGACTCAGCAGCAAATATTCAAAGATAACAATTATCTGATTCGTCCCAAGATGGGGGGGGGGGTACTGCTGATTTGGGCTGTTCCCTAAAATCTCTCAGTGGACTAGACTTCAACGTTGAATCATTAGGTACCTATATCCATTGAAGAGTTTCTTTGTCGGACTTTGGAAAGTTGTGTCACGTTTCTCTTCAAGTTTGATTCATTATCGATATTGAAGAGGGCAAAATGGACAACTTTCTTGTTATGCTCGTTTAAGTATTCCATATGTTCCATCCTGACTATCGAAAGGCTTCAATTGATCCATTACATTGGCCTCTTCGTGTCGCACATGATGGACCACTTTTCTCGGTGAGTTCAATGTCTGGTTAACTCGCAGGTGTCAGTATTTTCTCCAATAATTCGAGTATGTATCTACTGTACATTATACATAGATACAGTAGGTACATGAGCGAATTGTTGGTATGTATCTTTTACTGTTCAGTAATGGCCGTATGAGCAAATTTTCGAGATGCAAGCCTCCACTGAGCAGTATGATTGTTCACCTAACGTTTCAAACTCTGATTAGGTCCCACTTACTCCCAACAACGACAACCATGGTTAAACAAATGGAATTTATTTTGTGTTTTTTGAGTGAATGGAAATCTGTTTTGAGTACTTACCAGACACTGGATGATGTATTTCCTATTCACACACATGCCACATTTCTAGGTTATGTTCACAGGAAACAGATGTTCTGTAGATCGGAAAGAACGGTTTTCTTCTTCAAAAATATTTCATGAAATCTACAAAAGCACGAGCACTAGGCTTGAGATAACAAACTGTTCCATTATAGCTGATGCACGGATACCCAGGATTATTACTTCGTCGTGTATTACTTCTCAATGCGCTACGCGCAATAATCGATTATCATTAGTACCAATCGAAACAATGGATTAAACAATGGAAAATAAATTCGACAAAAATCAGATTAGTATCAAATTTTAGAACTATCTAGTTATATCTTCGTTCTCATCAAAACCAAATTGTAGAACAGCACAGAAAAACATTATTTTTTTTTAGAAATGAATGCACGGAGACGTCCTGTTAGGAACCGAATTTATGATTATTTTGGTGTCAACCTGGCATAATGAAGGCAGCCCTTAGTTATTATCTGTTTGTTCTAAATTTGTAAGTAGCTGTTTAGGAGCACGACTTCATCAAAGAGCAGCTCGAAGAGAACCAGAAGGGTTTCTTGGCTTCGAAAATGGAGGTCGTGGATTTGGTCGCCAATATTAGCAAAAACTGGTTCAAGAGAAGTTCCGACCCGAAAAAAGTCAAGCTTCTTCGATCAGATGTCTGCAGCAGGTGAGTGCCATCTAGTGAGTATTTTTTTACGACAAAAATGTGTGATGAATCTTGCCCAAACCTTGGCAGGGTCAAATTAAGGTACCTATTCTGCCGTGTTAAGCCAGAAAGTCGTAACGTGAAAATTAGACCAAATTGAGTTATTAGTACCCGGGGGTTTAGGGGGTCGATTTCTATCGATTTTCGGAGTTTTAGAGTCGTATCTCTATTAGAAATGCCTCAAACAATCCTCCCGACTTACGCCTTAGGGCGTGTTAACTTGATTTTGCTAAGAAACTAGTCGTATGAGAGCGATTCAGATGAAGAAAACTCGTATCTTGTCACTGATACGGGAATCTGCCTATTTCGACGATACTATTTCTAGCATTCTGAATCGGCATGATACGACTATTTGCCTCTGAAAACTCGGAATTTAGTGGTGAATTTACGTTTATACTTAACATGAATAAACGTGTATTTTTATTGATTCAGCAGTTCTTTCTTACACTCTGAACAGAGATATGAAGTACGATTGACTTTGAGCCAAGTAGGATGACAAAATAATCAATGTGAAATGGTTTCTTGAATTAAAATGTTAATTCGAATGAATTAATGTTTCAAAAATTAAAATGAACAGAATAGTCGTAACTTCGGGTTTACGAGAGCGTAATCTCGTATCATCGTTTTTTGAGAATTTACACTCAAAAATGTTTAATTTTGACTCCAGAAATCGATTCGGCTACAGATTTCTTTGAAGAAAAATCTATACTTGTGATACAAGGAGGAAAAATAATCCCGCGAAAGAATCATTTCGCCACGAAACCTATTAGGTCGTTTTCCCGAAAGTTGGGTGAAGTCAAGATACGACTTTCTGGCTTAGCACGGCAGTATTAATAATTTGTTTTCTAGTTTTTTCGATGTTCAAGATGTAACCAAAAAAAAAATTTTAGTCATTAATATTATAGGTACCTATGGAAGGCAACAAACCGATTTAACGTGAAAATATGGAGGGATTTCAAGCATACTGAGGTGAAATTGTGCAAATGAATCCTAAGCCACTATCTTCGTTATACCTTCGATTTAAGCAAAATAAAGCAGAAACATTTGAATAGTACCGAATATACAATGAAGAATAACGAATAAATGCGCTTACTTCGTCATAAGTCGAATCTCCAAGAGGGATGACTTTTAGTGCTGGATCAGGGATGTTCAGAAACACTGAATTATCTCTTCCAAGAAGACCTCCTTCGGGAAACACTATAATGTCCACCTGTCATAGAATAGATGAGAATGTAGTCTCCATTTTCGCATATCATTGAACAACAAGATTTATTACGATATAGAATAGAATAGAATAGAAAACATTTTATTTAACAAAAATATATGTGATTCAATATAAAAATTAGCTGAGTCATGCAATAATCATGGTCACTGTGGGACCGTCTGATGGGTTTACCTTATTCCATTTCCGGCCACTGATGCATTTTTGCATCGTCATAATAATTATTTTTTTAAATATTAAAATAGTGGAAAATCTTTGTAAAAGAATTTTTTCTCATTCATGCAGTTCCTAAACTTTTTCGAAACAATTTTCTTCGACATTCGGGAGCTCAATGAGATTTGGGAAATTTTTTTGAAAGAGGCCTTTCGGCCAAAAGCGTGATTATGGTGGTTCAAATTTGATCCTGGGCGAGTGAGCGTTCTGGCCCATGAGTCAAAACAGATTTCGGTCCATAAATAGATTTTTGCATTTTACCTAGATTTTTTTTTAGATTTTTAACAAAGAAATGGATGAATCATATCGATTTGGAAAACTGAGACCTCTCAAATCCTATAAAATGTTGAATTCATATAATTTGGAGCATTTTCGCTCTCGATTGGTGAGCAAATGGTGCCTTATTTTGGCCGGCATTTTGTAAAATAGTTCATCCATAGCATTTTGAAATGGGTTAACTATAGTTTTAAAGAAGGCATATAAGCATTCGTTGGCGTTCGCGTTCTTTCCTAAAATGAGAGATCTAGCGGAAGGAACAATATTATAATATAATAATGATAACAAAGACAGGCAATAACAAAAATAATAATGACAGATAATACAAATTCTATTAAAACAAGGGTAATAATTTACTATAGAGGATCATTCAAGCCATATTCTCTCATGGTTTCAAACCTTAGGTACCACGAAACTCTGCAGTATCTCAAAAGTATCCCGAATCATAAGGCCTGTATTTCAAGGCTAAGGCCTCTCCCCTTATCTTGAAAAGCCATTTGCATGGCTTAAAATCGTTGATTTGGCCTAACTTCTTCAAATTCCAGCTTCAGTTTCACGTACTGCGGGTGATTTCGCCAACGGAGAGCCATTTGCTGAAACTCCTCTCGCGTACAACCAGCCACCAACTTTATGCTCCGATTGATAATTATTACGATATATTCATTCCATGAAAAACATAATAACATACATGTTGTTTTCCGTTTTAGGTACTTTATTTAAAGTAGGTACACGTTGAATTCACAAAATTTATTCCTTTCAAGGCTCATTTTTACATGCATGGCCTATCAATTTGATTTAGAAACAATTATTTGAATGGAATTAGAAACCTACCGTTTCTTCATTCGCTCTTTTGATGTACTGTTCATAGTTATGGACGTTGGCCATCAAATTTTGTCGAGGTGACAAACTGTTGTCGCTCAGTACATGGTAGTCCACGACGGCAGCTCTATAATGCCCTTTTTCCTGTGACACGGAGAATGATTTAATATTCTTGAACTGAATTCGTTATGGAGGAGGCAATATTGGGTTATAACTGATGGCTTCACCATAATATTCGTCCATGTATATTTATGTACCTACATAATTGATGGTGAAGAACGTCTAATTTGGTAGGCATCAATATTACGTTGTAAGTTCTTGTTACCTATTTGCAAATTTACAGAAATAAAGAAGCCAAGCTTTAGACGATAGTTTTGTTCAGCTAACTTTCCACAGTAGCATATTACTGGGATGAAACCACACTATCTTGGTATACGAACCCATAAGACAGTACTCCAGGTACCTCAGACAGTTCTGGGATCATTCGATTCGACAGTCTGATCGAGTTAGTTCACCTAAGACTGGAGTTCACTCTTCCACACTAGGATTACGTTGCTAGCACTGTCGTCCCTCCTTACTGATCTAGTAAATTTTTCCATGTAGAAAACGATTTTGGTTTATTACTTCTCTATAACGAACCTTTGAAATCGAGCGAGCAAAAAAAAAAAATGCTACGCTATCTCCAAAATTTGATAGTTAACGTTTTTGTTTAGTTGAAAACAATAAATTATTATGGTTAATTTATGGAAACTTCCCGTGTTTTTGCATTCAAACACTCATTTCTCCCATGAATTCGATTGTAAATTTGTTTTATTATGTTAGACCGTTGAAAAGCTGATGTGCTGAGGAAATTTTTCCCGTAGTCTCTCAAAAACAATGATGTAATAACTAATAAAAGCTTGAAAACGGGTCAACAAAAAAAAAAAAAGAAAATTACCGTAAATTTTACTTTAAGGAATTTTTTGTTTTTCAGTAATAACCCTTTGGAATTGAGCACGAAAAAATTTAACCCCCTCTCATAATTTGATGGTTTACATTTCAAGGTACGTGGAATCCGAAAATCGAATAAAAATTTGGCCGTCCGTCCGCCGTACGCGGCACTTTCCTTAGTTAGCATTGACCGATTTTGATGAAATTTGGTATGTGGGCTCCATTTGGGGTCTAGTTGTGCCCCGAAGCATTTGGTTGATGTGGGTCACTTCTAAGGGTTGAAATTTTGAAAACGCCCTAACTCAAAAAATTTTGATATAAAAGTTTTTTTCCATCAATTTCAGATATTATTGAATTTTTAGAGACCACACGGAGCCCTGTAGGACAAACCGTTCGCTCCCTACGAGAATTTAACGGTTGGACTTACGATAAATCAGAAACACGAGTGTGAATCGCAAAAGAGGCCCAATCTCCGTTCAAATTTCAGCTGACCGAAATGCGATCGATGTTTCTCTTTTTGTTGTTTGGTGGTAACAGTGGCAAAGCCGTGTTCTATGAAGACGAGTGATCTACATAGCAAAATAATAAACCTTTGTGTAATAATTTGCTGCGTTTTTTAGTTACTATGGAGAATTATTTGGAATACCTGGAATACCTGCTTTGATTTGAGCTTGGCCAACAGTTGCATAAGTACACTAAGTAATAGACGAGTCTATAAAAAACTTCGGACGGTAAACCTACTGTTCTACTGTCAGATCATTTAATAATGATTAATTTAACGCCATTTTTTCCATCAAGAATATTTTTTAATGTTTATTTCGCGACAAATGTTCACTTGACGTTAGGTAGTTAAAATGAACTTGGTGAGTCGTGATGTGCGACGACCGGTCGCGAAGGTGCGAAATATCACCCGTGACTTATAAAAACGCTGCAATTTATTACACAATTTATTATGCTTCTATAAAGTTCACCCGACAAAACGTTCTAAGGACCAGTTTTAAGTAGGGAGGGTTTGAATCCTTAGTGCAAGATTTGAGTCCTGATAAATTTCACAATAAACATTCAACTATTTTAATAACCGAACAACGATTCTTTAATTAGGAACCTAACTACGAGTATATCCTCATTAATCGAACGGTGAATCAAACAGTGAATTACACTGGGTGGTGTGGAAAAATTCTTTAAAAACTTTACTACCCCTGAGGCCTTCAATTTAAAGTAGGCATTAAAATTGTGCAATACTTACAACAGCTGTAGTGTACGCGATGAAAGCAGAGGTCATTAATAATAATGAAATTCGTGGAGCCATCGGACTGAAATGCACAGTTAGTTCAGGTATGAGAGATAGGAACGTTTCGGATCAGGTATGCAATTTGAGAGACAGAAAACTACTTTTATATTACCTACGCTACTTGACTTTGAAGGTATCTACTACTACACGGTACATGGAAAATGATCAACAGAATATAATGCCTTGAACAGCCTTGGGAATTGTGAGCTCTAAGATTCCTATTTGTCGGTGATTAGTGAAAAATCTTTTAGAAAACAACTATTAAAATACTAAAAATAATAAAAATAATAAACTAATTAAATGCTTGCCTACTCAATTAGTATTGGTTTAATTTGTATTAAATAAAAAAGAAACTACACCATAAAAAAGAATACTTTAATGAATTCATAATTTAGCCCTGGACTAGCCAATGGCGGAGGCTCTAGTGAAGTTGAAAAAAGTGGAGGTGGGAGAAAAAGAGATGTAGATGGAAGCGGGTGGTGATACCACGGAACACACCTGGCGAGATACCCGATACGAGTAGTTGAGTGGCACTACTTGGGTGCCGATTATGATTTATTATTTTCAATAATGAACCTTTGGAATCGACCAAGACAAATTTTTTACCCCCCCCTCAAAATTTGTTGGTCTACGTTTCAAGGTACGTAGAATCCGAAAATCGAATACAAATTTGGCCGGGCGTCCGCCGTACGCGGCACTTTCTTCACTTAGCATTGACCGATTTTGATAAAAATTTGATATGTAGGCTCCATTTGGGGTCTAGTTGTGCCCCGAAGATTTTGGTTGATGTAGGTCACTCCTAAGGGTTGAAAAGTAAGATTTGAAATTTTTAAAACGCCCTAAATCGAAAAATTTTGATATAATTAAAGTTATTGTTTTTCCATCAATTAAGATAGTATTGATTTTTTAGAATTTTTTGAGACCACGCGGAGCCCTGTAGGACAAACCGTTCGCTCCCTACGATAACTTTAAGGTTCGACTTACGATAAATCAGAAACACGAGAGTGAATCGCAAAAGAGGCCTAATCTCCGTTCAAATTGTAGCTGACCGAAATGCAATCGATGTTTTTCTTCATGTTGTTTGATGGTACCTAATAGTGGCAAAACCGAGTTCTTCCCAGACGAGTGATCTATACAGAAAAATAATAAACCTCTGTGCAATAATTTGCAGCGTTTTAAAAATATTCTACCTTCCACATCTGCTTTTTCCCCAAACCCAAGCTACCATTGACAACTGGGACTACCTAGAACTTATGTTGGCAACACTTCATACCTACACATTTAAAACACAACGAAATCAATCTCACCTCGTCAAATTATCCTTGAATTAGGTGGTATCGCCTTCAATTCACGAACATACCCACAAATTTGGCCTATACGTACTACCGTGGCTGACTGATGACGAATTCAAACATGCCACGCAATGACAAGTTATCGTCATTTATACTCGCTAAGGAGATTAGCAAAGAGAACGCGTTAAAACACGAGAGTACAATTCTGATTTGAATTTGAGATAAGGGAAGTGTGTACCGTCAGATATCGTATTACGAAAGAGAAAATATTCCGTTGTTCTCAAACAAAACCTCATAGGAACGTGACATCTCAGATCCCGAATTCTTGGTAGGCAAAGTCCAAAGGTCCAAAAGTATTTTCGCAACACATTAGGTATATTATTATCTTGGATTGTGTGAAAAGCTTTTGTCCCGAACAACTAACAGTCTTTCTTGCACTATAAAATTGTTACGTCGAGGGTTACTCTTGAATTTGTTAGCGAATTATCAAAAACAAGTGAAGTACCTACCCATCACTATTTGGATCCAAAGTTGTGAATAAATATGCATATTTCCTGATCGTAATTATTTTCTGTGCAAATCCGAATATACAGTATGTTGGTATGGTATACTGAAAATCGAAAAAACCAACAATAGCCGTGTGTGTACTCTACGAGATCGTGGAGACGAGTAGATCGTGAATATGGACTCCTAACATTTTCAAAGCTTACCCAGTGCATACAGTATGTTGGTATGGTATACTGAAAATCGAAAAACCAAGAATTGTGTAAAAAAGGTATCGTTTTTTCACCAATTTTAAATAGTATTGAATTTTAAAAAATTTTTGAGACCACCCGGAGCTCTGTAGGACAAACCGTTCGGTCCCTACGAGTACTTGAAGGTTTTCCTTCGATAAAACAGAATCATGAGTGTGAATCGCAAAAGAGGTCTAATCTCCATTAAAATTTTATCGGACTAAAATGCGATCGCTGTTCATTTCTTCGATTTGTATACAGTTTTGCCTTCTGCGTAACCAGTAATCAAATTTCCTTATGAAGCTTTCTATTTTTCCAATCGAGTGTGAAGCGTTTAGTTCTTTCTAATAAACTTGATTGTGAAGGTGTGAAGCCAGTATGGTGTGGTAGGTAGTTCCTAGCTGGTAGGTAAATCAAGAAAAAGGTCGGGAAAACGCTTGCATACGAGTCTGCAACACATTGAAACATTTTCATGCTGATCTGGGAGCTCGATTTTCGACTCAGCTGATCTGGGAGCTCGATTTTCGACTCAGCTGATCTGGGAGCTCGATTTTCGACTCAGCTGATCTGGGAGCTCGATTTTCGACTCAGCTGATCTGGGAGCTCGATTTTCGACTCAGCTGATCTGGGAGCTCGATTTTCGACTCAGCTGATCTGGGAGCTCAATTTTCGACTCAGCTGATCTGGTAATATCAAACTGTAAAGTACCTACCTAACTGTAAAGTACCTACCTGTAAAGTACCTAACAACTTCACTTCTGATGGTCATAATCATCATTGTGGCGACTTGGGACAAATTTCGTTAGCAAATTTCGTTAGCAAATTTCGTTGCAACAAATTTCGTTGCATCAAATTTCGTGACGATTTTTTTTTTATGTGCCATATGAAAGACATGAAAATGTCAAAAAGAAATTGCAACACCATTGTTCCTTTAAAATTGCAAACTTAAACTGAAAGATGTCTTTGAAAATACAGTATGTTGGTATGCTATACCTACTGAAAATCGAAAAAACCAAGAATCGTGTAAAAAAAACGCTTGCATACGAGTCTGCAACACATTGAAACATTTTCATGCCCCCCCCCCCTCCCCTCCCGAGACATCTGAGAGCTCGATTTTCGACTCTTAAAGTACCTACCTGTAAAGTACCTAACAACTTCACTTCTGATGGTCATAATCATCATTGTGGCGACTTGGGACAAATTTCGTTAGCAAATTTCGTTAGCAAATTTCGTTGCAACAAATTTCGTTGCATCAAATTTCGTGACGATTTTTTTTTATGTGCCATATGAAAGACATGAAAATGTCAAAAATATCGGACGATCGGCATAAAATGCAACTTACTTACTTGACTCAGCAGTTTATCTTACTTAATTGTGGAAAACGGAGAATAACGTAGATCTTGAACATAGCTTCATATTTAATCAACTTCACAAATAAAATACAGTTCAACATCCGTACATCATACAAAAACGAGTAAATTCGGGTAGAATCATAAATCCAGGGCTTCAAGTGAGAGACCGAATCAACAGACGTTCGTCCCGCGACGCTTCGCAGTTCCGCCAACACAACAGCACAGATGTACCATGGAGAAGTGATATTCGTATTTTCTTGACACTCCCTCCCGAATATCCATCAAATAGGGGACATCTGTAGGAACTGACTGTTGGCTCCACTGACGTATTATTGCAACACAGACTTATTGTGATTAACCAGCACAAACGTCCTGTGGAACAAAAGAACACAAGCACAAGTAAACCATTACACAAATAACATTTACATAACAAGTAAACCAAAATTTGTGTGAATTTGGACTTTTTGCGTGGCTTGATGATCTAAAAGATTATACTTAGATCCAATAAGGACAAAGTTAAACAAAGGTTGTCATCTCAACAGTTCAAAAGAAATCAACCCAAATCCAATTCTTCGAGAAAACTGGAAAAGATAGAAGACCAAAAGTTGCTAAACAAGTGAAACCACAACGCCACGAGAGGAATCACAGGAAGCGAGCAGGGATATGACGAAAGTGAACAAGGACAATAAGACTGAGACGAAGAATTGCCACAAGATTATTACAACCAGCATCAAACTTCTATTATAAAATCATCCTCATGTGCCCAATAATGCAACCTAATTGTCCAAATAGAACGGTCCCTGATAATTTCGATACCAAGGAATTTCCTGGTATCACCTGTAATATAAAATGCAGTAACAGATGTTAGATTCTAACATAATTCCAATTTCACAATATTATTCTGATATAATTGGAAGCCACTAAAACATCAGTAAGTTACAGTTGTAAGATGAAGGGCTAGAAATCCAACCTTTTGACATACCTGATTATTTTCCTCTCCTTTCTTCCTACAACTCCAACTAATTATCATAATAATTTTCATACCTGTTGAAATTTCAAGTCCACATTTCTCTGGAGCGACAAATTCTTGATTATTAGCCTCCATCAAACTTATTGCAATTGAGGTGTTTATAGTCGATAGGGTGAAATGTGACACAAATGTTCCTCTTCTTAGTGAACAACATACTCCAACGTACTCTGTTCATCTCCTTCTTCCTTACTGATTTATTCACACGTATTTGACTCAGTTTCCTATTCTGTAGAAAACTCTAGAATCTTTCAAATAGGTAGTCTGATAAGGTCGTCTCCTACGAAACTAACCTGCTTGGACGTTTTTGTTTATTGCATGAAACACATCACAAACATAATAATATTATGTTTATACTAGCTGAAAAGCCTACTAAAAGTAGGCAAAACGCTTCTTCCGACTCTCCCCGCATCCCACTCCCTCCGGCTCCTCCCGCCTCCGATTCCCCCCCTCCCGCCCCTCCGACTCGTCCCGCCTCCCACGACCCCTCCGTGCATACGTACGTACGTACGGTTGGCGTTTTATTATATTAGATTATAGACTGTTCCTGTTCATTCCAGCAAAACACATACTAATTTGTCTATATCCAGCAAAACACATACTAAGTTGTCTCTAGGGGCGACTTTGGTTTTTACTAAAGTCAAACTTATAAGCTCCACACATGTTTGCTATATGTTTAACATGTGTGTTACTGACAGTAATCTGCCACACGCATGTACTGAAGACAAGTTAACAGAGGAGAAAGCAACTGCCAAAATGGCGTGCAAGCACCCCTGAGGCTGCCTCAGTTGCGCCATCTATCCTCAGCTAAGTAACTACTACAGAAACTGAAGTGGTGGGGAAGGCCACACTCTCTTCATGAATACGATCTCGTCGCCAATACTGCAACAACGCACATCTCATTTTTGTCAACTTTTCAGGAGAGCCAAAAAACTGGATTTCAATGATTTACTGGGCTAATTTGATAGGAAATGGTTCTAATAGGGATT
Source organism: Apolygus lucorum (assembly GCA_009739505.2). Classification (NCBI taxonomy): domain Eukaryota; kingdom Metazoa; phylum Arthropoda; class Insecta; order Hemiptera; family Miridae; genus Apolygus; species Apolygus lucorum. The sequence continues at coordinate 51,986,545 of CM019168.2, forward strand.
CAAGTTTCTTTTAATTGTCTCATTGATGAACTATTCTTGCTAGAATTATAAATTTGAATTTTTTTCAAATTTCAGCTGAGATATGCAAAATTACCGATTTTAACTTATGAGATATGTGGTGTTACCATTATTACAAAGTTTCTTTTTTGCTCTAATAGTTAATGTTTTTATTACTTCCTATGCTACAGATCACTCTTTTCCTTACTCTTTCCACTTAAGGCACTAAAATAGCACATCGTCGATGTTAAAATTATATTATACAAAAAAAATTCTATATAAATATAAATATAAATATAAACAAATATAAATATAAATTTTCTGTATAAATATAAATTTACCATTTAATGGTAAAATGCTACATACCTACCTAGGTAAAATTACAGGTAGGTAAATGTTTTGAACACAAGAATTTCAAATAAAAAAATGTACCTACACAGTATTAAATTTTACGAGGAACTCGTTTCATAAATCACAATGTTCTTGAGGCAGATCATCGATGCTAAAATAATATATATAAAAAACTCTGCAAATCATTGCCCAAAGGTTTATTATTTTCTAAATAGATCACCCTTCTGTATAGATCCCTGGTTCTCCATCAATAGCACCTACCACCATCTGTATTCTCCTTTGACCTTCCCTCTAAATTTCAGCTTCCTGCGTTCAATAGGCTTCGGAGCTCACTCAGCTGATCAGTGCTCTGAAGAGTGAAGAAGATCTTCTCGAATGCTGGAGACGCCTGGAAGAGCACTTCCATTCAATTAAAAATGGCTTAAAATGGATTAAAAATGGCTTCGGAGCTCACTCAGGAAGCAGGAAGCTGAAATTTGAGAGGGAAGGTCAAGGGAGATTACAGATGCTGGTAGGTGCTATTGATGGAGAACCAGTGATCTGTACAGAAGGGTGATCTATACAGAAAATAATAAATCTTTGGGCAATGATTTGCAGCGTTTTTTTTTTTCACCAATCAACTTTTTTTCCTACCAACCGTTGGTAGGTACTACCTACCACACCATACTGCATTCACACCTTCACAATCAAGTTTATTAGAAAGAACTAAACGCTTCACACTCGATTCGAAAAATACAGAGCTTCATATGGAAATTTGATTACTGGTTGCTCAGAAAGCAAAACTGAATACAAATCGAAGAAATGAACAGCGATCGCATTTTAGTCAGATAAAATTTGAACGGAGATTAGACCTCTTTTGTTATTCACACAAGTGTTTCTGTTTTATCGAAGGAAAACCCTTAAGTACTTGTAGGGACCGAACGGTTTGTCCTGCAGAGCTCCGGGTGGTCTCAAAAAAATTTAAAAATACAATACTATTAAAAATTGGTGAAAAAACGATACCTTTATTTCGAGAGTTTTCGAGCTAGGGCACTCTTGAAAATGTCAACCATTAATTTTGACCCCTTAGAAGTGACTGACATCAACCAAAAGATTCGGGGCACAACTAGACCGGATATGTAGCCCATATACCAAATTTGAACCAAATCGGTCCAGGGTTGCTAAGAAAAGTGCTGTTTTTTTATTCGATTTTCGGATTCTACGTAGGTACCTTGAAACGTAAAAAATCAAATTTTGAGGGGGGGAGGGGGTAAATTCTTGATTCTTGCTCGATTCCAATGGTTTATTATTGAAAATAATAAACCAAAATGGTCTAGGATCTACTACATACCTTGGTAAAATTATAGGCAGGCAAATGTTTTGAACACAAGAATTTCAAATAGGTACACAATTTGCAAGAGATCGAAGATACAATACCTACAACTAGTTCAGTCTTTCGATTTTTTCAGTTTTAGTCTTTTCTTTTCTCCTCCTGTTTGTATCGTGAGGTAGGTAGGTACCTATTAAATTGTAATATGCTTGGCTATCTTTCTCGATAAATTTTTATCTAAGATATTGTAGCTCATTAAATTTATCTAGTGGAATTGCTAGACCACCCTTATAAAGTGCAGGAAAGTTTGAAGCTGGTTTAATTCTTTTGTTAGGCCTCCAAGGAAGAGGAGTGAGATCGTCTTTAAAATTAAGTTTATATCGAATAATTCCATTGGGATCGTACTGTATCTATCTGAAATCTCAACAGGTTGGGTCATAAGGTTCGTTCATTTTTACAATTTTCTCAGGTCAAAAAAATTATGAAAAGAATGAACTGACTGTACTTTCCGTTCTATCCCCAAAGTCTTACCAGTCACTCATTTTAAAATTGAGGTACTTAATTATTTTCATTATCTCATTATTCTAGTTCAGTTTCAATAATTTTCGTCGTAGAGTAAGTAATGTAAAAGCTCAACTGGACTGGGAGCAACATAGCACATCTCAACACTTCAATTTGGTGAACATAGCACAACTCATACAACATTTTATATTCCAGGATATTATCATTATTCATGCAAAAATACGATCAAACCATAGATATTATATTTCTATGAAACCTAAAGCTTGACCTAGACTAAATAAAATAGCTTAATATTCACTGTAGAAACTGCTGTAATGGAAAACTGACCTCTTGATCCGAGAACCTTGAAAACTCCATTGTAATGACTGAGATGTGCAGTGTTCCAGGGCGATTTGAGATGTGCAGTGTTATCATTAATACGTTTTGCACGCTTCTAGTGACCAACACGAGAAGTAGCGCTGAACAGGTCGATAGAGCGGGAAATTTGAAATCCAACGATATAAAAATCTCAAAAACAAAAAAAATTGAGATATGCGATGTTGCAGTATTGACGACGATCTGTTGCACTCATCTAGAACTACGTCCACCAATCAGAACGCTTCTAGGGCTCCCAGCTTCAGCTTTCAGCCCAGTGCTCGAAGGTTAACAGATGAAATGAGTACATCATAACTTGAATAACATGACTCTGAGCAAAGAAGATAATAAATTCACACAAATCTTCTTCTCTAACTCCAAATTCGACCAAATTCTGCAGCAGTATAATGCTGTGGCATATAAGATTCACAAACAGTTAGACCTATATTTTTTCTAATAAGGATATAATTCACGGATGACGTTTTATACTTCATTCCTCCATCAGTTCCCAAACATTTAATTTTCTGTATGCATGGTTCAGTCTAAAGTGTCATCTAAGACCTCCATTATCTCTCATACGGATTTCCTCCTCAATTTTCCTCCCTCACATTATCTCACATAGGTACGTATTTCGTTAGCACTGATTTTCCATATTTTTACCTGATAAGCCTCAATTTTCCTCCCTCCTAAATTTAGATCAGAGTCACTCTTTCCTCAAAAATCGTTCATCAAAGATTGATTAATTCGAATCTGTTTCTAAATTTACATTTTCGAGTCGTTTTCGTAAAATCAACTGTACCTCAGACTTGCTTTCAACAGTGGTACCATCAAATTTACCTTGTTTCACAAGTTCAAGTGTCAGTTATTAACTCTCTTTTAATTTGCTAATAAATTTTCAATTACTCTCAAACGTTATACTTTTTTTTCAGACTTTCAAACGTACTAACTTTTTTTCGGATTTTCCAACTTACCTTTTTAAAATTACTTAAAAATTTCTTTTTTTTAGGCTTTCAAACGTACTAATTTTATTTCTAAGGCATTTCAAATACTATGCTTTAGCAAACATCCTGACGTTTTAAACTTTTCAGAATTTCAAACGTGCTAAATTTTTGTAGACTTTCCAACGTACAAAACTTTTTAACAGAAGTACTAAACTTTTTCACATTTTCCAAAGTCATACTAAACTTTCTCAGATTTTCCAACGTACTTAGGTACTAAACTTTCTCGAACTTTCTAACATACTAAACTTTTTCAGATTTTCCAACGTACTTAGGTACTAAACTTTCTCGAACTTTCTAACATACTAAACTTTTTCAGATTTTCCAACGTACTTAGGTACTAAACTTTCTAACATATTAAACTTTTTCAGATTTTCCAAAGTAGTACTAAACTTTCTCAGTTTTTCCAACGTACTTAGGTACTAAACTTTCTCAAACTTCCTAACATAATAAACTTTTTCAGATTTTCCAAAGTAGTACTAAACTTTCTCAGATTTTCCAACGTACTTAGGTACTAAACTTTCTCAAACTTTCTAACATAGTAAACTTTTTCAGACTCTCCAACGTACTAAACTTTTTCATACTTCCAACATAGGTACTAAACTTCCTCCAACGTACTATTTTTTTTTCCCCCAAATTTATTGAACTTTTTCCAACAAGCTCTACCTTTTCCAACGTACCTAACTACTAAACTTTTTGCAACTTAATAAACTTTTTCAAACGTAGGTACTTAGTTTTTCTCAACTTATTAAACTTCTTCCAACGTACCTACTGAACTTTTTCCAACGTACTTATTAAACTTTTTCTGACGTACCAAACTTTTTCAAACGTACTCACTACATTTTTTCCGACGTACCAAACTTTTTCCAACGTACTTATTAAACTTTTTCCGACGTACTAAACTTTTTCCAACGAACTTATTAAACTTTTTCCGACGTACTAAACCTTTTCCAACGTAGGTGTTCAACTCTTTCCAACGTACTAAATTTTTTCCAACCTACAAAACTTTTCCCAATGTATTAAACTTTTTTCTTGTTTATTTGATATGATGTAACACATCGTCACACCACTGAAACAAGTTATATTTAGTGATGAGTATCTCTCCATTGGTGATCATTTTCATTGATCTGGAATATACGGTTGTAATGCCATTATCACTCTCTCACTATTCTATCGCGAGATGAAAGGCAACTCATCCACAGATATATATATGTCTATGTATGTAATTTGTAATATATGAGATGTAATATATTACAATATTATTGTAATTCGTTTTTCAGATATATCACAATATTATCGTAATTCATTTTTCTCACTGTACAACCCATTTACTATTATCAAACATATTTAATTTCCCACGTAATTTCAAAACATACCTACATAGATCACACACAACAAATAGATTTTTCCACACCTATATATTTTTGCATACGTTGTATGCTGAAACGAAATGATATACTGAAAAACTCAATTACAATTCACACATATTGCTAACGCACTCTGACGGTCTTCAAATGAAATAACAAACTCACAAACCGCTCACTGCTTACACAAACGTGTTTAGCAATCGTATTCTGACTCTAACTTCAAACGAAATAATATACTCACAAACCAATCACTGCTTACCCTTACGTACTCTGACTAACCCTAAACGAAATGATATACTCTCAAATCAATCACTGCTTACTTTACATACTCTGACTAACTCCAAACGAAATAATCCTACTCTCAAATCAATCACTGCTTACCCTAACGTACTCTAACTCCAAACGAAATAATCCTACTCTCAAATCAATCACTGCTTACCCTAACGTACTCTAACTCCAAACGAAATAGTATACTCTCAAATCAATCACTGCTTACCCTAACGTACTCTAACTCCAAACGAAATAATATACTCTCAAATCAATCACTGCTTACCTTACGTACTCTGACTTACTTCAAACGAAATAATATATAAAAACCAACTTCATAGTACAACAAACAATATCTAAACAATCAGATTGCATAGGTCCATCGTTTTCACTTACATGTCGAATTAATCCCATTGACATACTAACACTAACGAGTTAGAAATATATCATTCAGACTCCCTCCCAACTCAACATCGTAATAATTATACTTCATTTAGCTCCTTTTATTAAGTTAGTTAAGTTGGTAGTTACTTCTCAGAGAACAAACATTGACTGGGCCTACGCAACCCACACATATTTTTAAATCGTCCACAGAGAGGGCCAGTTGACTGTTCTAACCAAGGTGATGGGATCTTTTTACCATCCTGAAATTACAAGGTAAGGTATGTGAGGAGACACGACCAAACGAGAATTGCAGCTGATCCGCTGAGTATGCACCAAGTGAACTGCGCTGCTCAGCTGACAACAACCGCAGGGCCATTTACTCTCCCTGTAGCTACGCCAAAAATGGACGGTACCTACATAATCCCACATATTACACCAAGGCCGCACCGAATGGTATTTCATACATGAAGCACAGACACACACACACATGGCTACCCTCACACACACTGACTATAATTACATCCTCACAGACACTGACTATAATTACTTCCTCACAAACACATACGCATCGATTCGGCACTTGAACATCAAACAGTCCCCCCTTAGGGTCCGCTTTGCTATTATCGGCTAATAAATACCTACCATCTGAAATAAATGGTAAATTAGTAACAAGAAGTCCATTGTCCGATCATACGCGCTTTGTTATACACAAAGTAACTTCACAAAATTAAAAGGTGTTATGTTAAATTCAAACAAAATTCGAATCCCACAAACTTCAATTCTCATTCGGTAAATTCAAACTAAAATTCGCAAAACTCAAATTCTGTTTCGCTTAATACACATCACTAAAAATCAAAATGTGTACTCACGAAATAAACCACACGAACTATTCCGACATACTTTCGGTGTGACACACCATTTCACCCCACATCCCTTTCTACATACAATCGTACAGATGACGATTAATTGACTGGTTCTGACCATTCTTCACTCACAGGGATTTCAACAGACGTACAAACGAATTTACGTACTTCAGGACTTTTTCCATACCATGGTTTTACAGGACACTAACGACACACGTCTTTTCACATGCAAATGCCTTTTCCACTCTCCACACGTAGGTAATTCACCAATCTCATACGATCTTCAAACGTAATATAATTTGCATGCCGTATTGGGTCAGACCAGTGAAACTCTTACGAAATTCGACTCACACAAATACCAGATAAATGCGAAAGACAAGCACCATGTTTTAATCGGACAATGGACATAATAGCCGACTGATTTCTCGTTCAAAATCAGAGCAATGAATTCATATCGGACGATCGGCATAAAATGCAACTTACTTACTTGACTCAGCAGTTTATCTTACTTAATTGTGGAAAACGGAGAATAACGTAGATCTTGAACATAGCTTCATATTTAATCAACTTCACAAATAAAATACAGTTCAACATCCGTACATCATACAAAAACGAGTAAATTCGGGTAGAATCATAAATCCAGGGCTTCAAGTGAGAGACCGAATCAACAGACGTTCGGTCCGCGACGCTTCGCAGTTCCGCCAACACAACAGCACAGATGTACCATGGAGAAGTGATATTCGTATTTTCTTGACAAAAAAGAAATTGCAACACCATTGTTCCTTTAAAATTGCAAACTTAAACTGAAAGATGTCTTTGAAAATACAGTATGTTGGTATGCTATACCTACTGAAAATCGAAAAAACCAAGAATCGTGTAAAAAAAACGCTTGCATACGAGTCTGCAACACATTGAAACATTTTCATGCCCCCCCCCCTCCCCTCCCGAGACATCTGAGAGCTCGATTTTCGACTCTTAAAGTACCTACCTGTAAAGTACCTAACAACTTCACTTCTGATGGTCATAATCATCATTGTGGCGACTTGGGACAAATTTCGTCGCATCAAATTTCGTTGCAACAAATTTCGTTGCATCAAATTTCGTGACGATTTTTTTTTTATGTGCCATATGAAAGACATGAAAATGTCAAAAAAGAAATTGCAACACCATTGTTCCTTTTCTTAACCAAATCTTCAACTGAAAGATTTCTTTGAAAATTCGCTCATTAATTCATGCTGCATGAATTTTTTTCACAACACTTTTTCAAAGTCATATTAGGCAGAAGAATCATTTTTTATTCCCATAAATTCTTCTTGCAGGGCTTCTGGAACTTGTTCAACGTTGACATGGAAAGAATTTGTTGAAAGTCTGTAAATATGTTCGTAAACAAATTCGATTTTTGGGGAAATCATAGAAAAAATCATATTCGAAATACGAATACGGGGGAAAATCGTATTCAAAGTGTGAATACGATTGTATTCGTATTCATATTCATATTCATACCTGTATTCGTATACATAATCATAAAGTCGCAGATATGATTTGTAGTCATAATCGTATTTATGAAGGTATGAAGGTACTTAGAGATTGATGTTTTGAGATTAACTACCTACAGTCTATGCATCGGATCATCTATACAATTGGGTTATGGATGCGAGGGAGCTATGTGCCACACCCACTTGGCAGAAGTTTGTTTGATTTTTCTGCAGTCAAGAAAATTGAAACTTTGAAATTCGCTTCTTCACTCGCGCTGCAAGAATGGGATTTTTTAATTAATATAAATTTGTGTTAATATTCAGCAAAGTAGTGATACTATTATTTGATTTGGTGAGTTTTTATGTTTATTTAGCAGTGTGATTTTATATTATTTGATTGTTTTGAAGAATTTCGGGTTGTATGAGAGAGGGACACTAGGCCCCAATTTTGCCCTGATTTTGTAAAAACAAAAGTTCTTCCAACAGTTCGTAACCTCAGTCGGCTTTATCGATTAAAAAAAATTTGTTAATTATAAATTCAATTTTTTGTTTTCATCATGGTCAGACTACCAATAAATTAGAAATTTGAAAATTCCTATCTTTGTGCGTGTAAAAGCTAGGCAGATCGGATCTAACAGTTGTAGAGCCTTCAATGATTTGAATGCACGTGTTAAACCCGCATAACGGTTCGGTATTGAAGGTTAACCTGAACGACGCGCCGTGAACGCGCTTCCATACTGCCATGCATTCTCTCTGAAATTTTAGTCAAATAGAAGCATGGATCTATTATTGGGAAAATGGGTCCATGGATAGAAGGTAAATGCATTTGACGTGTCCATGGAAGATATTTCCGTTGAATATTTCGAAGAGTTATCACATCATTTTAGCAATCAACTCACTTCTTCAAGGTGAATTAGAGGTCACAGCTGCATCCGCCTGGAAAAGGTTGTCACGTAGGCAACGCTCTCCACCATCTTTCAAGAAGTAAACTTCAAAACTTACTTATCAACTACTGCAACTTATCAACTCCAAAAATTTACCTAATCATACCCAGATGTCAGGAATTCTCGTCGTCCGAATACATCATAACAAAACGACATTTTCATAACTCAGAAACATAAAAATCTTGGTGAGAAGCGCCGGAACTTTTTGAATTTGTGCGGGGAAAATATAAGGCGGCCATGGTGGCGCATGCGTGCAGCGGGTTTCCCTCACTTGACAGGAGTTCATTATATAGGTTGTTTTGGTCGCTTCGAATCGTAGGACGGGATCGCGAACTATGTTCACGGATTTTCATCTTTGAACATTGATGATTCGAGTCAGTTGAATCGAGGGAAGTCCACATTCGAATCAGCCTTCAGTCGCCACCATTTCCTTGGTTCTGCCGTCCGAACGAAGTCATCCACGTTCCATTGGTAAGTCGTAGACGTAGTTTTCTCCATTTTACGCAATCGCCCGTCAGCTCCTTCTTTTTGTGCGACGAATGATCAGTTAGTCATTCCAGATAACGAGTGATATGAAGTATTATAAACCCCTCTTTGAACGAGGAAAGGTTTATCAGTGATTAGTGCGAACGGGGAAAGCAAGTTTAGTCCGGACGTGTGCTTGCTAAATTCTTTCCAAACATCCTGCGAGCTGTGAATTACCCAAGTTGATTGGCACTTATCTTCAAGGTAAGTAGGTAGTCGTAGTACCGAGATTGATGACGGTTCGACCAGTCATCATGGAGAATAGAATACCGACTTACAAGATTTATATTTATGTGAGAACTTATGATAGCCTTCTACTTGAAACAAAAGAATTAACGTACAGCTATTAGAGTGAATGTAGGTACCTATATGGGAGTTCTAGTGTCTACATACGACTTGTCTATTGGTAGGTAAGAGTTTTATTGTACCTACTAGTAGGTGGACACTAGGTAGACACCTATGTACCTATTTTACTTATGATTGAGTCTACTTGCTATAAGTTGCCCAGTCAATTTTTTTCAAAAAAACATCGGAATCGATGTGGAATCGACAATCCTTTAACCCTCCTCCCACAAGGCTCGCTTTCTAGACATGAATTGCAAGGCAGTGTCGTATACGACACAGTTCCATGATTATTTCCTGAGTGTAATTTTTAGACGTATTAAATGGAAAAATGAGTAGGGACACTTTCTCTGAATCACTTAAAGTTTTATTGGTCCTCTAAACCATCAAAATCAGTTGAAAAAAACAATCACGAAATATATTGAGACATTTCTCGAACGAACCTGAGCATAAGAGATCTGTTACAATTTACTAGATATATCACACAATTAAGTTCAGGCACATAGCTTTTAAGCTAGCATCACACCAGTTCCTTGAAATCATTCATCATTAGGACTTAGATAATTGACAAGATCAGAGAAAATATGAGGAATGTATAAAGCGAACATCTGTAACCATTTAACAACTTGGATTTACACATCAAAATCAGGTACATTAGTTCCCCTCAGACTCAATTCTATAACTAATATGATTCTTAAAATATTATTTAACTTGAAATAAATTTTTTTTAAATATAATAAAAACTTTCAATAAAACCACAAAACCAGACACATTTTTCCTCCTTGTAGACTCAGGGGCTCCAATTCATTCAAAATTTCCTCATCAGTGATGAACCTCGATGGGTTGGCCATTATGTAGCAAACAGGCACATGAAGGAAGCAGAATAATTAAAGAAATGTTTGAGTTTCCATGAGTGAAGTCCCCACGAAATATAGAACATGTACCACAAGGCGGTGTCAATAACGACACAGGCACCCTTTGCAGGAAGTCAGATATAAAAAAAAGAAGACTGAGCGTGAACTTACTTCGCCAAAAGCTTCAGTACGATTGGCTGGTAGGGTAATTTGTCCCTTAGCCCTCACCTGAAGTGATGCGCACATGAGCGCCACCACATTAGGTTCAACGTGTCGTATACGACACGGCCTTGTGGGAGGAAGGTTAATATGTTGTTGAAATCCTGTCTATCGCCAATATTTTAATCTATAATCCTAACTATGGTAATTTCACCAAGTCATGCCCAGTAGGTTAAATTGACCTAACTTTTTATAGTAGGTTAAATTGACTACTGAAAGATGCCTCTTTACTTGACATGTATGTTTAGAAAGTTGTGTATGTTCCGGGTGTATATCTTATGATTTGAGCCTAAATTAATTTTGATACACCAATTACTCTTCCAAATGCTCCAAGACTCTCATTCACAAAAATGAACGCTCCAATATGAATATTCGGATGGCGACACTGTCAGTAAGATGGTGTAAGGCAGGGTTTTGGGTCAGCTTTGAGTGTTGACACCAGCACTCGTCTCCAGTACTCTGTGGTTGACACTCTTCTTGCAAACTCGTATAAAAACGATACGAAGTTTGGAGTTCACCAGAAAGTGGTGCAGTTTTGGTCCATTTTTAAGAAATAAATCCTTGAAATCGAGCAAGAAAACATTAAGCCATTATTATTTTTTGCCTCATTATTTTTTTAAATTTTTAATCGAAAGTAGTCGTCATCTTGAGAATTTTGAGACCATCCGTTCTCTTTTTGGTTGAATAGATCTGTTTCTATGATGTTTCAGTTTCTAATGTTTATGACGTCATGCCTCCTGCCTGGGCGGGACCCCTCAGCCCACTGTGACGTCATAAACATGAGAAACTTTGAAAATCATAGAAAAATGTCTTCTCACGCTAGAAGGTCGCGGTTGGAGTCAAAATTCTCAGAATGAGATCTAGTCTAGATTAAAAATAACTATGTTGAATTTTTGGGGAAAATGTTGCTACTTACTATCCATCAGTCGTCCCTAAGGCTTTGAAAAATATTTTGACTGATGAAGTCTATAACAAGTAGCACTTACGATGATTGGAACGTCCATGTTAGGGCACGTGAGGCACAGTGGCGGTTCCTGCCCTGAAACTCAGGGGGTGCACAGAGATCAGGAGAGGCTATCGATAAAGGACAGAATAGGTGATTTTCTCTGCCAAATAGAAATTTCAACGATATGCAAATGGGATAAATCTTGGTAACTTTTTCATCTTAAAATTGCAAATGGTACTAAATAAGTAGGTGCAATAGACACGAAACATGTTCTCTAGTGGTCACAGAGTAACGGAGACAAGTTAACAGAGAAGAAAGCCAACGTTAAAATGGTGTGCAAGTATTTTTGAGGCTGCCTCAATTGCGCCATCTACTTTCAGCTAGGATTGAGGAACTACTACGGTAGTGGTGGGGGGAGAGGGCACACTCTTCATACCGCTTCTTTTCAAATCCTTTTGAATGACCAGAAATTGATAACTTTTCAATTCATCATCATTTTGATTTGCAAAAATTACTTAGAAAATCCAATCGAGGCGAAAGGTATTTTCCAAGTTCCCCTTACAATTGCTGTTGTCCCTACCACCAGCTGTTCAAATGTTCAATCAACAACTGCCACCCATAGAAACGTTTGAAACCCAGTGTATTATTGAAAATCGCTCGATTTTTTCGTACATATCGCGAATATAACTAAATGTTATCAAATTAATTACTTATTACGCAATTAATTAATTAATTACGCACCAAGGAGAAAAATATGTGATAAACAAGGTGACTTGTTGTGATGAGGTTGGGAACAAACAATCGTGAACGTGATCTGTTGCATTCCGCTATAACTACGTCCTGGAGCTCCACCAATCAGAACGCTTCTAGGGCTCCCAGATTCAGCTTTCAGCCCAGTGCTAGTGGTTAACAGAAATTCTGAAATACTTTATCATCAGAGGTCGAAACCCAAGAAATTCATCCATCTTATTGCATTAACTGAAATGTATATTTGCCCGTGACGATTCAAAACATCGTCCAATTTTTAAGAAAAATTAACGAGCCCTTTGAAAACTCCAAGATTCGAAGAATCTTTCCCTTCATCATGCCCACGCACGGCTAGCTCGAAAACACCACAGAACTTGATACAATCAATGATTCGGGATAAAAAATGTACCTATTTTTCTAGCCATTTAGTTTTTTTTTTTTTTTTTTTTTGTATCAGATTATGACGATGTGCACTGTCGAGTTGTTGCACTATATTTTGACGACCCAATATACGCAAATCTACCAGAGCGTTCTTATGGGAGACAGCCAATGCGTTTTTCAATTTTTTGGCTAAATGGGAGATCACTTATGCTGTCTTTAACTCAAGCCTCATTTCAGTTGGTAGAACAAAGTAGGCAAAATTGTCAATCTCAATTTGTTGGTCAATCTCACGTGCCTGCCTCCCTCGAATGACGTCACTCTCCCCAGAAACGGTGCAGAGGAAAGATTTTGCTCCAAACGGGTGTGATTGGTCAGAAAAGAGAGAGCTTCCGCCACAGTTTTCGCGCGTAGATTCAACTAGCACAGTACCTACGATCATGTCTTCTGTCACTAGCCAACTTCCTCTTCAAACGAAGAGGAACGAACTTTGAAATTTTTTTTTTTCTTTTTTAATTGGCTAGGGGTGCACATGCGCCTATGCTCCTATCAGTAGCCGCCGCTGGTGAGGCACCTACTTCTTTGTCTACATACCCTATCCTTCTATTTCCCTCACGCTTTGTCTCTTGGCCGTAAGTCAGCTGGTGAATTCAGCTGAAAATGCTCGCCAAAGCCCCATGGAAAATACCAACCTATTTACTTCCCTTCGCTCTTAGAATCAGTTATGAAAGTATAAAATCCCTTTTGTTCAGATACCCGTATCACTCAGTTTACTGAACCCTAAGCGATGGAAGACTCAGGGATTGGTGGTATCGCTGCTCAACTCCAAGTCGCGCCGTCTGGAGATGCTCCTGCTGCCGTTGGAGCCCAGGAAGTTCCCGTAGCTGCCAGTGGGAGTGGAAACACCAGCACTCGAGGGAGTCCCATGTCCCAGAGCATCGACGACTTCACACACGTACCGCCAGCCAGGATGTTGTCATCAGTCACTAAGTCCCAGTACAGTCAGGTGAGCAGTTGAGAGCAATTCTAATGGGTAAGAAAACCCAATGCCAAGTTGTGTAGGTGATGTAGCTTCCGAACCAAAAATATCATGGTTTTAATCGCAAAAATTAATGCTTATTATTCAGCAGTACCAGTGATTCAACAAACACTAACACGATTGTGAAGCCGCGCATGATTATGTTGATGATTTTTCATACCTCCATGTGTTGAAGCAACCACAGCAACTTGAACAGTGATTACACCTCCATGATGGACGTTCGATTCAATTTATCTATTCTTACAGATGATGTTTTCTTTTATTTCATGGCAACGTGTTCGCTTTCTGCTTACCAGATTTTTCCTATTAGGTAAATAGAGAGTTCCTAAACTGCATCTTGCTTAACGGCGAACTTTACAGGCATCGCCGTTATGAATCTGTCTAGGGCGAGTCAAATCAGATGATAACCCTAGATGAACGTAAGCGAAAATAACGGCGATGTTGAACAATTTTACAGCGATGACAAAAGTGACGTCAAAGTTGAAAGTGACAGGAATTTCTGGCTTCGCCATTAGATCCTCAGTTCTCTATTGTTGACTGCCTTCGTTTTTCAAGTTAGTTGTTCTCTATTTCAAGTAGGTACATCTTGTCAAGGTGTTCGTTCTAGATGGATCATTTTATGAATTTGTACGTTGCGGGTCTACTTTCCGCTGAAGATATCATCACCGTGCTTGAGACGTACATCGAAAACGTTCCACAAAGACGGCGGCTCTCGGAGTACGGGCGTTTCTCGCTGGACGAAATTTCGGATGCGGATGCTCGTCTGCTATTCCGTTTCGAGAAATCGGACATATGCCTGCTGCGGGAGCGCCTGGGTATTCCCGATATCGTAAGGGCGCAAGGATACAGAGTGTCAGGCATCACTGCCCTGTGTATTCTTCTACGTCGTTTGGCCCATCCAAACCAGCTTGTTGATCTAAATCAGATCTTCGGGATTAAATCTTCAGGACTATCAGCCATAGCGATTTGGATGACAACCTTCATAAAAACAACGAAGGGACACCTGATTTCCGATCTGGGCAGGATTCCGTGGTTGTACAAAAAATATCTAAAATTTACTTGTAATTTTACTTACACTGAATGTTTTTGTTGTTCCTCGCTTTGATCTGCCTTACAATCGGGAACGTGAGTTGAGGTGAGGCTTTGTTTTGAAATTGATGTTGGTGGTTGCAAAACTGTTACCAGCATGTCAGGTTCACTCTGCTCTAATGGCAGCCCGTGAGTCACATGGACGTTAGCAAGATGGACGTAAGGTAGCGGCCAGAACGTTCGCCGTTATTTGCTCAGACGTTATTTGATCGCCGTAATTTCCTGCGCATGCGCAGATGGTTATCTACGGACGCCATTAGCTTTGCCATTTGTAACGTGGGTAGGGGAGTAAGTATAAATAACAATACAGTTTCACGGGAATAAGGAGGGTATAATTGAATAAAGATTCGCTCACCGGGGGCAGGAGGGGCGATGGTGAAGGCGGCGGATGGCGAGAGGCGTCCTAACTTTCTGAGGGCTCGTAAGGGAAGAGAAACCTGTCCCCCCTTCACCATGTCCTCTCGATCCTTCAAGGTCATCCGTGATATTACATATCACACTCCCCCACCGGCGAAAAAGTTTGAGGCCATAGATTGGGGTAGGCTGTCACAATAGAGTTTTGAGGGTATTACTAGGTGAAAACCGTCCCCACCTGCTGGTGGCGTCTGCCCATGGCTAGAGTGGTTGAGTTGAATAATCAAATGAAATAACAATACTATGGAAAAGGCGTTAATCATTCAAAGTAAATTGCAAGGTATCTACTTGGTACAGACGGTGGTCCAGAGGGAGAGGTGGGAGAAAAACCTGGTTACCAAAATGATTGAAACTACTTTTGACCCTCATTGGTGCATGAAGTGCCTGGTTGTGATTATTTGGGGTCAGGGAATTGATGCCGGGTGGAGTGTGACGATGAGGATTGTCTTAAGATACTTTATGTTACTTCAAAACACTTCAACTTATATATAAGGGTAGGGGAGTAAGTATAAATAACAATACAGTTTCACGGGAATAAGGAGGGTATAATTGAATAAAGATTCGCTCACCGGGGGCAGGAGGGGCGATGGTGAAGGCGGCGGACGGTGAGAGGCGTCCTAACTTTCTGAAGGCTCGTAAGGGAAGAGAAACCTGTCCCCCCTTCACCATGTCCTCTCGATCCTTCAAGGTCATCCGTGATATTACATATCACTCATTATGCCAAAATCATCTTTAGGAACTCTCTAATATTAGTTTATTTCGTTCACCGTTATTCATTGTGTAATTACTCTTTGTCAGTACGTACCTACCTACTCTATTAAAATGAAATAATTACCTTAATCGGTGACGTTGTACTTGCCGTGACATCACACCCAACCACCTTGCGGCGGATACTAACACTACAATAAACAGTTGTTATCTTAACTTGATTCGAGACGTTTCTCCCTTCCATTCTCTAACAATAATTTTAATAATATCTTATTATTACACTCTTTCCCTCATCACCACGGATCTTACTGTACGCATCATACAGAAATCAATGTACGTCCTTCTATAGCCCAGCCTCAAACTCATACGTGGTTGGTACCATTGAAAGCCCTGTTCGCTTTCACCTGCTTCATCCTTGAATCTTCTCGCATCCTTTTCCTTCGTGAATGTCACTGTTAGGGACCAAATATCGATGGTGTACTTCTAAACCCTTCTAAGTCCCAAAAAATCTTGAAATGAGTTTTTAGTGTATCTGGACCAAACAAACTGCTTTCCTTGGCATAGAGAAGGTTTCAAAGAGAAGAAAAAAATCAAATGATGGGTTGTGGAAGGAGATAACCCCCCCCCCCTCCCAACACACATCAGCTGATTCAATTTTGAATTTGAAATTACGAGTACTTAGAAGTAGACGTGGATCATCTCCCTGCTGGGCTGTGCATGTATACTCGTACAGTTGGTTTTTTGTTTAGTTATGACGCCACTCCATTCGTTTTCCTCTCTTCATTCATAATTTGTTAGCCTCTGAGCGATAGTTGGAGTTGGAAGGCATGGAACTGTGTTTATATTGAACATTCAAAATTACTGGGCGGTGTAGGGAGGGTTAACCGCTTGCCCTTTATAACGATTTTGTCTTGTATTAGAATCATTTTTATGTTGTGAATGGGGAATTTGCCACACAATTTTTTAATTTTTTTTTTTCAAAAGAGGGTTCACTGATATGGAAGAAAACCATGGTGTGCTGCTCAAAAACGCATCCAAAAAATTTAGAGAATTTAAGGAGGATGGAAATTTTGTACCGGGAGTCTGTGACGTGGTGAGTTTCCCTTTACGACAGTAGCGCTACCTCTGAAAGCACACATGAAACCGTTAGCTTATGTAATCGAACACAAGAGTGCGCTGCAAACTGGCAGAAAGGACCCAGACACTAAAGTGACCCAAAGAAGCTATTAACATTAAAATTGCTCATTATTTTTTTTCAATACGATTCTACCTATTAGTTTATCAAGCATTATTTGTCTTCACCTTCTCTTATTTAGTTTCTATATTAGTTAGTTTCGATATTTGAATGGATCGTTTCATGTGGTCACAAGGGCGCCTACAACTCTACCTGTTGACATTCTCTGACACTATTTGCCGAAACTCCTTTTACTCTTGGCCAGAGCACAGTTTTGCGGGAGGAACCCCAGTGAGTGACGTGATCAGTTTCCCTCGATCTTTGCAGTGTTGTTTAACAGAGGCTTTACTTATTCAGGCATTTTCTTCTACGGTAATTTTTCCCTCTTGGGTATTTCTGGTGTTAAACGTTATTCTAGGGCTCTGTTATAGGATTTGACTTGAAATTCCAGAATCTAAAATTGAGGCAAATGAGGAATTCCACCATGTCGGAATTTCCTGTTTTTGACCCCAAAATAGGATTTAGCACCTCGAGAAACCCCCTACGGAAAACTTTCAGCCCGAACTTCCTAATTTACGAATAAACAAAACAGTGTAAAAAATACGAACGTTTAAAAAAACCGGGAAAATGACGTCATCCTGGAATAGTTCATTTATGGCCGCTTGAAGCGCTGAGATTGTGAAATCTATAGTCCCCAGATGCAAAATTTTACGAAACAGTAAAGTTCGAAATCGAAAAACTGAAGAAAAAAATAGAAAAAGCGAGATGGGGAGAAATTAGGTTTCCCCTGTTTTTTGTTTGATAACTTTTTTCTTAGAAAGCACGATTTCGTCGTCCCAATGGGCAACACTGGGAGGAGACAGCGATCTGAACAGCCCAATCAGCGAGCGTTCCCACTTCACGTCCTTTTTCTCGGTTATTTTTGAAATCATAAATTTTGATTGTCTCCCAAAAATAACAGGAGACTTATTTTCCGAAATCAGCCCGATTTTCATCTCTCCCACACCATTAACTATTCAGGAAAAATGCAAACAGAATTCGGTGAAATTCCTCATTCCCCATTATGTGTAGTAGAAATCACTTTGCTTTTACGAACGAAGAAATAGTCGAACTTGTGACTGATATTGATTGATTTAATATTTTTACGTGATTAAATACTATATGACATAACAAAGATTATCCCAAAATTTGGTGAAATTTGAACGTATTTGAACCTGTAATGCTTCGTGGAAGGTATGAGTGCGAAAATGCAAAATGAGTCACGACAGGAGAGTTGTCCCAGTCTGATGGGACTTAAGACTTTATACCCTCAATACGTCATAATATGACGTATATATTATATGACGCATTCCTATTTCTAACTAACTCGATTGAAAACCACACTATGTTTTGTTTCCATGAATGGTGGGAGTCAGAGTACCATTTATCTGATTTTTCGTGTGAAAATAGTATAATAATTTATATAGTAGGTGAAAATTAAAGTCGCAGTGGAAGGAGTTTGTGAATCAACTCACTAAAGACCTTCACTATATATATTTAAAAAAATTGAAAATAGTATAATAATATAATTTGTTTGCAGGTGGTTTTTCACGATGTTTGCGACATGTACCCCACCGATTCTGACATCAAGTGCCGCTACACTCTGACATCCGACGTCAGCGCTCAGCCTGGTGACAAAGTGGCTGTATTCAAAGTTGGTTGGTCTTCGGTTTCGGAGTATTTGACCTTCGAACGGGCCCCGCAACCTAATGAAGATGGCTCCAGCCTGAGTATCACATTCAAAGGTAATTTTATCCTTAAGTTGTAAGCCTACTAGTGAGAGTGTGAGTGTTTGATATTGCTTTTGACTAGAAAGAAATTTGTGTCCAATTTACCATTCGAGATTCATCTGATCAAATTATTTGTTTTCTTCTCTTTGTCGAATTGTAATTCCAAGATTCCTGAGCAATGAAGAACAAAATTTCGTCATGAAGGTAGCGAACGATAAAAGCTGGGAGCCCTAGAAGCGTTCTGATTGGTGGAGCTCCAGGACCTAGTTATAGCTGATGGCAACAGATTGCATTCATGATCGCATTCTCTCAACATCATCACAACAAAAAACCTTGTTAACCCATATTTTTCTCCTTGGGGTGTTACGGCGGGTAACACCCCAAGGAGAAAAATATGGGTTAACAAGGTTTGATGCGGCGGGCATCAAAGTAATTAATTTGATAACATATAGTTATTTTCTCGATATTTATGACTAAATTCGAGCTGATTATCAACAATATACTAGGTTTCAAACGTTTCTATGGGTGGCAGTTGTCGATTGAACATTCAAACTACTGGCAGTAGGGGCAACAACAACAACTGAACGAGCAATTCGGAAACATCTTCAATCCCGAATTGATATCCTGAGTAACACACACATATCTGGAACCCGGTTTTGAGCCAATCCTTGTCGACCTGGTTTCTGCACAGACCATAAACGAAATTCTATCCAAATTGTCTTGTTCACTCATTCAATCAACTCACCTTCTTTGTACAAAAATTCAAGAAAGTAAATTCAATCTGTCCGAAAAATTGATATAATGATTAGTTGGGTCAGAAATAATAATCTGATGGATGAAAAACGTTTTATTCAATCTGGACAACGAATTAAGGCAACAAGCTTTTATTAAGATCACAACACTCATTATAACCTGTCCTGAAGGTGGTTACCTTCAGGACAGGTTATAATGAGTGTAACAGGTTATAATGTGTACGCTGGAACTCATATGGTAGTTTAAGAGAGAGGCGCTGTAGCGCTAGTTATGTGTACCCAAACACATAGAAGTGAATTTTTCAATTAGCACTTTATTCGAAATTATAGTTAGGATAGAACACAACATTCAAATAATGTTAAAGATTATTTATGATATAAAATTACATTTATTTCTTCAGATATATAGTTTCATTGCCCATTGAACTGGTGTTATATGAAATAGCTGAAATAAATGTCCCTGATGAGGGCGTCTTTTGATTAACTTGGATGAGCTAAACCACTACTGTTTCCTAGACGACTATAAACGTCACTAACCTGATCAGCTCGTAACCTCAATTTGATTTGAAGGTTGAATCACGCAGAGCTACTCAGTTTTTCAGCAATCTTTCTCGTCTGACATGTCTCCGCAGTCGTCATATCCGTCACACACGGCTGTTGGTCCGACGCACCGTTTATTCTCGCACAGGAAATCAGGAGACGTGCAGGCTCTTCTTCTCGTTTGAAACAGAGGTGGAGGAGGAGGGATCGATAGCGGTGTAGTGGTTTCTGAAACATAGCACGATGAGTTCAGGCGATGACAAGAAGCGTTTCCATAAACATGGAATCTGTCTTATGAAGTTTGCTGCCTCCATTCTTTGACATTTTATGTGTCGCATCAACATAAGTTCTGCAGGTAGAATGTTTTTGAAATATTGGAACCAACCAAGTAAAGAAAAGTAAACAACAATTTCAAGTTGAATTATCGTCCAACTGCCATTCCTGGCTTCGCGGACGTCAACAGTTGTCTTCCTAAGGGAAGATCAGAATTTGTTTTGATGATTTCGCTCATGGCTTCCAATTGCCTCCCTGCCCTGGGTTGAGGGTGGGGGGGGGGCTGAGCCTGGGACGCACGAAGAAACACCCCCATAGCGAGACTCGAACGCTTGACTTCCCCGCAGTAGCCGGTTCGAGACTCGTCGCTGGAAGACGCGTTCCTAGCGAGCGCGGCCACAGCTGACCCCCTATTGGAACCACCCATCGCCCGGACATGAAACGAATTTTATGAAATGACAACCATTTCCGAAAGAAATTCAGGAATCAGTTCAAGAAAACCATTTCTCTGAAACTGTTCAGAAGTCATGAGGTATTCGAACGGTGTCAAAATAAATTATATTGGAGTTCTCTGAGTTTTATGAATATTATCAATTAATCTTCAAACTACCACTGGAAATTGAATACAATGTATACGATGTAGCAGTTCCCATCAAAATTGGTTCAGCAGTTATGACGTCTATAGAAGATTACTTATTTATAGGAAAGATACGAAAAACTTACCAACAGGTTTTGGGTTGCAGTCGTTATCTGTTACCGTGAAATTGAAGCTTTTCAGGCAGCAGGTATATTCTTTAATGGATTGGCTGATTTGTGCAAAAGTTTGTTCTTTCAAGACATGGATGTTCTTGGACGCCGTCTCCGCCTGCTCTTGAGTCTTTATCATTTCCAGAGTGATGTTCCTTTTCCGTTGTTTGTGAAGTTGCATTTTTTGATCCAAAAGCTCTGTCGCCTCTGGAAAGCATTCGGCTTTCTGTCCTTCGCAGAGCTGTGCTGTGATGTTGGAGAGGAGGTTGGTAGCGATCACTGCTTGCTTCAACGACGAGACCTGGAAATCCAAATCTCTTACCAGGATTTTGAGGGGTTCGAGAAGCAGGTCTGCGAATCGCGAGAAAGATTTTTCCACCAATGATTGATCTAAGATGAATTCCTGACATGGTTTTACCTCATCATCTGGTACTTGCTCGATCTTCTCTTCATCTGGTACTTGCTCGATCTTCTCTTCATAACATTGATGTATTCCTTCAGTACAGGATATCCCTGAGTCTTCGTAACATCGACACCTATCTAAACGCCCGTGCTCTAATTCATACGTACAGTTATCGAAGTGTTTATAATGATATAAGCTATTAATATAACCAATCCAAAAACAGCTGTCCATACAGTATTCAGGGCAGGGTTCCCAATATCGTCCCCTGCAGTAACATTTCGATCTGTATCTCTTCGTCACAATTTTCGACTGGTTCTTTGGTAGCTGCTCCATGTATCCTCTCAACTCCTCCAAAAACTCGATCGTGTCGGTGTTCATCGCTAAATATCCTCTTCTGACGTTGTCTATGAAACTCCTTATTCTTCTTTCATACCCCATAAAGGACCTACTGAAATCTGATATCTGTTCTCTGCCGACTTGAAGTGACGTGGCTGCCTCTTTGATTTCGATCCAAGTCGAGTTGAGTTCTTCCAAACTCGTAAGATTCGATAGAGTTCCTACCTCTATCGGTGTGGGCAATGTTGGTTCTGGGGAACTACCGAAGGACTCGTAACTCTGAAGAAAAAGAAAAAAAAACAATTGTCAGATCAAAGGTTGAATCATTTGAAAATAATAAATTTCTTTTTTTTTGACATGAATACCTATGTCTTATAGTTCGAGAGCTGGTGACATCCCGATTCAACCGGAAAAATAAAGTTCTGACGAGGACTTGAATTGACTCTGTGTGACTCCTGGAACCCCGTACTGGGCGTCTGCCTTACGATATCCGGGTATTACTTAATATTACGGCTACTTAAATTTTTTAAATTGGGGTGCTAATTCAACCGGAAGAATAAAACCTTGAAATTGGTCTCATTTGAAAGGTATTTTGACCCTGAATACAAATATGTACGTCTGCCACCGTCTGCCTGAGGATTTCACGTTTAGCAACTCATCAGAAGTTGCCAAATTGACTAAATTTCGACAATTATGCCGTACGATGTTTGGATGAAAAAATGAACCTAGCTACCTTTTGTAATAAGTAGAAAGTTGAGTTTTTTATTTATTTTTTAACGTGAATATAATAGCTACATGTAGGGTACTAATTGTGTATAACAGTGAAAAGTATTGTTATAATATGTATACATACACAAAAAAGAAGTCTTCTGAAAAATAGGAGTAGAAAAGGTGAGAAGAAAATGCTAGAACTCAGTCATCCTCGTCAATTTGAGTACATTCAGGCACCCACGCCACACGAATTTGGAAGGAAATTCTTTCAGTAAGCACAATTCTATGTTAAGTAAGTCCATATGTATTCAAATTTAATACTTAAATTTTTTTTATTTATTTAATTTTGTTACTATATTATAATGAGCATCTACCACCAGACAGACATGGAACCAAAATTGTTCAGAAAGGTCTAAAACGCAAAACGCGAGTGAAAATTTTGATTTTGGAGAACTTTCTCGTCCTTGAAAAGTGAAAACAAAGCTTCCGCTACCTTGGTAGACTCGGAAGCAAAATAAAAACGTCTGCCAAGTGGGTGTGGCACATAGCTTCCTCGTATCCATAACCCGATTATATAGATGATCAGATGCATAGTAGTTAATCTCAAAACACCAATCTCCAAGTACCTTCCACTACCCTCATAGGGGACCATCTACACGCTAATCTGGACAATCCTAGAAAATTTCATCAAATTCGGATGAAAAATTAAGTGAGTAGATGTATGTGATTGGATCAAAAAAAATACTTAGCCTCGGCTGGGATTCGAACCCGCGACTCCTGGGGGACAGTTGAAGTTACGGCTGTTACAAGGAATTCACGTTTGCGCATGCGCAGTCGCTTCTATCACTCCAGGGATGATGATTTTCATAGGGGACCGTCTACACACCAACCACCCGCCCAATCCCTGAAAATTTCATAGAAATCGGACACGGAACCAAAATTGTTCAGAAAGGTCTAAAACGCAAATCGCGAGTGGAAATTTTGATTTTGGAGAACTTTTTTTTTCGTCCTTGAAAAGTGAAAACAAAGCTTCCGCTACCTTGGTAGACTCGGAAGCAAAATCTCAACTTATATACATACTTATAACAAAAAGTAGCTAGTAACGCACTAAAACCGTTAAACCTATTCTTGGTGAACTCCTCCATCCAGCTCGTCTTTAGTCAATATCAGACATGAATCATGGGAATTCGCCAAGAACTTCTGAGAACCAAAAAACTTCACCTTTTCAAGTTTCACCCAAGGAAGAATCGGATCAAATCTTTTTTGAAATAATTACTCCTTAAATGCTGGAGAAATAAAAACGGAGTTGAGTAGAATGTTGTCTATTTCCACGAAAATAATGAGTACCAAGTTAAATCGATTTCGACGGTTAGGTCATCATCAGTAACAAACAATAACTGAAGGTACATCACAAAGAGCATAGCTTATATAGGCACAAGTGAAAGGGAGCTTGAATCCCATTGGTCGAGAAAGTGTAAGTCATACCCAATCAGATAAGTGAAAGGAGAATCCTATTGGCTCAGAGAAGTGAAGGGACCTGGGAGGATCATCAAATGCCAATCAAGGCAGACAAAGTGAAAGGGAGCTCAAACATTGGTGAGGGTTACATTGTGAAGGGGAGACCAAGCTTTTGCAAGAAGGAACCTATCAATGGTGAAACATGTTGAGGGACCACCTCATTCAGACATTTACCAGACCTATCACTCTTAAGAATCTCGAACTTTTCAAGCACATCCAACATACCTCCCTTCGGGCAAAAATGAGGAAATTCTATGTACTGTCCGTTTGTTAGACCAAAACTGTAGTTATGATTGGATTCTCTCAGGTGATTCGCAAAAGCAGAATCACCCTTGCTATCCCTGAAATCCTTCTCATGCTCTTTTATTCTTTCCCTAAATTTCCTACCAGTTTGACCACAATACTCAAGCCCACAAGAACATTTCAGCTTATAAACCCCACTTCTATCTTGAACGCTAATTTTATCTTTAACAGAACCCAACGAAGCTTTAAGATTATTAAATTAAATTAAGATTAAATTAATTAAGATTATTAAATTAAATTAAGATTTAAGATTATTAAATAAATAAAAATAAAAATTTTTTATTTTTAAACCCTAATTTGAAACCTCTAGATGATAACATTTTGCCAATTTTGTCAGAAATCTTTCCATAATAAGGTATACTTATCCACTTTTTCTCTTCTAATACAACTAATCTAGCCAAATTAGAAACCCCGTCTCTACACTTTTTCCTAAGAACCTTGTTCCATATGGAATCAATGAGACATCCTCATTCGGAGGCGCTTGAATGTCACTAAATTTAGAAACCATTTTTTTAGTAGCCTCTGCGCATGCGCTTACGTAAAATCCATGTAACAGCCATAACATTCACATTTTTCATCCGAATTTGATAAAACTTTCTAGGATTGTCCAGATTAGCGTGTAGATGGTCCCCTATGAGGGTAGTGAAAGGTACTTAGAGTTTGGTGTTTTGAGATTAACTACTATGCATCGGATCATCTATATAATCGGGTTATGGATACGAGGAAGCTATGTGCCACACCCACTTGGCAGACGTTTTTAATCTAAGGTAGACCTCATTCTGAGAATTTTGGTACCAACCGCGACCTTCTAGCGTGTGTATCTGAAAAATATCAAGGCGCACCCCCCATTGTCGAAATGTAGTCAATTTGGCAACTTCTGATGAGTTGCTAAAGGTGAAATAATAATAATAATAATAATAATAATAGGTGGCAGACGCACATATTAAATACAAATTTTGTATTCAGGGTCAAAATACCTTTCAAATGAAACCAATTTCAAGGTTTTATTCTTCCAGTTGAGTTAATGACCCCAATTTAGAAAATTTGACTGGCCGCTGGCAGACTCCCCAGGCAGACGGTGGCAGACGCACATATTTGTATTCAGGGTTAAAATACCTTCAAATGAGACCAATTTCAAAGTTTTATTCTTCCGGTTGAATTGGCACCCCAATTTAGAAAATTTAAGTAGCCGTAAAATAAAGTAGTACCCGGATATCGCAAGGCAGACGCCCAGTACGGGGTTCCAGGAGTCAGACAGAGTCAATTTAAGTCCTCGTCAGAACTTTATTTTTCCTGTTGAATCGGGATGTCACCAGCTCTCGGTCTATTAGAACTGTGATGATTCTCAACAAAACATTTCACAATGAAGGTTTACTATTTAATAAATGTATACTTAATCAAGGTAGAGGCACGGACAGTGATGGTGTTCCTACCTCTGTGGGTGGTGATGATGTTGGGTCTTCAGTACGATCAAAAAAGTCAAACAAATCAGAGGCCACGAAACTCTGTTAAAAAGAGAAACTGTCAGAACCAAAGATGAATCATAATATGAAAATAATGAATGCCGTACACTGCACTTATCTTGGTTACCAAGGACCTTTTGTTATATTATTTTCAGTTACGAACCATTGGAATCGAACAAGAAAAAATGTTTACCATCAAACCACCACGTTTACCATTACCGTAGCCCATCAAATCTTGATGGTTTGCGTTTCAAGGTATGTAGGATCCGAAAATCGAATAAAAATTTGGCCGTCCGTCCGGCACTTTTCTTTGTTCCCATGAACCGATTTTGATAAAATTAGGTATATGGGCTTCATTTGAGGTGTAGTGCCCCGATTCTTTTGGTTGGTGTCAGTCACTTCTAATGGTTGGAAAATAACGGATGAAATTTTCAAAATGCTCTAGCTGGAAAACTTTTGATTTGAAGGTATAGTTTTTTCATCGATTTAAAATAGTATTTAATTTTTAGAATCGAATGTGACTACCCAGGGCTTTGTAGGACAAATCGTTCCCTCCCCATCAAAACATAAGGGTTGGACTTATGATAAATCAGAAACACGAGTGCGAATCGCAAGAGAGGCTTAATCTCCGTTCAAATCTTAGCTGACCAAAATGAAGGGTCACGGGGAAAAAGGCAAACTCCAAACTCCATTTTTTGGCCGAATTGAGGTAGGCACGCCATCTAGCTTGGGAGGAGTAGAACCGAAGGGTTGTTTCACTTTGTGAAAGAAAGATCGCATTCATTCTTTTTAAAGCTAAAACAAATACGGGGCTCCGGGGAAAAAGGATCAGATTCCGTTCGCCCGCAGGGAAGAAAGATCTGTGTCCGATTTAACCCATTTCAAGCCAAGGGTAGAAATAACTGAATAATGGCGAGAGGAGGATGAACTGTTTTAGAGAATGCCAGCCGAAATAAAGCATCATTTGTCCACCATTCGAGAGCAAAAATATTCGATATTTTATGAATTTTTAGGACGTCCCACAGTAAGACTTAGGCGTCCTTATGCGATCGATCTGGGGTGAAGTTGGACAACACTCAACAGAAAAAAAAAATAACCACACAGTAATCCGTTTTAGACCATTCTGAATTCAAATCCGCGAAAAAAACCATAGGTGTATGTCTGTGTGTGTGTGTGTGTATGTGTGTGTGTAACAAAATCTTGTGTACTCTGCACAGGCTTTAGTTCTCAACCGATTTTCCTGGTTCTTTTTTTGTTCGTCGCGGAAAACTATCTAGTTGTGCACTACGTCGCCGGAATTTCGAATTTTGCCTTTTAAGGGGGGGAAAGGGGGGGTTAATGCTCGAAAAACGTGCGTTTTTGGGCATAATTTTGTGTACTCTGCCCAGGCCTTAGTTCTCAAACGATTTTCGTGGTTCTTTTTTCGTTTGACGCGGAATACTATCTAGTTGTGCACTACGGCGCCGGAATTTCGAATTTTTTCCTTTTCAGAGGGGGAAAGGGGGGGTTAATGCTTAAAAAACGAGCGTTTGCGTGCATAATCTTGTAAACTCTGCCCAGGCCTCAATTTCCAACCGATTTGCGGGTTTGTTTTTTTGTTTGACTCAAATAACTTCCGAGTTGTACATGATTTTACCAGAGTACAAAAATTCGCAAGGGGAGGAGGTGAGTGGGGGGATAATATTCACAAAATATCCGATTTTTCAATATTTCGGTTCCTTTACTGCTTGCTTACTAATTGTACCCAAGCTTTGAAATTGAGGAAAAATTCTCAATATACCTCCGGATTTTCATGAATAATTCTCTGTACCGCCATGGAACTAATAGTGGTGCCACTGTGGTGCCAGGACATGGTGCCATGATGCCATAAACCTCTTATTTCGTGTTTTCAGTATTTCTTGCCTAAAGTAATAAATAAATTACATCGAGTGAAACAGTTTTATCACTTAACAACTGGTTAAACTGATCTAATGCTTATCCAATGGGACGTCCCCTGGAATGCATGCATTACTAAACAATATGTTACTTTTTAATGAGATTTGAGAGTTTTCCAAAGCGATATGATTTATCCAGTTTCATTTATCTCAGAATCGAATTTGGGCCATCATAATATCATGCATTTGGCCGAAAGGCCTCATTTTCAAAAAATTTCCAAAATCGCATTCAGCTCCTGAACGTCAGAGCTAATTTTTTCTGAAAATTTTAGCAACAGCAGGAACGAGAAAAAAATTCTTTTGCAAAGATTTTTCACTATTTTAAATATTTAAAAAATCATGAAATATGACGTTGCGAAAACGCATCAGTGGCCGGAAATGGGTTAACCCATTAACCCATTAAAGACCCCTTCCCTCGCCTTTGCAAGAGTTGTACGGCATCACACCAAAGATTCATCAAGCACAAAACCTCCTACTTCTGAAGATACCCGACAGTTTTCACAACCCCTTCTACCTCGAAGAAGAAGACTTCGGTACCAAAAGTAGCTGTAACATTGGGGAACCTTCACAACGGCCCCATACCCATAAAAACCAGCAAAATCAAAGGATTTAAAACACTTGTGTCAGTTTCTCGTCAACCCCGATGCTAACATTTTCTGAGTCACTGTCCAACAGGTTGGGGATTGTGGGAGATGATGCCATTTCATATCGCGACGATTTTTTTGCCCTTTTGTAATCAATGTTTTGTACAAAACTATACCTAATTTGGAAAATAATGCCAATTTTTGCCCAACATTTTTCTGGAGGTGACAGTAAGGTACCTACGAACCCTAGAAAATTTACTGAAGTGAATTACGAGATTTGAATAAACAATATAAATTTATAATTTTAAATATTAACAATATAATTTCAAATAAACAATATAATTTTAGGTATTATGGTGACCGAAACGCGGATATTTGTGGGGAAAAAAGATCAAAGTCTTTACCTTGTTTGACGTTTCTAATTATTTCTGGAAATTATCTTCGACCTACTTAATTTTCTTTCTTGTCACTTGAACATAATTAAATTCCTGGTCAGGTGGCCCAAACAGTTCATTTTTTTTTATGCATAGCGTCTGTCTGGGACGACTTCAAACTTTGTTTTTAGATTTTCTCGGAATTAGGAAAAGAGGAGTCTGATCCTTTTTCCCCGTGACCCTTCAAATGCGAACCCTGTTCCTTTCTTCGAGCAAGAGCGATCACCGTGAATTACTCATCACTCCTTGCGAATTAAATTTAAATCGAAATCAAAGAAAATTCAGAACTTACCGGGAATATGATGATCAAGACAGTTGCCAGCCTGTTGAACGAGAACATCGTGTTGCTCGGGCCAGTAATTCCTTCTTTATGCCGTCCGATTTCCTGTGATCCCCGTTTTCGACTATCTAACGTATTGGCATCGAGAGGTTATCTCCTAGATACTGCTTGAATGAAGGGTTTCATATCTGCATCTGTATTGCATTTTATTTGTGTATGTCTCAGCAGTATTCTGATAAAGCCTTTTTTTGGTGGGTATTGGATTGTATTTATGAATGTCTGAACAGTATTCTCCTGACAAAGCCTTTTTCTTTTATTAACGAAATCGTGGTTACTAAAAAGATATTTTCTACAACGTTCCGTCTTGTCGATTAAAGATGAGTTTCAGTCTTGTAGTAGCAGTGAGTTTGTATGTTCTGGAGAAACTAAACACCACTGCTTTCAAATCTTGTCCCAGGCCAGTGGAAAATAATTCCACGCCTGTTGACGAGAGAATATAATTTGTTTTCCCGAGAAAAACAAGGAAACTACGGACTGGTTTTGATAAAAATTCATAATTTCACTCGAATTTTGCGATTCAAAGGTTTTTCATTAATTCCTTGCCTGTTAGTGGTCAATCTCTCCACTTGTGGGATAAATACTTCAAAATCGTCTAATTTTTTCAAATTTTTCTTTATTGAAGAAAGTTGCGTTCAACCTCAGAAACCGAAATGTAAACAGAAGAAAATGTAATAAAGTAAAATGTAATGTTCCCCGTATTTATAAACAATGTACGGCCAGAGACAGCTGGAAGCGAGGCGGTCGGGACTCGAGTGACGTCACTTTTCCCTTCACCCAGCAACCTGAGCACACCTTCTCTCCTCTACTCACCTTGTTCTTTGACAACCTCTGCCCAAGGTGGGTAGAGAGGAAGTGTGCTCACGCTGCCCAGTGGGGGAAACGTGACGTCACCCAAGTCCCAACTGCTTCACTGCCAGCTTTCTCTGATACTTCGCTAGGGCGTACATTCTTTATAAATACACGGTAGATTACATAGTTTGCTCTGTTTACATTTTCGGTTTCCGAGGACGAACGCAAACTTTCTTCAATTCAGAAAAATGTGTAAAAATTAGACGATTTTGAAGTATTTTACAAGTGGAGAGATTGACCTTGACAAACAGTCTAGGGATGAATGAATAACTAAGTCAAAAAGAAAAATTGATATACCGTGGAAATCTGACAGTTTGAGCATGTTTTTTCTGAAGAGCGCCCATCGAAATGGGCAGGCGTTCATAGTGAAAACGTTGAAAAGAAACGCTGCAAATTATTACACAAAGGCTTATTGCTATTCTACAGGGTGTCCAAGTAACTACGCTCCCCCCACTTATTTTCTCTAATAGTGTAAGAAAAA
The DNA here is from genome assembly GCA_009739505.2 of Apolygus lucorum. Lineage (NCBI taxonomy): Eukaryota > Metazoa > Arthropoda > Insecta > Hemiptera > Miridae > Apolygus > Apolygus lucorum. The sequence continues at coordinate 52,017,248 of CM019168.2, forward strand.
AAATCGGATTAACGCTATTCTTCATAATTTTTTGCGTAGAATTCAAAAATGACAAAATTGCGCAGTGCGCAATCGCACAACCATGCGCAATCATGATCAACTTTGTTTTTAGGACGTCCCACAGTAAGACTTGGGCGTCCTTATAAGATCGATCTGGGGTGAAGTTGGACAACACTCAACAGAAAAAAAAAATAACCACACAGTAATCCGTTTTAGACCATTCTGAATCCAAATCCGCGAAAAAAAACCATAGGTGTATGTCTGTGTGTGTGTGTGTGTGTGTGTGTGTATGTGTGTTTGTGTGTGACAAAATCTTGTGTCGTCTGCACAGGCCTTAGTTCTCAACCGATTTTTGTGGTTCTTTTTTTGTTCGACGCGGAAAACTATCTAGTTGTGCACTACGGCGCCGGAATTTCGAATTTTGCCTTTTAAGGGCGGGAAAGGGGGGGTTAATGCTTAAAAAACGTGCGTTTGCGGGCATAATCCTGTAAAATTTGCCCAGGCCTCAATTTCCAACCGATTAGTGAGTTTCTTTTTTTGTTTGACTCAAATAACTTCCGAGTTGTACATAATTTCACCCGAGTACCAAAATTCGCAAGGGGGGGGGGGGGGTGTAGTGGGGGGATAATATTCACAAAATATCCGATTTTTCAACATTTCGGTTCCTTTACTGCTTACTGATTGTACCCAAGCTTTGAAATTGAGGAAAAATTCTCATTATACCTCCGGGTTTTCATGAATTATTCTCTGTAGCACCAAGAAAATTATAGTGGTGCCACCATGGTGCCAGGACACCATAAACCGCATATTTCGTGCTTTTTTTTTGTGTTTCACCTTGAATACGGATGTGAACCTCGACGGACCGCCTACTAAAACTAATAGATGAAAGTGCAATGTTACGACGTATTCCCCCTTTGGTGCCAGACTGGCACCATTGGTGGTGGTTGGGGGGGGGGGGGTGAACTCGAATTCGCATGTTGGGTATCGTAGATCATGGATTTTAAAATGCTCTTCAGATTCGAGGCTCCAATGCCGCTAGAAATGTTAAGGTGGATAATGGTGGGGGGGGGGGGTCACTATTTCTTGCCTAAAGTAATAAACCAAATTACATCGAGTGAAACAGTTTTATCGCTTACCAACTGGTTAACTGATCTAATGGTTATCCAATGGGACGTCCCCTGGAATGCATGCATTACTAAACAATATGTTTTCAAATGAGAACTCCCATTTTTTATTGCAGATTCGAATTCTACGTCAAATTTTATGAACATTTTACTTTTACAACTTTTTTTTTTTTTGGACGCGCGCAGCCCGCTCAGCGAGCGCTCAAAGATGCGCAACCCAGAGATTGCGCCAAAGTTGAGATGAAGGTAAACCTCAAGTGCGGCACAATACTTAGCACTGTTTTTCTCCGCTGAATCGCGTGGTGATATCCCTTTCTTGATTTGATTTCATTTTACCGTATCTACAGCCGAAAAAGTCACTTTTTGAAGAGGAAATCATCGATTTTCTTACAAAGGGTAATGAATCATCCTAATAAAATTTAAAAAAATTAAATTTTTAAAATTGTAAAATAACGGAAAACTTGTACCTACATAATTATCACAAAATTTTGCAAAATAATTTTCAGTTTTCTAAAAACATGATTGGATGAACAATGATTGAAACGAATAAGCGATAAACTGTTCGAAGTGTGCTCCTCCTTCAGAAATGCACGCCCCTGCTCTGAGCAAAATTTTTTCAGAAAGTCACTTTTTGAGGAGGAAATCATCGATGACTTTCCCGTTATTTTACAATTTTAAACAATTTAATTTTTTTACATTTTATTAGGATGATTCATTACCCTTCGTAAGAAAATCGATGATTTCCTCCTCAAAAAGTGACTTTTTCGGCTGTAGATACGGTAAAATGAAATCAAATCAAGAAAGGGATGTCACCACGCGATTCAGCGGAGAAAAACAGTGCTAGGTATTGTGCCGCACTTGAGGTTTACCTTCATCTCAACTTTGGCGCAATCTCTGGGTTGCGCATCTTTGAGCGCTCGCTGAGCGGGCTGCGCGCGTCCAAAAAAAAAGTTGTCGAAGTAAAATGTTCATAAAATTTGACGTAGAATCCGAATCTGCAATAAAAAATGGGGGATCTCATTTGAAAAAACAAAGTTGATCATGATTGCGCATGGTTGCGCACTGCGCAATTTTGTCATTTTTGAATTCTACGCAAAAAATTATGAAGAATAGCGTTAATCCGATTTTTTTTCTTACACTATTAGAGAAAATAAGTGGGGGAGCGTAGTTACTTGGATACCCTGTATATAGATCACTCGTCCGCCAAGAACACGGCGGCTGTGCCATTGTTACCACCTACCAACATTAAGAAAAACATCGATCGCATTTCGGTCAGCTAACATTCGGCCCCTTTTGCGATTCACACTCGTGTTTCTGATTTCATCGTAAGTCCAACCCTTAAATTCTCGTAGGGAGCGAACGGTTTGTCGTACAGAGCTCCGCGTGGTCTCTAAAGTTTCTAAAAATTAAATTCTATCCTAAATTGATGGAAAACAATACCTTTATATCAAAGTTGTTTGAGTTAGGGCGTTTTCAAAATTTCAAACCTTATTTTTCAACCCTTAGAAGTGGCCTACATCAACCAAAATCTATTTTTTTTTTTTTTTCTTGGTCGACTTCAAAGGTTCATTATTGCAAATAAACCAAAAAAAAAAAATCATATGTCGAAAAAATGTAAAGTTTGCTTTTCGATTTTCTTTTTTTAGAAACGGTTTATCGCTAAAAGATTTTGGTTTTACACTAGGTATCTTGGGAATGAACGCTCTTTCCAACGATATCCTCAAATTTGATACTACTTAGTAAATAACAGGGGTTATGGCAGTTTTCATGATGCAATGTCGAAAACGCGAGAAAATAACTTTGAAGTGAAAAAAGGCATTTTGAGTGGGTTAATAAAAAAAAAATTGCTATGAGACATTTTTTGTTGCAAATTAGTTATAGAATCGATCCCTGAAGTTATGCTCATGTTAAGTGTAGACACCCTGTATAGGAAACACACATATCTGGAACCCAGTTTTGAGCCAATCCTCGTCGATCTGGTTTCTGCACAGACCGGAAACGAAATTCTATCCAAATTGTCATGTTCACTCGTTCAATCAACTCACCTTCTTTGTACAAAAATTCAAGAAAGTAAATTCAAACTGTCAGAAAAATTGATTTTATGATTAGTTGGGTCAGAAATAATAATCAAATGAATGAAAAACGTTTTATTCAATCTGGACAACGAATTAAGGCAACAAGCTTTTAATAAGATCACAACACTCATTATAACCTGCCCTGTAGGTAACCACGCTGGAACTCATATGGTAGTTCAAGAGAGAGGCGCTGTAGCGCTAGTTATAGTTATGTGTACCCAAACACATAGAAGTGAATTTCTCAATAAACAATTTATTCGAAATTATAGTTAGGTAGAACACAACATTCAAATAATGTTAAAGATTATTTATGATATAAAATTACATTTATTTCTTCAGATATATAGTTTCATTGCACATTGAACTGATGTTAAATGGAATAGTTGAAATAAATGTTCCTGTTGAGGGCGTCTTTAAATTAACTTGGATGAGCTAAACCACTACTGTTTCCTAGACGACTAAAAGCGTCACTAACCTGATCAGCTCGTAACCTCAATTTGATCTGAAGGTTGTATCACGCGGAGCTACTCAGTTTTTCAGCAATCTTTCTCGTCTGACATGTCTCCGCAGTCGTCATATCCGTCACACACGGCTGTTGGTCCGACGCACCGTTTATTCTCGCACAGGAAATCAGGAGACGTGCAGGCTCTTCTTCTCGTTTGAAACAGAGGTGGAGGAGGAGGGATCGATAGCGGTGTAGTGGTTTCTGAAACATAGCATGATGTAAAAACGGAGTTGAGTAGAACGTTGTCTCATCGCGAGTGACTTTATTCGTATAGCATGATGTGTTCACGCGATGACAAGAAGCGTTCCCATAAACATGGAGTCTGTCTTATGAAGTGTGCTGCCTCCATTCTTTGAAGTTTTATGTGTCGCATCAACATAAGTTCTGCAGGTACAATGTTTTTGAAATATTGGAACTAACCAAGTAAAGAAAAGTAAACAACCATTTCAGGTTGCATTTTCTTCCGACTGCCACTCCTGGCTTCGCGGATGTCTTCCAAAGGGAAGATCAGAATTTGTTTTGATGATTTCGCTCATGGCTTCCAATTGCCTCCCTGCCCTGGGTATTTGGGGGGGGGGGGGGGCGCTGAGCCCGGGACTCACGAAAAAACACCCCCGCGGCGAGACTCGAACGCATGACTTCCCCGCAGTAGCTGGTTCGAGACTCGTCGCTGAAAGACGCGTTCCTAGCGAGCGCGGCCACAGCTGACCCCCTATTAGAACCAACCATCGCCCTGACATGAAACGAATTTTATGAAATGACAACCATTTCCGAAAGAAATTCAGGAATCAGTTCAAGAAAACCATTTCTCTGAAACTGTTCAGAAGTCATGAGGTATTCGAACGGTGTCAAAATAAATTATATTGGAGTTCTCTGAGTTTTATGAATATTATCAATTAATCTTCAAACTACCACTGGAAATTGAATACAATGTATACGATGTAGCAGTTCCCATCAAAATTGGTTCAGATTACTTATTTATTTATAGTACTTATTTATAGGAAAGATACGAAAAGCTTACCAACAGGTTTTGGGTTGCAGTCGTTATCTGTTACCGTGAAATTGAAGCTTTTCAGGCAGCAGGTATATTCTTTAATGGATTGGCTGATTTGTGCAAAAGTTTGTTCTTTCAAGACATGGATGTTCTTGGACGCCGTCTCCGCCTGCTCTTGAGTCTTTATCATTTCCAGAGTGATGTTCCTTTTCCGTTGTTTGTGAAGTTGCATTTTTTGATCCAAAAGTTCTGTCGCCTCTGGAAAGCATTCGGCTTTCTGTCCTTCGCAGAGCTGAGCTGTGATGTTGGAGAGGAGGTTGGTAGCGATCACTGCTTGCTTCAACGACGAGACCTGGAAATCCAAATCTCTTACCAGGATTTTGAGGGGTTCGAGAAGCAGGTCTGCGAATCGCGAGAAAGATTTTTCCACCAATGATTGATCTAAGATGAACTCCTGACATGGTTTTACCTCGTCATCTGGTACTTGCTCGATCTTCTCTTCATAACATTGATGCATTCCTTCATCACAGGATATCCCTGAGTCTTCGTGACATAGACAGTTTCGTAATTGCCTGTGCTCTGATTCATACGTACAGTTATCGTAGTGTTGAGTTGCACAACAATATCTTGCATCATGATAACCAACCCCAAAACAGCTTTCCATACAGTCTTCAGGGCAGGGTTCCCAATATCGTCCCCTGCAGTAACATTTCGATCTGTATCTCTTCGTCACACTTTTCGACTGGTTCTTTGGTAGCTGCTCCATGTAACCTCTTAACTCCTGCAAAAACTCGATCGTGTCGGTGTTCATCGCCAAATATCCTCTTCTGACGTTGTCTATGAAACTCCTTATTCTTCTTTCATACCCCATAAAGGACCCACTGAAATCTGATATTTGTTGAACTGACGTGGCATCCTCTTTAATTTCGTTCCAAGTCGAGTTGAGTTCTTCCAAACTTGTAGGGTTCGATAGTGTTCCTAAATCTATAGGTGTTGGTAAGGTTGGTTCTGGAGGCTCACCTAAGACCTCGGAACTCTGAAAAGAAAAAAAAAACTGTCAGACCACAGGTTAAAGGTCAAGTAATTTCAAAATATTAAATACCCTACTATTTTTTGACATAAGTACTTATGCCTTGAGACTGCCGGTCGTTTTCGAAAAAATATTCCCATTTTGGGTGTTTAATTTGACACAAATGGATTCTATAAAATGTGGATACTTTACACACACTTTACGCATAGATAGTTCCCCCTAAAAATGATTTAGCTCGGTGAACAGATTTTGGAATGAGGAATTTCACCATGTCGGAATTTCCTATTTTTTACCCCAAAATCGGATTCAGCGACTCGAAAAACCCCCTAAGGCAAACTTTCAGCCCGAACTTCCTAATTTACGAATAAACAAAACAGTGTAGAAAATACGAATGTTAAAAAAAAACCGGGAAAATGACGTCATCCTGGAATAGTTCATTTATGGCCGCTTGATGCGCTGAGATCGAGAAATCTATAGTCCCCAGATGCAAAATTTCACGAAACAGTAAAGTTCGAAATCGAAAAACTGAAAAAAAAAAAAAAATAGAAAAAGCAAGATGGGGAAAATTAGGTTTCCCCTGTTTTTGTTTGATAATTTTTCTCTTAGAAAACACGATTTCGTCGTCCCAATGGGCAACACTGGGAGGAGACGGCGATCCGAACAGCCCAATCAGCGAGCGTTCCCGCTCCACGTCCGTTTTCCCGGTTAGTTTTGAAATCAAAAATTTTGATTGTCTCCCAAAAATAATAGGAGACTTATTTTCCGAAATCAACCCGATTTTCATCTATCCCACACCATTAACTATTCAGGAAAAATGCAAACAGAATTCGGTGAAATTCCTCATTTAAATCGTTTCAAGGTTGATATGGTAGCTAGGCATTTCAACGGTGCCCATCACAATCATATCAGTTAGGGTAACATGCTTCATAACGCTCCTGGACTGCTTTGATTGCTGATTTGATCATATGAGCGCTCCACTTCGGTTTTGATCGAGGAGGGAAATTCACGATTTCCTCAAATCTCAATTTACTGTGGGACTTTGGAGATTTTTTCTAGTTGATTCAATTGAATTTTCAGAGTGGCTATTATCCAACTGAAAATTTTGATGGCTACCATCGGCGAAAGATCTTAGTGAGCGAAATACATTTTTAAAAAAACGCAGCAAATTATTACACAATGATTTATTATTTTTCATATAGATCACTCATCTGCAAAGAACACGGCTTTCCCAGTGTTACCACCAACATGAAGAAAAACATCGATCGCATTTCGGTCAGCTAAAATTTGAACGGAGATTAGGCCTCTTTTGCGATTTATCGTAAGTTCAACCCTCAAGTTCGCGTAGTGAGCGAACGGTTTGTCCTACAGAGCTCTGCGTGGTCTCAAAAAATTTTAAAAATTCTATAGAATCTTAAATTGAAGGAAAAACAATACCTTAATATCTAAATTTTTTGAGTAAGGGCGTTTTCAAAATTTCAAAATTCATTTTTCAACCCTTAGAAGTGACCTGCATCAACCAAAATCTTCAGTGCACAACTAGACCCCAAATGGAGCCCACATACCAAATTTCATCAAAATCGGTCAATGCTAAGTGAGGAAAGTGCAGCGGACGGACGGCCAAATTTTTATTCGATTTTTGGATTCTACGTACCTTGAAATGAAACGTAAACCAACAAGTTTTGAGGGGGGGTTAAATAATTTTTTTTCTTGGTCGATTCCAAAGGTTCATTTTCGAAAATAATAAACCAAAAGGGCCATTCTGTTGAGCAAAATTGATGGAAAGAAGAAGTAGAACAGAGTAATGATCAACTAGCATCGCAAACACCGAAACTAGGCTTCTTCGCTGTTGACTCTACTGTGCCGGATATTCTAAATGGTGAATGCGATTGAAACGGGGTCCGGCAATATCTCCTCAGACACTAAAAAACAGAGATTTTGAGAGAAGATTTTTCGCTTGAAACTCTCCATATCTTCTCAATTATCGATCCTATCGCATAAAAATTGAAACATAGTTATATTAGAGGTGTGTCGGTCAGGAGTGAACGTATCTTATCTTCAAAATGACCTTGTCAGAACTGAACGGGTTATCAAAATGAACACGGTCATTCGTTCATCAACCCACCAATCGAGTTTTCCGGTTAAATTACGAGATCAACGGCAGAAGGCCAACAAAATAAATTAATTGCCCGCAATATGGATGTATAATGTATATTTATATACATGCATGTTTGTACATGGATCATTAATGTGTGAAAATGACAAGGAAGTGTCAACAGAAAGAAGTAGATGGAAGTGGTTTTCTAAGCAAAACCTTCCATCATCCAAGTGAAGAATGGACTGAGGACTAAAAAGACAAAACCCACTCAAAGACTGATTCATACGATTCGAATCGATCTTTCATTTGTTTTTGTCTTTTAGATCATTCGATTCATTCAAATCGCCTACTCATTCCGACTCATTCGGTTTACAGGCTCGCTCGTTTTTGTGACTTCTGACCGGTTGGTTGTTTGTCTTGTGAGTGAACGGGTGAACGGATTCAAAAGACCTGTAATGAGTGACCGTTTGGGATTCGAATCCGCCAAATGACCTTGTCTTACACACCTCTAAGTTATATAAAAGTTCTTTACATTTCCTTGAGATATTCATTGTAAGAATTCCCTTACAAAAAATTTGTTTTGGTGGGAACAAATCAATTTCTTCACTCACTAATTGTGCGGATTTTACCAGAACCTATTTGGTTTATTATTTTAATGATGAACCTTGGTAAGAAACCCTTTCAACTCCCCCCCCCCCATTTCCACAAAAATTTGATGGTTTTTAAGGTAAAAATACTTGAAATGCTATCAAAATCGAAATTTAATAAACACTTTCCTTAGTCATCATGAACCGATTTTGATGAAATTTGGTATGTGGGCTCCATTTGGGGTCCAGTTGTGCTCCGATGCTTTTGGTTGATGTCAGTCATTTCTAAGGTTTAAAAAATAAGGGCTTCATTTTTAATATGGAGCGTATTGAGTTGGGCAGCTCATAAACTTTCAATGTATAAGTGTTTTTTCTTCAATTTAAAATAATAACGCTCTTTCTAACACGATAAGTCTATTTTTAACTTAACATTGTAAATTAAAGGAGAATTATAGGGTCGGAAACACGAAAAAATTAAAAGAGAAAAAAACTCCTTAAACATGGGCTTATATAGAAATTGTAAAGACGAATTTGTAGTTGGAAATTAGTTGTAGAATCGACCTCTAGTGGGTTAACAAAGTGTGGACACCCTAGATATGATTAGATCGATGATCCGATTCACAAGGAAGATCGTCAGAATTACCTACTGCCCTCCAATTTTGAGCAAAATCGGAATGTTAAACAAATGTAATTTGGTACCTATCTGAGGGAAATTCAGAGGGGACCGTGAAGGACCAACCAGCAACCTTGAACAACACATCGGAATGAAATTGTTTAGTTTTCGTTGTTATTTTTATTATATAAATTGTAGTAGAAACCTGTTAGTATTTACGGAGCCGTATTTTAATCTTCGGTTTTGCAGGATCCCCTAAAATATTTGGAAAATATAAATGTGTAGGTGAATTTTACTTTATGCCCTTATAAAGCTTATTTTTGGTACTGTTACTGGGAATTACTCATCACTGCTTTCGAATAAAATTCAAATCGAAAAAAAAATCTGAACCTACCAGGAATATGATGGTCACAGCAGTTGCCAGCATGTTGAACGAGAACATCGTGTTGCTCGGGCCAATAATTCCTTCTTTATGCCGCCCGATTTTCTGTGATCCCCGTTTTCGACTATCTAACCTATTGACACCGAGAGGTTATCTCCTAGATACTGCTTGAGTGAAGGGTTTTATATCTGCCTCCGTATTGTATCGTATTTATGTACGTTGGTCTCAGCAGATTACTCCTGATAAAGGCCTATTTTTTGTATTATCGAAGATTGTAATTTTTTAGGATTTATGCCACTGAGATTTCTACGAAGAGCTTTTCGACAATGTCGATTGCATGTTCTGAAGAAAGTAAATACCACTCCCTTCCGCAATGGCGCTTCCACAATGATCCCTACGTTTTCAGGGAATTTTTGAGCGACTGTGTAATTTTTACTAATGGTGGGTAGCGAAGTACTGACAAGTAGTAATTATTTAAATCAAAAGACACCGAATACAGATATTCTAGTGTTTTGATTCAAAATATCGAGAATTTTTCCTCAATTTCAAAGCTTGGGTACAATTAGTAAGCAGTAAAGGAACCGAAATATTGAAAAATCGGATATTTTGTGAATATTGTCCCCCCACTCACCCCCTCCCCTTGCGAATTTTGGTACTCTGGTAAAATCATGTACAACTCGGAAGTTAATAGAGTCAAACAAAAAAAGAAACACGCAAATCGGTTGGAAATTGAGGCCTGGGCAGAGTTTACAAGATTATGCCCAAATACGCACGTTTTCCGAGCATTAACCCCCCCCTTTCCCCCTCTTAAAAAGCAAAATCCAAAATTCCGGCGCCGTAGTGCACAACTAGATAGTATTTCGCGTCAAACGAAAAAAGAACCAGGAAAATCGTTTGAGAACTAAGGCCTGGGCAGAGTACACAAGATTATGCCCAAATACGCACGTTTTCCGAGCATTAACCCCCCCTTTCCACCCCTTAAAAGGCAAAATTCGAAATTCCGGCGACGTAGTGCACAACTAGATAGTTTTCCGCGACGAACAAAAAAAGACCCAGGAAAATCGGTTGAGAACTAAGGCCTGGGCAGAGTACACAAGTTTTGTTACACACAGACATACACCTATGGTTTTTTTTCGCGGATTTGGATTCAGAATGGTCTAAAACGGATTACTGTGTGGTTATTTTTTTTTCTGTTGAGTGTTGTCCTCCTTCACCCCAGATCGATCGCATAAGGACGCCCAAGTCTTAGGAAGCATTAGGACTGTGGGACGTCCTAAAAACGTCTGCCAAGTGGGTGTGGCACTTAGCTTCCTCGTATCCATAACTCGATTATATAGATGGTCCGATGCATAGTAGTTATTCTCAAAACACCAATCTCTAAGTACCTTCCACTACCCTCATAGGGGACCATCAACACGCTAATCTGGACAGTCCTAGAAAATTTCATCAAATTCGGATGAAGAATGTAAGTGTTATGGCTGTTACAAGGATTTTACGTTTGCGCATGAGCAGTGGCTACTGTCATTCCGAAGGTGGTGATTTTCATAGGGGACCATCTAAATACTGATCTGTAACATCCTTGAAAATTTTATTGAAATCGGATGGAAAATGTCGAAGTTATGGCTGTTACAAGGAATTCACGTTTGCGCATGCGCAGTCGCTTCTATCAGTCTGGGGATGATGATTTTCATAGGGGACCGTCTACACACCAACCCGCAGAATTCCTGAAAATTTCGTAGAAATCGGACAATAACTTCGTATAGTTATGCCCGTTACAAGGAATTCATGACAGACACACAGACAGACACGGAACAAAAATTGTTCAGAAAGGTCTAAAACGCAAAACGCGAGTAAAAATTTTGATTTTTGAGAACTTTTTTTTTTCGTCCTTGAAAAGTGAGAACAAAGCTTCCGTGTCTGTCTGTCTGTGTGTCTGTGATGAATTCCTTGTAACGGGCCTAACTATACGAAGTTAATGTTCGATTTCGATGAAATTTCCAGGGACTGCGCGGGATGGCGTGTAGATGGTCCCCTATGAAAATTATCACCCCCTGACCATTAGTAGTCACTGCGCATGCGCAAACGTGAATTCCTTGTAATAGCCATAACTTCCACATTTTCCATCCGATTTCGATGAAATTTTCAGGGATTATGCGGATTAGGTTGTAGATGGTCCCCAATGAAGATCAATGCCTTAAAATTGACAGTAGCATCTGCGCATGCGGAAATGTGAGTTCCTTGTAACAGCCATAGCTTCTTTATTTTCCACCCAATTTCGACGACATTTTCCAGGATTATTCGGATTAGCGTATAGATGGTCCCCTATGAGGGTAGTGGAAGGTACTTAGAGATTGATGTTTTGAGATTAACTTCTATGCATCGGGTCATCTATACAATCGGGTTATGGATAAGAGGAAGCTATGTGCCACACCCACTTGGCAGACTTTTTGTTGTTTTCATGCGCTCTCCCTGGTTTTGTTGCGAATCATTCTTTGCATAACATCATGAAAGTATGGTAGAGGTGATTAACGGCAAGTTGTGTTGGAACTAAAAGGAACGGCACCCAACAACATCAAGGTAATGCTTTGAGTATAGAATGGGGGAAATGCCACGGAGTTACTCTAGTTGGACATCTCGACTGGGGTACTCCATGCTATCACTATTCGCGTCCAGCTTGGCTCATACCTGAACTGGTGGTCGTTTTAAAGGGGCATTTCTTTGCATCCATCTCCCATCTCCACCTTCCTCATCTTCTCCTGTTCTTAGGGCCGCCATTGGGTAAGTCCTGGGCGTTCTCCCTATCAATAAAGTACGATTTATGTATTTATTTTCCTGGGGTGTCCTTTCCGCCTTTGAGGGAAGTTAAAAAAAACACAATTCCTAACTGGCAATATCAATTTTCAGCGGAAACGTTACCCAAAGATACCACGACCTTCTACCATCTGTGCTACGTGACTAGTGGCAACGTGATCGCAGGTGCCAGCACGCCGTTCACATTCCACGTGCCCACTGAGTCTGAGCTGGTCGCCGTCGAGGACCCAACGGACCCCGGCATGCTCGTCTTCAGGTCCAGGGTGGCGCAACTTCAAGATAACTTACAAAAGGTGAGAGGAAAACTAATCTTGTTGTTACCAGCCATTTGGTGAATGTTCTTTTGATGTATTCAAGTAGGTACTGGGTACCTCAAGAAACATCCAGGTTTGGATATTTGGGTTGCTTCCTCAAAGGACATCCACCAGGATCCCGTATTCTCCCAGCAGGTACCTTCCTCAGCTTTGCATACTAAGTCGTTCAACCAACTCGATATTCCAGTTTCCTGTTTGTACAGAGTTTTTTGATTGTTGAATACAATTAAAATGGTTTACATATTTCTGCAGATTTTGCCTTGGAAAATCGGCTTCGAGTCGTTGAACTGCCCAAGTACCCATAGCCTGCCTGTTCTTCCAGTTCTCTGACAGATCAGTTCAGTAGCCCTTTTCTTTGAGAATATAATTAGTTTTGCCTGTCTTAGGCGAAGGAGGTTTTGCCAGTACTCAATCAATTCTTTTCTAATTGATAACCACGTTCTGTTTACAGCTTTTGGTGATTCCCAGGATTTTTCTGGTCCTACTAATAGAGACTGATCTTCTCTTTGACAATAATCAGCAATTTTTTAACCCTTAAGCCATTCATATCCGAGAATCTAGAGAAGAGATATTCGGACATTCCCAGAGCAACTTCTAGTCTGTCAGTGAAGATACTGCTAATCTTTTTTCACATCGCCATCTGTACATGATGCAATGTCCTATTTCGGATCAGATGAGTATTAATATGCAGTCTCCGAACGGGTAGTTTTTCGAGTTGAATATCATCCATTTCTCTCTCTGTAAGAGGATATTTGGTATCTTTGATCCAGGGATGCTGGAAGAGAGGTCCTTCAGGCCCTATGCATTCCCTGGTCGATAATTTAAAAAAAAATCAATCTATCTCTTCCATTGCACTCAGAACGAACTGAGAGCTCACTAAGAAATTAAAAGAACCAATCTTTCTTTCAATTCTTTTTCCAAGTCCCATAACCTGTTGGAATACGGTAGTTTTTAAATTCCAATTTAAGACAACTACGCTGGTTTAGATTTGAAAGTGGAATGAATTTTCGTACTATAAATATCTTGTTACTATCATTGTGGCATCAGGATATCTTGACCTGGAATTTTCCAGATCATCTTTATACTGTTTTTTTAAAAATAGTGTATCAATTAATTAACCTCCCCGTTCTTTGACAGAGAAATGACGATTACGATCAACTGAGTTTGAAGCACCGAATTCTCGAGGAGAACATGCAGGTGCTCAAGAAAGAACTGGACAAGTCGGACGAAGCTCTTAAAACGGCTAAGGAGACTGTCACTGAGCTATTCACCAACAAGCAAGGATTGGAAATCGATAACAAGGTAAAATCTTGATGTCTCTTCTCTTCTTGAATGAGGGATTTCACCGTGTCGGAATTTCCTGTTTTTGACCCCAAAATTGGATTCCGCACCTCGAAAAACCCCCATGAACGTTTAAAAAATTCGGGAGGATGACGTCAACCAGCAATAGTTCATGTACACCCGCTTGAAGCGCTGAGATCGTGAAATCTCACTTAGTATAGTCCTCGGAGACAACTTTTCACAAAACTAGTAAAATTTACTAGTTTTATTAAATTTGATATTTAATATCAAAATCGAAGAACTGAAGAGAAAAAAATAGAAAAAGCAAGATGCAGAAAATGAGGTTCACCTGTTTTTGTTTGATAACTTTCCTCTTGGATAACACGATTTCGTTGTTCCATCGGGCAACGAGGGGAGTGGATGGCGATCTGAACAGCCAATCAGCGAGCGTTTCCGCGTCATGTTGAAAAGGTCCGTTTTCCCAGTTATTTTTTGAAATCATAAATCTTGATTGTCTGCCAAAAATAACAGGGGACTAATTTTCCAAAATCAGATTTTCATCTATCCCACACCATTAACTACACAGGTCTGCAACCAAAAAACTGCAAGCGATTTTTTTACTAGTTCCCATAGGTTTTTACATGCTGAAACCAAAAAAAAAATACTCAAAAAATTCCATCACGTCTAGTTTTTTTTTGTTTTGCAAAACTGGTTTTATGAATTCCACGTATGGTGTTATTCAGCCTTAAACTTCAATTCTGTAGTTGTTGCCAAGTTGTCAATTTTATGAATTACATGAGTATTTTCACATTCATATTTAGTCATGTCACTCCCAGGAATGATTTGTACTGAAATTGAGGAGGTAGGGAAGAAGGGGGTGGGACATTTTTGAAGAAGGAGAAGCGTAACGATGCCCTGGCAAAATGCTATTCAGGAAAAATGCTCGCCTCGGAGGCGGTTTCTTTCACTCAGAAACGAATGTTCGCCAAACACCGAGCATTTCCCTGGCCGCACATGCAGGGCGAATGTTTGCCGAATCTGGGAAGTATTGCGGGGTTGTATTTCCTTCCTAGTGCCGGAGTTGAACGAAATGGCGGACGAATTCAGTGATTCACATTCACTGTTCCTACCTAGTGACGCTTCGATATTTCCGTTTATTCGATAAATGGTATCGAATCAATACTGGGAGGTAGATACTGATATCGACAGAATATCGAACAAAAGTATTCGATACCTACCAAAAATATCGTTCAATTTTTCATCATTAACTAAAATGGTTAATACTATTAAAACTAAATAAAATACTAAATAAAAATAAAACTAAATAAACGATAATGGGGTATTTCGGAGGGTCGGAAATTCAGGTTTTTGACCTCAAATTTGGATTCAGCACCCTTGAAAACCTATATACTACAACTTCAAGCCCAATGATACTATAACATGTGGTAGACAAATTAATTAAAGAGATCACACGTTTGAAAAAGGCGGGCCGCTATAAATGCACACACACTAGGCAAGCACTACGCCACGCGCGTGTGTGTGAGTAATATTTTGTAGTATCCAAGACGTCCTCCAAGGGTTTCTGTGCATGGATACTTTTTTCAAAGACAGTTGGCTAGGTACGTCACGATTGGCTAGCTACGTCACACCATTCAAATCTTCAACTTTCCTTAGCTTCTCTGATTCTTTAAAAACATTTTCTCGACGAACAGACCCGATTACCGTTATTCCTGAGCCTTACTCTTTTGAAAAAAAAATAAAAATAAAAAAAATTGACCGAAATACCCCATTGTTTATTTGTTTTTGATCCCACTTTCATTTGCATCTACTGGAAAAACAACGTTGACTCCGACTAAATTCTGCATGTTTATATTCTTTCACTTTCATTAACGTACTTCTACCAAAATCACTATCCTGATAACTAGGTTTGTTCCATGCGAGGCTATTTCAGGTGCAGTGCAGGTGCGAGTGCAGGTTCGGGTTCTTGTGAGTTCATTGAGGAGTGATGGAAGGTGTAGAGCGGGTTCAGAAATTTCTCAGTTCGTGTACTCATCGCTTGGAACACGAAAAGTGGAACAAAAGTTTTTTTTTTTTCTTTTCCTTCCCACATCTTCCTACGTTCATTTCAAGGATTAAATCGGTAACCTTCATCTAATTTCTCCCTTAATGGAGAACAAAATACTGCCTAGACATATCCATGATCTATTGTTTTTCCCATCAAGGGAGAAATTTCGAATAATTGCCAGGTTTCCTTCTTTGAAACCAAATCCTGGCTACAAACTCTTTACTAGTGCTGGTGATGTGAGACTTCGCACTCGCATTCGCTCGCATTCGACCCAGCGTGGTTAAATACCTGGAAAATGACACTCCATATTATGGTACATACCTATCTTCGATTTTTTGGATCATTGCTTGGCAAATTTAGACGGGTTGTTTTGGACCGTATGGGCTAGCGAGTTTTAGGAGTGTTTTCGGGCATTTTTGAAATTTAAACCCAGGCAAATCTCTTCTAAATAATTGTCTAAATTATTCACTTGATGAATAAAAATACTTTAAATAATTCGCTAAAATGTAAGTACTTGCTCAATTGGAAGCAAACGGCCGGGTATCAGAGTGGTAGAACTCCGAAGGTTGATCCCCTCCGCGATTTTCTTGGCGATCTTTTTAGATAGTCTAAAATGCTCTATAAATTGGAAATGGTAGTATAATAGTACTGTTTTCAAATAATCTTCATTTTTATTACAAATCCGGTCGTCGACCACAATAGCAATTTCCACTTCTGTACTGAGGATTTGTTCCAGTGGAAGGCTATCCTCATCGAATAATAAAGAATAAATTAAATTATTCACATCTATCATTCTATACTTTCGAAGTAAAAAAAAAAAATTAGAGAGAAAAAATCAGAACATAACGCTTGGAACGTATAAACAACAACGATTTAGAACGAATAACTTCAATTTTGGGCCAAAAACAAAAATGAATGTTTATTTCTGCACCCGAACCCAAAGCTGCACCTCCTTCTCAGATAGTGCAGAATTTTCGTGAACTCGGTGCAGAAATTTCATGAACCCATTGGGCTTGGAACACGGTTCAGTGTACAGTCCGAGCAGAAAGTAAAAGTTAGGTACATGAACTCGACCGCTTGGAACACATTTCACCTTCCCCTACCCCTGCGTGTGGCCACTGCGCTGAACTGGTTCATGAGTTCAGCTCGCTTGGAACAAACCTTATGACGCTTAAAACTAAATTGTCAAAAATGTTCGGCAAATATTTGTGAGTGCTCGGTAAATGTTCGGGGTTTGGCAAATACCGAATGTGTGGCCAGGGTGCTTTTTCATCGCAAATGTTCGGCATTCGGCGAATGCCGGTGTTTGGCGAATGTTCGGTGTTCGCCGAACACTGCATGTGTGGTCGTGGCTTATAGCCCACGACCACTTGGGGAGTCTAACGTCCAAATTTTCAAGGCCCGGGATTCTAACGCCATAACCCCGGCTTAAGCTGACCACAAACCAAATCCAAATTGAGTGGTGTGGCGTGAAGCACAGTTCTAGTCCTGAATAAAGGGAACCAGCTGATTATCCAGTGGGTGCCATCTCACTGTGGTCTGTTTGGAAATGAGATGGCCGATCGGTTGTCAAAGGAAGGCTCAGAGACGCCCCAACCAAATATCCCGGTGACGCTGTATGCTGCTCGACGAGAAGCTGAAAAGAAAATACTGGGATCTATGGCCACAGAACAAGTCGAGCGCGCCAGGGGAAAAAATGGGAAGCCCTGGCAAATGAAAACGGTCGAATACCAGCTAATCTCCCTAGAAAAGTTGGAGTCGCATGCTTTCTCTCCTTGACGGGCCATGATTCCCTCCAGAAGCATCTGCAACAAATAGGCGTGAAACAGTCACCGGACTGTGAACTGTGCGGGACTGGTGAAATCAGAGACCACCTTGAGAGCTGTGAAGCCCTGCAGGACGTCAGAGCTGCACAGACAGAGGGAAACCACTACCACCGAACCGCACAATTATACTGGGCTGCGAGAGGTCGGATGGCCGAAGATGCCGAACCGACACGGCGTAATTAAAAAAAAAAAAAAGAACAGTTCTAGACAGGTTGGAATTCCATCACGCCTCGTCCTTCGCTCCCATCACGTTACATTGGCGGGCCACCGCGCCATTCGTCTTGTTGGACCGCTCGTCTGTGGCTAGCTTTGTCAGTTGGTGAATTATGATTGATCAAGATATAAAGCAAATGATTAGATAAATTTGGTGTGACTATTTGGTATAATAGTTACGACTCTATTGTAAATCATGTTCGAAAGTAAAGTCCTAGCAAATGGAAATTGCCTATCTGACTTTGCTTTTTAGAAAATACTTAGAAGCGAAAGGAGGCTTTGTTGAGATGGGAGATTGTCGTCTGGCACGTCAAACTTTTAGCGACTAGGTTGAGGGAGAAAGGTGATCCGGCCTGTAACTGTGATTTGATGGTGCGGGGAAGGTATATCAGATGTCGCCGCAGCCTAAAACCTGGGAGGCTGAGGGGAGGGCGAGTAAATGTACTGCTTAGAGCCTTTGGCTAAAATTCAAGAAACATGGTACATGCTTCAGCTGCGCTTTTCAGTGGAGTTGGGATGGGGTGGATGGGTGGACCCCTGTGTGACACTCGCCCGTCACCCTCTCTGCATTACCCCTTCTGCGTCACCCCCTCCCCCCATTTTATGTTTTTTTAATGGTTATTCCAAGGCTGAAGCATGTTTCATGTAAAAAGGTAAGTTTTTCCAAGAGCATCTAGGGAAAGAAAGTGGTGGAATGGTCTGAGCGCTATCTAGCGACGATTAGATGAACCTTCTCTTCTTTTTTGCTAAGATGGATGCACCTCCGTTATCGGCCGTTGGTAATGTCTGTAGATCCCTGCTTAACCTATATGAAACCATAAATTTTCCCTCAATGAAAAGGCAATCAAATCTGTTTACAGCATCAATAAGAAGGGCATCATTCTGAAATGAAAATCTATGTACTCGTAGGTAAACCACATTAATTTTTAAAGCATTATAATATTTACGAAAGGATTTGAAACACAACACACGATACCTACATTACATAAGCCAGCTGATAAGAGAGATAATCTAAAGTTTTGTGCTCTGGAAGGTTTGTCTTATCTTCGCTAGGCAGCGCTCACGCCGTTCCACCACTTTCTTCCCCTAGATACTGCGGTTTTTCCAGACTAAAATGATACTGGGGGTATGCCAATTCCTCCTTTTCTACTCCTGTGAAAAGGAGTTTGGGGAACTTATCAACAGGCGATGGACAAAGAGGAGGCAGGCCTAGAGTCTTCTACACGTTTTGAACACTTGTGGGCTCGTCATACTACACAGCTAGGTTTAGTTTTTCGAATATACTTCTAGGAAGAGGCCACCACGTTATCCATCCTCATGTTCCTTATTTAATAGAAGTACTATTGTGCTAAGTACCTATGCTTTACTGTTCACGACGATATGTCTTTCAATTCACTCATCGTTACAGGTCCTACAAGAAAGGCTGGTGCAGTTCCAGCAAGAGACCCACACTATTGGACAACTCGAAGAGCAGTTGACTCAAATCAAATCTGAAAAGGAGGTCGTCGAAGGACAGTTGAAAGAGTTACGAGATGTAAGCTTGAATAATAAATTAATGTTACAATGCTGGGTAGCAAAGGTCATCCAGATTCCAGAAATAATGTGGTCGATGTAGTGGACAATACATAAACCATCAAATTTTGAGGGGATTAATTTTTTTAAATTCAATTCCAATGGTTTATTAAGTATTGAAAATAATAAACCAATATATATTTGAAAAAAATCTGATAAGTATTAACTCTTTTAGAACTGAATTTTAGAAGAGCTCAAAAAAACATTGGAAACACACTTCCAATAATGTTTTGTCAGCACCATTCAAAACCTCTATACTCTTACTTTTTGCCCATTGATACTACTACATGAGGTAGAAAAATTAAATAAAGAGATCACACGTTTGAAAAAAAGGCGGGCCTCCAAGAACACACACACACTACACCGCAGGTGTGTGTGTAGTATTCAAGGCCATGAGGCGTTCGAGACCACACGGGATTAGTGGAATGTCTCGTTCCAAGGTCAGCAAGTTATACGTCACAACAACTTACTACATCACATCGTCAAAATCCATTAGCTTCCCTAATTTCTTCTAAGCATTTTCTCGATGAACAGTCCCAATTACCGTTATTCCTAGCCCATGCTCTTTTGGAAAAAAAAATTAAAAATTGACTGAAATACCCCATTGGCAAGACGCTGTGGTCATGTAGGTATGTACTATGTACGTGTTAAAAAAATTAAAAAAAAAACTCATCAAAGACGGAAGGGGCATGCTATAAATAGAAGAAAATTCGCTAAAACAAATTTTAAATGAGGAGGACGCCCTGGACTCACCCAATGCCAGCCCTGGAGATAAGGGAAGATGAGGAAGGTGGGGGTGAGAGAGAGTGATGAAGGGAAGTGCCTCTATAAAATGACCACCAGTTCAAATATGAGCCGAGCAGGACACAGGTGGTGATACCACGGATTACGCCTATGGGTATGCCCAACTCACGCAACTCCGTGGCATTTTTCCCGCACCACGACAATGTTGCAGCTGTTACCTACTTACTTACCTAACTAAGTGTAGCCTACTACTTCTACTTTCCATATCCATTACCTCTGGTGGAGAGTTGAATATAATCTGTAAGAGGTTTAATAGCATTTGCAAAAGGTTTGAATGAATTTGTAAAAGGTTGAATTAAATCTGTAAATGCTATATATAAATAGAGCAACACAATACAATACTTTTTTATTTGCAAAAACACATAGTGCAACAGCAATGGGGTACTTCGGTGGGTCGGAAATTCAGGTTTTTGACCTCAAATTTGGATTCAGCACCCTTGAAAACCTAAATACTCCAACTTTAAGCCCATTGATACTACAACATGAGGTAGAAAAATTAATTAAAGAGATCAAACGTTTGAAAAAAAGGCAGGCCGCCATAAATACACACACACTATGCTGCACGCGTGTGTGAGTAGTATTTTGTAGTATCCAAGAGGTCCTCCAAGGGTTTCATCTCTTCTCTGTGCATGGATACTTTTTTCAAAAACAGTTGGCTAGCTACGTCACACCATTCAAATCTTCAACATTCCTTAGCTTCTCTGATTTTTTAAAAACATTTTCTTGACAAACAGACCCGATTACCATTATTCCTGAGCTCATACACTTTTGAAAAAACAAATTTTTTTAAATTGACTGAAATACCCCATTGTCAGAGACAGCAATCAGAAATAAGAGAAAACAAGAAAAAAATCTAAGAGGGATGCAATTTAAGGGAAGAGGGAGAAAGGAAGTGTACACTGCAGCACGCGATGCAGGGCTGGGAAAATCCCCGCCCCGCCCAGTCCCGCCCACCATGGTGGCATCCCGAATCCAAAACCAGCGAACTTGCGCAAGAGTTGAGACGTGAAAAACTCACCAGGAAGGCCAAAACGACGGACTGACAAACTTTAGTACTCACTCGACTTCCTGAAGGTGATGTCCTTTCATGGAAGCGCTCGCCTCCTGTACTCGACTTGCTAGTTACGACGGATTCTCCAATACAGTATGTACATAATAATTGTATTCTGATAACTAGCGGAACTAACTCCACACATTGAAAACAAGGTTGTCCATGATTTTAATATATGTTTGTTGCATGTGTCGAAATCAAATTGAAGTATTCTAAAACTTGATCTAGGAACACGACTCCATCAAAAAGCAGTTTGAAGACAACCAGAAGGGATTTTTGGCTTTGAAAATGGAGAACGTGGATTTGGTCGCAAACATGAGCAAGAACTACGAACTTCTTCAAGAGAAGTCTCGGCTCGTCGAAAGTCAAGCTTCTACAATCAGATGTCTGCAGCAGGTGAGTGCCATCTACTGAGTACGTGGTTTTTACTTGTGAAATGTATGGAACATCTTGTTTAAACCACGGTTGGATCAAATTGATTTTTAATTTGTTCTTAAGATCTTCAGTGTACGAAGTGTAGGTACCAAAAAAGTCATGAAATTTTTTTTTTTTTTTTTTTTTTTTTTTTTTTTTTTTTTTTTTTTTTTTTTTTTTTTTGTCAAATATCAACGTTATTTTCCTTGATTTACTAGTCACCTATGCAGTTGTCGTTTCCACTGCAATTAGCAGCGCTGGAAGTCTTCTAGTGTCGTCTTCAGCATTTCTGTTACACTCTTTTGGATGTTTTCTAGTTCCGAAATAACTTCTGTTATGACCCACATATTAGAGAGTTACAGCAACATTTGGAACCGTTTATACGTGAGAAGCTGCTAGGGCGAGCATCGAGTGGATGCTAACTTTCCGTCATGGGTCTCACGTCAATCCTGTGAGGCTCACGTGATTGGCGTTGCTTTAGATTTTTCAACACTCCATAGGTAACGTCAACTCAATCCGCGGTTTTTGGTTTCGTTGAACCGATAAAGGAAAATATAAGGAAATCGATGAAGTACGCTCGTTTATTACCCAAAATAATCGAGCAAAATTAAATGTTCACACATTTAATTTTTTCTTTAGTTTTAGAAGTAGAAGGCTGTACGGTGTTCATCTTCACAGTGTTCTCTGCCTTCCAAAACTGACTTGTACCAGCGAAAAACTTGAGCTTGGGATGAAGAACTTAACCGATAGGCCTGTTTCATGATTTGAAACACTTGCCCGTGCTCTAAGCTTCAATTTAATGGCGCAACGTTGCTTCACAACCTAAACACAACTTTCCTATATTAGGGTACTAATACACGTAAATCTATCAAGAATAACTCATTGCAGCGATGCCAGGCCACTTGCTGTGTTACCATTATCAATACTATTCTGCCAAACCTCGCATATTCCCACCTAATTGGTAATACAATACTCGCTTTCCTGGTTTTCAGGACTGCGAGCGTTCAACCCAAGCACTCAAAGAACAAGTCCAGTTGGTTGAATCTTTGTCACAACGCTCAGAAGTCCTTTCTGAGAAACTAAGGGCGGTAAGTTTTCTTCTTTTTTATTTACTCTCGTTATTATTTAAATACTGTACATACAAAAACAAATTGATACAGAAAGAAAGAATAATATAAATTAAATAAATAAACTGCTTCTAGGGCTGTTTACAGGCATGTAATTACCTGATGTACTTTTTTTGGAGAGAGTACAGGTCTAATGCATGAGCTAGTGGCGGCCTACCCTTGTTGCGTTACCACCTAGATTTCAATTTAGTCCAGAAAAAAATTTTGACGTTTATCATTATCCCTAATTGGACCATGGTGTCACTAGTGTCACCCAAAATATCTCAGTAACTCCACAGCTGTCTCAAGGTGTCACCGGGGTAACCAAATAAATTGTAATTTTGAATTGTTGGACAGCAGAAATATTTAGTGGGCTATAGGAAGTCTCAAAATAGAGTCATGACAAAAATTTCCAAAGAAATCGATGAAAAATAGTTCAAAATTTTTGTTTTAACACCTTACTTTTTGACTTTTAATAATTTACGAAAAATGGCTCAAACAATGAGGAATTTGCCTCAATTTTAGAATCTGGAATTTCAAGTCAAATTCTATGATAAGGAATAACGTTTAACACCAGGAGTGCCCAAGTAAAAAAAAAATTACCATAGAAGAAAATGCCTAACAAGCAAAGCCACTGTCAAAAAACACCGTGAAAATCGAGGGATATCGTTCACGTCACACGAAAAAAAAAACGACGCGAAAAGTGACCAGATTCACATGCTACGACAACAGGTAGAGTAGTTCTATGCACCCTTATAAGTTCTAAGTGCGACCACACGAAACGATCCAGTCAGATGACCACTCAAATAATGTAATAGTGCACGCAGACCGGATTGCACCGTTTAAAGAAGAAGGAAGGGAGAAGTGTTAGGTGTCTCCAATTAGTATTATGTTTCTGTTCATTGTCAACAGGTGTTGATGTAATGGTGATTCAAAAAGGTTGATATGTTTTTGTTGTGGTGTAAAGTTCAGGAGAGTCTGGACCCCAGAAAGTATTGTTGGGTTTCAGCGCTACCTACCGCCACTTCAGCAAACTATTGTCCTTTTTCAGCTCGATGTGAGCGTGGTCAAGCGGCATTTCTGAAAAGTAGGCTTACCTCGATTTTACCACCTCGGTTTTACCACTCTCTAATTTCTAAGTTTATCGGCTTTACTTCCCTGCATTTTCAAATTGCGAGGAGAAGGAACTTGATATTGAGTTTTTGTGTTGTTTTCAATTGTTGTTTTGTTCTTCTTTGCTACATTGTAATCTTGGGATAACTGCAAGTTAGAGGAGCAACGGTAATGCAGTCGAGAGCGTGATCACCTGATAAGATAGGTATCAGAAATGGTAGTTCGTTGAAGTGGCGGTAGATAGCGCTGAAACCCGACAATACTTTCTGGGGGCTAGACACTCCTGTAAAGTTCTGTATGCAGATAGGCAATTTTCTTGAAAATATACAACATCCAATTTTAATCCCATTTCTGGTTTCCATCATTGCTAAACGTTACAATATGCAATGGATTATGTCAACGGATTGGGAATGGGGTCAACTGGAATTAAACTCCTTCTTTGTCGAGCTTTCGGTAAATTTATTACCTTCTTCAGGGCTCGAAGGATGTTTTACTCAGTGAGCATACCAAGCGTCAATATGAACTGAGCTGGTGGAGTCGCCACTATAGTTATTGAAGATTAAATGTTATGGTAGTAAATGAAGAAATGAATTAAACACCAGCTTTCGGGAAAATTACTATACAGAACAATCAGACAAATGTAAAGATCTATCACAGCTTGGAGAGAATCAAGCTCGGACATAAACAATATATACACGGGAAAAGTACCAGAGGCAGTGGAATACAGAGACCGTTAGTGGGCGCGGCAGTCGTGACACTAGTGACGCCACGTTTCCCCCACCCAGCATCACATCTCTCCTCATCTTGGGTTCTTCCCTTATTGCCTAATCTGTGCTGAGAACTGGTGTTGGAAAGTGGTGACAGCAACCCCTCTAACTGACCCTGATGGTGTGAGCAACAAATTAGGATTACATCTACTTTTTGTTATCTTCATTGTGATGGGCAAATGTGAGGCTAATCTTTTGGTTTTTTTTTTTTTTTTTTTTGCAGCTCGCTGCTGAACATAACGCAATGGTGATGGAAAACATTGAGCTCTCAAAGAAGAGCTCTTCACATGCAAAAGTGGAAGGTAAGTACTTGACAATATAGTTGGAATTCTTGACCGTTTTTTTAAAATAATATCGATGTGGAGGTTCTTGAGAATCGGTCGGGGAATGATAGAATTATTTACGCCAACGTTTCGTTCAATTTATTGAACATCTTCAGGGCTACCAGAAAGTTGGAGTAATGGAGTCACATCATGGATTGATCATGGTCTTATTGACTGAGTGAATGCACACTTGTGTGACATTTGGACACTGTGACATTTTTGACTTGTTGAAGATAAGATGGTAAAAGATTTTCATCAGCTATGTAATGAGAAATCAAACAAAAAACTTGGGTTGTCAACAAGGTTGACACATGGAGTCCATCCTTTTGCATAGGTATTACATATCCACTGACTTCGTGAATGTTTTGATGAGTATGTGATCAGTAATTTGATGTACTCGTTCTGTTTCATTTCCAGAATTACAGAAAGAAAATACTCAGCTGAAAAAGTTACTTCAAGAGACTTTCGACGCAGCTGATCCAACGAAGATACATCATGAGAGAGCCAACAGGTTGGAAGAAGAGAAAGAAATGCTACAGGCGATGCTGGAAAATCTCGAAGAACATCATTCAAAATGTGCGAATAAGATCCAATTGCTCTCCTCCGAGCTGAGAGTGTTGAAGAACGGGGAACCGTCCAATGAGCGGCGCAGTTCAGAGCAAAGCGATCCAGCCGGCGGGATATTTGAAGTTGTGAGAACTGTGGCGTCTAATTTTGGGAACCTGATTGTACCTCAAGAATCCCCAGTTCAAAAGCAGCCTACACGATCCGGACCACCATCGAATTCAAGTTCCGAGGATTTAGACTCCAAGGGATTTGAGGTGAATGGCGAGGCTATGAAGGCCAAGCTTCAACAGGTGCGCCATCAGAAGTCCGAGCTGAGCACTCAGCTTGTCAGCTTGCGGCACAATATGAGCGAAATGAACAGAGAGCTGTCGGAGGTCAAGCAGGACAATTCCTGCAAAAAGAACAGGATTGAAGTTCTGGAGTTGGAGCTTCGTGCCGCAAAAGAAGAACTGATGAAGATTAAGAAGCGTAAACAGGACTCCGACTATGGTATGCTGATTGGCGAACACATTGAAGCCTTAACGTCAGGACTACCTGCAATAAGCAAATTCAACGAGCAAGTGGGCATCCTCTCTCAGCTTCAACAGAAAATGGAGTCTGAAAAATTAGAGAACGAGGAGCTCAAAAGAAAAGTTGTTGATCTGCTCATGAAAGACTCTGATATGTGCTCGGAGCTCCAAGAAATGAGGGATAAGTACGATGACATCTGCGAGCAGCTCGAGATCATGAAGAAGACTTCGCAAGCCGAAACCATCGATATGTTGGGTAAGGCGTTGGATGACTCTGAGTTCAAGAAGAGAGATGCAGAGACGAAACTGAAGCAAGAAGTGGAAAACAGAGCAAGATTGGAGCAACAAGTTACTGCCCTTCGTGCCGAAAGCGTTGGCAAAGTCAGCGTCGACTGCAGCCGAAAGATGCAGGAACACATTAATTCGCTTGAACTGCAACTTGGAGAAATGGTAAGTTGAATGCAGCAGTAGGAAAAATTACTATTCAATCCATACCCTCTTCTCCTGAGCATCTCGTATCTCAAAGTAGCACCCTGGTTAAAATATTGTATGCTTGCCACCCTCTTGAAAATCGAAAAATGTTCTGTTATAAATAGAAACGTATAGGTATTCTAAATTTTGCTTCCGAGTCTACCAAGGTAGCGGAAGCTTTGTTTTCACTTTTCAAGGATGAAAAAAAAAGTTATCCAAAATCAAAATTTTCACTAGCGTTTTGCGTTTTCGACCTTTCTGAACAATTTTGGTTCCGTGTCTGTCATGAAATCCTTGTAACGGGCATAACTATACGAAGTTATTGTCCGATTTCTATGAAATTTTCAGGGATTGTGCGGGTTGGTGTGTAGACGGTCCCCTATGAAAATCATCATCCCCGGACTGATAGAAGCGACTGAGCATGTGCAAACGTGAATTCCTTGTAACTGCCATAACTTCTACATTTTCCATCCGATTTCAATGAAATTTTCAGGGATGTTACAGATTAGTGTTAAGATGGCCCCCTATGAAAGTAATCACCCCCGGACACGGATAGTGGCAGATGCGCAAGCGCGAACGTGAGTTCCTTGTAACAGCCATAACTTCCACATTTTTTACCTGATTTCGATGACATTTTCAGGGATTACGCGGATTAGGTTGTAGATGGTCCCCAATGAAAATCAAGGCGCAGTAGCCTCTGCGCATGCACAAACGTAAAATCCGACAGCTGTGCATTTGTCGCCCTCCCAATTCTTTCCCCGCGTAATTTCACATGTGTGACGTCAGAATCTCAAATCCTATACGTTTCATCACCTGGCCCCAATAGCTCAGAGGTAGCGCATTGGACTCCCACCCAGGAGTCATGGGTTCGACTCCCAGCCAAGCCAAGAAATTTTTTGATCCAATCACTACTCACATTTTTCATCCAAATTTGATGACATTTTCTAGGATTGTCCAGATTAGCGTGTAGATGGTCCCCTAAGAGGGTAGTGAAAGGTACTTAGAGATTGGTGTTTTGAGATTAACTACTATGCATCGGATCATCTATACCTGTAACGGAATTCCATAATCGGGTTATGGATACGAGGAAGCTATGTGCCACACCCACTTGGCATTTTTTCTTGACGTCACGAATGGGGAATTTGCCTCAATTTTAGATTCTGGAATTTCAAGTCAAATCCTATAATAGGGCCCTAGAATATCATTCAACACCAGGAATAACCAAAGGGAAAAAGTCCATTCATGCAGCATGAATTAATGAGCGAATTCTCAAAAAATCTTTCAGTTGGAGGTATGGTTCAGAAAAGGAACAATGGTTTTGCAATTTCGTTTAGAAAGTTATTTTTTACTACATTTTTTTAGGAATTTGAAGAACATGTATTTAAATTATATTTAAAACCTTAATCATATACATTTTACGAATTTACAGAAAAATAATCAACCATTGTGTAATAATTTCTGGCGTTTTATCAGTGAAGGAGAAGGTTACGCCATGGAAGAAGGTAGGAGGAAAGCTCAGTCAACGTTAAAAAAACGTGACGAAAAATCGCCCCCCGCTTTCAGCACAACCTCTAGGTGGCGAAAGGAAAACATAGTCCCCTGATAGTATACCACTCAGTCGCTAGAGCGCAGCTTCGTCACTCCTGCTCATTCTGGCGGGTTTTTAAAAATTGCACTTCATCAATATTACTTGTGGAGTACGATTTTGGACGCTCTTTCTATAACTATCATAATATCTATAGAAATAAGGTACCAGGAAAAAAGGAGTAACGGTAGGTATGTACATGCCTACCATAACATGAAAAACAAAAATATTGTGCAAGAAAACCACTGATTGGCAGAAAATATTGACAAGTTTAATTTTTTTTCAAGATCAAAAACAAAATTTTTTCAATATAACAACTAAGTAGGGGTATTCACGGACGGGCCGTTCTCGACGTGTTAACGTGTTATACTTCGAGAACGTGTTTAACGTCGAACGAATCGGTCGTAAACATGTTATCAAAGTGTGTTATCAGTCGTCGTAAGTTAACACACCCGAATGGTCTGTGTGCTAAACGTGTTATCCGTCGCAACATCAGAAAGAAAATGGCCGATAACTTGCCAGCTGTTTTTCAGTCAGTTTACTTGTGAGTTAATTAGTTTTGTCTTAGTTTTTTTGAGTTGGAGTTCGTTTGTTTGTCTCGGTTATTTTGTGAGTTATTTGAGTTGGAGTTGAAGGTATGGAGGTCTCTTGGAGGTATGGAGGGAAGAGAAAGGCAGTTGGGAGGAACAAATAGATGCAATGAAAGTGAAGGAAAAATGCGAAAAACTGTTTTCTTGACCACTTCATCATCAACAAGTTCTTGTTCACAACTTTTCTTCGACATGACTTCAGTGAGTAATCCTCAAATTTTCAGTGTAAAAAGTAAAAAAATCTGTAAACAATATAGGTGGTATAAAAGTTGTCTCCTGTGGTAAAAAAAAACTTTGCTTGTTTCTTTGCCATGGAACAAACAATGACGGACGTTGTAGATTTTTTTCTCCTCATTTTTACCGAATTTATTTACCCCGAATTTAAGGGGGCGTTTTCCCCTTCTCGTTCACACTTCCTCCACCGAATCATGCCACACAATAACCATACGACCCTAATGGCTGCGATCTAGCCAGGTAATCGAAGAAGAAGGAGTGATGAGACTTCAACAACTTTTGCACGTTTAACTCGAATCGACTGGGGTTGTTCACGGTTTTTTTGTTTAACAAGTTTACCACTTAACACGTTTAACACGATAAGCTCAACCCTGAATACCCCTACTAAATTCCTACAAAAATTATATCCACGGACTGTAGTTACACTACAATATCAGCATCCATCATCTGCACCACTCTTATCACTGCATTTCTGCCGAGGCGTACCGACTGATGGTCTCAAGTTATCAGAATTGACATCTTCAACACTACTACATATTTTGAATAAATGAAAAGTAAACTAGGGACGAACCACTGTAGATGAACAGAAAGATGAGAAAATTAAACTTCAAGAGGCGAACCACTATCAAACAGAAAGACCAGAAAACACGTTAGCAACGAGAAACACGTCAGAAAAATACGTTGGAGTGACTGTTATCAGTGCTGGGGGGAGGGGAAGCGTTATGAGCTCTAGTGACCGTGAATAGTACATCTTAACTCTGTTCGCCACCTAAAGAGACCACTACTGTCGAGATAAAGGAAAAAGGCGCAATCATTGGCCCATTGAAGTGAGCTTTCCTCCTATCTTCTTCCTAGGGATGGGTATCGATACTCGATATTTCAAAATATCGATACTTTCGTACCAATACTCGATATTTTAGTATCGATATTGCACTATCCGATATTTTTGGATATCGACACTTTGGATCCGATATTTCTAAATATTGAATATCGATACAGTTCAACATATTGGCTCAATGGAAAATATCAAAATAATGGCTAAAAAATGAAGATGGTAGAGAGGCTTTTGGGTCATTGCTCTTTGGTTGCACAAATAACGTTTATATCACGAAGAAAATCACTCTGCTAGAACTCCTGATAATAAAAAATGAATAAAAATTGTTGAAAAAATTATTTTTCTTGAGAATATTGGATAATATTGATAGTTTGTGACACTAAAGTATCGATACTCGATATTTTAAAATATTGATACTCATGCCCAACGATACTCGGATACAATACAGTATCGATATAAAACATCGATACTTTTATAACGATACCCATCCCTACTTCTTCCATGGTTACGCGTTATCAGATTAGGCACAGCAGTTCTGAATCATGGAAGCATTCGCAGCGTAGAAAATCTGACTACACGGTTCGAAATTTTGGGCGGCCATTATTCAGAACTCCCCAGTTCTGGACAAGTTCCAGAATTGCTCTACCAACGAACCTCTTTTTATGAGTCTTTCTTCGTTTGTATTTCAGGACAAATTTTCGAACTACATGAAGAAGTTCATCCACTTCACCTTTGACGAGAGGAGGAACAAACCCATCAACTGCCCCCTCTGCCCCACCGAGTTCCCCTACACCGCGGAGAAGAAATTCGCCGCTCATTTCAAAGATCAGCACATGAAGTAGAGATGCCGCCTCCCCAACCAACCATAAAGTAGGTTTTCGGCCTTCTTAGATTTTAATGAACCCTTTACCTTATATTCGTGGTTCCGTTATTTTGAAATATTTGTTTCGTTTTTTACCTTATACTCGTAGACCTTTTTCGGGTGGTTGACTAATCATTTCCGTTCATATTGAAGTCGTGCAATCAGCTGAACACAAAATGTGATAAATTTAGAGAAATATTCAACATTTAACCCTTATCGTTCCATATAGCTCTTCCAGACACCTGTTTGGATGTGCGGTAGTGTGGGCCTCCTATCCTACTATGGGTTGAACTCTCTGAATTCTTATCTAAGGTTATGATTACCAAACTATTGACTTAAATATTGTTGTATCTAAGAACGTATCGTTAATTTTTATGGGTACCTAAAAATAAACTCCAAAATCACCAACAGATGTCCGCTTCTTTTGAGAAGTCTATTGAACCCAAGCGCAGTCAATAGTTCAATTCAAGCACATTTTTCACTCATCTGACTACTAATGTCGGATCCTACACAAAACCTTAAACTCATATTGAAAACGAAAAGTCAAAAATACATTAATATCGAAATTGCCCTGACCCAAAGCTACGCACTAGTATACGACAGATGGATCTACACTCAAAACGATTCCACAGTACAGTATCCATTCCAATAAAATAAAAATGGCTGAATATCTCGTAATAATCCGATGCGTTTCTTGATGTTCGAACGCTTATTTTTTAAATTCCTCTACTTGAATGATAATTGCATTCTCAATTTTGTTTCATTGAATCAGTTAATGTAATGTTTTGGTACCAAAATTGATTGACACTGTATAAGTTCTTGGATGTTCAATCTTGTAAGTGCATCATTTGAGAATATGTGATGAGGCTTTTTTTTATAGCGATATTAATCTTTTTCAGTAGTTAATTAACATTAGTTTTGGGTCGGTTTATCGGTTCCTCGGAACAGAGTGGGTCGCCTCTCTCTGTTTATTGGGTAGCCTTATTGTTTCATAGTTTATCAACTGGTATTTTATTCGATTAAACTGAGTTTACAAAGAATTACGTCTCTCTTCAAGTTTTCTTCTTTCAGGTACCCTATTTTCCTGGTTTATCGTGAAAAACGTACAAATTACGTCTCTCCCCCAATGTCTAAAAGTTACCAGTTTTAAAGCAATGGTAGATCCAGGAGCCTTTTATCATATTTTTTGATAGTTTTTGGTCTGAAAGTGATACTCAACACATCTCCTAGTGTATCTAAAGGAGTTAAATGAAAAACATATTGGTAAAAACAATTTTTTAATAAACTCAGAAATGCGTAATGGTAAAAATAGGTTTTGCTAATCTCTGAAATACAAATAACCGATCTATAAAAATTAAAGGAAACCTCTAATTTTTTCAATCGTAAATGGGGTGTGCGCATGGGTCGGAAAAACTGTTTATTGTTAATCTAATAAGTTATTGTCCATCTGAACTAGGCCTCATTCTGAGAATTTTGACACCAACTGTGATCTTTTAAAAAAAATCAGGCGCACACCCTATTAACTATTTCGGCTGTGGGAAGCAGTCGCCGACTGTAGAAACATCTCTGTGTTGGGGGTTGAACTACAGTCCTGAATACCTTACTTCCTGAGGTCCTTATTCATATGACTCTAGTCAAAAGTGATTCCAAAACCATGGATAAACGGATGAACCGAAAATTCTGGGATTTTGAGGGAACACTCAGGAGGATATTTCTAATGGATTACCGTGGAGATATCTGGAGTTTTAAATTCTCTCATATGTATGATACCAACAAAAATATATGATGAAATTTAAAGATCTAAGCTCGTTGTTCTATTTGTTGACTAAAAAGATGAAGAATTAAAACAAATTGTCCCTGTAGGCCTATTTAGTATGGAGATATATTGGAAAAATTTGTAGGATCCCGGACGTTCAAGTAAATCATAATTTATACCGTCATATTGGTTGAAATGGGATGAAATACGTACATGAGTATTGAGGTGTCAGCGCCCACGATGTAGCAATGAGTGAGAATAAGAGGGATACAAACAGGTACATCATCTTGGTGCCATTGGTGATCTTCAGTGCCACCTTTGATGGGAGGACCTATTCAAGGGTTTCGAAGGTCAATGGGTTGGCAAGCACTCCCTGTCCTTCGAAGTAGTTCGCCTGTACGCTGAAACCTAATAATTCATCATGTGAGTACATGATCAATCTTTTTAGTTGGCAATATTGTCTGTTTGAAGTAGGTACCGTCAACCGGGGTGATATGGATCATTTTTTTGCAGTTTTTATTGAAAAATTTAGAGCGAGCTGGCTTTCCGAGATGATTCTCTGAGATGTCAAGAAGACGGTACCATGTCAATTTTTGTGATTTTCACCTTTTTTCACTTTTATTTTTTAATGAAAAATGATCCATAATATGGATATTATCACCCCGTTAGTCGGGGTGATATGGATCAAAGCAAAAAACCGATGTAAAATTCACTCCAATCCAGTAACGAGGTGAAATAAATCACTAAAATTATTTTTAAAAATAGAAGATCGAATAAATGAAAGGTTAAAAAAAGAAAAGGGCTTTGAAATTAGGAAATTGACGGTGCATTCAGGCTTCACTCCATCGAAGCCTGAATGCACCGTCAATTTCCTCATTTCAAAGCCCTTTTCTTTTTTTAACCTTTCATTTTCTTTTTTTACTGTTCTTCAGTTGAGTAAAATAATCATTGACAGTGTTCCAAGTAATAAGTGCTCGTGCTCTTTTGAGATGCCCTGGTAATGTCGAGGCATTTTCTCCCGATTCACTCCACCCCTCAAAAACTCCGAAATTCACAAAATCTCTTTTCATGGAAGTTGTTGATATGATAAAAAATACGCAGATCAAGTTTTCTGGCCATAGGTTGGCTACACAGATGAACGTAAACAAACAACACAAAAGTGCGGCGTTTCTATGGATCTGATAATCTTCATGGATGACCTTCTAGCATCCTTGAATCGACTGAATCATGGATGAAGGTGGTGAAGCAAAATGCCTAGTTCAATATTCTGCTACCAGATCACATCAAAACGTCACCAGTGGTGCTGCCTTCATTCCCAACAAGATCACCGCCTTCAAGCACTCACTGACTACTTCTGTGGACGTTGAATGGTCGTTCAGTAGGTGCAAGGCGATTTTTCGTCCAGATCGTCGTCGCTTCACTTTCGATCATTTGGTTCCATGTCACGCCGAATAATTTTAAAGAGAGAATTCCACCTTTCACTGCTCTTTTTCAACGAACAATTTGTCTTTTGAACAAGTGTTCATTTTGAGCTTATAACAATTTTTGAAAACATTTCAACATTCTTACATATTCACCGCATATTATACAAAAATAAATACTTATGTTAAATATTTTGCATTTTTAAATACATAAAAATCCTATACCTGTTCATGAGGTTCTTTGATGGAAGCTCGTTTGAGTTAACAAAAACTCCTAAAGATAGAATTGGACAATTGTTATCTTTTGTTATAGTACATTTTAATATTAGTTCAACTACTGGGCCACCACTATCCAAGATTAGGAACAAGTGTCCAACTTCTGGCCCAAGTTAAGTTTTGACTTTCATGAATTATTTCAAAAGTCCAATCAAAATTCTTATCTTATTATCTTTCTTATCTAATCATAAAAGCATTTATTGTATCATATAGCCACAGATTCTGAGAAGATAAGGGGAAAAATTATGAAGATTTACTGAAATGCTGATTTTACAGTGAGAATTTTAGTGAGAAAGCCACCTTAAGTGTCCATCTATTGGGCCCGTTAACCTATAATAAATTAGGTCATAAATATTTGATTATTATTCCATTATACATTAATATTTGATATCATCCGTTATCGCTCACGTAAGATATCCACAATAAATTGTGAGGAAGCTAAGCTGGACAATTTCCAGATCACACCATCTAAAATTGATGGGTGTTGAAGAAAGGTCGATTTGAGGGTCTATTTGCTCACGTCTGAAAAGTTGAAGCAATCCATTATGTCGACGAACAAACTAATTCTGTAATGAATAGGAAGATGGACGGAATTGGAGGAACCCCAGGAGGAATGGCAGGTATGTAACGAATAGTAAATAATGGTTTCTGTCAATCTCTCAATCAAGCTTCTGGTGAGTTGTGGACAACTCTCCGGTGATCTTAGTCATCTGGATTTTGGAAGATAGGTACCTACTAGTTAGTATTCTATTATCATTTTACACCCTTCAAGGATTTACCGTTTTAATTTCTCGCAATCATTTGAAGTTATTCACGAGAGCAGTGCCGTCCTTAGGGTGGAGCGAGTGGAGCGGCCGCTCCAGGCCTTACTCTCGCTAAAACACAATAAGTAAAAGTTTTGGCTGAATTGAAATAATTTGCAGAGTGAAGATATACATGCTTAAAATATAGTCTGATTATACGTGCAATATTTTCAATTATTGGATAGATAAAACAAAAACACTGTCTATATTGTTCCAGGTCACTTTTTATTAAAAATGTCTGCGATGTTGATGTGCGACCAATGCGAAATCAAGGTTCCCCGAATAAGGCAAATTTTCCTTTTCAGAGGGCTTTATCATGCCTCAAAGAAAATATCAGGCTTCTAACCGATAGGAAATTTGATGCTCTTTCCAACGGATCCCTCAAATTTGAATTTACACAGCAAATTAAGAGAGTTACAACAAATTTAGTAACGTAAGCTCAAAATCACGAAAAAAATTAAAAATGAAAAAATAACTTGGAAAAACAAGGGGTTAAAAAAACATTGCTAAGAGACTTTTTTTGTTGCAAATTAGCTGTAGAATCGACCCCTGAAGTTATGCTGACTTAAGTTGCGCCTCCCTGTATAGTGCGATGTTCCTAAACTTATAGTCCGTCTTTGTAATGCCTTGATCCATATTTCAATATGAACCAAAGTTTGCCCAGTTGGGTGGGCATTAGAGCTTCCTCTCAACATGGAATAATGTGGACATATCGAATCCATTGGTAAAATAATGATTGAGTTCATCTCAGCTCAAAAATGTAACCAAATTCATTGTATGAAACAGGAATTCCTACATTTTATACTATTAGGAACTCTTTCCAATTTTTCAGAATATATATTTTTTTCTCAGAATTCTGCAGAATTCTTGCAGAAGAAGAAAAGTGACAAACCAACTACAATATTAAATATTCAAAAATGGAAAAAACCCAGAAGACAGTTTTTTAATACTTTCTTCAACCACTCCTCAAAATTTCAAGTTGGCCGTTTTTTCACAAATTACCTCAAACCACAAAAACGAGGAACTTTTTTTGTTAAACTCAAATTACATGAGTGTAATTTGAGGGTAACTAAACCTTTCGGTGATAATTTGCAACCATTTTGCTCTTACGCGACGAAGGGAAATTTCCTCATAAATACCTACAACTAGGTAACAGTATACTCTCTCTAAGGCTTCAACATTAACAAGCACTGTTTAAGCATTACTTAAAGAATAAACTTTGTTTTGATTTTTCAAGCTTATTTTTCTGAGATTCCTATTATTTTTTTTTTTTACCTGAAACCTGAAACGATATTCTCGAAACATACCAACCTGAAATGGGTGTTTTGCACCACCCCTCCCCCTTTTAGAGTGTAAGAGATAAACGGTTTGTTTATCAAAAAGCTTACAATTACGACTTTGCAAGTATAGCTTGACAAATATTTTCCGGAACCCCCCCGGTATCCATAGTTAAAAAAGGCCTCGCAAAAATGTTTTGCTCCAGGCCTCGCATTTTCTAAGGACGACACTGCACGAGAGGCTGTGTACCAGGTGTTCTAGGATAAACAGGAATAATAATTCACCTCATACAGCTTTTTCTGACTCCAAGGGAACGTTTAACACAAGACAAGATTTTCTTTTCTCTGCCCCGCCAGACTGTATTGACTACCGCATGATTTTACTCCCTCGCTATAGTGTTTCAAAGGTTGGGATAGTTGTTGCACATTTCCAAGGTAATTTGGAACAATTTAGTCTTAATCTTTCAATTTGTAAGATTGGTTGGAATAGATCTTTATGGATGTCGCATTACGATTTTAACCCTTAGTTACACGCTAGCGGGGAAATCCCCGCTCATTTATTTCAACACAATTATTAATTGATGATACACTGAAAGGAACGAATTGGTTTTAAAAAGTCATGGATATATGATGGAGCTTCAACTCAATACATTTTTTTATTCAACAGGTAGGTAATAAAAATATGAATTTTGAAGTAGGAAATACATAAGTAACAAAATTTGTATCTATCATAATAATCAAAATTATTATTATGATTATTCAAGAACGAGGAAACGTGAAATTATATATCAAGCAAAAAATACAAACGTGTGAAATCATAATAGCAGAAGTAGTATGATTATAATCATAATCATATGTGTGTATCAAACTTCGCAGTCTGATTGCATACTGAAGGTAAGGTAAATAATTGTTAAGGGGATCGTTTTTTACTCAGTTAAAGGTCTGAGAAACGATACCTTGGACAAGGGAGGGACATTAGTGTACGGTTCATCATTCTATTTCTGTTTTTCTGAAAATGCGGCGAAATCCCCGCCTAGCGTGTTAAGGGGGTCTCAGTCGGTCGCCGTTCCTTCCTCGTTCCGGGTTAGTATATCACGAAATTGAAGGCGCAAAACCTTAAAAAGTTGTACCTAAATTTGAAATGTTGAAGAAATTCATTAATGCACGGACCTAGGGAATGGAAAAAATGAAATATTGCCGCTGGAATCTTCAAAATCGAACAATAATTGCCAGAGAAATATGGGAAAAACTGTTTATTCGCTAGTTTTTCGCATTTTGGTTTATTATTTTCAATAATGAACCTTTGGAATTGACCAAGAAAAAAAAAATTGTAACACCCCCTCAAAATTTGATGGTTTACGTTTCAAGGTACGTAGAATCCAAAAATCGAATAAAAATTTGGCCGTCCGTCCGCCGTACGCGGCACTTTTCCCACTTAGCATAGACCGATTTTGATGAAATTTGGTATGTAGGCTCCATTTGGGGTCTAGTTGTGCCCCGAAGATTTTGGTTAATGTAGGTCACTTCTAAGGGTTCCAAAATCAATTTTGAACTTTTGAAAACGCCCTAACTCAAAAATTTTGATATAAAGGTATTGTTTTCCCTTCAATTTAAGATTCTATAGAATTTTTTGAGACCGCCCGGAGCTCTGTAGGACAAACCGTTCGCTCACTACGAGAATTTAAAGTTTGAACGTACGATAAATCAGTAACACAAGTGTGAATCGCAAAAGAGGCCTAATCTCCGTTCCAATTAAAGCTGACCGAAATGCGATCGATGTTTTTTCTTCATGTTGGATGATGGTTGGTGGCTTTGCAGACCAGTGATCTATATAGAAAAATAATAAACCATTGTATAATAATTTGCTGCGTTTTTTTTTTTTTTTTTTTTTTTTTTTTTTTTTTTTTTTTTTTTTTTTTTTTGCAATTATTGTTCTATTTTGATAATTCCGGCAATATTTCAGATTTTCGATTCCCTAGAGCTAAACTAATGAATTTCTAAAATCATTTCAAATTCAAGTAGGTACAACTTTTGAAGTTTTTTGCGCCTTCAATTTGGCGAAATACTAAGAACGAACGGCGACCGACTGAGACACCCTCATTCGCTAGTGTGAATTTCTATATGGTCATTGCTAGTGTTACGTCTCTCGGGCTTAACGTGCATTGGGAGTCAGAAAGTGGACAAATTTTCTGTGTATATCATTGCATTTTGAGGAAGTGAACCTACTGATTACCCAGGGACGTTGGTTAGTGCGAATGAAGGAGGAGGGAGAGATGAAATTCAAGAACAGCCACTCTCACATTGTCTACTTCTTGCCAAATAGGTTATCTCTTCAGTTAGATGTCTTCTGGCCAACATGTCTATTTTCTCGGCATTACAAGAGTTTTCTTGAGGGTTTTGGTTATTGATGTTCTTCTGACTTTACCTTGATAGCACCTTGAAGTTGCAGCAGGTTCCGAGTTGGAGAAAATGGTAACGAATCACAAATCCGCCTGGAAAACGATATCGAACAAAAAGTGGACGCATCCAGAAACGTCGAATCAGGTGAAATATCCTATGGATTTCAAACACGGTGGTTTAACTTTGGACGCGAACAAACGTCATCCGTTCTTCAACGAGTTCAGAGAACTGATTTACGCCCTAGCCATCTTTGGAAGATTTCCCTTCTACAAAGACGCTCATGGTGAGTAGGCACCTATTTAAGAATGTTCCTAACAAGCTCACTTGCAGCTTCTCGTTATTACTTCTAAATCTTACTAAGAAATATTAGCATTACTAATAAACTATTATGAAAAAAATTACCCTATACTTGGAAAATTGAAAAAATTAAAGGAAGATTGAGGGGGACAATTTTTTTTCTAGTAACCAGAAGTAATTTGTGATGAGGTGCAAGACACTAAGTGTCTTGCACCTGTAAGTCCTACAGATACAAACACAGCGTGTTTCATGAATATTGGACTGCCCTTCGAGTCTCAGCAACTTTGTTTTTGCTTCCGAGTCTACCAAGGTAGCGGAAGCTTTGTATTCACTTTTCAAGGTTGAAAAAAAAGTTCTCCGAAATCAAAATTTCCAC
This sequence comes from Apolygus lucorum, assembly GCA_009739505.2. Classification (NCBI taxonomy): domain Eukaryota; kingdom Metazoa; phylum Arthropoda; class Insecta; order Hemiptera; family Miridae; genus Apolygus; species Apolygus lucorum. The sequence continues at coordinate 52,056,572 of CM019168.2, forward strand.
TCGCGTTTTACATTCATCAGATGAAAGTAGGCAGCCCGTCGAAGTTCACATCCGTATTCAAAGTGAAACACAAAAAAAAAAAAATAATAATAATAATAATAAAAATGAAATAAGCGGTTTATGCTGTCTTGGCACTATGGTGACACCACTATTAGTTCCATGGTGGTAAATACAGAGACTAATTCATGAAAATCCGAAGGTAGTGAGAATTTTTCCTCAATTTCAAAGCTTGGGTACTATTAGTAAGCTGTAAAGGAGCCGCAATATTTAAAACGCTGCAAATCATTACACAATGGTTTTTTATTTTTCTACATAGATCACTCGTCTACAAAATCACCAACCATCCAATATGAAGAAAAAAATAAAAATAAAATGAAATAAAAATTAAAAAAAAAAATCAAAATCACCAACCATCGATCGCATTTTGGGCAGCTCTAATTTGAACGGAGATTAGGTAGGCCTCTTTTGCGATTCACACTCGTGTTTTGATTTATATATATATTTCAATATAAACCCTTAAATTTTCGTAGGGAGCGAACGGTTTGTCCTACAGAGCTCCGCGTGGTCTCAAAAAATTCTATAGAATCCTAAATTGAAGAAAAAACAATACCTTTATATCGAAATTTTTTGAGTTAAGGCGTTTTCAAAATTTCAAAATTGATTTTGGAACCCTTAGAAATTACTTACATCAACCAAAACCTTCGGGGCACAACTAGACCCCAAATGGAGCCTACATACCAAATTTCATCGAAATCGGTGAATGTTAAGTGGCAAAAGTGCCGCGTACAGCGTACGGACGGCCAAATTTTTATTCGATTTTTGGATTCTACGTAGGTACCTTGAAACGTAAACCATCAATCAATTTTGAGGGGGTGTTAAAAAAAATTTTTTCTTGGTCGATTTCAAAGGTTCATTATTGAAAATAATAAACCAAAAGAAACACGCAAATCGGTAGGAAATTGAGGCCTGGACAGAGTTTGCAAGATTACGCCCAAAGACGCACGGAATTTGAGCATTAACCCCCCCTTTGGATAAAAAAAATTCGAAATTCTGGCGACTTAGTGCACAACTAGATGGTTTTTCGCGTCGAACAAAAAAGAACCACGAAAATCGGTTTAGACACACACATACACACACACAGACATACACCTATGTTTTTTTCAGCGGATTTGGATTCAGGATGGTCTAAAACGGATTACTGTGTGGTTATTTATTTATTTTTTTCTGTTGAGTGTTGTCCTCCTTCACCCCAGATCGATCGCATAAGGACGCCCAAGTCTTACTGTGGGACGTCCTAAAAACCAGTATCAAACAGGGGTGTCTGATACTGGTACTCGGCTTTGGCTCAATTCTATGATTTTTTTTTTTTTTTACTATATCGCGACTGTCTAGGTACATGAATTTAGGTGTGATAGTACTGCCTTTTGTCCCGTTATCTAAGGCCTCACGGTTTGGGATGTAATTTATTATGAAGTACGATTATTTCATTCCTATTTGCAAATTGTAACTAAGACATATTTTTGTCGAGGCGTTTGAAAGAATAGACCTTTTTTTTTTAGAAATAATTCAAGTTACCCTAACATTGGAATTTATGTGATGATTTTTGGTTTATTATTTTCAATAATGAACCTTTGGAATCGACCAAGAAAAAAAAAATTTTAACACCCCCTCAAAATTTGATGGTTTAGGTTTCAAGGTACGTAGAATCCAAAAATCGAATTAAAATTTGGCCGTCCGTCCGCCGTCCGCCGTACGCCGTACACCGTACGCCGTCCGCCGTCCGCCGTACGCCGTACGCCGTACGCGACACTTTTGCCACTTAGCATTGACCGATTTTGTTGAAATTTGGTTTGTAGGCTCCATTTGGGGTCTAGTTGTGCCCCGAAGCTTTTGGTTGATGTAGGTCACTTCTAAGGGTTCCAAAATCAATTTTGAAATTTTGAAAACGCCCTAACTCAAAAAATTTTGATATAAAGGTATTGTTTTTCCTTCAATTTAAGATTCTATAGAATTTTTAGAATTTTTTGAGACCACGCGGAGCTCTGTAGGACTAACCGTTCGCTCCCTACGAAAATTTAAGGGTTTATATTGAAATATATATATATATATAAATCAAAACACGAGTGTGAATCGCAAAAGAGGCCTAATCTCCGTTCAAATTAGAGCTGACCGAAATTCAATCGATGGTTGGTGATTTTGATTTTTTTTTTTTGATTTTTTTAAAAATTTTTTTTTGATTTTTTTTTTTTTTTTCTTTTCTTCATATTGGATGGTTGGTGATTTTGTAGAGGATTGATCTATATAGAAAAATAATAAACCATTGTGTAATAATTTGCAGCGTTTTTCAATTTATATACAAAAAGCGGCTGTACTTAGTGAAATAAAAATTTGGTCAATAGAAGAGGTTTTTTCGGAGTCAGATTGAAGTAGGTATCTGATTCTGGGCCTGATGGCCTACTGGAGCCATTCAAATTCCTCCGTGTATGATTTTGGGCCTGAAGGGTGTCTGTTACTGGCGCCATTCAAATTTCTCCGTGTCTGATACTGATGCAAAAACATAAATTCGAAAAAACCACATTAAATCCCAAAAAAAAATCCTTCGATTTTCAAGTCTTGTTGAGTTGTGGAGAAGTTGGAGCACTTTATTATGCTCCCCCGGTAAATATCTGATGAAATCACGCGTCGCAGTATAAAGAAACCTGAGAATCTCCTGCTTGTAGTGTCTGATACTGGTGCCATCACTTCTTACAAAACACATGACTACGCGTAAAAGTGATTGAGCCGGAAAAAATAGCCCAAAATCATGTGCCACTGAGGGATTTCCGTTGTATCGCAACTGCGCGCAAACGCGGGTGGTCTAACTTTTATGGCCAAATAATAAGTTGTCTTGAAGTGAAATGTTCATTAAAAAAAGTCGTAGAATCCAAATTTGCGATAAAAAATGAAAAGTTCAACTTGAAAAAACAAAGTTGCTGCGCTCATAGGCAACTCGCGGAAATGTAAAATTCTATTTTTTATTAAAAAATAATGGGAAATGACTTCGAAACGTTCTTTGGTTTTTCCTTAAATAACGGAGAAAGGGTGGTGAAAAACTTATGAATTATTATTTATGAAACACCTTGTGTTGTCTAGTACGTTACATGGGACTGAGATTCTTTCAATACCTAACCACAACCAGACCAAATTTCAACCCGGGAAGATCGGAAGCTCCTCAGTTACACAGCTGATCTGACTTCACCCCTATCAATTTCAATGCTTCAAAGCGTACTTAATTTCATCGCTCAAACATCTTACTGTTCCGAACCTGTTAGTAGGTGTCTGCAATATGAAATTTCAGCGCTACATGATGATGAAGCGTTTTATGTGATTGCGAACAATTACAAGTTGGATTGAATACAATTATTTTTATAGGGAATGTGAAGTACTCCTTGTTTAGTCTGGGAGGACTCTACTGGGTGGTCTGGTACTGCACATTCATGTATGCGGCCAGCGGAGTACTCGGCGAATCGTTCGCGAAGATATTTGCCGCAGCCAGGTTCGACTCGACGATCGGCCAGGCTAGAAATGTCATCGTCATTCTTAACCTGATATTGATTCCCCTGAGCCACTTGGGAGAATGGCAAAAACTGGCACGCTATATCACTGAATGGGATGAATTCCTGGTAAACTATTTTCCATTGATGTTCGATTAGATATTTTTAATTTGAAGTTAAAATATTACTATGAATCAAACAAAATTGATGATTTCTGGAAAATTGTCATCAAAGTTTTAACTTAGTAAGATAAGTTCCAGTTTCAGTGTTGATTTTATACGACACCGAAAAGTGTAGCGATACCATTAAATTACTTTGGTTACTAAGCTGGTTTTCAAAATCGAGCTGAGTCGGCAGAGTAAGAATGATGTAGTGCTATAATTACCAGGATGAGTCTTCACAACCTATTCTTTCCTACAAGGTAGTCCTTTGAGGCTTGAATTCAAAATTAATCCTGAGACTACTGAGTAAGAAGGACCCTCTTGTAGAGACGAGTGAGCAACGAAGCTAATTTCTTTCACAATTGAACTACGAGGATGGAATTCGTCCAAATGGAGATTTTGCTTTTTCTATTCAGGCTGTGCCAATTATTACACAACGGTTTATTATTTGTCTAAATAGATCACTCGTCTGCAAATAATACGGCTTTGCCATAGTTACCACCAACCAACATAAGGAAAAACATCGATCGCATTTCGGTCAGCTATAATTTGAACGGGGATTAGGCCTCTTTTGCGATTCACACTCGTGTTTCTGATTTATCGTAAGTTCAACCCTTAAGTAAAGTAAAGTAAAATAAAAAAAATGTCTAAAAAAGTAGTAAAAAATAATTTCTCGGTCGATTCCAAAGATTCATTATTGAAAGTAATAAACCAAAAGAGGCCTTCCTTGCTGATTTTTCAAAACGATACCTACTTTTCAACGCGCTCTAGCGACGGAACACCTAACCGTAGAGACTTAAGTCAAGAATCAAAATTTTAGGAATTTTATGTATTCAAATTTTAGTAATGAACAAGTCGCTAGAACGCTTACTTTTGAGGTAATAGGCAAAAAACCAACAAAAAAATAGTTGAAAAATATGAGAAAACCCTCCCCACATCCTCGAGCTCACCCCCACCCCCCCAAGAGACTTTTGAGGTATGATAAACCACATGTGGAAGAAGAGCCTGGTGAAGGAATTTCTTTTTCATGAATTATTTCTCCTATTTACTCATTTTTGGTCTAATGGGGTGTGCGCATGGATCAGAAGAACTGTTTATTGTTAATTTTAATCTAAACTAGACCTCATTCTTAGAATTTTTACACCAACCGAGACCTTTCAGCGTGAGAAGACCATTTTCTATGATTTTTCAAAGTTTCAAATGTTTATGACGTCACAGTGGGCTGGGGGTCCCGCCCAGGCGGGAGGGACCTGTGACATCATAAACATTCGAAACTTTGAAAAATCATAGAAAAAGGTCTTCTCACGCTAGAAGGTCTCGGTTGGTCTCAAAATTCTCTAAATGAGGTCTACTTTCGATTGAAAATTAAAAAAAAAAAATCAGGCGCACCCTCCATTTGTCTGGGCTCTGAGCAACAGCTGAGTAAGAATTGGAAGGACCGATCACTCTCCATCACCATAGTGAACTTGAGTTCTTATTTTCTATTTGGCCTGGATTGCAATTTTTAATGGAGCCTCTGAATAAGAAAGACTGTTATGAGCCATTCTAATAAACTGAATGAGAAGCTAATTATTTCCCACGTGCCATGAGAAGGCTGAGTTCCCTCAAATGATGTGGCGCTGTGACCATCCCCTGATTAGCTGATTACCCTGCAGGTTTTAATTTCTCTCCTTCTCCACTCTGCGAAGACGTCACTCTCCTTCTTCGTGGGACACCTGAGTGAGATGATAATCAATAATGATGAAGGAGATGATAATCCTCACTTCCTCCTCCATTATCCTCACTCCACCTACTCAAACAAGAACTTTTTTTTAAATAAATGTAAACTTTATTTGTACAATGTACATTTTTGTTTTGCTCACATGCAATATTAGTAGACAAAGTCTAATTCACTTGGAACGTGGCGAGAGGTAAGTGTCCATTGATACGCCTCTCAAAAACCAGGTACATTTCGTGTTAACATTCTTTAAAAAATTCAAAAATAATTAATAGGTAATAAATTAGTTGTAGTTTTAACAAATATAACTGTGTAACATTAGGGTATTAAATGTATCACTGATCACTGAGTATCAGATGGAATATTGCATAGGTCAAGTATTAATCAGATCAATGGTTCTTTTCCTCTTTAACCTTCTTTGGTCACGAACTGGTGGTGGATTGTCCGATAGATGTTGGATTTCCACGTTATGGTGGGACTGAAGAGACTCGAAGTGGCGACTCCCCGTTTCCCTGAGAGCCTCAGTTACCGTTGGCATGTAATGATCAGGGTGTAGGGTCGAGTTTCGAACATACCACGTAGCTGTAGTGATTATTCTGGGGATTCGATTTTGAAAAGTTTGCACTTTTTTAATTTGGGTATCTGAAGCTGATTCCCAGATCTGGCATCCGTATTGCCAAATGGGCCTAATAATAGAGAGGTACAGCAGTCGCTTTGTGTGAAGGGTTAGAGCAATGCTAGCGAGTAGAGGCATGAGAACGTGCATCCTGGTGCGAGCTTTCTTGATTATTGCGTTCAGATGCTCTTGTCAGACGAGTTTCTTATCCAGTACCAGTCCCAAATATCTCACATGTTCAGCCTCAGGTACATTTGTTCCGTTCATGACAATTTGGTGGTGGGTTGTATTCCGGTGGTATGTTGACAAGAGTTGATTTGGTGGGATTCACTTTAACACGCCAGTTACTCGACCATTCCTCTATTGAGTTAATATGCTCTAAACAAGAACTACCTATGAATATCAATGCGCAGATTATTTCGATCCCTAATGAACAAGTAGGGTTGTCTAATTAAATTTACCTGAAGATATTTCATTTTTCAGGTAACATACAAATACATGACAGGCAACGACCTGAAAATCAAGCTGAAAGCGTGGGTTTACACCGTTTTGACTATTATACCGTCTCTCAGCTTACTTGCTTCGTTCACTGAACAAGAGACTTTGGTGATCAGAAATATTCTTCAACGACTCCTCTACATAATGCTCTTCAGCGGTATGTCGTTCGTGGCTATGTTTTGGATCATGAGTCACGTTGTTGTTCAGCGTATTGCCGTGTACTTGAAAGGCGAACTCATGAAGGTGAGAGTTGTTGGCTCCTAGATTCAATTATTTATTTTTGCGCGACGGATGAGTTTCTCTTTTCGGTGTCACAAGTCACTATCCCAATCCCTGTTGCTTGACTGAAACGTTTGTTCGCAGTTGGGTGTCAACTCGAGGAATCGTTCAAACGTTAGCGCGATGGAGGTGCACAGATTGAGGTACTTGTGGGCCAGAGCGACTTCTCTCCTGCACAAAAGCGGGGAATGCCTCGGTTTGAGCATGATGATCATCAGTCTGACCAATTCAGCCAGTTTCGTCATAGCGGCGTACGGCGTCATCGTCGGGATATTGGAGTTCAACCAAGAGGCTGTGCTTCACCAAAGTGTCAACGTCGTCGCCGGAATTGCTTACATTTTCGCGGGAACTGAGTCCGGCTATCAAAGCACACAGAAGGTCAATAAATAGAAGTACCTTATCCGATATTTTTCGAAGAATGTTTAGGTATAAGTAGGGGGTCCGGTGTATCCGTGGTCGCTGCGGCGCGTTCTTTGGTGGCGATGTGCATGCCGACTTCTGCTGGGGTGATCTTCAGAACAAAATCTGATCTTCCCTTTGGAAGACAGCTGAAGACGTCAGCGACGCCAGGAGTGGCAGTCGGACGAAAATTCAAACTGAAATGGTTGTTTACTTTACTTGGTTACTTTACGGTGGCGGAAGCAGGGAAAAATAGAAATAGTAGGATCAGGGCTACTCAGCCGTCCTCGTATATTTTCACAGCACTCTCAGTCTGGTACGGGTTAGTTCCTCCAGTAATCATCAAATTCGATCAACCTCGGTCGAGAACTGAAAAAAAAGTATCCCAAGTGGGTGTGGCACATAGCTTCCTTGTATCCATAAACCCGATAATCTAATGCATAGTTGCTAATCTCAAAACGTCAATTTCTAATCCCCCATAATTCCTGGAAAATCCACTGAGTTCGGACGGAAATAGTGAAAAAGATCTGTCCCAACGTTGAATTTGAGGGAAATCACAAACTATCATTCGGCTTTCGTTGATGAATTTATCCGATAGATATTGTAAAAATACTAAAAATTAATCTTATAGTCACCGTCATGTCAATAGTTTTCTGAATGGGCTTATAACACCTACCTATCTACTAATATTTTACCTGGATTTGAATTTATATAAAACAAATAAATAATTAGGTTTGGAAATATCCATAATAATGCTTTTTCAATAAATTGATATTTTCAGATGGGAGACGATATTATGGCTGCCCTCTCAGCAATTGATCTTTCTGGAATTAATGATGTTACTTCTAGAGAGGTAGGAGGGAAAGTTTGTTCAACTCATGAGTTTCTTCTTGTGTTCTGTTCAGGATGTCCCTCAGTAAGACTGACAAGAAGGCCCTTAGGCGACTAATCTGGTGTTTCCTAATCCTTATCAATGTTTCAGATCAACATGTTCCTTCAAATTATGTCTCTGAACCCACCCATCGTCACCTGTGCTGGCGTGGTTACTATCAGCCGTTCATTTTTGACCTCTGTAAGTCGAGTACAGCCATTTCAAAGAACTTTCTATAGACTTTTAAGGAATACTATTTTGGTTTATTATTTTCAATAATGCACCTTTGGAATCGACCTAGAAAAAAATTTTAACTCCCCTCAAAATTTGTTGGTTTACGTTTCAAGGTATGTAGAATCCAAAAATCGAATAAAAATGTGGCCGGCCGTCCGCGACACGTTCCCATGGACCGATTTTGATGAAATATGGTATATGGAATCCATTTGGGGTCTAGTTGTGCCCCGAAGCTTTTGGTTGATGGAGGTCACTTGTAAGAGTTGAAATTTTCAACTCAATTTTTCAAACTCATCATTTTCAACTTTAATTTTTTCTATATTAAGGTAATCTTTTTTCTTCAATTTAAACAGTAGTGAATTTTTAGAATCGAATGAGACCACCCAGAGCTCTGTAGGCCCAACCGTTAACTTACGGGTGTGACGAGTGTGAATCGCAAAAGAGGCCTAATCTCTTTTCAAATTTTATCTAGCCAAAATGTGATCACTGTTCTTTTCTTCGTGTTGTACTCAGTTTTGCATCCTCAGTTTTGCAACCAACCATCAAATTTCCTAATGAAGGCACCTACAACTTCCTATTTTTTCGAATTGAGTGTGAAACGTTTATTTCTTCAAAATGAACTTGATTGTGAAGTGAAAACATGTTTGGTAGGTCTTTGCAGCCAAGTGATCTATACAGAAAAATAATAAACCTTTGTGTAATAATTTGCAGCGTTTTGTTGAGTTCTGTTTATTACATCTTGGGCACCGAATACAATGGAAAGGTGGTTTTGAAGAGTTGTTGGTCGCCTTATGTGCTCAATCCGAACCAAGATTTGAGGGATAGTCGGCACTCAAGGTGGGCTGTGATTGGTTTCCGGCAATTCCAAAGCGGGCCAATAAGGGGTGGATTGCTTGTATGTGAAGAGTCAACTTAAGTCCTCGAAGGTCTCTTCGTCTTGACTCTTCCCTCATTGGTGTCCATTGTCTTCTCTGATAATTATTTCATTTTACCTCAAGTGGACTTGAGTGTGGAGATGAGATTAATCTCTATAATACCTCTCTAACTCTACAATGATAAATCGTCTTTTATGTGTTTCAGGTATTTTCCAACACCGTCACTTACCTCATAGTGCTGCTTCAATTCAAAACTACGGACGTGGAGTTCAACTGTAACAACGAGACTCTAACATCCATATTACAGAAACCTGAAGGTTGAATATGAACATCCACACTTTATACCATCCAAATTCACTCGGAGTGGTAAATCAAGTGCACGCGAAAGAGTTACCAGTAGAAATAGTGAAAGTAAGGCCGATACCTACAATATTATTGCAAAACCTCAGTAACACCAATTGTAGCTCTTCATATTTGTACTAGGTAGATATTGATTATGTGTGAAAATATGTAATTTTTTCGATCAATAAATGGATTTATAGCACCTTTGTTGGAAAAATCGTAACACACTTGAAACATGTGTTTCCCTTTGCTAAATGATTGTGATCTGATAGGTTGATGGCAGTATGTTGATGGCTCATTGATGGCTCTTATGATGGCAGTAAGACCTAGTTTTTCAAGTTAGTTATGCAAGTTTTGAAAATGTTGTCGCACTCAGAGGGTCAATATTTGAGGATGTTGAAACCATCAGTTTTTTCGTACATCATCGGGAAGTTGAAGATGTTTCTTATAGGGTTGTCAGTGGCTACACAAATACCTTTGTAGTATTATGAGAGATAACAGACGAGAATCCTAGTTGCTCAGCCTCTGATTCGACTTCCTTCCAAACACCTACGTACAGTGGTTTTTTTTAATCCTTCGCAGGATGGAGGCATCAGAGCCATCTTCTTCCTGACAGCCCAATACTTTTCACTTCTATTCCTCCATAAGGAGTCGTCATTTCGTCTTGGTAGTAAAAGTCTTGGGCACTGGTCGATGTGCCTGGCGTCCATTATAGAGTTGGTGCTGCGCAGGGGGCAGATTGGGGACGGGGAAATACCAATCCTATGCAGATGGCTCTGTAGGAAGTCTGGGATAGGTTGCAAGATGATGGGTTCCCACTGCTTTTCGGAAGCTGCATTAGGGAATCTCTCCATCATAGCAAAATCTAAACCTATATACGCCCTGCTATTGAGTATGGATCAGATACTGCTGTCTACGGCCTTGGCTACTAGTACCAGCATCCTCGACAGACTCCAGAATAAGGCCCTAAGATGTATCACTGCTAGATCAACACCAATAACAGCAATGGAGGCACAAATGGGAAATGAACCGCTCGACTTGCAACGGGATTTCAACACCCTGAAGCTAACTGATAAGGGACTCGCCTCCCTGTTCAGCAATGGAGTAGCTACCAGCAGCCTCATGCCCGCCTCAAGTCCCAAACTACATTTCTGGAATCCGCTTCAAAGCTCCGAGGCAAGTACAGCCTAACCAGGGAAAACCCAGAACCCTTTACAGCTACAAAAGCGAGTGACCTCAAGATGCCAATTCCAGTCTTTAGTTTGTTCATTGGCCTTACGTCAAGGAAGGAGGGCACTACCCAGGAAGAACTGCTGCCCTATCACTAGAGACTATCTACCAGAACTATCCCATAAACTCCTGGATCCAGGTAGGTATATACTGATGGTTCACACGATCCAGGAGAACTGGTGCTGGTTTTTACGTCCCAGGCTTGTTTGAGGGAAGCGTTGCACTCAGCCTCCCAGTAACGAATTTTGATGCAGAAGTGCGAGCCATTTACGAGGCAGCCACAATCCTGCACAACCAATCCAGGCACCCTGCTAGGGTAGTGTTCCTTGTGGACTCACAGGCGGCGATTGGTGCACTGAGTGGTAAATTTAGCTTCATGATTACAACCTACTCTGTCTGGGTGCACTTCTTGACACGGAGAAATGTTTTGACAAGATGTTACACGAAGGCCTCCTCTACAAAATCAAACCCCATCTGCCCGACACATATTATAGACTGGTGCAATCATATTTATCAGGACGCACCTTCTCAGTGAGGTACAAAAACGCCACGTCTTCTTCCAAGCCAATCTTGTCAGGAGTTGCCCAGGGTAGCGTGATCGCACCATTTCTGTACCTCATATACGCTCACAACCTACCCCAATCAGAGAATACTATGATATCACAATTTGCTGACGATATAGCTGTCCTGCAAGTAGACGACACAATTGAAGGAGCAGCTACCAAAATACAATCCATTCTCGATACGACTGGTGACTGGTGCTCAAGGTGGAGAGTCAAAATGAACTTCAAGTCTATCGTGATTTCATTCACTAGACGAAGAATTACCATTCAGGATACTCTGCTCATAAACAGCAACCCAATAGGTACCTCAGGATACGAAGGTGCGCTATCTGGTTATATACTTGGATAGAACGATGACATGGGAGGCCCACGTGAAGTACTCTTGTGGACTTAAAAAGTTGTACCTAAATTTGAAATTTTCAAGTATTTTGAAATTTGTTAGTGCAGCAGTCTAGGGAATTGAAGAATTAAAAGTTTGCCGCTAGAATCATCAAAATCGAACGATAATGTCTAGAGAAAAATAGAAAAATCGTAACTGAATGAACGGTTTTCCCCTTTGCTCTGGCAATTATTGTTAAATTTTGACGATTCCAGCGGCAATCTTTCAGTTTTTCAAATCCCTAGGCCCATGCACTAACAAATTTCTAAAATCCTAGAAAATTTCTAATTTAGCTACAACGTTTGAAGTTTTTGTCCCTACAATTTAGGGAAATATTAACCCACAAGGAGGAATGAACGGTGATGTGGTTTTGTCAGTCTGTTAAAAATTCTATTGGTATTGTTCGTTGGGTTGTTATATTTTTTGTTGTCGTTTTGGTTTATTATTTCCAATAATGAACCTTTGGAATCTACCAAGAAAATTCCCCCCCCCCCACTCCTCAAAATTTACCTATTGGTTTACGTTTCAAGGTACGTAGAATCCAAAAATCGAATAAACATTTTTCCGTCCTTCCGCCATTCATTCTACTTTGCTTGCCTACAATGGACAGATTTTGATGAAATTTGATCCTATATGCGCTCCGTTTGGGGTCAAGTTGTGCCGCGAAGCTTTAGGTTGACGTCAGTCACTTCAAAGGGTTGAAATTTCCAAGAGTGCCCTAGCTCGAAAATTCTCGAAATAAAAGTGCCTACAGTTTGTTCACTAATCTGGAATAGTATTGAATTTTTAGAGACCACCCGGAGCTCTGTAGGACAAACCGTTCACTCCCTACGAGAACTTAAGGGCTGGCCTCACGATAAATCAGAATCGCGAGTGTGAATCGCAAAAGATCTTCGTTCAAATTTTAGCACCAAAATGCGATCGCTGTTCGAGTTGTATTCAGTTTTGGTTCCTTAGCAACCAGTAATCAAATTTCCTTACGAAGGAACCTATTTTCTCGAATCGAGGGTGAAGCGTTTATTTCTTTCAAATAAACTTGATCATGAAGTAGGTAGTAGGTAGGTAGTGATAATGGCAAGTCTTTGCAGACGAATGATCTATACAAAAAATAAACCTTTGTGTAATAATTTGTAGCGTTCTACCCTGTGACTCCCCCCGGAAAAAAATTCTGGATCCACCCCTCTGCCCAAGCCTAATATTAATAATTTCGGGTAGAAAATCTGAGCGAATCGCATCCCTTCATGCATTTAAATTAATGTAAAAGTGTACAAAATGGCGCCAAATAAACATATATCTGTCTATCTATCGACATATCCTAGAGTTGGAGGGTAGTTCAGGTATGTTCTGGGTCTGAGGGTGTAGGCTAGGGCCTTTTCGACCGAGTTATGATGAAGGGGAGGTCACATCCCCGATACATCAATTCTGAACACATTTTTCAGATTGAAATCAAAGTATATAGCGTTCGTAGGAAAACGCTATAAACTTTTGACCCTGCCACCAACGTCATTTATTTTTTGAGAATCACACTAAGTCCTTTACAGCTATTGAGCAAGTATACTAGCTTTAGAGCTAGAATTCCACTATGGATAATTATAGTAGCTACGTACCCCAAGTGAGAAGGGAATCAAGACAAGCACGAAGATGGCGGCAATTGAGTTTTCCAAAGATGCTGATCTGCTTGAGGATTATTGCTCGTGTTGGTGATTTGGCTTCCTCCCGATCACTTCCTGCGGTTTTCAAGAGAATGTTACAGATTTAAGAGCAGAGTAGGTTGATGTCAGGACAGGTCAGAAAACGTGACCAACAAAACAGGATGACCCCGTCATTAGTCACGTCCAAATCAACCAGTTCGAAGGAGACATCTCAAAAAATGTTACTCATACATTTTTTATGTTATTGCTGGTCCGATCGTTGCCGACTATTTGTGTATCGTCGTGTGAATCCATCAACCATGGCGATCGACTAAACAACATTATCAAGTCAACAAGACGGGGTCTCGATCTGACTGGTTCTTCATGCAAGTTAGGCTTCTTCTGGGAGGACGAACTACTCCTTTCCCTCACTTTTAATTAATATTTACAGTAGTTTATCACCCGATGAAGCCCTATCATGTTGTAAACAGTTATTTTTCTTCCAACAGTGACTCGTGGTACTATCATGTCTACCATTTGCTGCCAATGTCACCCCAGTTTGATTAATAATATTATGATTGGTACGTGTCAGAGGCGTGACGTTGAATTCTTCATGTTAATATTCGGTTTATTTCTGGTGACCTCATAACAGTATGATCACTTTACCGTTCGTTAACACACGCGAACTGGCATGATGCTCGAATAGTCATGTACACAGAGTCAAGTAGTCAGGTTGGTGACGTTTCGAGCCTGAAGAGTAAACCTCCGGAGCACCCACGGGTTGAAGATGGAATCATCTTGCAATCGAACTATTTCGCGATGGTCAGACCGATTCTTTGGGTTCAAATTGTTTTGGGTAGAACGCCGTATCATATCCATAAAGGTAGGTGACCGTGAATAATATAAGGCATGTTCAAGTCTACTACTACTTCTAAGTTTTCCATAAATTTAATCGAGGCACTGTTTATGCTGGATGGAGATTGTTACTCGTATAATATACTGATGGGCAGGTGAGCGGTGTATGGCTTCACGCTAATTTCCCTAACGATGCACCTCGCAACCCTGAAAACGCTGCAAATTGTTACACGGCAGTTTATCATTTATCTGCTAAGATCACCCGTCAGCTGAGAACTCCGCTTTGCCATCACCAGTACCTACAATAGTAGGGGGGAAGCACGATTGGGGAATTGAGTAACTATTGGGGAAGTGACCGCCACCACTATTGGGGAACTGGAAAAAGCACTATTGGGGACAAGCGATTGTGAATTAGTCACGATTGGGGAGCACCCTTCAAAGGAGAAAATAGTCGCTGTCATTAGAAGCGATTTAATTTTTTGTACATACGGTCGGTATACTGCCAAGGTAAATTTAAAAGCGTCGTTACTCGTCGAGAGGAGAGAAGCCGTCGGAGGACCATTTTCCGTTGAAAGGAAGGCCTGGAACGTACAGACGTACTCAAGTTAAAAACGGCGGTGTGCAGCTTTTTGAATCGAAAGTTCAGTCGTAGCCAACGAAGCGCACAATTCCTTCAATTTCGTCCAAAATAAGACATAGACGTCCATAGTTTTAGCCCACAAAAAACCGATTGCGTTCTGTCTTCCACTATGATACCCGTGTTCCCCCTTTCGGTCGTCATCACCTCACGTATTTCCATATCTGTATCTCGAAATGAACTGAAGGAAGTTCGGTTCAGTGTTCCATGGTTTAGTGATTGAGGACGAGGGTCAAAAAACATGATAGTGAGTCACCAGTTCCCCGATAGTGTCGTTTATCGCTTCCCCGATAGTGACTGTTCTCTGTACCCAATAGTGTCGTGTTTCATACAGACTCTCGCGGCCCACTTCCCCAGAAGTGTTCTCCCCAATAGTAGTGGATGAAACCTGTGGGTGCCTTCATTACGAAATTTGATTTTTAGTTAAGGAATAAGCAAGGAATAAGGAAATGCAACTGAGTGACTTAAAATTACATTCGACGAAACAAAAAGATAGTATAGGACCTTGGCGAGTCAAGCGGCAACACACTCAACCGTGGACTCAAAGGAACCATCAACAGGCAGGTCACTCGTGTAACGACGATCAATTCCACAATAAACTCTCATTCAGCCATCACTCTGGATGGTCTCATTCGCTTCCAAAATGTGTACACTATTCTAAATTGACGAAAACACGTCAGTAAAATTATTTATTCAATTGACGGGTTAACCCGTCAATTCCTAAAGGCACCTACAGGTGCTACTATTTTTGTCGCTCCTGGTATTGTCAAAAATGGTATTTCGAGGGTATGGCGGCATCTAGCGTCATCTAATGGACCTAAAGATTCAGCAGGTTGGTATAGGACGCCTCCAATCGTGTTTACATGAGAGTAATATCAGTTCGAAGTTGACCTCTTGCGAGAAAATCGTCCATCAAAGACCCCGCTCCGATTTTTGAGTGAAAATGGATAGACAAAGGCAAGTAATTTATTCAATTACGTTTATTTCATATCCCTAATACTTTTACTAAGTGTGTAATGTGGTTTTCAATGCACGTTAGTCTATCATAGTGCCGAAATACCACCTGAATGAACTGGTGGCTCCTGTAGGTGCCTTTCGGCGGCAGCCCTACTTTGACTAGACTTGAACCTCGTCTCGAGCCCAGTTGAATTTGGAATGTCTCGGCGTTTTTATCGTGGAATGTTTGTTTTTTCACTTCTACAATAAAAAATTCATCAATTATTGTATTCATTTATCATCATCGTACTTTTATTTATTCAGTAATTAATTGTTTGTGTTGTCAGAGTCATGTTTGTATCAGTCTTTATTGTTTTGTTCAGGGGATCGCTCTACTCCATCCTCGTTTTTTCTTCGGAGTTTCTCATGTATGGTGTTTGTGTCTGTTATTGTTTTTTTGTTTGTGATTGGGTTGAGATCGTTTGAAACACCTTCATGGGAGGAGTGAACGAATTTGACCTGAATTTGGATTCACTACATACAAATCACGTTGAAGGGTAGAAAATGGTGGTCCAAACTTTTTACTTTTGGCATTGGCAGCTCTTGCCAAAATGCATGGATATAAGTGGAAAACAATTACAAACCCACCTTCTGAGCAGTTGTGCAGGACTGGCTCTTCAGATTTGGAATCCCCTCCAAAAATGCCATATCTCACACCCCCTCAACATCGAAAAATGCTTCACACGAATTTCTACATGACTTGGAAACTTGCATGGAGCACCGAAAAATTCCAGCTTATGGCAGTTGTGCGTTTATGGCACAATGCCATAAACGCACGAGAAAAATGTGCAAAAAGTGTCAAGTACCTAGGTCTCCACATCCATTGTTCCCATATATTCCCCTCAAAAAATGAGTTGTAATCTTTTGTTTTAGTTTAGAAGTTTTTTCTGAAAAAAATAAAAACTAAATTTCAATAGAAAACTGTCTGTACCTGATTTCGCACCCTGCTCCTGCCCACCTATAACCAACTTCTAGGTAACTGTCTCCGAACGGCACCTGGGGGTGCCACCTATCTTTGAACTGTGATTCCTTACTTTTTCAACCAAATTGTTGTCATAGAATTCCATTAGAGGGCAAATAAACTTGAAAATAGGAAAAAATTTGGATAAAATAGTCCAGGGCGTTTTTAGGAATTGACGGGTTAAAAGATACCTCATTAGCGAACGGATGGTCCCACAAAGCCCGGTAGTGTGAAAAATTTCATGATCTTGAATTATTCTTCAATATATATGCTTTCAATATTCCTTGACTTGGATCACTTGCTGCTAGAAAGGTACTTACTAATTATTTTCTATCTTTGATCATTATGAACTGAAGAATAAAGGGTCAATATCACCAAAAACTCACTCTCACTCACAGTAAGTATAGCAAAAAAAAAAAAAAAAAAAAAAAAAAAACGTGGTCGTAATATTCAATAATAGTAGTATTCTACGAGAGTACTATTCTTTGTTCTCATTGCCCAAGGGCAAGTAGGTCGGGAACTCCCACAGATAAGTTTTGCAGGTAGCTATCAGAAGTGAAAGTAAGGAATGCCTTCCCACCTCACATATTTATTAATTAATGAAGATAGAATATCTTCTATATAATTACAAATTTGCAAGTATTATTTCAAACCCAACTGCTGGTTTGAAAACAGTAAAGTGCCTACCTTTCCAATACGGATTCTTCCACTGTTCCCACCAAGAAGGTATCCATCAGTATTAGCAATATTTATCAATTTAATACCTACTATCAAAATAAAAAGTTCCTCATCCTAAGTATCACAACGTAAGTATGACGTTATGATTCAATTTTTGAATTAAGTTATATTCCTTGTCAATTTAAGAGAAAGTGTGATTATTCAGTCCTTCCGATGATCCTTGGCGTCCTCTTCGAGCCTCAACCAGTTTGCGTAAGTACCTAGCTATCTGATGAAGATAGATTCGAGAATATCCGTGAGTCGTACGATTTGACTGGGTAGGTACCTTTGAGAAGGTGGTTATTCCATTATTCCTGCGTGGGTAACCTTTGTTGCCTCGTTATTTGCGGATCGCCCAACCGACCCTTGAATTTTCCGTGTTCGCCGAGTTAAAATAAAGTAGAAAACAGTCTCTTGAAAATTTTGTGTTCAACGGGGTTGAAATAGTAAAGAAAACTGTGCCTTTTGAAAGTTTATGTTGAAATGAAAGTTTCTTTAGATGAAACGGCAGTTCTGTCCTCGTTTGGACCCCTGTTATTTCTAACATTGCGTTATTTCTCGTCCTAGGGAAATGAATGGTTCATGTTCAATATGTTCTTGTTTTTACCCCTTCACCACATTTCAAAGGAGAGTTTTTTGCCATTTTGTAGTAGGTACTTTAGCAACTATGTTATTGTAACCTTGCATGGGGAGGGGTGGCCACAGAGCCAGTTATGAGAGAGGCAGCTAATGGTCAACCAGCACTGATCGCTGACATTCAGGCCAATGGTGTCTGGGACAGTGGGAGGGTGGCGTTCTTCGACAACCGTATTATCAATGCCGACGCCCCTTCCTACTGCACCTAATGTTCAGCAGTATCGCAGCAAGCTGCTCGCGAAAAACATAGAAAGTACGACCAAGCAGCAGAAGATGTTCGTGGCTCGTTCACACCATTGATCGTTTCGTGTGATGGAGCCGTTCACAAAGAATTCCAGGCCTTCCTGAAAAGGGCAGCTAACAGGCTGTCTGAAAAGTGGGGAAGAGACCTGTCTGAGATAAGCGGCTTTCTGAAAGTTAAAGTTCAGATAGCAGTGTTGAGGGCAGTATCCATGAGACTAAGGGGGACCAGAAAAAAAAATGAGAAGTCCTGGGACAGAAGACGATTTTCTTCGAAAATTTTCTTCGAAAATCGGCTCAACTTCAAGATCCACTCCGCCCCCAAATCATTATTCCTATTAGCTAATTGTACATTCACCACATGGTGACCACGTGGTCTTCTATTCCAAACTATGAATATATTCTTATAAACTAGCTTAAAAAAAACTATGTTATTGTAATATTTTCATTGATATTCGTAACGGTCGGCTGGTGGATACTTAAACCAGTTAGGTAACTTCAATAATCTAAATTTGGTGTCTGAATATGAATAATTTATTATATTTCCAACCGGTCGGTTCAATATCAATATTACTTGTAATGGTTTTGAAATTCTCTCAAGTAATGTAGATGCAAAACGTCAATTCTCAAGGGTTTCAGTTCTCGATGTATTTGGAAGAGCAGAAAGCCTGTCATTATACAAAGTGAACGACAATTCCTACCGTTTATTGACCCGCTCTTAAGCTTAGTTGGAATGACAATGTCATTTAGATTATGGTTACGAACGAAATGTAATTGAAAGCTTCAATATGATGTTTGATGGTTATTAGCGAAGTAAGATACGAAAGACACGCTATTTTCCAACTGTAAACTTGCGTCGATGAGGTTAGTCATGGAAACGAACTCGACGACCAAGGGCCCCAACAACACTATCGATCCCAAAACCCACATTTGTGGCCCTTTTGCATTCAAGCAGAAATGGACGCAAAAGCCAGTTTTGGATCCGATCGAGGTAGATTTGTCATTAAAAATTGGCTGTATAGATGAATCCGACTACTTCAAAATAGGTCGCCTGATATTCTGGTTCAGAAGACTATTAGGGGTGACGCCAGTACATATAAAATCCGGTAGGTACAAACTTTGAAATACAACATTTTATGACACTGAATCTTTGCTGTCATCTCGCAACCAGGATCGTAAGCTGATAAGCAATAATAATAATAATAATAATAATTAATCTTTATTGCATATAGATATACATCCATACAACGCAGAGTTTGGCTCGTAATTCTTTGCGACAGTAAATAGAATAGAAATCAAATGCGAATGACAGCTGTAAGCACCTATTGCAAAAGAAAATAAATAAATAATCAAATTCACCTGTTTAAATATGAATTCCTAAAATTAGAAGCCTCGTATCACTGGCCTCTTTCAAATAGTAGTATAACCTATTTACCTGTCACTCGACATTAAGATTCTTTTATACTGCTCCTGGAATGAGAGCGGAAGCACAAGTACGGGGAGAAGAAACTTAATACGTGATATTGAGAGCATGGGGCACTGTAGTACGAAGTGAAGGGCAGTGTCGCTTTCTTTCCAGTTGCATAAAGGGCATGCTGTCATTAAAAACCGGATGTTGACTCCTGCAACCAGAATCCTTGCCCCATGTTTGTTGAGGACTCGCAGCTGGGCCAATGAGCGAAGGCGATTCATCGGCCAATTCTGGGTGAGGTAGAGCTGAGGCTGGAGAGATGTCTCCTGGTAGGCTGCTTGACCGTAAGTTGGGCAGGCTCGAGAGGCCACTGCCAACTGCAAGTCGATGTTTCTAGAATTAAAAGGCAATGCGGTCAACAGGCCATTCGGAGAGCAACTGGCAGGAGGTGACAGTTCAGTCATGGTAGGTAGGTTCACTCCAAGCGACCCAAGTGCATCATCCAGCTGTTTTATCCAGTTGTACCTGGGGTCACATGGCGCTTTCTTGTAGAGGGAGAAGAGGCGGATCATGCACATCTGTGGCAGTTTGTCTGAGGGCATGGTTATTACTTTTAGTAACCTTTGTATGGCATCCCTCAATATATGCGTAGTGAGGGAAAGTACTCCCACCTCTGCTCGTACCACAACATTAGGCGTAGGGTAAAGGCACCAATCATTGGCCACCCCCCAGTCATTGGCCACCTAGTTTTTCAAGTTAGTTTTTTACCAAACAATTCTCTCTTGGATCATTTTGAATGTTCTCCTCATTTCAAGTTGTATTCTAGAAGGCAGTGGGATCTTGGAGGATACAGTGAAGCCTTATATAAACCTCCCAAACTCATTTTAAGTGGCGAAGGTCCAAGAATTATGATCATCACACCTGTTTCTTGTGAAAACGATAAGCAGACCTCAACTCGTTCTTAAGAGTTTGGTGTGGTTATTTTCAAATTTGATGTAATTTTTCTTGTGTTTGCATGGTCACTAGTAAATTATTAGTTTATTTCTGCCGCTAGGACATGGAATTCTCACAAATTGTAGAAAATATATGGCCGGCTAATAACTGGATGATGACAAGGGTGATTTTTCCAGTCATTGGCCGGGTGGCTAATGACTGAAATGATGCGAATTTTTCCTACCCCAATCATTGGCCAGGTGGTTTTAACTACGAATAATGCTTATATAAATGGTTCATTTAAACATTCAGAACTATCACAGATAATTTTTAGTCAAGAAGCTGTTATTTCTGGCACTAAAATGATTCCAGGGACTCCAGTGGTACCTTACTTTCAGTAAGAAATTCGTTTGATTGGTTCCATTCTTCTTAGATCTTGGAATGGTAAATAAATTTTAGTGAATTCATTTACCTTGGAATGGTAAATGAATTATCTCCAGTGAATAGCATTAGCCAAAAAGTGCCTACTATATATAGTTTGTCGTTCTGTGCTTTTCAGTTCTCAATTGAGTTTGTAAGCAGTTCTTCGTTACATTACGTATAAATTCCACGTTTAGTTCTGGTCAGCCGACCTGTTAGTTCATTAAATAAGTGAAAACATTTGAGCACAGACATAGGAGACGGTCTAGGACACAGCCTGAAGTAATGAGTTAAACGGTTCCAGGCTGAGCTTTCAACGTGGGAGAAAAGGAGGTGTTTTTTAGTGGGGATCCCACATAAGCTTGAAAACGCGGACCCTTCGAGGTATCTTACGAGATCCAACTCCATCAGTGGATCTTTAAGGCTTTCTCACCTGCCTGCCGGAAAAAAATTGTAAATTTTTCCGACACAGTGGAGCAGAAAACCATGAATATAGGGTGGCCAATGACTGGTGACAAGGTGGTCAATATTAGGAACACCCGGCCAATGACTGGTGGAAAACGGATTTTACTAAACTAATTGAAAAAATTATTTACTAGATCTTTTATTTGCTTGAAATTGTTTTTGTATCGTAATATTTGGATGATAAGCTTCCTAAAACACCAGGAAAGAAACAAATACCATCAAAAATAAAGTGGGTATGAAGATAAACGTTCTTAAGTGGCCAATGACTGGTGCCCTTACCCTACTTCTAGGGAGCAGCAGAATGCGCTTGTAAAAGCCAACCTGCACGCGTTCCATGACATCACCATATCGAAGCGCCCACACAGAGGACCCATACATTAGGACAGATTTAACCATTGAGTCGAAGATTTTCGATCGGGCAGACCAGGAACTAATCCCGGCTCTAACCAAAATGTCCACCACTGATGCTGAAGCAGAGTTAGCTCGGCTTATAAAATGGCTGAAGGCCCCAGAGAATACAGCCGAGCTGGAGAATGGCACTCCCAAGTATGTATATTTTTATGAACTAAGTAAGAGGACAAGACAAGACGTACAAAACAAGACACGTATTTAGGAGTCTAGAAACAAGAATGTCATTTTTATTCAACAAAAACACGACCATCCTAACAATACCATGGCAACAAGGTAACAACATGTGAACTATGAATATAACACACTGGGGAGTCCCCTACACCACCCCCCTTCTCCTCCAAAAATGGATAGTTCTGTCTCAAGCTACTCAGTAGTATTATTGAAGTAGAAGCTACAAAAATTCGACATTTTATACAGTCTCCTTCCTAACCACAATGCTGCATTCATCGTCTCCAACTTCATAATAACTAAGAAACAATAATTTCCATAATAACCGTCTAGCCACGGTAACATTCTCCCATCTCAACATTTCTCCATTTCATTTTCTTCGCACCCCGACCACTTAGGTAGAGAAGGAAATGTCAACAATTATTCCGACCCGAACCAACAACAATTATCTTTTTGTCAGCCTTGTTGACCATATTTCCTTCATCATCGATATACCACTTCCGTTGGTCCATAATCTTCTTATATCTTTTGGGATCCTTTATTTTCAAATTCTTCCCATAAGCTGTATCTTCGAATCTAAAACTCATAGAACTTGGTTGAGTTTCCGGCTCACTTCTTCCACATTCCAACTCAAGCTGTGTTTTAGCTTCATCCTTCACCGAGGAAGGCACAAAAGGAGTGGCTGGCTTTAATGACTTTTGTGGCTTCTCAAAAAGTTGCGCGCTTTCTTCATCCACCTGACCAAAGTTCCTTCCGTTTTCAGACCCATATTCGGTCTTTTGGTATTTGGCTCTCTTTACATCCACAACTTCATATTTCTCCTCTTGCGTCTCCTTCTGGTACTTGCTACCCTTGTCTACCAAAAATTCTTCCTTCATCTGGTTCATATCTTGCTCTTTTTCATTCTTCTGCTGTACACCGTCAAGCTCCTTTCTCTGTGGCTCCTCTTCCAATTGATCCTGCAACTGCGTCCACTCTTTCTTCAGCTCCTCTTCCTCCTTCTGCCGAGTGGTCTCTCTTCCTACCCATTCTTCCCGAGTTTCTTCTAAGGGTTGATCGAGATTCCCTCGTCGTAATTCTTCTACTTTCTTACCCATATCATACCTCCTGATCGTCCTACACTGCCAGCTCAGATGTCCACGTGTTGAACAATTCCAACAAACATCATTATGCTTTCTCCGCCATTGTTGCAAATTCCTGGTTCTATTCCACAGAAAGCAACTACGACTTATATGGCCCACTCTGTGGCATTTCCAACAGACTAAGTGCGGATTAGCCTCTTCCTTTGGGATGCTTCTATACTCTGGCATTTGAATACATCCATCATCTTTCGAGCTAATCTCGTCACTGATCGCTTTGTTGTTTCCCTCCACTTCAATTTTTAACGCAACGTTGAGCGCTTCTGCTAACATCACAATGATTGAGGAACTCATTTCCCCAAAGTCAGTATGATAATCGTGGCACCCACCCGATGAAATTCTGGCCAAAATCAATTTTCCAATGTCCATGTACTGCTTTAAAGTCAAACTCACCATGGACTCAATTTTTCGCATCGTCTTGCCCAGCACCTCGTTCGTTCTTCTTGAGATCTGCACACTTCCTTTATTTCTCATCATTAGCTCTCTCTCAAATATCCCACCGCTGTCACCAGTTTTATGAACTAAGTAAGAGGACAAGACAAGACGTACAAAACAAGACACGTATTTAGGAGTCTAGAAACAAGAATGTCATTTTTATTCAACAAAAACACGACCATCCTAACAATACCATGGCAACAAGGTAACAACATGTGAACTATGAATATAACACACTGGGGAGTCCCCTACAATATGTTGATACCTGCTCCACCATCACATCACGGAACCATACAGGTGCCACCAGTTTTTTTCATGCCTCCACACTTCCTGAAGCACATCAACTTAGTTTTGGCTGTGTTGACCATAAGACTATTTTCCTCACAGTATGCATTTAGTACATTCATTTTTTCATTTATGTCAACCACTGAGTCGCCCAAGATCACCATATCGTCTGCATATAACAGTAGAAGTGCGTCTGTACGTCCATTAATATCAAGTCCACTACATCCTCTTGATCTAAAGTAATCCTCAATATCTGCTAAGAACAATGTAAAGAGAAGAGGACTGCAAATTTACCCCTGAAGTACTCCTTGTGTAATGTCAATAAGTAGCTGATAAGCAAGCTAACAATGTGAATTTTCAACATGAACTAACCAAAAACATGTACCATCTGCAGGTTGGATGAGATTCAGCTACAAGAGTGTACCCTTCGCATACTCAGTCTGTTTGATGATCACTCTCGTTGTCTTGATGATGCACCACCGAAAAACTCTTCGGAAGGCCTGGAATAAACTGAATGGCTCAGAAACCGGGCTAACTTTTGAAAGCATCATGTTCTCCTTCTTGATGGTGATGCAGGTGCCAACGTATCTCGTCGGGATTTATTCTTGGTTTTTCGAAGTACCAGCTATCGTGAAGTGTTGCAACATGACTGCTGTTGTTGAGGTACGTTCTATTTTATATTATTTATTATATTATTATATTTTTTATGTATTATGCGCCATGGATTGGGGGTTGCAATCAGCAGTGCTAGAAGGCACGTCAGCATAGTATTATCAGAGGTAGAAGGCGTTTCGAGGTGAGCAGTGGATCGTCATCATACTAACTTACGCCTTACTACTCATGTCAGTTTCGCAAAATTGATTATGCACCTTTTGAATAACAAATAAAGCGTTACAAATAACTACCCAATGGTTATTCTTCTTGACCGACTTCAAACCGCCGTAGGCGCGAAGGAGGATCTCTTTTGGTGAGGACGACGATTTTGGTTTATTATTTTCAATAATGAACCTTTGGAATTGACCAAGAAAAGAAAAATTTTAACACCCCCACAAAATTTGATGGATTACGTTTCAAGGTACGCAGAATCCAAAAATCGAATAAAAATTTGGCCGTCCGTCCGCCGTACGCCGTACGCCGTACGCGGCACTTTTGCCACTTAGCATTGACCGATTTTGATGAAATTTGGTATGTAGGCTCCTTCTGGGGTCTAGTTGTGCCCCGAAGATTTTGGTTGATGTAGATCACTTCTAAGGGTTCCAATGTCAATTTCGAAATTTTGAAAACGCCCTAACTCAAAAAAATTTGATATAAAGGTATTGTTTTTCCTTCAATTTAAGATTCTATGGAATTTTTAGAATTTTTTGAGACCACGCGGAGCTCTTTAGGACAAACCGTTCGCTCACTACGAGAATTTAAAGTTTGGACGTACGATAAATCAGAAACACTAGTGTGAATCGCAAAAGAGGCCTGATCTCCGTTCAAATTAAAGCTGCCGAAATGAGATCGATATTTTTCTTCATGCTGAATGGTTGGTGGCTTTGCAGACGAGTGATCTATATAGAAAAATAAAAAATAATAAACCATTCTGTAATAATATGCAGCGTTTTTTTTTTTTTTTTTTTTTTTTTTTTGTTTTGTATGTCTGAACACCTTGTTGTGTAGATCACTGGCGAGCCAAAAATACGGCTTTTCCCTTATCAGGACGTACCATCTACATTTTCTCCCAAGTTTCACTGTCGATTTTATTAATTTTAGCAGAAATTACCTACCTTCCAGCAAAACACCGTTATCCGAAAACATTGTTCTGTGTTCAACCAAAAAAACCAATTAATGAAGTGAATCGGGATTAAAGGAACGACAATATGCATGCTTGTTTATTTAATGAATAGTAATGTTCGTAGAAACGAATCTCCGATGTCTTTCCGACCAGCACACTAACGCGTCGGACAAGGATTTTCGTTACCACTTTAGTTGGGCTGTACTTCTTGGCGGTGGCTGTGATTAGCATCATTTTACTCGGATTACGATTCAACGAAGCCCCTGCCTTCACGATATTCTCGTTCGTCCTCTGTTTCTCCTCAGTGCATTCATCGTGCATCGCTTGGTGTTTCAATTTCTGGTTTACATGTTGCCTCGCCACCAAGCTGAGGGATCATATGGTAATGGTAAGTGAAATTACGTGAGGAACAATCATGTCTAGCCTTCCTTGTTTGAATAGTATAAAAAACAAGAACCGAGTTCGAAACAAGTTCTAGTTCGAGTTTCAAAAGAATTTCTCTTGAAAAACGAGTCTGTCGTTATCTGAATCCACTTGTAAATCAAATTCAAAAAACATTCAGAGAAATATTTCGTCTTTTTGTCAATAGCAAACGCTTTTAAAAATTCTCAGGCGGATGGCTATCCCCTCACCCACCCAAACTTTTTTCTTTCCAATCGTTGGCAAAACAGAACAAGCTCAGAACAAGCTCTGAAAATAATTAAAATTGCTATTTAAATTGTTAGTATATTACGATTAAAAAACAACAAAAAATATTTGCAATCTATTCAAAAATCCTCATTAATTATTTTTAAAAATATATAATTTGGATTTTGAAAGGTAATTTTGAATTGAAATTCTGCGCTGGTTTCAAAAATACATGGGGTGTACCACGAGTGGTTCACGACCTCTCTCCCATGTGTTCTATAACTAATTTCCGACAAAAAGTGCCTCGTGACATTTTTTGGTATCCCCGCTCAAAATTCCTTTTTTTCACTTTGAAAGTTTTTTTTCATGTTTTTGATCTTTGCTCTATAACTCTACAATAACTCCCTCAATTCGAGAGTTTGCTCAAATCTTTGCAGTTTCTATGACAGCTTTTATATGAAAGAAGAAAAATATGATGAAGTGATCAAGACTTGGAGCAAATTCAGGGATCCATTTTGAATGGTTCAGTGTTGTGGTACAGTGTTCATTTGAGCGTACAGTGCTTTTTTCCTATTTCGCATAAAGATTTATTCAATTACAACTTTGTGTCTTTCGTTTCAGTGCTTGCAGGTCGGGCAAAACCGCGAGTGCAAACTCAAAATATGTAGAAACATTTGGATGTCTATTTGGAAATTGTCTGGAAAATACGCGGACGCATTTGCTTATACCGTTCTGTTTACTCTCATAAATAATGGGGTTATATTCGTGATATCGTGCTACGGAATCATAGCATCCATTCGTGCTGAATCCATCGCGGATATACTGACGATATCTCCTTATTTCATGACGTCGCTCTTCAACGTGGCTTTGGTATTAGAAATGGCACATCGAGCGAGAACTAATGTAATTTCAAACTTATTACTTATTTAGAATTTTTTAATTTGGAAAATGGTTTTCAGTTTAGAGTGAGAAGTTATTTTCGTATCTTCTAATTTTAATGACAGATCAGCTGGAAGATCCAGGTTATTCGTGAGCGAACTGCAGGAGAACAAACTGTTCCAGTTTTTTGCACATATAAGGTTCAACAGTTTGTTCCGACGTGGGTTTATATTTTACAGATGTGAGCTATTCTCAAAAAACATAACCGAAACAAAAATGTCACAATTTTGAGCATCATGGTACATATAAGCCGATCAGTATAGCGGGTCTTTGGGCTAAGGCCAATTCGTTGTGGAATCAAAATGTACAAAATAGTGAAATTTTTGTCAGGCAATGATGAATTTGCAGGATCGTTTTAGTTGGCATAGTTTCAGCCAACCAGAATGCGATATCGTTGTGATTGGCTGAGGACAATCCAATCTTAATCCAGGACCATTATATAATGCAAAAACACGAAATCGTGTGATTTTAGACATCGATCGATTAGATTTTAGACAGGATCGGCGTTTGGACTCAGCCAATCAGGATTATTCTACTTGGCAGAATTTCAGATATCAGAAACCAGTATCGTTTTGATCGGATGAGGCTCAGCCACTCCGAATCAGGATTGTTTTGATTGGTTGAGGCTGTTATGTCAGTGTGTTGTCGAGTGAAGGCGATGGCCTGTTGTTTCTATCGGTCCTACTCAACAAGGATGCAGGAGATTTACTATACACTGGCTTCCCGGCGCATTACTGCCTAACGAGGGAAGGAGTGTATAAAAGTTTATTCTAGCCGCGTACCTCGGCGCGAATATCGCAGACCGGTGGGAGGCGGCGCATTTACCTAGTGGCTAGTTGGGGAAGACAATTCCTACGTAAGATGGGAGCAGAAGCCGGCGCCCTGACGGCTACCGATGCTTCTGAGAAACTTGGCTTGTAGATGAGACGAAGGAGAGAGAAATGATCAAGTCGAATTGTTGAAGTAAACTGCATGAAGGGTTGGAAGCCCTGAGTCTTCCATTTATATTACAGGTAACCAGGTAAGGGGAGAGTAGAGGAGTGTGACGTCAGTCAGACGAGATCACCCCGTACCTCACTCTACCCACCGTTTGATGACTCACTCAGGGGTTCCCCTTTATGTCTCTTTATTGGAGAACTAAAATAGGTAACTAATGGATCATTACAGAGGCCAAAATCAAAACTGGAGAGTGGCACACTGTACCATGATCTGTTTGAGATTCTTGCATTCAGATTGGCAGGATGCTCCTACATTCCTGGTTCTTGTAGGTTTCTTCGCAAGTACAAATAGTAGGGGAAAGGCACCAGTTATTGGACACTCAAGGTGAAACTCTGAGTTTAGAAGCTCCTTAAAAATCGCCATTTCGCTTTCAAGAACTGCTGATATACATTTTTTTTTGTGCTCTACGAATTTCTTAGTTGATTTGGAGTATCAAATTTTCAAAATGTCAACAAATTTATTTTTATATGAATAATTTTTGACTAGAAAACGTGTTTGCCCCAATTATTGGACACTGTGCACCAGGTTTGGACACCTGAGAACCAGGTATTGAACCACAAATAAACCATTTTTTTTTTCTCCAGTTTTTAGGACGTCCCACAGTAAGACTTGGGCGTCCTTATGCGATCGATCTGGGGTAAAGTTGGACAACACTCAACAGGAAAAAAAATAACCACACAGTAATCCGTTTTAGACCATTCTGAATCCAAATCCGCGAAAAAAAACCATAGGTGTATGTCTGTGTGTGTGTGTGTGTGTGTAGGTGTGTGTGTGTGTGTGTGTAACAAAATCTTGTGTACTCTGCACAGGCCTTAGTGCTCAACCAATTTTCCTGGTTCTTTTTTTGTTCGTCGCGGAAAACTATCTAGTTGTGCACTACGTCGTCGGAATTTCGAATTTTGCCTTTTAAGGGGAGGAAAGGGGGGGTTAATGCTCGAAAAACGTGCGTTTTTAGGACGTCCCACAGTAAGACTTGGGCGTCCTTATGCGATCGATCTGGGGTGAAGTTGGACAACACTCAACAGAAAAAAAAATAACCACACAGTAATCCGTTTTAGACCATTCTGAATCCAAATCCGCGAAAAAAACCATAGGTGTATGTCTGTGTGTGTGTGTGTGTATGTGTGTGTGTGTGTGTGTGTGTGTGTGACAAAATCTTGTGTCGTCTGCACAGGCCTTAGTACTCAACCGATTTTCCTGGTTCTTTTTTTGTTCGACGCGGAAAACTATCTAGTTGTGCACTACGTCGCCGGAATTTCGAATTTTGCCTTTTAAGGGTGGGAAAGGGGGGGGTTAATGCTCAAAAAACGTGCGTTTTTGGGCACAATCTTGTGTCGTCTGCCCAGGCCTTAGTTCTCAACCGATTTTTGTGGTTCTTTTTTTCATCGACGCGAAAAACTATCTAGTTGTGCACTACGGCGCCGGAATTTTGAATTTTGCCTTTTAAGGGGGGGAAAGGGGGGGTTAATGCTTAAAAAACGTGCGTTTGCGGGCGTAATCTTGTAAACTCTGCCCAGGCCTCAATTTCCAACCGATTTGCGTGTTTCTTTTTTTGTTTGACTCAAATAACTTCCGAGTTGTACATGATTTTACCAGAGTACCAAAATTCACAAGGGAAGGGGGTGAGTGGGGGGATAATATTCACAAAATATCCGATTTTTCAATATTTCGGTTCCTTCACTGCTTATTAATTGTACCCAAGCTTTGAAATTGAGGAAAAATTCTCATTATACCTCCGGATTTTCATGAATTATTCTCTGTACCACCATGCAACTAATAGTGGTGCCACCATGGTGCCAGGACATGGTGCCATGATGCCATAAACCGCTTATTTCGTGTTTTTTTTTTTTTTTTTGTGTGTGTTTCACCTTGAATACGGATGTGAACTTCGACGGACTGCCTACCAAAACTAACAGATGAAAGTTCAATGTTACGACGTATTTCCGCTTTGGTGCCAGACTGGCAGGTGGGGGGGGGGGACTGGGAGGTGGGGGGGGGGGGGGGGGTGAACTCGAATTCGCATGTTGGGTATCGTAGATCATGGATTTTAAAATGCTCTTCAGATTCGAGGCTTCCATGCCGCTAGAAATGTTAAGGTGGATAATGGTGTTGGGGGGGGGGTTCAGTATTTCTTGCCTAAAGTAATAAATAAATTACATCGAGTGAAACAGTTTTATCGCTTACCAACTGGTTAAACTGATCTAATGCTTATCCAATGGGACGTCCCCTGGAATGCATGCATTACTAAACAATATGTTTGATCTTCAATTGTTTCGTAAAGGGGTTCTACTCGATGTATTTCACTTTTGGAAAATTTAAGACATTTGAATAGTTTTCAAAATTGAAAAGTTGCTACAGCGTTTCTTGCCCACGTCGTCAGTAAAGGAACGAAAAGAACGTCTGCCAAGTGGGTTTGGCACATAGCTTCCTCGTATCCATAACCCGATTACATAGATGATCAGATGCATAGTTGTTAATCTCAAAACACCAATCTCTAAGTACCTTCCACTACCCTCATAGGGGACCATCTACACGCTAATCTGGACAATCCTAGAAAATTTCATCAAATTCGGTTGAAAAATTAAGTGAGTAGATGTATGTGATTGGATCAAAAAAAAATACTTAGCCTCGGCTGGGATTCGAACCCGCGACCCCTGGGGGACAGTTGAAGTTACGGCTGTTACAAGGAATTCACGTTTGCGCATGCGCAGTCGCTTCTATCAGTCCGGGGATGATGATTTTCATAGGGGACTATCTACAACCTAATCCACACAATCCCTGAAAATTTAATCGAAATCGGGTGGAAAATGTGGAAGTTATGACCGTTACAAGGAATTCACGTTTGCGCATTTGCAGTGGCTACTATCAGTCATAAGGTGATAATTTTCATAGGGGACCATTTAAATACTAGTTTGTAACATCCCTGAAAATTTCATCGAAATCGGATTAAAAATGTAGAAGTTATGGACGTTACAAGGAATTCACGTTTGCGCATGCGCAGTCGCTTCTATCAGTCCGGGGATGATGATTGTCATAGGGGACCGTCTACACACCAACCCGCACAATCCCTGAAAATTTCATAGAAATCGGACAATAACTTCGTATAGTTATGCGCGTTACAAGGAATTCATGACAGACACACAGACAGACAGACACACAGACAGACAGACAGACAGACACGGAACCAAAATTGTTCAGAAAGGTCTAAAACGCAAAACGCGAGTGGAAATTTTGATTTTGGAGAACTTTTTTTTTCGACCTTGAAAAGTGAAAACAAAGCTTCCGCTACCTTGGTAGACTCGGAAGCAAAAAGTTAAGCACAGTCAAAACATAAAACTTAGTATATATTTACACTTTGTCTCGCATTTTCACTGAGATTATTAATGTGGTATCAAAAAAAAGTCTGCCAAGTTGGGTGGGCAGTATAGCTTCCTCACTCATTGTAACATGGACGTATAGAATCAGTTGGCGAAAAAATTATGATTCAAAGAGTTCGCGCATGCGCAGCGGCTATTGCTTGACCAATTTGATTGAAACTTATAGGGTGTCTCTTAGAAGTTAGTCCCTAACTAACCTCCAAATTTGAGCAAAATCGGTTCATTAGAAACCGAGAAACTGAGGTTCCAGCTAATTCACGTTTGCGCATGCGCACTCGCTTTTATTGGTCCGAAGGTGCTGAAATTGATAGGGAACCGTATAGGACCTAACCCGCACAATCCCTGAAAATTTCATCAAAATTGGACCACAGGTTAGTATAGTTTTGCCCGGGACAAGGATTGACCACAGACAGACCGACAGACAGACAGACCGACAGACAGACAGACAGACTTCTTCTTCTTCTTTAAGTGCCCTGCCCTCGAAGGACGTTGGCGATCAGTAGCGAGACCTGGTCCTTGTCGACTACGGCCCTAAAAAGCGAGGGTGTACTGAGCCCGAACCACTGGCGTAGGTTCTTAAGCCACGAAGTTCGCCTCCGACCAACACCCCGCTGCCCAGCAATCTTCCCTTGGATGACAAGTTGCAGGAAATGGTACTTGTCATTCCTCATGACGTGTCCGAGGTACTCAAGCTTCCGCCTTTTGATGGAGTCCATAAGCTCTACATCCTTATTCATTCTGCGGAGCACCTCGACATTCGTCACTCTGTCCACCCAGGGAATCTTCAAAATACGGCGATACGTCCACATTTCAAATGCTTGGATTTTGCTGCACAGGGTTTCAGTTAACGTCCAGGCCTCCACACCATATAGTAGGAGGCTGAACACGTAGCATCTCAGTACGCGCACCCTAATGGCAAGGCTAAGGTCACGGCTCACTAAAACTTTCCTCATCTTGTAGAATGCAGATCTTGCCATCTCTATTCTACAACGTACTTCCCGTGCAGCATCCCAATTGGCGTTAAGAAGGCACCCCAGGTACTTGAAGGATTCAACCCTCTCAATCACTTCACCTCCTTCTGCCAATGTCTCTTGGGGAACGCGATTGTCCTTGCTGATCACCATCCATTTCGTTTTTCGGACATTTAACTTTAGGCCTCTCTCTACACTGGCTTCGACAACAGCATTCACCAAAATCTGGAGATCTGCGAGGCTCGCAGCTAGGAGAACAGTGTCATCAGCATATCGGATATTGTTAACTATAATTCCGTTCACCACGATGCCCTCCGGCCTTTCTTCAAGTGCCCGGTGACAGACAGACACGGAACCAAAATTGTTCGGGAAGCTCTAAAACGCAAAAAGCAAGTGGAAATTTTGGTTTTGGAGGACATTTTTTCTTTTCACTTCTTTCACGAATACAAAGCTTCCCTACCTTCGGTAGTGAGGAAGCAAAATAATAATAATAATAATAATAATAATAAAATAAATAAAATATGACACACCGATAAGAGTTGTACCAACCTCTTCCTCCTACGTTTTGAATTTAGTCAAAAATGACTATAAAATTGGTTACACCGTTTAGTTCCACATCGGAATTATATTTAAATCCCACTCCCTGAAAAATAGGAGTTGGTCAAATCAACACTGAGCTTTATAGATCTACTGTATTAACTAATTTATTTATAGCCACTAAGTAAAGTGTAAAATGAATAAACACCATTCGATCGGAAAATTACTCACCTAACAGATACTAACTCGATCAAATCATAAAATCGTTGATGAAGTATGGAAAATCCATAATGAATCAGATTTCTTACCAAATTCACAAGAAACACGATCGACGGGGACCTCATGAAGTTTTAAAGCACACTACAAATTGTAAAAGCTATCTAGATGTTTCTAATGTACATCAATGCGATCCAGGAGAGTTCCTTTAACTACTTCAATAGTTTTGCAGTAAAACTCCCGCCCATATACTTAAAATTCAGATAATATTTCGGAGTGTCCAAAAACTGGTGCCTGTCCAATAACTGGTGTCTTCACCCTACATGGCACGAAGTGACTTTCTTGGTTCTTTTTGTCGACCCTGAATCAATCTTACAATATTTTACAGCTCGGTGAAAAGTTTTTATGTTCTCTGATGGCCATGGACAAGGACACTTTGGATAAAGGAAGCGTAAAAGAGGTATTATAAGATCAATGAATGAATTAGCAACAAGACGGAGTATTGGGACTTATTTTCAATGGTCCATTTTATTACAGGTTGGTCGGTTCATGAGTATGATCAACTACTCGGAAAATGCAAAGATAACTTTAAAAGGATTTGTCACAGTCGACAGAGAACTTCTGGTTTCGGTAAGGAATTTAGAGCATTGATTCAATCATTGACGGATCAGAAATGATTTATGTTATGGCACACGATGTCAGCCATTGTGCATGCACAAACAAGGAATCCTTGATACGATCAAAGTTCCGTTTATATCTGATCCGCCCTCTACGTTGCCTGAAATAATACTGCTTGATTTTAAACTGTGCACGCTACGTCTGGGTAAAAAAGGACCGAATCAAAATCCGGCTGGGTTAAAATTTGCAATGTGTCTGGGTTATGGTAAAAAAAAAAGGAACGACACATGGGGAACGGCCAGATATCCAAAAACTACTCTTTTGGGGGAAAACACTTGGAGGAGCCATTTCCACGCGTATCCATTATTTTAATAGAACAAATGACCTCAAGTCATACGTAGTCATAACGATTAAAAGTATTACTCGTCAAACTTTAGATACCTACTGGACTCATTCGCCATCATCCGCGTCTTCTTTCGAATTGTACTTTTCCGTGACACCAGGTAGGTATTTCATTATGTCCAATTGTCCATATCTCTTTCGTAGTTCTCCCAAAGCTGTCTGAGGCAGATGAGGACGTCTTGAATTTCCTTCCGCTAGATATTGGTCTGCCCTACATAATATCGTTTCAGTATTAATATGGCTAGGTTTTGTGTTAGAATTAGTAATATCACTATATGCTTTATCATTATTTAAAATATTTACATTATTAAATTTCAATAAGTTTGTAAAAACCTGTACTATAATATAGTACAGGTTTTTATTTTATTTTTTATTTTTTATTTTTTATTATACATATTATGTATAGTTAACCTTCCTTAATGCATGTGATTTTTAACCCACCAAGCTGCTGACTGCCTGAATTTCTGCTAGCGATGATTTTACTACGTGGATATTCGGGTGGCACTCGACGATATTATGAAAACTTGTATCCATTAATAAGAATTAAACAATTTCCGCTTTTGGTCTCATATTTCCGTCAATTTTGGTTTATTATTTTCAATAATGAACCTTTGGAATCGACCAAGAAAAAAAAAATTTAACACCCCCTCAAAATTTGATGGTTTACGTTTCAAGGTATGTAGAATCCAAAAATCGAATAAAAATTTGGCCGTCCGTCCGCCGTACGCCGTACGCGGCACTTTTGCCACTTAACATTGACCGATTTTGATGAAATTTGGTATGTAGGCTCCATTTGGGGTCTAGTTGTGCCCCGAAGCTTTTGGTTGATGTAGGTCACTTCTAAGGGTTCCAAAATCAATTTTGAAATTTTGAAAACGCCCTAACTCAAAAAATTTAGATATAATGGTAGGTATTGTTTTTCCTTCAATTTAAGATTCTATAGAATTTTTAGAATTTTTTGAGACCACGCGGAGCTCTGTAGGACTAACCGTTCGCTTCCTACGAAAATTTAAGGGTTAATTTTGAAATATATATATATATAAATCAAAACACGAGTGTGAATCGCAAAAGAGGCCTAATCTCCGTTCAAATTAGAGCTGACCGAAATGCGCTCGATGGTTGGTGATTTTGATTTTTTTAAAATTTTTTTTTATTTTTTTTTCCTCTTCATATTGGATGGTTGGTGATTTTGTAGACGAGTGATCTATATAGAAAAATAATAAACCATTGTGTAATAATTTGCAGCGTTTTTGATTGACGCTGATATGATGCTCCCACAGTAATACATCCTTTGAGCCCTGAGGAAGGCGATAAATTCACCGAAATCTCGGCAAAAGAGGAGTTTGATTCTGAGGACCCCATTCCCAATCGGTTGACTGATAATTGTTTGTTGGGTCGATCATCACACTTGCAATTATTTATAGTATTTACATTATTAAATTTCAATAAGTTTGTAAAACCCTGTACTATATGTGTAGTTTACCTTTCTTAATGCATGTGATTTTTAATGCTGACTCTGCCTGAATTTCTGCTAGCGCTGATTTTACTACGTGGATATTCGGGAGGGGACAGATGGAAGGTCACATTACACTTCCTATTAGTACACCTAAACGTCACTACCGTCCTTCACTCTACGATATTCTGAAAACTTGTATCCATTAATAAGAATTAAACAATTTCCGCTTTTGGTCTCATATTTCGCGTCAATTTTTAAATCCATGACCGAACTAATCTGATGGCAAATGGCAGATGAACTGGCAAACATAGGAACTGAAGTAATGATACGTCCCCGAGGAACACAATGTGTCTGTGGGAATAAATATTCACTTGAACCAACAAGAGTCATCTTGCTGGTTCAAGTGAATGTTTATTACCTCAGACGCGTTGTTTTAGGTCTCGTTCAGAGGAACTTCATTACCCCAGATGCGTCCTCATCACAGACGACAGTTCCGATAACTTCTTTCCATTCAATTTGCCATGACGGACTTCGCTCATTTTAAAACATTCATCTTCGGATTTTTCGTGCATGAGCAATTAACATAAAAAAATAACATAAAAAACTGGAAAACACACACAAAAAACACACACTTGAAATTAACATAATTATAAAACCGTAAAATCCTCTCATGGGTAGGTATCTGATGGAAGATGGATATATTTTTGTTTTGATGATATTAAAATGCACAGGAGCTATGTATGCCACACTTCACGTTTCATGTTTATTCTGTTCACAGTTTCTATCTTACTCAGCCACATATTTGATTGTTCTGATCCAGTTTCAAGGCAAAGTTGATCCTCGGATAGATGCTCGAATGTTGCCTTCCAATATATCCGAGGCGTAAAAGTGCGACGACTTTTTAAATGTAATATTTCCTCGTTATAACGTCGAATTAAATTCTTTTTTGTTCAGAGTTACGAGCTATTCCACATTGATTTAAACCTGTCAAATTCCCGAATAAATCTGTTGGTTTCATTTCAAATTAAAATAGTCAGGGTTCAAAGAGTGATTGGTGATAAATACGTTATGGTACGTATCATTGACAAAATTACCTAAAAACTCAAAAGTCAAAGGCTCAAACTCAAAGGTTTATCAAAATAAATTGTAAAGGACCAGGGCCATTGGGAGTCTTTGCAAGTACAAGTTGAGGTTTAATCGAGTGGGTACACACGCTATTCAGGAACAAACGGGGTCCACTCTTTCGGTTGGCGACCCGAAAAAAATTAACGTTGCAAATTATCACAAAACGGTTCATCATTTTTCTGTTGGTATCACCTGTCTGTGAAGCACAAGGTACCTACGAACCATTTACAGCACAATTTGAGTACTGGCAATTCCCCACCTTCATACTGAATGTAGCGGCCAGAGGCCTATTTGATAAGCTAAGTAATACGCAAATCTTGTTTTGGTGGACTCAGGTCCCCAGATTGTACACTGCATCCTCCCTCTAGATGTCCTACTCTTACTGGCCTGCTAGCTCTCCTCTAAAAGTAAAACCCGCGATTGTCTGCTCCGCCCTTTCAAACCGTTCATTACTATTTCTACTACCACCGAAATTAGTTTTATTTTCATTCTTAAAATACGCGGTGTAATAAACGGAGATTCCATTTATCCAACTGTGTCCACTTGCGTGGGGCGCCTTCATTCCTGGTTCCTGGCAGTTTCCCCCGGGCCGGGGAAGTCAACGCTCGAGCGAAAATTCTTGTGTAAACAAGCCTTTGAAGAGGTCTTCACTATATAAATTATTTGTGGACACAGATCGTTTCCCACTCAAAAGCCCTAAAAATTACAGTCCTACTGCGCATGCTACATTTCATTGCTATTCATTGAATATATTTCATTTGCTGTTCATTCAATTTCTGGCGATAATCTATACCTAACGGATTCTTGGATCCTTTTTCCAGCGCAACAATTCAAATATAAAGGGTGTCTGGTTCCCCTCCCTACTTGCCCAGATCATACACCCTTTTCACTGAATATCCCAACTATTGCGAGAACTACCAAAGAATTTTGCAGCTCTACGGTAGTAAAATTTCCAACAATTTCCAATCATTGAATAAATAAAACTGTATTAGAATTCGTAGGCCAGCCATTAGAAAAATTAGGTCGGAATAAAACGACACGTTCTGTAGTATTGGTGCTGTTAGGGATGGCACCAGTAGTGTATGACCAAGTGCAGCTTCGAAAGACTTGGATGCGTGGTGCTCAAAAAAATGCGACATTTTCGGACATTTTCTCTGTTTGGCTATATTTCCAATTTGCGCATATGTGGATCTTGAAGGATCTTTTTTAAACCTCCAATTCTTGGGAAAAATCGGGCTAAAAAGTTGGAAACACCGAAACTCGTCGATTCACTCGAGAGAAACGACCTCTTCAAAGGCTTGCTTTCACATCTAATTTTTGGAAAAAGTCGAGCTAGAAGGTTGAAAACACCGAAACTCGTCGAAACACTCGAGAGAAACGACCTCTTCGAAGGCTTGTTTTCACCTCCAATTTTCGGAAAAAGTCGAGCTAGAAGGTTGAAAACACCAAAATTCGTCAATTCGCTCGAGAGAAAAGACCTCTTCAAAGGCTGGTTTTCATCTCCAATTCTTGGAAAATATCGAACTAGGAGGTTGAAAACACCAAATTTCTTCGATTCAGTCGAAAGAAACGACCTCTTCGAAAGCTTGTTTACACCTACAATTTTTGGAAAAAGTCGAGCTAGAAGGTTATAAACACCGAAAGTCGTTGATTCACTTGAGAGAAACGACCTCTTCAAAGGCTTGTTTACACCTCCAGTTTTCGAAAAAAATCGAGCAAGAAGGTTGAAAACACCAAATTTTGTCGATTCACTCGAGAGAAACGACCTCTTCAAAGGCTTGTTTACATTTCCAGTTTTTGGAAAAAGTCGAGCTAGAAGGTTGAAAACACCAAATTTCGTCGATTTACTCGAGAGAAACGACCTCTTCAAAGGCTTGTTTACCCCTCCAATTTCAGGGAAAAGTTTAGCTAGAAGGTTGTAAACACCAAATTTCGTCGATTCACTCGAGATAAACGACCTCTGCAAAGGCTTGTTTACACCTCCAATTTTTGGAAATGTCGAGCTAGAAGGTTGGAAACACCAAATTTCGTCGATTCACTCGACAGAAACGACCTCTTCAAACTCTGGTTTTCATCTCCAATTCTTGGAAAATGTCGAACTAGGAGGTTGAAAACACCGAAACTCGTCGATTCACTCGAGAGAAACGACCTCTTCGAAAGCTTGTTTACACCTCCAATTTTTGGAAAAAGTCGAGCTTGGAGGTTGAGAACACCGAAATTCGTCGATTACTCGAGAGAAACGACAACATCAAAGGCTTGTTTTCACCTCCAATTCTAGGAAAAAGTCAAACTAGGAGGTTGAAAACACCGAAATTCGTCGATCCACTCGAGATAAACGACCATTTCAAAGGCTTGTTTTCACCTCCAATTCTTGGAAAAATTCGAGCTTGGAGGTTGAGAACACCGAAATTCATCGATTCACTCGAGAGAAACGACCTCTTCAAAGGCTTGTTTTCACCTCCAATTCTTGAAAAAGTCGAACTAGGAGGTTGAAAACACCGAAATTCGTCGATCCACTCGAGATAAACGACCTCATCAAAGGCTTGTTTCCACCTTCAATTCTAGGAAAAATTCGAGCTAGGAGGTTGAGAACACCGAAATTCGTCGATTACTCGAGAGAAACGACAACATCAAAGGCTTGTTTTCCCCTCCAATTCTAGGAAAAAGTCAAACTAGGAGGTAGAAAACACCAAATTTCGTCGATTCACTCGAGAGAAACGACCTCTGCAAAGGCTTGTTTACAACTCCAATTTTTGGAAATGTCGAGCTAGAAGGTTGGAAACACCAAATTTCGTCGATTCACTCGACAGAAACGACCTCTTCGAAAGCTTGTTTACACCTCCAATTTTTGGAAAAAGTCGAGCTTGGAGGTTGAGAACACCGAAATTCGTCGATTACTCGAGAGAAACGACAACATCAAAGGCTTGTTTACACCTCCAATTTCAGGGAAAAGTTTAGCTAGAAGGTTGAAAACACCAAATTTCGTCGATTCACTCGAGAGAAACGACCTCTTCAAAGGCTTGTTTACACCTCCAATTTTTAGAAAAAGTTCATACTAGAAGGTTGGAAAAATCATATTTCGTCGATTCACTCGAAAGAAACGACCTCTTCGAAAGCTTGTTTACACCTCCAGTTTTTGGAAAAAGTTGAGCTAGAAGGTTGAAAACACCAAATTCCGTTGAATCACTCGAGAGAAACGACCTCTTCAAAGGCTTGTTTACACCTCCAGTTTTTGGAAAAAGTCGAGCTAGAAGGTTGGAAACATCATATTTCGTCGATTCACTCGAAAGAAACGACCTCTTCGAAAGCTTGTTTACACCTCCAATTTTTGGAAAAAGTCGAGCTAGAAGGTTATAAACACCGAAAGTCGTTGATTCACTCGAGAGAAACGACCTCTTCAAAGGCTTGTTTACACCTCCAGTTTTTGGAAAAAGTCGAGCTAGAAGGTTGAAAACACCGAAAGTCGTTGATTCACTCGAGAGAAACGACCTCTTCAAAGGCTTGTTTACACCTCCAATTTTTAGAAAAAGTTGAGCTAGAAGTTTGAAAACACCAAATTCCGTCGATTCACTCGAGAGAAACGACCTCCTCAGGTGCTTGTTTTGACCTAGGTGGAAAAATACTGAAACTCGTTGATGCATTCGAGAAAAAGATGCACCAATGAATTCCGAAAATTCTTGAAAATGCCATATTGAGCTCCAATTTTGAAACTTCGAGTGCAGTTTCCCAAGTTTATTCATCACCTATACAGCATGTGGTTTAGCATATCAGGAACAGTTGGTTCAGCTTGATGGTATTCTATCAATATGTGAATAATTATCCTTTCAAATATTGAGAATTTTCTGTATTTTTAATGTGTCTGATTTGGTCATATACCTAATGGATTTAGCGTTTTTGAGCAATGTGTAGATGGTTTGGAACTGTCAAAAAATGATGAATTTTGTCGTCGTATGCAGCACTAAAGAAATGAAAAAAGTCGACGTATTCATCTGAACTACAAATGAACAAAATTAACACGTAAATTGTGTCTTTTTTTCAAATGCAATAAGAACTTTTGGATGGATTAGAGAATGTAAATTTACCTTGAATAATAAATTATCCTTCTTTATCTTTTTTACACCTCTCTCTCTTTCCATATCTCTTCTTTTCATCCTCTCCATCCAACTATTAATCAGTCACCAGCCTTGACTAAGAAAAGCAGTAACAAGCCTTTTTGCGCGCCTTGGAAAGAGAGGTCAATGGTCGATACAGTAATGAATTGGATTTCACTCGTACTTACATTGCAGATGAGAGTGACATCACGCAAATAAGCCCGACAAAACGACTCATCATAATTTAGTCATGTCCGAGCCCACGCAGGTGGAGGGTTTAACCCCTTACAGTTCTATCAGTATTGACCTCCAAAAAACTCTTGTCAAACGACACATGATGAATCCCACGTGTCAGACTACGAGGGACTTCATTTCTATTGAAAAAGATCTTGAGAGCGAGCAAGGCTTTCTCTCCGAATCCATTTTTTACAAGATGAGCCGTCCTATTATGTGGATGGAACGATTCCTGGGGCAGTCTGGATACCGAATTGAATCAGGTAGGTTTAATTATATATTTAAAGAAACAAGACAAGCCCAATTACAAGATATAAAAGTTCAGTATTACAAATAACAAGAATGTAGCCCAAAACTAATAAACGAAACGTACTTAGAAAAAAAAAGTTGCACGCCTAGATACTGGGTAGATACATTTAAAACAACGAGTGATGTTGAGTTTTGATGAAGGAGAGTGGCGATGAAAGGATATCTATGAAGGGAGGGGAAGTGGTTACAAGGTAAATCCCTGGTGTGTTTAACCCTTTGATGGATTCCCAGTATACATGTAAAGAGTCTTACAAACATGCAGCAACTGTAAAGTTGTTTTTGAGACACATGATGGGTTATTTTTTGTTATAACTAAGTAATTAAACGTAATTAAATGGGGGTCTCAAGGAGTCTAATTTTAACAGAATTTCAAAAACTATGATCTACGATACCCAACATGCGAATTCGAGGTCAACCCCCCCCCCCCCCTTATCAATCCAATGCTCCTGCAACGGTGCAAGTCTAGGTAGGTAATCCGCAGAAGTTCACATCCGTGTTCCGTGTTTTCAATTTCAATTTCAATTTTGCTTCCGAGTCTACCAAGGTAGCGGAAGCTTTGTTTTCACTTTTCAAGGACGAAAAAAAAAAGTTCTGCAAAATCAAAATTTCCACTCGCGTTTTGCGTTTTAGACCTTTCTGAACAATTTTGGTTCCGTGTCTGTCTGTCTGTGTGTCTGTCAGTCTGTCTGTGTGTCTGTCAGTCTGTCTGTCTGTCTGTGTGTCTGTCATGATAAAAACGGAGTTGAGTAGAATGTTGTCTATTTCCACGAAAATAATGAGTTACAAGTTAAATCGATTTCGACGGTTAGGTCATCATCAGTAACAAACAATAACTGAAGGTACATCACAAAGAGCATAGCTTATATAGGTACAAGTGAAAGGGAGCTTGAATCCCATTGGTCGAGAAAGTGAAAGTCATACCCAATCAGATAAGTGAAAGGAGAATCCTATTGGCTCAGAGAAGTGAAGGGACCTGGGAGGATCATCAAATGCCAATCAAGGCAGACAAAGTGAAAGGGGGCTCAAACATTGGTGAGGGTTACATTGTGAAGGGGAGACCAAGCTATTGCAAGAAGGAACCTATCAATGGTGAAACATGTTGAGGGACCACCTCATTCAGACATTTACCAGACCTATCACTCTTAA
This sequence comes from Apolygus lucorum, assembly GCA_009739505.2. NCBI lineage: Eukaryota > Metazoa > Arthropoda > Insecta > Hemiptera > Miridae > Apolygus > Apolygus lucorum. The sequence goes on from CM019168.2 coordinate 52,099,433, forward strand.
GAATCTCGAACTTTTCAAGCACATCCAACATACCTCCCTTCGGGCAAAAATGAGGAAATTCTATGTACTGTCCGTTTGTTAGATCAAAACTAAAGTTATGATTGGATTCTCTCAGGTGATTCGCAAAAGCAGAATCACCCTTGCTATCCCTGAAATCCTTCTCATGCTCTTTTATTCTTTCCCTAAATTTCCTACCAGTTTGACCACAATACTCAAGCCCACAAGAACATTTCAGCTTATAAACCCCACTTTTATCTTGAACGCTAATTTTATCTTTAACAGAACCCAACGAAGCTTTAAGATTATTTTTATTTTTAAACCCTACTTTGAAACCTCTAGATGATAACATTTTGCCAATTTTGTCAGAAATCTTTCCATAATAAGGTATACTTATCCACTTTTTCTCTTCTAATACAACTTCTCTAGCCAAATTAGAAACCCCGTCTCTACACTTTTTCCTAAGAACCTTGTTCCATATGGAATCAATGAGACATCCTCCATATCCATTGCTTGCGGCTATACTCTTGATAATTGTTTTTTCTTTAGATACATTTTGATCACTCATTGGTATTGACAAAGCTCTATTGATCATACTATAGAAAGCAGCATGTTTATGAACTAAGGGATGATTTGATGTACTATGAATAGTGATATCACTGTAGGTATCTTTTCTATAAATGGAGAAATCATGTTTTCTGTTAATCAATGAGATGGACAGATCAAGAAAATTAAGCTTATTTCCACCTAGTTCAAGAGTGAATTTAACAAAAGGATCTAGTGTATTGATTTTTTCATGAAAAGAATTTAGTTGCCTTTCAGTTCCTGTCCATAGAATTATTATATCATCAACGTACCTATACCAATATAAAAGGTTGTTTGATTTACACTTTTCAAAGATTCGTTTTTCAAGATGATCCATATAAATATCCGCAAGCAAAGGAGACAGCGGTGAACCCATGGCTACCCCTGGCTGAGTATAATATTTACCTTCAAATAGAAAATAGTTCTGATCCATACAAACAGACATTAGACTACACAGTTCATCCTTTTCAAAAACATCGAGACCTGACCCATGGATAAGCCCATTAACCACATCTTTGCAGCTAGCTACATCGATATTGGTAAACAGACTAACCACATCAAAGGAAGCAAGTTTGGCATTCGGAGGCGCTTGAATGTCACTAATTTTAGAAACCAAATCGTATGAATTTTGAACAGTATTACGGGGCCGAAAATTGATTTTATTTCTAAACAATGAATTTAACTTTTTGGCTAATTTGTAAGCGGGGGCACCAATATAAGACACAACTGGTCTCATCGGTGCCCCTACTTTATGAATTTTTGGAAGACATGATAACCTAGGAGCATGAGGATTCATTTCTACAAGGCTTGGTTTGTACATACGTTTAAGAATATTTTCTGAGCTGTTTACTACTCTACGGATTAATTTCTGATAGTTAGCCGTTGGATCTGATTGGAGAGCTATGCAGTTATTATGCAGTTGTTATTTTATTCGTGTCTGTCATGAATTCCTTGTAACGCGCATAACTATACGAAGTTATTGTCCGATTTCAATGAAATTTTCAGAGATTGTGCGGGTTGGTGTGTAGACGGTTCCCTATGAAAATCATCATCCTCGAACTGATAGAAGCGACTGCGCATGCGCATACGTGAATTCCTTCTAACGGCCATAACTTCTACATTTTCCATCCGATTTCAATGAAATTTTCAGGAATGTTACAGATTAGTAATTACATAGTTCCCTATGAAAATCATCACCTTCGGACTGATAGTAGCCACTGCGCATGCGCAAACGTGAATTTCCTTGTAACGGCCATAACTTCCACTTTTTCCACCCGATTTCGATGAAATTTTCAGGGATTATGCGGATTAGGTTGTAGATGGTCCCCAATGAAGATCATCACCTTCGGACTGATAGTAGTCACTGCGCATGCGCAAACGTGAATTTCCTGGTAACGTCCATAATTTCTATATTTTCTATCCGATTTCAATGAAATTTTCAGGGATTTTACAGATTAGTATTTAGATGATCCCCTATGAAAATCACCACCTTCGGACTGATAGTAGCCACTGCGCATGCGCAAACGTGAATTTCCTGGTAACGTCCATAACTTCTACATTTTCCATTCGATTTCAATGGAATTTTCAGGGATGTTACAGATTAACTTGTTTTGATGTTTTGAGACTAACAACTATGCATCGGATCATCTATACAATCGGGTTATGGATACGAGGAAGCTATGTGCCACACCCACTTGGCAGACGTTTTTATTTGTCGTCACAATATTCTGTAGTGACAATGGTCAATTGATTACATATAATATATGTAATAGTTATATATCATATAACTATCATTGAGGTAATATAAGAAAGGTAAAATTAACGGAGTGTGAGAGGAAACCTCCCGCGTGCCGGGCGCCACCCGACCGGCCCCGAGCCCCACCCACCATGGCGGCGTCCCAGGACCAACAGCCGAGAAGGGAAAGAGGTGACACCCACCCCCCTTCAAACCGGACACCGAGCCAGAGCCAAATCGCCAACGGGGGCCGCCGCCCAAGACCGGCTGGAGCAGCATGAGCCGGCCAAATCACAAGGGGACAAACTAAACAATCACATTCATACTTAATAATTTACATTCACACTCCATAACAAAACACAATTAACACACAAACAATCACATTAACATAATTACAATAATAGGAACCAGAACATAGGTAGGTATCACAGTCGAACGATTGCAAGCTAGAGTACTTGTATTGAATTCCTCTGCTGCTTAGATATAAAATTATTAATTAAAATAAGAACATGACATAAAAGTGTCTTTGGAGATCTTTTTTTAATATTATTTTTACAATAGTTCGAAAATCGTCAGAGTTATGGAAATGTGATGGAGAAAAAACTTTGCACATCATAAAGTTCCGCGCCGATCAAAGCATCCTCGATGTATCTTTTGAACTGCTTCAAATTGAGATCTCGCACGTGCTGGGGCAAATGGTTAAAGAGGCGCACTCCAATTTGTGAGGGGCTAGTTTTCATAGTCGTCGCCAAACGAGCGGTGGGAATACATAAATCCACCCTTTTACGTGTAGCGTATTTGTGCTGGGAACTCCTATACATTTTTTTTTTTTTTTTTTTTATAGAGGAGGAAACCGTTTATTGGTTGACAGCGGGAGAGGGATGTTTGTCTCACCGCCCTTTATGTGGGGGTCCGGCCGCTATAAGCAACTGGTTACCCACTAAAACCTCCTCTGTTTGTCTGGACTGCCCCGGGACTACAGTTGATGCATTACTTCGGGACAGCTCCTTTTTCAGCCCGGCTGTTGCTGGGCTTCCTCTTCGTGAGGCCTAATGTCTTTAGGCTCCTCCATGGCTTCGATAGGGGATGGGGCCTTTAATGATGTTAAGCCTTCCAATCCCTATTTCTTTCCTTCTCTTTGAGAACTGCTATGACGTAGGTATTGATGGCATCCCAGTTCTCCTTTGTCTCCATCATCTTATTAACGATGGTCTCCGGCTTAAGTTCACCGACTTCGTCAATCAGGCTACTCCGCATTCTCTCCCATCTAGGACACTGGAAGAATGTGTGGTACACATCGTCTTCGTCGATCTCCAGGCCTTCTGCGACTCCATCTTGATCCTGTTGCTCGTCGTCTGTGATGCGGTCACGCTGCTGCTGGCAGTAAAGACACTGCGAATCCGTGGTCCGCCCAATCTTTTTCAGGAAGGACCAAAATAACCGTGCCCGGTAAGGAATTGTGTAAGATAATAATTCACTTCCCCGTGCACTCTCTCTGTCCATTCCTTGACGCCATGAATCAGCCTTGCAGTCCATCGTCCTCGACTCTCAGATCTCCACCTATTTTGCCACCTCCTCATGGTCTCTTCTTGTTCTTCCTTCTTAACCACCGTCGGCGCATTCTCCGCTTTCCTCAGGTGGATCCTCCTGCGCTCGTCTGCCAGTAGGTCAATTGGTGTGACCCCGGCAACAACCTGCACTGCAGGGGCCGAAACCGTCCTGTAGCCACTGCATATCCTTAGTGCACCACGTCGCTGCACCGATTCAATACGCGTCCTGTATTTTTGAAACTTCAGAGCGTCTGCCCATACTTCAGCACCGTACAACAAGATGGCATCGGTTGTTCTCATGAGCAGCCTGCGTTTGGAGGGGGATGGGCCGCCTATGTTAGCCATAAGACAGCCCAGCCTCCCCACCACTGCAGCCGCCCTATCAGCTGCCTTACATATGTGCGCCCAGAAGCTCAGTTTCACATCCAGCATGACACCCAGATACCTTATTACGTCAGACGTGATGATGCTCTGGCCGTCGACAAGCATCTGGATATTTCTGTCTATTCTCTTCCGGGTTAGAAGGACAATCTCCGTTTTTTGAATAGCCAGCGACAGGGATCGAGATCCCATCCATTCCAGTATCCTTCTCATGGTCTGATTCAGCTTGAGCTGCAAGGCTTCGGTGGTTCGAGCCTTCATAACCGCCACTATATCATCAGCATACCCCACAAGGAAGACTTCTTCTGGCATTTCTATGCGAAGGATCCCATCGTAGCTGACGTTCCAGAGGTCTGGCCCTAGGACTGAGCCTTGGGCAGCTCCCGAGGTGACTCGTTTCCTCCTCGTTCCTTCCACAGTGTCGTACTCCAACCACCGATGAACTCCTATACATGGGAATACTTGTGTAGACGAACTCCAAGCAGGCGTTCACGAATAGACTAGGCAGCGTAAGAATCTGCAGTTCCTTAAAATGCCCGTGGCAGCTCTTGTTGAACTTCAGATATCTTAGAGTACGTACCGCCTTTTTTTTGGAGTTTAAAAATGGCACCAGCGTGCGGAGAGTTCCCCCATAGTAGGACACCATAGCACAAATGGCTCTGGAGACAAGCAAAATAAACAGAGAGTAGAACTTTTGGCGATACATTTCTGACTAGTCTGCTCAACATAAAATTACACGATGCCAACTTCGCGGACAATTTTTCTACATGGTGCAGCCACGACAATCTACTGTCTACCTGGAGTCCCAACAGGTTCACTGATTCAGCAAGCCTACCATTCAACGAGAGGTTCAGGCTCTGAGTTTTACCCAAATTCAAGCGAAGTGCATTCCGTGAGCACCAGTCTGAGATCAAAGAGGATGTCCGGGCTATATTGGCGTCTAACTCTTCAAAAGATGAGGCATGGACAACCGCAGTGATGTCATCAGCAAACAGTGAAAGGTGGTTCTCCTCCTAGTATGCCAGATCGTTGATATAAACTATGAATAGATAGGGACCGAGCCCTGAGCCTTGCTTAATACCGCATGGGATTGATACTGGTTCCGATCGCTGGCCGTCATAAAACGTCACCTGAGTCCAACCCACTAGGTAACTTTTAAAGAAACCAAGGGAGGCCGCCGAAACACCATAATGAGCCAACTTCTACAAGAGAAGGTTAAAGGGCACAAGATCAAAGGCCTTGGACATATCATATAGTTGAAGGTTAGTCAGCATTCCATCCTCCAACGAATCAAGGGCATTCATAATCACTGAACAAGCTGCCAAGCTAGTGCTTTTTCCCTTCCTGAATCCAAACTGTCTGGCGTGGAGGATATCCCTATTCTCTAAGTATTCGATCAACTCACTCATAACCACTTTTTCTATTATTTTTGCTAACACTGGAAGCTTAGAGATAGGGCGAAAATCCTCATGCTTGCCGCATGTTCCTTTTTTAGGAATAGGTGTTACTGCTGATATCTTAAGACAATCCGGAAATCCGCCACTAGAAAAACACAGATTGATAAGATAAGTCAGAGGTTCGACTATTAAGTCAGCCACAGCTTTTACCATCGTGGTATTGATTCCATAGTAATCTGCAGATTTACTTGAGCTCAGGGAACAGATGATCAAATACACCATCTCAACCGATACATGCTGAAGAGAAAACTCGTCCACAAAACACGGAGATCTTCTTAAATAGTGGTGGAACTCATCAGAAACATCGCAAGGCAGACGTTGATCAAAAACCCCTGAGAAAGCATCGCTGAACCCTGAGGCGCTAAGATTCCCTTTATGATGGTTTCGCTTTGATTTTGTGTTCAGCACGTCGTTCACTACCTGCCACGAAGCTCTCATTTTATTTTTGGAAGTTTCTATAGTATTATCGTTATTTTGTCGTTGACATCTTTGGATGGCTTTTCTATAGATCTCCGGGCATTACGAGCTAAAACCAAAAAATGGTCAAGTCTAGTAGATTGAGCTAAGTCCCTAAAATGTTCAAGGTGAAACACACAAAAACCCACGAAATATGCGGTTTCTGGTGTCCTGGTGTCACAACTGGTCCCACCACTAATTTATTCCATGGTGGCACAAAGAATACTTAATTCGTGAAAATACAGAGCTATATTGATTATGTAAATTTCATAGTTTGGGCACAAGTAAGCTATAAAGGAACCGAAATATTGACAAATCGGATATTTTGTGAATATTATCCCCCCCCCACTCACCCCCTCACCATGCTAATTTCGATATTCTGGTCATTCGATGTCATCTGAACAAAAAAAGAATTCTGCAAATCGGTTGGAAATTGAGGTAAAACTATGCCCAAAAACATACGTTTTTTGGTTTTCTGTGTATAAAGTGTCTGAGGGACACAGTGGTTTGCTCAACTGACGGCGTATAAAGTGTCTGAGGGATACGGTGGTTTTCAGAAAGGGAACAAAGTACTTTTCGGTTAGATCACAGCTAAAGGTTTGAAATGGAACCTTCTATAAAGGGAGGACAGGTACTGAGCGCCTGGGATATTCGAGATGCTCACTGCTGTCAAAATACTTCATTGAAATTTCCCTCGTGTCTGTCAAACTATATATACACACCAGGGGTTAACCTCCCAAGGAATTCGACTATAGGGGCGATGAAGTAGATGATTAGTGAAGCAGAAGGGGTCGGAAATGGGGAATACTGTGCGGGATCCATGGCGGGGAGCATAGAATCCAACGTGGGCCAGTAGATCTAAAGAGTCTAGACAGCAGTCCATGAAAGAAGGCAACATACTCGTAAGCGCAGAGGCGACGGTACCGTGGAGCAGAAGGTTGAAGCGGCGAGAGAGATCATCATAAATTACCTGATCGCGGGAAATGTCAAGCTTGAAAGCCAGATAACGAAGGAATGCTCCAAAGACCCGCTCAATCTGCACGATGTGGCATTCATACTGAGGGCTCCAGATGATGGATCCACACTCTAAAATCAGCTGAACAAGAGTCCTGAAGAGGGCAACTAATGCTGGGGCGTTATTAAATTCTCTTGTATTACTCTTCAGGAACCTAGGTACGTGTGCTTTATGGTCAGCAAATGAGAGCTTCCGGTAAATTTCCAGGTCCACGATGCTAGACTAGCAAGGTAGTAAAACTCCATTTATCATATAGTTGTGGAGAATAGTGCGCCTGGGTAGGCGAATGAGCACAGTAGAATGAGGAATTTCACCATGTCGGAATTTCCTATGTTTGAACCCAAAATCGGATTCAGCACCTCTAAAAACCCCCTAAGGCAAACTTTCAGCCCGAACTTCCTAATTTACGAATAAACAAAACAGTGTAGAAAACACAAATGTTTAAAAAAACCGGGAAAATGGCGTCATGCTGGAATAGTTCATTTATGGCCGCTTGAAGCGCTGAGATCGAGAAATCCATAGTCCCCAGATGCAAAATTTCATGAAACAGTAAAGTTCGAAATCGAAAAACTGAAGAAAAAAATAGAAAAAGCGAGATGGGGAAAATTAGGTTTCCTCTGTTTTTGTTTGATAACTTTTCTCTTAGAAAACAAGATTTCGTCGTCCCAATGGGCAACACTGGGAGGAGACGGCGATCCGAACAGCCCAATCAGCGAGCGTTCCCGCTGGACGTCTGTTTTCCCGGATAGTTTTGAAATTAAAAATTTTGACTGTCTCCCAAAAATAACAGGAGACTTATTTTCCGAAATCAGCCCGATTTTCATCTATCCCACACCATTAACTATTCAGGAAAAATGCAAACAGAAATCGGTGAAATTCCTCATTAGGAGTCAGCACATTTGGACGGGTTAAGGCAAAGGGCATCGATACACTGCTGGAGGAGAAGGCCGTCATATGGTTCCTTCTTGAAGCTTTTAAAGCTTCAGGTCGTCAGCGTCTGAAGTACATAACTGACCCGATTGATGAATAGGTTGAAGAAAAGGATTGCGTGGATTTGTAAAAACTAGACTCAGCGAGCCACTCGTATTTCTGATTAATTTCGTCCAAATCTCAAATCCTATAAGGAACGAACGGTTTATCCTACAGAGTATCTAGTGGTCTCATCCATTTCTAAAAATCAAATATTTCAACTTGATGAAAAAACAATATTTCTGTATTGGAAGTTTTAGAGCTATTCACCACTCCTAGACAATAATGGATTGACTGTTTAGCAAGTAGGTACGCGCTGCGCACAACATGCAACTGGAAATCCATTTTCAACGTGAGTACGAATACGAGTTTGACTGATTTTCGACTTCAGATAACGAAATTTGAACGTGTGCACGTTTTTAGGTTATGGAATAGCAAACTATGTAGATCGACCCAACAAAACGGACTACGTCAATTGATCGGGATTGTGGTCAACTGGAAATACCTTCTTCGCCGAGCTTTCGGTAAATTTATTACCTTCTTCAGGGGTCTAAGGTTATGGAATGGCAACGGTCTTTTCAGTAGCAGCGATTCTGAAGAAGATTTGGCATATTATATAGATTATTATTATTATTATTATTATTATTATAGATTACTGCCAATACAGAAGGCAAAGTAGAGAAGCGAGAAAAAAGTATTGGTGCCACCCATACGTTGACAGAAACTTCAAACTACTTGTTCAGTTCTAAAGGTTCATTATTAAGATAAGAAGTATTTTTAAGCGTTGCTGTTGCAATAATTGCAATTATTACAATTATTGTACTCTTGTTGTAAGAATTGGTTCCTCTTTTTCAGGTTGGATGAGGTACAGTCACAACAGTTTTCCCTTTGCCTACATCGTTTTCGTCGCTGTCTTCCAAGTGGCAATGACTATTTTGAACTGGGAACACCTCATGTCGGCCGTCGACAAGTTGAGCCAGCCCGCGAACTACGACTCAATCCTACTTTCGTGCCTGATGTTGGCGCAGGTGCCAGGGTTCCTCATAGGGATCTACTCTTGGTTCTTCGAAGTTCCACTCGTCGTAAAATGTTACAACGTAACAGCAACAATAGAGGTAAATAGGAGTATTTCTGCCAAAATGATAGTTTCTTATCCAATCTCATTCAAAATCCAATTTTTAATGGTTTTTTCTGGATCTTTCAGGTTTTTATAAATCACCTTTCACAGTTACTTGAGCCAATTGTTAGTCATTTTCAAAGTACACATAGAAAACTAAAAACTTTTCAATTCACCCAGTTTCGTCTATGATTTTAGTTCACCATCTCAAGGTGAATAGAAGTACCAAACTATGTTGTAAGAATCTTCAATCTTATTTCAATTTTGGGGACAATCCAGAGACAATATTTTTGGTACTGGAGGTGGGCCAAAACCGTGGACCTCCATCTTCCTGCGTTTAGGCATAATTACTCGCACAATTACATTTGAAATACACTTCGTGATCTTGCACTCAGACCAAGGTAGAAACTTTGAGTCTAATTTTTTCCAGGATGACATGACTATCCTTGGCATAACTAAGACTAGAACAAGGCCACTACACCCCCAAAGCGACGGATTAGTTGAACGGTTTGATGCGACAGAGTAGGGGTTTAATTTAAAAGAATAAAACCAATTAACTCATATCTTCCTTATATTTTTAAAGAAAAGGAAGAGCCTACCTACCTAGGAGCTCCATTACTTTTAAGAGTAAAATAAACTGGAAATATTGAACTCCTGTTCTGTAGGTACTTAACAAGGTAACAACGTGTTAACAAGTGATACATTGTCTGACCGATTGTAGCATCAATCTTTCGATCAGCAGGACAGCAACTCACCGGCGATTTGCTTGATGTGCGTGTGCGTATGCGTGTGTCTGTGTGTGTGGTACTGCTTTCTGAAGAAGAAAAGCTGGAATGAAAAGTGCAGACGGTGAGTACTATGTGGTCGATAATGCGATAATTTAATAAAAATTTAATTTAATTTAATGATGGGGACTTACATTGACTGACGATGGTAAGAGGTGACGGAAATCCGGTCAAGTGATGGGGAAGTTAGACTTCTGAGAGTGATGGGAATTCGCATCAAGAAAAGAAGGACGATGACAGACAGGAAAAGATCCAGGCAGAGATGGCGAAACTGACTCACGAAGGTAGGAAGGACTAGATGGGTCCTCGCAAGTGATGGTAGGAGGTGGTATTGACGTATTCAGAGTTCAATCACAATCACAATCACTTCACGATGAAAGCTTCCTACCTATTTTGTTTCGTTGGGCGTCAACACGGTTTAAATCAACTCTAGTAGAAATGTTGTCCGAAATGTTTGCAGACCACCAGCAGGACCTGAACCAAAGCCAAAGACTTTATATTGCTCTTTTGCCTTACCGTGCTACAGCCCATAAGTCAACTGGGTTCTCTTCAGCAGTGCTGATGTTTGGACTGTGCCAGTAGATTTGATTACTGGAGTGTTGCAGTTGCATGAGATCCAAAGTCGCTTGTCTGACCATGAGGAAAGTGACTGCTGATGCTAAGCGCCGTTATGACTAACATGCCAAGGAAAGCCGTTTCAAGGTGGGTGATCAAGTGTGGTTACACTAGCCTCGTCGAAATGTGGGTCGCTCTCCTGAACTGCAACGTCCCTGGATTGGTTCAAGCAAGATCATGGAGTGTATTTCAAATGGTAATTGTGCGAGTAATAACGACTAAACGCTGGAAGATGGTGGTCCACGTCGATCGTCTTCGTCCATACTTTGCACATTCAGAATAATTGTGCTATAACTATATTAACTATAACAGGACTGCAGAGCCACCAATAAGGAAGAGGGTAATGTTGGGAAAGTACTACATTGCTATTGTTACGTTGCTTGTTGTTTGGAACCATGGAGACAAATTATCCAAGAATTTTATTGGGTCCGGTGTAGCTACTACGGTCGCTGGAGCGAGCGTTATTGGGCGGTGGAATTTGGAAGGTAATAAATTTACCGAAAGCTTGGCAAAGAAGGAGTTGGTAATTTCCCATTTCCAATCAGTCGACGTAGAGTTTTTTTAAACCCGTTATCAGTTTTTAGAGTTTGTTTTTCTATTTTGATTTTTTAAATGTTTTCGTGTTTTCGAGCTTGTATCTTGAATGACCATAACTACTTTTGTTTACCGTGTAAATTTAAAATAAGGGCACCGTTGGAAAGAGCGTTGAGTTTCTCATCTACCTAATGCCGAACAAAGATATATTTAGAGCAGATATGATGCGTGGAAAATGAGCTGAAATAGTATTTGTCCATATTCATAGCTGTGTCTGGGGTCCGGTGTAGCTACGGTCGCTGGGGCGAGCGTTGTTGGGCGGTGGAATTTGGACCGACTTTTTCTGGGGTCGTGGGTTCATGTCTCATCGCCGGCAGCGTGATTTTTTATGCGTCCTGGCCTCTCATCGTCCCATCAATCTGGCTGCAATGGGAAGCCATGAGCGAAATCATCAGAACAAATTCTGATCTTCCCTTTGGAAGACAGCTGATGACGTCCGCGACGCCAGGAATGGCAGTCGGGCGAAAATCCAACCTGAAATGGTTGTTTACTTTACTACCTAAAAACTTCATTCTTGATCTTAGATTTTGTGACATGCTCATGTGTTCCGAAAATATATCTAGATATTGCTATAAGTTGGTGTTCATTCCTTCTGTATTCTATGTGAGAAATATGTAAGTACCAGTGGCGCCTCCTCCAGGCAAACATAGCAAACACTGTTTGCCTTACTAAAAATAAGCAAAATGAATAAATTAATTTTTGTTGAGATTTTCCTATATTCCCATTTTTTGCAAGTAATATAATAGCCAATTTTGGAAAATTTTAATATAATTTAGGTACTTTTTCATTATTAACAAGTAAATTAGATGAAATAGGAGAATGGAATAAGAAAGTATGTATTTTGCCCTGGATACTAGCCCGCAACACACCATAGACTTGGAGAGGTCGGTAATGTAGATGATTGCAGATGATAAGCAAACTAGCGCGGGGCAAAGCAATGCAAGGCAAGCAGTTCAAAAAAATGAATTTTTCGGGACTGTTTGAGAGTGAGAGGCGACGATCGACGGGTGGCGGGGGGGTCATCGCGGTGTCAAGTATTGCCATACCCCCACTACCACGCTATCACCTGTTGCAAACAATCGGAAAACTGTTTCGTGACCTTGAAAGCAGAGAAGATGAGCCATGGATACTAATTAATCCATGCATGGCAAGACATAACATATCCATCCAACCACATTATCTCAAGGAAGGAAAACTTAGTTTTTTCGCCACCGCAAATAGCGGCTGCCTGGCGCTGACTGGTGTCCCGTTCCCGAGTTTACTGTACCTAATCGTTTTTCTTGTTGATAGGTACCTACTTGGAAATAATTGCATAATATTGTTGTTGGTTTACTTTTGAGGTTGTAGCTACTACGTATATTTTGAAAATCGAATATAAAAAAATCCGTCCGTCTGAGTAACTTTCCTTAATTATCATGGACCGATTTTAATGAAATTTGGTATAAGAGCTCCATTTGGGGTCTACTTGTGCCCCGAAGGTTTTGTCAGTCACTTCTGAGCGGTGAAACATTAGGGCTGTAACTTCTTAAGGCCCCCTCTCTCGAAAACTCTCGTTAAGAAGGTATTGTTTTTTCACCAATTTGAGATTGGTACCATTGAATTTTTAGAATCGAATCAACCCACCCAGAGGATAAACTATTAGCTCTCCATGAGAACTTGAAGGTTAAACTTACGATAAATGAGAAACACGAGTGTGAATCGCAAAAGAGGCCTTATCACCTTAAAAATTTTAGCTGACCAAAAAGCGATCGATGTTCGTTTCTTTGGGTTGTACATGTTTTGCTTCCTTAATCAACCTGTAATCAAATTTCTAAACCAAGGAATTCTTCATTTCTTCAAATGGAGCGTGAAGGGTTTATTTCATCTAAATAAACAACATTTTGAAGCAAAAACATGATTGGTAGGTAGTGACGAGGGTAAAGCTGACGCTTTATCTTCAGAAAAATAATAAACCTTTGTGTAATAATTTGCAGCGTTTTTCATTATTGTTTATTCTTCTGTGACTGGCCAAACTGTTTGCCTCACGAATATCCTCACGAGACGCCCCTGGTAAGTACTACCCACCCAACTTGGTAAACTTTTTTGTTCTCGAAGTTGTGCACACTGCCAATAGATTCCAAATTTGATAAACTATACAAAAACTGGATCAACTATCTAAATTTGAAGACGAAATTTGAGTTCTTTCCTTAAAATTAGAAATAAAAATAGTTAAATATAGAGTTTTAATCGACAATTCGAAAAAAAATCGGTCCGTGGTAACTAAGAAAAAAAAAACGTTGCAGATTTGCGTGTCGGAATTCACAGAATGACCCCCAGCCCTAAAACATTAAACATGTTAATATTTCACATTATTCTTCTTCTGTTGTAGAAACGAATTTTGGACGTCTTTCCAACCAGTTCGCTAAGCAAGAGGGCAACATATTTTTGGACCGCAGTGATTGTATTGGATTTACTGGTCATCTTGGTGTTTGGATCATTCATAATTTACGGAAGTGACCTCTACACCTACTCAATCGCCATTCCTTTCATGTTTAATTTCACCAGATGCCACTTGGCCTGTCTTCACTCGTGCTACTGTTTGACGTTCTGTCGCGACCTTGCTCACGAGTTGAAAGATAGCATGGTGAAAGTAAGCTTAGAAATTTGTATACCACTAAATTTGGACGAATTTCTTTTTTTCATGTTTTCTCAGCCATTTCATCAAAAACCTACGCTGATTCCCATTAAAGCCTAACATGTTTAGGAGGTAATATCCTCTAAAACTCACACAACTTTGGCTTAAGATCATGTTTTTGAACATTTGATCCAGCGAGTGAAATTGTATCCAATGAACTCGCCATGTTATTATTATTATTTAAATACGGATTAAAAATGAACTCTTAATTTCTAAATAGAGTAACTCACCAAGTATAAAAACATGTAGGTATGTAAATAATTCAAAAATAAAAATGCCTAATTTTTGGGTATATGAAACCAAAATAAAAGGAGCCTGCAACACAGCTAAATGAAAATTTCAAATAACCTCCACTTTGAAAACCACGATAGTATACTAAAAAAAAAAATCGATTTTACTCGACCAAACATAGCAGTCAATACTGAAAACTCAATTTTTTGGAAAATATATTACCTACTCTCAGAAGTAGTACTAATTTTTGCTCAAAGTCGCCCGGATTCTACTTTGAACATTTATCTTCCTGAATCTAGGAATATAAACTATTCATACTACATGTGAATAGGTTTCTTTTAAAAGGGCGTAAGTCCTTGCAACCATACTTTCGGGAGGTGAAGACCTGTATGCAGCTATCGATAAAATTGTGAAAAGAAAACTTTTTTCCCTGACTCAGCTATCAATTTGACGCGTTATAAGTATTTTACAGATTTTTATCCCCCACCGAGGACTTCATGTACACTGGCCTCACTACAATCGCTTGCGTTTTAGAAATAGTAGTTCCGGAAGCAGGTCCGGTATCGACGCTCAGGTGTCGATATGGAAATTTGATTGCTGGTTGCTGAGGAAGCAAAACTGAAAACAACTCGAAGAAACGAACAGCGATCGCATTTTGGTTAGCTAAAATTTCAACGGAGATTAGGCCTCTTTTGTGACTCACACTCGTGATTCTGTTTTATCGATGGAAAACCTTTAAGTACTCGTAGGGAGCGAAGGGTTTGTCCTGCAGAGCTCCGGGGGGTCTCAAAAATTTCTGAAAATTCTATACTATTTTGATTTGTTGAAAAAACAGTACTTACCTTTAAAAAAATTTTTTTCTTGGTCATTATTGAAAATAATAAACCAAAATTGACTCATTCGATTCATTACAGATGATGCAGAATAGTGAATATCATCACCACAAACTCAAAATATGTCAACAATTTTGGTTGGAAATATGGAACGTTCTTCAAGACCACGCCAACTCCTTAGCGATCACTTTGCTTGTGCAGATGGTGAACAACCTAATGTTTTTCGTAACGTCGTGTTATGGGATGATAGTTTTAATCAAGGCCGACAATTTTTCCGAAATGTTATTGTTGTTGCCGTACCTCGGTATTGCAGTCTTTAATATGGGTTTGATTTGCGAGCCTGCTCAACAAGCTCAAGATGAGGTGAGTTAGTACTTATTCCACTTAGCGTTCTTCTGTGCATCGAGTAACTAACAGGATTATTTTGTGTTTTACGTATTTGTACATCAATATTTTATTTTTTATTATTTAGTATGAAAATGTATAACGTAAAGACAAATTTTTTACAGCTTGGAAGTTTCTTGTGGACGTTGATGGGTCTGAAAAAACAATCATTGTGCCAAAAATCGATTGAGGAGGTAGTACAATCAACTAATCAAAATAACCAATAATTAGTAGGCCGTATATTGAAAGAGCTTTGATGGATACTTTCGTTGCCGAACTGGTTAGCCATCTGATATGACTTTTGGTACTTTACGTCCCAAGGAACGTAAAATTCGAAAATCGACTGAAACACATTCGATTCATCTGTCAAAATTATTCTTCTCTATTTTATTAACATTGTAATTACGTTCCAATGTTACAAAGGAAAGCCGATTTCATCGATCTAATTCAGTGTATAACCTCCCCAACTTGACCAACGTATTAAGAATACTAATCTAATCGAAATCGATGCGGTTCGAAAGCGTCAGGAACTGTTGTCAACCACAACTACGCACTTGCATTTCTCAAAAAAAAGGAAAAAAAAGCTGCAAATTATTACACAAAGTATGATTATTTTTCTATACAGATCACTCATCTGCAAAGAACACGGCTTTGCCATTGTTACCACCTACCAACATGAAGAAAAACATCGACCGCATTTCGGTCAGCTAAAATTTGAACGGGGATTAGACCTCTTTTGCGATTCACACTCGTGTTTCTGACTTATCGTGAGTCCAACTCTTAAATTTCCTTAGGGTGCGAACGGTTTGTCCTGCAGGGCTTCGCGTGGTCTCTAAAAATTCAATACTATCTTAAATTGATCGAAAAACAATACCTTAATATCAACATTTTTTGAGCAAGGGCGTTT
Source organism: Apolygus lucorum (assembly GCA_009739505.2). Classification (NCBI taxonomy): domain Eukaryota; kingdom Metazoa; phylum Arthropoda; class Insecta; order Hemiptera; family Miridae; genus Apolygus; species Apolygus lucorum. Next base: position 52,115,718 of record CM019168.2, read on the forward strand.
TCAAAATTTCAAACCTTATTTTTCAAATCTTAGAACATACACCAAACCAACACACATCAACCAAAATCTTCGGGGCACAACTAGACCACAAATGGAGCCCACATACCAAATTTCATCAAAATCGGTCAATGCTAAGTGGCAAAAGTGCCGCGGACGGCGGACGGACGGCCAAATTTTTATTCGATTTTTTGATTCTACGTACCTTGAAATGTAAACCAAGAAATTTTGAGGGGATTTAAAGAAAAGTTTTCTTGGTGGATTCCAAAGGTCTATTATTGAAAATAATAAACCAAAACAAGTGGGTGTGGCACATAGGTTCCTCGTATCCATAACTCGATTGTATAGATGATTCGATGCATAGTAGTTGATCTCAAAACATCAATCTCTAAGTACCTTCCACTACCCTCATAGGGGACCATCTACGCATCAACCGGCACAATCTCTGAGTATTGTTAGAAAATGTAGATGTTATGGCTGACAAGGGTTTCACGTTTGCGCTTGCGCTCAGAATACTTTCAATTTGGAAGCCATGATTTTCATAAGGGACTATCTCCACCCCAACTCGTATGAGTAATTCCTGAAAATGTCATCGAAATCAGATGGGAAATGTGGAAGTTATGGCTGTGGCAAGGATTTCATGACAGACACACAGACAGACACGGAACCAAAATTGTTCAGGAAGGTCAGAAACGTAAAACGCGAGTGGAAATTTAGATTTTGGAGAACTTTTTCTCCTGCTATTCTGATCGTCAGTACGTTTCTCTCACCCAGTGAAGAAGATGTACGATTTTGATGAGTTCTATTTCCTTAAAAATCCAGAAAAATCTTTTAAAAAGTGGAGAATCGAGACACGTTAATCAGTTGTTTAGCAGTAAAGACGAGAGAGCACAAACACCTTTTTTTCTTGGACACCAGCAATAATTATTGTGTTGCTGCCGAGTCTACCAAGGTAGCGGAAGCTTTGTTTTCCGCTTTGTTTTCTAGGTTGAAAAAAAAGTTCTCCAAAATCGAAAGCGTTTTACGTTTTAGACCTTCCTGAAAAATTTTGGTTCCGTGTCTGTCTGTATGTCTCATGAAATCCTTGCCACAGTCATAACTTCTACGATTCTCATCCGATTTTGATGAAATTTTCAGAGATTACGCGGATTAGGTTTTAGAAGTTCCCCAAGGAAAATAAAGGCCTTAAAATTGTCAGTAGCCTCAAACCAAAAATCCTTGTAACAGCCATAACACTTACATTTGTCATCCGAATTTGATGAAATTTTCTAGGATTGTTCAGATTGGCGTGTAGATGGTCCCCTATGAAAATTATTTCCCCCAGACTAATAGTAGTTGCTGCGCATGCGCAAACGTGAAACCCTTGTCAGCCATAACATCTACATTTTCTAACAATACTCAGAGATTGTGCCGGTTGATGCGTAGATGGTCCCCTATGAGGTTAGTTCAAGATACTTAGAGATTGATGTTTTTAGATCAACTACTATGCATCGGATCATCTATAAAATTGGGTTATGGATACGAGGAAGCTATGTGCCTCACCCATTTGGCAGACGATAGGTAATCAATTTTAAGTTAATTAACAATAATTGATAAATTATTTAATTGAAAAATAATGATAAATTATTTATCAGCGTCCATGCTTGATAAGTACGAAGGCTCGTCTAAACAGCCGCAGATCCTTACGTATTCGTATGAAAATCGAAACTAGCATTAAAATCAAAAATGCTCTGAGGACTACGTGCGTATTAGGGTTCCGCTCCCATTGTAACCTCTTTTATTGGAAAGTAGGCGTTCAATCAAATTCGTCAGAACTTTTCAGTTTACTCGTTTCTTAGCTCGACTCGAAATTTTCGTTATTGAAAATAATAATAAAACAAAATTTGTATTTCAGAGGACCCTAATTTTGTTCAGTAGGTATTGAATAGCTTCCTAATGTTAAGAAAGTTTACTGGTTTCTGTTTCACTTTTTTCAGCTTGATGATTTCATGAAGACAATTTCGCTTACTGAGAAGTCTACGATTACTTTGAAAAATTACATCTCCATCGGTCGGCCCCTACTAGTTGCGGTAAGCATTGAAAAAAACAGTAATACATTAATGAAATTTTTATGTGACAACATTTTCAAATTTCAAAAGAGTTTTTTCCTTAGAATTTCCGAAAAATTTTTGTCGTAGTTTCTGTCAATTATTGTTGTGTTCAACTACAAATAGTCGTAATTTTAGGCGAAAATTGGTTCTACACTCTGATATTTTGTTAACAGATGTTCACTGAAACGACTAACAATGTTTTTTTCCAGTTTTCATCTACTTCAGTTACATATTTGATAGTATTGCTGCAGTTTCCATCGGTGGACAATGAATTGCAAAAGACTTCCAACTACACCACGGCCTTCTGAACGACGAATTTTGGCTTAAACGGAGATATTTGCGACTCAAATTTGTGTTCTCACATGTTTAAGAGACCTCATACTCATGTAGTTTAGGGTTTTGTCAAAAATAAATACTATTTATTGTTGTTCGCGAGTCGTGACACTCCAATGATTATTATAGGGCGAAATGATTGGATGACGTAGCTTGTTGTGACATAAGTCAGAATTTTGTAGCTTCTTTTCTGAATAAAGTGTTGATTCAGCTTCAAGTGTTTTCATGGGGAGCGAACGGTTGGTCCTACCGAGCTCTGAGTGGTCTCATTCGATTCTAAAAATTCAATACTATTTTATAGTGATGAAAAAAAAAACAATACGTTAATTTCGAAAGTTTATCAGTTAGAGCGTTTTGAAAATTTCATCCCTTATTTTTCAACCCTTAGAAGTGATTGTCATCAACCAAAATTGGTCCATGGCAAGAAGGAAAGTGATGTGCACGACGAACGGCAAAATTTTTACTCGATTCTTGGACTGTGCATACTTCGAAAAGTAAAACATTACATTTTGAGGGAGGTTGAACGGTTATTTTGCTCGATTCCAATGGTTAATTATTGAAAATGATAAACCAAAAACGATTTTTCCACAAATTATGACTATGTCTTTTTGGGTGAATGTGAGCAAAGTATGATGATAAGCAATAATCGTGAGAAATGTATATTCCAAACAAATAATGTTTGATACGTCTAAGCGTGCAGTTGCAGGTTTTGTGAGCCGACAAACGGCAACACAAATTTGAAGACGTTTGCGATTATGTTGATGATTTTTCACAATTTTACGTGTCCCGAGGCTCCTTCTGATTGGATCATCATGAAGTCCACGTGCTTCCTTCCAGAGCCCAGCTGTACACTTACACTACTCTCCAAATTTGAGCAGTTAGTCTGATGTTGACATATTTTGTAGGGCTTTTGACCGCAAATAGACACAACCGCCAAGAGCGAATGAAAATTTTAATTTTTGAGGTTTTTGATGATGTTGAGTTTTATTGACCTTTGGGACAAATAAAACCTTTGAAACATCCGAACATACAATTTTTGCATTTTTTTACTTATTATTTTCAATAACAAACCTCGACCAAATCGGAAAAAACCGGAATCGACCAAAAAAAAATATATATATATAACCCCTCCCCTACCCTAAAATTTGTTGGTTTACGTTCCACGGTACGTTGAATCAAAAAATCGAATAAAATGTTTGCCGTCAGTCATTTCAACTATATTTTAATGAAATTTGGTATATGGGCTCTATTTGGGGTCTAGTTGTGCCTCAAAGTTTTTGATTGATGTCAGTCACTTCTAAGTGAAGCACTCGAGCGTCTTACGTCGACGGAAGACGCCAGCGGAAGACGTACTCCGCTCTTTAGGAAAACGGTTGCCTTCTTTCCCCATTGAAGGAGTGGTCAACGTGACCCCGCCAGCGTACTCCGTTAGATGCGACGGAATATAACCCGTCGGCAGAAAAACACGGCTTTAAGGGTTGAAGAATAAGGGCTGAAATTTTCATACGCCCTAGCTCAAAAAATGTCGATATATAGGTATTGTTTTTCCGTCAATTAAGATAGTTTTCAATTTTTAGATTCGAATGAGACCACCCAGAGCACTGTAGGACAAACCATTCGCTCCCTACGAGAACTTGAGGGTTGGACTTAGGATAAATCAGAAACACGAGTTAGTGTGAATCGCAAAAGAGGCCTAATCTCCGTTCAAATTGTAGCTGACCAAAATGCGATCGTTGTTTGTTTCTCAAGTTGTACTTGTTTTGCGTTCTTAGCAACCAATAATCATATTCAAAATTAATTACTTCCTAATGAAGGCACCCACAACTCTTTATTTTTCCGAATTAAGTGTGAAGCGTTTATTTCTTCAAAATAAACTTGATTATGAAGCGAAAGTATGGTAAGTAGGTAGTGGCAATGGCAACGTTGTGTTCTTTGCTGGCGAGTGATCTATACAGAAAAATAGTAAACTTACGTGTAATAATTTGCAGCGGTTTTGTTCCTTGAACCGAACTCCCCCCTTCTAGAGAATAATCATTTTCGATAATCCGATACTCGAATAAAGAACTTCCTATAGGTATTCGTCTTCGTTCTAATCAGAGTTCCTCATCTCAAAGATACCTCTGAGTACTCTGACTAGCATGCGATGGATACTCAATTAATTTAACGTGTCACGTTTAATAGCTTACTAGCGTGTCAATGAACAATGTTTACAATTTCCACCATTTCCTTCCCTCTTCATTAAATTATGCGCTTTCGCGTTAAATAAAATGGTTAATCGATGAACACATATATCAAGGCTCACGGAACTCAGGTTCCTATTAAAATGTTTAATTCCCGAGTTGCAAACGATAAGTACCTACCAAGGCGATAAGTATTCGCAAAAAATTTGAACCGTGTTTACGCTCCTCAGCAACTAAACATTCAAATTAGACTGTTCGAGTCGTGGTAATTTGATAGTATTGCACAACGCGATAGTATTATGCGAGTGTTATTATTTATAATTATAGTTCTACTATCAGAACCTTCAAGGGCCGAACAGGGTTATGAAAAACTGTATAAGGCAATGGGTGCAACGGTATTCACCCACAGTATAGTGAAAAAAGGCGCTTACGAAGAGATGAGAAGAACAATTATCTACACATTTCCAACTTCTTCGTGGTCCTTCATGGTAATTCATTTTTATCGAATGAATTTGCACCACAAAACAAACACATGTCTACACATGTTTACATCTTGATCATTTATTTTACGAATACATTTTCTATTTGCATAATCAATACGCATATGCAGTGAATCCGGCATTTTGTGTCCCTGACTTGGGAGTTTGGTCTTAATCACCTTCTGATATGCTTGGGATTTTCACGTCAAATTGGAGGTTTAACACTTTAAATAGTAGGATGACAGAAATACCTGATTTAAATCTGGAAAACCAGTAAAAGCCAATTAACGCGCGAATAGGCACCTTTAATAGAAAGGCAGTTGGAAGGGATGGATACTTGAAATGGAATGTCTTCATCATGTTGCACGGAGTAGGTATTTCCAGACGCGCTGGGGTTTTCGGCCTTCTGAGCGGGGTTTAAAATTGATGTGAAATGAACCATTCCCTTCATCCTCCAATTTGAAACGGAAAAACTCCAAATTGATACGTGAAAAATCAAATTTGACGTGAAAATGCTAAATATCTGAATGAGAAGTTCACTACTTTACAATACCTCTACTTTTCTTCCACAATAGATATTTTCGAAGCAGCTAGATTTCTTTCACACTACTTTCATTACCTACCTCTAGCTTTTTTTTACTGCCTGAGAAAAGTAGAGTGAAAGATTCTGGGAAACCAGTAAAAACCAATTAACGCGCGAATAGGCACCAATGGCGGTTGGAAGGGATGGATACATGAAATGGAATGTCTTCATCATGTTGCACAGAGTAGGTATTTCAAGACGCGCTGGGGTTTTCGGCCTTCTTAGCGGGGTCTAAAATTGATGTGAAACGAACCATATCCTTCATCCTCCAATTTGAAACGGTAAATCTCCAAATTGATTTGCAAAACCTCCAATTTGACGTGAAAATGCTAAATATCTGAATGAGGAGTTCATTACTTTGCAATCCCTCTACTTTTCTTCCACAATAGATATTTTCGAAGAAGCTAGATTTCTTTCACACTACTTTCATTACCTACCTCTACCGTTTTTTTTTAGTGCCTGAGAAAAGTAGAGTGAAAGATTCTGGGACACCAGTAAAAACCAATTAACTCGTGAATAGGCACCTTCAATAGAAAGGCAGTTGGAAGGGATGGATACATGAAATGGTTTGTCTTCATCATGTTGCACGGAGTAGGTATTTCCAGACGGGGGTTTTCGGCCTCCTTAGCGGGGTCTAAAATTGATGTGAAATGAACCATTTCCTTCATCCTACAATTTGAAACGGAAAACCTCCAATTTGACGTGAAAATGCTAAATATCCGAATGAGGAGTTCACCACTTTACAATACCTCTACTTTTCTTCCACAATAGATATTTTCGATGCAGCTAGATTTCTTTCACACTACTTTCATTACCTACCTCTACCGTTTTTTAGTGCCTGAGAAAAGTAGAGTGAAAGATTCTGGGAAACCAGTAAAAACCAATTAACGCGCGATTAGGCACCAATGGCGGTTGGAAGGGATGGATACATGAAATGGAATGTCTTCATCATGTTGCACAGAGTAGGTATTTCCAGACGCGCTGGGGTTTTCGGCCTTCTGAGCGGGGTCAAAAATTGATGTGAAACGAACCATTTCCTTCATCGTCCAATTTGAAACGGTAAATCTCCAAATTGATTTGCAAAACCTCCAATTTGACGTGAAAATGCTAAATTTCTGAATGAGGAGTTCACTACTTTACAATACCTCTACTTTTCTTTCACAATATTTTCATTACCTACCTCTACCGTTTTTAGTGCCTGAGCAAAGTAGAGTGAGAGAAAAGTAAGAGTGAGGAAAATAGTGAATTTATCGTTACTACCCTTCCTGAATAAGTTGGTCGATAGTAGAAGTTGCTCCTTTTCTGTATCTCTTATGAATGGAGAGATTAGCAAGCTGGTGGAACGCGAATCCTGTTTGCAAGACTTCAGTGCACAAACTTCGTTTTCATTTCGGTATTTATGACTTACGAGTTTTGATTCAAACCCAACTCGACTTACAAGGTTTTACACCCTTACTATCGTTATGTTGGTAAGTATTTGAATTTTTAGGCGAATACCGCGAATTAAAGTACACAACGTTCTATTATTTTTCTGTAAAGATCACGGACACGACTTTTACGTTAATAGTACCCATAAAATTATCAACGCGGAGGGTTATGAATCAAGGTTATTTTGCCAGAACGTTCCTGCCAATGAAACATCGTTAACCCTAAGTTGTGGGTGCCTTCAATAAGAAATCTGATTTTGTGTAGTTAGGGAAGCAGAACTCGTTGACGAAACAAGAGAATATCGCGTTTGATTAGCTGAAATTTGGCTCACCTCCGATAGCGAACGTTTATGTGCGATTCACGTGTTTCCGACTAATCATTCGTTCATCCCTCAGGGACGACAGATGGGGTCTGTCAACCAGAGATGGGCGAATTCTTATTCATAAATACAATTATGAATGCAAATCATATCTGCGATTTTATGATTATGAATACGAATAAAGGTATAAATATGAATACGAATACAATCTTATTCACACTTTGAATATGATTTTCCTCCGTATTCGTATTTTGAATACGATTTTATGATTTTTCCTATGATTTCCCTAAAAATCAATTTTTTAAACGATTTTCCCTGAAAATCATACTTTTTTAATGATTTTCTCCTGAACTCCGGACATATTTATGACCTAACATTGTCAAAATAATCAATCAAAATTCGAAACGGTCACGAATTATTGTAGGATTTTTTACGCTGAATCGAATGAGACCAACCCGAGGTCGCTACGACCAACCGTGTAGAAACTACGACGAAATTTCCGCTGAAAATCGTATTTTTTTACATTTTGCACTGAAAATCATTAAAAAAAATTATGATTTTTACCGGAATTTTGGTCGTGTTTATTCCCTAAAATTGTCAAAATAATCAAGAAAAATTCGAATCGCTCAACAATTTTTATAGGATGATTCACGCAGAATCGAATGAGACCAACACCAGGTCGCTACGACCAAATGAATGGAAAGTACGACGAAATTTCCGGTAAAAATCATAATCTCTTGATGATTTTCAGTGCAAATCGTTAAAAAACACGATTTTCGTCGTAGCAAATCGAGCTGAATTTTCGTCGTAGTTTCAATACGGTTGGTCGTAGCAACCTGGTGTTGGTCTCATTCGATTCAGCGTGAAAAATCCTATTTGGAATTTGAGAGCATTTCGAATTTTGATTGATTATTTTGACAATGTTAGGTCATAAATATGTCCAGAGTTCGGGAGAAAATCATTAAAAAAAGTATGGTTTTCAGGGAAAATCGTTAAAAAAATTAGATTTTTAGGTTAATCATTAAAAAAATCATAAAATCGTATTCAAAATACGAATACGGGGAACAATCGTATTCAAAGTGTGAATACGATTGTATTCGTATTCATATTCATACCTGTATTCGTATTCATGATCATAAAATCGCAGATATGATTATTATTCACAATCGTATTTATGAATAAGAATTCGCCCATCTCTGCTGTCAACTACCTTCTAAAGACCAGGAGTTAGCTCGGGGAGGGGGGGGGGTTCGCTGGGCCCATGTGTTCTAATTTGTTTCACAATAAATGTGTATTCAATCACTGTTGATTGTCTTTGTTGGTTTCATCCGTTTTTAAAAATTTAACACTGTTTTAAATTGATGAAATAAATAGTGGAACATTCAAGTTGGAATATATGGCAATTAATTATCCTCATCAGCGAACGGTTGGACCCAAAGAGCTATCCACAAGAGCTATAAATTTTTTTTTTCTTGGTCGATTCCAAAGGTTCATTATTGAAAATAATAAACCAAAAAGCCGTATTTTTGGCTCGCCAGTGATCTACACAAAACAAGATGTTCAAACGCTGCAAATTATTAAACACTGGTTTATTATTTTTCTATATAGATCACTCGTCTACAAAATCACCAACCATTCAATAGGAAAAAAAAAAAATCAAAATCACCAACCATTCATCGCATTTCGGTCAGCTCTAATTTGAACGGAGATTAGGCCTCTTTTGCGATTCACACTCGTGTTTCTGATTTATCGTACGTCCAACCTTTAAATTCTCGTAGGGAGCTAACGGTTTGTCCTACAGAGCTCCGCGTGGTCTCAAAAAATTCTAAAAATACTATACTATCTTAAATTGAAGGAAAAACAATACCTTTATATCAAAATTTTTTGAGTTAGGGAGTTTTCAAAATTTCAAAATTCATTTTTGAGCCCTTAGAAGTGACCTACATCAACCAAAATCTTCGGGGCACAACTAGACCCCAAATGGAGCCTATATACCAAATTTCATGAAAATCGGTCAATGCTAAGTGGGGAAAGTGCCGCGTACGGGGGACGGACGGCCAAATTTTCATTCGATTTTTGGATTCTACGTACCTTGAAACGTAAACCATCAAATTTTGAGGGGTTGTTAAAAAAAAAATTTTTTGTGGTCGATTCCAAAGGTTCATTATTGAAAATAATAAACCAAAATTACGAACACTATGACCAAACATCGAGCTTCTAAGTATTTCGAGCATAACCAACATTTATCTGATGCTATTACCTATTACAACATTATCGATTTATCACAGAATGCTGTTCATTACCACTATCTTCTTTAATATCACGTTCTACGGTCCTCCCTCTTCTACTTACTGGTTTATTCAAACCCTCCATAAATATTGAATATCTTTTAGATTGGCGTCCGTTATAAACATTGCCCAATGAAGGCCTTCATAATGGGTATACTGTGTGGGTTTAGACTTTATTACTGGGGTTTATCAGTAATAAACTTGGTATGATTTGATCTCAACTGTGGGGGCTATAAAGAGGCATCTGGTTGATAAAACAACGAACTTCTGGACACGCTGTAGTGTGAACGTCGTGAGTGAGGGAGCTGACACAGTTCATTGTTATAATTTTCGATCAATTTTGGCGAGAAGGCACTGGTACTACTAATTATATTATTGGCGTAGATTTAGGTGTAGCGTAGATACTGGCGCACAGTGTGATCTGATGGTCGATTTGGGGGGAAAATCTCCAACTGCTCAACAATGGTCCGTAAATCGTCTTATTATTCCATGTGTTTTGGGTTACTGAATCGATTGGAAAATTGAATAATCGACTCAGCGTGGGAAAATACTTGGTAAAATGATAGCTCACGTGTCAATATTGAGGGTTCTGTACCTGCAAATATCGCCCGGTTTTACATAAACGACGATTACAACACCCTAAATTTATCAGAAACACTTATTCTTGTACATCACTCGATTCAGGAGGAAATGACGTTTCCGAAAAGCGTAGCAATAATTTGATTGCAGTAAGACACAAGCTCTCTAAAGTTTTCGAAGTTTACCCCCTTTTAATTATGAAAATCACGTTTTTCATCTGTTCAGGAAATTTGACTAGCCTACGATCAGTTTGGAACCACTGGGGTGATTTTGTACCCCCACAACCTTTGAGACTAGAACTCCATGAATTCTCAAAGCCAGCTCGGGTAAGTGAATTAATATCCCGCTCACAGGGGTATCACTAAATTTGCTTGGGCCCTGTTCCTCTGTGAGCTCCTAGGGTTATCTAGACAAAAGTGGATACCTCCTGCACCTCACTTTACATCGAAATATTCATTGTGAGGAATCTACACTGCTTACCTAACGGCAGACGACTTTCAAGGGAATTCTTTCACTTTCAACAGCAATCCTAGTGACGAAGAGAGCACTTTCCAAGCTCCAATTTATTTAACACGCGACTAAGCGTGATAAATCCGATCTGATCGATTGGTGGACATGATTTGGAGGACGTGGTTTGGTAATACTTTAATCAGAACTCGAGTGACACTTTTTTGCGGCAACGACTGGTAGAGCTAGGAGTCAACTTTTCCGATTATTTCTGCTTGAACTTAAAAATCGGTACGGCCAAGTAAATCTTGCATTGTTCAGCTGATCACTCCCCTATTAAGAAATTATTATTAGAAATGCAAAAACGATTCCCGTCCGCCGTATTGTTGATTTTGCTCGTGCCGTCGTGCACGGGGACCTCCGGTGTCCTGAAGTTGGTTGAGCTCATGTCTTGGGTGATGGATTTGGATGAGCTGGACGGAGACACTTGGAAAGAAGACCCTAAACTGGGGGAGTCAATCCGCTTGACTTTTCCACCTCACACTGTCAACTGTTTCATGGTGAGTACTCGGAATCTTTTCTTTATACTTCTATAGGTAACTACTCTGTAACCAAACTTCCTTAGGTTTGTGGAAGGAAGAAGTCATTTCACTCTTATTCAAAGTCAAAACCTCATTATTTGTTATTTGTTGTCATTAGTTATTTGTACTTCACCATCTTCTTCGCATCCATAATCTTTTCACAGACAGTTGAGAGTCTAGTTCATAAAAAAAGATCTGGTCTAATCCAAAATCGCTGCAAATTATTACACAAAGGTTTATTATTTTTCTGTACACATCACACTCCTGAAAAGATCACAGCATCGACATTCCCACAACGTAAACAACCATATTTTCGATTCACAATCAAGTTTATTTGGAGGAAATTTTGCTTCACACTCAGTTCGAAGAGTTGAGGGAGCCATCATTAGGAAGTTTGATTGCCGGTTGCTAAGGATACAAAACTGTGGTCAACTCGAAGAAACGAACAACGATCGCATTTTGGTCAGCCAAAATTTGAACGGTGATTAGGCATCTTTTGCTATTCACACTCGTGTTTCTGATTTATTGTAAGACCAACCTTGGGAGGATTTGGTTGGTCCTACAGAGCTCTGGGTAGTCTCATTCAATTCTAAAAATTCAATAATATTTCAAATCGAAGAAAAAAAATTTTTGAGGGGGGATGGGGTTAAACATTTTTTTCTTATCGATTCCAAAGGTTCATTATTGAAAATAATAAACCAAATCTAACGTCATGAAGTGAAGTTCATAGCAACTCGAAAATGCCTTGTCGAAACGTCATAGTTCTGGGGGGATCTGTACCTACTATTAACGACAATAATCTGATGGACGGTCTCTTCAAACCTCAGAAACTATGAGTTCGCTTAAATACATACTCCTTGATGGAAACTGATTGAAGAAAGAGGGATGATAAATAGATACATGTAGGTAGTAGGTACCTGAATGAAAAAAAAATCTAGATGGGAATGGATATATTAATCTATAAGCAATGAGAATTTTATAACATAGATCATTTCCCTTGCCCTTGTGGTTCAAACTCAAAAATCAACAGACTGGTTTTTTTTATCCTCCCCCCTCCCCCAACTGATATATTATATCTTGATTGATATATTATATCAACTGAGATCAACTGATATATTATATCAGTTGGGGGAGGGGGGAGGATAAAAAAAACTCTGTTGATCTTTGGGTTTGAAGCACAAGGGCAAGGGAAATGATCTTGAATGAAAGTAGGTACTCACAGATCATTGACTGCAATGAGACTGAGGAGTCGTGGTTCGATGGAAATAAAAAACCGTTCCTTCAAATCACGATTCAAGTAGTGTAAGAGCAACTGTTGCTCTGTCTCATTCGATGAGAGCCGTCTCTATATTCTTACGGTTCATACCAACTAAACGTTCTCGGGGTCTGGACCACGAAGAGAAGTTGTGCTGCTAAGCTCATATAATATAGAGATGGGCGGTATTTAACGTAACAGTTGAAAATAACCTATTACCGGGTTTCGTTAATTCCGCTTGGAACCTATTTCCAAAATAATCCTGTTACTAAATAACATTCCAGGGAAGGCTACAAAATGTGTGGAGCCAGAACAATAGCTTGGGTTTTTTAATCGAAAAACATTGAAAATACACTAACACGTAAATATTTCGGAAATAACTTGATAGAATCCCCAACTTAGGTAGGAAACGAAAACTAGAGATCAACGGAATGATACTTCGAAATGGAATAACAATATAACATGATAAACAAACGAACGTAGGTTGGGAACGAAAAGTAGAAATCACGAAAACGAAACCTTGGAATGGTATGTCGGAATGAGCTTCTGAGAAGGTCCCTGAGATAACCTATTAATAAATAACAGGTTATTGGAACCTATTACCCACCCAGAGCGGTAACGGTGGAACCTAATACGCAAATGTAACCGTTTCGCCCATGTCTAATATAATAGCATTTTCCAATTGAATTAAACCTTTCCCCAATACAATTAAACTTTTTTTCCAAAATAATTCAACGTTTTTCCAAAATAATTGAACCTCTCAAAAGAAGGGGATGTAATATATGAAATCAATAAACGAAGTTGGGTCATTAAGTGATATCACTCAAGCACAGAGTACTGGAGACAGGTTGCTCGGAAGGGATTCACCAGTGGTGTCTACTTCATGCTCACTGATATTTCACTGGTTGTTACGTCGTTTATTTATTTAAAATTACATCCCTTTCTTTTAAGAGGTTTATTTATTTTGGAAGAAGGTTCAGGTAATTATTTTGGAAAAAGGTTCAATTCTTTTGGAAAAAGGTTTAATTATTTTGGAAAAAAGTTTAATTGTATTGGAAAAAGGTTTAATTCAATTGGGAAAAGGTTTAATTCAGTTGGGGAAAGGTTTAATTCAATTGGAAAATGCTATACCTAGAGATGTGTACAGTAATACCCATCTTGTACCGCCTCCTCTTTGTAGAATAGTAATTAATCAATTTTTTTCAGAACGGTCTAGATTGCTCTTCCTCTGACCTCCTGGTGCTCCCTTTAACCCTATACTACCAAAGGTTATATTTTAACTATAGGTAGCTGATTTGTAGTAGCTACGTAAGATGCATCACCAATGATTGCAAAAAACCTTACAAATAATAACTTCATATTTTTATAGCAAACATTTCATAGATTGATACCTTTGAAATGGAACTATCGGGAATTTTGTTGTTGAACTGTGAATTCTACGAATAATATTCTTCATATTGTGAAGTAAATTTAAATTCCTAGTGCATCTTCATTCGTGTTTCTTAAATCTATATCTAACATGTAGGTGTGCTGTTTGCTAAAGAGAGAGAGAAAAAAACAAAAACATGAGCTACCAACCTAATGTTGCAGTTCACACGAGATTCATCACTATTCTCAGAGAGGATGTTTATCCTCTTCCAAGAGTCGAACGTGATACCTCCGATCGCGATAGAAGACGAGAAAAATCAACTCGGCTGTCGTGGGTTCTTCATAATAGCAGACACCTTGGCGAGCTTCAGAACAATCTTGAGTCGGCTTCCAAGGTGGTCCACTCATCGGATGTACTGCCTCATCAGGCGCACTGATCGGGATGAGGTGTCACGAATGTTGCAGGTAATCAATCAGAATATAACAGTACATAATAATCAGTATAATACTACAATAATTGTAGTCATTCTTTCCTTAGTTGGTTTCTTGGTTCTTGTAAGTGCTGGAGGGGTGAAGACATTGATACCCAGATCGATTTTCTCTTCACGATTTTCTCTTCGCCTTCCTTTATTACTCGAATTGCCATTTCTTCTGCGATAAACCTCAAGGAAAACATCAATGATAGTCTCAGTTTCATTTGTTACCTTCGATGAGCAATTTTCTGAATTCAGCATGAAAACTTGGTTTTTGGGACCCAGCACTAGAACTCTTCTCTACTGCCTGTCAGGAGTGGAATCAATCGAACAACAGATTTGATGCAAAAACGGCGCCAAAATGTTTCCCATCTATTCATATAAATATTTGGTATGATATTATGATTACTTTCAAGTTATACCACCTACATATCTAGAATTTACTTACTTACTGAATAATTTTTACAGGATGAAGTCCACATGTTCGCCGACGCCGAAGCTGCGTTATTCATTTACGGCGATTGGTCGACGGGATTCAGACTCGGACAGCCCATACGTAAATTTGAACGAATCGAGAACTTCACCGAAGACGCGAATAACACTTGGGAAATAAATGTCAGTAGCGTTATATTTAACATTTAATTGCTGATCTGCCGTTTATTTTTGAATTTATGATCAATAATGAATCTTTGGAATCCAGCAAGAAAAAAGTTAGTCTCTCCCAAAATTTGATGGTTTCAAGGTTCGTAGAATCCAAAATGCGAATAGAAATATTTTTTCCGTCCACCATACACTGCACTTTGTCCAGTTCTCATGGACAGATTTGATTAAATTTGGAGTTCTTGTAGCGCCCCGAAGATTTTGGTTATCACATCTGAGGGGGAGAAAAGTGGGATCTGACATTTCCAAAACGCCATAGCTCGAAAATTTTCCATATAAAGATAACTGTTTCTTCATTGATTTGAAACATAGACGATTTTTTAGTCGAATGAGACCACCTACAGATATATAGGACAAACCGTTCACTTGGTCGGTGATATTCCCCGTAAACATTTCGTTTTTGGTGATATTTTAGAGATTGAGAAACCAGTATGAATTCCTACTCTCATACGTTCAGTCAAAATTATTTTGTATTATAAGAAACCTGAAAGACCACATAATAGGGAAAAAATTAACATTTTTATTGATGTTTGTCTTCAAAAAGAATATATTAACACGACCCCGAATATAGTTTCTAATTATTTTCGTGGAATAAAAATAAATAAATAAATACAAATTCAATCAACTAACTCATAGATATGTATACATTAATTTGGAAATGATGGAAATCCCATAAGTTATAACAATCGTGATTCTGTATTTACAGTTGGATGGCTATAGGAACTTTCTTGGGAGAGAAGTGAGGTTTTCAACTGCCAACTGTTCGATATTTGCGATTCTCGATAGTGACGGAAGTGAGTAACGTTTTGACGCAACAAGTTTTATAATGATTAGAACGAAAGAATGAAAAAGTCCACGTTGAAACTTGTCTAATTACAAGCTTGGGAATAAAAAATTATTGATTTGCATTTTGATTGCCCTCCAAATTTCAGGACATTCTAGAATACTGATCAATACTCAGAAATATCGTCTCTTACAAGTTACTTCGTATTAAGCTTATGAGCAAGATTAGCTTTGATATTAATCATACATGAGTGAGAGCTAAAGAATGAAGTAACACTTGTTTTATGGAAAATTTTTCATTATTTCCAAAATAATGGAGGTAGTCAGTATATAATGGATTTAGGCTATAGCTGAAAAGTGGGATGGTGAGTATTGAAGTTCGAGAAATGCAGTAAAACATGGCCGATTCTCAGACTATCCCTTCCCTCCACTATTGGGTTATTTGATCAGATGGGTACTCATGGAACGAAATAGCGATAGGTACTGGTCAAAACTGGAAAATAATTATTACCTACTAATCCAAAGTGAAGTTTTCAGAATTGGATTGGACAGAATAGAATTGTATCAGTGTTCTACATAATCTTAGGACCAGTATCTCGCTATGGGAAATCAAAGTAGTCAGTAAAAACGTTCAAAATCTTTCATTCAATTTTCCCCGTTGCCGCGATTAACCAGTAGGGGATTGTCACAGTAGACCAAACTGTGGTCTAATTGACTAAGGGCTTCTCCTGTCCCACAATTGGAAAAAAAACCTGTAGGGAAGCTTCATCACTCCACTTATCAGCTACTTTTTGAACAGTTTAGTCTTCATCGATAGAGGTTTGAATATTTACTTTTAGACCATACCTTAACCAACGCGCCCAGATTGAATACCATGAGTATAGTTGTTATTAAGATGTTTCCTGTTTCAGCTAAGTTTCAAGGGATCGACTGGATGGTGTTCCTCGAAATGTCGAAGAGAATGAATTTGACATTGAAGTACGTGAAACCATTGCCGGGCGCAAGAATCGGATACCTCATCAATGGCACTTGGACTGGTGGGATAATTGGAAACGTGTTCAGCGGCGCAGCAGATATCGCTTTCTGCGGCAACTGGATCGAGAGTAGCAAAGTCAACACAGGAATCCAAGTAAGGGATTCGTTTGCCTTACCATACTATTCTTCTTTCTTTTTCAATTCCCCTCAAAGTATAAAAGGGCGAACTATGAGAACAACAGCTAAATAAATTAGTATAATATAGATAGATAGATAGATAGAAACATCTTTATTTACGAACACGACAGTAGAGAATGACATCAACGATCCAGTACAGTACAGAAAGGCCATCTTAATGATTTCTACATGTAACTCGAAAAAAGGGCTACATAACATGATATGCTCTGGTCATTGCGACCATCAGCGGGGGTCCATTTATCAAATTTCTATCTTCATGATGACTAACATTAACTGTATAATTAATATTATTTATAACAATTATTTATTATTTTTAACAAACATTTTAAATATATATCTTCAACACTAAACAAATTCGCGAAAAAAACCGCAGGACTAGTGCGAGAAGGATCGAGGACAAAACAAAAATAACCAGATTGTATAGATGATTCGATGCATAGTAGTTAATCTTAAAACACGAATCTCTAAGTACCTTCCACTACTCTCATAGGGGACCATCTACACACTAATCTGAACAATCCCGAGAAATTTCGTCGAAAACGGATGGAAAATGTAGAAGTTATAGCAGTAACAAGGAATTCGCGTTTGCTCATTATTTTCAATAATGAACCTTTGAAATCGACCAAGAAATTTTTTTTTAATCCCTTCAAAATTTGTTGGTTTAAGTTTCAAGGTGCGTAGAATCCAAAAATCGAATAAAAATTTGGCCTTCTGCCTAAGGCCGTACGCGGCACTTTCCTTAGTTCCCATGGACCGATTTTGATAAAATTTGGTATGTAGGCTCCATTTGGGGTCTAATTATGCCCCGAAGCTTTTGGTTGACGTAAGTCACTTGTAAAGGTAGAAAAACAAGGTTGAAATTTTGAAAAGGCCCTAACTCAAAAAATTTGATGTAAGGTATTGTTTTTCCATCAATTTGAGATAGTATTGAATTTTTAGAATTTTTAGAAACCATGCGGAGCCCTTATGACAAACCGTTCGCTCCCTACGAGAACCTAAGGGTTGGACTTATGATAAATCAGAAACACGAGTGTGAATCGCAAAAGAGGCCTAATCTCCGTTCAAATTTTAGCTGACCGAAATGCGATCGAAGTTTTTCTTCATGTTGGATGGTGTTAACAATGGCAAAGCCGTGTTCTTTGCAGACGAGTGATCTATTTAGAAAAATAATAAACCTTCGTGTAATAATTTCAGCGTTTTTGAGGTACCTACCTGTCCATCATCCAGCCCAGGCGAGGAATTTGCTCGGCGCCTGCAGAAACAATAAGTAATGCGAGTATAGACTAGACCCGCATAGCACCAACCTCTGCTGAAAACACCCCTTTTCCTGACAGTTTCTTCGTTTTCCTCCGAAGTTCAAAGACAGAAATAATGTGTTCTTACTCAGGAGGTGTTGCGAAGCAAAACCTTATAAGAATTTTTTTTAATGCCTCACACACGAAAATATTTTCAAAAATCGATTCTTCAACTTCAAATGATCGCCCATCGCTCGTGCAACTGAAGGTACCAGTCCGTTAATAAATCAATTGAGATCGAGATTCAAGATCGATTACAATATTAAAATCGAAATTAGGCTGAGGAGCAATCAAAAACCACAGTCATGTCAGATGCTTTTCACCTGTCCATCATCCTGCACACGAGCAGAAACGATTTGATGAACTGTTCATCGACCCGCACTTGACCTGTTTTGAAAGGAAGTGAAAGGGATCCACTTGGTGAAAGGGATTCTGGTGTTAGGTCCTGTGGAGTAAAGGAGGGGACTAAGATAAACAAAATTAGCTATTTGTAACGCCAAATGGTAAACAACCAGGTGATGAACTAATTTCTTTTGAATTCTGCTTTCAAACAGGAATTTACTGGAAGTTTTTTCAACTGTACTTTCACACTTAGTGGATAGAGAAAAGAGATATAAACCTACCTATACAAACCAATAGGTTCATACCGGATTGCACTTTTCTTTTTTCGAAGATTTCTGTTCCGGTTCAAAGAATGTGCATCAACTACCTGGTGCCGAGACCTAAACGGACGATCGGAAATTGGTACGCCATCTTCAGTCCGTTTTCTGGCTCGCTGTGGGCGCTGCTGGGCGTCACTTTGCTCTTCGTCAGTTGTGTTCTGAACTTGATGTCGCTCAAAATGAAGATTTTACTCGACTGCAGAGCTAAATGTATGTAAAGATCGTAAGTAGTGAGGTATTCAAATACCCCTCTCTGTTTGGGTCGGAATATTGTTCTGAAAACATTTTAGGGGAAATTCTTTTAGAGGAAAAAAACGCACTTCTTGACAAATTCTGGCATTGAGTAATTTTTTTGAAATGCACCTCCTCCAAATATTTTGACTATGAGAATATTTACTACTAGGAGGTTTATTATTATTGATTGATTGATGCCTCTCTGTAGTGAAGAATGAGTATCGTGATTTTTTCTCATAGCGATTCCGTAATTTCACAGTCTACGAGTCAAAAAGCAACGCTCTTCTGGCGATGTTTGGTATCCTGGTGCAAGGATCCTGGCCTAGTTCTAAGGGAAATCACGGTCCAACTCGGCACATAGTCACTGGGTCAGTTGCCTCGAATTAATTTGAATAAATAAATAATATTTATCCAAGTATGTAAACTGTTTTTTGTTGTTGTTGTTGATATATCAGGACTTCATCAATATTTGATATTGATTTCTTGACCTATCCTTAAGGCGGTCTCAGTCGATCGCTGTTCATTCCTCGTTCCGGGTTAGTATTTCACGAAATCGAAGGCGCAAAAACTTAAAAGTTTTACCTAAATTTGACATTTTAAAGAATTTTAGAAATTCATTAGTGCACGGCCCTAGGGAATTTAAAAACTGAAATATTGCCGCTGGAATCATCAATATCGAACAATAATTAGTAGTTTTCCCCATTTTTCTTTGGCAATTATTGTTCGATTTTGATGATTCCGGCGGCAATATTTCAGTTTATCAATTCCCTGGAGCCGTGCACTAATAAATTTCTAAAATCCTTCAAAATTTCAAATTTAGGTACAACTTTTTACGTTTTTGCGCCTTCAATTTCGCTAAATACTAAAAACGAACAGCGACCGACTGACACCTACTCCTCGTCTCCAGAAAAGGCGATAAATTTACAGTGTATTATACCCACTCGTATTCAGGTATAACTAGGAATAATATAAATACAAGAAAGGTGACCTTGCTTATAACATTCCAGAGCTGGACATAAAGACTCGTGTTTTACGACTCATCCTTCTTATATTTGCAGATGGGTCGTCTTCGGACTTTTGATGTCTACAAGTTTTTCGAGCACACTCGTTTCTCACTTGGCCAAACCCAAATTCGACAAGAAGCCGGAGGGAATCAAAGATCTAGTTGACATGGGATACATCTGGACGGAAAACACACCGTTCCCAGTTGAAAGACTATTGAACATGGAGGTAGGTAAGCCATGTCACAGAAACTGAACGGTAGTTGGGGTCTGACCTGTGGATCATTTCTTTTTTATGTGAACTAACATCTTGATGATCTTTCATTTCAAACGTAAAATTCTTTCCATACTCAGAAATGACGTTACATTTCGGTATTTGATTGAAGGCTACATTCTCACCGCTACCTTCCCATCACAGCTGAACCCTTCGATCAGAGAGCACAAAGTAACCCACGCTGTAGATATTTATTCGATAGGTGAGGACATCCCCGAGGCAGACAAGTGATTTTAAAATCGATTTCGTGATATATCTGATTCAGACCCTTCAATCCCTGTGAATTTTACGAAATTTCCTCAGGAAAAATTTGACAATTTATTAAAACATCGACTCTTCACCGATTTTTGTGACATTTTTTGGTAGGTGTCTCCATCTTCGGGGCAAAATTCATTTCCGTTTTTCTCCGCTTGACCGATCTTCATTTTGTGAAGCTTTTTTGAATTTTATCACCAAACTTAGGTTTGTAGGTACGTACATTCTATTTCCATTTTCATTCACATTTTTGTGTGCGTGAGTTTGAATGTTTTTTGAATAACAGGTATTCCATACCTTGAGCATTAGTATCAGAATCCAAATCAATTTTTAGATTTAAATCGGTTCGTTAGATCGAGCGGCTTATTAGAATAACGAATAAGAAAAGAGATGGCAGCACCGTTGGGGCCACATTTCGTTTACTTAATCCTCATCTGAGAACGGAACGAGATATTTTAATTCCACCAACGGATTTCTCTCCAAGATTACCGTAGAATTGTAGGTAATTGGTTCAGAAAGTGGGCAATTTTTTTTGCACACTGCTCCAAAAAAAATTGTTTAAATTTTGAGGATTTTCAAAAAGAGGCTTTACGGCCATTTGCAGAATCTATTAAAGAAACCGAATCCGTTTTCGGAATTATTCTACTTTACCGTAGCCGTCGAGTTCGTATTGTTAAATAAGTTTTGCTAGTGGCAATAATGCCACTTTTTGAAAATGTTCAAAATGTAAACAATTTTTTTGGATAAGTGTGTACAAAATTTTTCACATTTTCTGGACCAATTACCTACAATTCTTCGGTAATCTTGAAGAGGTAATCTACGGTAATCTTGACTTTGGGGAACAATTCTTCATTTCGGTGCTGCCACGTGGTAGCAGATTTCACAACTAAACTTGGTACATTTAGCCAAGGTAATCCAATCCATGGTAATCTACATGGATGATGCAGGATTGCCACACCTACCAGCTCAAATTCTGTCCTTTCACCATACGAACACACAGCTACTTCTCCAAGAGTTTCAGACTCTGGTCTAACTTTCATGTTACCAACGGATAGTAACTATCTTTAGTCGTATATTAACTTTCTCATTTTATCATTTATTTCCTTTATTTGCTGATCCCACTTTAACTTTTCATCGATAAAAATAAGTCGCACTCTGAATTGTGTTTTGTCAAAGTATTTTGTGTAGGCTACGTTTCGGACATTACTGAAAAGGTAATAAAGTTAGTTTTTTTTTTCGTTTAACGTTAATTAGTTTTCTATCAACCAGGAATTAATGATTTGGAGGCTCTTTTCAGCCAGACCGAACGATTCGCTCCAAGATTAGTTTGTTGTGCATTGACAATTTATCTTCTACCAACCGACCAGTAGGTACATTCTTTGGAATTTGGTCCCCAGTTCTGTTTTTTTCTCACATGCACACTTCAGCGGTGTATCCAGAGTCATGGCTAGATATTTTGCCTCATTAGCACAAGGGATGGCTTTGCTGTTAAGATAGATTGGTATATGTTTGGTTTGGCGGTTGGTAAAATCAACATGGACAGATTTGGCATCATTCATCTTGATTCTACATTTGATAAGTCTCAACCTAATAGTCTCGAAAAATTCCACCGAAATTGAGTGGAAACTGGAAGTTATGCTAATTTGGAATTTCTCGGTGGCAAACGGTCAATGGCTGAAGATGATCCGATGACGATGAATTTGATTGGGGATCGTCCTGTATCCCAAACACACAATGTGTAAATTTTTCATTAAATTTAGATAGAAATTATGTAAGTTAAGGTTGATGCAAAGATTTCTTGTTCGCGTTTGTGCAGAGTCTACGATCAATCTGGGGGAAATAAAATTCATAGGGGACCTCTAATAAAAACGGAGTTGAGTTGAACGTTGTCTGTTTCCACGAAAATAATGAGTTACAAGTTAAATCTATTCCGACGGTTAGGTCAACATCAGTATCATACAATAACTGAAGGTACATCACGGAGAGCATAGCTTATATAGTCACAAGTGAAAGGGAGCTTGAATCCCATCGGTGGAGAAAGTGAAAGTCATACCCAATCAGATTGAAGCAGATAAGTGAAAGGAGAATCCTATTGGCTCAGAGAAGTGAAGGGACCTGGGAGGACCATCAAATGCCAATCAAGGCAGACAAAGTGAAAGGGAGCTCAAACATTGGTGAGGGTAACATTGGGAAGGGGGGGGGGGGGGCTATTGGAGGAATGAATCCATCAACGGTGAAACATGTTGAGGGACCACCTCATTCAGACATTTACCAGACCTATCACTCTTAAGAATCTCGAGCTTTTCAAGCATATCCAACATACCTCCCTTCGGGCGGAAATGAGGAAATTCTATGTACTGCCCGTTTGTTAGATCAAAACTAAAGTTATGATTGTGTTATCTTAGGTGATTCGCAAAAGCAGAATCACCTTTGCTATCCCTGAAATCGGGATAACCACCGCGGGAACCAAAACAGCTTTAGGATAAAATTGAAATAGAAATAACAAATTTGTTTGCCGTAGAAGCTGTCATTGGCTGGTAAAACTTGGCTCCTATTTCATATTATAATCGCTAGGTGTTAAATAATTTTTCAAGGACGTTTACGTACGTACTTGGGCTAAACGGATGAAAGTGATCGACTCGTCGGAGGAGTGGCTGGAAGACTTGAGGAGCAGAGATCGAGTGATCATCGGGTCCGACGTCGGGATATTCACTCCATTTTGGCCTCGGCCCATGCCAGGAGACATTTTAAATCAGTATGAAACTATGGACTCCTGCATTACTGAATTATACGAAGGATTTATATACAGGAGTGGGTCACCGTTCAACGACGATTTCGATTTTTTCATCTGGCAGCTGAGGGAATCTGGCATTATTTTGAAGTACACTCGAGAAGCTATTGGAAGAGAAATCGCTCAGAGGCCATTAGTGGCAAGACTGAAGAAAAGTACATCATCGATGTCTGTTCAGCAAGAACCATTGTCCATGAAGAACCTTAAAGGTGTTTTCGAAGCTTTGTCGTTCGGTTACTTCCTGTCTGGATTGGTTTTCATCAGTGAAATATTGTTTCACAGGTTTCACTGTATCGATATGAATATAAGAACTCACACTGATGAATAATAATATTGTGCTTCATTCATTTCCAAAAAAAAGTACGCACTAGGTGTAAATCAATGTTTTCAAAGAACAAATATAAAATTTATTATTTATTTCTTTAATAAAATTGGAACCAATGCGTGAATTTTTGTAAATCATCCCTGTAATATGATATTAATCAATAAGTTGAATGAGGAAGGCCTCATGGTGTAGGAGTGTGACATCACCAATTAAGGTATGTAATCCACTCTATAATAGTAGGTAGGTACCTACTGACAATCCCTGCTGTGGTTTGGTAGGTATTTATTATTACTCATATTCCTAGCTCGTGATGAGACGAAATCTCGAGAGCAATATGTAATGAGCAATATGCACTAATGAGGCCTCAGACGATGATTATTTATGAAGGCACTTATTAGTTCATCGACTGTGTTAAATTGGGAAAATGAAGTAACTTCTATTTAAAATAATGAGATACTTGTGTTAGGGCCTATTGGGGCCATGGAAATTCCTTACTGGTAAAGTTGGATGTCTTCTTTTTCACGAAGAAACTTGCCATACTGCAGACATATTGGTTGTGTGAAATGTACACACATAGCTTCATTATGATCTGGAATTTAAGAATCCGGCACCAAAGGTTTATTTACTACGAATATATTAAAATTCAAAAATCTGTTGATCTAATAACAGGGAGTCACATTTCATGACGGTCACATGCAAAGAATCGATTCTAGAGCTCATTTCCTGCCAAAAAGTCAGTGATTTTTTTTGAGGCATCGTTTGCGAGTTATTTTACTTTTAAGATTTTTTCTTTTTTTATCACCATATCTCAGTAAAACGGCTGTAACTCCCCGAATTTTCATGAAAATTCAAAGCTGGTTACACCGTTGGAAAGAGCGTAAAGTCTCCTGTCTCCTTGATGGAAAAAAATACTCTTAAAAAAATTGGTCTTTGAATCGGGAAAATGGATGAAAATTGGAGTTGAAACGAAAAATTGGGAAAATCTTGGAAATCTCAACTTTTTTCAAACGCTTATAGATTTTGTAATCCGGCACGTGAATTTCTGCCTGTAGATCTAAAAGGTGCGTCAAAATCTCAGCTTTCCAACGATCTAATTATTTGTATTTCTGAAACGGGACTTATCACAGAAAATTGTTTTTGAATGCAGAAAAACGTTAACCTGAATACACCTATAATTAACCTTTATACTTAACTCGAATACTTAGCATTCGCGGCGGGTCTATTCGACCCGAGCGACTCTGAATTTGATTTTCAAGGATAAAAATAATCCAAACAAAAAACTTTTGCCAATGAAAGAGAAGTCAATGCTGTTTAACCCATTAAGGACCAGATTATTGTTTTTCCGACTTTTTTCAAATCGTTGAGCACTTTACCTCTATAGGTACCACAGACCATGGGAAAAATGCAAAAATAACTTTTCTTGTCCATTTTCACCGTTTTTCGAAGGGTTGTCATATGGCAACCGTGGTCCTCAGAAGAACATTTTTGCCAAAAAATTGAAAATTTGCAGCCGATTTAGTCAAATGGGGAAAACAACCTAAACTTTTATTTTTCAGCAAGTAGTCTTTATTCGAGACATCACAGAGAAGCACTTGTCTAGCTTATGTAGGTATACTATTCAAAACTATCACAGTTTTCTTATAGGAACATGAATTCACTTACGTCATAATATGACGTTATTAGTTACTTATTAATATGACGTTATTACTTTATATTATAATAAAGATACATAAAATAAAACAGCCATGAAGTTATTAGGTAGGTAGGTATTGTTGTTATTTGAACATTGAACACTTTACTGAGATCTAAGCCAGGTATCATCAATATAGAAGTTTAAAAATCATTTCAACAAGGTTCAAGGTAAAACGGCCAAGAATGTGCTAGATAGTGATCCCTCGATTATCGTAGGAAGGGAGGTAGATTATTAGGGTTATATTAGGCGCTTTTCACAGTGAATGACTGGTGTAGGTATAAACTTTGTCTCACACAAACTTTGTAGCACAATTTTAGCAATATTGTTGTAAGAAAATTGGGTTCGAAATTTTCCTTTGCTTGCGTCTACATAGGTAATACTAGAGTAAAGCTAGCTCACTTGGGTCCAAGAATAAGGTACAAGTTCACTCGCGTCAGGCAAAACACCTCATTTTCCTGCCAAACATTGCTCTTTGTAGTCACGAGTTACCCTGAAAGTAACGTTTAGCAAACATGGAAGATAAGCAAGTGATTGGACGGAGGTGGTTGCAGAGTTTCCATATAAATTTCCTGGAGTAGAAAGGCACCTTGACTCGAGGAGAGTGATGGAGGTACAATTTGCAATTTCCCTGTTTGTCTCTTCGACACTTTAGGAGGGGTGAAGGGCCTTCTGGTGATCGGCTGTGGATAGTTGGCATCAAACTATTATCAAATAGTTAATACTCTTACATCAAATTATGAAAAAAGATTGAGTGCTGGAATACTGAAATAGCATAGTATTGCCAGCTGATAGATCGAGGGCAGAAGAGTTTTACCCATCAAGCATCGTCTGAGGAGAAACAGGAGTAGCTGTGTTGATCTCCATAGGAATCTCTGTGGTACTTTCTTCTGGGCTCGAAGGTTTAGTTTTGTTTTTTGAAAAATGGTGTTTGATTCATTCTTACATTTAATAGGTACCATAAAATATAATCCTTAATAATTATGGTGGAATTTCCACCAACCCCCTTCAAATTGACTCTTGGTATGCTCAGTGAGTAAACCATCCTTCAAGCCCTGAAGATGGTAATATACCGAAATCTCTGGTATAACCGAAATCTCTGTGGTGATTAGGTCGAAGCCAGGAAAGGATAAATGAAAATTTGTCTGATTTGTGGCTCATCTTGTAGAGTGCGGCCGTAATTTCGCCATCATAGCTGGATGTGGTTGTTTCCAGTGAGCCGCACTGCTATTTCGTGTCCTGTTAACTTTTATATCTCCAAATGGATTCAGGAAGAGCCATCACTTTAAATAGAGTTGGAAATATTCTGATGGAATAACAAACTCGTATTTCTACCCAATGATTCAAATATAATTCAAAGTTATTAATTAACTAAATGTATATTTTGAAATGAATAGGGCATGGTTTAATAAAAAATCGGAGTATGGTTTATATAGATTGACTCTTTAATCGTATATAGGTCCGAAATGAAATGAAAATTGAATTTTGGGTGTTAAAGGAAGACCGCAAAATATGAATGAGAAAAGGAGGGTACCTACAAGAGCGAAGTCTGTGAAGAAGACTGAAGGCCTCGTCTCTTCCATCCAGGGGAGTGTCCTCTCGTATCATCCGCGGAACAGTTCAAAGAACTGTTAAACACTATTAATCCTTTTTTATTACTGTCTTCCATATTATCTCGGACCGTGTACATTATTTATTGGAAAATGGGCAACCTCACCTATGCACCGATATAGTTCACGTGATTCTTATCTCAGTCCTTCATTTCAATCTGCTCTTTTCCACCAATGTCATTGAGTGTTTCTTTATTTTTCAAAGGACTCCTATAACAAGAAATGGGCGGATAGAATAAAGATTGTGGCTTCCGAGGAGGAAAAGATCGAGGACTTGAAGAAGGAAAAAAGAGTTATCATCGGAACTGACCTTTGGGGCGGGTTTGCAACGTTCAGTAAAAGGGCTATTCCTAGCGACGTTCTGTCGGGGTACGAAACAATGGCAGGTGAGCCTTACTGGTCGAGAAGTAGGTTAAAATAACATTGGATTTGAGATGTAATGCGGTAAAAAAAAAGGGGGTGAAATAATCACCCCTCTTTGCCGAGACCAGAAACTATTTAAGAACTAACAAATATCAAGAAACTACAATTATGCCCAAATCACGAAAACATTAACTTTCTAAAATGATTGATAACCAATTTATCGGCCGTGATTTCAGCGTAATTGTAGTTTCTTGATACTATGGCTATCGGGGGGGGGGGGGGGGGGGGCAGGACGTACAAAATATTGAATTCAACAGGGGAGCATTTTAAAGTTTCAAATTCTATTCCTAATTCAGGAATCCACAATAATTGATACTCAACCCTGCCATTTTTTCACGAAAGTATGCTAAAACCGAAATGATAGCTCGAACTGCCCCTCAAATTACATCTTAACGGTAAATTCGATGGTTTTTAAACATTGTCGAGTTACCTGGTTACGTGCAACCAAATTTTCAGACTTACCTGTTCACCCACCATGAAAAAAACTACATGCCTGGTGAAGCTCAATTTAGTACACTGGAAAAAAATTAGGTAAACTCAATTAACGGTCTGTTCTCGAAACAGAAATTTCGGGAATGAGAGCTAACCGAATAATCACTAACGCCCCAGCCAATAGGAAGCATGGTAGACTTACGCTGATACTCGCAAACGAAAGCTGACACGAAATAACGCCTACAGTGGAGATAACTTCTTTTTTACCAAAAAAAAAAAACGACTTACCTGGTCCCCCCTCAGCCATTTGTTACCTGGTTTTTCAATAGTTTTTTGGTTCTGAATAATATAGGCTCCATCACTTCTTCAAAAGGATTGATGGTCAGTCAAAATTTTGATGCATAATAATTTACAGGGTGTCCACGAAACAGCTCTTATTCCTTCAAGAGATCGATTTTACAACTAATTTTCAACAAAAAATGTCTTTTAGCAATTTTCTTTTAAACCCTTCTTTTCCGAGTTATTTTAATCTTAAAGTTTTTTTGTTCGTGATTTTGACTTTATGTCATTAAATTGATGACAACTCCATTAATTTGCTGTAATAATTACAATTTGAGGATACCGTTAGAAAGAGCATTAAATTTCCTATCTACCTGATACCAAATACATTTTTTCAGTTGAATTTTACGGTGAATAGAGCATCTTAAAAAGTAAACTTATTAACTGTTCAAAAACTTTTTGTTTTTCAACGCCCATAATTTCCAATTGATTCGAATTTCGAATTTCGAAATAAAAAACTGTTGCCGGAAAGCCTAAAAACCGCTCCAGAATCTCAACTTTTCAACAGTGTAATCAAAAAACATTTTACAATCGAATTCAAGGGAGAAATTTTTGTTTGAACGCGGAAAAATATGCATTTTCCCAACGAAATCGACGGTTTAAGGGGGAGACTCCGGGGTCTTTACCACCGCCGCTCCTCCCGAGCACAGACATAAGGGCTAAATCACGAGAAAAAAACTTTAAAATTAAAATAACTCGGAAAAGAAGGGTTTAAACGAAAATTGCTCGGAGACATTTTTTGTTGCAAATGGGTAGTAGAATCGATCCCTTGAATGAATGAGACCTGTTTTGTAGACACCCTGTATATTGATCGAACGCTCGGCAAAAGAGCCGCTGTTTAACCCTTGCCCCGATCAATTTAGCCATTGAGGTCTGTTGGGTTTTGGGTTTTGGGTTGTGGGCTTCATAGTTTTCTTGAGATGTAATAGCAAACAATTTTCTTAACGCCCTCCCTCCCTTGGCTATTGCTCAGTTATCCATACTTGGAAGCCCACATTTTCGTACTTGACTTCTGATTGGTGTGAACTTTTTGCGTAGACTATTGTTCCTCTTTCGGAACAGTGACTATTTTTCATTTAAATTACTAGAGACAGACCCAAGTTGAATCAGTCTTGATATATTTACTAGACAGCAACTATGTAGAAACAAATTACACTACGTCAAACGGATTGGGAATGGGGTCCACTGAATTATAAAATCCTTCTTCGCCGAGCTTTCGGTTAATATATTACCTTCTTCAGGGCTCGAAGGATAGTCGAGGTTATATATTAACCGAAAGCTCGACGAAGAAGGATTTTATCATTCAGTAGACCCAATTCCCAATCCGTTCGATGTAGTATTTATTAAACTTATCTTTAATCCAGTGAATACCGTAATAAAAATAACATTTTGCTTTCTCTCTGTCAGGATGTGTCGCGGAGTTGTACGAAGGCTTCTTGTACAGAAGTGGCTCTCCCTTCAATCTGGACATGGACTTCTACATCAAACAATTGAGGGAGTCAGGTCTAGTTGGGAAGTACGCCAAGAAAACCATAAACTGGAACGTCAGTAAGAATCCATCATCGGGCACAGTGAAGATAAGCGTCACCACGATGCCGTATAGCGAAGAACCCTTGACCATGGCTCACCTCAGAGGGATCTTCGAGGCTTTGCTGTTGGGCCACGCTGCATCCTTGGTTTTGTTCATTTGCGAGATCGTGCATCACAAACTGAAACCGCCAAATCCAGGCAACTCAGGAAATGAGGTGATCGAGAGTTTGTCAGAATCTAACTTGTTCGAGTATGCTTCGTGATACAAAAAACCAACTGATGTTTTTTCTACGATATTTATAGTCAATCAGCCTGGAGTGTTCTAGATCTTCATCGAGCAAATAATAGTGTGACCAATCAAATAACTTTTTTAACCTATATTTATCCATCTCGAGTAAAACAGGTAATTGCATTCGCAAAATACATAAGCTTCAGAGGCTCCCATCTTGTTGAGTGTCTTTGTAGGTACCTACTGAGTATGAGTGGGCATTTACACAAGTCGTGTTGAATACAATTTGTTCTGCAACTCGATTGACCTGATAGACAGACAGGCAACTAGACTTACGCTCGACACTAAAATTGTTAAAAAATCTCAGAATCCAAAATTGCGCGTGAAAATGTCGATTATGAAGAACTACATAAGTTTGTTCAGCTGCAAGAATACAAAAAAAAATGTTGTTAAAACACTCGTTTTATATGAAACAGAAAGAGAAAATATACAACAAAAATGAAAATCACTAAAAAAAAATATATACAAATAAAGAAAATGTGACCTCTAATAATCAAACTTTATTCTGTAACCTCTAGAACCATTATTTCATGTGCAACAAAGGAGTTTTAACTGTATTAGCGCATTTTCAAGAAAAATGAAGCTATCGCTTATTTTAATCGATTTTTGGATTCTACGTTCCTTGAAACGTAAACCAACAATTTTGAGGGGGTCAAAAAAAAATTTTTCTTGGTCGATTCCAAAGGTTCATTATTGAAAATAATAAACCAAAAACGCTGCAAATTATTACACAATGGTTTATAATTTTTTATTTTTCTATATAGATCACTCGTCTGCAAAGCCACCAACCATCCAATATGAAGAAAAACATCGATCGCATTTCGGTCAGCTTTAATTTGAACGGAGATTAGGCCTCTTTTGCGATTCACACTCGTGTTTCTGATTTATCGTACGTCCAAACTTTAAATTCTCCTAGTGAGCGAACGGTTAGTCCTACAGAGCTCCGGGTGGTCTCAAAAAAATCTAAAAATTCTATAGAATCTTAAATTGAAGGAAAAACAATACCTTTATATCAAAATTTTTTGAGTAGGGCGTTTTCAAAATTTCAAAATTGATTTTTGAACCTTTAGAAGTGACCTACATCAACCAAAATCTCCCGGGCACAACCAGACCCCAAATGGAGCCTACATACCAAATTTCATCAAAATCGGTCAATGCTAAGTGGCAAAAGTGCCGCGTACGGCGGACGGCGGACGGACGGCAAAATTTTTATTTGATTTTTGGATTCTACGTACCTTGAAACGTAAACCATCAAATTTTGAGGGGTGTTAAAATTCTTTTTTTCTTGGTCGATTCCAAAGGTTCATTATTGAAAATAATGAACCAAAGCAAGCGTTTTTAGAATTGGAAGGACTAGAAACGAATCAGTTGGTGTTGTTAATTTGGAATCTCCTAATTGCAGAATACAATATGCGATTGGATGTGAATCCATCCCTAATACAGGGTGAGTACACTTGAGCTGGTCATAACTTCAGAGTTGGATTTGACAAGGAATTTTCAACAATAAATGCCCTGTTTTCCCATCACTAAAACTGCTATAACATTCGTTATTAAGTAAATTCGAATTCAAGGATATTGTTGGAAAGACAAAAATCTTTCAGAAATAAATCATTTTAAAACCTCAAGTCAATATGCAAAATTCACATTTTTTTTATTTAATTTTTTCAAAGGGGCGTTATACATTCCTGCTCATTTTAAAGGGTGCTCTTCGAAATAATTAAAATTGTCAGTTTTCCAACTGCAAGCCTTCGGGCGTTTCTTCATGATTTTTCCAAAGAGTGCTTTTCGAAATGAGCAAAGATTCAGAGTAAAAGTCGATTTAAAAATAAGTTAGATTTGTAAAATTTTCTAAACTTTGCTTATTAAGTAGGTATCTACTTTATTATTTTAAAATGTTTTATTTCTAAAATATTTAGGTTTTACTCTAGATAGCTTGAAAATTTGTCGCTTTTCCCAACAATATTCTCAAAATTTGAATTTATGGATGTTTTAACACCGTTGAAAACTCAAAAAAAGTACTCGGTATTTAATTTTTTGAATTAAAAATAAATTCAACGAATTTCTGCAGCTGGTGGCGATTAGACTTTCAAAGGAAGGCGTTTTGAAGGTTCAAGAAATTTAGGATTTCATTCATCGTCGGAATCTCGTCTTTGCTTCTCCTTCTAGAAATAGACATGTATTTGGGAGAAAAAATACAAAACTTGAAAAAATCTTGAAATTGAAAAAAACGAGGGGTTAAATTTGTA
Organism: Apolygus lucorum; assembly: GCA_009739505.2. Taxonomy (NCBI): domain Eukaryota; kingdom Metazoa; phylum Arthropoda; class Insecta; order Hemiptera; family Miridae; genus Apolygus; species Apolygus lucorum. Next base: position 52,148,130 of record CM019168.2, read on the forward strand.
AGAGACATTTTTTGTTGAATTTCTTTGTTGAATCAAACCCTTAAGTGTTACACTTAAGGCTACAGTAGCCTCCCCGGTTTTCTTGTTGTTCTCCGATAAAGAATATGCAAGGCCTTGATGCTCAATATAAATTTTGTTCAGATTTCAATGGATTTTCTGGAACATTTGTGTTAGCCCTTGGATGGTATCTCATACAGGGTGTCAGAGAAAGATACGGCCAAACTTCAGGGGTCGATTCTAAAAGGTATTTCCAACAAAAAATGCTTCGAAGCAATTTTCTTTTAACCCCTTGTTTCTTCAAGTTATTTCAATTTAAAGATTTTTTTTTCGTATGTTGAACCGTGTCTCGCTAAAATGATTACAGCTGCCTTAGTTTACGTGGAAATTCAAATTTAATTACACCGTTGAAAAGAGCAATACATTTTCCGTCAGATGAACTAAAACACACATTTTTATTTTGCATCTAGTTAGAGTTTTTCTAGTTCGAACTTAAAACTTCCCAGTTTTTGAGTTTTTTTGGACGAAATTCTCAAGAGATTTTACCCGTTTCCTGTAGAGAAAATACGATGCGGTTTTCAAAAAATCCTCAAAATCTCAGGTTTTCAACGGTATGATCAAAAAATATTTTACAGACCAATTTAGGGGAAAAATTTGTGTATGAACGCAAAAAACCGTGGATTTTTTTTTTAAAGGAAATCGACGTTTTGACTGTAAGATTTGGGGGTCTCCTCCGTCGCCGCTCCTCTCGCCATCCATCCAACCGCGTAAAATGTTTTTGTGTTGTACCGTTGGAAACCTGAGATTTTGAGGATGTTTTTGCTTAAAACCGCATCGGATTTCCTCTACAGGCAATGGGGTAAAATCTCTTGAGAATTTCGTTTTAAAAAACTCAAAAATAACTAGATGCAAAGTTAAATATGCGCGTTGTACCTCATCTGACGGAAAATTTATTGCTCTATTCAACGGTGTAATCAGATTTGAAATTCCACGTAAAATAAGGGAGCTTTATTCATTTTAGTGAGACAAAGTTCAACGTAAGAAAAAAAATTTTAATTGAAAAAAACTTGAAAAAACAAGGGGTTAAAAGAAAATTGCTGAGACATTTTTTATTGGGAATACCTAGTAGAATCGACACCTGAAGTTTGGTCGTATTTTTCTTGGACACCCTGTATAGGTTAATTCCTCTGCAGTTGGGTGATCGAGCGCAGGTAAGGCAGTGCAGTGGCCATTCAAAATCCAGATTTATGCCCAGCTGACCGTTGTTTTTAGGACGTCCCACAGTAAGACTTGGGCGTCCTTATGCGATCGATCTGGGGTGAAGTTGGACAACACTCAACAGAAAAAAAAAATAACCACACAGTAATCCGTTTTAGACCATTCTGAATCCAAATCTACGAAAAAAACCATAGGTGTATGTCTGTGTGTGTGTATGTGTGTGTATGTGTGTGTGTATGTGTGTATGTGTGTGTGTAACAAAATCTTGTGTACTCTGCACAGGCCTTAGTTCTCAACCGATTTTCCTGGTTCTTTTTTTGTTCGTCGCGGAAAACTATCTAGTTGTGCACTACGTCGCCGGAATTTCGAATTTTGCCTTTTAAGGGGGGGAAAGGGGGGGTTAATGCTCGAAAAACGTGCGTTTTTGGGCATAATCTTGTGTACTCTGCCCAGGCCTTAGTTCTCAAACGATTTTCGTGGTTCTTTTTTCGTTTGACGCGTAATACTATCTAGTTGTGCACTACGGCGCCGGAATTTTGGATTTTGCTTTTTAAGAGGGGGAAAGGGGGGGTTAATGCTTAAAAAACGTGCGTTTGCGTGCATAATCTTGTAAACTCTGCCCAGGCCTCAATTTCCAACCGATTTGCGTGTTTCTTTTTTTGTTTGACTCAAATAACTTCCGAGTTGTACATGATTTCACCAGAGTACCAAAATTCGCAAGGGGAGGGGGTGAGTGGAGGGATAATATTCACAAAATATCCGATTTTTCAATATTTTGGTTCCTTTACTACTTACTAATTGTACCCAAGCTTTGAAATTGAGGAAAAATTCTCATTATACCTCCGGATTTTCATGAATTATTCTCTGTACCACCATGGAAATAAAAGTGGTGCCACCATGGTGCCAGGGCACCATAAACCTCATATTTCTTGGGTTTTTTTGTGTTTCACCTTGAATACGGATGTGACATTCGACGGACTGCCTACTAAACCTAATAGATGAAAGTTCAATGTTACGACGTATTTCCGCTTTGGTGCCAGACTGGCACCATTGGTGGCGTTGGGAGGTGGTGGTGGGGAGGGGGGGGGAACTCGAATTCCCATGTTGGGTGTCTTAGATCATGGATTTTAAAATGCTCTTCAGATTCGAGGCTATCATGCCGCTAGAAGTGTTATGGTTTATAATGGTGGTGGGGGGGGGGTGTCACTATTTCTTCCCTAAAGTAATAAATAAATTACATCGAGAGAAACAGTCTTATCGCTTAACAACTGGTTAAACTGATCCAATACTTATCCAATGGGACGTCTCCTGGAATGCATGCATTACTAAACAATATGTTTGAAGACTAAGATCTCGTTCGCGGAGCAATTTAATGATTGACTGGAACTTGCCACTGCCTGTCTGAGGATGCGTGATTCGGCGTTTTTACCTGTTTCGAAAGAAAAAGGTCATGGGAAAAACGCGTCAGAGGTTGAGGAAGAGGTTTCTACCGATCCGATGATTCATAAGGCGATAGTTGACGGTATCCCACACCCTTACTGACAGATTATTGATAAATGAGGCACTCTTGACTGAAGTGTACTCAGAGAGTCAAGGCCGGGTCAAATATCTGTCTCGCGCTCCTCCGGCTAGACTGGTGATGCAGGAATTTTCTTTCTGGGTTCGTGAGTTATCTTCCTTTGGAGTCAAAAGTTGACAAGAAATTGAGGTACCTACGTACGTCATATTTCGGAACAAATGGAAGTTTTCGACCTGTTGAGAGATAATGATATAGACTGATTAATTTATGAAAGCTAAGAAACTGAACGAGAATCTACAAAAATGAGAGAGATGTAAATGGACAGTGCCTCGTATACGTACGTTTTCAATAACGTAAATAAGGTATACTATCACCGTTACATAATGTAACTAAGGCATACTAACGTTAAATTGATTAAAATCGTCGACGGTAAAACTCCTGATTTGACTTCCTCTTGATCACTTTCAGTGGTTCTCAAGATGCTGTACATAAAATTTCATTGCTCAGGAATAATTTTAAAAGAAGAAAAACAAATTATTAACAATATGCAAAAGTAGCTCCGTTAATAAACGAACAAAAAGGTAAGACTTCCAAAGAGAGGACAGTAGGTGAGACCTTCCCTGAGTGGGGACAGTCCTCCCACCTCAGTGTCCTCCCTTTGAGATGTGAAGTACAGCTCTCCAGACCTTACAACGGGGCCTCAGTCGGTCGCCGTTCGTTCCTCGTTCCGGGTCAGTATTTCTCTCAAGCACCTGCGCTCAAATAAATATCCAAGTTTGAAATTTTCAAGGCTTTTCGAAATTTAGTAATGCAACTGCCAAGGGAATTTAAAAACTAAAATATTGCCTCTGGAATCATCAAAATCTAACAATAATTGCCAGAGAAAAAGAATGGGAAAAATCTAACTGAATAAACGGGTTTTCCCATTTTTCTCTGGAAATTATCGTTCGATTTTCATGATCCAGCGGCAATATTTTAGTTTTTCTATTCCCTAGACACATACATTAATACATTTCAAAAGTCCTCTAAAATTGCAAGTTTAGGTTCAATTTTTTAAGTTTGAGCGCCGGTAATTGAGAGAAATACTAACCCGGAACGAGGAATGAACGGCGACTGACTGAGACCCCCTCAAAAGGACACATTCAGCTCTCCAGACTTCACAACTTTCAATCTAGCTCACCCTTAACTTGATTAGTCCATCTGTGATTCACATACAAAATCAAATTCTGTCTTAGGTTATTCCCCTTTACATTTTGCCTATTCTTACCTCAAAACCACTTGTTACTTAAATTCTCTTTCTCAACACCTTTACAATTTGTAGAGGCGAAGAGAAGACCCCTTCGGGGCCGCTCTCCATCTGAACTATAAATTGTGAATTTTTCTAACAGTAAATTCATGCTCACAAGTTGTAAGATTAACATGTGGCTTCACATCAGATCAATCCAATCAACCACAAACCTCGTTCAATATTTAATTCATGAAGTTTTCTATGTTGATAGTTTGACCCTTACAAGTATTTGCGGACACACAGACCGACGGACAAACACGAAACCAAAATTGTTCAAATTGGAAACCAAAATTGTTTCAACCGTGAAAAATGGAAACAATGGTACCTATTGGTCAACTCTGGAGAAAATTGTCCAAAAAAGCTCACAAACACAAAATGCGTGCAACAATGTTAGCAAGATTTCCTATTTCCAGGTGCAAAATTAACGAATTGGTGGTTTGATAATAGATTCTTAATCATGGCGATGAAACAGTTTTAAACAAGACAAAACGTCATGATCGTGAACTTTTTGTTCAAGTCGAAGGGAATGAACTAATTGCCGCATTTATATTACTCGTTCTTACCATATCTCATATTCTTCAAAATTTCAAAGAATTAATAGTCACAACAACCGAGTATGGGCCTTACATTGACCAATCCCTGAATAAACCCGTAGTTGTGTGGCCTTGGAGGTGATTAGCATATCAAGGAGATGAACTGAATGAATTCATTAGGATGAAACAATGGTAACAGCCGCCTACGCTCTCATTACGTTCAAATAATTCGCTAATGCCATGTTGGAGAATCAATGGAGAGAATGTGGATCCTCGTTTGAATCCCTCGGTTGTATGCTTCGTCAACGACGGAAATACTCTTGATTGGCTGGTCACGTTTGTGAAGTTGTCCATAATCATGATAGCATGTTGTCCTGTGAAATGAAAACGGATTTCAGTTCTTTGTAATACTGCCGCTCCACAGTACAATCACAAAGTGAATTGGAGTTTTTCGTGATATCCTGATTGTATGTTCGAATTCTATTTTGTGATTGTAGGGAAACCTGTAGGGAAAAAAAATGTTTAATTATTAGTTAATATAATTAGGTCAATAGTCCAGTGCAGCACTCTTAAGCCAGGACCCCGGAAAAAGATGAGGGGTTAAGTGGTGGGACCCTCATAAATAACCGACGGCTCAAGCCGAGGATACAGTCAGACGTGGAGTGTAGGTGGAACCTATGAGCCAGAAACTATTCTCTCTCTCAAACCTTTTTGGTCAGTTTTGGTTCACCCATTTGCTTTATTTTCACTTTTCAAAGTTGATAAAAGAAGATCTCCAAAATCGAAATTTTTGCTCGCGTTTTACGTTTTAGACCTTCCTGAACGATTTTGGTTCCGTGTCTGTGTGTCTGTCTGTCTGTGTGTCTGTCTGCCATGAAATCCTTGTAACGGGCATAACTATACGAAGTTTTCGTCCGATTTCGATTAAATTTTTAGGGATCGTATGGGTTGGTGTGTAGACGGTCCCCTATGAAAACCATTACCCCCGGACTGATAGTAGCCGCTGCGCATGCGCAAACTTGAATTCCTTGTAACACCCATAACTTCCAAATTTTCTATCTGATTTCGATGAAATGTTCAAGAATTTGCGGATTAGGTTGTAGATGGTCCTCTATGAAAATCAAGGCCTCAAACTTGACAGTAGCCTCTGCGCATGCGCAAACGTAAAATCCTTGTAACAGCCATAACACTTAAGTACGTTTTCTATCTAATTTCGATGAAATTTTCAAGGATTGTTCGGGTTGGCGTGTAGACAGGTCCCTATGAAAATCATCTTCCCCAGACGAATAGTAGTTCCTGCGCGAAATGTGAATTTATTGTTTTGTTTGTAGCTACGTTTTCACTTTTCAACACCTTCTCTTCACACCTTCTGTTCAATATCTCGCCCCCAACCAAATTTCTCCATTGCTCAATGCTTGTGTAGTGCTCGCCCTGGTAACGCCTGTTAGGTACATCATTAATAATTAATGATTACTTGCTCGTGTGTGGGACCCCAACGGTAACACCTATAATTTATGTGTACAACGCCCTTCTACTTCCGAACCAATTTCAACCAATTTTGAAGCCAGTACCTAGTTATATAGTAGGAAAAGAAATCTTAATGAAGAACTACAATATTTCCTTTAGAGTGATCAAATAAAGATTCTATAAGAAAAAAACCATTTAATAATTTCCGAATACTCCTTCCTGTGCCACACATTTTTGCCCTGTCTACCTTTACAAAAGAAAGTTCAATAATTGTAAAAAATAAAGTTCTGAATCAAGTGGTAAACAGCACTTTAACTACTGTTTTTAAAGATCTTTGGTAACTGAATGCTCAAACGATCTCTTTCCGTCTTATAGTTAGAATTGAGCTACAAGGTAATAGAACGATAAGGAAAGATGTGCTCAGAAGTGCGTGGTTCTAGTTGAGTAGTATCCCTGTACCGAATTCTAGGTACCTACTAAAATAGTCTTTTGGATTTTCCCAAATAAAAATATAATTTGATTAGCTGAGAAACGATCAAGTTTGAGTTCTCCAAACTGCTTATCTCGATCCGCGGATTCCTGGGATCGCGGGACGGGCAGCCCCAGGATTCGATCGGATCATGCGATACTTGCGCGGAGGATGTTCCCAGAAACGGCTTGCATCCTTCGAACAGGTTTTAATCCCTCAATATTCTCAGATGACGGCCTTATTCTTATTATTATCAGACGTTATGACGCCCAGACTCCGCCGAGCCTGGATGAAAAGTTATTGGAATCACATTGAATTGAGCCGGTGGGATCACCGAAGTTTCGCAATAGTACATGGTGGGGCAAAAAGCACGGGCGTTTTCAGCATTCTTGGCATTTGGCATTTTCAGAATTATTAGGTCGAAGCATTTCAGTATCCTAAATTGACGTCAGGCATGTGGTGGACCTGTTCAGCGATGCAGCGACGACTTCAGGTTCCACGAAGTTGGTTTTTACTCTCTGGAGCATTATTGGTCGGCCGATTCCGCCAGATTCCGGGCGCGAGAGGGCAGATGAGCATGTTCAAACATGTTGTGCTGAACCGCCATATTTAATCTACTTACAACCTCCCTGGTTCTGGGAAGCCCTGACTTGTTATGATTAATTCGACGGGAATAAACCACACCTACACCAGCTATGTTTTCAGAATCGAATGAGACCACTCATAGATCTATAGGAGCTACCGTTTACACCGTATCAAAAGAGAGAACACCATTGGTAAATTTCCATAATTTATTATTAAGTACCTAACTAATAATCTTCAAGAACGGCATAACCATTGACCAAAAGTCTAAAAAACGTGTTTTAGTTTATTATTTTCAATTTCATTCAATTCAATTAATTTTCAATTTTCTTTCTTTTTCAACTCTTTCTTGTTCGGGCTATAAGAGACGGCTGAGATGTGCCATGACCGTCATCTTTCCACTTAAGAGTGTAAACTTCGTCACGTGAATTTCGAAACGTCACGCTACTAAAAGTTCGTTCTCTTGAGTTCTCCTGGAAAATTAAAGTTAACAGAATCAAATTCCATTTATTGCAATCGAAATTATAACGTGCACATCACAACTACTGAGTTTATATAAGCCAGAGCTCATGAATATGAATGTAGTCACACTCGCAGGTATACCTGTACCTACTGATGATACCTTAGAAGTATAGCTTTACTGATAAAACCTTCCGATTAGACGATTTGACGATTATCTTCAAAATTAGCTGTTTAAAATTTTCGAGGTAGAATCAGAAAATTGAACAATGAAAAAAAAAAAAAGTCTGCCAAGTGGGTGTGGCACATAGCTTCCTCGTATCCATAACCCGATTGTATAGATGATCCGATGCATAGTGGTTAATCTCAAAACATCAAAACAAGGTAATCTGTAACATCCCTGAAAATTTCATTGAAATCGGATGGAAAATGTAGAAGTTATGGCCGTTTTTTTTTTTTTTTTTTTTTAAATCTCCCCTCAAAGACAAAATGTCTTTTTTGACGGAGGGGGCACGCCATAAAAATAAAATAAATAAATAAATAAAATAATGGGGAGGACGCCCAGGACTCACCCAACGCCGGCCCTAGGGATGAGGGAAGATGAGGAAGGTGGGGGTGGGAGAGAAGGATGAAGGGAAGTGCCTCTATAAAACGACCACCAGTTCAAATATGAGCCGAGCAGGACACGGGTGGTGATACCACGGAGTACGCCTACTGAGATGCCCAACTCGCGCAACTCCGTGGCACTTTTCCCGCACCACACACCGCGCCACGACAAGGTTGCAGCCATCACCCTGATGTTGTTGGGTGCCACTCCTTTTAGCTCTGACACTGCTTGCCGTAAATCATTTGTGTCATATTTCCTTATCTTGGCCCGCCAAGTCTGCTCCATGTCCAAGCTGCCATTGACAACTTGGACATCCAGGATAATGCAAGACTGGTCGGGCTTGACAGCAACAATGTCGGGCTTCTTACCCTGGTCACTTGGCATGTGATACAATCTCTCTCTCTCAACATCCCAGCCGCTAGATGACAATGCACCTGCTATCTGCTTGGCGACCGCATCATGACGTAGGATGCGGCCCCCATGAGTTCGTGGACACTGCTGCACCACATGATACAGGTGTTCATTTCCACTCCGACAGGCACGGCAAAGGGGTAGCGTTGTCCCGCGACTACCTCTCGAACACCGCACCGCAGTTGGCAGAGATGCCACGCGGATGGCGTGAAAGTGTCGGTAGTCGCGGGCCCCAATGCCCTCCGAAGCCCAATCTACCCATTGGGATGAGACAAGGCTTTCGGAGCACTGTCGGAGTTCTTTACCATCCACCGATTCATGCAGCGCAGCAGCGAACTCAGCAGACGAACTGGGTTTTGGAGCAGATGGTGTTGCTCGGTCGCACCATGCTAACTGCTGCCTGACAAAATCAAGATCAGCAGCCGCACGGGCGACCTCCCAGCTCGACCCCTGAAGGGCTAGCAGGCGCCGGCGGCGCAGTGAAGGGATACATGCCGAGAGAGACACAATGCCAAGCCCACCGGATTTGACCGGTACGTGAAAATAGGCACTTGGGACACCAGGAGGGAACTTCAGCCAAGAGCGCACAGCAGAGCGAACTTCTCGATCTAATTGTTGCAGCCTCCCCGCCGTAAGCCTGCCAAAGACTAACCCATAGGTTAGCTTTGGCAGTAAGTACGTGCGGAGGAGGCGCAGCTTCTGCTGTGGCTTCAATGGAGCCTTGGTAACGCGAGCTAGCGCTCTACCAAGGTCCACACGGCTGGTAGTAATGGTGGCCACCCCCATGAAGTCGACTCCAAGGTACCGCCAAACCTCCAGCACGGATCGAGATGGAATGGGGATTGTCCTACGACAAAACCCCCATCCACAACTTTCACCTTATGCTGGCGACCCGACGGGACCAAGGAGACCGACCCACACTTATCGGGGTTAACCACAAGTCCACACCTGGCTAGCTGCTTAGCAAATGCATTGAGGGCGATCTGCAAGCCCTCACGGGTTTCTGCGAGTAGGATAACATCATCGGCAAATGCCAATGCTCCTACTCGCACCCCAGGGGCGAGATCAAACCCTACTTCAGTGGGCAGCTTACCCAAGGCCGTATCCACGACCAGGTTGAAGAGGAGTGGCGATAGGGGATCCCCCTGGCGTACCCCACGCCCGATCCGTATATCCCCTGATACCTCACCCCCTGCCTCGAGGACCGTCACGCCTTCCTGGTACAGACAGGCCACATACTCGATTAACCGAGATGGGGCCCCGACACCACAAAGGCAATCGGTCAGGGCAAGGTGACTGACTGTGTCAAAGGCCTTAGCGACGTCCAGAGCGGCGAGATGTAATTGCCGGCGTTTAATACGGGCCAGCGAGATGACAGTTTGGAGAACTGTAAGGTTCTCCGCTGTGCCATCCGCTGACCGGAACGCTCTCTGGACATCACCAATGACACCAGCCACCTGGAGGCGAGATGCCAGTACTTTTTGGAAGTGGCGGAAGACTACCGAGGACACAGAGATCGGTCGATAGCCTCCAGGCCCACTTCCCCCTTTCTTGGGGATAAACACGGTCCGGGTACGGGTTAACGCTTTCGGGGGTCTTCCTGCAAGGAGGAGCAGGTTGAGGATGAGCAGCTTAATCGTTTTTGGTGCTTTATTCCAGCGTCGGGCAGAAACACCATCGGGTCCAGCGGAAGTGGAGTTCTTGACACGGCACTTGTGTGCCTCGTCAGACAGCACCGGCGAGCACATTATGCTGCGCAAGGAATCCCTGGTGGAGACTGGGGGAACCACACACTCCCCAGGGTCGTGACTGGGAGCACTCAGAAGTGGCTCCCAGAAATCCACAAACTCCTGGAGAGGGGGCTGAACTTGATCTTCCCCAGGCTCCTCCAGTACCTCCGCAGCTGCACGTGCCGGATGCTTCCTCCACAAACTCTGAACCCGGTGGTACTCCCGCCGTCTCGCTTGTTTAGCTGCTCTGCGACCTCCACGCAACACCACTCTGGGAGGAGGTCCCCCCTGGTGCTGCGTCACGGTCACATCCCCAACCCGCGGGAAGATTCTCCCCAAATAGGCTGCAACCTCATCTTCCAGATTATCCAGCCCTTCAGCAGCCCGCCTCACCAGATCCTGCAGGTAGGTGCTTTCATAGCCTTCAATACGACCTACCTGCCCCCCGAGCCTCAAGACTTCGGTCTTCAGATCGGCAAGAAGACCGGAGGTCCCGGGGGAGGGATACTGAATGGCAGGCTGCTGCTCCACATCAGCAATAGGAGATGCGGGAGAAGCCCCACTGCTATTTGCCAGGATAGCTTCCTGGACAAGCTGCTTATAGTGGGGCTTCAGGCGAATGTTCTTGATGGCAATGACTGTGCGCGTGGGAAAACGTTCATTCAGATAAACATTAATATTACATACCCCATTGCGCACAGCCACTGCCTCATCTGCCGCCATCCTGCGCAACTCCTCGGAAGCATACCTGTGCTGTATTCGTTCAATATCAATAGCAGCATTAGCAGCAACAGGATGCTTCCGGCTGACGTGGAGACCAAGGCCGGACCTGGTAGTGAATGCCCGCTCACAATGGGCACACTGGTGGTTCAAAGAGGCAGTGGAAGAGGAAGAGGGTTGGGATGACGAGGAAGAGGAGGAGGGTGAGGATGGCCGACGCCCCTGCCTGGGGCGCCTCTGAGCGCCTCCCCTAATACCCCGCGAGCCAATGGGCTGGCGGGGGTTATGAGGCATTTCTGGGGTTCGATCCATAACGAGGGGGCGCTTTCAATAAAGGGTCAGGGAACCCGTTGACAGGGGTCCCCTCCCTAGTCGCCAGAGGGTCATTCAGCCACCCCTGGAACTTCAAGAGGGGTCCATCAGGGAAACCTAATAGGACCACCTCTATTTATCCCAGGGGGCCCGGGTTGTGCGACGGGGACGCATGACCTTGACTTGGATAGGGATAAGAAGGGCTCCGAAGAGATAAAAACACCCTCTAATACTCTACCCCAACAACCCCAACACGAATTTATGTTTGCGCATGCGCAGTGGCTACTATCAGTCCGAAGGTGGTGATTTTCATAGGGGGCCATCTAAATACTAATCTGTAACATTCCTGAAAATTTCATTGAAATCGGATAGAGAATGTAGAAATTATGGACGTTACAAGGAAATTCACGTTTGCGCATGCGCAGTGGCTATATCAGTCCGAAGGTGGTGATCTTCATTGGGGACTATTTACAACCTAATCCGCATAATCCCTGAAAATTTCATCGAAATCGGGTAGAAAAAGTGGAAGTTATGGCCGTTACAAGGAATTCACGTTTGTGCATGCGCAGTGGCTACTATCTGTCGGAAGGTGATGATTTTCATAGGGAACCGTCTACACACCAACCCGCACAATCCCTGAAAATTTCATTGAAATCGGACTATAACTTCGTATAGTTATGCGCGTTACAAGGAATTCATGACAGACACACAGACAGACAGACAGACACACAGACACACAGACACTGAACCAAAATTGTTCAGAAAGGTCTAAAACGCAAAACGCGAGTGAAAATTTTGATTTTGGAGAACTTTTGCTTCCGAGTCTACCAAGGTAGCGGAAGCTTTGTTTTCACTTTTCAAGGACGAAAAAAAAAGTTCTCCAAAATCGAAATTTCCACTCGCGTTTTGCGTTTTAGACCTTTCTGAACAATTTTGGTTCCGTGTCTGTGTGTCTGTGTGTCTGTCTGTCTGTGTGTCTGTGTGTCTGTCCGTCTGTCATGATTTCCTTGTAACGCGCATAACTATACGAAGTTATTGTCCGATTTCTATGAAATTTTCAGGGATTGTGCGGGTTGGTGTGTAGACGGTCCCCTATGAAAATCATCATCCCCGGACTGATAGAAGCGACTGCGCATGCGCAAACGTGAATTCATTGTAACGGCCATAACTTCTACATTTTCCATCCGATTTCAATGAAATTTTCAGGGATTATGTGGATTAGGTTGTAGATAGTCCCCTGTGAAAATCATTGTCCCCAAACCGATAGAAGTGACTGCGTATGCGCAAACGTGAATTCCTTGTAACGGCCATAACTTCTACATTTTCCATCCGATTTCAATGAAATTTTCAGGGATTATGTGGATTAGGTTGTAGATAGTCTCCTGTGAAAATCATCGTCCCCGAACCGATAGAAGTGACTGCGTATGCGCAAACGTGAATTCCTTGTAACGGCCATAACTTCTACATTTTCCATCCGATTTCAATGAAATTTTCAGGGAATATGTGGATTAGGTTGTAGATAGTCCCCTGTGAAAATCATTGTCCCCAAACCGATAGAAGTGACTGCGCATGCGCAAACGTGAATTCCTTGTAACGGCCATAACTTCTACATTTTCCATCCGATTTCAATGAAATTTTCAGGGATCATGTGGATTAGGTTGTAGATAGTCCCCTGTGGAAATCATCGTCCCCGAACCGATAGAAGTGAATGCGCATGCGCAAACGTGAATTCCTTGTAACAGCCATAACTTCCACATTTTCCATCCGATTTCAATGAAATTTTCAGGGATCATGTGGATTAGGTTGTAGATAGTCCCCTGTGGAAATCATCGTCCCCGAACCGATAGAAGTGACTGCGCATGCGCAAACGTGAATTCCTTGTAACAGCCATAACTTCCACATTTTCCACTCGATTTCGATGAAATTCTCAGGGATTATGTGGTTTAGGTTGTGGATGGTCCCCTATGAAAATCATCGTCCCCGGACCGATAGAAGCGACTGCGCATGCGCAAACGTGAATTCCTTGTAACGGCCATAACTTCCACATTTCCAATCCGATTTCAATGAAATTTTCAGGGATGTTACAGATTAGTATTTAGATGATCTTCATGAAAATCACCACCTTCGGACTGATAGTAGCCATTGCGCATGCGCAAACGTGAATTTCCTAAAAAAAAAAAAAAAAAAAATAACGGCCATAATTTCTACATTTTCCATCCGATTTCAATGAAATTTTCAGGGATGTTACAGAGTAGTGTTTAGATGGTCCCCTATGAAAATCACAGAGAATTGTTTTTCATAGAGGGATTCATTCATAGAGGGATGGTCTCCTGTGAGAATCTCAAATCCCACTAATTGCAGGTCATCGGTAGCTCAGAGGATAGAATCTTGATTTAAGCTCCTAAGGTCGCGGGTTCGAAACCCAACCGAGGCTATGTATTGCTTCCGAGTCTACCAAGGTAGCGGAAGCTTTGTTTTTTGATCCAATCACATACCTAATACTCAATTTTTCATCCGAATTTGATGAAATTTTCTAGGATTGTCCAGATTAGCGTGTAGATGGTCTCCTATGAGGGCAGTGAAAGGTACTTAGACATTGGTGTTTTGAGATTAACTACTAAGCATCGAATCATCTATACAATCGGGTTATGTATACGAGGAAGCTATGTGCCACACCCACTTGGCAGACGTTTTTTTTCGTCCTTGAAAAGTGAAAACAAAGCTTCCGCTACCTTGGTAGACTCGGAAGCAAAAACTGCGAGGGTGTGGTTTGGGGAAAGCGATCGAAATTTTTTCGGTTTATTGCGAATCAAATCAGTTCCGAATTTGAGCAATCTAAAGTTTGCAACTCACTCCGAAGGACTGGCTGATTATTTTGACGGGTGTCTCATCAGGATACCAACGTTTTAAAACGTGTAGAAATTCTGCGTCGAAATCTTCTGATGGATTGAGATCGCGATCGAGCTTTTTTGCTCCCTGTGAAACACAAAATTGTGTGCATTACTTATAATATACTACCTAGTAACAAATCCCTATCAGAATTTATTACATTACCTACATGTTATCATGCTGGTCTTCCTAAGTTTTACCATAGCGAGTAGAAGAGAACTGTGAAGACTTCCCCCTTGCGGGGTTAAGTCCACTCGTCTGCGCCAAATGGGCACTGAAGTGATATGTGTCATTTCAAAATGTACTGAGTGAATTTTCATTAACTGATGACTGAATACATTGCAAAACGCTGCAAATTATTACACAATGGTTTATTATTTTGCTTCCGAGTCTACCAAGGTAGCGGAAGCTTTGTTTTCACTTTTCAAGGTCGAAAAAAAAAGTTCTCCAAAATCAAAATTTTCACTCGCGTTTTGCGTTTTAGACCTTTCTTAACAATTTTGGTTCAGTGTCTGTGTGTCTGTGTGTCTGTGTGTCTGTCTGTCTGACTGTCTGTCTGTCTGTGTGTCTGTCATGAATTCCTTGTAACGCGCATAACTATACGAAGTTATTGTCCGATTTCAATGAAATTTTCAGAGATTGTGCGGGTTGGTGTGTAGACGGTCCCCTATGAAAATCATCATCCCCGGACTGATAGAAGCGACTGCGCATGCGCAAACGTGAATTCCTTGTAGTGGCCATAACTTCTACATTTTCCATCCGATTTCAACGAAATTTTCAGGGATTGTGCGGGTTGGTGTGTAAACGGTCCCCTATGAAAATCATCACCTTCGGACTGATAGTAGCTACTGCGCATGCGCAAACGTGAATTTCCTTGTAACGGCCATAACTTCCACTTTTTCTACCCAATTTCGATGAAATTTTCAGGGATTATGCGGATTAGATTGTAGACGGTCCCCTATGACAATCATCACCTTCGGACTGATAGTAGCCACTGCGCATGCGCAACCGTGAATTTCCTTGTAACGTCCATAATTTCTACATTTTCTATCCGATTTCAATGAAATTTTCAGGGATGTTACAGATTAGTATTTAGATGGTCCCCTATGAAAATCACCACCTTCGGACTGATAGTAGCCACTGCGCATGCGCAAACGTGAATTCCTTGTAACGGCCATAACTTCTACATTTTCCATCCGATTTCAATGAAATTTTCAGGGATGTTACAAATTAACTTGTTTTGATGTTTTGAGATTAATTACTATGCATCGGATCATCTATACAATCGGGTTATGGATACGAGGAAGCTATGTGCCACACCCACTTGGCAGACGTTTTTCTATATAGATCACTCGTCTTCAAAGCCACCAACCATCCAACATGAAGAAAAACGTCGATCGCATTTCAGTCAGCTATAATTTTAACGGAGATTAGGCCTCTTTTGCGATTCACGGTTTGTCCTACAGAGCTCCGCGTGTCTCGAAAAATTCCAAAAGTTCTATACTATCTTAAATTGATGGAAAAACAATACCTTTATATCAAAATTTTTTGAGTTAGGGCGTTTTCAAAATTTCAAAATTTATTTTTCAACCCTTAGAAGTGACCTAAATCAAGCAAAATCTTCGGGGCACAACTAGACCCCAAATGGAGCCTACATACCAAATTTCATCAAAATCGGTCAATGCTAAGTAAGGAAAGTGCCGCGGACGGCGAACGGACGGCCTAATTTGTATTCGATCTTTGGATTTTACGTACTTTGAAACGTAAACAAAAAAATTTTGAGGGAGTGTTAAAAATTGTTTTTTTTAGTCGATTCCAAAGGTTCATTATTGAAAATAATAAACCAAAAGAGAGAATTTAAATAATGCCAAAAAACAGCATAACAATAGGGAGAAAATTGATTGCGAATTAACAAATAAACGATAAAATAATGTTAAGACGTTCACTGCGTCTAGCCCTGCATACGGAACCTTGCTTCGGACTTTGATTTTTTTCGCGCTCTAAATGGGGGTTTAGCAGGTTTTTACTAATCAGTATGACCCTGTCATCTACTGGAGACCAGGGGTGACACCTCAGATGATTCTAAATGGTGTAATTTCCGCTAGAAGCCGTCTTTCAATGCTTACCATCCAACAGGTTGAGTAACTCTGTTTTTCGATCATGGGCATTGTTTTCTCAGCACTGTTAGGTCAGTATTTCGTTGTTCATTTATAACCTTTTGAGTTCTACTACTATGGGACCAAAAAAATGGACTCAAAGAAAGTCCAAGGTGCCGAATCTGTTCTCAGCAGGAAAAACAAAGGGACCAAACTGTTGATCCTACACAGCTCTGCTTGGTTCCATTCGAATCCATAAATTTATTAGGTACTACACCAAATTAGTGAAAAAACAATCAACTTTATATTTTTTTACCAATTAAAAAACCTTTTAATATATCAAAATTTCGCTAGGGCGTTTTCAATATTTTAACCCTTAGAAGTAACTGACATTAATCAAAAGCTTCAGGGCACAACTAGACCCCACATGGAACCCAAATACCAAATTTCATCAAGATCGGTCATTCCTAACTGCTCCAAAGAATGGCACAGGCAAAGATTCAAAGATTTTGAAATTTTGTAAGAAAACTTCAGTAGGGTAACTTTACCAGTCACACATATGCTAAGAACCAGTATTCGAAATTTTCAATTTTTTGACATTTTAATGTCTTTGCTTTGGCACATTAACTGAAAAATCGTCACGAAAACTAAGCAAATCTTGCTCACGCGACCAATAAATAAAATAGACTCACTGTGTTGCGTAGAGAACAATCAACAACCTTGCATTTTGCTTTGGCACATGAACTGAACCTATTCCAGTTCTGGCTTAGTTCCTCACATTTTTTGGCAACAAGCGAACTGAAAAGAAAAACTTGATTGTGAAGGTGTGAAGCCAGTATGGTGTGGTAGGTAGTACCTAGCTGGTAGGTAAAACACAAACGGTGGATACAGCTTTCGTACAAGTACGCAACCACGAGAGACATTTTCTTATTTTTTCTTATGTTTAATAAATTAAGAGCTTTCCAATGAGTGGTGAACGATTTTTGTGGGGTGGAAAATGAGGAAGTTAGTTTTCCCTAGGAACGATTGGTTGTACGTGAAAATCATCAGAACGCTCCCCTCGTGACGATCCCCGCGTGACGATTTTTCATTTATGTGCCATAGTAAAGACATAAAATGTCAAAGAAAGAAAATTCTGTAAGTGGAGACTTTTTTTTACTACACGAGTATCATTGAAGTGCCTTTATCCCATTTTTAGGACGTCCCACAGTAAGACTTGGGCGTCCTTATGCGATCGCTCTGGGGTAAAGTTGGACAACACTCAACAGAAAAAAAAATAACCGCACAGTAATCCGTTTTAGACCATTCTGAATCCAAATCCTCGAAAAAAACCATAGGTGTATGTCTGTGTGTGTATGTGGGTGTGTATGTGTGTGTGTATGTGTGTTTAACAAAATCTTGTGTACTCTGCACAGGCCATAGTTCTCAACCGATTTTCCTGGTTCTTTTTTTGTTCGTCGCGGAAAACTATCTAGTTGTGCACTACGTCGCCGGAATTTCGAATTTTGCCTTTCAAGGGGGGGAAAGGGGGGGTTAATGCTCGAAAAACGTGCGTTTTTGGGCATAATCTTGTGTACTCTGCCCAGGCCTTAGTTCTCAAACGATTTTCGTGGTTCTTTTTTCGTTTGACGCGAAATACTATCTAGTTGTGCACTACGGCGCCGGAATTTTGGATTTTGCTTTTTAAGAGGGGGAAAGGGGGGGTTAATGCTTAAAAAACGTGCGGTTGCGTGCATAATCTTGTAAACTCTGCCCAGGCCTCAATTTCCAACCCATTTGCGTGTTTCTTTTTTTGTTTGACTCAAATAACTTCCGAGTTGTACATAATTTCGCAAGGGGAGGGGGTGAGTGGGGCATAATATTCACAAAATATCCGATTTTTCAATATTTCGGTTCCTTTACTGCTTACTAATTGTACCCAAGCTTTGAAATTGAGGAAAAATTCTCATTGTACCTCCGGATTTTCATGAATTATTCTCTGTACCACCATGGAACTAATAGTGGTGCCACCATGGTGCCAGGACATGGTGCCATGATGCTATAAACCGCTCATTTCGTGTTTTTTTTTTTTTTTTTTTTTTTCGTGTTTCACCTTGAATACGGATGTGAACTTCGACGGACTGCCTACCAAAACTAACAGATGAAAGTTCAATGTTACGACGTATTTCCGCTTTGGTGCCAGACTGGCACCATTGTTGGCGTTGGGGTGGTGGGGGGGGGGGTGAACTCGAATTCGCATGTTGGGTATCGTAGATCATGGATTTTAAAATGCTCTTCAGATTCGAGGCTACCATGCCGCTACAAATATTTTGGTACCTAGATAATGGTGACGGGGGGGGGGGGGGTCACTATTTCTTGCCTAAAGTAATAAACCAAATTACATCGAGTGAAACAGTTTTATCGCTTACCAACTGGTTAAACTGATCTAATGCTTATCCAATGGGACGTCCCCTGGAATGCATGCATTACTAAACAATATGTTTTAATTATACTTACTGTAATGATCCATTATCTACCCATTTTAGTTCTCCAACAAAGAGACATAAATGGGAACCCCTGGGTGAGTCATCTAGAGGTAGGTAGAGAGGTACGGGGGTAGACACGACAGGCTGACGTCACCTTTTGGTTTATTATTTTCAATAATGAACCTTTGGAATTGACCAAGAAAAAAAAATGTTTAACACCCCCTCAAAATTTGATGGTTTACGTTTCAAGGTACGTAGAATCCAAAAATCGAATAAAAATTTGGCCGTCCGTCCGCCGTACGCGTATTTGGGGTCTAGTTGTGCCCCGAAGCTTTTGGTTGATGTGTGTCACTTCTAAGGGTTCCAAAATCAATTTTGAAATTTTGAAAACGCCCTAACTCAAACAATTTTGATATAAAGGTATTGTTTTTCCTTCAATTTAAGATTCTATAGAATTTTTTGAGACCACCCGGAGCTCTGTAGGACAAACCGTTCGCTCCCTACAAAAATTTAAGGGTTTATATTGAAATATATATATATATAAATCAAGACACGAGTGTGAATCTCAAAAGAGGCCTAATCTCCGTTCAAATTAGGGCTGACTGAAATGCAATTAATAAATGGTGATTTTGATTTTTTTTTTTTTTTTTTTTTAATTTTTTTTTATATTGGATGGTTGGTGATTTTGTAGACGAGTGATCTATATGTATAGAAAAATAATAAACCATTGTGTAATAATTTGCAGCGTTTTTCCACTCTCCCTTTACCTTGTTACAGGTATATAATAGGGAGACTCAAGACTAGCCCTTCATGCATTCTACTCCAATAATTCGACTTGATCATTTCTCATTCCTTCGTCTCAATCTACAAGCCAAGTTCCTCAGAAGCATCGGTAGCCGTCAGGGCGCTGGCTTCTGCTCCCATCTTACCTAGGAGTTGCCTACCCCAACTAGCCTCTAGGTAAATATGGCTCCTCCTTCTGGTCTGCGGTACTCGCGCCGAGGAATCGACTAGCTAAATCTCCTATGCACTCTTGCAAACGGTAGAGCAGAAACGCGACGGGCAGTCAGTGTATTAGCCCTCCTGCATCCTTGTTGAGTAGGGACCAATAGAAACAACAAGCCATTGAGTAGGCCAAATCCTTCACTCGACACCATGCTGACATAACAATTACCTTGTATTTACAACGAAAAATGTCATGAGGTACTAGGAGAGGAAATGAATGAGTCGTTGTAGGATTAAATAACTTGGCTATTCCCACATGCGTCTGGCCCAACACTTGGACATTTTCAAAAATTGCACAAAAAACTTTTTTTTTCGCGAAATACTGGTTTTTGTTGCATCAAATTGATAAAAAACGATACATAAATGTAATGCATGTCAAAAAGTGTGTTTGAACCTTCCCACCCAGAATGGGCGGTTGGCCCAAAGAAAAAGTAGTTCTCTCAAGTTCCGGCTTCTGCCACCAGGTGATTGAGCTAAGAATGAACTAAATTGGATCTTCTCATATATGAGTCTTCTCAATGGGTTATTGCATTCTGAACTAATAGGCCAGAATTAGAACTATAAGAAATCACGAACTAATAAAGCAAGTAGGACAATAATGAACAATGCATCGGTCAAGAATGCACAGGGCGGATCAAGATGGCTGCAGATCAGAAACCTTTCCGCAGTCCCGACGCCTCCGCCATAAGTGTGCTCTTATAATTTCATTCAAACCTTTTATTAGTTCTGTTTAACACAAATGTTTTAGTTGTAAACCAGTGTGATTTATTTAGTTCTCATTGCCAAGGTAGGGTAAGGTGGGGTAAGGTCCCGCACGGGGGAAGTCCCCGCACAAGGGTTTTCTGTGTTACTGTGCAAGTTATGACTATGTCCGTTGGATGGTAAGCCAATTGCCATGTCGCGAGTTCTGTGTGGAATTTCCTGTAGT
Source organism: Apolygus lucorum (assembly GCA_009739505.2). Classification (NCBI taxonomy): domain Eukaryota; kingdom Metazoa; phylum Arthropoda; class Insecta; order Hemiptera; family Miridae; genus Apolygus; species Apolygus lucorum. The sequence goes on from CM019168.2 coordinate 52,168,825, forward strand.
GCGGATCAGCGTGGTGACAGACAAAATGAGGTAAGTTTGTTTTCCTCCGCTCTGATGTAATATTTATGATTATTTACTTCAATGATATGTTTCCGTAATCGTTGATATTCGTGTCTGTTGTGTTGCGTCAGAAAAAGGTGCTTCTTCCCGTCAAAACCCCGTGACAACGCTCTTGGTAACCATATTTTTACTTGTCTGAGGTCGATTTTAGTCAAAATGGCAAATTGGGGCAAAGCCCCGCACTCTTTGTGGGGCAAGATCCCGCACAAAATTTGTGCGGGGACTTGCCCCTTCGTTTTTATTTGGAAGACGGCGATGATAAATTTAGGTACCTTCATGCAGTTAACCATGCACAGAATTGACTTATATGTCAGGTACCACTACCTATTTGTATCTAACTTGTTTTTATTCTGTTCCCCACTATCTTCTTTCATTTTATAATTCCAGAAACTAAAGGTACAAGTATCTAACCAGCATTTTGGGAGTTATTGGAATCCTGCAGTTTGTTGTACTTTTTTTAAACGCGATACCTGCTTACTTTGTTACTAAACAAACAATGTGTTAATTTTAGGAAAAAAAAAATCAGAAAAATGTATTTTCCTGGACGATCATTTAACTTTTTTCTTGTCTCAAATTTTAGTTGTGTTGCATTTAATTCAATGTTTTGTGATTTTTCGAATATTCTACAATTGACTTTTCATTGTGCATTGAAGATGTGTGGGAAATTTATTACCAGCAAATGCTATAAACTATTTGACTGTGACCCTTTGTTAATTGTTTAAAAAAATGAGTTGCTTACTGTTATTAAGGCATGTGAACTTCAAAAAAGTTTTTATCTTGTAAAAAATGTGATGTTTTGACTGAATAGATGAGCATATTTGAATAAATATATTGGCTTTCTGTCTGAAATTAATGCCTTTCCCCAGAATGGGGCAAACCCCCGCACTGCGGGGATTTGCCCCATGACTGCGGGGACTTACCCCTTCCTGTGGGGCAAAGCCCCGCAGACACAAATTTTTAAAAAACGTTCAGTTCTTCCATAATACTGATGACATAGTGATGAAAATTGTCAGGCATTATAGCCAAGGTCCCAAACTAGTATCCCAATGAGTTGGTTGAGGGATATTGACCTAGTAGGTGTTTATAAATGGAAAACATTCGAAAGTGCGGGGACTTACCCCACCCTACCCTAAACAAAGTCTTTGACGCATGGGGCGAAGTCCAATATTTGGGCGAAGCAGTGAACGTGTTAAACACTCAAACAATTTGTGAAGGAAGATTATGCTTGGATTAACTTATTCTTAAGTATACAGAACATAAACAAAATTAGTTGGAGTACTTTCAGCTTTCGTTCCTGAAAACACTACGTTCAGATTTATTTGTTGATTTGCTTTCAAGTCGACGAATCACCAATGCAATGACGGGTTCGGGGAAGATATGTACTACAACCACTTGGCAGGCGTTCTCTTGGTTCAGTTCAGTTTCGTGTGCAAGATATCCAATATACTCACCAACCCTGTTGGTGCAAATCCTACGCATGCTGTGATCCCAACGAGGAGAGCTAATTTCATCATCTTTCTTGGTTCTTCAAATCTTCACTGTACACAAAAATCTACTCCACATGTAATACGAATGCATCAACATATATAATTAAAACTGTTGAAATACTACACTAGAGAACATTTGTACTGTAGCAATAAATGGTTTAAAATAGCCCCCGTGTGACTGGAAACATTATATTTTTCATAAACCTGACTCATCGCTCGGTCGTTTCACAAACTAAGTTCATATTAAATTATACAACATCCCAACCAATGGGGATTGTCTTCCAATCTCAGGTTCTTTTTCTATAAGATACTTGATGACATAACATATCAATAAGCAATAGATAGTAATACGATAGTAATAATAACCGCGGCAATCGAGCAGACAAAAAATATTAAACCGTTCCTTTAGATATGATGTTGTACGTCCCTAATTACGTTGTATTGAAAATCAAATGAAAATGAAATCATTATTTAACGATTTAATTTGTCACTCACCTGCAAATAATCTTGTTTCTTCTCACAACGTCCTAGATGATAACTTTCTCCTATTTAATCATCTTTGACTTTTTCTCTAAATGAAGCCCCAGGGAATGCGTTTAAAAAATTGGTTAATGAACTTCATTCTGATACAATGGACATTTTGTTACCATTTCGGATTCTTTTCATCAAACCATGCCTCTCTCTCTCGTAGAGGTTACACGTGGAACATTCCCTCACGGGAACCATGATTGTATTGTTTTTTCACCAACTTGAAATAGTATTGAATTTTTAGAATCGATGGAGATTACTCGGAGCTTTGTAGGACAATCTAAAAGAACTTAAAGGTTGGTCTGTCGACAAATCAGAAAGTTGATTGTAGATTGTGAATGAATCCGCGGATCAGGGTGATGGGAGCCCAAAGCACTGGTGGCTTATTGTGCTACTCCGCGGATCCTGTTCCTAGTCAAAGAGTCCTAGCCCTTGTAAGCTCCAGATTTCGAGTTTATTGATTCTAGATTTAACAAAGTTTATTGATGTGAAAGCTGAGGGCTCTGAATGATTAATTGAATATTAAACTAAAATTCCTGTTGGAAATCAAACCAAATATAAATTGAGAGTTTACATTGACATAAGCAAAGGTAAATGAATATCTACACCTAGTTAATGGTGAAATTAAATGTAAAATAGGTGGCGATAATTACCTGGTAGGTAGCTGTAGCGGCTCGAAGGTCTGTGCAATTTACTAAAGTTAAATTCAACCTGAAGGGCCTGTGTACTCTTAGATCACCGAATGTGTCTATGTCTGATGGACTTAAGTTGTTTTCCTGAAGGTAAATACCAAGAGCACGTGAAACGTAACTGCGCACGAAGCGCACTAAAATCCTAACGGTGCACAGAGTGCACGATAAACCAAACGGTGCACGAAGTGCACGAATTTCCTAATTACGCACGTTTTACCTGTCTGTTACGGGAACCAGGTGGTTGAAATGAGAAATGCAAGGTTACAACTAATAGGAACCTTTTAATTAAAATGAAATTGTAGAATGACTCGAAATTGACAAGATTAGCTCAATGAATTTAACAGCGCAATTTTGCAATAAATGGTTTACAACAATGAAATGCGTTTTACTCTCCTTACTTCCTTTCTCCAATATTCAACAACTTCTACTACTTTAGACAACTTTGAATTTACTCTACTGACTTTACTGACTCTGACTGAAATGTTCATTAACTTTACTTCTGACTAGTTTTACTGTCTACACATTTTGCACACTCTAACCAATGAATAGATTTAGTTTTGTTACACTCACAGCAGCGGGGCCCGAAAGAAATCCGGAGGTGGTGATTTTGATGAAGATTCGAAGATGGTCCAAACTGGGTTGTCTCGGGTTCTTCTGAGGAGACGGTGGGAGGGGACGTCAGAATTAAAACGCGCCAGAATTAATCTGAAGGGGGTGGCTCACTACTTTGAGCGGGAGGAATCGAAAAACGTTTAGAATGAGAGCTTCAAGGACGAGGGGGAGAAAGCGTCAAAGACTAGGACTCGAATGGCGGCTCCACGCCTTTGTAGTGAGATATCTTTCCAGTGGCCCCCACCCTCCAGCTCAAGGCGTCCAGGCCGGGTGCAGATGGCCGACCATGATTGGTTGAAGTTGACGTCATGTCGTCAGGAGCGCTTCTGGTGGTGGACGCCCAAAGGTGGTGTTTGGGCGTCCAGGAGCGGGGACGGTTCTAAGCCCGCTCCTTGCCTGCCTGCCCCCATGGAGGAAGGGAGTATGATGGTGTGCTACTCAGCCCTGTCACTGTGCAAGAGTATCAGTGAGCCGGGACTCAGACCCTTTAGTAAGGGCCAGTAGTGGTTTGGCTAGATTTGTGCTGGGAAAAGCCTCCATGGGTGTAGGTGACCCGAGGAGGTGAAACCTGCGGTTTGATAGCACTTCGCAATCGAATATTATGTGGGAGGCTTTTTCTTCAGCCTCTCCACACAGCCTGCAGAGGGTTGTATTCTGGTTTACCCCAATGCGGTTAAGATGGAATCGGAGTGGAGTAAAACCTGTTACCAGGCCAACCACTAACCTGACTTCCTTGCGGCTTAGCCGCAGCAGCTCTTCTGTGGTGCTGAGGTTAGGTTTGGCCACCATGCGCTTACTTAGAGCATGTCCTCTAAGGTTTGACCATCTACTAGTGGTTTCATTAGTGACCCACCTGTTTATGGTCGCCCTAAAGGAAGATTTGGGAATGCCGATGGCTGGCTCTGGACCAATGAATGGGGTTAGTGAGCCCCTTCTGGCCAGCGCATCTGCTTTCTCATTTCCCATTACTCCGCTATGTCCTGCCACCCACTCCAGAGAAACCCTGTTGAGTTGCGATAGGAAGCAGAGGGTCTGGAAGCAGTCCCACACTAACTTTGAGTTAATGGAGGAAGCGGCTGTCTGATCTTGCTGACTTGATCGCAGCCTGGCTGTCCGTGAGAATGCGGATGTGAACACCGCGGTGTCCCCAGCATAGACCCTAATTGCAAGTACTTCAGCGATGGAGATCACCCGAAGCTTTGTAGGACAATCTAATAGAACTTAAAGGTTGGTCTCTCGACAAATCAGAAACACGAGTGTGGGTCGCTAAAAAGGCTAAATCTGCTTTGAAATTTTAGCCGACCAAAATACAATCGCTGTCCTCTTCTTCGAGTTGTTCTCAGTTTTGCGCCTTTAGCAACCTGTATTAAAATTTCCATGTATGAAGGAACCCCAACTCCCTCTTTTTGGTTCATTATTTCCAATAATAAAAGTAAAAAAAAGTTAAAAAAATATGAATAAAACGAAGAATATGATTCTTTGGTAAGTAAATGATTATCGTGCTTCGGGCGGAACAATCACATCAAATGAGGTAGTCTTCCAATTTCTATCATGTATGCCATGATCCTGTGGCTCAATCGTCATCGGTATAAAACTAATTTATGGGCTAGATCCCTCAAAGGTTACTTACGAGTTCAACCAACTCTTAGAAGAAGAAGGGCAGCCATAACTTGTAAGTTACAGCCGTAACTTCCACATTTCCCATCTGATTATGCGAGTTGGGGTGGAGATGGTCCCCTACAAAAATCATGGCCCCCAAATTGAAAGTATTTTTTGCGCATGCGCAAACGTGAACTCCTTGTAACAGCCATAACTTCTACATTTTCCATCAGAGATTGTGCGGGCTGACGAGTAGATGGTCCCCTATAAGGTTAGTGCAGTGTACTCAGAGATTGATGTTATGAGATTAAATACTATGCATCGGATCATCTTCAATCGGGTTATAGATATTAGGGAGCTACGTGCTACACCCAATTGGCAGACTTTTTTTCTTGCCTTTATTATCAGTCTATCGAGGTGACGAAAGCATTGTTTCATTTCTAAAGGTTAAAAAAAGTTCTCTAAAGTCAAAATTTCAAAAATTTTAAATTTTTAATGTTTTTTTAGTACTTTTTTGAACAATTTCGGTTTCGTGTCTGCCTGTCATGAAATCTGCCGTGTTATAGAAATTGACTCATCTTCAATGTTTACGAAAGTGGGATCTTGTCGTACTTACCCTGCAGTGGTAGGGTAAGTGGCTACCTCTACTAGGCGAGTTGAGGTAGCGCCACGTAAGGTTGACGTGTTTTACTTCAGGACTCACTCCTACCACAAATTTTAGTAGGAAATTATGTGGCCCATGGATTAATTCATCTTACTTATATAGTTAAGTAGTACATATTATATTTATTAGATTAAATATTTATTTAAGTAGTACCTACATCAATATTTATTATCAAATTAGGTCGGTAACTATGTTCAGGAAAATAAAATAATTGCCTCAAATAAAGATCATCTGCGTAAATAATCAATCAATTTTCACACTCATTCAAGAAAATTTTGATTACATGTGATCCACATATTGGCATATTGCATTTTGCACAATATGTCGCCGTCAATCTTCTTTATTTGAAACTGCAGTAAGTACAATATTTTCTCGAACCTGTCTGATTTTCTTTATTCGTTGAAGATCCCTCATCTTCTGGTTTTTTTTCAATGACTTATTGACTAATCTCTTCAGATCTTTGCCCAAACAGGGGAGGGTTAGCCTACGTTTCTGCCAATTTTCACATAGTCGATTACTGAGCTTCACCTGGTTCAGCATACGTATTTCAAACGTGAAAGTGGTACTAAAACTCCCCTTTCTGATCATCACACTCATTCACAAACCGCAGAGGTTCACATCAAACAAACTTCGGAATGTATCCACATGACGTGGCCAAGTAGCGCTACGTAAGACTGACGTTGACCTTGTTGAGTGGCCAGGTAGGGCTACGTAAGCCTGACGTGAAGGGTTCCAACAATTAACGAATTACCATTGGAAGGCGTTGGAATAGGATGGAAAGAATAATGGAAGTCAAGGACAACTACCCTTGAGAGGATTAGAATGAGGAACCACATCAATCATGCCGAAAGAAAATTAGTAGAGGGAGGGTTTTCCCTGACAACACGTAAGGTTTACGTGCCTACCACTGCAGGGTTAAACCGCCATTTTTCGACCTGGAATTTTCGGTGGTGAAGGCCAAATTTTAAAATTCGATCGTTAAAGAAAACGCCTTGAACACACAATTCGAAGGTAAAAGTGCTTCAAATACATAACAACGACTCAAACAACTGTTTGATTGAACATAGGTACCTACTTTGAAAGAAAAAAACCTCAAATCCTCAAAAAACGGGATGAAGCATTTCTCCGAAAAATTAGATATTGAACAAAAAAAAACTCGGCGCTTTGCGCCTCGGCGGGAGGGTTCCGCCCCCCTGCACCCCCCGGTTTATTTCTTTTTCCATACTCTGTATGAAATCATAGGAACACAGAATGTGTTTTTGCGATGCTAGTCATCCGTTAAATAAAAACGCTGCAAATCATTGCTCAAAGGTTTATTATTTTATGTATAGATCATCCTTCTGTATAGATCACTGGTTCTCCATCAATAGCACCTACCACCATCTGTATTCTCCCTTGACCTTCCCTCTCAAATTTCAGCTCCTGCGTTCAATAGGATTGAAAATGGCTTCGGAGCTCACTCAGCTGATCAGTGATCAGAAGAGTGAAGAAGATCTCCTCGAATGCTGGAGACGCCTGGAAGAGCACTTCCATTCAATAGGATTGAAAATGGCTTTCGAGCTCACTCAGCTGATCAGTGATGTAAGGAGTGAAGAAGATCTCCTCGAATGCTGGAGACGCCTGGAAGAGCACTTCCATTCAATAGCATTGAAAATGGCTTCGGAGCTCACTCAGCTCATCAGTGATCTGATCAGTGAGCAATGATTTGCAGCGTTTTTTACCTACAAACATTGTTTTACCTACCAATTTTTTTTACCTACCAACTATTGGTAGGTACTACCTACCACACCATACTGGCTTCACACCTTCACAATCAAGTTTATTAGAAAGAACTAAACGCTTCACACTCGATTGGAAAAATAGAAAGCTTCATATGGAAATTTGATTACTGGTTACGCAGAAGGCAAAACTGTGTACAAATCGAAGAAATGAACAGCGATCGCATTTTAGTCCGATAAAATTTGAATGGAGATTAGACCTCTTTTGCGATTCATACTCATGATTCTGTTTTATCGAAGGAAAACCTTCAAGTACTCGTAGGGACCGAACGTTTTGTCCTACAGAGCTCCGGGTGGTCTCAAAAATCTTTTTAAATTCAATACTATTTAAAATTGGTGAAAAACGATACATTTATTTCGAGAGTTTTCGAGTTAGGGCACTCTTGAAAATTTCAACCCTTAATTTTCACCCCTTAGAAGTGACCTACATCAACCAAAAGCTTCGCGGCACAACTAGACCCCAAATGGAGCCCATATACCAAATTTGAACCAAATCGGTCCAGTGTTGCTAAGAAAAGTGCCGCGTACGGCGGACGGCGTACGGCGGACGGACGGAAATTTTAACACAGAATGTGTTTTTGCGATGACCTACCGAAAAAAAATCGTCACGAAAAAGCGACAGAAAAAACATCTGGTGATATGTTTATTGGTTGTCATGTTAATGTCAACTCCACATTTATTATTGTTGTTTTTTATTTAACGGATGACTAGTATCGCAAAAACGCATTCTGTGTTCCTATGATTTCATACAGAGTATGGAAAAAGAAATAAACCGGGGGGTGCAGGGGGGGGGGGGTGCAAAGCGCCGAGTTTTTATTCGATTTTCGTATTCTACGTACCTTGAAACGTAAAACATCAAATTTTGAGGGGGGGTTAAAATTTTTTTTTTCTTGCTCGATTCCAAAGGCTTATTATTGAAAATAATAAACCAAAACCTCAAATCCTCAAAAAACGCGATGAAGCATTTCTCCGAAAAATTAGATATTGAACAAAAAAAAATAAATTGTCTTAAAGAGGCGGTGAATGAATGAAATAGGTATTAAAAATTCAAGAGGCGGAGCACTTCCGTTGAAGATGTGGGGCTTCTCCCACAAAAAAACGCTGCAAATTATTACACAATGGTTTATTATTTTTCTATATAGATCACTCGTCTACAAAATCACCAACCATCCAATATGAAGAAAAAAAAAATCAAAAAAAATAAAAAAATCAAAAAAAAACTCGGCGCTTTGCGCCTCGGCGGGGGGCTCCGCCCCCCTGCACCCCCCGGTTTATTTCTTTTTCCATACTCTGTATGAAATCATAGGAACACAGAATGTGTTTTTGCGATACTAGTCATCCGTTAAATAAAAAACAACAATAATAAATGTGGAGTTGACATTAACATGACAACCAATAAACATATCACCAGATGTTTTTTCTGTCGCTTTTTCGTGACGATTTTTTTTCGGTAGGTCATCGCAAAAACACATTCTGTGTTAAAATCAAAATCACCAACCATTGATCGCATTTCGGTCAGCTCTAATTTGAACGGAGATTAGGCCTCTTTCGCGATTCACACTGTTGTTTTGATTTATATATATATATATTTCAATATAAACCCTTAAATTTTCGTAGGGAGCGAACGGTTTGTCCTACAAAGCTCCGCGTGGTCTCAAAAAATTCTAAAAATTCTATAGAATCTTAAATTGAAGGAAAAACAATACCTTTATATCGAAATTTTTTGAGTTAGGGCGTTTTCAAAATTTCAAAATTGATTTTGGAACCCTTAGAAGTGACCTACATCAACCAAAAGCTTCGGGGCACAACTAGACCCCAAATGGAGCCTACATACCAAATTTCATCAAAATCGGTCAATGTTAAGTGGCAAAAGTGCCGCGTACGGCGTACGGCGTACGGCGGACGGCGTACGGCGGACGGCGGACGGCGTACGGCGGACGGACGGCCAAATTTTTATTCGATTTTTGGATTCTACGTACCTTGAAACGTAAACCATCAAATTTTGAGGGGGTGTTAAAATTTTTTTTTTCTTGGTCGATTCCAAAGGTTCATTATTGAAAATAATAAACCAAAAAACCCCTAGCCGAAGTAATTTGTGTGCGAGTGAAACACAATACTGGCAAGAAGAGGCATTTAGGACATTTTAGGAAATCAGTGCAGTTTAGAAAATCGTCTCATACGAGACTATTCGATACATGAATTGTAAATTTTGGTTTATTATTTTCAACTAGCTGAAAAGCCTGCTAGAAGCAGTTAAAAAATTGTAGATATGTAAAAAAAATTTGATGTCGCGGCCTGGAATCGAACCCGGGACCCCCACGTTCGTACGACATAAGTACGTACGCACGTACGGTTGGGGTTTTATGTAATTAGATAATGAACCTTTGGAATCGACCAACAAAAAAAATTTTAACACCCCCTCAAAATTTGATGGTTTACGTTTCAAGGTACGTAGAATCCAAAAATCGAATGAAAATTTGGCCGTCCGTCCGTCGTACGCCGTACGCGGCACTTTTGCCACTTAGCATTGACCGATTTTGATGAAATTTGGTATGTAGGCTCCATTTGGGGTCTAGTTGTGCCCCGAAGCTTTTGGTTGATGTAGGTCACTTCGAAAGGTTCCAAAATCAATTTTGAAAACGCCCTAACTCAAAAAATTTTGATATAAAGGTATTGTTTTTTCTTCAATTCAAGATTCTATAGAATTTTTAGAATTTTTTGAGACCACGCGGAGCTCTGTAGGACTAACCGTTCGCTCCCTACGAAAATTTAAGGGTTTATATTGAATTATATATATATAAATCAAAACACGAGTGTGAATCGCAAAAGAGGCCTAATCTCCGTTCAAACTAGAGCTGACCGAAATGCGATCGATGGTTAGTGATTTTGATTTTTTTTTTCTTCTCTTCATATTGGATGGTTGGTGATTTTGTAGACGAGTGATCTATATAGAAAAATAATAGACCATTGTGTAATAATTTGCAGCGTTTTTGAATCGATTTGATGTTCACATAGACAGTGATAGTGCCAAGGAGGAGGTCTCTGACATGAAATGGTGGGAATTTATCCTGGGGTTTGTATTATAGGTAGGTACTTACATTTTTCCTGAAAAATTGTGATTTCTAGAGAAGTCGGATGAATTGTGCTCTGTTATTTTATAACTGTTGAATGCCCACACACATCCCTACGATGAGAAGTGTGATATAATGAGAACATAATTATTATGAAAATAACTTACATGCTTCGCGGGACCAGCCTCTTCTCAATCATCTGCGAATATTACGTGTCTTCTTACAGGAGGTTTGACTCCATTTGAGCGCCGTAGGTAACCTACCAAGGCTAAATGATCGGGTTACGATATGGATGTTTTCAGTAATTAATTTTCACGGGAAATCATGCTGATACCAGTAAACGGGTTAACATGCAGCACGCCAGATTTCATGCAACAGAAAACCTCGGAAGGCAAATCAATCAATTTTAATTAGGTAGGTACCACGATCTCGTTCAGATCTCGACATGTTTCGATCGGAAACTATTTGGCTACGGAAACATTTGTGATTTATACTTCTTTTTAAATTTACTGACAAAAAATTGAGTTTTATTGACTGAGGTAATCTTTTAGAAACAGTTTTTCCGCCTTCAAAATTTTGACGGGGAAGAGAGTAATTAGCGTAAGCGGGCCAATGAAGAAAAACCTGAAAAGCGTGAACCTATAATAGTGATACCTCTACGTCTACTTATCTGGTAGACTATGGATAATGTAGAGGAATTGAAGTATATAGGAGCCGAAGAAAAACCGAAACAGATCATAAAAACCTGGCAACTAGGGATAATTTGGATTGATAATAGCGACAGGCAAATTGCTTTCTTCCTTGCCAACCAAACATCGCAGTACGGGAGTACCGGTATATGACAGTTGGAATCAAATTCAAAATACTTACATACATTTGCCAAAAAATGAAAAAAAAAATTATGTTGTAAAAAATTAAGTAATTTATGAAGATTTTGATTTTGATTTTGATTTTGAAATGTGTAATCCTTTGCTTAAAATAGAACCAACTTGGAGAAGAAATGTGTCACTAGCATATCGCGTACCTACGATGTGTCCCTTCCCCAGAGACACGAAACGCTGAAAGTTAATTAAGATATTAAAAATAATAAACCAAAATGAATTTACCTTATGAAGTTCGACCGTAATTACAGTAGGGTCGAGCCCGAATATCACAGGATACATCGTTTATAAAATTTAAACATATGTTTGGCTGGATCACGTCCTTCGGCCCAACACCACCAGAGTGCTCTGCAGACACGTGACGTCTCACCAACAGTGTTGTCAACTCCAATTTTTTTTCCGATTCCTACGGATTTGTGGATTTTAGGGAAGAAATTCATTCTGAATTCTCTGGCTTCAGAAAAAAACGCTGCAAATCATTGCTCAAAGGTTTATTATTGTCTGTATAGATCACCCTTCTGTATAGATCACTGGTTCTCCATCAATAGCACCTACCACCATCTGTATTCTCCCTTGACCTTCCCTCTCAAATTTCAGCTTCCTGCGTTCAATAGGATTGAAAATGGCTTCGGAGCTCACTCAGCTGATCAGTGATCTGAAGAGTGGAGAAGATCTCCTCGAATGCTGGAGACGCCTGGAAGAGCAATTCCATTCAATAGGAGTAAAAATGGTTTTGGAGCTCACTCAGCTGATCAGTGATCTGAAGAGTGAAGAAGATCTTCTCGAATGCTGGAGACGCCTGGAAGAGCACTTTCATTCAATAGGAGTAAAAATGGTTTTGGAGCTCACTCAGCTGATCAGTGATCTGAAGAGTGAAGAAGATCTTCTCGAATGCTGGAGAAGCCTGGAAGAGCACTTCCATTCAATAGGAGTACAAATGGCTTTGGAGCTCACTCAGCTGATCAGTGATCTGAAGAGTGAAGAAGATCTCCTCGAATGCTGGACACGCCTGGAAGAGCACTTCCATTCAATAGGATTGAAAATGGCTTCGGAGCTCACTCAGCTGATCAGTGATCTGAAGAGTGAAGAAGCCTTTGAGCAATGATTTGCAGCGTTTTTTACCCACCAATATTTTTTTTACCTACCAAGTTTTTTTTACCTACCATTATTTTGAGGGGGGGTTAAATTTTTTTTTTCTTGCTCGATTCCAAAGGCTTATTATTGAAAATAATAAACCAAAAACCACACAAGTCGAAATTTTCACTTTTTCGTTTTTTCTGAGTTTAGAAGGTCTAGTCATAGCGCTCGATTTGGCTTATTCCCACACTCGAACTTCCTCCTTGAAACCTACAGAAAGCACTGTTCTTGATGACATAAGTCATGTGGCACAAAAAATTTGCGAAAATATACTTAAGTCCTTCAAATAAGCTCCAAACAGCTGTCAATTTTGAAAACTTGTTCTCGCTCTGAGCCCATACCTGCCATTCGCCATTGTTCTCCAAACTATACTCGTTCTCTATGGATCTCACAAACGTTTCTCTCGAGCAGGTGAATCCTAGAACATTAAAGATATTTACGTTCTTCGAGAAAACCAGAGCAACGATGCCCCTACCATTTTGAGTGCCGAATTTTTAAATGATTAGAAAATGACCTAAGATACCCAACATGTGAATTCGACCCCCCCTCAATTATCTAATGGTGCCGGTATATAAAAGACAGCGGTGATACATCGTAAAGTTGAACTCCTTTAGTTCTGGTAGGCAGTCCTTAGAAGATCTCACCCTTATCTATTCAAGATGAAACTCCCACGAAATACCTGAGCTTCTGGTGTCCTGGCACCATGGTGACTCCACTGATTTGATCTGGAGTGGCACAAAGAATAGTTTATGAAAACCCAGAGGTTTTTTGATTATATTCCCTGAATTTCAATGCTTGGGGTGAATTAGTAAGCCTTAATGGGAACCGAAATATTTTTAAATCGTATGTTTTATTCCTGTAAAATTATGAAATTACACTTGAATGGTTTTTTGCTGAAGCCAGTGAATTGTTGATGTTTTTGCCATTTTTACCGAAAAATTGTCAGGAAACTTTTCGTACTTTGAAGAACAATAATTGTTGAATTATTCAACTATTAGTAGACGTAGGTTCAATCACAGGCACAAAAACAGTAGGTAGGTACATAGTACCTATTAATTTTTTAAATGAGGGTAGAAAGTGATAATGAGCAACAAAATGAGCTCAATATTCGAAGTATACCGGGTGTCCCAGAAGTTATGGTCCACCCTCCGGCATTTCCGTATTTCATTACGTAATAAAATGGGCCCAACGCCATATTTCATATTTTTTTGTAAAGAATTCAGGAAAAATACTTTTGCGCAAAAAAATTGCGCGCAATCGTGCGCAATTGACACTAACTTTGTTTTTTCAAATGGGAACCCCCATTTTTTATTGCAGATTCAGATTCTACGTCAAATTTCATGAGAAATTCATACCCGAATCGATTTTTTTCATCGCGTGCAACTGGTACTTTTCGCGCGCAAAGTGACCAGGTTGCGCAAAAGTGAATTTTTTTTAACCCCCAAGTGTGGCACATTTTTTTTCATTATTTTTCACGCTGAATCACGTGGTGAGGTCCTTTCTTCGATTTCATCGTTATTTTTCCAAATTTAGAAGGAAAAATAATGTTTTTGGACTTTATTTTCCCTCACCCTTTCGCAATACGGGCTGGGTGGGGACCTGGCTAGATTAAAAATAAATTCCTCACTTCTAAATTTAAAAAATGTTGGAAAGGTAGGTACTACTTTACTACTTTACTGTAAAAAAAAATCAAAAAGCTTCTCATCTAAAAACCTTTGAAAAAATTAAAAGTAACTTGTTACTTGTCTGCAAGCAAAAGGAGGTAATTTCGAGCAGTTGCTGTGATTTTTAAATTTCATTATTATTATCTTAGTTTTTTATTACTACTTGTTTTCGGAGATTTTGTAACTTTTAATTTTTTTTTTGAAAATTTTGAGATGAGAAGCTTTTCGATTCATTTTTTTTAACTTTCCACTATTTCCAATATTTTTTTAAAATTTATAAGTGAGGAATTTATTTTCAATCTAGCCAGGTCCCCACCCAGCCCGTATTGCGAAAGGGTGAGGGGAAATAAAGTCCAAAAACATTATTTTTCCTTCTAAATTTGGAAAAATAACGATGAAATCGAAGAAAGGACCTCACCACGTGATTCAGCGTCAAAAATAATGAAAAAAAATGTGCCACACTTGGGGGTTAAAAAAAATTCACTTTTGCGCACCCTGGTCACTTTGCGCGCGAAAAGTACCAGTTGCACGCGATGAAAAAAATCGATTCGGGTATGAATTTCTCATGAAATTTGACGTAGAATCTGAATCTGCAATAAAAAATGGGGGTTCTCATTTGAAAAAACAAAGTTAGTGTCAATTTCGCACGATTGCGCGCAATATTTTTGCGCAAAAGTATTTTTCCTGAATTTTTTACAAAAAAATATGAAAAATGGCGTTGGGCCCATTTTATTACGTAATGAAATACGGAAATGCCGGAGGGTGGACCATAACTTCTGGGACACCCGGTATACAGTGAAGGTAGGTAGGTGCTACTGAAATGTAATCGAAAAATAATATACACGTTCATAATTAGTGGAACAAGCGTTAAAACCAAAATCGTGACGAAATATTCCATTCTTATCTGAGGAATTGAAATAATAGCTAATTTTTCTGCTGGTTTTAGATCGCTGGTAGGTATACCTACCGACTTTCTGCGTAATCAACAAAAATTTGGGAACGATCTATGGAAAAAGTGGTTTTTTGAGTTGGCAACTTTGTTCATCAGTCGCGCTGAACGTTGAAGTTGAAGATGGAGCCGAAAAATTGCACTTGTTTGCTTTTGAATTCATCGAGATAAAAATTATTATATCTTCCGCTTCGTTTGACACGTTGTTGTGTTTCAAGTGATTTGTGATACACTGACGACAAGAAAATCCCATGGATATTTCCTGTAAATAGAGGTGAGTCTTTATCGTTCTCGTATTTTGGTTCACGTTACCTTACAATGGTCACTTTTTATTGGTACTCACCTACGCCAAATTAATGACGAGGGAAAAGATAAATCGCTTCCGTTCGATTTCTGCCCAGACTTCCGGCGAATATCATCGAGAAACCCGATTTGAACTCGTGTGTGAAATGGAGAAGACATTCGGAAACGTGAGGCCGTCGACGCGAAAGCACTGCCCATTTTGGTTTATTGTTTTCAATAATGAACCTTTGGAATTGACCAAGAAAAAAAAATTTTCAACACCCCCTCAAAATTTTATGGTTTACGTTTCAAGGTACGTAGAATCCAAAAATCGAATAAAAAATTGGCCGTCCGTACGCCGTACGCGGCACTTTTGCCACTTAGCATTGACCGATTTTGATGATATTTGGTATGTAGGCTCCATTTGGGGTCTAGTTGTGCCCCAAAGCTTTTGGTTGATGTACGTCACTTCTAAGGGTTCAAAAATCAATTTTGAAATTTTGAAAACGCCCTAACTCAAAAAATTTTGATATAAAGGTATATTTTTTCCTTCAATTTAAGATTCTATAGAATTTTTAGAATTTTTTGAGACCAAGCGGAGCTCTGTTGGACAAACCGTTCGCTCCCTACGAAAATTTAAGGGTTTATATTGAAATACATATATATAAATCAAAACACGAGTGTGAATCGCAAAAGAGGCCTAATCTCCGTTGAAATTAGAGCTGACCGAAATGCAATCGATGGTTGGTGATTTTGATTTTTTTTCCCCCTTCATATTGGATGGTTGGTGATTTTGTAGACGAGTGATCTATATAGAAAAATAATAAACCATTGTGTAATAATTTGCAGCGTTTTTGAATCGATTTGATGTTCACATAGATAGTGATAGTGCCAAGGAGGAGGTCCCTGACATAGAAAAATAATAAACCATTGTGTAATAATTTGCATCGTTTTTCGTTCGAGTAGGCATTGGATTTGGATTGCCGTTCCACTAAACATAGATTGGTTTACACAGTGCATTATTTTAGGTCATCTATGACTATTCAAGAGTGCGTCTGTTAGTTATTATTGTTAGTTATCTGTTAGTTGAAATTGGATTTTTGACTCATTTAGTCATTCATTGCATTTGTTTAACTCACAGTGCTGCTAGTACCTTACTCTGAAGAGATCAAGTTCCAACTGAAACAAATGCGGCGTTTTTTACATAATAACACTGATGAGAATACCCAAAACCTTATCCTAAGATTTCATGAGAGAGGAGGGGCAAATGATCATGTTTACGATAATCTCTATCCCGATTTTTGAAAAATGTTGAAAGAATTGGAGAAAATAGGTTCTCCTTGGCCTGGTTTATCATAAATACTTGAACACTCTATAATATCATTGATTCTCCACAATGTTAATGACTTTTCCTAAGACGGACTTTGGAAAAAGAATATAATCGTGCTTGCGTTACTCATGCCAAGTAGTCTTCAGTCGTGCCAGCTTATCCTGTTGGCGGATGACCCTCTGAAGGTGGCACCTCTCTCGGTAATTTACGCTCAACGAAATCCCTCACGATCCAAGACAGAGCATCGCGTCGGACATGGGAGACCGACAAATCCTCTATGGTATCGCGAATTCGAGGTAGGAAAAGAATGGAAATAAAAGGAAAACATAAAAAAATTCACCACCAACGTCCACTTTGCCTTTGATTTACATCGCGAAGCGACCAACTCGGTCGTCACGTTCGATGACGTCATTTTTACCTCATTAGAACCCGTCCGGAGGATCTTCCTTATCACTATGGTTGGAATCCCGCGGCGGTTCTTTCCAGGATTTATGAGACAGGACTTTAGCGAACGCCCATTTTCGCGATATAATGGCAGGAGCCGCAGGATATATGAATTTTATAGCTAATGATCGAACTGGTACAAGCTCGGGTTATCGTTAAAATGAAATTCATATTTTGTTGGAACCTTACAACACCTGGTTAGAGGCTTCACACAACTTCTCTTGCCTGTGGAAGACTTATGTTTGAGGAGTCAGAAACGAGTGAGGGACCAGCGCGCCTTATTTATTGTTTTATCTTTTTGAACTCGGAAGAACACTAACGGGTGATTGCTCTATCAGTGTAGGTATAATTCAAAAGCCTTCAAATCAGACGTTTTTCGATAATTAGATGTTTCAGAGAGAAATTAGCATGAGCATACGGGTAGTTCAATTTCAACCGGTAAGTGATACAATATACCTTTCTACTATACAAAAAGTTCCAACCAGTGTAAGCTTAGGAACTCACAACCCATCAGATCACAAGTGATGGGATGGGTCCAAACGAGAGTCCAATTCGCTCTTATAAGGGCAGTGATTTTGACACCTTTACTATTTAATAGTGAAGAGAAAATAGTACAGTCCTTTTGCTGGTAGGGTACTTTCGATAAGTATGGATTATTACCTACCCGATACGGATATACCTATCCGGTGGTAAATTTGTTGTACCTTGTAGTTGTTAAATTCCTCCTAAATTTGTCTCAGCGATCAATTTATTTCCGACATTGCATAGATTGATCCTTTACTCCTGTTGTAAAAGTAACGAATTGGCAGTGTTCTGTGAGTCTTTTTGGTAATTGGTACTGATAGCACGTACCAAAAACAGTATTTGCGAGTGTTCGGCAATCAGCTTGAAATTTCATGAAATCGGCTTTTCAGAAGTCAAGTCTAACTCGGAAAAAAAATCACCCAATGAACTTGATAATTCTGTAATGACAAGCTGGCTCATTCGGCTGACAAGATTTTGAACAACAACTAAGTATGATTACTATTATTCTGACAATTTTAAATTTGAATTACTTATGAATCGTTCAAAATTGTTGTTCGTTACTTACCTAGAACTACATGGACAATTGTTGCTTGCCTTCTAATGCCAAATATTGACCTTAATGTTTCTGTGTAAGATTTTCGTAAATTTTTAATGAGAATTAAAAATGATGCTTGAAAGTTAAAATAAGTAGCTATACCTAAAAATAAAATGCATTTTCAAAGTGGTGAATTGATCACGGGAGTGGAAGCAATTTTTCATGGCTGGAACATCAGCTTCAAGCAATCCTAATTGAAGATGCAGTTTACAGATTTATTAAAGTTTAGCAGCAACTGTGCCTGCACACGACACCTAATTCACACAGATAAATGATTACCTAGCTGGTGTAAAACGGAACTACTCACTCAAGGTGGATCTTATCATTGCTCTCATCTTTGCTCTTATCTTGGCTCTTCTCTTCGCTCTTATCTCCGCTCTTATCTTCGCACTTATCTTCGCTCTTATCTTCGCTCTTAACTTCACTCTTATCTTCACTTTTATCTTCGCTCTTATCTCCACTCTTATCTCCACTCTTATCTTCGCTCTTCTCTTCGCTCTTATCTTCCCTCTTATCTTCACTTTTATCTTCGCTCTTATCTTTGCTCTTATCTTCGCTCTTATCTTTGCTCTTATCTTCGCTCTTATCTTCGCTCTTATCTTTGCTCTTATCATCGCTCTTATCTTTGCTCTTCTCCATGCTCTTATCTTTGCTCTTCTCCTTGCTCTTATATTTGCTCTTATCTTCGCTCTTATCTCTGCTCTTCTCTTCGCTCTTATCTCCGCTCTTATCTCCGCTCTTATCTTCGCTCTTATATTTGCTCTCATCTTCGCTCTTATCTTTGCTTTTATCTTTGCTCTTATCTTCGCTCTTACGGTCGCTCTTATCTTGGCTCTTATCTCTGCTCTTCTCTTTGCTCTTATCTTTGCTCTTATCTTTGCTCTTATGTTTGCTCTTATCTTCGCTCTTATCTTTGCTCTTATCTTTGCTCTTATCTTCACTCTTTTCTCTGCTCTTCTCTTCGCTCTTCACTTCGCTCTTCTCTTTGCTCTTATCTTCGCTCTTATCTTTTTTCTTATTTTTGCTCTTATCTTTGCTCTTCTCTTTGCTCTTATCTTCGCTCTTATTTTTGCTCTTATCTTCGCTCTTATTTTTGCTCTTATCTTTGCTCTTATCTTAGCTCTTACCTTTGCTCTTATCTTCGCTCTGATCTTTGCTCTTATCTTCACTCTTTTCTCTGCTCTTCTCTTCGCTCTTCACTTCGCTCTTCTCTCTGCTCTTATCTTCGCTCTTATCTTTGCTCTTACCTTTGCCCTTATCTTTGCTAAAAAAAAAACAAGTGGGAGTGGCATATAATATATGAAGATATTATCTTCTTCGTATCCATAACCCGATTATGCAGATGTTCCAATGCATAGTAGTTAATCTCAAAACACCAATCTCTAACTACCTTTCACTACTCTCATAGGGGACCATGTACACGCACAATCCTAGAAAATTTCATCAAATTCGGATGAAAAAAACGTCTGCCAAGTGGGTGTGGCACATAGCTTCCTCGTATCCATAACCCGATTGTATAGATGATCCGATGCATAGTAGTTAATCTCAAAACATCAAAACAAGTTAATCTGTAACATCCCTGAAAATTTCATTGAAATCGGATGGAAAATGTAGAAGTTATGGCCGTTACAAGGAATTCATGTTTGCGCATGCGCAGTAGCTACTATCAGTCCGAACGTGGTGATTTTCATAGGGGACCATCTAAATACTAATCTGTCACATCCCTGAAAATTTCATTGAAATCGGATAGAAAATATAGAAATTATGGACGTTACAAGGAAATTCACGTTTGCGCATGCGCAGTGGCTACTATCAGTCCGACGGTGGTGATCATCATTGGGGACCATTTACAACCTAATCCACATAATCCCTGAAAATTTCATCGAAATCGGGTGGAAAAAGTGGAAGTTATGGCCGTTACAAGGAAATTCACGTTTGCGCATGCGCAGTCGCTTCTATCAGTCCGGGGATGATGATTTTCATAGGGGACTGTCTACACACCAACCCACACAATCCCTGAAAGTTTCATTGAAATCGGACAATAACTTCGTATAGTTATGCGCGTTACAAGGAATTCATGACAGACAGACAGACACACAGACACTGAACCAAAATTGTTCAGAAAGGTCTAAAACGCAAAACGCGAGTGAAAATTTTGATTTTGGAGAACTTTTTTTTTCGATCTTGAAAAGTGAAAACAAAGCTTCCGCTACCTTGGTAGACTCGGAAGCAATTAAGCGTTATGGCCGTTACAAGGAAATTCTCGTTTGCGCATGCGCAGTCGCTTCTATCAGTCCGGGGATGATGAATCTCATAGGGGACTGTCTACACACCAACCCGCACAATCCCTGAAAATTTCATCGAAATCGGACAATAACTTCGTGTAATTTTGCGCGTTACAAGGAATTCATGACAGACAGACATACACATAGACACAAAGACAGACAGACACTGAACCAAAATTGTTCAGAAAGGTCTAAAACGCAAAACGCGAGTGAAAATTTTGATTTTGGAGAACTTTTTTTTTCATCGTTGAAAAGTGAAAACAAAGCTTCCGCTACCTTGGTAGACTCGGAATTAAAAGAAACTAGGTTTCGGTAGTGGACTGTGAATGATAATTAATTACTATTTCTTTGTGAAGAGGATAGCGTCTTATTGCTGTCACAATAG
Organism: Apolygus lucorum; assembly: GCA_009739505.2. NCBI lineage: Eukaryota > Metazoa > Arthropoda > Insecta > Hemiptera > Miridae > Apolygus > Apolygus lucorum. The sequence continues at coordinate 52,189,793 of CM019168.2, forward strand.
TTAGTAAATTGTGTTAGATAACTCTTTGAAACAAGAAAAAATCAGCAGGAAAATGAAACTGTTGGTGGCCTAGCGGAGGTGAGGGGTCCCGTAGAAGGTAATTAAATATAACTGTGTATGTTTAAAAATTCTGTTTTTTCAACACCAGTATAGTTGAATTAATCTAGTACATCGAAAATAACCGCTTGCGTATTGCTGATTTTCTCTTGTCAAGAGCATTTTCTGTGTACAAAACAACTCCCCTTTGAGCATGAACAAGAACCTACCAGATCGAGTATTCCTGGTTGGTTCTGCACATTCCAAGTCCCATCTTGCCTACACTGAAATCAACAAGTAAAATTGATTGCGTTCGCATGAGAATCGGTTACTTCCTAGAAAATACCAGCTGGTCCTTGGGCGACACACCAGCCACCGCAAGCCCTGAGTCAGCCGGTTGCTCTAAAAGGGGTGACGTTTGTGCAATAGAAATGAACGGTCCATTGTATCATAGCCGAGGTAGTCTTGTGCGGCTCGAAATGTCAAGTATCCATTTATTATTAGGGAAATGCTGAGGAAGGCTGTGAGTAAGTGTTCATATTTGTCATACTTCTTACTGATGCCCACACGGTTTTCAATAGTGGCCAATTTGTATTCACTCAACTCTGAAATTCTTTGACAACTGTGGCACCTACTCAAAAGCTTGTTCAAACATTTATTAAAAACGATGCAAATTATTACACAAAGGTTTATTATTTTTCTATATAGATCACTCGTCTGAAAAGAACACGGCATTTTGCCATTGTTACCACCAACCAACATGAAGAAAAACATCGATCGCATATCGGTCAGCTAACATTTGAACGGAGATTAGGCCTGTTTTTCGATTCACACTCGTATTTATGATTCATCGTAAGTCCAACCCTCAAGTTCTCGTAGCGAGCGAACGGTTTGTCCTACAGGGCTCCGCGTCGTCTCTAAAAATTCTAAAAATTCAATGCTATCTTAAGTTGACGGAAAAACAATACCTCAATACCACAATTTTGCTTCCGAGTCTACCAAGGTAGCTTTGTTTTCACTTTTCAAGGACGAAAAACAAAGTTCTCCAAAATCAAACTTTTCCACTCGCGTTTTGCGTTTTAGACCTTTCTGAACAATTTTGGTTCCGTGTCTGTCTGTCCGTGTGTCTGTGTGTCTGTCCGCCTGTCATCAATTCCTTGTAACGCGCATAACTATACGAAGTTATTGTCCGATTTCTATGAAATTTTCAGGGATTGTGCGGGTTGGTGTGTAGACGGTCCCCTATGAAAATCATCATCCCCGGACTGATAAAAGCGACTGCGCATGCGCAAACGTGAATTCCTTGTAACGGCCATAACTTGTACATTTTCCATCCGATTTCAATGAAACTTTCAGGGATGTTACAGATTAGTATTTAGATCGTCCCTTATGAAAATCATCACCTTCGGGCTGATAGTAGCCACTGCGCATGCGCAAACGTGAATTTCCTTGTAACGGCCATAACTTCCACATTTTTCACCCGATTTCGATGAAATTTTCAGGGATTATGTGGATTAGGTTGAAGATAGTCCCCTATGAAAATCATCATCCCCTGACTGATAGAAGCGACTGCGCATGCGCAAACGTGAATTCCTTGTAACAGCCGTAACTTCAACTGTCCCCCAGTTTTAATTCGCTATCAAAAACATCAATTTTATGTACTTGTATCTATACAAACGCTATTTATATATTACATGTATCTACGCAAACGCTTCTATCTTCTAAAATTAGCTTATTCGATATATTGCAAATTTCATACCTTCCTGAAATACCTAGATCTAAAATATAATTATATGAATATAAATACTGAAGATTCTACCTTTGAAATCGAGGGAACTTGGTAGTGCGATAATACGGATGGTAGGTGGTTGTAATGGAATAGCTGTGTTGTTGATGATACATACAGAAAATAATAAAAGTAAAGCGTTTTTTAAGGAAGGAGATGATCATTCATCAGCAGTCTTCGTCGACGTCGCAAAAGCGTTTGACTACCTCCTATATTGCCGTCCTTAGCAAGAAGGGCGCATCTCCGAAAATCAAGATTTTCAGTACAAGCACTTTTCGTTCTTTAAGTTTCGTGTCCAGTTAATTATACTTTTACCCCATTTTCGGGACATCATAAGGTAGGTCCACGCATTCTCCAACTTACTAAGGCCTTTTTTTCATGGGAATTCACGTCATAACCAATTTAGAGGAGATACGCCCTTTCCGCTTAGTAAATGAGGGTTATATTCGAGATATACGCCTTTTTTGTTAAGCATTCCAAGCACTTCAAGCGGTTTCCTGGCAGATTTTAGCCGGGGTTTCTAACATCATTCGTTAGTTGTTTCTACACTAGGTACTTCTATTATTACGCAGATTATTGAATTTCATCATATGGAAAAGTTCGGTGACGAGCCTCCAGCCCAGTTTGTTTGATGACATCATTAATAAGCGAGCACCCTACGAGATCCAGCTTTTCCGCTGAGCATTTTGGTTGCCAAGAACATATTTCGAATTTTTACTAAGCAAAAAAGCCGTATCTCAGGAGATGCGGCTTTCTTGCTTTGTAGAGAAAGGTATTCGGCATGATATCCGCCTTTTATGCTTAGGAAAAACGACATACGCCTAATCGCCTAAGGATTTCAAGAAATTTCAGAGATACGCCCTTTTTCACTAGCGTTTTTGTGTACCTTTTCGTACCCATAGGTACATAAATGACTTATTAAGGTGCAGAAGACTCCAAAGATTCTAGATATGCAAAAACCTGAAAATCGCCAAAATCCGAGATACGCCCTTCTTGCTAAGGACGGCAGTATAGCAATACCTGACTGAACAGTTCATCAGTGCACGCATTCCAGGGATGGTCCCTTGTAAATATTAACCAGTGTACCAAAATGTGGAGTACCGCCTCGTTCAGAGTTGGTTAGAATAGAGTAGGCGGTCAAGGAGGCACTGAAGTGGGGAACCGGATAGAGAACTTTCTGAGGTCCAAGGCGAAGCCCTGGTGGGTACAAGACGTTGTAGTTCGCATCCTCCGACACTGGGGGAATCCCTAGCGGCCTGGGCATCGGTTCAATGTCGCCCGGGATGACTCAACAGCTGATGTTTCCCCGTACCCACGAACCCGGTCTATTTATAAACTGACTGATCTCAGGGTGTTATTGAGCGTCAAAACTGGGTCGGCATTCGTGAAGGAATTCCACGAATGAAATTTAGGTCATTGGTTGTCAAACCGATTAGGCATCTAAAATCTTCTTTGCACGTTTACCACATAGCCTCCTTGAATTGATGACACGGAATCATCAGCCAGTTCAACCATCTACACTGTAGAACTCGATATGTATTGAAAATTGGGATCATTGTCTCTTGTTTGCTCACAGGAAATGGCAACGAATAAAACTGTAGGTACTACTCGGACGTTTCTTAAGAAGACCGCAACATTTTGACATGGATATGTCTTAGTTCTGGGGGTCATTCCAAAATTTTCGACACACAAAACAATGCAACGTTTTTTTTTTTTCTGATGCTGTTGAACGCAGGAAGCTGAAATTTGAGAGGGCGGGTCAATGGAGAATGCTGAAGGCGCCTGAGTGGTCACTGATCAGCTGAGTGAGCTCATCATTTAAATTGCCATCATAATACAGACCATGTACAGATGTATCTGCATGCAGTGTAGATACTCTTTCATCCAGAACACTGATTCTAGGGGATTTTTTTTCGATTTTCGGTTTAGTTTTTTATTAAAATTGAATATATTTTGCACATTTAAAAAAAAGGCAACGAAAAATTCCAATTGGAAGACCTTTTTCTAACCTACCAAACAAAGGTTTGAATCCGCCCGGAGCGTAGGATGTAGAGTCACCTTCTTCCTGCTGCCTTCTAATCTTCTACTGATCTTCTAATCTTCTTATAGCTCAAAGATCTCTTCTGTCTTTCTCTTTCGACATCTCTAAAGCTATTTTACGGGATTTATTCAACCGCCCCCTATCTTTTTCGTTGCAATATTGCAAGTGGAATTTACCTGGCTGCTAACCCAAAGCCAAAAGCAACTTGTATTTTCCTCGTTTCCCTCGTAGAATTTTAGGTCAGCTTCGTGAGCCTCAAACGTCAATGTCTCGATGACAAGAAAGAATTGCTTTGGTAATTTTGACCACAAGAGACTTCTTGAGAAACATATTGTTTAGTAATGCATGCATTCCAGGGGACGTCCCATTGGATAAGCATTGGATCAGTTTAACCAGTTGTTAAGTGATAAAACTGTTTCACTCGATGTAATTTATTTATTACTTTAGGCAAGAAATAGTGACCCCCCCCCCCCCCCCAACAATTATCCACCTTAACATTTCTAGCGGCATGGGAGCCTCGAATCTGAAGAGCATTTTAAAATCCGTGATCTACGACACCCAACATGCGGATTCGAGTTCACCCCCCCGCCGCCACCACCACCCCAACGCCAACAATGGTGCCAGTCTGGCACCAAAGCGGAAATACGTCGTAACATTGAACTTTCATCTGTTAGTTTTAGTAGGCGGTCCGTCGAGGTTCACATCCGTATTCAAGGTGAAACACACAAAAAAAAAAAAAAACACGAAATATGCGGTTTATGGTGTCCTGGCACCATGGTGGCACCACTATTAGTTCCATGGTCGTACAGAGAATAATTCATGAAAATCCGGAGGTATAATGAGAATTTTTCCTTAATTTCAAAGCTTGGGGACACTTAGTAAGCGGTAAAGGAACCGAAATATTGAAAAATCGGATATTTTGTGAATATTATCCCCCCCACTCGCCCCCTCCCCTTGCGAATTTTGGTACTCGGGTGAAATTATGTACAACTCGGGAGTTATTTGAGTCAAACAAAAAAAGAAACACGCAAATCGGTTGGAAATTGAGGCCAGGGCAGAGTTTACAAGATTACGCCCGCAAACGCACGTTTTTTAAGCATTAACCCCCCCTTTCCCCCTCTTAAAAAGCAAAATTCAAAATTCCGGCGCCGTAGTGCACAACTAGATAGTTTTCCGCGTCGATGAAAAAAAGAACCACAAAAATCGGTTGAGAACTAAGGGCTGTGCAGAGTACACAAGATTATGCCCAAAAACGCACGTTTTTTGAGCATTAACCCCCCCTTTCACCCCCTTAAAAGGCAAAATTCGAAATTCCGGCGACGTAGTGCACAACTAGATAGTTTTCCGCGTCGAACAAAAAAAGAACCAGGAAAATCGGTTGAGAACTAAGGCCTGTGCAGAGTACACAAGATTTTGTTACACACACACACACACACACACACACACACACACATACACACACACACACACACACACACACACACACAGACATACACCTATGGTTTTTTTCGCGGATTTGGATTCAGAATGGTCTAAAACGGATTACTGTGTGGTTATTTTTTTTTTCTGTTGAGTGTTGTCCAACTTCACCCCAGATCGATCGCATAAGGACGCCCAAGTCTTACTGTGGGACGTCCTAAAAAAACCGTTCAGAAACTCGAATCACAATCAGAACCAATACAAAACCTTTACCTACTCAAAATCAAAACATCCCTTTATTCTTCTTCAATGTTACTTAGGTACCGATTTTGCAACTTGGACAATATAAGAATAGAAGTTGCGAAACTAAATAGAACAATAAATATCTACACAGAGAATGGATGAAAAATTAGATGCGAGCATGGAGCCGCAAACTCGCAAACTTATAGGTAAAATCAGCCGCGCCTTCAAAAAATCAGCTTCCCTGGAAAGTTGTATTTTTCGACGTTCAGGAATACAAATCTCGGAAACTACTGGAGGTATCTTAGTTCTTTTTTGTTTCTTAGGTGTAGTCTTCGCACATAATCCGGCGCGGCTAGTTTTTCAAAATATTTTCCTTACAAAGAAATACTGCCGTTTGAATCCTTGAAAAAAATCGAATAATTTGATACTTAAAATATTTTATTGTCCCTTGCCCCCCGAATTTTTGTTTGTCAAAATAATTGCGCCAATCTTTTCTCATACGTTATATTTACAATATTTAAAAACTAAGTTTTATTGGCTTCCATAGTTTCAGAGAAAAGGTACTTCAAAGAATCGAATTCTGCAGTTTGGAAATCTGATTTTGACGATTTTTATTATTTTCGTTTCTGAAATTGGCTTTTTCAAATGTTTACGGTATCTGAATACAGTGGTGTCGATTATGTTGTAAAAGTTTAAAAACGATAGAGGCGATACTCTTTGATTGGCAATCAAATGAAGACGTGGGTTGCCATCCGGGCTAATGTTGCTGCCGAACCCCCTATTCATCAAGATATCTAGAAATTTCATCGAAATCGGATGTACATGTGGAAATTATGTGCGCGGAAAAAACTTGGAACTCCTCCGCTTTATGCTACCGATGATCAGAATACGAATATCATTCCTACGATCCAGAAAATTCCAGAGGACCAGAATTTTAATCCTCTTTTTCGAGAATTTTGACTCATGGGATGCGTAAACGAGTCGATGTTTTCGCAAACGCAGGGACAATCAACGTCAGGGCTTTGGAAGACAGCTGATGACGTCCGCGACGCCAGGAATGACGAAAATTGGACGAATATTCAACCTGAGGCGGTTGTTTCTTTTCTTCACGACGTCAGATCCAAACCTCCCTCTGAGTTTTATCCAAATAAGACAAAGGGTATTTACTATTACAACGAGCCAAACCTTCAACTATTCACCCAAATTCGAGTGAAATCGGAATGTTAGGTTGTGAAAAGGTGAGACTTTGAGGGTTTTGAGTTCGTGAATCCACAGAGGCCTCAGTCGATTCGGGAACAAGTAATATTATTAAATTCCATCCAATTACAGCCTACCCTGAAGAGCTCATGAAATTTCACTGAATCTGAACTGTGTATGGATAATCCTATAAATAGGTAAATATCTTTGCTGCACTGGAATTTGCTCTCAACGATTCTAAGCCTAATTGGTGTACAAACAAGTGGGGCTCAAGATTTTTTTGGGACTCAATAAACCGTATTTTTATTAAACGAACTTCCCAAAAAACAAACAGTCCACATTTGTATGTAATTAATACTACTATTATTCAGGTAAAAAATGAGTTAAATGCAATTATTTCCATATTAAAAAAATAATCCAGAGCCTCTACTTAAAACAAATTATTGAGATCTCTCATTGTTTCTCTAAAAAAAGTGAGTTTGACCAAGTTTTGGGTGTCTAGGGCCCCCTGAATTAGATTAATTTAATTTTTTTCAAGAAGATTGAACCCATTTTCCGGTTTTTGTTCGTTCAGAGGAATATCTACTTCTAGGCTACCTTGTTGTTTCATCTATGAAGTTTCTGTTGGTTTTTCGCGCAATAATCGTTATTAATTTGTCTGTAGTCAACTAGTCAAATTAATAAGAAAGCTACAAAGCTTTCGTGTCACTTTGTTGATATAGTAGTTAACATTCTTACCATTGAAAATGTGGTGCTGTGTCTCAGTAAGGCTGATACGACTCGTTTATCCATACAGGTAATAACATTGGGAAATACTGAAACTTTAATGCCCTATTTCATCACCTTTTGTTTCATCAAAGCAAGAGATAGTACCACTATCAAGAAACATGTTCCTTTTGAGGAACACCTACAATCTTGATGAGAGAACATAGCCCTTTGACGGAACAACTAAAAATGGAATGTTTAAGGGTTTTTATTGAATTTATTGTTTTTTTAGGTGCAAGGAGGATAAAAATGACTGCGAAATATAAAGGCGACATGTCGTGGACTCACCGAGCGAACTAGGAAGGGTTAAGAAGATTGAGCCTTAAATTTAGTGCTCTGTTAAGGGGGTCTCAGTCGGTCGCCGTTCGTTTTTAGTATCTAGCAAAATTGAAGGCGCAAAAACTTAAAAAGCTGTACCTAAATTTGTAATTTTAAAGGAATTAAGAAATTTCAAGTTTAGCTACATTTTATGGGAAAAACATAACTGAAGTAACGGTTTTTCCCAATTTTCTCTGGCAATTATTGTTCGATTTGATAATTTCAGTGGCAATATTTCAGTTTTTCAATTCCTTAGGGCCGTGAACTAATGAATTTTTTAAATCCTTTAAAATTTCCAATTTAAGTACAACTTTTCAAGTTTTGCCCCTTTGATTTGGCTAAATACTGACCCGGAACGAGGAACGAATGTCGACCGACTGAGACCCCCTTAAAAGAGGAACTAAGATTCGCTTGTTTCCACCAAATGGCAATATTGGTGTTGATCTTAGAGTTATTACGGTTCGAATTGTAGCTCGAGACTTGAATATGTACGAAGGTCTACGAAATAAGTCTTAATAAGAAGGTCTTAGTTTGAAATTTTGTGGTAGGTAGTTGGGTGCTGTCTCCAAAAATGTACATTTCTACTAATCAAGAATTTTCAATCCTCAAAAGACTTCCTTCTGAAACCGTCGATCAGGAAGAAAGGCGGCTGTTCAGCCAACGCACCCTGAGCTATTTTATCCTCCCATGGGATATGGGTTCGCGAAATTTTCTCCAGGATCGGCCGAGATTGTTTTGATGCTGGGTACTCCGGACCGGTACCCGCCCCCTTGGCCGATGAACTCACCTGGGGAGCCCTGACCTTGGCAAGTTCCCCACTGCTTCTGCCTTCACCCCAAGACTTTATATTCTCAGGGTACCGTCTTCCCGACTTTAGTTGCGGTTCCGGTCAGCATCGTCGGATCGCGTCTGGACTAAAAATAAACGAGGTTGGTAAAATTGATGATCATATAAAAATTGTTAACAAAATTCATTCATAGGTAAGCCATAAAATTTTTTGAAACGTGTTTTCAGTAGGAAATTCATGAATTTTGGGAATACATTACTTTTAGTTAAACATCTTTGTAGGATAAGAAAATTGTGTGCTGGTTGTGGGAATACACAATCAACCAGTACATTAATACGGTTTTAATGGTAATTTTAATCATGAACCTCAAATAACGCGTTTACCTTATGACTGGAAAAAATTTATCTCATGGGGAAGTTTACAATTTTTGGTATTAACTTTATCCATTTTGGACTATTTTTTCAGTAATGAATCTTTGGAATTGACCAAGAAAAAAATTGTTTAACCCCCCTCAAAATCGGTTGATTTACGTTTCAAGGTACGTAGAATCCAAAAATCGAATAAAAATTTGGCCGTCAGTCCGCCGTACGCGACACTTTCCTCAGATAGCATTGACCGGTTTTCATGAAATTTGGTATGTGAGCTCCAATTAGGGTCTAGTTGTGCCCCGAAGATTTCGGTTGATGTAGGTCACTTCTAAGATTTGAAATTTAGAAAACGCCCTAACTCAAAAAATGTTGATATATGGTATTGTTTTTCCAATAATTTAAGATAGTATTGAATTTCTAGAATTTTTTGAGACCACCCGGAGCTCAAACAATAGCTCCCTACGAGAACTTAAGTGTTGGACTAAATCAAAAACACGAGTGTGAATCGCAAAAGAGGCCTAATCTCCGTTAAAATTTTAGCTGACCAAAATGCGATCGCTATTCGTTTCTTCGACTTGATCTCAGGTTTGCGTCCTTAGCAACCATTTTTTTTTTCAAATTGAGTATGAAGCGTTTATTTCATTAAATTAAACTTGAATGTGGAGCAAAATTAGGTTGGTAGGTAGTGACAATAGCAAAGATGTGTTCTTTGCAGGCGAGTGATCTATCAGAAAAAGAATAAACCTTTGTGTAATAATTTACAGCGTTTTTAGCATGTATTTAGAGGCAATTTTATCGTCTAGAGTGACGTGCTCGTTTGTGCCTATTGTTGTGAAGCAAGTGGTTTTGGGGACCGGATCACAATGTTGTTTATAGTACAAATTAAAAATTGTCACTTTTCCTTTTGGAATTCGTGGAATAGCCGTGTCTCGTTTCAAAGTGATAGATATACTATTTGCATCCCACTTTTTGATTATAGATCATAAACCTATTAACCCTTATATTTACACCTGTACACTACGAAAGGAGTGCCTACCCTTATGGGACATTTCACTCTGATTCCCAATACACGATATCAACAAAGTTCCAACATCTACAAAATTTTTAGGTATAATTTAATTGTATACGTTTTTTCCTTGGTTTGTTCCAAAATTAATCTCCTAATATTTATCTAAATTCTGATTCATTTTTCTAATTAATTTTTTAATTAAATTTTTTTATTTTATGTGGTTTTTATGAATTCTATGAATAATTATAAGATTTTTATATTAGAAATCAAAGCAAAGAGATTTCTAATTTGATTGTTGAAGTAGGCACAGTGTTAAATAGGACTCTTATTTCGCTTTTCATTAACCCTCTTACCTCTTTTACTGTCTTAAAAAAAGTGATCTTTTCCTCGAATTCTCATATTTTTTTCCATATTAATATATATTTTGATGTTTTGTTTTGTAGGATGGTGATGTTAAAAGGGATAGCGGTATGCTATCTGGTTGGGCTCACAGTAGCTCAGTATGGTCCACCGAAGCAAACTGGACCGGTAAAACACAGAACGACAACGACTACACAAACACCACCGTCCGCCAACGAGATTTTCCCTGAATCAGGTAACTTACCTTGAAGAAAAATAATAAATTATTGTCGTTATGAAGTAAATTATTATTATTATTATGTACCCATAGTCCATTTGAATGAAAAAAGTAAGACACCATTTCTTAATTGATTGAATGAATGCGTACAAAATGAATAATGTTTGACGAAAATGTATAACTTTATTAAAGAAAACGCGTAATTGGCTTTGAATTGGTACAAATAATTCAAACTAAGAATCAATCAACACCACGTCTGTACTGATCTTATCTATTTAATGATTCATTCCACTTTCTACTGAATAGGTAGTGTTATATCGTTTACATATTTTATTGTTAAACTCTTTTTCCATTTTAGGAGATTCAGTTTACCAGCCGCCACCTGGGTATCAACCTCAGCCTGGACAGCAACCTGGATATCCCAACCAACCTGGTGCTCAACCGGGCTATGGCCAACCGAGTTATAACAATCAACCCCAACCAGGACAACAACCTCAACCTGGATTTCAGGCTCCACCGAGTCAACCTGGCACACCAGTAAAATCCAACTATCAGCCAACAGCTCCTCCTCCACCGGGATCGGTTGCCGTGAAGCCAGTCGATATTTCGAACAATCCTTTCATTAATGCTGGAATTTCGGGGAAACCTGTGTCGAGTGGATCATACCAACCACAACAACAACCTAATCAGCCCGCTCCCCAACCGGGTTATCCTCAACCAGGTCAACCAGGTATCCCAGCTCCCTCCCAGCCAGGTTATCCGAAACCGAGCCAACCCCAGCCTTCACCACCTGCACCAGGGTACCCATCTCAACAGCCATCACAACCAGGTTTCCCAGCACCACAACCTAGTCAGCCGAATAAGCCTATCAATATCCAGGGAAACCCATTCCTGTCTGGAGCAGTCAAACCTCAGCGGCCCCCAACTCCAGGTTATCCTCAGCAACAACCTCAACAACCAAACCAACCTGGTCAACAGCCAGGTCAACAACCATATCAGCCCGGTCAGCAGCCTTACCAACCTGGACAGCCTGGTCAGCCTGGTCAACCAGGACAGCCAGGGCAACAACCATACCCTGATGAATCTGCTTATAAGCCAGGACAATTGAACCCCCCATCATACCAACCAGGGCGTCCCGGGCAACCAAACCAGCCTACTCCCAACAACCCTCAACTTACCCAGAAACCTAGTCAGCCAGGTTATCCCTCACCTCCGGCACCTTATCAACCTGGACAACCAGGACAGCCTGGTCAACCAGGACAGCCAGGACAACAACCCTACCAGCCCAGTCAACCAGGACAGCCAGGTCAACAGCCCTACCAGCCAGGTCAACCAGGACAGCCAGGTCAACAGCCCTACCAGCCTGGTCAACCAGGACAGCCTGGTCAGCAGCCTTACCGACCAGGACAGCCAGGTCAGCAGCCCTACCAGCCTGGTCAATCAGGACAGCCAGGTCAACAGCCCTACCAGCCTGGTCAACCAGGACAGCCAGGTCAACAGCCCTACCAGCCTGGTCAACCAGGACAGCCAGGTCAACAGCCCTACCAGCCTGGTCAACCAGGACAGCCAGGTCAACAGCCCTACCAGCCTGGCCAACCAGGACAGCCAGGTCAACAGCCCTACCAGCCTGGCCAACCAGGACAGCCAGGTCAACAACCATACCAACCGGGTCAACAGCCCTATCAACCTGGAAAAACAACATCATCTTGCTATATCACGGGTAGTTACTGTGTGCCTTCATCTTCCTGTTACAATGGATTAATCACCGGAAACAACAATCCTGCATCAACTTTCAAGGTATGTACATATTTCTAGTTGGTAAATCTACCATAGATTTGTATCGAATGACCACTAAACAATACGGAGGTAATAATGCACGCATCAATCTACCAAAAAAGATCTTCTTGTTTCTCTTTCTGGTAGCCTTTCATGTGTGAACAAAAAATTGACACCATGGAAAATGTTTAAAAAATCAAAATTGAATTTACAAACCTGAGTTTTATGATAACATTCACAAAACATTTACTTACTCCCAACTTATGATCTCATGAAAGTACCTACTAATTTTGGTTAGAAACCATACTGCGCTGAATTTCCAAAATGTACGTTATGAAACGAAGTAGAGAGGCATTGAGAAACCAAAAACATAACAGAGTTACTGCCAGAATTCATGTTTAGAGTTACTTTAAAAAAAAAACATCCATCGAAAGGACAATGAAGGGTGTGAGTCGGTAGGAGAAAAACGCTACAAATTATTACACTGTAAAGATCACCCGTCTGCGAAGAAGATTCCATTAATAGTAACTACGTAGCAAGGTTTACAGACAAGTTCATTTTGACAGAAAGTTCCTTCCAGCAAAACAGTGTTATCCCAAAGTTGTCGGTGCCTTCAATTGATATGATTCTTGGTTGTTAAAGAAGCAGAAGTGAGTAAAATTATAGTCTATTCGGACAAACGACAAAAATAACGCATTAATCAGGAGAACTTTGCCTCACTTCCGTGCGATTTACACTCGTGTTTCTGACAAATCATTCGTCCAACACTGAGTAACGGAGACTCTTTTCAACTACCTTCAGAGAACCAATGGTAGGTGGTGGTGGGGTGGCGGATTTGGGTCCCTTACATGCTAGAGGCCTAGCTGTAGCCCAGATGTTCTGATGGATTTTACTCAAAACTTGCATTTAACTATTTTTGTTGGTATTATTCGTTTCTAGAAATTGAACACTAGATTTCTTAAATTGATGAAAAAACGTCATGAACATTCACTAATAACCGTCTCAGGTTGAATTTTCGTCCATTCGTCATTCTTGACCTCATCAGCTCTATTCTAGAGAGAAGATCAGAATTTGAACATTCACTAATTAGGTAATTAACTATTCTCATTAGGCCAACGGAACGTCCCATAGAGATCTGGATGTTGATAAAAAAAAACAATACCTTCATTTTGAGAGTTTTCGAACAAGAAATTTTCCACCCTTAATTTTCACCCCTTAGAAGTGGCAGATTCTTTTTTTAAATTCGATTTTGGGGTTCTACGTAGTTACTTTGAAGCGGAAAACCAAATTTTGAGGGGGGTTAAATTTTTTCTGCTTGATTCCAATGGTTACTGAATTATTGCAAATAATAAACCAAAATGAGTTATTTGGAATGTTAGGTTGATTTTCTTCTTCACTACACAAGTAATAAAAAGAAATATTTTTTTCGTATTGCAGGTCAAATTAATTTTGGTCTTCTTCGTGAGTAGGTATGGATCGGATCGAAATCAACTATTCGGTTAACTCGCACAAATTCTCCAAAATATTTTCCTAAAGCGGAATTACTAGTTTACAGTGGCTTCAATGACGCTCTGACAATTCTCTATAGGGTCGCTGTGGCTTTTCCTGGTGGTAACGTCGAATATCATCGTTAGGGCACCAAAAGATACTATGAATACAATGGAATATGGAACCAAAGAGCGAAAAACCTTGGAAAAGGCGTTATACGATCCAACCAAAACAGGTTATAATTAGTTATAATAACAATTTATCACATTCTTGAAAGCTAATAGTGATCAGACGGTTCGTTTTGTATTCAGGCGAGCAATGAGGTTTCTAAAACCGGCCCGAAAGGTCTTCAAGTGACTGATTTTTGTGGTGATTTAAACCCCATTAAAAATGGAATTGTACTCGACGCATAAATAAACGCAAATAAAAACCTCAAATTAGAACTCATTAGTGACCTAGTTATGACAGTTAACGCAGTTTTTCCCGGCTTTATGGGGGGGGGGGGGTAAATTAGGGAGAGGGAGGGATAAGTTGGGCAGCAATGGGCTATATGGATAAGTAGGTCAACATTTATGAGCACAAAATAATGATTTATGAATAAGAAAGAAGGAACAAGATTATAAAGTGTGTCCATTTTAAGTCCACTCGACATTTTGAGTCATCTCAACGAAAAAATGAGCTTTCGAAGTGGACCTGCCTCTCGAGAGAACCGACTCAAAACGTCGATTTCAACTGTCTAGCTCGCCATTTTGAGTCATTTCAACGAAAAAGCGCTGCAAATTATTACACAATGGTTTATTATTTTTCTATATAGATCACTCGTCTGCAAAGCCACCAACCATCCAACATGAAGAAAAACATCGATCGCATTTCGGTCAGCTTTAATTTGAACGTGGATTAGGCCTCTTTTGCGATTCACACTCGTGTTTCTGATTTATCGTACGTCCAACCCTCAAATTCTTCTAGGGAGCGAACGGTTTGTCCTATAGGGCTCTGCGTGGTCTCAAAAAATTCTAAAAATGCTATACTATCTAAAATTGATGGAAAAACATTACCTTTATATCAAAATTTTTTGAGTCAGGGCGTTTTCAAAATTTCAAAATTGATTTTTGAACCCTTAGAAGTGCCCAACATCAACCAAAATCTTCGGGGCACAAGTAGACCCCAAATGGAGCCTAGATGCCTAATTTCATCAAAATTCGCGTACGGCGGACGGACGGCCAAATTTTTATTCAATTTTTGGATTCTACGTTGAGGGATTCTAAACCATCAAACTTTGAGGGAGGGTTACAATTATTTTCTTCCTCGATTTCAAAGGTTCATTATTGAGAATGATAAACCAAAATGCTCAGCGAGTCTTGGAGAGCATGAGATGTACGTCGGGGTCACTCAAGTTTGGTCTTTCGACTACTCCGAGTCAGCTCACGAGTTACCATTTGTCAATAGTGAGGTAGGTAATTGAGGAAGCGGCTTCAAAAAGAAACCCGCGATCCTGATGTGCCGACCTTCAAACCTCCGCGAACTCCTCCAAGAGTCATTACAATAATGATTCCAGCAAGACGCATCCTTTGCAGGCTTGGTCATCGGTGCCATTCAAGATAGCAGCTTAGGATACGTGTCTTTTCCGACTAGAAGAGGTTCTTTTTGAGATGAAGTAGTCGTTTTGAGCCAAATTTTATGAAATTGCCATTCCACCTAAAAAACATTGGTCATAGCTTTCGGTTCTTTTGTGATCGCAACTTCCAAAATAAAATATGAATACTTATATTGTAGCATTTCAAGTCAACACATGAAATCCTACAATATGAGTATTCATATTTTATTTTGGAAGATGCGAGCACAAAAGATGAAGGATTTCATGTAGGATTTCATGTGTTGACTTGAAATCCTAAAATTGAAAAAAAATTCTAAATCTTCTTTCATTATTTTATTACAAGCTTTTATTTACTTTCGCCGGTTTCGTTGTATGTTACCAAATTCTTGCAAGTTAAATTTGATCCACTTCCCGGTTTTCGATTGAGCTGAAATTGTAGTCATGAATAAATCGGGTGACAATGCAATATTATTCACTTTCTAATGACCATCTCCCAATTCATAGGGGACGATCCTCTATTGTATAATGGACATACTCCAATTCGTAGGAGACTGTCTTCCATTTCATAAAGGGCATCCTTCAATTCATAGGGGACCATCTTCCAATTTATGAAGGGCAGCCTCCATTTCATAAATCTCCACATCACATTTTTAATCGTATATTACTAACTAGTGATTACATAACTAATTTAAACATCATTTTACACTACTAGAAGTTAGAAATAAAATTTAGAAAAACTTTTTTATATATAAGGATTTAATTTTTGTTAGTAAAATGCACTAAAAAGTTAAAAATAAATAGGATATAACCTCTAATAAGCAATATAACACGTTATAAAGATAACACTTTATCACAGTCCCAATTTCATAAATAATAGGTATCATATTTACATTTATTTAACATTTATTTTGAACTTTTTAGTTCATTTTATTTACTAATAGTAAAAGCTTGTTTTGAAAACTTTTTTTTTTTCAATTTAATTTTATTTTAGAAACTTAAGAGTGACGCACTGAGAGGCTTTGGTTCTCTAATAGCATCTCCTCGTAATCTTTTATGTCTGTGCGCAACACCATTCGACATCCTCGAGCCATTTCAGTCTTTATGACGTTTGCAGCGACCTCTCAAGCTTTCAATATCTAAGAATAATTCAACTAATAGCTTGAATTCGTGACTGGCCGGTATTTCCCATTATACGGACGGATGGATAGCTAATTTACCTTCGGTGTCCGGGTTTGAGAGGATCGGTTTAAGGTCCTTTTTGCGAGCGTGTTCACAAGATGAAACTTAGGTACGTCACCGTTCCACATGGCGGACGCCTCGTTATGTTTTAACTCGTAATTTCGATAACATCAGCATCTCATTTCCAAGCTTCGTTTTGCAAGATAACACGGTTTACTATATTGTTTAACGGAATCTTCCTACTTTTGGATAGTTCCATAAGCTACTATACATGAATTGGTTTGTGTATGTTTCTATATACTTAATTTCTGATAAAATTCCATGTATTACAGTCTGGGCAGTGCTCTCCAGGTGAAGTGTGTTGCAAAGCTCCCCAGCCTACCGCTTATACTCCAGGTATGTGCGTATTTTCTGTACCATACAGACTTGTTTGAAATACTTCACCAAATCTACAAGATTCACATGATCTAATTATCTTGTCCAAACATCTACTTATCACCAATTCCTGTCATTTCAGCATACACCGAAGCTCCAGTTCCAAAATATACAGGCCCATTGAATACGACTCCTCCGCCAGAATGCGCTGCTGCACTCAAATGTGTCCCAGAGTCTTACTGCGACGAGAAAGGCATCATGCGTGACGGCCCCGTTGCTTTGACCAGGGAGCAGCAAGAAAACAAAGTTGCTTTGTCGGTAAGTTATACTCACATGTATCCATAAGCTATGACACGAATAATTATTTGTTTCAAATAAATTTATCATAACGTGTTCAATGATGTTGATAGTCAAATGGATTTCAGGACTGCCAAAATCTTGATACCGGTGTCATTGGAAAGTGCTGCAGAGATCCTAACTACAAGGATCCATGGCCTGCAGGAATGATGATGCCCAAAACCAATGATCAAGGAGTCAATGACGGCCAGTACAATCCAAGTAGCCCTGGATTTGATGATGGTCAGTACAAACCTGGTCAATATCCTGGAGAGGATGGACAGCCTGGAAATCCTCAAGTGAATACCTACATTCAAGGACCGTCTAATGTGCCGACTATTTCTCCCCCAAATCCTTACACTATCAAGAAGCCGTTGGGCGTTTTTGGTGAAGGTGTGACACCTTATCCAGTGGCTCCAAAGCCAGGCCAGACGCACAAAGATGTGTTCCCCCAGAATGAAGATAAGCAAGTAGGACCTGGCTATCCACAAACTGCTGGACCTCAACCTCACCCTGTTCCTAGTCCGAATCAAATTCCAGGAGTTTCTCCATCTGGCCCAACGTCTCCTTATGGACCAGGAATCACGCCTCCAGGTCAACCCGGTAGTCCAACACCGCCTGGTCAACCTGGCACACCAGGATGTTGCGGAGGCTCGCCCTCTGGCGAACGACCTGATATCTTTTTCCCTGGACAACAGCCATCACCTCAACCCGGTCCTGGACCAGCTGGTCTACCTGGAACATTTAGACCTCCCCTTCCATCGCCACCACAAGGACCCAGCTCCCCACAGGGATCCTACAGTCCTCAAAGCAGTCCTCAGGGCCCTTACAGACCATCTGGACCTCAAGAACAACCTGGATCCCTAGGACCTTCCGGGCCTCAAGGACCATCTGGGCCTCAGGGACCGTCACCACCAGGGTATCCTCAAGCCCCTCAGGGATACGGACAACCTGCTCCTCAACCAGGAACTGCTCCTGGACCTCAAATCATTCCTGGACAAGAGTGCGGAGTTCGACGACCTGTAAGTTATCTTTTTTTTAGCCTTTTTTATTTTATACCCAAAGATGACTATTTATCAGCGATAAATAAAATAGGGAAAATTATTCGAACTGATGTAGAAATTTTGTTTTGTCCATAATATTCCTTGGTAAAGATTCAAACCGATTATTGGCATTTCAATGAGGAATTGACTTTGATTTACTATTTCCAATAATGAATCATTGGAATTGAGCAAGAATGGTATGGAAATACTCACACAGAAAAAATGCAGCCCATAAGTCCCCGAATATTATAGATGTCTTCGAATGAAAACGTTGTTAAGATACGTCACTCTGATTATGACTTGCACAGGGATGAGATTCTATGCTTGAGCCAAGCTTTAGATGTCCCTGAGACAATCTCATCTGTGTGGGAAGCGAATGCCATCTTCTTAGGATTCTGAGAACATGACGTCACGGAAGAATCAGTGGAATATGGTGGGTATAAAATTCGTGACATTAATTGTGGCGTTCTTTTCATTCGTTTCTACTCATATTATAATGAGTCAGCTATATATTTTTGATAGTCACACGAAGTGATAGAACTGAAATGTTTGTGACTGATCTCCATCATTCTTGTGCCAACTTACGGCAAACAATGAGTTTGTGGCAAACCCTCCGTTGAAGCTTCCAAAAATCATAAATATAAAAAACCCCACCGTGATTCAATTAACATAACACCATGTTCACACGACCCGTGGGTATAACAATGGCCCCTGGCCAGACCGTGTAGGCGGGATTACCCAGCGACCTCTAAGACCTCAAAGATTTATTCAGGAATGACGGCGTGTCTTCCTACAACCGCGATCATCCGTCTCGTTCTAATGAACCGTGGCGAACGCGTTAACAGGATTCAACTTCGAGCTGATTGTTGATCATGATTACAACTCGTAAATCCATTCACCTTGAACCAAACGAAAATCGAAACAATTCCGCTCAACGTGACTTTGCCATCATAGAAACGATGTTTAGGTTTATTCCTTCTGCCGATAGACCTCAGTCCAAACCTCCATTCCTATAGACATCGTCAGAGTGAACGACTCAGAAGACCTTACATATCTGAAAAGGGATATAACATTACAGGGTGTCCCATGTTGAGGACTGGAAAACTTCGGGAGTCGATTCAACTACTAACTAATTAATTCAGGAAATTACATTACAACTAAATAATATTAATTGAGAAAATGTATTTTTCTTTTCTTCTTTTTGTTAGTTTTTCTTTCTGCAATTTGATTTTAACCCTTTACCATAACCACCTTAATTTACAGGGAAAACGTGATAGACAATAAGGGCACCGTTGAAAAGGGCATCAAATCTCCCATATTTCTAGTGCCTGCAATAAACTATTTTCGGGGGCCTGATGGGTGGAAAATCAACTCGTAAAGTAATTTTGGTCAATTCGGCGAAATTTTCTTTTGGTTGTTGGTGTGTTGAAATCCGGGGTCAACACCGCCGTTCTTCCCAAGCACCGAGTGCCCCCGTCAAAATGTCGGTTTGGTTGAAGAAAATCCACGTTTTTCCACGTAAAAACACAAATTTTTCGTCTACATTCGACTGTAAAATATTTTTTTAATATTATTTCCATTGAAAAGCTGAGATCTTTTTGGAGTTCAGGTACGTGGAAAATCATGCAAAAGTAACTGCTTAACAACCAAAAGAAAAACGCTGCAAATTATTACACAATAGTTTATTATTTTTTATTTTTCTATATAGATCACTTGTCTGCAAAGCCACCAACCATCCAACATGAAGAAAAACATCGATCGCATTTCGGTCAGCTTTAATTTGAACGGAGATTAGGCCTCTTTTGCGATTCACACTCGTGTTTCTAAATTATCGTATGTACAACCCTTAAATTCTCGTAGGGAGCGAACGGTTTGTCCTACAGGGCTCCGGGTGGTCTCAAAAAATTCTAAAAATTCTATAGAATCTCAAATTGAAGGAAAACAATACTTGTATATCAAAATTTTTTGAGTTAGGGCGTTTTCAAAATTTCAAAATTCATTTTGGAACCTTTAGAAGTGACCTAAATCAACCAAAATCTTCGGGGCACAACTAGACCCCAAATAGAGACCACATACCAAATTTCATCAAAATCTGTCAATGCTAAGTGGCAAAAGTGCCGCATACAGCGGACGGACGGCCAAATTTTTGTTCGATTTTTGGATTCTACGTACCTTGAAACTTAAACCATCAAATTTTGAGGGGGTGTTAGAAAAAAAAATTTTCTTGGTCGATTCCAAAGGTTCATTATTGAAAATAATGAACCAAAATAGGAAATTTCGCCAATTTGACAAAAAATACTTTACAATTTGATTTGTCACCCATCAGAATCCCGAAAATAGTTTTTTGTAAGCATTAGAAATATTGAAAATTTGACGCCCTATCCAACGGTGTCTTATTTTAACATTTTTGCGGTGCACTAAGGTAGTTACGGTAATTTGAGTGACATAAGGTTGACGGTCAGTAGCCGCTCTAATATTTGAAAGGTTTTTAAACTTAATGAAGAATTAATCGAAAGAATAAACAATCTTTGAATAGCGACATTTGACCAACAATTGAGTGCAGACTACCAAGGAAGTTGAAATGGAGTTGGAAAGATTCTGATGGAATAACCAGCTCGTATTTCTACCCAATGATTCAAATGTAATGTACAGTTATTTATTAAATAATTATAATATAGATATGAATCGTGTATGATTCAATAATAAATCGGAGTGTGGTTTATATCGATTGACTCTTTAATCGTATATAGGTCCGAAATGAAATGAGAATGGATTTTGGGTATCAAGGGAAACCGCAAAATATTAAATGTGCGAAGAGATCACTTACCAGGAGCAAGGCAGGAAAGTGGCGTGTTGTTGGAAAGTTAATACGAATTGTTTATCCCCTCAGAATATTAACAACTCTATTTCATGGTAGCGAGTTATAAAATCCACGCGCAACATACAATTTTTTTTTTTTGCTTCCTCACTACCGAAGGTAGGGAAGCTTTGTATTCGTGAAAGAAGTGAAAAAAAAAAATGTCCTCCAAAATCAAAATTTCCACTTGCTTTTTGCGTTTTAGAGCTTCCCGAACAATTTTGGTTCCGTGTCTGTCTGTCTGTCGGTCTGTCGGTCTGTCTGTGGTCAATCCTTGTCCCGGGCAAAACTATACCAACCTGTGGTCCGATTTTGATGAAATTTTCAGGGATTGTGCGGGTTAGGTCCTAGACGGTCCCCTATAAATTTCAGCACCTTCGGACCAATAGGAGCGAGTGCGCATGCGCAAACGTGAATTTCCTGGAACCTCGGTTTCTAATGAACCGATTTTGCTCAAATTTGGAGGTTAGTTAGGTACTAACTTCTAAGAGACACCCTATAAGTTTCAATCAAATTGGTCAAGCAATAGCCGCTGCGCATGTGCGAACTTTAAATTTATTGTTACAACCAAAACTCCGCAACTATTCAACCAATTTCGATGAAATTTTCAGGGATTGTGTGGGTTAGGTCCTAGACGGCGGACCGCTAATATTTTGGTATTCAATAACTCTTTGAATCATAATTTTTTCGCCAACTGATTCTGTACGTCCATGTTACAATGAGTGAGGAAGCTATACTGCCCACCCAACTTGGCAGACGTTTTTTAATTAATAAATACATTTAAAAAACTTTGCAAATAGAAGTTTCTTATTCAGCACTATTCTAAGGTCCATAATCCTTTTCTCAGTCAGGGCCCAGCAATCAAAAAAAAAATTTAATTGATTGCACCTCATAATCAATAATAACTTAATTACAAAAAACTAAAAACGCACCAACACTTATTTTCAAAAAATGAATAAATAAATCAAGTAGGTACCTAAACGGAGGCATACTAAATAAAGGTATCAATTGAGCCGCTGATTTACTACCTATAACTAAGTTGTGTACCTACACCTATTTTCGTTGACAGATTTGAATGGGTGACAAATAAAACTGGCTTTACTTGGCTTATCTCTCTGAGGGCGACGATCAAGCGAGATAACACACAATAAACAACTCGTATTACTACCCAATAATTTAGTTAATAATTATCGCTTTTTATATTTGAGTCATTGGGTAGGAATACGAATTGGTTATTTCCTCCGAATATTAACAATTCTAATTCAAAGTGCCGAACGAGATTTCAATCAAATTGCATCTGTGTTTCACGAGGAGAATTTCAAACGATATAAGAAATCTCTGTGGTTTAGTAGACACTTGAAAAGGTTTTCCCATAACTAGAGCCGTTACTGGACTAGCTGATAACAACTAGCTTGTAGTCAATGGAATGGTCTTCATTCTAAGAATTATTCAATGGGGTTTTTTTAATTCTAATTATTCATTGCTAACAATTTGTGGAGGGTGATTAGTATAACTCATGATGATAATTGGCAGAGATTCCTTGAGAACATGTATTACAGACTCAGCAAGAAAAGTGTTAAATACGTCTTTAAAAAACCTTGAGAAAAAATGGTTTATTTCAAGTATTTACCTACCTATATTTTCTGTAGGCTCCACCGACGAGACCGGATGAGACTGGATTTGGAGAATTCCCCTGGCATGCGATCATCCAGTCAGCCAACAATCGTTCTTCGATATGCAGTGCTGTGATAATCGCTCCCAACGCCGTTCTCACGGCCGCTCACTGTATTCAAGGGTAAGAAAGTTCGATTGCTATCAAGTAATATTTAGTAATTCATGATCAATTTGCAACTAGTTCAATTTTAGAGGTTGAGCTGCAACCTGGAACTCCATATCTTTGGTCAAAGTTAATTTATTTTATGGAAGATCTATCAATTTCGAGCCCTGTAGTGATCAAAGAATGGACTGAGAGTGTATAAATACAGGCCATTATCTGAGGTGACAAAGTTCTGGATTAGATGGTGATTTTATCAATATTGTTTTTCAGAATCAGGCCAGAGGATTTGGAGGTGAAAGCCGGAGAATGGGCGCTTCAGCAACCAGGGCCGAAACCCGCGCAGTCCAGAGGGGCTGGAGCGACTGCCATCCATCCTGTCTACAATTCAGGGTCTCTAGTCAAGGATCAGGCTATTGTGGTCACCAATCAGCCTTTCCAGTTCGATCAGCACGTGGACAAAGTGTGCTTACCTCAATCCGGGTCGGGAGACTACGTACCAAAGAGTGGATCCTGCTACATCACTGGTTTTGGACGACCTTCACTGCAAAGTTAGTTTTCTTGAATCAGTATTCCCGTTAGTGTGGAACATTCTACAACTGTTGAAACTCATTTTCAATTTAATTATCGGTCTCGTTCCAGAACTAGGTCAGCCAACTTAACAGTTTCTACTATAAGTAAGGACCCTAAGTGTGGCACATGTTTTTTCATCATTTTCTGACGCTAAATCACAGGGTGTCATCCGTTTTCAGGAAGATCAAGATTTCAAGAGGAAAAATGAATATTTCTTTCATAAAATCATCAAGAATAGCGTTGGTCTCAATTTTTAACGCTGTATTTTGGGGAATGAAGGGGGGAGGGGTGACCTTTCCGTGGGACACCCTATCGTAAAAACTATGTTCAATCTAAAAACTGACAGCACGGCCATGCTTGAACTAAATAAAATTGCCTAATAACTCATACAGATTAAAAACGCTGCAAATCATTGCTCAAAGATTTATTATTTTCTGTATAGATCACCCTTCTGTATAGATCACTGGTTCTCCATCAATAGCACCTACCACCATCTGTATTCTCCCTTGACCTTCCCTCTCAAATTTCAGCTTCCTGCGTTCAATAGGATTAAAAATGGCTTCGGAGCTCACTCAGCTGATCAGTGATCTGATCAGTGAAGAAGATCTCCTCGGAAGCTGGAGACGCCTGGAAGAGCACTTCCATTCAATAGGATTGAAAATGGCTTTGGAGCTCACTCAGCTGATCAGTGATCTGAGGAGTGAAGAAGATCTTCTCGAATGCTGGAGACGCCTGGAAGAGCACTTTCATTCAATAGGATTGAAAATGGCTTCGGAGCTCACTCAGCTGATCAGTGATCTGAAGAGTGAAGAAGCTTTTGAGCAATGATTTGCAGCGTTTTTTACCCACCAACATTTTTTTACCTACCAGCTAGGTACTACCTACCACACCATACTGGCTTCACACCTTCACAATCAAGTTTATTAGAAAGAACTAAACGCTTCACACTCGATTGGAAAAATAGAAAGCTTCATATGGAAATTTGATTACTGGTTACGCAGAAGGCAAAACTGTATACAAATCGAAGAAATGAACAGCGATCGCATTTTAGTCCGATACAATTTGAATGGAGATTAGACCTCTTTTGCGATTCACACTCATGATTCTGTTTTATCGAAGGAAAACCTTCAAGTACTCGTAGGGACCGAACGGTTTGTCCTACAGAGCTCCGGGTGGTCTCAAAAATTTTTAAAAATTCGATACTATTTAAAATTGGTGAAAAAACGATACCTTTATTTCGAGAGTTTTCGAGCTAGGGCACTCTTGAAAATTTCAACCCTTAATTTTCACCCCTTAGAAGTGACCTACATCAACCAAAAGTTTCGCGGCACAACTAGACCCCAAATGGAGCCCATATACCAAATTTGAACCAAATCGGTCCAGTGTTGCTAAGAAAAGTGCCGCGGACGGCGGACGGGGGACGGCGGACGGCGGACGGGGGACGGCGGACGGGGGACGGCGGACGGGGGACGGCGGACGGGGGACGGCGGACGGGGGACGGCGGACGGCGGACGGACATTGCAAATTTGGATTCTACGCACCTTAAAACGTAAAGTGACAAAGTTTGAGGGGGGGTTATAAAAATTTTTTGCGATACGATCACATAGGCTTATTATTAGAAATAATAAACCAAAAGAGCGATTTTTCACTAAAAACAACTGAATTTTCAGCCGCCAGTAAGGAAATGCCTATCAAATTGATGAAAAAACATGTGCCACATTTTGGGCTTTCCAACATTTTTCTAATGTTTGTGAAATCATGGAGTTACGCAACATAGAGCGTTCAAAAAGCCAGGTTGTGCGCAATAAAAACAATTGGGTGTGGCACATAGCTTCCTCGTATCCATAACCCGATTATATAGATGATCCGATGCATAGTAGTTAATCTCAAAACACCAATCTCTAAGTACCTTTCACTACTCTCATAGGGGACCATCTACACGCTAATCTGGACAATCCTAGAAAATTTCATCAAATTCGGATGAAAAATGTAAATGTTATGGCTGTTACAAGGATTTTACGTTTGCGCATGCGCAGAGGCTTCTGTAAATTTTAAGGCCTTGATTTTCATTGGGAACCATCTACAACCTAATCCGCGTAATCCCTAAAAATGTCATCAAAATCGGGTACAAAATGTGGAAGTTATGGCTGTTACAAGGAATTCACGTTTGCGCATGCGCAGTGGCTGCTATCAGCCCAAAGGTGGGGATTTTCATAGAGGACTATCTAAATACTAATCTGTAACATCCCTGAAAATTTCATTGAAATCGGACATTAACTTCGTATAGTTATGCGCGTTACAAGGAATTTATGACAGACACGCAGACACTGAGCCAAAGTGGTTCAGAAAGGTCTAAAACGCAAAACGCGAGTGAAAATTTCGATTTTGGAGAACTTTTTTTTCGTCCTTGAAAAGTGAAAACAAAGTTTCTGCTACCTTGGTAGACTCGGAAGCAAAATTGGTTCGGGTATGAATATTTCATGAAATTTGACGTAGAATCCGAATCTGTAATTAAAAAGAGGGGGGGGGGGATTTGAAAAAATTTGGAAAAACGCGAAAATATTTTTTCTGGATTCCTTACAAAAAATCATGAGGAATAGCGTTGGTCCCAATTTTTTACGCTGTATTTCGGAGAAATGAAGGGGTGTAACCTTTTCGTGAAACATCCTGTATATCAATCCAGCTGGGTTGTGGCCTATTAAATTCTTAAATTAAATTCTTCTTTAATTAAGTAATCTTCAATTGAGTAAATTATAAACATATGAATTGGGTATAGTTGATTAACAAATCGGATGGATCAGTCGTTGATCTGATATAGTTCGGAAATGAACTGAAAATTGATTTTGGGTATCAAGAGAAACCGTAAATATAATGGAACCTCGTACCAGAAGATTGACAGCAAAGTGACTGTAGAAGGGTCAGTCTTTTCTGCCTCTCGGAGGAGGCTAACATGGAGTAGCGGTAACCATTACGTCTCGGTGTTCGCAGTATCGAATTCGATCCAGCCAATTCAACAAATTTCAGAGTATTTGAGCATTGCTGAGAACACAGCTGGCATCAATTCAAAACGTGCTGATCATTTTGAAATAGAAGCAGTGGCCTGTCCAGCCGATCATCAATTTACTGAACTTTTCTTCAGTCCAACTGTTGCTGGATTGTGGGAAAGATCCAACTAGATCGCTGCTAGAGGTTGCAAATGTTTTTCAAAACACACCTTTTGATTATTATCAGTAAATTTGTATTGAACTAGTACAAGTGTAATTTTTATTTTAGTGTAAAACCCAGTATTTTTTCAGTTCTCATGCATTTTTTTAAAAATTTTTTCACAGATAATGCACCTGGAAGTGTGATGCATAAAATCCCTATCACCATCATACCAAGAGATCAATGTGAAAACAACTTGAAGCAAACACATCTGGGAAAATACTTCAAGCTCAACGAAGGTTTTGGTTGTGCTGCCCCACTCAGTGAGGCTGAACTTTGCAAGGTACGATTCATAGCATTGTTCATTTGTTTAATTGAAACTGATTTCATCTTCATAAATCGCATCATAATCAACAGGTAAAAGAGGTGGACATTGGACGATTTTGGTTAATATTAGAACGAGGGATGAACGGAGACCGACTGAGATTATGAGAACTAAATGTACTTGTTTCTGGTTGTTGCAATTCATATTGTTATAATCAATAAGTCGAGGCAATTAATGATTTCTTTCGTGTATTCAGGTTGACGTGGGAAGCCCTCTGGTCTGCGATAGAGGAGATGGTCATTATGAAGTCGCCGGAGTGTACAGCTGGGACACCAAATGTTCTTCTTCTCTCCCTGGTGTTGTGGCTTCGCCAGACACAGACTGGATTAACCAGGTAAACCAAAATGTCACTTATTATTTAGGCAATGCAGTTTATCGGAAAGTTTTAATGATAGTTCATCTGCTTTGAAGATCCTTGCTTGGTCCCATTATATTTATGTGACCGTCCAGGTCTCTTCCTGATAGAAGAGAAGTTTCAGAAGACGATGCTGTTCTCAGAGTTTCGATTTCTCAATACGTTGAGCATTTATTTGGAATTTGTTGAACCTCACAATTGTGAAAAGCTGTGAGAAAAAAACTATCGAAGTTTTAGAAACCCACACGAAAACAAAGAAGATGTGGAAGATGGCCCCGACAAGTTGAGGCACATACATTATTCCTCGCGCTGGTTTTTGCGATTTGTCAATGATTTCTAGTGATCAACCCACAAACTACGTAGAATTGCTTAAAGAATCGATAGGTAGTTACCCGAAAGCTCAATTTTTTCATAACCTGAAGCTACGTGAATTTCCAATAAGAATCGATGGGTTGTGACCGAAAACTCGATTCTTCTAAAACCAGAAACTACGTAAATTTCCTTTAAGAATTGATAGGTTGTGACCGAAAACTCGATTCTTCTAAAACCAGAAACTACGTTAAATTTTCTTTAAGAACCGATAGGTTGTGACCAAAAACTCGATTTTTCTAAAACCAGAAACTACGTTGAATTTTCTTTAAGAACCGATAGGTTGTGACCGAAAACTCGATTTTTTCATGACCAGAAACTCTGTTAAATTTCCTTTAAGAATCGATAGGTTGTGACCGAAAACTCGATTTTGTTTAAAACCAGAAACTTTGTTAAATTTCCTATAAAAATCGATAAGTAGTTACCGGAAACTCGATTTTTTTATGTTTACTTGTTGATTCTAATTCAATTTTTTTCTTCTCAATCAGGTTCTCTCTACTCCACTGGACACCCTGAGAGCCGAGCAGCCCAAACCTGTAGACCACCTACCCGAAGACGTTGAACAAAAGCCAGGCTTCGCCCTTGGATACGGAAAATAAAGACTTTGGATGAGGAACCTCCGGAAACTCCAATCCAAAACATTGTGATCTGATAGTTTGTAAGCTTATTGTAAAGTATGTTATCCGAAGTTCACTGAAATATTTCGCTGAAGTTGAAGGAGCGCAATAAGGACTGAAGACATCTTTGTATTATTTTCGTCAACTTAAGCTTTAAATATAATAAATGTCTGAAAACGATAAAAAACTATTTAAATACATTTTGTAAAAAACGTGAAATGGTGTTTATATTCTTTAGCCTTTTGATAACAGAAATATATTTTACCTAGTTTTGGTTTATTTTTAGTAAAGAAAAAAACGAAAAAAATATGCCAAAGAAAAAATATGCCAACTAAGGCCCATCCAAGCAGTATGAGTATGAGGCAGTAGGAGCGAATTTTTAGAAACTAAAGGGAAAGTATCAACGCTTCACGATGATACATTGTGATATGAATGTATTTTTGCACTGAGTAGGTATTTGCGGCATCGCTGCAATCGCAATGATAAACAAAGGAGTGGCACCAAACAACAGCAGGGTGATGGGTACAACCTTGTCATGGCGCGGGGTGTGGTGCGGGAAAAGTGCTACGGAGTTGCAAGAGTTGAGCATCTCAGTCGACGTACTCCGTGGTGTCACCAGATGCGAACTGCTGTGCTCATATTTGAACTGGTGGTCTTTTTATAGAGGCTCTCCCACCCCCACCTTCCTCAACTTCCCTCATCCCTAGGGCCGGCGTCGGGTGAGTCCTGGGCGTCCTCCCCATTAATGTTAGATTTGTTTATTTAAGTATGGTGTGCCCCCTCCGTTTTTGAGGGGAGTAAATTTTTTTTTAAGTGACAATAGCAAAGTGTGCTTTGCAGTCGACTGATCTATTAGAATTCACTCGCCTCCACAAAACTACTAATTAACAAGATGTTCGTTGTTACACAAGATGTTCAAGTTTTCCACGTAACAACGAAAAATTGACTTGCATTCCAGATTCCGTTGAATATATCGCACGAAAAATAATTTACATTCTTTCTTTCTTTTCATACTCGCACTCTCACATTCCAATAGGTAATGTAGCCTCAACACGCTTAGAAAAGAAGAAGAATGGCAGTGAGTAATTACAGAATTGAATCGCTCACTAGCGAGAACTATGACACTTGGAAAATCCATGCCCAAGCGACATTGACTCGTGCAGGATATTGGGAATATGTCACAGGAGAGATTCCTGCTCCCGATCCGAGAACAGCTTCTCCAGCAGAAAAACAGTTATGGAACAAAGAAGATGCCAGAGCTAAGTCTGAACTCATTTTAATTATATCTGCTAGCGAATTAAAACAAATAAAAAATTGTACCACGACAAAAAATGTGTGGGATACGCTAAAGCAAATATACCAGAGTGAAGGACCAGCTAGGAAGGCAACATTATTAAAAAGACTAGTATTACAAAAAATGAAAGAAGGAGAATCAGTTCGCGAACATCTAAAAACATTCTTGGATGCAGTCGACAAGTTAAATGATATGAACATAGAGATAAATGATGACCTACTCAGTATAATGATGCTATACAGCTTATCACCTTCATATGAAAATTTCAGAGTAGCGATTGAGAGTAGAGACACTCTTCCGACGCCAACTGAACTCAAGGTGAAAATTCTTGAAGAAGCTGATGCCAGAGGAAATGATGAATCTAGATTGTCTAATGAAGAGGCCTTTTACAGCAGAAAACAAGGTAACAAACAGTTTTTCAATAAAAATAAGCAACTGAGTAGGAATCCAAATCATAAAAACTACAACATGAAATGTGGGAATTGTGGTAGAACCAATCACAAAACAGAAAATTGTAGGATCAAAAAGCCGCAATCAACATTCAAAATAGAAGAATTTTGCTCCAAAATGCAACCATCCGAATCCAAAAGCTGGTGTTTAGACAGTGGAACTACATCTCACATGTGTCCCGAAAAATCTAAATTCAACTCACTCACAACTACGAACGAAGGAGGAGTGGTGCTAGCAAATGGACAAACTGCAAAAATTTCAGGAAGAGGATGTGTGACATTGGAACTAACAAAAGGAGATAGCGTGAACCTATCAGAAACTCTTCTAGTGCCAGATGTAAAATCAAACTTACTTTCAGTAGGAAAAATTGCTGATAAAGGATTTACAGTAATATTTGAGAAACAAAAAGCTGAAATTTTAGATAAACAGAAAAATGTCATTGCGAGAGCTATTAGAGAAAATGGATTATATTACGTCAAAGAAAAAGCCGACGAAAAATCCAATATATTAACGAAATCTGATAACAAAAACTTGAGATTATGGCATAAGAAGTTAGCTCACCTCAACATACCTGACATGAAACTAGCAAAAGAAAAAGGGAAACTACAAGGCCTAGATTTCAACCCAAGTGCAGAATTAACGAATTGTGAAACCTGTATAAAAGGAAAATTGACCAGGAAACCATTTCCAAAAAGTTGTCGGGATGGACCTAAAGAAAAACTACATACTATTCATTCTGATGTTGTTGGACCTATGAAATACAGCACTCCCCGAGGTTGCAAATATTTCGTGACATTCATCGATGAATATACGAGGTACACAAAAATTTATTTCCTTAAAAGAAAAAATGAAGTTTTAGAAAATTTTAAAGACTACAAAAACGAAGTTGAAAATTTCACTGGCAATAGAATCAAATTTCTTCAAAGTGATAATGGTACTGAATACATTAACACAGAATTTGATAAATATTTGAAGCAATCAGGAATAAAAAGAAGGCTATCTGCACCACACACGCCTCAACAAAATGGTTTAGCAGAACGCAAAAACAGAACAATACTTGACAGAGCAAGATGCTTGATGCTTGAAGCAAATGCGCCAAATTTCTTATGGGCGGAAGCAGTATACTGTGCGAACTACCTGACAAATCGCAGTCCATCAAAATCGATTGATGGAGATACACCATTTGAAAGATGGATAGGTAGAAAACCATCCGTGAGACACCTTCAAATTTTTGGTGCAAAAGCATTTGTATTGAATAAGGAACCAAAAGGAAAATTTGAAACTCGAGCCACAAAAGGTACATTTGTGGGATATTCTGAAGTATCAAAAGCATACAGAATATGGGTACCTGAAAAAAGAAACACAATTATAACAAGAGATGTAAAAATAATTGATGAACCATATTATAGAAACGACAAAACAGTAGATTTCGATGAAGAGATTGAAACAAAATCCCCTATAGAACCTATGATCGAAATTCCAGCTCAAATCCAACAACAAGTTGTAACAATAAATGATTTTGAAAATAAACAACAAGAAGAACTAGATGTAAATGATGATGAAGTCCAGGAGTCAACAGAACAAGTTCAAGACGAATCAGAACAACTCCATGAAGATCCGCAACCCGTGGATGAAGAAATGGATTCTCTAGCTTGGATTGATGACTATAATGAAACATGTTACAATACTGAAGATGAAAAAAATTTATGGGATGATGCCATAAAATCTGAAATAAAAGCACACATTAAAAACGGAACTTGGGAAATCACCAAACAACCACCAAATCGTAATGTGGTAGGATACAGAATGATCCTGAAAGAAAAACTAAATCCTGACGGTACACTTGAACGCCGAAAAGCCCGATTAGTTGCCCAAGGATTTTCCCAACGTCCAGGTGTTGATTTTTCAGAAACTTATTCCCCAGTCGTAAAAATGAAGTCACTCCGTTTACTTATGAGTATAGCTGCTGAAGAAAATCTAGAGTTGAGTCAGCTGGATGTTACCACAGCATACCTCAATGGAACGCTTGACGAGGAAATATTCATGAAGAAACCTGAAGGACTGGAGGAATATTTGAACAAAATTTTGATAGAAGAGAGCCAAAACGAGGACAAAACAATTTTCAATAAAACAAGAAAAATGATAGAAGATCTAGCCAAAGACGGATTTGTCAACAAAGTTTGCTCCTTGAAAAAAGCACTCTACGGTCTGAAACAAGCCGGCCGCCAGTGGTTCAAGAAACTCGATGCTAGATTGAAAGAACTGAAGTTTCAACCCTCATTTGCAGATCCATGTTTCTACATACGCGGAGAAGGGGGAGAGAAGATGATAATCGCCGTGTATGTAGACGACCTGGTGATAGCATCTGCAAACAAAAAGGAAATTAACAAACTGAAACAAGATCTCACTAAAACGTTCGAGATGAGAGACATTGGCAAACTGAATTTCTGTCTCGGAATTGAATTCTCGAGAGATGAAAACGGTGGAGTCATGATGAGCCAAGAAAAATACATTAACAAACTTTTGGAAAATTTCAGGATGCAAAAATCAAAAACCATGAAAACTCCAATGGAAGTGAACCTGAAACTTGAAAAACCACTCGACGGAGAATGTCCTGACGTACCATACCAAAGTTTGATCGGTTCGTTAATGTATTTGGCGACAGCAACAAGACCCGACATCATGTACTCGGTCAGCTATTTGTCCCAATTCAATGC
This sequence comes from Apolygus lucorum, assembly GCA_009739505.2. Taxonomy (NCBI): domain Eukaryota; kingdom Metazoa; phylum Arthropoda; class Insecta; order Hemiptera; family Miridae; genus Apolygus; species Apolygus lucorum. The sequence goes on from CM019168.2 coordinate 52,222,665, forward strand.
GTGCTACAGGAATGATCATTGGGCCGCAGCAAAACGTGTTTTGCGGTACCTCAAAGGAACACGTACCCATGCACTGCATTTCCGCAAAACTGGAATTCAAGAATTGACAGGCATGGCAGATGCGAATTGGGGGAGCTGTATTGATGGGCGCTCATACACTGGTTATTGCTTTAACTTCAATGGCACAGTAATCAGTTGGGAAGCCAGAAAACAACGAACTGTTGCACAGTCAACGGCTGAAAGTGAATATATGGCCCTAACTGAAGCAGCCAAAGAAGCCCTACACCTGAAACGCCTGATCAATCACATCAAAATTAAACAAAACACCATCAAAATTCATACTGACAACCAAGCAGCTATTAGTTGGGCAACCGATCCGATTGTAAATGCCAAGTCTAAACACATAGCACTGAAAGAGCACTTCATCAGAGAAGCCATCGAGCGGAACGACGTGAAGTTGGAATACTGTCCTACGCAAAATATGATGGCTGATGTCTTCACAAAAGCGCTTTCAGGACCGAAATTCTTCATCTTCCGAAGAAGACTAGGACTGAACGCAGCTGCTCGTGAGGGGGAGTATTAGAATTCACTCGCCTCCACAAAACTACTAATTAACAAGATGTTCGTTGTTACACAAGATGTTCAAGTTTTCCACGTAACAACGAAAAATTGACTTGCATTCCAGATTCCGTTGAATATATCGCACGAAAAATAATTTACATTCTTTCTTTCTTTTCATACTCGCACTCTCACATTCCAATATGATCTGTACAGAAAAATAATAAATCTTTGTGTAATAATTTGCAGCGTTTTTGGATTTGACATACCTTGAAACGTAAAACCATCAATTTTTGGGCGAATTTACACGGATTTGGAATCGAGCAAGAAAAAAAAATTTTAACCCCCCCCTCAAAATTTGATGTTTTACGTTTCAAGGTACGTAGAATACGAAAATCGAATAAAAAATTTCCGTCCGTCCGCCGTACGCCGTACGCCGTACGCGGCACTTTTCTTAGCAACACTGGACCGATTTAGTTCAAATTTGGTATATGGGCTCCATTTGGGGTCTAGTTGTGCCGCGAAGCTTTTGGTTGATGTAAGTCACTTCTAAGGGATGAAAATTGAGGGTTGAATTTTTCAAGAGTGCCCTAGCTCGAAAACTCTCGAAATAAAGGTATCGTTTTTTCACCAATTTTAAATAGTATTGAATTTTTAAAAATTTTTGAGACCACCCGGAGCTCTGTAGGACAAACCGTTCGGTCCCTACGAGTACTTGAAGGTTTTCCTTCGATAAAACAGAATCATGAGTGTGAATCGCAAAAGAGGTCCAATCTCCATTCAAATTTTATCGGACTGAATGCATTCATTTCTTCGATTTGTATACAGTTTTGCCTTCTGCTTAACCAGTAATCAAATTTCCATATGAAGCTTCTATTTTTCCAATCGAGTGTGAAGCGTTTAGTTCTTTCTAATAAACTTGATTGTGAAGGTGTGAAGCCAGTATGGTGTGGTAGGTAGTACCTAGCTGGTAGGTAAAAAAAAGTTGGTAGGTAAAAAAACGTCTGCCAAGTGGGTGTGGCACATAGCTTCCTCGTATCCATAACCCGATTATATAGATGATCCGATGCATAGTAGTTAATCTCAAAACACCAATCTCTAAGTACCTTTCACTACCCTCATAGGGGACCACCTACCACGTTAATCTGGACAATCCTAGAAAATTTCATCAAATTCGGATGAAAAATGTAAATGTTATGGCGGTTACAAGGATTTTACGTATGCGCATGCGCAGCGGCTACGATCAGTCCGGGGGTGATGATTTTCATAGGGGACCATCTAAATACTAATCTGTAACATCCCTGAACATTTCATTGAAATCGGATCTAAAATGTAGAAGTTATGGCCGTTACAAGGAATTCACGTTTGCGCATGCGCAGTCGCTTCTGTCAGTCCGAGGATGATGATTTTCATAGGGGACCGTCTACACACCAACCCGCACAATCCCTGAAAATTTCATAGAAATCGGACAATAACTTCGTATAGTTATGCGCGTTACAAGGAATTCATGACAGACAGACAGACAGACAGACACACAGACACGGAACCAAAATTGTTCAGAAAGGTCTAAAACGCAAAACGCGAGTTAAAATTTTGATTTTGGAGAACTTTTTTTTCGTCCTTGAAAAGTGAAAACAAAGCTTCCGCTACCTTGGTAGACTCGGAAGCAAAATGTTGGTGGGTAAAAAACGCTGCAAATCATTGCTCAAAGGCTTCTTCACTCTTCAGATCACTGATCAGCTGAGTGAGCTCCGAAGCCATTTTCAATCCTATTGAATGGAAGTGCTCTTCCAGGCGTCTCCAGCATTCGAGGAGATCTTCTTCACTCTTCAGATCACTGATCAGCTGAGTGAGCTCCAAAGCCTTTTTTACTCCTATTGAATGGAAGTGCTCTTCCAGGCGTCTCCAGCATTCGAGGAGATCTTCTTCACTCTTCAGATCACTGATCAGCTGAGTGAGCTCCGAAGCCATTTGCAATCCTATTGAACGCAGGAAGCTGAAATTTGAGAGGGAAGGTCAAGGGAGAATACAGATGGTGGTAGATGCTATTGATGGAGAACCAGTGATCTATACAGAAGGGTGATCTATACAGAAAATAATAAACCTTTGAGCAATGATTTGGTTTATTATTTTCAATAATGAGCCTTTGGAATCGAGCAAGAAAAAAAAAATTTTAACCCCCCCTCAAAATTTGATGTTTTACGTTTCAAGGTACGTAGAATCCGAAAATCGAATAAAAAAATTTCCGTCCGTCCGCCGTACGCCGTACGCCGTCCGCCGTACGCCGTCCGCCGTCCGCCGTACGCGGCACTTTTCTTAGCAACACTGGACCGATTTGGTTCAAATTTGGTATATGGGCTCCATTTGGGGTCTAGTTGTGCCGCGAAGCTTTTGGTTGATGTAGGTCACTTCTAAGGGGTGAAAATTAAGGGTTGAAAATTTCGAGAGTGCCCTAGCTCCAAAAATCTCGGAATAAAGGTATCGTTTTTTCACCAATTTTAAATAGTACAGAATTTTTAAAAATTTTTGAGACCACCCGGAGCTCTGTAGGACAAACCGTTCGGTCCCTACGAGTATTTGAAGGTTTTCCTTCGATAAAACAGAATCATGAGTGTGAATCGCAAAAGAGGTCTAATCGCCGTTCAAATTTTATCTGACTAAAATGCGATCGCTGTTCATTTCTTCGATTTGTATACAGTTTTGCCTTCTGCGTAACCAGTAATCAAATTTCCATATCAAGCTTTCTATTTTTCGAATCGAGTGTGAAGCGTTTAGTTCTTTCTAATAAACTTGATTGTGAAGGTGTGAAGCCATTATAGTGTGGTAGGTAGTACCTACCAATAGGTAGGTGTGGTAGGTAAAAAAACGCTGCAAATCATTGCTCAAAGGTTTATTATTTTCTGTATAGATCACCCTTCTGTATAGATCACTGGTTCTCCATCAATAGCACCTACCACCATCTGTATTCTCCCTTGACCTTCCCTCTCAAATTTCAGCTTCCTGTGTTCAATAGGGTTGAAAATGGCTTCTGAGCTCACTCAGCTGATCAGTGATCTGAAGAGTGAAGAAGATATCCTCGAATACTGGAGACGCCTGGAAGAGCCGGGTGGTCTCAAAAATTTTTAAAAATTCTGTACTATTTAAAATTGGTGAAAAAACGATACCTTTATTCCGAGATTTTTGGAGCTAGGGCACTCTCGAAATTTTCAACCCTTAATTTTCACCCCTTAGAAGTGACCTACATCAACCAAAAGCTTCGCGGCACAACTAGACCCCAAATGGAGCCCATATACCAAATTTGAACCAAATCGGTCCAGTGTTGCTAAGAAAAGTGCCGCGTACGGCGGACGGCGGACGGCGTACGGCGGACGGCGTACGGCGTACGGCGGACGGACGGAAATTTTTTTATTCGATTTTCGGATTCTACGTACCTTGAAACGTAAAACATCAAATTTTGAGGGGGGGTTAAAATTTTTTTTTTCTTGCTCGATTCCAAAGGCTTATTATTGAAAATAATAAACCAAAAAATTGGTAGGTAAAACAATGTTTGTAGGTAAAAAACGCTGCAAATCATTGCTCAAAGGTTTATTATTTTCTGTATAGATCACCCTTCTGTATAGATCTCTGGTTCTCCATCAATAGCACCAAACACCATCTGTATTCTCCCTTGACCTTCCCTCTCAAATTTCAGCTTCCTGCGTTCAATAGGATTGAAAATGGCTTCGGAGCTCACTCAGCTGATCAGTGATCTGAAGAGTGAAGAAGATCTCCTCGAATGCTGGAGACGCCTGAAAGAGCACTTCCATTCAATAGGAGTAAAAATGGCTTTGGAGCTCACTCAGCTGATCAGTGATCTGAAGAGTGAAGAAGATCTCCTCGAATAATGGAGACGCCTGGAAGAGCACTTCCATTCAATAGGAGTAAAAATGGCTTTGGAGCTCACTCAGCTGATCAGTGATCTGAAGAGTGAAGAAGATCTTCTCGAATGCTGGAGACGCCTGGAAGAGCACTTCCATTCAATATGAATAGAAATGGCTTCGGAGCTCACTCAGCTGATCAGTGATCTGAGGAGTGAAGAAGATCTCCTCGAATGCTGGAGACGCCTGGAAGAGCACTTCCATTCAATAGGATTGAAAATGGCTTCGGAGCTCACTCAGCTGATCAGTGATCTGAGGAGTGAAGAAGCCTTTGAGCAATAATTTGCAGCGTTTTTTACCCACCAACATTTTTTTTACCTACCAGCTAGGTACTACCTACCACACCATACTGGCTTCACACCTTCACAATCAAGTTTATTAGAAAGAACTAAACGCTTCACACTCGATTGGAAAAATAGAAAGCTTCGTATGGAAATTTGATTACTGGTTAAGCAGAAGGCAAAACTGTATACAAATCGAAGAAATGAACAGCGATCGCATTTTTGTCCGATAAAATTTGAATGGAGATTAGACCTCTTTTGCGATTCACACTCATGATTCTGTTTTATCGAAGGAAAACCTTCAAGTACTCGTAGGGACCAAACGGTTTGTCCTACAGAGCTCCGGGTGGTCTCAAAAATTTTTTTAAATTCAATACTATTTAAAATTGGTGAAAAAACGATACCTTCATTTCGAGAGTTTTCGAGCTAGGGCACTCTTGAAAATTTCAACCCTTAATTTTCACCCCTTAGAAGTGACCTACATCAACCAAAAGCTTCGCGGCACAACTAGACCCCAAATGGAGCCTATATACCAAATTTGAACCAAATCGGTCCAGTGTTGCTAAGAAAAGTGCCGCGTACGGCGTACGGCGTACGGCGTACGGCGTACGGCGTACGGCGTACGGCGTACGGCGTACGGCGTACGGCGGACGGACGGAAATTTTTTTATTCGATTTTCGTATTCTACGTACCTTGAAACGTAAAACATCAAATTTTGAGGGGGGGTTAAAATTTTTTTTTTCTTGCTCGATTCCAAAGGCTTATTATTGAAAATAATAAACCAAAACGCTGCAAATCATTGCTCACTGATCAGCTGAGTGAGCTCCGAAGCCATTTTCAATGCTATTGAATGGAAGTGCTCTTCCAGGCGTCTCCAGCATTCGAGGATATCTTCTTCACTCCTCAGATCACTGATCAGCTGAGTGAGCTCCAAAGCCATTTTCAATCCTATTGAATGGAGGTGCTCTTCCAGGCGTCTCCAGCATTCGAGGAGATCTTCTTCACTCCTCACATCACTGATCAGCTGAGTGAGCTCGAAAGCCATTTTCAATCCTATTGAATGGAAGTGCTCTTCCAGGCGTCTCCAGCATTCGAGGAGATCTTCTTCACTCTTCTGATCACTGATCAGCTGAGTGAGCTACGAAGCCATTTTTACTCCTATTGAATGGAAGTGCTCTTCCAGGCGTCTCCAGCATTCGAGGATATCTTCTTCACTCTTCAGATCACTGATCAGCTGAGTGAGCTCCAAAGCCATTTTTACTCCTATTGAATGGAAGTGCTCTTCCAGGCGTCTCCAGCATTCGAGGATATCTTCTTCACTCTTCAGATCACTGATCAGCTGAGTGAGCTCCAAAGCCATTTTTACTCCTATTGAATGGAAGTGCTCTTCCAGGCGTCTCCAGCATTCGAGGATATCTTCTTCACTCTTCAGATCACTGATCAGCTGAGTGAGCTCCAAAGCCATTTTTACTCCTATTGAATGGAAGTGCTCTTCCAGGCGTCTCCAGCATTCGAGGATATCTTCTTCACTCTTCAGATCACTGATCAGCTGAGTGAGCTCCAAAGCCATTTCTATTCCTATTGAATGGAAGTGCTCTTCCAGGCGTCTCCAGCATTCGAGGATATCTTCTTCACTCTTTGGATCACTGATCAGCTGAGTGAGCTCCAAAGCCATTTCTATTCCTATTGAATGGAAGTGCTCTTCCAGGCGTCTCCAGCATTCGAGGATATCTTCTTCACTCCTCAGATCACAGATCAGCTGAGTGAGCTCCGAAGCCATTTTTACTCCTATTGAATGGAAGTGCTCTTCCAGGCGTCTCCAGTATTCGAGGATATCTTCTTCACTCTTCAGATCACTGATCAGCTGAGTGAGCTCAGAAGCCATTTTCAACCCTATTGAACACAGGAAGCTGAAATTTGAGAGGGAAGGTCAAGGGAGAATACAGATGGTGGTAGGTGCTATTGATGGAGAACCAGTGATCTATACAGAAGGGTGATCTATACAGAAAATAATAAACCTTTGAGCAATGATTTGCAGCGTTTTTAAAAACGTTTTGAACACATGTGCAATCCGAGAATCGAAACTCCGTTGAAATTTTGTGTGACCAAATTTCTCCCTTAGAGGGAAAAACAATAGATCATGGACAAGCCCATTGTTTCTATAAATAAACAGGTTTTGTTTCTTTAAAAAAAAAAAAAATTAAAGCTCACATACGAGTCTGCAACACATTGGGACATTTTTTGTCTTTACTTTTTCCCTCCCCCCTTTTCCCGTCGCCCTTCACCCGTCTACCTACCTATACCTTCGCTACCTACCTATAATAATAATATTGTTCTCAATAATTGTTTATTGACGTGCGACAAACTCTTACTGCAAAATTTGCGAAATTTGCAACATTTAATATTGTTTACAGTTCTTTTAACTCAGGGGTATATCTCAGTTTCTTCCATAATTACAGCGGTTTTGGCAGTATATAATGTTTGCATAAATTTAGGGCTTTCCAACGAATGGTGAACGATTTTTTTACAAACACGAATGACGATGATAAAGTTCCGTACCAATGACTTGGTAGTAAGTGGATATCATTAAAAATTTTCGTGAGCAAATTTTCATGACGATTTTTCGTTTATATGCCAAAGTAAAGACATAAAATGTCAAAAAAAACTCCAATCGTACGTAATACCTATATTGTATTCTAGAGCTACCGATATGTAGCTATGATTAATTTTTCTGGTTTCGCGTTACATTTTTGTGGCAAAAAAAAGTGTCGCGAAAAATTCCTCGACCCCCGGCTGAACGACATATTTACGTCAAAATTTCCAATTCCAATAGATTCATCTCAATTGTGATCATGCGAACGAAATAAATAATTGTGTAGGCATGTCGGGGTTGACATTTCATGAGATTCGAGGAAGATTAGGTAAAGGATGTCTAGAATAATTTATTTATGACGTTCATTAATTTTGAAGTACATTCTAATCAAATATATCTAAGATCAAGATAAACGAAAGCTTCTCTGCAAACTGATCGATGATATTACGTGACCAGGGAAACAATATTTGCACGCGAACGTGAATAAATGATGGCTCGATGAGTTAATTCGAGTGGGTGTTTGAGATCGGAGGATTTCGCGATAGAAGATGAAATGTGATAATGAAAAGAGGAAGCCCTCCACATCACGATTCACTATAGATTCAATTTTCATTGTTTTTCACAATATTTATATTTTGATGGTTTATTAGTTCCAGTAGAAATCACGATAACATAAGAAAAACGCTGCAAATCATTGCTCAAAGGTTTATTATTTTCTGTATAGGTCACCCTTCTGTATAGATCACTGGTTCTCCATCAATAGCACCTACCACCATCTGTATTTTCCCTTGACCTTCACCATCTGTATTTTCCCTTGACCCCCCGAGACCGGTTTAGCTCGTTGATGAAGTTTGATTTGGATGGTAGTAAACTCACCTCATTACGACTTCAGTCTGAATATAACAGTTTATTATTACAACCTTATTCAGCAAAGAAAAACCGAGAGCTTCGTAGATATGCTGATCTACGTAGTAAAACGCTGCAGATTATCACAAAACGGTTTATTATTTTCCTAAAACGATCATCCGTCAGGGATTAACGCGGCTTTTTTAGAGCTCCTAAGGGCTCATAGGCATTTGTTTGGCTCACTAACAAGTGGTTCCCATAAATTCGCTCATTTGACGATAGTTATAATTGTTAATTAAATTTAATTTAAATCTTAATTTTACTGATATTTTAATTTAAATTTTTATTAAATTTAAATGTTAATTTTTCTTGCTCATTCGACGATAGTTGATCTCCACCTACTTGATGAAAAAAGTCATGTAACTTTATTAATAAGCTTATTAATTACCTTCATTAGCAAAAACGGTAGGGCCTACAGAGCTAAATAGCTGTAAGTGGAATCATTCGTGTCTGGAAATTCTTGAAAATTTCAAATTGATGAAAAAACAACACTGTAAATACCTAGGTATATCAAAAGTTTTCGAGCTAGAGCGTTTAAAAAAAATTGTCTCCTACTTTTTGCCCCTAAGAATGACTGACCAAATGAGTGAGAATAACCAAAATCTTCCTTCGGGGCACAACTAGACCCCAAAAGGAGCCCATGCATCGAATTTCATCAAAATCGGTCGAGAACTGGCTACAGCGGACGGACAGAAAATGTATAATCAATTGTTGGATTCCACATGTCTTGCAAGGTAAACCATGAAATTTTGAGGAGGGGTTGCATTTTTGGTTTATTATTTTCAATAATAAGCCTTTGGAATCAAGAAAGAAAAAATATTTTTTTAACCCCCCTCAAAATTTGATGTTTTACGTTTCAAGGTACGTAGAATCAGAAAATCGAATAAAAACGCTGCAAATCATTGCCCAAATGTTTATTACTTTCTGTATAGATCTCTGGTTCTCCATCAATAGCACCTACCACCATCTGTATTCTCCCTTGACCTTCCCTCTCAAATTTCAGCTTCCTGCGTTCAATATGATTGAAAATGGCTTCGGAGCTCACTCAGCTGATCAGTGATCTGAAGAGCGAAGAGGATCTTCTCGAATGCTGGAGACACCTGGAAGAGCACTGATCAGCTGAGTGAGCTCCGAAGCCATTTTCAATCCTATTGAACGCAGGAAGCTGAAATTAGAGAGGGAGGGTCAAGGGAGAATACTATTGATGGAGAACCAGTGATCTATACAGAAGTGATCTATAGAGAAAATAATAAACCTTTGGGCAATGATTTGCAGCGTTTTCTTGCTCAGTTCCTAGGGTTTATTGTTGAAAAAAATAAACCGAAAATAACCGCTGTGTGTAATTTCGTAGCGTTTTTGACTCTCCAGGAACTTCTCACTTGCGTGTTGCTAACTTTCAAGCCAGGGATGAATGTAATATGAATTCTGAAATGAAATTTAAATTGAAAAGTGAATCATCTCCAAAAAATTTCATCTCTCATGACAATTCAATCAACCTCATACCAGTGTATTAGTAAAGGTTATTCTCGGCATAAGGAAACTGGTCCACAAATTTCGCTGGTCGGGGAAAAAGACTATGATAACTCGAAAAATGCCATTTTTTAGTTTTAATGACGAACTAACTCAAAATGGTGTGGAGATTCATCCGCAATACTGTTCGAACTCATCTTGCAACTGCGCAACTGCCAACCGTATTGCCGTGAAGACTATGACAAGTCAGGTTGTACTTGAGCGGTCACCCGAAACTGTTGTTCTTCTAGTTCAAGACTATTACAAGTCTGAAATCAACCACACAACTGTGTGATTTTTCTTTTTTTTTTTTTTTTTTTTTTTTTTGTTGTTGCAAGACCATATCAACTTAAAATAGCAGAGTCTTCATGAGATGGTAAATTAGATATTTTTTAATAAGTTCTCTTCAATACTATTACATTTTGATATATGACACTCTTTCACAAAGATTTTTCAAGTTTTTATAGAATCTTAGCTTCAATACAATTTCATTTTGAGTTATCGTACCTACTCTTCCACAAACTAACTAACTAATTAATTAATTTTCTTTAAGTAATTTTCTAGGAGAAAAGATGGCCATTCAAAGCGTGATTATGACATTAACACATTGAAATTCAGTATGAAAACTTTAAACAGCTGTCCTGAAAAATGACATTTTTCGAGTTATCATAGTCTTTTTCCCGACCAGCGATTTAAGCTGCTTAGATTAGACCAAACTCAATTTCTCGGTCCCAGTATGTCTGCTTACGCTTATTTTGCCGGATTCTCGAAGGGCCAAGTGGTAAAACTAGTCCAAAATTGGTGGCAACTCAGATTACATCAGTTTTTTTCACCAAAAGGTAAATAGGTTCTGAAAACTAGTAAGTAACTGATTCAATATTTGGAAACCTTAAAATACCCTACTCAGCTTTGGTACCGCATTCGATGGCCAACAGATCCGTGGTAGCATACCTGCACCACCGTTTTCTGGCCACCTACCTTTTTTCTATCACTGATACAATTATTGAAATTCGTCACGACGAACAGTTGTACTCCAGGGTTAAATTCCCCATCAGATGAGCACACACATTTTTAACCTTGCATCTAGTTAGATTTCTTCTAGTCCAAACTTAAAACTTTGCAATTTTCGAGTTTTTTGACGAAATTCTCATGAGATCCCTCTTCCCTTCTCCCTAAAGATGAAATTCACGGTGCTTTTCAGCAAGATATCCTCAAAACCTCAGCTTTCCAACGGTAGAATCAAAACATGTTTTTAAGGGAGCTTAGGAAGGAAATTTGTGTTATAACGCGAAAAACGTGAATTTTTTCAACGAAATCGACGTTTTGGCGGGTGGATTCGGGGATCTCCTCCACCGCCGCTCCTCCCGCCCACCATCCAACCCCGATTCCAAAATCGTTGAGGGAGGCCTTTGATTTTGATAAGAACTTCTCGTTTGTATGAGCAGTGACCAAGAAGCCGCTTGAAAAGCACCCTAGGGACCGCTCGTGTTACTCGCTATCTCTGAACCAGTATCTCTACTAGGGTACATCAGTCTGGTGATATGAAGAAGGGGAAACTGATCGAAAGCAATTCTTTGAACCAGTTTTCCTGTGTAGTAGTTTCCCCAAGAGCTTGCCTGGTATACAACAGTTCTCCGAGAGAGGAAACTGTACCACAGAGCTGGTTGGGAAACTCTTTTAAAGTCTATCCTCCGAAACATTACTTTGATCTTCTTCGTCTGCAGGTTTTTTTTTCCTTTTTTAATACCACATTTAAACTTTAGGGAATTTCAATTCTCTCTCATAGGTGCGTAATGAATGAAAATAACATTGAATATAGGCGGAGTTTCACGTCAGTCGTGTTGAAACTTCAGGCAGGTAATTGAGGTGATAGCTATCTTACTCCACTAAAACACAGTTTATCTAAACACTAGGCGAACGCTCATGAAATTACCCATTCAATATCTCTGATAATGTGAAATAATTTCTACCAATTTACGAGCTGTCGATACGCAAACATCCATCGTCTGACGGTTATTGATATTCTCGCGGGTCTCAACATCAGGGCTGTACGTTATGTTCCTAAAACCCTATATTGTGCTTCAAGTGTTATTTTTCCTCACTTACGGTTATGAACGCCTCAACAGTCATCTTCAGCCATTCCTGGACTTACAGCAAGACATATCGGACTTCAGGACGCGCTTCAATATTCACTTGTCTATCGTATATACGTTCCCGTACAAAATGAGGAGTTCGTGCCTTGCGGTAAGATCTGAAATTTCAATGTTTAAATTCCGGTATTACTAAAATAGCTCCAGGATGAACAAAAAATAAATAAATAAATAAAATAAAATGAAATTTTGTACATCGTTTGTGTTAGGCCTTTCTTCAGTTGAAGTAGGAAGGTTGAAGGTTGAAGGGGGATATGCACTGCGGCAATATCCTTATAATTTGTATCAATCAGTCGAGTGCACTTTGGCTAGGTGACTTGCATCATCAGGACTTTCGATGGGTATTAAGCTGTAGGTAGTCCTTATTTTGGCTAATTGTTTGAGAGCCTTGTATTCTATGTGTATTCTGCCGTGCTAACCCAAAAAGTCGTATCTTGACTTCAACCAACTTTTGGGAAAACGACCTAATAGGTTTCGTGGCGAAATATCTCTTTCGCGGGATTATTTTTCCTCCTTTTACCACAAGTGAAGGTTTTTCTTAAAGGAAATTATTTGCGGGATCGATTGCTCGAGTCAAAATTAAACATTTTTGAGTGTAAATTGTCAATAATCGATAGTTTACGCTCTCGTAAACCCGAAGTTACGACTCTTCTGTTCTGAATACGCAATTATGAGACTTTGGGATGCTAAGCTCATTTTAAATCTTGAAACTTTATAATTATCTTTAAATCATGAAACCATTTGACCTTAATCATTTTGTCATCCTTCTTGGCTCAAAGTCAATCGTATTTCATATCTGTGTTCAGAGTGTAAGGAAAAACAGCTGAATCAATAAAAATAAACGTTTATTCACGTTAAGTAAAAACGTAAATTGACGATAAATTATTATAAAATAAAATTATTTTAAGTAAATTATTTTAAGTATAAACGTGAATTTAGATTCCGAGTTTTCAGAGGCAAATAGTCGTATCATGCCGATTCAGAATGCTAGAAATAGTATCGTCAAAATCTCTCAAAACTGCTATAACCTCAGTGATGTTTTGCCACAGGGAAATTCCTCGTTTTATTCCCTTCAAACGGGAAAATTCCCCGTTTCCCTTGAACTAGGGAAAAACAAGCTAAAAGTGCTGCCAACTGCTGGTTGAGGAACTGCTCAAGGCCCAGATCGAGGAGTTCCTTGATTGGAGGAGATCCTCGAAAGATGAGGAGTTCCTCATCTGAACTATGAATACCAAAATTCGAGGAGTTCCTTATCTCTCTGAGGAGTTCCTCGGGTGAGGAGTTCCTCAACGCTTCCTTGAGCAATGACTGTGAATTCCGCCCTAAGGCCGATTCCCGTTTCAGTGTCAAGATACGAGTTTTCTTCTTCTGAATCGCTCTGATACGACTAGTTTCTTAGCAAAACCAAGCTAACATGCCTCAACGCGAAAATCGTGAGGCTTGTTTGAGGCATTTCTAGTAGAGTTACGAATCTAAGGGTGGTATTCTCTGAGGTTGCCTACATACCTCTTTCTGAACACAGAACACAGTTCCACGTATACTACAAGGAATCATCAACAAGGAGGTTACAGGGTATCTCACGGAAACCGGACGAAAAACAGATGAATGTAACTCCAATGGTTGAAGTCTTAAATTTTTTATATTTTTATCAGAAGGTAGGGAATTAAATGCCATTTTAAGTTTTAAAAATAACATCGGACAAATGGTGCCCATCTTGTTCGAAACACGTAGCAAGTCTGTCCAGGAAGTTTCGATGGACGCGCTCCAGTAAGTCTTGATCAATTGACGCAACTTGAGACGTTATTTCTTCCTTCAAAGCTTCCAAAGTGGAGGGTTTTGATTCATAAACGCGTGATTTAAGGTATCCCCAAAGGAAGAAGTCACACGACGTCAAGTCTGGGGACCTTGGGGGCCATTGCACGTCCCCAGAGCGTCTCCAAAGCCCTGGCCGTTCTGTGCGCAAACGAGCTCAATCACTGCACATTTCACCCGCTTCTCTCAATCGAATCATCAAGCGTAATTTAAAGTGGCATCCGTACAAGTTGTCAATCGTTCAGCAGTTGAAACCTACTGATTACCCACAGCTTGTTTGGTTTCAGCAAGATGGGGCCCCCCCTCACACTTCCAGAGCCGCAATCGCCCTCTTGCGCCAGATGTTCCCCAATGGCCCCCAAGGTCCCCAGACTTGACGTCGTGTGACTTCTTCCTTTGGGGATACCTTAAATCACGCGTTTATGAATCAAAACCCTCCACTTTGGAAGCTTTGAAGGAAGAAATAACGTCTCAAGTTGCGTCAATTGATCAAGACTTACTGGAGCGCGTCCATCGAAACTTCCTGGACAGACTTGCCACGTGTTTCGAACAAGATGGGCACCATTTGTCCGATGTTATTTTTAAAACTTAAAATGGCATTTAATTCCCTACCTTCTGATAAAAATATAAAAAATTTAAGACTTCAACCATTGGAGTTACATTCATTTGTTTTACGTCCGGTTCCCGTGAGACACCCTGTACTTACACAGATGTCATCACCCAAATCCCTGGAGTACAGTTGTCCTGGGAGATCCTTCCAGCAACCAAAACATAAGAACACGTAGGTAGGTAAAGGAAAAGTGGGTACATTGATATATGAATGGTAACACACAAATGGGGGGCCCACAATGATTAGGCAACATGCTCGGACAGAAATAACCACAATGATGAACTGGTTGAGGGAAGCTCTGTAGGTTCTTACCTGGTACGAAGATGAAGCGTAGTACCTAAGTGCTATGAGCACTTTCAGCATAGGTGGTATCGGCAATGCGCGGTTGTTATTGGGGATGTCTCGCCCAAAAATAATTGGTAACGGAAAAAACGACGGTTTCTTTATGAAAGCGGAACCTTGCCCTAAACTCTCTGTCATGAAAAGTTTCCATGGGATTACTGGCATCTCTGATGTATCTCTTGACTAATGTCACCTGCATCTGCTCATCGTTGTCCTCCCAGTCGTCCAGTTCAAAATAATGGTCGTACATAAAATAATGATCCATTGTGGTAACAGCCATTTCCGAATTTTGACAAAAACAACACGTTAAGTAATTACTCAAGTGTCCTGTCCAGGTGCCTCGAGTT
This sequence comes from Apolygus lucorum, assembly GCA_009739505.2. Taxonomy (NCBI): domain Eukaryota; kingdom Metazoa; phylum Arthropoda; class Insecta; order Hemiptera; family Miridae; genus Apolygus; species Apolygus lucorum. The sequence goes on from CM019168.2 coordinate 52,237,690, forward strand.
TTTGCTACTTTCGAGTAACGGCCATACCTCGACTCGACGCCGAGTTTTGTTTATGACTACCACATCGAGCAAATGCTCCAAGTCCGGAGTAACCGCTCGAGTAGATACTCGAGATGGCGACTGTGAATACCGCTGAGCATCCGCCATCACTCCAAGACCCATTCGAATATTTACTCCACCTCGAGTAATGTCTATGAATACCGCCCTAAAACTCCAAAAATCAATAGAAATTGACCCCCGAAACCCCCGAGTTCCAATAACTCAATTTGGTCAAATTTTCACGTTACGACTTTCTGGCTTAGCTCGGCAGTATTGGTCTCAGGTCACTTTCTTAGACCCATAACAGTTACACCTTATTTTCTGATTCGAATGTTCTGAATCGATTCGAACTATCGAATCGAATATCGAAACTACCTACGATTATAATAATATATAATAATCGAAACTATCGAAAACCAAGTGTCACACTACTGGAAGTAGAACTAAACAAATAATAATTATTTTACAGTTCTACTGTACGGAATGAGTGTAGTAAATTTAAAAAAAATCAAGTTATCGTTTTTATTGGTTGCCGAGAAACAGATAAATAAATGACAAAAAATAAGGGTTTTTCAGTTTCGAGAAAACCCGGAATTCGTGAAAAGTAACCGTTTTTCTTTAGGTACCTATTTGAAATTTCGTTGTTATTTCATGTTGAAGTGATTAAACATCAGGTCTGATTATTCCTCATGTATGATTCTAATGAGTGTTATCAACTGTTAGATAAGGTTACGTCATTTCACTTAGGTACCCACTGATAAGGAAATCTTTACATCTTGTTTTCGCTCTTTTCCCTTTCTCCGTAGTTTCCCATATTAGCCGTTCCTTCTTATCACGGTTTCGTTTGTTTGGAACTTTGTCTCAAACACAACTTGTAAGTATTATGAATTTGTTTTATTTCCTATTGTATGAGTTTTATCAGCTTCAATACGAAGTAAAGGAATGAAGTAACAACAAGTAACAACAGCATTATTTGAACTCTATTTTCACCCAGCGAGAAACTGCTTTCACCCGGAATCAGTGTTTGTCTCCTCAATCTTTGAAAACTCATATCTCTGTTTTCCATTGCTCAAATTTAATGTTGTTGTATACCAAAATATCTGAAAAACCTGGAAACTTTCATAAAAATAAAAACAAAAAATCACTTTTTTTACATAATATGAACCCTCTTCAAACGAGACTCACATAATATCATTCTGTTGCGTTTTAGATGGCCAGCGACTCATCCTATTTTGCCGAAAAATTCTCCGTAGAAGTGTCCGAAGCGATTCCTCCAATAGTTTTGTTGGACCAGCGAAACCGTTTCAAATGTGATGCAACTTTGTTAGTGGCGGAAAACGTACACTCATTGGTTAAAACACTGCGGCAGCTCCCAAGGTTTTCAACTCACAGGATATGGTGCCTGGTTAATAACAATACGTTGGACGAACTTGAAAACTATTTTATTGTAAGATTTCGATATATTTTCGAGTTATGTTGTATAATCTCTTATCAAGAAAAGAACGGGAGTTTGGATACATCTCCATGTTTCTACGATATCACAGAATCGTGGTTGTCTATGCAGAAGTTGAGCAATTTAGCTCAGATGATTCAGTGGCGTCTCCTCCAGGCAAATATAGCAAACACTGTTTGTCTTACTAAAAATATGCAGAATGAATTAACTAATTTTTGTTGAGGTTCTCCTATATTTCCATTTTTTGCAAGTAATATTCAGCCGATTTTGGAAAATTTTTATGAAATTTAGGGGTAATTTCATGATTACCAAGGAATTTAGATGAAATATGAGAATGGAATAACTACGTATTTTGCCTTGGATACTAGCCCGCAACACAACAGAGAACTGTAGTAGATGCAGGTAACTATGATCGATTGCAGAATGTAAGCGAACTAGCGCGGGGCCCGGCGATCCAAGGCAAACAGTTCAAAAAATGAATTTTGTGGGACAGGGGGTAGGCGGGGTTCAGCGTGGGGTCCAGTATTGCTATACTCCCACTAGAGCATCAGCCAAGGCAAACAATCGAGGAGCTGTTTCGTGACGTTTAAAGCAGAGAAACTTGGATACTAATAATGAGGAATTTCACCATGTCGGAATTTCCTATTTTTGACCCCAAAATCGGATTAAGCACCTCGAAAAACCACCCTACGGCAAACTTTCAGCCTGAACTTCCTAATTTACGAATAAACAAAACAGTGTAGAAAATACGAACGTTTAAAAAAACCGGGAAAATGACGTCATACTGGAATAGTTCATTTATGGCCGCTTGAAGCGCTGAGATCAAGAAATCTATAGTCCCCAGATGCAAAATTTAACGAAAAACTAAAGTTTGAAATCGAAAAACTGAAGAAAAAAATAGAAAAAGCAAGATGGGGAAAATTAGGTTTCCCCTGTTTTTGTTTGATAACAGTTATCAAACAAAAACTGGGGAAACCTAATTTTCCCCATCTTGCTTTTTCTATTTTTTTCTTCAGTTTTTCGATTTCAAACAGGAAAGTTACTTTCCTCTTAGAAAACACGATTTTGTCGTCCCAACTGGCAACACTGGGAGGAGACGGCGATCTGAACAGCCTAATCAGCGAGCGTTCCCGATGCACATCTGTTTTCCCGGTTATTTTTGAAATCATAAATTTTGATTGTCTCCCAAAAATAACAGGGGACTTATTTTCCGAAATCAGCCCGATTTTCATCTATCCCACACCATTAACTATTCAGGAAAAATGCAAACAGAATTCGGTGAAATTCCTCATTAACCCCGCATAGCAAGAAATCGAATATCCATCCATCCACATTATCTCTCACCACAATTCAGAAATTCCTCAGCAACCAGTAATCAAATTTCATAATGAAAGAAATCTTTATTTCTTCGAATAAAGTGCGAAGCGTCTACTTATTTCATCTAAATTAATAAACTCGTATATGAAGCGAAAACTTGGTTGGTAGGTTGTGACAATGGCAAAGCTGTTTTTTGATGGCGCTTGATCTAAACAGAAAAATAATAAACCTTCATGTAATAATTTGCTGCGTTTATTCCTCTAATCCAAGCTGTTTGCCTGACGAATATCCTCACCTGACGCCCCTGAAATGCTTTACGTGTGAACCTACTCTCCACAATTCATAGTATCCATTCTGTCCATTCGTAAACGTGATTGTATTATAGTGTTCACCTTGCGGATGGAGCAAACTCCACCAGAGTCATTCTACGTACATTACCGTTTACGTAATTAAGTACGTACATTAAGTTCACAATCAGTTTTTCATTATTTTCAGTTTTTCGATTTCTATTTTGATGTAGTTTTTGGAGTCTATTATTCAATTTATTATTGTCGTTTGGTACATGTTTCGGCAAATACAACGTCGCCTTCATCAGCCTAAAAAATTATTTATAATTAAATTAAATAAGTTATAAACTACAACTAGGTGCTTAAATTTAAAAGAACAAAAAATAAATAATACATGATATGTAAGTATATACTCTATGTACATTTTTACTCTACTGCATAGCAGCTTTGTCAATTTTTTATTACTGATAATTACTCTTTGTTCAACTGACCTTAATAAAACGGTTTGGGGATCATCCCTTGTGCCGTTGCTTTTTAGGACGTCCCACAGTAAGACTTGGGCGTCCTTATGCGATCGATCTGGGGTGAAGTTGGACAACACTCAACAGAAAAAAAAATAACCACACAGTAATCCGTTTTATACCATTCTGAATCCAAATCCGCGAAAAAAAACCATAGGTGTATGTCTGTGTGTGTGTGTGTGTGACAAAATCTTGTGTCGTCTGCAGAGCCCTTAGTTCTCAAACCGATTTTCGAGGTTCTTTTTTTGTTCGACGCGGAAAACTATCTAGTTGTGCACTACGTCGCCGGAATTTTGAATTTTGCCTTTTAAGGGGGGGAAAGGGGGGTTAATGCTTAAAAAACGTGCGTTTTTGGGCATAATTTTGTGTCGTCAACCCAGGCCTTAGTTCTCAACCGATTTTCATGGTTCGTTTTTTCTTCAACGCGGAAAACTATCTACTTGTGCACTACGGCGTCGGAATTTCGAATTTTGCTTTTTAAGGGGGGGAAAGGGGGGTTAATGCTTAAAAAACGTGCGTTTGCGGGCATAATCTTGTAAACTCTGCTCAGGCCTCAATTTCCAACCGATTTGTGTGTTTCTTTTTTTGTTTCACTCAAATAACTTCCGAGTTGTACATGATTTCACCAGAGTACCGAAATTTGCAAGTGGAGGGGGCGAGTGGGGGGATTATATTCACGAAATATCCGGTTTTTCAATATTTTGGTTCCGTTACTGCTTACCAATTTTACCCAACCTTTGAAATTGAGGAAAAATTCTCATTATACCTCCGGATTTTAATGAATTATTCTCTGTGCCACCATGGAACTTATAGTGGTGCCACCATGGCGCCAGGACACCATAAACCACATATTTCGTGGGTTTTTATCGTGTTTCACCTTGAATACAGATGTGAACTTCGACGGACTGCCTACTAAAACTAATAGATGAAAGTTCAATGTTACGACGTATTTCTGCTTTGGTGCCAGACTGGCACCATTGGTGGCGGTGATGATGAGGGGGGGGGGGGGGGTGAACTCGAATTCGCATGTTGGGTGTCGTAGATCATGGATTTTAAAATGCTCTTCAGATTCGAGGCTCGCATGCCGCTAGAAATGTTAAGGTGGACAATGGTGGGGGGGGGGGTCAGTATTTCTTGCCTAAAGTAATAAATAAATTACATCGAGTGAAACATTTTTATAGCTTACCAACTGGTTAAACTGATCTAATGCTTATCCAATGGGACGTCCCCTGGAATGCATGCATTACTAAACAATATGTTTTCTTTTCATTTTTCATTATGGAGCATACTGTTAATTTGTTAAATTTTTTTGATCCGTAACCCTACAACAAATTATGCAGTAGAGTAAAAATGTACATAGAGTATATACTTACATTACATGTATTATATATTGCTTCCAAGTCTACCAAGGTAGCGGAAGCATTGTTTTCACTTTTCAAGGACGAAAAAAAAAGTTCTCCAAAATTAAAATTTTCACTCGCGTTTTGCGTTTTAGACCTTCCTGAACAATTTTGGTTCCTTGTCTGTTTGTCTGTCTGTCCGTCTGTCATGAAATCCTTGTAACACGCATAACTATACGAAGTTATTGTCCGATTGCTATGAAATTTTCAAGGATTGTGCGGGTTGGTGTGTAGACGGTGTCCTATGACAATCATCATCCTCGGAATGATAGAAGCGACTGCGAATGCGCAAACGTGAATTCCTTGTAACGGCCATAACTTCTACATCTTCCATCCGATTTCAATGAAATTTTCAGGGATGTTACAGATTAGTATTTAAATAGTCCCCTATGAATATCACCACCTTTGGACTGATAGTAGCCACTGCGCATGCGCAAACGTGAATTTCCTTGTAACGGCCATAATTCCCACATTTTCTACCCGATTTCGATGAGATTTCTAGGGATTATGCGCATTAGGTTGTAGATGGTCCCCAATGAAGATCATCACCCCGGACTGATAGTAGCCACTGCGCATGCGCAAACGTGAATTCCTTGTATTAGCCATAACGTCCACATTTTCTACCTGATTTCGATGAAATTTTTAGGGATTACGCAGATTAGGTTGTAGATGGTCCCCGAAGAAAATCAAGGCCTTAAAATTTACAGAAGCCTCTGCGCATGCGCATACGTAAAATCCTTGTAACAGCCATAACATTTACATTTTTCATCCGAATTTGATGAAATTTTCTAGGATTGTCCAGATTAGCGTGTAGATGGTCCCCTATGAGGGTAGTGAAAGGTACTTAGAGATTGGTGTTTTGAGATTAACTACTATGCATCGGATCATCTGTAGCGCTTATTTTCCTTGCTCGATTCTAAAATCATCTGCCAAGTGGGTGTGGCACATAGCTTCCTCGTATCAATAACTCGATTATATGTAATTGAGTTAAAGGCGAATATCGGAAAATAGGCGCTACAGATTATACACAACTTTTTTCTGTAACTTTCACGCTTAAACTGCTTTCTAAGGTCCAGGGGTAGGTGGGAGGGGAAGGGATTTGGATCTTTCAGTCAAGGCTAGAAGGGACCACGTGTATATTAACTATACATTGTGAAAATTAAATGTTAAATTTCAAACAAAATCAAAAATTTCGTAATTGTTGATCGCCTGAGATGTTTCATTCGTTTCTTAAATTCAACACAAGGTATCTTAAATTTATGAAAAATCATGAAACATTCAGTAATTAGGGAAATAATTTTTCTATTTAGGCAAACGGTTGGTCTCACAAAACTCCGGGTGGCGTCAAAAAATTCTTTAATGAAGAAACAATTCCTGTATTTTGAGCGAGAGCGTTTAGAACATCTTTTCCTCCCCCTCGTCTGCCGAATGCAGCACTTTGAAGTTTCCATAGACCGATTTTGATGAAATTTGGTACACCGATTCCATTTGTGCTTCAAAAGTTTTGCTTACCGTCAGTCACAAACGTTAACAAACGTGGGAAAACATTTTCAAAATGCCCTAGCTCAAAAACATCCGAAACTCAGGTATTTGAACCTATCTCATCATCCTCACTCACACCCGCATGTTTTTTTCGTAGGTAGTAATTTGAAGCCCCAGCCATAAATCCGTGTAATATAATATCGAATAAAAAATATGTATAATATATTTTTATTTTTTAATATTATTAAAAAAGCAGTAACATAAAATTACCATTTTACTAAAAGGTTAATAACGCTCTATATTGTCGATCATCGATGCAACTGAGAATTCATACCCAGATATCAAGATTTCGAGAAATATGATTCCCTGGTTCTCGCTAATGACCGGATCCTTACGATCAAAATCGGACCTTTCTCACATTATGCTATCATAGGACTGAAAGAGTCGAAAATTTCATCAAATTTGTTTATTAAAGTCGTAAGTTTGGTTCAGAAAAGCAAATTTAGTAGATAATGAGGAAGCTTAACAAGAGCAATTTACCTACTGCAAACTAAAATAATATGTATTTTTTTTCAATTTTAAACCTGTATTTATTCATTTATACAATATACGCACGTCTTTGCAGGAAAATCTGACGGATTTTGGTGAAGCTAGTGTATTTTTGATGGCTCTTGGAGAATACAAGGTCGCATTGCGGATCGCACAACCGAACTGGGTTTTGGAAAGGATTCCATTTCCGCACCACAAACACAAATGGCCTCTCATTGTGAGCAATTGTTTTGGTAACTACGTCAATGGTTTACGACTTGCTAGGATCGGAATGCTTTACATCTCATTACGAATAACCTTTAAATCACTAAACCCTCAATTTATCGTTATCTATGCCTCGTAGGACAACTATATCAAAGCATTCAGCGGAAAAGAGATCAAATATTCGACAGGAAACTGTAACATCCATGCCACATACATACCAAAACTAGGTAAGTGCAATATGGCGGATAACAAGAACATTGTGCAATAATTATAATCAATTTATGCTGAACTGTGCGATATTTTGTTCTGGATTTAGATAGTCGAACCATGTCATCAACGGCGTCTGAAGCCAAACTTGACATGGATTAATTTTTAACCCTTAATTTCCCGCTTGTTTTGTCGGATTAAAAAAAAATAGATGTATTTGACAAATCTGTAGAATATTTGGGCAGAAGGTACCGTAATTACTGTCTGTTAGCTCAACAAGGGCTGCCTGTAAACCCAATTTTGTTGGAGTAGAAGAAGGATTCTTGGAAAAATCCTTGGTTTGATATTTCTGTTTTACAGGGAGGCTCGCGAGTTGCCCCCCCCCCCCCACACCCCTTTCTAAAGTCGTCCAAATAGTGGTAGGTAATTTTTTTTTTAAATCTTCATGAATTTTCCCAAAGATCTCAAATAAGACCACGGTGCGTATTGCGTACCCGCAATATCGTGCGCAACGCACACCAACTTTGTTCTCTCTAATAGAAACCCCTATTGCTTCCGAGTCTACCAATGTAGCGGAAGTATTGTTTTCACTTTTCAAGGTTGTAAAAAAGAAGTTCTCCGAAATCAAAATTTCCACTCGCGTTTTACGTTTAAGACCTTTCTGAACAATTTTGGTTCCGCGTCTGTGTGTCTGTCTGTCTATGTGTCTGTCATGAAATCCTTGTAACAGCCATAACTTCCACATTTTCTATCCGATTTCGATGAAATTTTCAGGGATTATGCGGATTAGATTGAAAATGGTCCCCTATGAAAATAATCATCCCTGGACTGATAGTAGCCACTGCGCATGCGCAAACGTAAAATCCGTGTAACAGCCATAACACTTACATTTTTCATCCGACTTTGATGGAATTTTCTAGGATTGTTCAGATTAGCCTGTGGATGGTCCCCTATGAGGTAGTGGAAGGTACTTAGAGATTGATGTTTTGATATTAACTACTATGCATCGGATCATCTATATAATCGGGATATGGATACGAGGAAGCTATGCGCCACACCCACTTGGCAGACTTTTTTTTATTGCAGATTTGGATTCTACGTGACATTTTATGAATTTTAGACCCCTCCACCGATTTGTTTTGGTTGCGCACAACCCGTCCAGTGAACGCGCAAACATGCGCAACCCCTGGATTGTGCTGAAATTGAGATGAAAGTAGACCCCAAGTGTGATACATGTTTTTGCATTAATTTTCGACGCTTTTGGAATTAAACAAATACATGTTTAGAGAATATAAAATAAGAAGGAGAAAACTGAGAAAAACTGTTGATGAAATGAAAATTGACCAGCTGAAGGCTGGTGGTGGTGGGTGGCAACGTTGCTCCTGGGGGGGGGGGGGGGCGAACGTAACAGATTAGACTAACCCGCAACGACGAAGGAACGGCGACCGACTGAGACACCCTAATGTCAGGATTTGTTTTTTTTTAATTCGCTACAAAGAATTTTAAAAATCACCGGACGTGATCGAAAGGATGTCAGATCAGCTGTGAGGGCGATGGAACAAAATTCTCCTGAGTTCATCGTGGAGTACTGGAATTCGGCGCAAAGCCTTTTTGGCACCACTGGATGTGATCGAATGAGCTGGTTTTCTCACCATTTATAATTAACCTTTGTTACTTACACTTCCAGGTTCCTATTGGGGACTGGACTGGAAAGTTTTTGAAGCTGTTGCCGATGGTATGGAGCTGACCACCAAATTCGTCGAGCTGCCTCCTACCTCTTCAGTAGATGTCACTGGGCAGTACGACAACGGCACGTGGAAAGGAGGAATATTGGGTGACAACATTAGTTTATTTTCATCGATTTTATTCTTATTTGAACATTGAGTGTCTCTTATACTGGATGTACCAGAATTAATAATCCAAACTACATGAACTTATTCATCGACTAATTCGCCACAACTTTGGGAAAGTTTCTGAATCGCATGGTTTTTTCTAAGAGATGATTGAGAATGGGTGAAAATATTGTTTAAAAATGCCTTAAAGTTTAACAAAAACGTTGAAATTTACAATTTTGTTTACTATGGCGTGATTTTTACGTACTCTGCTCGAGTAAAAAATTTTGATAGCGTAATGAGCTAAAAGGTAATTTAATAATCTCTCCGTTGGTTTCCTCAAATTTGATCATTGATAAGCTCATTATTAATTTTTTATCGCTGAATACCCAATTCATTTGGCTACAAAACCATTATCCATGCTCAAAAAACATCAAAATCCAAGAAAAAACTATTCCGAATAAACAAGTTTATTTGGCGCCATTTTGTACACTTTTACAAGAAGATGAATTCATGATGCGATGCAATCTATCGCAAGTCTCCAAATTTACGGGGAAAACATATTGTTTAGTAATGCATGCATTCCAGGGGACGTCCCATTAGATAAGCATTAGGTCAATTAGAACTAGCTGGTAAGCGATAAAACTGTTTCACTTGATGTAATTGATTTATTAATTTAGGCAAGAAATAGTTATCCCCCCCCCCTTACCATTATCCACTAAACATTTCTAGCGGCGTGGGAGCCTCGAATCTGAAGAGCATTTTAAAATCCATGATCTACGATACCAAACATGCGAATTCGAGTTCACCCCCCCCCGCCACTTCTCCAATGGTGCCAGTCTGGCACCAAAGCGGAAATACGTCGTAACGTTGAACTTTCATCTATTAGTTTTAGTAGGCGGTCCGTCGAGGTTCACATCCGCATTCAAGGTGAAACACAAAAAAAAACCCACGAAATATGCGGTTTGTGGTGTCCTGGCACCACGGTGGCACCACTATTAGTTCCATGGTGGTACAGAGAATAATTCATTAAAATCCGGAGGTATAATGAGAATTTTTCCTAAATTTCAAAGGTTGGGTAAAATTAGTAAGCAGTAACGGAGCCAAAATATTGAAAAATCGGATATTTTGTGAATATAATCCCCACACTCATCCCCTCCCCTTGCGAATTTTGGTACTCTGGTGAAATCATGTACAACTCGGAAGTTATTTGAGTCAAAAAAAAAAAAGAAACACACAAATCGGTTGGAAATTGAGGCCTGGGCAGAGTTTACAAGAATATGCCAGCAAACGCACGTTTTTTAAGCATTAACCCCCCCTTTCCCCCCTTAAAAAGCAAAATTCAAAATTCCGACGCCGTAGTGCAAAACTAGATAGTTTTCAGCGTCGAAAAAAAAAGAACCACGAAAATCGGTTGAGAACTGAGACCTGGGCAGACGACACAAGATTATGCCCAAAAACGCAGGTTTTTTGAGCATTAACCCCCCCTTTCCCCTCCTTAAAAGACAAAATTCGAAATTCCGGCGACGTAGTGCACAACTAGATAGTTTTCCGCGTCGAACAAAAAAAGAACCAGGAAAATCGGTTGAGAACTAAGGGCTGTGCAGACGACACAAGATTTTGTCACACACACACATACACACACACACATACACACACACATACTCACACACACACATACTCACACACACACATAGACATACACCTATGGTTTTTTTCGCGGATTTGGATTCAGAATGGTCTAAAACGGATTACTGTGTGGTTAGTGTTTTTTCTGTTGAGTGTTGTCCAACTTCACCCCAGATCGATCGCATAAGGACGCCCAAGTCTTACTGTGGGACGTCCTAAAAAGTGGGGAAAATTTTGATAGACATTAGTTTAAAACTGAAGAGAACATCGAAATAAAAAATAAAAAATTTTTCTACCTTCCTAATAAAGGATTATTTGGGTGGAAGACTTCCCTATAGCGCGGATTTTTTCCAGCATTAATGTGTGTAAACCGGAAAATAAACACTTTAATTCACAATTATTCCTGCCGCATGAACTAGCAGGGTCATATTGACCCAGTAACCTTTGAAAACATGGCATTTACAATCTCTTAACCACGTTTGCAAGACAACTGAACCTTCCAGGATGTTCTAAACAATATTTAGCAGTTATTAAACAAAATATGAAGCTACTGAAGGAAGGAGGGGCTGGAGCAACAGGTCTGACAACTGAGCGAACTTGAAGCTAGCCATGGGGGTTAAATCCTATCAAGTATCCTTTCTTCAAATCTAAGTTGAGTGTTTCAAGGATGGTATTTACAACCAGTTAGTTCCCCTCTCAATTATTCTTGTTCTTCCCATGAATTTTTTATTTAACGATCTGATTCTTCCACAGGTAATCTCGATAATGGATTGATAGACACGGGATTTTGTGGATTCGTGGTCGAAAGGAAAAAATTTAGCAAGAATATTGTTTTGGGAAATTCCATTCGCGACACTTGCCTCCTTTACGCTGTTCTTCACCCGAAACCAAATTCGGAAGATTGGTCCGTTATATTCTACTCATTCGACCCCACGGTACACCTTTGCTTGGGAATATCCATTATTTCGTTTGCTATGATCATTCAATCCATAGCTCACGTTGATTTATTTCAATCGAATTCAACTTCAGGTATGTTTTTCCAAAATACACTATAACTACAACTTCTTACGGAGTCTTAGGACTGAATGTAATTGACATGTTTCTAGGTTTCAAGTCCTTAGGCTACAGCTTGAGCGTCGCTTGGGGCATACTTATGCAGGGCAATTTCCCCAATCCCTGGAGAATGGGTACTTTGAGGCCGTTCCTATTCCTGTGAGTTGACTCTGCCATTATTTTATTCAATGATAACAACTTTTTAGAATCAGCATCACAACATCCATGACTGGAATTTTTCGGTTAATAAAGTTGATATGAACTGATTGAATCAGTTGATCACTTTCTAATTACCCTGACTGCGGAGGAAGATACGGAGTACTTACTCTCTACAAGGTTACCAAAAACATGAAACTTCCCAAAGTCCTCTCACCTCCAATCAAAAAGGAGGATGGAACTTGTAGTCCAGTCAAATTAGCAGTTAGGGTTTGCATTAATTCCGGACAAAGCGAAACTTTTATGGGTGACTTGTGGGTGCCTATGGAACATGTTTTTAGTATACAGGGTGTCTACCATTTGGATGGACCAAACTTCATGGATCGATTCTACAACTAATTTGCAACAAAAAATGTCTCTTAGCAATTTTTTCGTAACCCACTCAAAATTCCTTTTTTTCCACTTTAAAGTTTTTATTCGCATTTTCGACATTGCAGCACTAAAATGGTCGTAACTCCCTTATTTCTCATGCTACTTCAAATCTGAGTACACCGTTAGACAGAACGTTAAATTTTCTATCGATTTAGTGGGAAAACCAGTTTCTTAAAGCTATTTGTAAAAGTAAAAAAATAAATCAAAGTCAACATTTATAATGTTTTTTCGAAAATTGACATTTTTCAGGCTAACGATTCCCCGGTAAAAAATACCGCTATCGTGGTGCACTCAACGGGGAAAACAACCCCAAGATCTCACCTTTCCAACGGTATGTCAGTTTTAATGTCTAGGAGGAAAGTTTCCTTGAAAAAATTGAGTTTTATGCGAAAAAACGTGCTTCTTTAGGCATATTCCGCTAGAGAGTCGACCAAGTATTATTGCCTTCACTTTTCAATGATTGCATTTAAAAGTCCACTAAATTAAATTTCCACTCGTATTTTACGTTTTGGCCCTTCTTGAACAATTTTGGTACCGTGTCTGTCCATCTGACGGTCGGTCTGTCTGTCTGAAAGTCCTTGTAGATGGCAAAAGCAATACGACGCTACTGTCCGATTTAAATATAATGTATAAATATCATGAAATTGACTTTTTGTAGCAGAAGAATAACTTGAAGAGTTTCATTGACAATAATACTTTTTCTTTACAATACAAATCATTGTACCTACCAACGTTACAATGACAATTTTTTTCTGCTAATCGTTCTTTAATTTTATTTTAGTTCCATTATTAAAATCAAAATGAACGGGTTTTCCGTTGAGTGGCCCACGATAGCACAACTTATTCCAGGTTAACAATAAACCTAAAAAATGGTAATTTCTAAAAAAAATAAAATTTTTGACTTGATTTTGGAAATTTAATGTTTTGACTTTGATTTTCATGGAGAACATCGCCGAAAATTATATCGAAATCGGACAGTAGCGTCGTATTGCTTTTGCCATCTACAAGGACTTTCAGACAGACAGACCGACCGTCAGATGGACAGACACGGTACCAAAATTGTTCAAGAAGGGCCAAAACGTAAAATACGAGTGGAAATTTAATTTAGTGGACTTTTAAATGCAATCATTGAAAAGTGAAGGCAATAATACTTGGTCGACTCTCTAGCGGAATATGCCTAAAGAAGCACGTTTTTTCGCATAAAACTCAATTTTTTCAAGGAAACTTTCCTCCTAGACATTAAAACTGACATACCGTTGGAAAGGTGAGATCTTGGGGTTGTTTTCCCCGTTGAGTGCACCACGATAGCGGTATTTTTTACCGGGGAATCGTTAGCCTGAAAAATGTCAATTTTCGAAAAAACATTATAAATGTTGACTTTGATTTATTTTTTTACTTTTACAAATAGCTTTAAGAAACTGGTTTTCCCACTAAATCGATAGAAAATTTAACGTTCTGTCTAACGGTGTACTCAGATTTGAAGTAGCATGAGAAATAAGGGAGTTACGACCATTTTAGTGCTGCAATGTCGAAAATACGAATAAAAACTTTAAAGTGGAAAAAAAAGAATTTTGAGTGGGTTACGAAAAAATTGCTAGGAGACATTTTTTGTTGCAAATTAGTTGTAGAATTGATCCTTGAAGTTTGGTCCATCCAAATGGTAGACACCCTGTATTCTACTAGATTCTCCTTGTGCTAACTTTTTGGTGCCCGAAAAACCGCGATTTTTCGGCACTTGTTTCAGTTTTTTGCCTATAACTCGTACACGATGCATCCTACGGAAAATTTTACTCTTTCCTTTATTAAACAAGATGAATTTCTGCGTCGAATGACCACCTAAAACGTTAAGATTGGTTCAGCCGTTTGGCCGAAATCGATCGTTGAAGTTTGGCGATTTTTCCCAAATTGGTTGAAAAATGGGTTACGCTCAAGTTTCAAGGCCTGTACATCAAAAACGGCGTATCCAACCAAAAAATGTCACATAATCAAAGTTGTAGAGAATCAAATTTTGTGTAAGAAAAGCATCCCCCCTTCCTCCCCCCTCCCACCCGCCCCTACCAAATGATAGAATAACGAAACAACTTCTGAGTAAACGAAATTATGAGTATTGAAAACGGTGTTGCAATCAAAAAATGTCATATAATCAAAGTGAAACGTCTGTTGTTCAACTTACTAAGGCACTGAGGTACTTGTAATACTAGAAAAGGCGAAAGAAAAAACATTCTCCAGGTCCTAACTTTTTGGTGCCCGAAAAACCGCGATTTTTCGGCACTTGATTCAGTTTTTCGCCTATAACTCGTACACGATGCATCCTACGGAAAATGTTACTCAATCCGTTATTAAACAGGATGAATTTCTGCGTCGAATGACCACCTGAAACGTTAAGATCGGTTCAGCCGTTTGGCCAAAATCGATCGTTGAATTTTGCCGCTTTTTCCCAAATTGGTTGAAAAATGGGTTACGCTCAAGTTTCAAGGCCTGTACATCAAAAACGGCGTATCCAACCAAAAAATGTCACATAATCAAAGTTGTAGAGAATCAAATTTTGTGTAAGAAAAGCATCCCCTCTTCCTCCCCCCCCCCTCCCACCCGCCCCTACCAAATGATAGAATAACGAAACAACTTCTGAGTAAACGAAATTATGAGTATTGAAAACGGTGTTGCAATCAAAAAATGTCATATAATCAAAGTGAAACGTCTGTTGTTCGACCTAAGGCACTGAAGTGCTTATAATAATAGAAAAGGCAAAAGAAAAAACATCTCCTAGATTCTCCTTTTGCTCACTTTTTGGTGCCCGAAAAACCACGATTTTTCGGCACTTGTTCCAGTTTTTCGCCTATAACTCGTACACGATGCATCCTACGGAAAATTTTACTCAATCCTTTATTAAACAGGATGAATTTCTGCGTCGACTGACCACCTTCATTTTTTAGATCGGTTCAGCCGTTTGGCCGAAATCGATCGTTGAAGTTTGGCGATGTTTCCCAAATTGGTTGATCGCCAAAACTTCAACGATCGATTTCGGCCAATCGGCTGAACCGATCTAAAAAATGAAGGTGGTCAGTCGACTCAGAAATTCATCCTGTTTAATAAAGGATTGAGTAAAATTTTCCGTAGGATGCATCGTGTACGAGTTATAGGCGAAAAACTGGAACAAGTGCCGAAAAATCGTGGTTTTTCGGGCACCAAAAAGTGAGCAAAAGGAGAATCTAGGAGATGTTTTTTCTTTTGCCTTTTCTATTATTATAAGTACTTCAGTGCCTTAGGTCGAACAACAGACGTTTCACTTTGATTATATGACATTTTTTGATTGCAACACCGTTTTCAATACTCATAATTTCGTTTACTCAGAAGTTGTTTTGTTATTCTATCCTTTGGTAGGGGCGGGTGGGAGGGGGGGGGAGGAAGAGGGGATGCTTTTCTTACACAAAATTTGATTCTCTACAACTTTGATTATGTGACATTTTTTGGTTGGATACGCCGTTTTTGATGTACAGGCCTTGAAACTTGAGCGTAACCCATTTTTCAACCAATTTGGGAAAAAGCGGCAAAATTCAACGATCGATTTCGGCCAAACGGCTGAACCGATCTTAACGTTTTAGGTGGTCATTCGACGCAGAAATTCATCCTGTTTAATAAAGGATTGAGTAACATTTTCCGTAGGATGCATCGTGTACGAGTTATAGGCGAAAAACTGAATCAAGTGCCGAAAAATCGCGGTTTTTTGGGCACCAAAAAGTTAGGACCAGGAGAATGTTTTTTCTTTCGCCTTTTCTAGTATTACAAGTACCTCAGTGCCTTAGTAAGTTGAACAACAGACGTTTCACTTTGATTATATGACATTTTTTGATTGCAACACCGTTTTCAATACTCATAATTTCGTTTACTCAGAAGTTGTTTCGTTATTCTATCATTTGGTAGGGGCGGGTGGGAGGGGGGAGGAAGGGGGGATGCTTTTCTTACACAAAATTTGATTCTCTACAACTTTGATTATGTGACATTTTTTGGTTGGATACGCCGTTTTTGATGTACAGGCCTTGAAACTTAAGCGTAACCCATTTTTCAACCAATTTGGGAAAAATCGCCAAACTTCAACGATCGATTTCGGCCAAACGGCTGAACCGATCTTAACGTTTCAGGTGGTCATTCGACGCAGAAATTCATCCTGTTTAATAAAGGAAAGAGTAAAATTTTCCGTAGGATGCATCGTGTACGAGTTATAGGCAAAAAACTGAAACAAGTGCCGAAAAATCGCGGTTTTTCGGGCACCAAAAAGTTAGCACAAGGAGAATCTAGTAGAATATACTAAAAACATGTTCCATAGGCACCCACAAGTCACCCATAAAAGTTTCGCTTTGTCCGGAATTAATGCAAACCCCCCCCCCCCCCCCTTTTTTTGGCTAATTTGACTGGACTATTGGGCCAGAAGTAATATAGAGGAAGCAGATCTTTTTGATGAATATCTCTTCGAAACTTTTTAACCATTACCAAATCAAATACCAGACGAAAATGCAACTTGATTTGAAACAATTTTTGTTCTCATGCTGTCGATAGATGGGCTTTGTTCTCAATTCTCATGACGACTTCATTCTCCAGTCATTTGGTTTCAAACTTCGCTCGCCCGCCGTACCATCCAAAGCCGAGAAGCGTGGAAGATTTGGTGAAATTCGGATACGAATCCCCTCAAATCGATTCTTATCCACTGAGCAGCATAATCGATCCAGATGTGAGTTCATATTTTTGTTCCGAGTGTAAATTCATGGTGAAAACGTCCAAACGTTTTACACATTAAAATCTTTCAGTATAGCTGCATGCTACCAAGAGTGAATCTGGTATTTGACATGACGATAACTGGTGCAATTTTCTGAGAATTAATTTATTCCTCTGACTAAAACTCGTACACTAACCAGACATTAGAACTACCATGACAATAACTGGACAGTTTTTTACAATTAAGGACTTTAATTGATCTTCTTTTCTTCAAAAAAAAAATGGTATGACTGAATTTGGATAGTCAAGGGTCTGAGAAAAATTCCAGGAAATAAAGTTTAGCTGGTAGAATAAGCAAGATGGAAGCAAAAGTAAATAAAAATAAATTAATTTTGATCACTGGTGACTTTATTAGACCTCCATACCGGAACCTAATCTTCACAACCGCACCCATCACTGACTTCCTTCAATGAGGGGTGCGTCTGATTTTTTTTTTTTTTTTTTTTCAATTTTTATTCGAAAGTAGACCTCATCTTGAGAATTTTGACACCAGCCGTTCTTTTTTTGTATGAGTGGATCTTTTTCTATGATTTTTAAAAGTTTCGAATGTTTATGACGTCAAGCGCCCCTCCCGCCTTGGCTGGGGGAGCCAACTGTGACGTCATAAACTTTCAAAACTTCGAAAAATCATAGAAAAAGGTCTTCTCACGATAGAAGGTTCCGGTTGGTGTCCAAATTCTCAGAATGAGGTCTATTTCATATTAAAAATAACAATAAACAGTTTTTCTGACCCATGCGCACACCCCATTAACTCAATTCTAGAGCTCTTCAATACAGAAACAATCGGGACTAATCCAAAAAATTCATTATTGAGTGTTCAGGTACCGAACATATTGAAGCTCACATGTCATTAGTTTCTAAATTGCTCCATCTGTTCAGGTGGTTCTCAGTGTCCTCTAGGTAGCGTAAACAGGACTGATAGATGCTTTCCTGTAGAGGGTGAGGCAGTTTAGCCTAGCTTACTACCTTGCTTGTAGTCCTCGTCTTCTTCAGCCAATACTTAATTAATTTCCTAACATTCAAATTTGCCAAGGTTCTTCGAATTTTACGTAGGTACCTAACTAACAGTGATGAAGAGCGTATTTTATTAGCAAGTACTGTACCTCTGGTTAACTGCCTGACCCCATGAATAACTCCTAGTGACGCTCCCTTGAGGACACTTCGGGAACCAGGTGAATGTGATTTAGGATCTGGAGACTTGTTAACCCTAATTGGACCATGGCATCACTGGTGTCACCGAAAACATCTCAGGAACATCACAGCTGTCCCAAGGTGTCACCGGAGTAACCAATATTAAATTTCAATTTAAAATGTAATGCACTGCAGAATTTTTTGTGGGCTATTGGAAGTCCCAAAATAGAGTTATGACAAATAACTTCCAAAGAAATCTATGAAAAACTTCTCAAAATCTTTGTAATAAAATCATTTTTTGACTACTAATAACTTACAAGAAATGGTTTTAAAAAGTCAGCTCTATCCAATAATTTTTTAATTTCAATTCATATCTTGTTAATGTGGTGACACCTTGGGACAGCTGTGGAATTCATAAGATGTTTTCGGTGACACTAGTGACACCATGATCCAATTAGAGTGAAGGGAAAGATAAAGTTAATATTCATCGTTAGTACACTATTTCTACAAAACTAACTAAATTATGATGGTATGCAGGATCCAAACAGTCACGAATGGCTCAACCGAATATACCTAGTCAAGGATCATAGTCAGCTCGTGGATATTCTAGACACTAAACCACTTCAAGCTCTCTTTGGATTCAAATACGACGACGATGTCTTCATTCCATACGCGGGAGCCTTAATACCAGAACGAGTTATGGAGAAGTATGAAGCTATGGACGTGTGCATTGCTACCATTTACGAGAGCTTCGCCTTCAGGCGAGGTACCCCGTTTTTGAAACCTTTCAACGACTACACCACCAACTTGTTGGAAAGAGGGTTTCTGTCGAAATTCACGAGAGACGTACTTACGCAGATGTCAACGTTGTGCCCTTCACTCAGAGAAGCCACCAATTCTCAACAGTCCAAGTTCATCATAGATGCACTATCTGTTTTCAATCTCAAAGGCATATTTATGGTTTTAATTATCGGCTACATAATCGCAACGTTGACTTTGATTGGCGAAGTAATCATTCACTTTGAAATTAACAGGTATAAAGCTTCAAACAAACTAAAATCCAAGATTCGGTTTCGTCATTGATGATTTAGTTATTTCGTTAGTTACGTAGTTCTTTCTTAGGATAGGTAGTTCTTAATGATTCTCAAGAACGTTTACCAATTGACCTATTTACCTGTATTGTTTACCTGTGTGAAAGTTTGAATGTATATCTGTGCCTAAAAATAAAAAACCTGTAATATGATATGGCTTTCTGTCAAACCCTAAAAATACCCTCTACAACATCAGATTTTCCAAACAGCCTTTAATGTGTTAAATAATGGAATAAATTCAATTTTGAAGAGCAGTTTTACGGAATTCTGATGCACAATCGACAAAAATTTATGCAGATCTACGACCGAATCTCATAGTATATTGAAGAAGAAACATTACTTCATTTATAATCAAAGCTTACAAAAAAGAAAATGTGCTGCCATGAGACAATCATGGTCAAATTTACCTTCGGATAAGTTCCTCCATCACCATCTCACCATTCCAATATTACGGCTAACTTACAAATGGATATTGTAGGCTATACACAATTACTTGTCTACAGAAAAAAATAGTACAATATAAAAATCAATACAAAATGTTAATCATTTAATCCATACTCGACTATGGTTTTGAATCTTAAGTCCCAAGCAACTTTGCAAAACTTGATCACACCCACCACGTTTCCAACCCTAATCATACAATTATTATCTACGTACCATATTGAAGAATCCGTCGTAACCAGCAAGTCGAGTACAGGAGGCGAGCGCTTTCGATGTAAGGACATCATCTTCAGGCCGTCGAGAGTACTAAAGTCCGTCGTTCTATTTCTACAGCGTGTCCACACTTGAAATACATAACTTCAGGAATTAATTGTACGATCGATTTGCAACAAAAAATGTCTCCTAGCAATTTTTTTTAACCCACTCAAAATGCCTTTTTTTCGACTTCGAAGTTTTTTTTCGCGTTTTCTCTTGGATTATGAAATAAAAAACTGGAAATTCGCGTGAAGAAATTAGGTTTAATTACAAGAGAACACGAGAGAGAAAAAGCACCACATGAACAAGATGGAGACTGGAGAAAAACTGATGTAGGTAGGAGGGGGACTGATCTACTTCTAGTAGCAATCCAATGGAGCTAATGAGGATTATCCCTCCTAAATTCAACACTGCCCCTTAATCCTACATTAGCTACATTTTCTATAAACAGTACAAAATACATTTCAAATAACAAAATATAATTTTTAAGAATTCAATTAACTTCTTTCAGTCTTTCAATTTTATCACATTTCAGATTTCAATTAACATCATAATAAATTCACAATATAGAAAAAAGTTCAAACCAACATAATACGTTTTTTAAACCAAAAATATTCAATTTCAAATTATATCTAAATTTAACATTTTTCTAAATTTTTCAAATTTAATTGAGGAGAGGCCTTTAGTAAAAATATCAGCTGGTTGTTCCGCTGTGGGGATATAATCAATTTTGAATTGACCCTGATCCACTAAATCTTTAACAAAATGGAAACGCACGTCAATGTGCTTTGAGCGCTTTGTTTCCCAAGTTTTGGCCATCTTTATACAGGATTGATTATCCTCAAAGACCAAAATTGGTAAGTTGCAAGTGGCTATTTCAATTAATAACTGTTTCACAAAAATACATTCTTTTATGCAATCGGATAGAGATACATATTCAGCTTCGCAAGTAGAGAGTGTAACGACAGCTTGTTTCTTGGACTGCCACGTGATAATTTTATCGTTTAGTTTTATTAAAAAACCAGATACACTTTTTCTATCTTGCATATCGGATGCAAAATCTGAGTCAGCAAAAGCTATGACTGAATTGTTACCAGAATTGCATTTGAGAAAGGTTAAGCCCATATTCTTAGTTGACTTCAAGTATCGCACAACATTTTTCAAGTGGTTGAAATGCGTTTCAGAAAAACAATTTTGAAATTTACCGAAGTAAGAGATCGAGTAACAGATGTCAGGACGAGAGCCTAACATAATGTACATGAGACTTCCAATAAGCTCTCTGTACGGATAATTTTTATCACAGGTTTCATTTTTCACCAAATTCAAATTCGGAGGTATCGGAATTTTATGAGGTTTTGAATTTTGTAAGTTGAACAGGTCTATGACCTTATCAATCAAATTATTTTGAGTGATGGTAATTTTACCAGGTTGAATTTTAATTTCTAAACCAAGATATACCAAATTGTTTTTCATTTTAAATTCTTTCAACTCAAAGTGAATTTTTAAATCAGATTTAACTTTTTCAAGTACATTTTCAGACTCAGAAAAAACTAGGAAATCATCTATCCAAATTAGGATCCACAAATTCGGTTTGAAATAAAGACATGGATCTATCTTTGAACGAGTAAATCCCAAAAGGCTCAATTTTTCATTAACATATTCATTAAAACATTTTGGGCTCTGCCGTAAACCATAAAGACTTTTAATTAATTTGCAGACTAAACCATTAGTATTTTCAAGACCAGAAGGAGGTTTCATATAAACGGGTTCATTCAATTTTGATCGAAGAAATGCTGATTTGCAGTCCAATTGCTCGATTTTCATATCGTTGTCCACCGCCAAACCGAGCAATACTCTTAAGGTCAGCATCCGACAAACTGGGCTGAAAATGGTTTCGTCATCAAGGGTTGGCTGCTGGTAACCTCGGGCGACCAATCTTGCTTTCATTTGCATATTTCCTTCGACATTCTTCCTAGTGAACACCCATCTAGAATCGATGACAGGCGTGTCCTCTGGTGGTGTTACCAGCTCCCAAGTACCGTTCCGTTGCAGAGAATCCAGCTCCTTGTTGACTGCGATTCTCCATCCCTCATCTGCTTCGATGGCCTCCTTGTACGATTTTGGAGCATCATTGTCGGCAAGCAGACACGTAGATAAAGCCAATGACGTCACATAGTCCATTAGTCGAACAGGAGGTTTTCTCTCACGATTACCTCGTCGTACTACAGGGGTATCGTACTTGGGCGAAACTGGGGATTTTGACTGGGGGGTACTTGTAGGTGTCTTAGTTGGTGTTTTCACTGGGGTCCCTTGAGGTGAATTGTTGGGTGTCCCAGACTTCTCTGCGTCGACTACCTCGACAAGACGAGCTGGATGAGTTTCATCAAAGATGACCGACCGGGCTGTGACCACCTTGTGCCGGGTTGAGTCCCAAAGTCGAAAACCATTGTTATTGGTGTACCCAACCAACTGCATACGTGAAGATCTAGGTGCAAGTTTCCCTTGACGGTCTTCTACAGGGATATGGGCGTACGCTGTGCACCCAAAAACTCTAATCCTTCGCAGATCAGGCTTGTAGCCATACCACATCTCTGCCGGGGTAAGACCATTGTTCAGTGAACGAGTTTTCAACCTGTTAATCAAAAAAACTGCGCACAATGCAGCCTCGTTCCATAGAGATTTTGGCAAACCACTTTCAAACAACAACGAGCGAACCATCTGCATTACCAGTTTATTGTAAATTTCGGCCCGTCCATTGTTCTCAGGATTCCGGGGGATTGTATAAATCAAATTTATACCCTTTCCCTCACAAAACTTACGGAAGGTTGCGCTGCTATTTTCTCCAGCGTTGTCGAGTCTCAAATTCTCGATACATCTGCCAAATTTGTTTTCGACAAGACTCACATACTTCCGTAGACAAGCTTCGACTTCGCTCTTTTCTTTCATTAGATAGATCATTCCAAAACTTGTATAATGATCGACAAAAGAGCAGTAGTATTGAGAACCATCATGACCTGCGGGGGTCATTTTGCCAAGAACATCTGTCGAAACGACTTGTAACGGGAATGTCGCCTTTCTGTCATGAGGCGTTTCTGAGAATGGCGATCTGGCTTGCTTGGCTCTAACACAAACATCGCATACCCCACTCACCGGATATCTGCTGCTATGTCCGAATCGGCGATGCATCAGTGTTGGATCGGCCGTAACATTCGCTACCGCTGGCGACCTCAGCTTCATGACGACGTAGTAAAGGCTTCCACGTCTTTCGCCAATCATCAAAACACGACCGTTTTTCCGAATGTTCACTCGGTCACTTTCGAACACAACGTCTAGGCCATTCTCCGTCATCTGTTTTACCGACAACAGATTACACAACAAATCTTGGCACACGTAAACACGTTTAATTGAGAGCGAAGTGTTCTGATCAGTAAGAACCGGTAAGGCGCCGATTGTTTTGGCCACAATGAACTCACCCTTTTTCGCAACACCAATCCGGTGGTCCGCGGCACTACTATTCTCAAGGAATTTCTCAAAATCTGACTGAATTATATGGAAAGTCGATCCGCTATCCACCACAAATTCTATTAGAGCATCAGTAGCCGCAAAACTTAAATTTTTCGGAGTCAAATCTTTCGTATTCTCAATTTCTTGGTTTGTTATTGGTAGGTTATCGAAGGTTAGCACGGCTACCTCTTCTTCATCTTCTATTTCTGTTGTTTGAGTGGTGTTGGCTACTGGCCGTGACGGACAAACCTTCCGAACGTGCCCCTTTCCACCGCACCTTCCACACTTCCCGCGAAAATGGAAGTTGTCTCGTAAATTATTTGAGGAATTAGCTTCAAATGGTTTACCGCTAGACGAACTGGCACCAGATTCTGCGTGACCTTGACTTTTTCCCTTGAAACTTCGAAAATGGCTTCTAGGAACTCTGCGATAATTTCCACGAAAATGACTCACGAAAACACTGCTACCAGCTGCTGGATCCGCCGACTCGGAATTACAGTCTCGTTTCCGATTGATTTGTTTCTCTTCGGCGAGGAGTTTTTGTTTCACATATTCTCGTGTGATGAGTTTCTTATTTTCTTCCGACGAAGTAAACAGGATATCAATGGCTCTGACAAGGGAATCAAATTCATCAGGCAAGGAAGCGAGTAGTTGTGTCACGTATTCCTCGTCGTCCTTTTTCGAACCGAGTTCTCCCAATTCTTGGATTATGGTGTCGAATTCCATCAAGAAATTTTGCATAGGGGTTCCGATTGCGTACCTCATATTTCTCAAGCGTTTATCAAGATCGATCCGCGAGCTCATCCCTTTTTGCACGTACGTATTTTTCAGAGCACTTATCATCGCTTTCGCCGTTTTATGGGGTTTGACCAGTTCCAAACAGCAATCCGCGACACATTGTACTATTAAATCCATTGCTTTGGTGTCATCCTTGTCCCACAGTATCGCCAAATTTTCCTCCTTAGGCCTTGCAATTTCCAAAGGAGTCATGCACTGATTCCGCGCCAACATTCTCTCGACTCGATACAACCAATTGTCAAAGTTTGTTCCATCAAACAATCGGATATTGATGGGTTGTGCTATTGCAGGATTCGACATTGTGCGAAACCGGTAAATTGGCAGAATTTAGGCAGGATCAAGAGCGGGACCGCGACTTCACTAACCTAGATTTTCACTGTCCAACAGGTGACCGGCAAAACACGCGACAAACGATTTTTCCTTCGACAATTTTTCGCACAAACTTTAATTGGCACTCCTAAATTTCTTCTGGGCCCATAACCTCTTGGATTATGAAATAAAAAACTGGAAATTCGCGTGAAGAAATTAGGTTTAATTACAAGAGAACACGAGAGAGAAAAAGCACCACATGAACAAGATGGAGACTGGAGAAAAACTGATGTAGGTAGGAGGGGGACTGATCTACTTCTAGTAGCAATCCAATGGAGCTAATGAGGATTATCCCTCCTAAATTCAACATTTTCGACGTAAAGTCATTAAAACTGTCATAGCTCTTGTTATTTACTAACTAATTTGCGTTAAATTTCCAAGCTACCTAGTGCAAAACCAAAATCTTTTAGCGATAAACCATTTCTAAAAAAGCAAGTCAAAAAGCAAACTTTAAATGTTTTTCGAAATTTGACTTTTCCGTTTCAACGTTTTCACTATGAACGCCAACCCATTTCAATGGGCGCTCTTCGGGAAAAAAACATGTTCAAATTGTCAGCTTTCCAACAGTTTATCAATTTTTCTTTTTAAAATTCAAATTGGAAGAGTAAATCAAGTTTGAATGCCAAGATGACAATCTCAAGATGACTTGACGAGTTTGGTTTCATTTCCTGTGTGGCTGTTTCAGTAAGTTAAACGAAAATTATTTGAAACATACCAAGTGGACTGTGATACGAAAATTAACGAAAATATTCACAAGAAATTATTCGCATAATCAAATTTCGAAATTGGAGATGGTTCACAAATGTACAACGTGGCAGCTCACCTTGATTATCCTGTGCATCGATAGTAGTATGTAGGCAATCCAAATTTGGCGAGCAGACCATGAGGGAGGAGGAGGTATATCGCCCGACACCCCGGTAGAACACACTTCCGCAAATTTGATTATTTTTAATTTTTAATGAGGTACTGAACGAAACGATTGCCTCGAGGGACGTCGATAGAAGAGAGGGAGACTGACTCGCGCCGTCCTGCCGTGATTCGCCTGTGCAGGGCTGCCAGCCTGCCACAACTAAATTGTCCATCTCCAATTTATGAGAATTAAATTTAAATTACGATTCAACATTCCGGCCGCCTTGAAACGACCAGGTTTCAAAAAGAAAATAATCTTCTATTAGACTATTACTTGTCTAAGTTCACAATAGGTTGAATTGGTTTTACAATAGGATAATGTACGTATTATAAAGAATGATACTTGTGGTACAAGAAGTGCAAGGTAAAGTGACCCTAGTGGGGAGTTAGAAACCCGTTGCCTACCAGGAATCTGGGAAAGGAAATAAAATCTTCACTCCAAGGGGGCGATCATGGAGACTTGATAAGGAAAACGAAGGAAGCCCACGGAAAAGGAAATTTTGAAAACGAAAAGTTCTACTTTCGAACTATAAAATTACCACAAGTATTCTATTCGAAGTTATATGTTTGTAGGTAATGGACACAATTTACGTACTGTTCGAGTGTACGTTCCTTGTGCCGTTTTTATTTCAGCAATTCGCACGATACCATCACGTCCTGGGAATACGTTAGATATACGTGCTAACTTCCACTTACATGGTGCTAAATTAGGATCCTTCAATAAGACAAGATCCCCAATTTTTAAATTTACGAAGGATTTAGTCCATTTTGCTCTGATTTGAAGGGTCCCTAAATACTCTGTATGCCATCGGTCCCAAAACGAAGCTACCAATTTCTGGAGTAGGTTCCATCGACGATTTAGATCCATGGGGTTCAAAGGTTCATGGAGAACATATGCTGGACGTTGCAGCAAGAAATGTCCTGGTGTCAATGCTTGCAAGTCGTTTGGATCCGTACTCACGGGTGTGATCGGTCTCGAGTTGACGACAGCTTCGATCTGAGTGAGAACGGTGTAAAACTCCTCGAAGGTTAGTTTTTGATCACCAATGACCCTTGCCAAATGTTTTTTGACAGCCTTGATTCCAGCTTCAGCGAGGCCATTTAGGTGAGGACTCCCTGCTGCATTCAATTTCCAAGTAATGCCTCGGCTGGTCAATTCCTTTTCCACACGTTCGTTATGGTGTTTCGTACCAACAATTTCATGCCAACTCGCTAGTTTGCGTTTTGCCCCGACGAAATTCGTGCCGCAGTCTGAATGGATCTCTTCAACGCTTCCTCGTCGAGCAATAAATCTTCTCAGCGCAGCAATAAATGCATCAGAAGTCAAATCTGAAACGAGCTCCAGATGAATGGCTTTGGTGCTGAAGCAAACGAATAGGCAAATATAGGCCTTATGTACTTTGGCCTTACGAATGTTCGCCATAGTCAACAGGAAAGGGCCACCATAATCAACCGCGCAGTGATGAAATGGACTAATAGGTTCCAATCTCGATGAAGGGAGTTCACCCATCAAATGCTCCGATTCCCTGGGCTTGACACGAAAACAGGTCAAACAGCGAGACAAACGATGCCGAATAATTTCTCTGGAATTCAATATCCAAAATTCCGATTGGATAACACAATGCAATTGCAAAGGTCCAGCATGCAGGTACATCAGGTGAAAATAGTCTATCACAAGAGCTGTAAAATGATGACCTTTCGGTAACAGCATTGGATGTTTCTTTGCTTCAGAAATATCTGCATTACGCAGACGACCACCTACCCTGAGTATCAAATCGGAATCAAGGTAAGGGTTCAATTTCCTCAATTTCGAAGGGATTAATTTCCCGTTTTCGAGGAGTTCTATTTCCTTTGAAAAGGATTGTTGCTGTACAATGTATACCAAACGGTTAGTGGCTTCCTTCAATTCGTCACTATTGGGAACTCCGATCCAGAATGGATTGGATTCACGATCACGTAGGTATCGAAAATAGCGTAACCAATATGCTGTATGCCGTTTCAATTTAGCGAGCGATGAGTATTTCAACATCCAGTCATAATTGGGCGAAGTCGATAGATTCACGTGCAATGTGGTGATTTTAGCTTCCTCCATTCCAACATCATTGCCCATATTTGGACTCGGAGGCCACTGGTCGGGCTCTAGACATAACCATTGAGGACCTGTGACCCATGATGAGGCAGCCAGGAACTGTTCAGGTAACGCACCTCTCGATCCTAAATCGCTGGGATTGGAATTTGTAGGTACATATCGAAAGTTGTTTGGCGAAATTTTGTCGTGAATTTGGCTCACTCGATTTGCAATGAACGTTTTCCATCGGTGTGGCGACGATTTTATCCACTGGAGTGCCACCATAGAATCACACCAAGCCGTTATCGAATGAACGGAACAATGATGTTTCAAAATTTCATTTGCATAATGTAATAGATCGGCAACCAATACAGCACCACACAGTTCCAATCTTGGCAATGTTACCCGTTTCAGGGGTGCTACTTTAGATTTCGCAATGAGTAGTGACGAAGAAATTACGTCATTTTCATCGACTATACGCAAATACACTACTGCTGCGTATCCCTTCTCGGAGCTGTCCGAAAATCCATGCAACTGAATTTCCAGAGCATGATCCAAATTCACACACCGTGGTATTCTAAATTCAGATAGTGAGGGCAATTCATTCTGGAATTGAACCCATTTCGAAACAACATCATCCGGAGGTTTTTGATCCCAAACCAATCCGAGAGACCATAGGTGTTGGATGAGAAGCTTTCCATAAAATATCACCGGACTCAAAAATCCTAAAGGGTCGTACAATCGAGCAATTTCAGATAGAATGGTTCGTTTGGTTATATCCATGCTTCTATTGACCTGAATCTTGAAATTAAATGTATCCATTACAGGATTCCAAGCCAGGCCTAATATTGCTGTGCCTGGGTCAATACCATCGGGATCGTGGAACGAAAATATATCAGCTTTCATGGCACGATGGTCGTCCGGTACCTTTTCCAATGGTTCAGGTCGATTACTCAGCCATTTTCTCAAGGCAAATTTTCCCAAATTTAATAACATTGTCATTTCGCTTTGAAGTTCAAGTGCCTTTTCGACAGTAGGTACGGAGACACATGCGTCATCCACGAAGGTATTTTCCAAAATCACCTTTGAAGCTTCTGGAAATTTGGAACCTTCATCTTCGACCAATTGTTGGAGTGTACGTAATGCCAAAAATGGTGCAGCCGCATTACCATAAGTCACCGTTACAAGCTGATATTCCAAAAGTGGATCTTTGGGTGAAAATCTCCAAAATACTCTTTGGAAGTCACGATCGAGTTCGGAAATATAAATATTTCGATACATTTGCTTGATATCAGCGACCAAGCACACATCATGGAATCGAAATCGAAATAGTACATCCATGATGTTGCGTTGCAACTTGGGACCGATATTCATGACATTATTCAACGATGATCCATTTGTAGTTTTCATCGAACAGTCAAAAACTACACGAAAACGAGATAAGGATTCATCATTACGGTATATGCAGTGATGTGGCACGTAATAGTGGGCTCCACAATGCGGAGATGATGCTACGACCATATGACCTTGGGAAATATAGTCCTCCATGAATTCATTATACCGTTTCCTTAGAATGTTATTCTTACTTAGGCGGTTTTCCAAATATTGAAAACGTTTCAAAGCCAAAGCGTAACTTTCTCCCAATTCGGAAGTTGGTGAAATGAAGGGCAGCCGTACTATGTACCTTCCGTCGAGTCGAGTAACTGTGGATTTATAAAACGATTCACATTCCATTTCCTCATTGCTCAAAATTTCACGATGTGGAGTGTTCTCAATCTCCCAAAATTTTTTAATGAAGCCATCGATACTGGTTTCGAATGAAGTACAAAGCACATTTACAGATCGATTTACTTCATTTTCTACTCTCCCCAGCAAACAAAATCCAAAAATTGTGTTGAGTAGATCTGGTGTACCTGGCGGGCCAGGTATAGGTGCGCCAGTTACGATTTGGGCATACCATTCAGCACCAAGGAGAATATCAACTTGTTCATCGGCATAAAACAAGGGATCAGCAAGTACCAAGCCACTTACGTGAGGCCAGTTTATGATTTTCGTCGACAACTTAGGGCATTGTGCGATTTTATCAACTATCAGCGCACGAACAACTATCTTGAGCGGTGAAAATCTAGGTCTCACTTCACAATTTACGATACCCTTAGACACACCTGCCTTAGCCTGTCCAAATCCAAAAATTGGTGTACGATGGCAATCAACGTCAAGTCCCAAACGTTCGACACACGAGTGGGTAATAAAGGTACCCTGACTTGCACAATCAATCAAAATTTTGACCACCTGGTCATCACCATTCTGATCAGAAACTAAGGCACAAACTGTAGCTAGCATGACTATGGAACCCTTCGAATTATCACAAGTTTGCAATGCTTGTAAGTTATTTGTCGTTGCAACAATCGATTGGTTCAAAGTACTGTTGCTGCTTGCGGGTGTATTGTCTACTTGAGGTAGGAGTGGTTTGGCGACAATATTTTGCTGTGATTCATTGTACTTTTTGAAACACAACAAATCATTATGAGGCATGTGGCAAAACCTGCAAGTCGATGCTGTGCAGTTTTTCAATAAATGATTCGAAAAGCAGATTAAGCACAAATGCTTATACTTCACAAACTTCAGACGAGCGTTTACAGGCATTTTATTAAATTTCTGACAATTTTCCAATTTGTGTGAATTACCACAAGGACAAGACATGATTTTACTGTCAGTACTAGTAACTAAACTAGTAGAACCTGAACTCGTTTTTACTTTACTTGTACCTGACCTTTGTGTTGATTTATTACTTTCAGGACTAGAGGTTGAACTCGAGGCCTCTAAAATTCGAATTTCATTTCCAAGAAATCGTCCAAAATCGTTCAAGTCAGGCAAAGCTAGTTCTAAGGCATGAACTTCCCATCGCTCTCGGAGTTGAGGTGACAATTTTCGTCGAAATAGGAAAAGTAATGGAACACACCAATCCTGGGTAGCATGTCCTAATGCTTTGAGTGCTCCTAAATGCTGTTCCAAATTTGCACTAAACGATTTGAGTGGGATCAGAGATCGTGCAACAACAGGCATATCAAAAAGAGACTCGAGGTACGCATTGGTCAATCTATTGGTGTCATGGTACCTAGCGACAAGTGCCTCCCAAGCGACAGTATAATTTGCTGTAGTGATATGTAGGGACGAGATAACAGCGAGGGCTTCACCTTGAAGGGCAGACTTCAAGTACATGAACTTCTGAATATCAGTTATGTTTTTCTGAAGGTGTACCGTATTTAAGAAGAAATCATAGAATTGTTGCCATTCCAGAATGTTTCCACTAAATTCTGTCAATTTCATTTTAGGAAGCGATACTGAAATTGACGGATTTTCAGCACTAGTGGATGAACGAGATAATATGGGCACAACGGGATTTGACCCAGATGCTTCAGGAATACTAGTCATTACAATGGCTTTAATTTCATAGAATTTGGTTTCAAATTCTTCAAAAATTGGTTTTAAATCCTCTGCGACAGGAGGAACTTGTTTTGCATTAAGTGATACCAATTTTGAAATAGTTTGATCGAACTCAGCAAACAGATCGTCAAGATTTGCTGTAGATGCCTTTAATAAATTCCGTTTTTTCTCATCCCTAGGGCTGGCTTCGCAATCAGTTGCTATCTTGTGTACCCTGTTCAACTTCTGAAATAAAAGCTCTTTTCTAAAATTCATGTCGTCTAACAGTGGCATTGTGAATTAGAAATACGAAACACGCTAGAGCAATAGGTACACGAGGGAAAATTTGTTTTTACTAGCAATCAGGTTGGTAGCACAAGCGGGAAGAACGATAAGTGGATTAACTGAGCCTGAGGTTTATCGTTATCTCAGTTGAACCCTGCTTATTGTTATGTATAACAAAGCTAACGGTCCAAGAATCAAAACTCAATTTACAATGAGTAACCCAGAAGAATCCAACAAGCTCATAAGGCACACAATTATTCATAGGTACCTACAATTCATACGAGTTACCTACGATTTGCGATATGATTATTTATATTAACTTCAAACAAACCAATTCAACCTTTAAATAATAAATGGTTCAAAATCAATTCGGCTCGGCAAAGGGCCATAAATTCAATGTGTGGCTGTTTCAGTAAGTTAAACGAAAATTATTTGAAACATACCAAGTGGACTGTGATACGAAAATTAACGAAAATATTCACAAGAAATTATTCGCATAATCAAATTTCGAAATTGGAGATGGTTCACAAATGTACAACGTGGCAGCTCACCTTGATTATCCTGTGCATCGATAGTAGTATGTAGGCAATCCAAATTTGGCGAGCAGACCATGAGGGAGGAGGAGGTATATCGCCCGACACCCCGGTAGAACACACTTCCGCAAATTTGATTATTTTTAATTTTTAATGAGGTACTGAACGAAACGATTGCCTCGAGGGACGTCGATAGAAGAGAGGGAGACTGACTCGCGCCGTCCTGCCGTGATTCGCCTGTGCAGGGCTGCCAGCCTGCCACAACTAAATTGTCCATCTCCAATTTATGAGAATTAAATTTAAATTACGATTCAACATTTCCAATGTAGTTTTTCACGCTGAATCCAATCGTGAATCTTCCTAATAATTCTAACTGCTGGAAAGTAGATTTTTCGAGGAAAACCTTCATATTTTGACAATGACAAACGCATTATTCGTAGATATGGCAGTGAGCATAAAGTAACACATTTTTACTCGAAAAAACATCAACTTTCAAGCTGATTGATGTTTTATTCAGTCGAAAGGTGTTAATTTATGATCACCACCAAATCTACGAATAATGCGTATTTCATGTAGGTACAGAAACTCGGCGCTGTGCGCCTCGGCGGGGGCTTCGCCCCCTGCACCCCCGGATGATTTCCGCTTAGAGCCTAATGGCTAAAATGTGACATACCTTGAAAAGGTTTTTGCTCCCTCTCCCTCTTTATCTTTCTTCCACTGTAATATTTAAGATACCTCCTTATTCATAATAACATCAGGTTGTCAAGCATATTTGTCGTCAAGCATATGATAAATCATAGCGCTACTTTCCTGTCGCTTTTTCCTGTCGCTTTTTACTGTCGATTTTTCCTGTCGTTTTTCGGCGGGGGGTCCCATCGCTAAAACCTTTTCAAGGTTAAAATGAAGAATTTCTTCGAAAAATCAACTTTTTAGCTGTCAGAATTATTTGGAAGTGTCACCATTGGATTCAGAGTTAAACATGTTTAGTAATGCATGCATTCCAGGGGACGTCCCATTGGATAAGCATTAGATCAGTTTAACCAGTTGTTAAGTGATAAAACTGTTACACTCGATCTAATTTATTTATTACTTTAGGCAAGAAATACTGACCCCCCCCCCCCCCCCACCATTATCCACCTTAACATTTCTAGCGGCATGGGAGCCTCGAATCTGAAGAGCATTTTAAAATCCATGATCTACGATACCCAACATGCGAATTCGAGTTCACCCCCCCCCCCCCCCCCACCACCACCACCACCACCTCCCCAACGCCAACAATGGTGCCAGTCTGGCACCAAAGCGGAAATACGTCGTAATATTGAACTTTCATCTGTTAGTTTTGGTAGGCAGTCCGTCGAAGTTCACATCCGTATTCAAGGTGAAACACAAAAAAAAACACGAAATAAGCGGTTTATGGCATCATGGCACCATATCCTGGCACCATAGTGGTACAGAGAATAATTCATGAAAATTCGGAGGTATAATGAGAATTTTTCCTCAATTTCAAAGCTTGGGTACAATTAGTAAGCAGTAAACGAACCAAAATATTGAAAAATCGGATATTTTGTGAATATTATCCCCCCACTCACCCCCTCCCCTTGCGAATTTTGGTACTCTGGTAAAATCATACAACTCGGAAGTTATTTGAGTCAAACAAAAAAAGAAACACGCAAATCGGTTGGAAATTGAGGCCTGGGCAGAGTTTACAAGATTATGCACGCAAACGCACGTTTTTTGAGCATTAACCCCCCCCCCCCCTTTCCCCCTCTTAAAAAGCAAAATCCTAAATTCCGGCGCCGTAGTGCACAACTAGATAGTATTTCGCGTCAAACGAAAAAAGAACCACGAAAATCGTTTGAGAACTAAGGCCTGGGCAGAGTACACAAGATTATGCCCAAAAACGCACGTTTTTCGAGCATTAACCCCCCCTTTCCTCCCCTTAAAAGGCAAAATTCGAAATTCCAGCGACGTAGTGCACAACTAGATAGTTTTTCGCGACGAACAAAAAAAAAACAGGAAAATCGGTTGAGAACTAAGGCCTGTGCAGAGTACACAAGGTTTTGTTACACACACACACACACACACACACAAACATACACACACACACAAACATACACACACACACAGACATACACCTATGGTTTTTTTCGCGGATTTGGATTCAGAATGGTCTAAAACGGATTACTGTGTGGTTATTTTTTTTCTGTTGAGTGTTGTCCAACTTTACCCCAGATCGATCGCATAAGGACGCCCAAGTCTTACTGTGGGACGTCCTAAAAACTACATTGGAAATGAAACCAAACACGTCAAGTCATCTTGAGACCGAGGGTGACCATACACCACGTATAACACTCGATTTTCTTCTTGTAAATAAACTTTTGTATAATAATATCAGCGTTTTCATTTCACCAAGGAAAATAATTCCAAGACAAGCGTACAGTTCATTTCCCTGTGCGTTTCTTTTCGGGAAAGAAACGTACATAATAGATGGATAGAGGAATGTTAAGAAAATCATACCTACTCGTCACATTATTGATAATTATTCGAGGAAATAGAGCATTTTAATATGAAGGTCATTTTTCAAGGACAACGGGCTACGGAAACCATAGAAGATGACTTCATCGGCACGCCATTTCCTCATCATCGTCATGATCTGTAACCAATTAAGCGATGCACCTGAAGCATATTATAATTGTTGTAGGACATATTATAATCGTTATAGTCACGTACAATTGTGAGCGTTTCCACTCAGTGCAAAGTCACTGCAGTTGCTCAATTATGCTTCCCAATTTCCTCCGAAAGAGAGCAACGTTGGTGATATTCGTTGTTTTCGCGATCGATTGGATTCACGGCGGCCGGATGATGCGAGAAATGGAAATGGTGACGGACGGTGAAGATGTTCTTGATATTTTGGGGGACAGAGATTTTCGTCGTTCAGTGTTCTATGTTTTTCCTGAGAATTTCAATTGCATATCGGTAAGTAGGTACCTAACTCTTGTAACATACGAGTTGGTAGGTATGTTGCTGACTGGGTAAGTACCTACCCTCTGGTTTTCCAATAGGACCTTTCATGATATCTTCCATGATATTATAGCTGGCAGCAGGGGCGTGGAGAGAAAATCCAGGCCCTTGGGGGAAAAAAAACAAATTATCTCTAGTAGATACAATTTATGAAAACTTGCCCAACATATAAATGCAAAAGTCTTTTAATCCTAAAATGACCATAGTGTCACTAGTGTCACCGAAAACATCTCAGGAACTCCACAGATGTCCAAAAATGTCACCAGAGTAACCTAAATTATATGGTTATTTTAAATTTAATTGCCAGTAGAATTTTTTGTGGGGTATTGGAAATTTCGAAATGAAGTTATGACCAATTCCATGGAAATCGATTTTAAAAAATCTCAAAATTTTTGTCTCAACATCATTATTAAATAACTTCAAAAACTACCTATTTAATAACTTACAAAAAAAGGTTTTAAAAATTCAGCTCTGTCCATTAATTTTGAAACTGGAATTTAAATCTAGTTAATCTGGTGACACCTTGGGATATATATGGAATCCAAATATGTTTTCGGTGACACTAGTGACATTAGGGTTAAAACGTTCCAAACGATTTAGGGCATTTTATGGTAGGTTGACAGGTTAGTTGACACTGAGTTTGACGAAAAAAAAGTCTGCAAAGTGGGTGTGGCACATAGCTTCCTCGTATTCATAACCAGAATGTACAGATGATCCGATCTCAAAACATCAATCTCTAAATACCTTCCACTACCCTCATAGGGAACCATCTACACGCTAATCTGAACAATACTGAGAAATTTCGTCGAAATCGGATGGAAAATTTAGAAGTTGTGGCAAGGATCTCACGTTTGCGCATGCGCAGTTTTCACTTTTAATGGTTGAAAAGAAAAATTTCTCCAAAATCAAAATTTCCGCTCGCGTTCTACGTTTCAGACCTTCCTGAACAATTTTGGTTCCTTGTATGTCTGTATGTCTGTCATGAAATCCTTGCCACAGCCAAACTTCTACAATTCTCATCCAATTTCGATGAAATTTTCAGGGATTGTGGGGGTTGGCGTGAAGATGGTCCCCTTTGAAAATCATTACCCCGGACTGATAGTAGCCGCTGCGCATGCGCAAACGTGAAATACTTGCCACAGCCATAAATAACTTCTACATTTCTCATCCGATTTCGATGGAATTTTCAGGGATTGTGCGACTATTATGAGTCGGATCATCTATATAATCGGGTTATGGATACGAGGAAGATATGTGCCACACCCACTTGGCAAACTTTTTTAAATGGCCCCAGGAAGGCCGAGATTATTGTCCCCAGTCCACCCCTCTTCGCTACTACACAGAATACCTCTGTTTCTCATTTGCAGCAATTTTGCTCCCGAGTTTTGAGTAAAACAAAGACAACTGAATCATCGTTTTCACATTTGGTTTATGAGAAATAATTTCTTCCGAAATTGACAGTTAGTTGAATAGTTTTCAGGTGACACGTCGATTTTTCATGAGAAATTGGCCGCTGTTACAAGGCATTTCAAACTACCCTTCGTCATGACCGAAGGAAAGCATTCGATGAATTGCAACGCAACGTTCGTGAGTGTAGAGGATATTGACAGTCTGAGAAAAGCTATTTCCAGCCAAACGTTCTGGGGCTCCCCAAGGTTCTACTATCTGGTTCATAACAGCAGTTTCAGCAGCTTGGAACAAATGTTTTTGGTAAGAATAATGAAAACACTCAATTATTTTACTTTCCAAAATAGCTCACGAGGTAATTTAATATTAAATATTATATTATTAAATATTAAATATAAATTTTATATTATAGAGCGGAGAGATGGGTGTTAATCGATTAACGAATACTTTTACGAATACAATTATGGTTAAAAACGCTGCAAATTATTACACAAAGGATTATTATTTTTCTATATAGATCACTCGTCTGCATGGAATTCGGCTTTGCCACTGTCACCATCTGCAGCGATCCCATTTTGGTCAGCTAAAATTTGAATTGGCGCATGCGAATCTTTCAAACACTATTCCATTCCCTGCCAAACCCATTTGAATAGGCTCGTTCCAGGTGGTCATTGAACTCTCCAATTCTCTCCTCGTTGACATCCTCAAATGTCAATTCTTCCAATCCTTCAAAAAATTCAGCCAATTCTCTTTCAAATTTATTTTCGTCCATCGGGGTCTTGTTGGCGTTGCTATTCGAGTCCTCCCCTTCAGAACCAATGCTTACCTTGTGAAATAAGGAGGCAGTGCACATTCCTATGCTCCTTATTACTCTAATCTTCATTCAGAATCAGAAAAAGGAAAGAAAATCAGTTATAGGGTGAGAAAAATCAATAAAAGTGAGCATAAACCCCATCATGGACCTGGCTCTACTGGGTACCCCCTTGCTCACGGTATCCAAAAAGATACCATCACAAAAACCAACTTTTACCCACTTAGCAACTAATAATATGTAGACATTACAATTTCTACTTGATCTTAGATACTTTTTACCCAAGATTCTTTAAGTAACATCACTCAAAACGGTGAAAAACTGGTCTAAAATAATTTGTGAAACTGTCCTTTGGAGTGTTGATGTCAATTTTGAGCCGTCTTGTAACTTATAATTATTATATCAACGTTGTTGTTGTTTTGACACTTCTTCTTCTTCTTCTTTTCTATTCTAGAGATGTCAGAGTAGCCATTGGGACATTAAGTAGGGGTGAAAACCACTTTGTACCGTCAAGAAAACGTTCTAAAGTTGGTCTTCCAAAAAGATACCGTGGGTTAATAAGGGTTAACGTAGAAACCAACTTGAAAGTACTTACCTTAGACTTGCTGAAATCTCGAAGAACCTGAAACAGAAAGAAAAGTTAGTAAACATAAAGGTACAAATTATTACACAATAACGGGAAAAGTAAAGAAGGTCGTAGAGGAAAAATACTTACTAAATCTCAAGTTGGACAAAGATAGGCATTTTTCGGTAATCCCCGAAGGGATACCTAGTCAACGCCATCCTCGTCGTTTCCTGCTGACTCGTTCCGCTACTCGTAGAAATCACGGTAAGTAAAGTTTGGATACTCCTAGTATAAGCGCAAGGGCATTGTAGTGGCGAATTTAAAATTTCTATCAAAACTCTCTTGGCCATCGCTGTGTTGAAAATTCACCATTACACTGGTACCTTCAGTTCCACGATCGATGGGATATTTTTTGATTACCAATCATTTGAAGTTGAACAACAGATTTTCTTGAATATTTTCGTCTGTGGGGCATTTAAAAAATTCGTTAATGGTTTTGCTACTCAACAACTCCTGAGTAAGAATAAATAATCGTTTCTATGTTTTTGAACTTCGGAGAAAGACAAAGAAATTATCAGGAAAATGGGTGTTTTCTGCAGAGGTTGAGGCTGTTCAAGTCTAATCTGTAAGTGTACGGCGAACGGACGGAAAAATTATTATTCGATTTTCCGATTCGACATTCCTTGAAACTTAAAATTTAATTTTGAGTGGGAGGGAGTAGGGGTTAACTTTGTCGATTCCAAAGTTTCATTTATTGAAAATAATAATATCGAGTTATTTAGGTAAACAGTGAACATCGTAATTAAATTCGTACTTCACATACCTCCGTTTTATTACTGGTATAGCCGTTATTAGATTGATCCAAGCTGCAATATTATTCTTCATACGAAATCGGGAAGGAACAGCCGTCATCGTTGAGCGTCGTGAAGCAAGTGCCGGCTCGATGGCCGAATATCTATGTAACCCTCGTGGTGGAGTAGTCATCCCGGCTTCCATGATGTTTCATTCTTGAGGGTCCTCTTCCATGTTGGTAGGTAGTGGACAGAAGTCCTCTCTTCCATGTTGGTAGGTAGATGACAGAAGTCCTCTCTTCCATGTTGGTAGGTAAGGACAGAAGTTTGATGTCCCGTCACTCCCCTCCAAACTGACGTCCGGCACCAGTGGATGTCATCCAGAAGATTTTCTGAAAGAAAAGAACAACGAATCGGAAGAGCGATGTCAAGTCAGAGCCACACTGGCGCCTGAAAGGTGCTATGTCAAACTGACATTGCTGACTTCAGATTATTCCTTTCTGAGTCAACACCAGCCCAGCTCCAGCCTGACATTACGCTGCTTCGAAAGAACAATATCTCTCCAACAGCTCCAGTTTGTGA
Organism: Apolygus lucorum; assembly: GCA_009739505.2. Lineage (NCBI taxonomy): Eukaryota > Metazoa > Arthropoda > Insecta > Hemiptera > Miridae > Apolygus > Apolygus lucorum. The sequence goes on from CM019168.2 coordinate 52,277,008, forward strand.
CATTTTAGTCGACACAATCTAAAAGAAAACTATAAATCAGAACAACAGGTTGATTAGTGGTTAAAAATCGTCAAGTCTCTGAACTTTTCAAATCTATTTTTCATTAACAGTTTAGTAAGGATAATCCGTCAGTATCCATTCGATTTGAATGCGTCCATCCTGATGTTTCTGAAATACATATACATGAGAGAATCTACCAGACACTTTTAAATGAGAATCGTACACTTTTAAACGAATCGCCGGCTTGGATTCCTCTCGAATTATGAGTATGAGATTTGTTCCAGTAATTTCTAAAACACATACTACCTATTAATGTGTCGATTCATAAGGAAGAGAACTTGTGTAACCGGCTTGTTCGTTCTTTCTCCCCTCTGAATCTCCGTATTCTAACATAGGAGTAGAAATAATTTTGTGACTATCAAGGTCGAACTTTTTCAACATAAGATCAATGAGATATTATGCACAACTCCTCCTGATACATTATGATGCTTTCACATGTCACCGGCTTGTTCATTATTTCTCCCCTCTGAATCTCTATCAACTACATATTTTTACCAGATTAGTTATCAAGAATTCACTTACCATAATGAACACTACTGAGACCATGTCAAAGATATCAGCTGCTACCGATACAATAACAACATAATATCAATGAGATAGCTCATAACTCAAGAAATACAAGTAAATTTGATGAGTAGGTTAAAATTCAAATCCTTCCACTCAACCTCCTGAAGTTCAATAAACCATTTTCTAGGAAAGTTGTATAGTACCTACATATAGGTACAGCCCTCAAACTTCACAAACACAGTGTATCATGAAGGAATCTCTGGAATACACTCTTTTCCTTATGTAATAACCGGCTTTTGAAGAAAATGTCCTCCGGATTAGATTCCTTTCCTTCATCTTGTAGAAAGTTTCCATTTCGTATCCGGTTTAACAAAAAATTAAACAATACAAAAGAAATATATATCCGGTTTAAAAGAATTAAACAATACAAAAATATATATATCCTGTTTGAAAAAATTAAACAATACAAAAAAAATATATCCAGTTTAAAAGAATTAAACAATACAGGTTTTCTCCGGCTTGTATCATACTGACTTTGATCTAAGTCAAGCTTAGACTTAATATCAGCAGATTTAAGGTTTTTTTTTTTATTTTTATTTTTTTTTTTTTTTTAACGCAACAAAGCTTAGTAGTAAAGCTTATTAAAGTTTATTAACGTCAAGAACCCAACGTCCTCTTACGTCATCGTCTTTGTTGTACGTCACCTTACTACATACCAATTTCGATTGGACTCCATGTGAACACCGGTTTGAGTGATCCCAACAAGTAGGAATATTTCGAATTCAAGTACCATTCAAGTTTACTAACTTTTGCACAGCCTAGGCCAGTTAGCAAGCTGCAATTGGCCATAACCAACTAATTACAAACTCGTACTTTTAATTCTTAAACGTATGTACTTGCAATTCATAAGCATTTCTTCAAGTAAAATTGAACTTATAAAACCATCCAAGTACATCACTGTTCCTCATCAGTAAAGTCTCAATTGTTTTGACCATCTTCGGTTTGAGACTCCCCTCTAAACCATTCACCACTTTGAACTGCACATCTTCGATGTAGTTGTTGGAAAGTACATTCTATTCAGTACATTCAACATCAACGAGAATGATATTGAAATAATCGATACTAACAACCTTAAAAACCGTCATAGACCAGGTTTATTCAATAATAAACCATCGATATTTGACCAATAATTTCTGCATATTAAATCCGGGTTCATTAAATCATACGTGCATCTATCTTCCAGCTCAGAGCAATAGCTCACCTTTCTTTGAGTACTAACTTGCCTTTTCAGACAAGATCCGTATTTAACATATTAACTCATTGTTCCATGGCTGGCCGTTTCAGACAAGATCCGTATTCAACGTATTAACTCATTGTTCCATGGTGCATCTAGATATTCAAAAAAAATCCTTACTAACTCTGTCCACCGGCTTATTAAAATCTGTGGCATATTCCACTACATATGAATATCTTTCCCACCATTATCTTGTCACGAAAATGAAGAACAATGTTAATAAACCGGGTTTGAGCAGTTTTGTTCTTTGTGAACCAACAAACGGTTTACCACATTAGGCTCACCATACATTTCACAATACTGAACATCGAAAAACAAAATCACATCACCGGCTTTTTCTTAGAACAACAGTTTGTTTTCTCAAAAACTATAGTTTGCCAAATCCAATAAATTATTATAAATTTCAATTCAATGAACACATAGTCAAAGTGAAGTGACAATCAGGAACCCAACGTCTTTATCGCTGTAAGGGTACCTGTGTTCGTCTTCACATGTTGTTGCCACAATCACCGCCAAGTCTCCGGATTCGCAATAATCACCAAATCTTCTGATTTATAATCTAATGCACCACCAAGTTTCCGGATTCATAATAATCATAACCTTTTCTCCGGATTCATAATAATCATAACCTGTTCTCCGGATTCATAATAATCATAACCTCTTCTCCGGATTCATAAGAATCATAAACTGTTCTCCAGATTCATAATAATCACCACCGATTCTCCGGATTAATAATAATAACCACCAAGTCTCTGGAATCATAATCATCATCAACTATTCTCCGGATTCATAATAAAAACCACCAAGCCTCTGGAAACCGATCTCTAGAATCCTCCACATTCATCCAGGCATGACATTCATCCTTAGCCGACTTTGTATAGGATTCTAATTCTACGGGTGACTTTGAACAGAAGTGCCTTGAGAGTGACTACTTTCCGATCGAACAATTCAATATCCTTCAGAATGTGAATTAAATTATTCTGTCCGTCGAGGACACACATACATTCTGTTGAAGCCTTATTTTTCTGAAGAGTAAATCTGAAAGCCGTTCTTTGCATTGTGTGGACAAGTGATTGTTCACAATTTCCACAATAATAGCACATTTTATCCGAATTTCCACAATTGCTTTTCATATGTTCCTGTATTCCACATTTGTAACAGGTTACTAAAGACCTTTTTTTTTTTGGATAAAGGAGGACCTTTCTCTGACCGGTTTGCCTTCCTTTTCTTCAATACATCGGTTCTTATCAAAGCAATCAGAGCCTTTCCTCTTGCATTTTCACGTCTATTATTCTCAGCCATCACATCGAACATGGCAAACATACGATCGAAAATATTGGCCACCTTCATCTGAGAGCTTTCTTGGAGAGCGTCCTCTACAATTCTTGGACACTCTTCCGAGATGACATTGATAACGTTTCTCCGGATTGCCTTATCTGTCAGTTCAGCTACAGGACATCTCCGGATTCCTTCGACTAGCTACTTAAACCGGTTTTGGAACTCAAGAACAGACTCAGCAGTTGAGTCAAATCAAAGGTTCATGTACTCAATCTGCAGCTCATGCTCAGCTCTTTTGCCTGGGTAGGAGGATCGACAGCTCTCTCAATCATATCGAGAGCTTCGAGAGGATCATCAACATCATTGATCAATCGTTGGAGACCAAGCTCCAAATTGGACATGAGATATACCATCACCAAACTTTTCATGTGGAATATCCCCTTGACAGTGTAGTCCTGATTGGATTATACCTCCGGATTAACTAGGAAAGCACTCTCAGCACTGTTCAATCACTCTTCTACAGACTCCAGACTCTTCTCCAGAATGACTCTTCTCTTCCAAACAGAGACAGAGCAATCTTTTAGTGGATTGTTGCCACATCTCAATCCGGGAGTTTGTATGACTCGATAATTTTCAGTCATAAATTTCTTCCTTGGCTTTCTCACAACTGGACACACTGGTTTCTCAGTGCTGTGGCTGGCTACAACCACTGGTACCTCCTCTGCTTGGGAATCTTGGCCATCGTTGGCAGGATCCAAATTCGCCACCTCCATTGCCTCAGTTTCCGGTTTAAGACTCCGGTTTAAGACACCAGTTTAAGAATGCTAGAGGCATAACTGGCCGGTTTCAATATGGACCCCTGCGCAACCTTTTCAATTTCGACCTCCGCAAGCCTAAGAGCGTACTTCGCTTCAATCCTCAACCTGAGAACCAGCTCCCTTTTCCTGATCTCCTCGTCAATTACTCTTTGAATCTCTCCGTTGTTCATGGTTTTCTGTAGGCAACAAAATTGAACTCATAAAAAACGTCCGTATTACACCGTATTACTCAACCATTCTTTCACACCGTTTTGAACCAGGTAATTATTCACTCCGTACTACACAATGTTAAATTGACTATGCATTACACCGTACTTCTCATTCATTATTCCATACCATAGGTATATCAACTTCCACCGTCTTCATTAGTCAATTTTTAACCTGTCTTCACTAGTCAATTTTTCACCTGTCTTCATTAGTCAATTTTTCACCTTAAAAGAAAACCACTCCAACCGGGTTAATACTAAAATAAAATAACTCTGATGGATTTGTTCACGTCTTATCACATAAGTACATAGAATTGAATGTAACATGTTAAAGAAACACATGTAATTGGGATTCAGTTGTGGGGTATTACATTAGGCCCCGCTACTCGAGTGCGCATAGCGAGCGCGCTTTGCTTAAGCAACAGAGCCACCAACTATCTAACTCCCCAGCGACGCGTCCCTAAGGATCAACCCCGCTGACATCCATAAACTATGTATTATTCGTCCAAACACACCGAATTAATTTCTAGCCGGATTAAACCACCTCTTATATTGATTACTTTAATCTCCTGAAACCACCGGATTTGACTTGCTCCACTTCACCTCGCTATAAGGCCCATACATAATATCTTGAATTAATCAAACTCCGTATTAGTTAACTTCGTTATTATTCACCGTATTCATTAATCACCGTATTCGTTAATCACCGTATTCGTTAATCACCGTATTCGTTAATCACCGTATTCATTAATCACCGTATTCGTTAATCACCGTATTCGTCAATCACCGTATTCATTAATCACCGTATTCGTTATTCACCGTATTCGTTATTCACCGTATTTTATCAACAAAAATTAATAACTTAATAATGTATGGCCTTCCTCAACTACATTCATAAACCACCTTTTCGTTCCTTCCCTAACACGTGAACAAACCATCATTTAAACCATTTGGCTTTGTTCAGTCGAGATATGCACGTCGGATTAAATTAGACAATAAAGCCGTTCATATTTTTGTCTTCAACCACCGGATTATCAACCATCATTTGTGTTATACCACCGGATTATCTTCATCATTAAATGTCTTACTTGCATGAGAAAAACACCAACCAATCCGTTTTAAAAAAAAATAAAAGAAATAAGCCATAAATAATTCGTACCTTTCTGTTATGAATCAGCAAAGTCTCAATTTTGCATGACTTCTTCGAGCTCCGGTCGTTAATAACACAGTTTTCTGGACATAACCCAACAAATCAAGAATCCATTTAAGACGAATGTCTCACGTGGATTCGTGAAAATCAGGCATGTAACAGCACTATTATTATTCGCCTCTAACTCGAATTGAAAGCAATCAATAAAATAAGACTTCCGAATCCGGTTTTATTCATACACAGAAAAACAATAATGTTTGTTTACCTTCACATCAAACGTCCGATCAAATTTCACCGGATTGGATATTTGAATCATCGAGTAAATCGAATGAATACATCGATGTTTGTCTCTCCGTATTTTTCATCATCTCTTTTCGATTGTGTTGATTCGAATATTTTCTCATGCAGGCACATTGCTCATCACGTAATCACGTGAATCGATTCAAACCACCGAAATCGATACACCAAAGAATCGATTTAAATAATCGAATGTGTGAACACACACACATCGAAAACAAGACATCGAAAATATCACGTTCCTCACGAGCCCAAAATGGCCGTCGTTATTAAGCAACAAAACCGTTTTTCACACCGTTATAACACATTTCTCTTGCTTCCAGATTAACTCCCGACACCGTATTCCAATGCTTCTTGATAGGAACGATTTAAAAACATGGGGAACACCGTACTAAATGCATACTCGAGATTTATTGCGACCGTTTTGAACCGAGGAGTCCCCCCATCACCAACTTTTCATTAAGTTGCCCAAACTGTAAGGATTTCTCACCGTTGATTAAATAGGACTCCTCGACCGTTTTCAGAGTTAATCTTTCCACACAATGAAAATCCTACAACATTGTGCCGTCAATAAAAGCATAGAGAAATCACGTGCCATATCTCGACTGAATGGAAATACCCCGTTTCCAGCCAATGCATGCATATCGAGTTATTTAGGTAAACAGTGAACATCGTAATTAAATTCGTACTTCACATACCTCCGTTTTATTACTGGTATAGCCGTTATTAGATTGATCCAAGCTGCAATATTATTCTTCATACGAAATCGGGAAGGAACAGCCGTCATCGTTGAGCGTCGTGAAGCAAGTGCCGGCTCGATGGCCGAATATCTATGTAACCCTCGTGGTGGAGTAGTCATCCCGGCTTCCATGATGTTTCATTCTTGAGGGTCCTCTTCCATGTTGGTAGGTAGTGGACAGAAGTCCTCTCTTCCATGTTGGTAGGTAGATGACAGAAGTCCTCTCTTCCATGTTGGTAGGTAAGGACAGAAGTTTGATGTCCCGTCAAATAAACCGATAGTTGGGACACAAACGGATTAATTCACGTCTCCAAACGGATTTGAAATTGCGCGGATACGGTCGATCGATCTCTTCCTCCACAACCCGTCCACATCGCAGTGTTGTGAAACTAAAACCGACAAAGAATAAGGCAGGTAACGGCGAGGTTATTCCATCAGGTTTCTCACCTTTACCCGCCGGGTAAAGGTGAGAAGGGTGTGCGTCGATGTACCCCGCGCCGATGTACCCCCCGGGCATAGTGTCCCCCGTATTGTCCCCCGTCATTCATGACCGCGGAGGTTTTCATTCATGACGGGGGGCACTATGCCGGGTTGCTATCGCTGTACCCCCCGGAATTGTACCCCCCGAGCATTGAGCCCCCGTCATTGTTCCCCCGGAGTGGAATCGATTTGGGAAGGTTTTACTGTACCCCCCGGAATTGTACCCCCCGAGCATTGAGCCCCCGATCATTCTACCCCTGAGCTCCTTATCAGTTGGATACTATAACGCACTTCCATACAACCACCCGGCAAAGTACCCCACCTCATTGGTGTCGCAATCAATGTTAGTGCTTCGATTCTTGAATCTCCATAATCGATTCTCTATAAGTTGATGTATGATTCACATTTACGCAAATTAATCCGTAATTACCTATAATAAATTGTATTATTCCAATTCGAAATGAAACCTTTCTTGAAATGGTGGATATTAAATATTGTAATTATTTTAATTTTAAAAAAGTGATTTTTTTTTGTAATGAATATTCTTTCAAACAAGTTAAACTTTCAAAAATGAAGTTCTATCCACATTTAAAGGTCGATTACGACGAGACTTATTTTGATAAATACGAGATGAAAAATTATCAAAAAGATAGAATCAAAATTCAAGCACTCTAATCTCAAAGGAAAATTGTTTATAAGGGAAAAAGAATGAACGATTGTTTATGGATGTTTAGTAACTTGATATTCATGAATTCATGAATCCACACAACGCTGTAATTGGCGGTAAATTCAAATTTTGTTCTTAGTTTACCATAAGTATTGGGCTTGAGCATTGTAACGTGAATCCACATTATACTTGGTACTTGATGGGCATTTTACTGGGGTGGAGATATGAATAAGTATTGTATGTAAAAATCTGTTGGTCAGGTTTTATTTCACTAAGTACTTACCTGCACAAAAATCATCAGCCTTAACTGTGACCTACATTTTTGTACCAACGTTTTGAAGCAATTAGGTAAACTGAACAAATCCAAACTACTTGAGATGGTTTTCCCTACGTTTGTTAAAAATCGAATTTAAAAGAGAAAATAAAAATCTGATTCCAAAATACTGCCGTTCAAAGGAGAAAAGCAGTAACTCGATTTTTTCACATTTTCAGCTCAATCTCCACCTTTTGGTAGGTTTTTCAATGATGAAAAACAGTCTCCTATGAAAATTTAAGAAGTTATTACCATTAGTAGGTAGACTGCCTTCTAATAATAATGGGTGGTACATGGGTAAAAGACAGTTTGCCTTGAGCAATCCAAAAAACAGCAATACGGTCTCTTAAACTGAAACAAGGTGGTTTTCCGTTGCTTTGATCAGGCAATCGGAAGAGAAGTAGGTACAACAGTTTGGTTGATAGAGTTGTGTTTCCCCATTGTCAGCTACCTCTTACTGCTAGCTCGGATACTGCTCTCGAAGCGCTGTTTTTCACCATTGGATTGATCACAGATCCGGCCCCAAATGTCGCCCAAAAAACTGTTTTCTTCCGTTGCATCTGGTGAACATTTTGAAATGCCAGCTTTCGTCGTTTTCTCGTCATAATATGTTGAGTTTTAAATATATAACAGCGAATATATGGTTCGTAAAACACGTTATGAGGTGCGAAAATGGTCGTTGCGTGCAAAAAACTAAAAGTGATGAAAATAGTGTTCATCGAAGCGAGAGAATTTGCGTCCAACGGAGGTTGACATGTGGTGACAGCGTTGTTGAGAATCAGTATGTACCTAATGAGTTCCCCGCAGAGATTTTCCCAATTAAAGAACCAGGTAAGTAAACCTACGTGTACCTACGTTTGATGAAATATATCATGAACAGTGTATGCATCACTTGTTTGAAATCCCACTCATCACCAAGCTCTTTATGTACCTACCTAGGTGTACCTAGGTAGGTACATAAAGAGCTAGAGAGACACAAAGAGATAGGTACACCTATTTGGGCGGGGTGGTCATAATGACAAAAGTATCTATCTGACACAAATCGATGTTCACTATAGGGTTAAGTAACTATCAAGGTTACAGATTTTTTCGCACTGTGCCTGTTTCATATACTTTTGTCATTATGACCACCCCGCCCAAATAGATATCAAAAGAGCTTGGTGATTCTGAGATGGGTGGAATTTCAAATAGGTTAGGCAACTCTGTGGAGAGAGTCGTTCAGTGATATTGGATCAATTATGGAGTTTAATCACCAACCTATTATTTTATTCTAACTCGAATTTTTAGATGGTGAGACAGGAATCAGTGACAATGAAATTCAAACTTTTGGAGAGGGAGAAAACGTTGAGTAGACGTACGTTGGAAGAGCAAGAGTGCCTGCTGAATGAAGATAAGCCCAAATGAGACCATCAAGACCAACATGGGAAGGAAGAGGGCGGAAACGGAAAAGACGAGAAAACAAGTTGAGGGGGCAGCTGGAGTTGGCGGAAGGTTCACATGGACGTAAAGAACAGAATGATAACCTTCCTCCTGGAAGCCTCTGAAATGATAACCTCTCTGGTTATATTGCTCTTGGAATTTTCAAATTGCCCACATGCTCATTAATTTTAACGAATGCCAGCTGAACTATGTTTGTAGAAAATTCACAGTTGGGATTCTGCAATAATTCTGGGAATACATTACCACAATGTATCAATCGCGTCGATTGCATCATAACAATCGATTGTTTGCTACTATCGACAGCTGGCCACCACTAGTGCAACCTCCACTCGTGGTTATCATTCCTGACCACTGCGCTGGTGCGCAGAATACACGGAAGAAGGACGACGGTATAAAAATTCCTTCTGCCGACGGGTTCCATCAAGATGGCAGCCACCATTCTCAACCGGGGAAAATCAGCCAATCAGATTGTGATATTTCTTTCCGTCTTTTCTGTTTCCGCCCTCTTCCATCCATGTGAATCCAGCTTCTAAGTACCAATCATAATGCCCCAACGCGTAACTGCATCAACCACGCCCATGTGAACCCAGTTTTAATGCCACTTTAAGACCGAGATTTCATTGAGGCGTTCATATCTTTCAGATATTGAGACAGTTCCTGACGAGTACTCCCTTTGGACAAACAATGAGATTCAATACTTCTCATTCGTTTTGGATGACCACAATGTCTTCTAATATTGTAGACATTACTTTGGTACTAGACACTGGTGAATAGATCGACAATGTCCCCATTTTCAATACGGCAGGTCCGCCTAGTTGTCCTCATTCACTCGAGTGCCAGGAGGAAGATTGAGATTAGTGTATTTTTTCAATAGTTTGATCTCGTGTCTTACAACGTAAGTCTGAAGAACTACTTCGTTACCTCTAACAAATTTATGTTTTTCATACAGACTAATATTATTATTTTCCTCTAAAATAAAGTTTAAGATCTCAACAAACTGTTTTCCATTTATAAAAACCTCGTTTTTCTATCCATCAAAATTATTAACTTTTACTCTTCTATTTATTTGTAATTGAATCGAGATTGCAGCGTGCATTCTTCTTTGGAACTAGCAGGTAATTTTTGAAGACTAATGATTTAGTTTTTGGTATCAATACAAAAGTTAAATTTTTTCTTTGATCTGGCAATATAACTTTTTGAGCAATTATAACATGCAAAAGGAGAAAACGTTAAGCAAAAACTGCTGTAAGTAAACTCATGGTTCGACAACGGAATTTTTAAAAAAATGAATGTTGAAAGGGTTTGAAAGAACTCGTTCCTACCAACTGCGCCAATGTTAGGGACCACCCACTTACATAACACATATTTCATAGAAAATAACGTCTTGCATCACTCAAAAACCGACTTTAATAATTATATTTCTCTCCTACCTCCTGTTTTTGACTACAAAAAATACTAAATAATAACAAACTGGTGCAGCATTTCATTTAGTGAGGTAGTTGACATGGAAGTTTAGTGACACCCACCACTGCGCGCATGCAGATTGGGGGTTCAGGAGTCAGTTGTATTTCGAATGTTGATCTAGATGATGTTCACCAGCTCACCCGAGTCGTTTTATACCTGTACTTTTCAGTCAATACATTCTCGTTCAACTTACCAGTGGTGTTCAGTGTATTCTTTTCTATACTTCAGTAGTTGCATAAGTTTTTACGTTCCTCACTAATTTACAATTTTGTCCACCATGTTAACAATAATGTCGTGATGGTGTTTTCAATTGTATTAATTGGTCAAGAATAGAAAATCCTCATTGGAAACACGTACAGTAGCAAATTAATTAAGGAGTAGAGCGGTATTGGTTGGCTCTATCTTACACTTTACCTTATTTCAAATATTTCGTCATCTTTGATGTCTGATGATGAAGTAGGTAGCAAAAAAAAAAAAAAAAAAAAAAACCCTGTGTTGTTGCCTGTAAAGTCGGTATACGGGCGAAAGTTTTACGTGACAACGACTTTGAGTGGTAAAATAATTTTAATGTTAATATTCATTCGTATAGTAGGAAGAAGGATAAAATAAAATTCTTTGTCAAGTTGCACAGAGTAGGTATTTCCCGTAGGTAGTAGGTATGTCCCATGGGTGGGGGGGGGGGAGTGAGTGCCAGGGAAGGGGGGCGGGGCGCTCCCGCTTTTGTGAGCGCCGGGGAAGGCGTGGACGCGGGGGTGGGTGCGCGGGGGGGGGGGCGCTTTAGGGAGCGCCGAGCTGCACCCCCTCCGTGAGCGGAGCGTAACGCAGTTTCTTGAAGTGTCCTCGGTAAACCAATTTATAAGACGTTATCACGTCAAAAAAAAAAAAAAAATGGGTGGAAAGCATTTTCCACCCATTTGGGTCTTCAGGGAGGTGAAAATGGGAAGGAGCCAAGTCAGGGGAATATAGAGGGTGGTTCACAATGTCCCAACCAAATAATTCCAACATCTCTTGGAGGGCTGGTGTTGTCTTGCAACAAGCACACCTCCTTTGTCAACAGCTTTTTAAGGGCTTTGCAGTATCGAATAAATTGCATTAATTATCTCCCCCAAGGGCAGAAAATGAACCAGAATGATTCCTTCCAAAATTCAAAATGGAAGGCCTCCTACTCCTCTGATCATTGTGAACATTTTTGTTCTGTCTTCGCTCAACTCACAACACCACTTGAAAACATTGGGTTTTCCGACTATTTGGCGGATACCTACCATGATTTTTCACCAAAAGTAATATAATTACAATAGGGTTCGACTTATTTTCTTGCTGTTATTTATCTTTGATTTGCTTCTTGCAATTCATAGTAAAGAGATTTAGCAGATAAATTAATGTGTTCTGAATATTTAACCCTTTAGCGTTCCTTGATACAACTGTTGTACCAAGGTAGAAGCAGTTTGAATTCTGGCGTGTTTTTCGTTCTATTCCTTCTCAATAGGGTGCAGCATCATGAGAAAAATGGTAGCATCTCTTAGCTCCGAGTAGATCTCGAGATATTGCAAAAGTGGGTGTTTTGTGGTACAACTGTTGTACCAAGGAACGCGAACGACGAAGTTTTTTTGCAGTTGTTTTTTATTCAAACCAAAAAATTACGCGGTGATGTCCACACGGATGAATTTCGTCTTCTATTCGAGGAACGTTATTTTTCTATAGCTATTCAAGTATCCATAATGAAAGCATAACACTGGAATCGTGTACTCGCAACGATGTTATTGAAGTTTTTCGGGGCGGGCGCCCCATGATTTCTCCCTGGAGATTGGACGCGTCGCATGCCAACGCAACAAGTCCTATTGAAATGTTGTTTGCTGTCGAATTTGTCATCTGTTTTATATTGATTGAAAGTAATATCATCCAGAATAAACTCAAATTATGATCATTCCCTGATTACCTTTTACTGGTACAAATGTTGTACCAAGGAACATCATGGCCGAAAAGTGTACCTGGTGGTCCTTGGTACACTTGCTGTACCATGCCATTTTATGGCGCGTGAACCATTTTTTTCGCAAAAAAAGGCTGAAATATTGTTAATAGATCCATGAAGACCCGACTAGATCAGAAAAAAAAATTTTCCCATGACGCCCGAGTTTTGCCCGCTAAGGGGTTAATAAGTTATTAGTGTTGCATTAGTTCGTTGGAAAAGATAGGAACAGTTGAGTAGAAAATTGACACACAATTTTTTTCGCACCTCTGAAAACACTTTTCTTTCAGCTTTATTTCATCAATTTAGGTAAGTAGGTAACAAAATCATGAAAATCACAAAAGAAGCACAAACTACAAATCCAGTAAACCACAAAAGCCACAATAATTACAAAATTTAGGGTCGGTCTTCCTAAATAAAATTGGAGTCAACTAATCTTGTAATAATTTGATTTTTATTAAATTCAAACTTTATTGGTGCCACTTGGGTTTTTGCGCGCCTAGCGGTGAATCAAGGAAATATGGCATTAAATGTATGGAGTAAGTTCCACTAGTTAAAAAAAAGTACAATTATTCTATCTATTAATCTACGTACCGTATTGGAGAGCCCGTCGTAACCAGGAGGACTCCTGTACTCGACTTGTTGGTTTCGATGGGTTCTCCAATATGGTACCTACAAGGAAATATGTTTTTTTTTTTTTTTTTTTCAAGAGTCGTTTTACATGTTAATAAAGTGAGCTCAGCTCCGATTCTTTAACCCTGCACAACAGGACTTACATCTGACCAGAGCTTGTTGGTTTCTTATGCTATTTTATGTGCTGAATCTGAATCTGAGGTCTGGTTTTTTATGTTTAACTCCTTTTTCCACAATGATATTTATCAGGTTTTCACTTTTTTAGGTCTTCCCACAGTAAAACTTGGGCGTCCTTATCCAATTAGTCTGGGGTGAGTAGGACAACACTCATCAGGAAAAAGTCTGCCAAGGGGGTGTGGGGCATAGCTTCCTCGTATCCATAACCCGATTGTTTAGTTGATCCAATGCATTGTAGCTACTTAATTAGCTACAATGAGATTAATCTTAAAACCCTAGTAGTGTACCAACTACACGACATCCAGCAAAATATCTGAATATTTCTTCGAATTTGGATGGAAAATGTGGAAGTTACTACTATCAGTCTGGGGGTGGTGATTGTTTTAGGGGACCATCTACACGCAAACCAACACAATCGTTGAAAATTTAATCAAAATTGAATAATAACTTTGCATGGTTTTGCTAGTTACAAGGATTCCATGAGACACAACCAAAATTTTTCAGGAAGGTCTGAAATGTAAAACGCAAATGCAAATATTAATTTTGGAGAACATTTTTTTGTCCGCTGCCTTGGTAAGCAGCGTAAGAAGTGAGCAGCAAGGTAAGAGGTAAGAAGCAAAACGGACCTCAGATTCGGATTCAGCACTACGTAAAAAACTTACGAAAAGTATGTTTTATAAGTATGTTTACATACAAACATACCTACAAATTTTGTAAAGTTGTATCTACAACCTGTCTTGTAGACTTGGCTTGGTAACTTTGTAATGGGCCGCCACTCAGGTCAGCGGTTCTTGCAGCATCCACCCACTCCATGGAGGGATCAGCTGACAAATCCGACACATCGGCCGATAAGCCGAAGAAAGGGGCTTCCATACGACCCGCAGAGCATGGAGGAAGGTGCGACCAGGGGCCGGGTAGGTGGCAGCACCGAACGGAGGGAGACGAGGCACTAACGGAGTGGGGGAGCACACGGGGAGGGGCGGACGACCGTTGCGACGCCATCCCACAGCGTCAGTCGTGTCTTGATCGAGCGCCTCACAACAACCCTTTGCAAATTTAGAGCCCACACCCATGATACTGTGATCCGAAGCTGTGTGATCCGGAGCAGTGATCGAGAACAAGTGAAAGTATAGTGATAGAGAACTTTGTTGAAGAACATTAGAGCCCACTTTTATACGAACATTGAACATTTAGCAACTCGACCCCGTTATACCAAGGCATCTGGATTACGCTACGCCCTACCAGTTGAGCTTGGAACGAAGGACTCGAGGACCTCTGCATTCCAACGGACCACCATACGACGCCACGCTTCTACCCCGTCTATACCGGTAAAAAGATTGTAAATCTTTTATTTCTTCTTTAGTAAAATCGCATTGTATATAGAAACTCCTCCTAGGTATTGTTCCTTTTTCTAGTATTAATAGTTGTGAAAGCTACAAACATATATTTTCTCTATTGACGCCATCATTTGGAGGTACCCCATCTGGGCCCTCGGCAATAAAGGGTATCTTATTCCCTCATTCTTTCAATATTTTCACAGATCTCTTAGGAGTAGAAATAACGTACTCATTTTGACGTTTATTAAGAATTTTATTGTACGAAGTACACATTTTGTTTGAAAATACTTTACCATTCTGTTTACACTAAAAATAGACAATTCTCGTTCGGTAATTTAAACCTTGTAGTTTATATTCTGACTTACCTGATCAATTTCCTGGTGCTTGGTAAAACAAAGGCAGATATAACTAGGGAATTAGAATCAACTTACCTTATTCGAGTCTTGCTGAACTGCGTAGATACATCAGGGGTTATTCTAGGGATATTCTACTTACCTGAAGAAGTCCAATTCTTGAAGAGTACCTGAAACAAAAGATAGATAGTTAACATTGAAAGAAAGCAATAACTAGGTTCAATAATTCACAAACCAAGGGGAATATACTTACCTCACGAAGGTCTAGGTGAAACGGGAGGCCATTTTTCGGTGATTCCAAGGAACACCTAGTCAACGACTCCGACGCCACACCCAGCCGACGAGAACCATAGATCTTCACCACGGTAAGTGGATCCAACTAACCTAGTCGTAAAGCGCAGGGACAAGTAATCGTTAGATTTTCATAAAATTACAATCCATCGGCCACGTAGGAAAATCTGACTATTACAAATGGTGGCATACGGTGGGATTTAGGTAAGCTTCGGTTACCACGAACCCTCAGTTCACCTTGCGCTTGACTAGTGAGAAACTGCCCAGGAGATTGATCAGAGTTATTTGCTTGATTATTTGTTTAATTGAAATTGTCTAACTTGTACACAAAGGAACACGATCGTAAAATATTGTTTTTCTGTAAAAGCAAGAAATACGGCCGTGGAAATAAAACCACTCTTGAGAGAGGAACAGAGTGTGAGAGCGAGCGAGCGAGATCAGGTTGTTCCGGTATCATTTCCACGTGGTGGGTTTTGGGTCGGTCATCACGTTCCGGATCCTCACCACCTTGAGCGTTCCGGACGGTTTTCTGTTGGCTCTGAGTGTTCTGGACATTTTGTCGAGAAACAAGTCTCGGGCGGGTCATTAGGTTTAGGGATAACGATCCGAAACTGTTCTGAAAAGAACTGTTCCGGGTCCGAAACACCAGCCTTCGTTCCCGAGTCAGAACACAGGCAGGAGTAGCAGTTCCGAGACAAGTGATCCGAAGCGATAACACGTTCCGGAGTCACTGTTCCCGAATCAAGGGAACGTTTCGGAGTAACCGCCCACAAATTCGAATCCTGAAACACCGGTGTCGAAACAGGTGGTTTCGAAGCGATAACACGTTCCGAACCACTGTTCCCGAATCAAGGGAACGTTTCGAGACAGCCGTTCTCGAAACGCGAACAAGCATTGAACGCTCGTTCCCGAATCAGAACCGAAACCCTGAACAACGACATTGATTCGAAACCCACTGTTCCGAATCAGAGAATCGTTGCGGAACCTTCGTTCCATACGCAAGCATCCGAATCGACTGTGACAAAAGTGCAAATTCTCTTGTTAGTTCATACTTTCAACGTATTTCCGTGACCGAGCTGACCTCGCGATTATTCAAGATGAGCGACGACGAGGGTGCCACGTCCGTTTCACAAGAAATGATGGAGGCTGTGACTGCCGCGATGGCGGAAATGGGCAACTTCTTCGCCTCGCAGAAGAAAACCCCGAAGTCTGAGGAAACAGGAGCTGGATTGCCGCGTTCACTTTTTCTGGAGGTGGACATCTGGAACCCCGACGAAGCTGGAAGCGTCTCCGCCCAACAGTTTTTCTCGGAAGTGGACCAAGCGACAGTCACACTGACTCAGGAACAAAGAGTACAGTTCTTGAGGGCTCGACTGAAGGGAGGGGTGAAACGATTTTTGCCCGAAGCCACCGGCGATTACCCATACGATCGTCTGAAAAACAAGATCCTTCGCTGGTACGGAAGAGAGAATCCCGAACAGGCCAACATAAAACTATGGACCACGAAGAGGCAGGCGGGAGAATCACTCCGAAAATACGCCGAGCGACTGCTAGCGCTAGCCTCATGCGCGGTGGAGGCAGAAGAAACCATTCCCGCGGACCAGAGATCCGAATGGATCCAACAAAAGGCTCTGCGAGCTTTCGTTCGTGGGGTGGAAAAGGACATTAGCTTGTTCCTCCGAGGAGGAACCATAGACACACTGGAGGAGGCGGTCGAAAGAGCTGAGGAGTGGGAGGAGACGGACCTAGAAAACCGCGAGCCGGAGCTGCGATGGGACGTAGCCGGAATCACGAATCAGGAGCCCAAAAAGTGCTACGGATGCGGAGAGGTAGGGCACTTCGCGGCCAGATGCCCAAATAGAAACAGCCAGAATGGAAACCGGACGCCGCCGCAAGTTACGACATACGGGGGAGGACCATCGCGAAAGTCACCATTTTGGCGACCCTCATCCCCAAAGCCGCGTCACCCTTGCTATTTTTGTGGGGAGTTGAGTCATTTCTCGGCCAGTTGCCCTCACGGAATAGCGGACGGCGATTTCTGCAATTTTTGCGGCGCTAAGGAGCACACTGAGGCTGAATGCTTCAGGAGAAAGAGGGTGTTGGCAAACGCACCCTACCGAACGAAGACTTCCGCGCCAGCCGCGGCCATCCTTCCACCAACACAGAACGAACCAGAGGAGGAGATAAGAGGCGACGAATTGGTGGCTTTCCAGACGACCGTGGCCTTCGTGACCAGACCAATGATCTCCGTGCTTGTGAAGCTGGAGAATACGAGTCGACGAATGGTACTGGACACGGGTGCCGCTGTGTCAGCCCTGTCGGAACCCATCCCTGGGGTGGACCTCCAACCGACTACGGCCGAGTTGTGGGGAGCGGATGGCCAGCTGCTACCGCTCCGCGGGGTCCAAAGGGCTACGGTGTCAATTGGACCAGTGAAGGCCACACACGATTTCTATGTTTTCAGCCGATCGGACTCAGGCCTAAACTTATTGGGGTTGGATTTGCTGCGTAAATTCCCAATTAGCATCCGAACGGATACTGGCGCAGTCGAAATGAACCATCCTAGAACCGGCGAAATCCTGGTCGTAGGAGCACTGATCCGAGATCCAAATACCTTACAAAATTTGGAAAAGCTATCCACTGGACTACGGACAGAGAGAGCAGAGGGTGCGCTTCAACGAACTCCAGGGAACCCCACTGTCGAGATTCCAGGAGAGCGCAGACCCGGGGATTCCTCCGGAGACGAGTACCCATCGACCCCAAATGACCGAGAGTGCCTCCCAGACAGGGACTTGAAAAAGACCGAAACCCCAAATGAGCCACAGTCGTCGATATACGAACGGGTCGAGCATCAGGAGGAGCCGCAACCGAGAGACCTCGGGGAGAGTTTGGAGGAGGAGGATCACTCGTCCAGTGAACCGGGAAGAGATAGACGCGTGCTCCCAGTTTTCTGTGAGATCGACTCTGGGAGGGCGATGCCGGTCGCGGGGGATCCTGGCCACGTACCTTGCGTTCCGCCGGACCGCGTGAGGGGACCGTTTCGTGAGACGAACTTGACTGACGACAATCACGACATGAGGGATTCAATGGGACGGGTGATGCAGTATCACTCGAGACAAACGGAGCCCATTCCCGCTCAGGAGAGGACGGGTGAAGCCGCCGCAGTGGTTCCAATGGACGGGATTGTCGATGACTCCGCCTCCATCGGGGAAGACGCCCCAGAAATGAGGGCTGCCAACCGCGAGGATTGGTCAACCATGGAGGACGAGGGAATCCCACTCGAGCCGTGCCCATACTCGGTACAGGATCAGTCAGGGGAGCAGCCATTGGATGAGGGTACTCGAGAGGATGATTGGGCTGAGGAACAGGAGGCGTACCCTGTATCCTCCAACCCAGAATACGACTGGCGTCGACGAAGAAGGGCAGAACCGCCCAGCCGCGCTCCGGAGTGAATCGGGAGCCGGAGGAGGGAGAACGTACCTGTAAATAGAAAGTTGTGTTGTTGATGTTATAAAATAGTTAAATGTTAATGAAAAAAAAAAAAAAAAATTTTTTTTGTATAAGAATGAATATATATATGTAAAGTAATAAATAAAGGAACTTACCTGACAACGAAGCGATGGTTGGTTTTCCGATACCTGTGACCCAAAGTGAGACGGGAGCCCCGGGGAGACTTAACCGGATCGGACTAGGAATGGGACGGGGTTGTCTGGGTGTGATTGGCCGTCTCTAGCTCACAGAGTCCATTTCCTAAATGGACATTCTGAGGAAAGAGACGAGGAAGGGAGCCTGGAACAACCTGAAAGCAAGAGAGAGAGAGAGAGGGTAGAGGTAAAGAAATAGTCCACGAGTGGTAAACCTAGTGGTGACCACGGCCATATTTTTTGTTGCAGGAGGAGTAGTAGGAGTCGGATTGCCATGGCCTCACCACAGCAAGTAGGAAACACCGTAGGGGTAGCGACGAGCGCGGAGGAACAACGGGGGCGAACGTTGGAAACAATAGCCATTATAGGGGGCACAGCGGACTTGTTCGAGGAGATGCCGGAGCAATTGGCTATCATCACTGGATGCATGGCACAGCTAGCGGAGGGTTTACGCACCAACATTTCTAGAATGGATCAGATCAACCGGGCACTGACCAGGGACGTGGCGACGTTGCGATACCAGACTCGGGCGCAGCAGGATCATTCCGAGACAGACAGTGATCATGGGGAGCCATGTGAACCAGACACCTCACGCCAATTAGACATGCAGGAGCGACCCGTGACTACCACGCCAGAACCACCGGAGTCGGCACACAGAATCGGAGACGAGCCGGTGGATCAAGAGGAACAGCACCCTGAGAGGGCGGTCCCACCATACCCGCCGCTCTCGCCAGCGCCGCCGCCGACACTTCGGGGGTCCGTACCAGAATTGAAGTTGTGCGCTTGCTCTATCTGCAACTGGAACCGGCTGGTGGCAAGATGCAAGAAGCACCAGATGGGTCATCCAGGTCATCCAATGCCTGGCGAGTTTGGGGAACACGAGAGGATGAGACCCACGGGTTGTACCAGGTGTGAGAGGTGGGGATGCGAGAGAGCATTGCCGGAGTCTCGCCCAGATGTGCCATTGCCGTTGCCACCCGTTACCACCGAAGGCAGAAGAAAAGCCGATGAGGGCATCGGCCTCCACGGAAGGGAAGAGTGTAATGGGCCGCCACTCAGGTCAGCGGTTCTTGCAGCATCCACCCACTCCATGGAGGGATCAGCTGACAAATCCGACACATCGGCCGATAAGCCGAAGAAAGGGGCTTCCATACGACCCGCAGAGCATGGAGGAAGGTGCGACCAGGGGCCGGGTAGGTGGCAGCACCGAACGGAGGGAGACGAGGCACTAACGGAGTGGGGGAGCACACGGGGAGGGGCGGACGACCGTTGCGACGCCATCCCACAGCGTCAGTCGTGTCTTGATCGAGCGCCTCACAACAACCCTTTGCAAATTTAGAGCCCACACCCATGATACTGTGATCCGAAGCTGTGTGATCCGGAGCAGTGATCGAGAACAAGTGAAAGTATAGTGATAGAGAACTTTGTTGAAGAACATTAGAGCCCACTTTTATACGAACATTGAACATTTAGCAACTCGACCCCGTTATACCAAGGCATCTGGATTACGCTACGCCCTACCAGTTGAGCTTGGAACGAAGGACTCGAGGACCTCTGCATTCCAACGGACCACCATACGACGCCACGCTTCTACCCCGTCTATACCGGTAAAAAGATTGTAAATCTTTTATTTCTTCTTTAGTAAAATCGCATTGTATATAGAAACTCCTCCTAGGTATTGTTCCTTTTTCTAGTATTAATAGTTGTGAAAGCTACAAACATATATTTTCTCTATTGACGCCATCATTTGGAGGTACCCCATCTGGGCCCTCGGCAATAAAGGGTATCTTATTCCCTCATTCTTTCAATATTTTCACAGATCTCTTAGGAGTAGAAATAACGTACTCATTTTGACGTTTATTAAGAATTTTATTGTACGAAGTACACATTTTGTTTGAAAATACTTTACCATTCTGTTTACACTAAAAATAGACAATTCTCGTTCGGTAATTTAAACCTTGTAGTTTATATTCTGACTTACCTGATCAATTTCCTGGTGCTTGGTAAAACAAAGGCAGATATAACTAGGGAATTAGAATCAACTTACCTTATTCGAGTCTTGCTGAACTGCGTAGATACATCAGGGGTTATTCTAGGGATATTCTACTTACCTGAAGAAGTCCAATTCTTGAAGAGTACCTGAAACAAAAGATAGATAGTTAACATTGAAAGAAAGCAATAACTAGGTTCAATAATTCACAAACCAAGGGGAATATACTTACCTCACGAAGGTCTAGGTGAAACGGGAGGCCATTTTTCGGTGATTCCAAGGAACACCTAGTCAACGACTCCGACGCCACACCCAGCCGACGAGAACCATAGATCTTCACCACGGTAAGTGGATCCAACTAACCTAGTCGTAAAGCGCAGGGACAAGTAATCGTTAGATTTTCATAAAATTACAATCCATCGGCCACGTAGGAAAATCTGACTATTACAACTTGGAGTAAAATATATGACATAGCTCTACCAGGATGTTCCTGAAGGTTCATCGTCGGAATCTATCCAATCGATTGTCAGTAGACTGATACGATCTTTTTCTTGCCGAGACATTTCTTGTTATCCTCTTCCGAGATGACTGGCTGATAAGAGTCCTCCTGATATGCCCTTGGACCCTGAACGCTCATCCTCTTTTCATGGATCCAATGTAAATAGATTTTCCGTTAGTTCCGCGGCATTCCTCGGTACTCAACGATTGTCTGCAAGAAAATTAGGCTACCATTAGAGAATGTCAATGAGGAGAAAAAAATCAATCTGTCTCGCAGCACTGAATTTGTTTGAATGAAAAATGTTTGTCTATTTAGTATTTAATTCAGTAGTTGAAATATCGTTTGTCAGGCAGATAAAATTTAGCTCGGGTGCATGGAAAATCCATCAAACATAGCAGGTAGGTAGTAGCTACGTCAAATCCCGCCTGACAGGTGGGATATGATTAGGAAAGGAACTTACCTATTTGTCATGAAGTTAACGGGCAGAAGCGAAAATCCTTCCTCACAACCTCTGGTACCTAGCTGAAGCACTTGGGATGTTCACAGTACTCTTCTCCACAACTTGTCTCTTCTCTTCTTGTCTAGCGGCATACTGTAAAATTGTTAGGAGCTATCCGCCTGACAGGAAAGTTGTATTGAGTTGTAAATAAATTGAGTTCAACTCAATGAGTTGTATTGAGTAAATTGAGTGAACACAATCGCCCCTGAAGACAATTTTACCAACATGTTTTGGCAAACTACGTACATGTTTGCCAGAGATGGACAGTTTTTAGGAAACAGGAGCCTAATATTATTGATTAACATTTAGTTTCAAAATTATTCAATTATCTCCGTTTTATATTATAGACACTACATTGCCAATTTTAAAGAGAACAACATTTGAATTTACCGCCACTTAACAGGCGTTGATTTTCGATCCATGAAAAGGAATTTATTATTGTACTTCCATGTTCAATCGTTTGTAACCGGATGATCGATTAAAACAACATCGGTAAGATAGATACTATCGATTGTCCCACCAATGAGGTGGGGTACATTGCCGGGGGTTTGTATGGAGGTGCTTTATAGTATCCAACTGATAAGGAGCTTAGGGGTAGAATGACCGGGGGCTCAATGCTCGGGGGGTACAATGCTTGGGGGGTACAGTGAAACCGTCCCAAACCGATTCCACTCCGGGGGTACAATGACGGGGGCTCAATGCTCGGGGGGTACAATAACGGGGGGTACAAATGAGCACACCCGGGAATTTTTTCCCACAGAAAAAGGTTTCCCTTTTTTTTCCCTCGGACCCCCGGAATTTCCCACAAAAGGAAAAATTCCCACGAAGTGGAAACACTGCTCGTCAGTTCTGCCAACATGGGCTCCATGAATTTCCTTTTTTTCTGTCTGTGGTTGTGGTCGGCCTTGCTTTTGAAATTGGTTTCTTTTGTCATGAATTTCCTTTCTAAAACCTCGGCGGCTATTTTGAATCATTTTCAATTCAAACAAACAGCATTGTTTCTGCGATCCAGCAGACATATGGAACTTTCCGTTTCCTTCCTCCATGCATCTTGATATCAGAGCTTCGACGTCTCTCCTTCATCCATGTCGACCTAACATCTTCAAAGGTTTGCTGTGGATCATGGAGGTTTCTTTTTACTATCCATCCAATCCTACTCTGTGTTCCAAGGCTTCTCCGTGCTTTTAAAACCCTCACTTCTTGACACCTTAGCGTGACTCCAGTTCTCAAGAGTTGACAAGTAGTGAAGATGCAGCTACAAAGTTTTCTTGTGTTCAGTGGAAGTGACGTTTTCTGGAGATCCTGTTACAGACTTGGTATGTAACAGAACACTTTCCACGATCTTTACAAGTGACGCTTTCTACTTCCAAGTTGGTACCTACCTGAAACTGGAGCTGATGCTTGATCTTCACATTTTCTAAGTTGTTGGAGTTGGAACTATTGGATTTCCATCTAGTCTAGGTTTATTCTTGTGCTGTAGTCACGAGGGTTGAATCTGATGAAACTTTCAACACTAAAAATTGAGCTTGTGGGTGACTGTCGAAGTTGTAAATATAGAGAGCTATAGGATTTAGCTGTTGCAAACTTGAGATAATACTGCAGAAAGAGTATTTTCATTGATATTTTAGTTATTTTTGTCTGCTTTCCATAAGTAAATCTTCTCGTACTGCGGTTACTAGGGTGGATTTGAGAAGAGTTTTGAAACTTAAGTTTGAGTTTGTTGGCAGCTGTTATAGCTGTGGTTAAAGAGAGTTAAGATTTTAGCTGTTAAGAATTTGGGATAGTTGGCAGTTGCAACTATCAAGAGAAAATTTTCATCTCAAGCTAGGACTTGTCAAGAACAAGTTTTGTATAAGGCAAACCTTTGTATTCGAAAAATTTATCTCGCGTTTCCATTCCGGGCTGGGTTTTTGCGCAATTCCCTGGCATCGGTCGAAACCACTTGATAAAAGAACAAAACTTACCGGAACCTGTAACTTTCCTGGTGGAGGCAGGCAGGGATAAGACACCAGGTGGCGCCCTGTATGTACAATACTTTTCTAGATTTTACATATGTTCTATACCTATAGTCTGAAGATAATAGTAACGTGGATAATAACGTGCATAATGACTTTATCTGATTTAAAATATATTCTATATAGTCTGAATATAGTCTCTGTATCGCATTTCATCTATAGAACCACTCCCTTCTTCGCTGAAGCTAGTTAGGGCACACCACTCACTCAGAGAGGGTTACTATCGTAACAAGTAGAATACTTACTCGGGATTTGGAATAAAAGCACAAGATGGAATATCAGTAAATAATCAAGTATAAATTAATGGTGTGGCATTGGTCAAAATGAACTTAATGGATGGATCAAAATTGGTCAGAATAGTTGGTTCAATTGTCGTTCTTCGCGTAAATTAATTTTGTTGATCTCATATTTTGTATATTCCATTCCAGCGTCCCTTTTCTCTTTGAGTCGCAGTTTTTTGATTATTGATTTTTATTGCTTCACTGTGTAATGAATTATTACCGATTTATCCAGGTTACATCTTTCACCGCTGATGTGAATACTAACGATTTGAATTCAACCGATGCCAATGGCTCGACCGAACTGAAGGTAGACGCAGAAAAAGGAAATGCATTACCCTTGGAGACAACCCAGGTAAAATTTCTTTCTCTTAAATACTAAACCAACGATTGGCGTGATAGTCAATTTAAACTCTGTAGCTATCTAAGCTGATCGAAATTCCAAAAAAGGTATTTCAGATCGTCCAACTTGATCAACGTACTTACCAAGTCTGATGGAAACCGGTCGAAAGAAAGAGTAGGTAGAAGATGATGGTTTGAGAAACGGGTCTCTTGCATTCTGAGGTCTCAAAACGGAAACATTTTGAACTAAAGAATGAAAATAATATTTTCATTATAGTATTTCAGTATTTCATTATAGTATTCATCATAGTATTTCAGTCATTAGTAATATTGCAGTCATAGTATTCAGTATAATATATATTATATATTATACTGAATACTATGACTGCAATATTACTAATGACTGAAATACTATGACAAGCATTTTAATGCTTTTTTGGAGGGGTTTTGATGGTATTTACCCTCAAATTTTTTGTACCAGGCTGCTCAGAAGACCTGAACCTTATAATAGATGGATGTAGTAGGGGCATTCGTCTTCTCAGAGCTATACAAGGTGTCGCATAAGTTATCCACCAAACTTCGGGAGTAGTTTAGACAACAAATTTGCAACAAAAAATGTCTCATAGCAATTTTCGTTTAACCCCCTTAAAATCTGACTTTTTTACTTCTAAGTTTAGGTTTATTATTTTCAATAATAAGCCTTTGGAATCGAGCAAGAAAAAAAAATTTTAATCCCCCCTCAAAATTTGATGTTTTGCGTTTCAAGGTACGTAGAACCCGAAAATCAAATAAAAAAATTTCCGTACGTCCGCCGAACGCGGCACTTTTCTTAGCAACACTGGACCGATTTGGTTCAAATTTGGTATATGGGCTCCATTTGGGGTCTAGCTGTGCCGCGAAGCTTTTGGTTGATGTAGGTCGCTTCTAAGGGGTGAAAATTAAGGGTTGAAATTTTCAAGAGTGCCCTAGCTCGAAAACTCTCGAAATAAAGGTATCGTTTTTTCACCAATTTTAAATAGTATTGAATTTTTAAAAATTTTTGAGACCACCCGGAGCTCTGTAGGACAAACCGTTCGGTCCCTACGAGTACTTGAAGGTTTTCCTTCGATAAAACAGAATCATGAGTGTGAATCGCAAAAGAGGTCTAATCTCCGTTCAAATTTTATCTGACTAAAATGCGATCGCTGTTAATTTCCTCTTTTTTTTTTTACTTTATTTTATTTAGGCGCATGCAACCTGTTCTGGTCATGGGCGCCAAATACAAAAGTTAACAATTATTATTTAAATTTCATAATACAAGCGAATTTTTTTTAGTTTTTCAAAAATTGGTCTCAAGAAGGTTGAATTGTTTCCTAACAACTGTCCAAGGTCCTGCGGAAGTACTGGAGGAATGCTACGAAAAACTGGACATTCCGTTAGCAGGTGGCAAACAGTCAGTTGACATCCACAGATGTCGCAAACAGGAGGAGAAATCCGTATCCTGGACATGAGGTAACCATGTGTCAGTCGTGTGTGACCAATTCGCAGTCTTGTCAAGATGACCTCTTCTTTTCTTGAATGCGTTATCGTTCCATCTTCATTCACTCTTGTTCTGCTCGATGATGACCATGGTGAGACATCTTTTTTTATTGCCCAAAGCTTTTGATGTTGCATAAAACCCCAGTCCGATTTCCAAGAATTCCAAACAGAAATTCTCAAAGTGGAAATGTGGTCGGAACGAATGTATAAGGGAGATGTTAATTTCCTCGATTTGTATACAGTTTTGCCTTCTGCGTAACCAGTAATCAAATTTCCATATGAAGCTTTCTATTTTTTTCTCTAGTCGAGTGTAAAGCGTTTAGTTCTTTCTAATAAAATTGATTGTGTAGGTGTGAAGGCAGTACGGTGTGATAGGTAGTAGGTACCTACTGTAAGTGCGCATTTTGCCTGCTTTGGTTAGCTATGGAGAATTTACCTAGCTGTATGTGCTCAGAAGGAGTCTAAGGTAGGTAGCGAAATCTAGCTAGCAAAACGTCCCTACAAAATGACACCTTGGTGAATCGGGAACAAGAAATGTAGGCGAGTCAGATCACAAATTACTGTTAAGAACATGTATTTAAATCAAAATAAATGACAATATATATGTATATCAAAATATGTGTACCGCTCTATATATATAGTACCTCTTCTTATATATATCAAGAAAGTGAATCTCAAGTCGTAGAATAGGTAACTTAAAGAATATTGACTGTGTACCGATCGTACCAATATGACTAATGACGAGAATTGCAATGGTAAGAAAATATAAGAAAATTAAACAACGTACCAAAATGCGTACTGATTCTAGTAAATACAAAGAATTGACGAGATACTGACGTATTGAAACGAGTACTACGTGACAAGTTATTACTGAATGCGTACCAAGTGTACTGAAACGTGTACCAAATATACTGAATGAATATATCAATTATACTGCAAAGTGTATCGAACGTACTGAAGATATGGTATGCGTATCGAATTGCAAACAAAGGTAAATTATGACGTATCTGTGTACCACAACTGAATTCCTAGTACTACATAAGTATTAAAGGACGAATGAAGTCTGGAATATAGTGAAGTTACTGGTAAGTAGTGAAACAAATGGAGACATAAGGGTATGGTGATTACCATACTACAGGGGATCTAGGAGTTGTCTCGAGGTAGGCACTTCGAGTACCGTTTGCAGAGGCGCCTTGGTCCAGTGGTAGGCAATTCCAGGAAGAACTGTGAGCCCGAAGGGAGTCACAGGCAGCAGGATGAATGCAGAAAAGTTCGTACCAATCGTGACTTTAGGTACGGAAGTTAACTGAGAAAACGCAACTTTAGCTACACTGTTGTTGGCAAAAATACGACGGCCCAGTGTACTCACAACCACTCGAGTCAAGCGTGGATAGATGACTGAAGGGAAGGGTTTCGTCGAAGGGGCAGGTGGAGAGCAGTGGGTGGGAGAACCGATGACAACCGAAGATGACCGATGACGACCGATGGAACCTTCCAGGCCTTCACAGCCCCTCCCCGGTCGGGTCTGCGATGGAGGGCTGGCTGGCCCAGCTGTTCAGGCTGCTTCTCCTGGATGTCGCTTGCTTTGCTGTCTCCACCCCCGACTTACACTACCAATAGGTGGTAGGTAAAAAAAAATTTGGTAGGTAAAAAACGCTGCAAATCATTGCTCAAAGGTTAATTTTTTCTGTATAGATCACTGGTTCTCCATCAATAGCACCTACCACCATCTGTATTCTCCCTTGACCTTCCCTCTCAAATTTCAGCTTCCTGCGTTCAATAGGATTGAAAATGGCTTCGGAGCTCACTCAGCTGATCAGTGCTCTTCCAGGCGTCCCAGCATTCGAGCAGACCTTCTTCACTCTTCAGATCAATGATCAGCTGAGTGAGCTCCGAAGTCATTTTCAATCCTATTGAACGCTTGAAGCTGAAATTTGAGAGGGAAGGTCAAGGGAAAATACAGATGGTGGTAGGTGCTATTGATGGAGAACCAGTGAGCTATACAGAAGGGTGATCCATACAGAAAATAATAAACCTTTGAGCAATGATTTGCAGCGTTTTTTCGTGTTTTCGACCTTTCACCGTTTAACCTATTAACGCCTAGTGTTGCCATACGGCAACATAGAAGCCCTTTCTGTTCAGAGGCTGCTGTGCACCTTCCAGAGTCATTGAGAAGACCTGGATCCTAGGGATCCTTTTCTCCAGGTCTGTCTGATCATACTGATGCATAATGTTTTATCTCCAGCCATGAGGGTGTGGCAAATAGCACGAAGCTTCATCTACAAATGAAGGGGAATAGCCTGATTGGATGTCATCACAACTACCGATTACCCTACCAAATAAACGATAAATTGAATTAGTCTGCCAAGTGGGTGTTCCATATAGCTCATTCGATGGTCACAAAGCACGATGCGTCATCTTCAAATTGATTGGGTACTTGGCCGGGCTAGAGGTTGTATGAACTAACGAGTTCTCTACCAAATACCCATGTTGTCATCATCAGGGCAATGATACTTTATCTAATGCCCTCTTTAGTGGTATTTTTTATTTTTATTTATTTTTTTTTTTTTTACTAATTATGAATGTGGAAATTAGTTTATGAATTACTTATTTAATATTGGACGTATACCACATCCAATATTCCTAGTGAGTCCCTAGTAGAACCGGTGAGATCACGACACGATCTACTAAAAACTCAGTTTTGAAAGAAAAACATCAGTTCTTATGGCGCCCAGCGTCGCGATATACCAACGTAAACCCATGAAATCCGATCAGGGAATTTGAAATTTTAACACAGAATGTGTTTTTGCGATGACCTACCGAAAAAAAATCGTCACGAAAAAGCGACAGAAAAAACGTGCAACCAAGCCGTTGGTAAGGAAATAGAACTCCCGCAGTGTTCATTGCACAGAAATTGTTCACCATTCGTTGGAAAGCTCTCAATTTATATAGTATTTTTCTTGTAGTTACATATTTATTTATATAACATTTATAGGGTTTTAGACCAAATTAAATGTCTAACAATTATTTATTTTATTATTGCCAAAGACTCCACATTTATTATTGTTGTTTTTTACCTAACGGATGACAAGCATCGCAAAAACACATTCTGTGTTCCTATGATTTCATACATAGTATGGAAAAAGAAATAAACCGGGGGGTGCAGGGGGGCGGAGCCCCCCGCCGAGGCGCAAAGCGCCGAGTTTTTTCCCGTTTTCTATAGATTATTCGGAGTCGGAATATCAAATTCATTTTTAAAATAAGTATATGTATATTGAAAAAAAAGTTTCGGGCGTTAATGGGTTAAACGGTCTTAACTCCCTTAAATTACACTCAAAAATTGAAAATAAGGATACCGTTGGAAAGAGCGTAAAATTGCTCAATAGATGAGCCGTTGACCAGTGGAGAAAAACAAAACGCTAGAGTACCTAGTATTTCTACCTCATACTTAAAAACGCTGCAAATCATTGCTCAAAGGTTTATTATTTTCTGTATAGATCACCCTTCTGTATAGATCACTGGTTCTCCATCAATAGCACCTACCACCATCTGTATTCTCCCTCGACCTTCCCTCTCAAATTTCAGCTCCTGCGTTCAATAGGATTGAAAATGGCTTCGGAGCTCACTCAGCTGATCTGTGATCTGAAGAGTGAAGAAGATCTCCTCGAATGCTGGAGACGCCTGGAAGAGCACTTCCATTCAATAGGATTAAAAATGGCTTCGGAGCTCACTCAGCTGATCAGTGATCTGAAGAGTGAAGAAGATCTCCTCGAATGCTGGAGACGCCTGGAAGAGCACTTCCATTCAATAGGATTGAAAATTGCTTCGGAGCTCACTCAGCTGATCAGTGATCTGAAGAGTGAAGAAGATCTCCTCGAATGCTGGAGACGCCTGGAAGAGCACTTCCATTCAATAGAATTGAAAATGGCTTCGGAGCTCACTCAGCTGATCAGTGATCTGAAGAGTGAAGAAGATCGTCTCGAATGCTGGAGACGCCTGGAAGAGCACTGATCAGCTGAGTGAGCTCCGAAGCCATTTTCAATCCTATTGAACGCAGGAAGCTGAAACTTGAGAGGGAAGGTCAAGGGAGAATACAGATGGTGGTAGGTGCTAATGATGGAGAACCAGTGATCTATACAGAAGGGTGATCCATACAGAAAATAATAAACCTTTGAGCAATGATTTGCAGCGTTTTTTACCTACCAACATTTTTTTTACCTACCAACTTTTTTTTACCTACCACCTATTGGTAGGTACTACCTACCACACCATACTGGCTTCACACCTTCACAATCAAGTTTATTAGAAAGAGCTAAACGCTTCACACTCGATTCGAAAAATAGAAAGCGTGATATGGAAATTTGATTACTGGTTACGCAGAAGGCAAAACTGTATACAAATCGAAGAAATGAACAGCGATCGCATTTTAGTCAGATGAAATTTGAACTGCGATTAGACCTCTTTTGCGATTCACACTCATGATTCTGTTTTATCGAAGGAAAACCTTCAAGTACTCGTAGGGACCGAACGGTTTGTCCTACAAAGCTCCGGGTGGTCTCAAAAATTTTTAAAAATTCTGTACTATTTAAAATTGGTGAAAAAACGATACCTTTATTTCGAGAGTTTGCGAGCTAGGGCACTCTTGAAAATTTCAACCCTTAATTTTCACCCCTTAGAAGTGACCTACAGCAACCAAAAGCTTCGCGGCACAACTAGACCCCAAATGGAGCCCATATACCACATTTGAACCAAATCGGTCCAGTGTTGCTAAGAAAAGTGCCGCGTACGGCGGACGTACGGAAATTTTTTTATTCGATTTTCGTATTCTACGTACCTTGAAACGTAAAACATCAAGTTTTGAGGGGGGGGGGGGGGGGTTAAAAATTTTTTTCTTGCTCGATTCCAAAGGCTTGCTATTGAAAATAATAAACCAAAATTAGTCAATTTCTGTTTTTTTTAAATATGTTGACGATTTTTTCTCATTACAACAAGGTGTTTGCCAGAGGGGCTCAAAAGCCTAAAAATTGCTCCATTTTATCAGCTTTCCAATGGTAACCCAATTTTTAGTTTAACTGTGGAATTTGAGGGAGAAAATGGTGTTTAAATGCGAAAAAATGTGCATTTTTTTCAACGAAATCGACGGTTTGACGGGGGAATCCGGGGTCTGCTTCGTCGCCGCTCCTCCCAAGCACCAAGTCAAACCGTCGATTTCGTTGAAAAAAATGCACGTTTTTTCGCATTAAAACACAATTTTCTCCCTCAAATTCTACAGTAAAACTAAACATTGGGTTACCATTGGAAAGCTGATGAAATGGAGCAGTTTTTAGGCTTTTGAGCCCCTCTGGCAAATACCTTATTGTAATGAGAGAAAAATCATCAACATAATATGTTTTTGAATATTATTAAAAAAAAAAACAGAAATTGACTAATTTTTGTTTATTATTTTAAATAATAAGCCTTTGGAATCGAGCAAGAAAAAAAAAATTTTAACCCCCCCTCAAAATGTGATGTTTTACGTTTCAAGGTACGTAGAATACAAAAATCGAATAAAAAAATTTCCGTCCGTCCGCCGTACGCCGTACGCGGCACTTTTCTTTGCAACACTGGACCGATTTGGTTCAAATTTGGTATATGGGCTCCATTTGGGGTCTAGTTGTGCCGCGAAGCTTTTGGTTGATGTAGGTCACTTCTAAGGGGTGAAAATTAAGGGTTCAAATTTTCAAGAGTGTCCTAGCTCGAAAACTCTCTAAATAAAGGTATCATTTTTTCACCAATTTTAAATAGTACAGAATTTTTAAAAATTTTTGAGACCACCCGGAGCTCTGTAGGACAAACCGTTCGGTCCCTACGAGTACTTGAAGGTTTTCCTTCGATAAAACAAAATCATGAGTGTGAATCGCAAAACAGGTCTAATCGCCGTTCAAATTTTATCTGACTAAAATGCGATCGCTGTTCACTTCTTCGATTTGTATACAGTTTTGCCTTCTGCGTAACCAGTAATCAAATTTCCATATCACGCTTTCTATTTTTTAATCGAGTGTGAAGCGTTTAGCTCTTTCTAATAAACTTGATTGTGAAGGTGTGAAGCCATTATGGTGTGGTAGGTAGTACCTACCAATAGGTGGTAGGTAAAAAAAAAGTAGGTAGGTAAAAAACACTGCAAATCATTGCTCACTGATCAGTTGAGTGAGCTCCGAAGCCATTTTCAATCCTATTGAATGGAAGTGCTCTTCCAGGCGTCTCCAGCATTCGAGGAGATCTTCTTCACTCTTCAGATCACTGATCAGGTGAGTGAGCTCCAAAGTCATTTTCAATCCTATTGAATGGAAGATCTCTTCCAGGCATCTCCAGCATTCGAGGAGATCTTCTTCACTCTTCAGATCACTGATCAGGTGAGTGAGCTCCAAAGTCATTTTCAATCCTATTGAATGGAAGTGCTCTTCCAGGCGTCTCCAGCATTCGAGGAGATCTTCTTCACTCTTCAGATCACTGATCAGGTGAGTGAGCTCCGAAGTCATTTTCAATCCTATTGAATGGAAGTGCTCTTCCAGGCGTCTCCAGCATTCGAGGAGATCTTCTTCACTCTTCAGATCACTGATCAGGTGTGTGAGCTCCGAAGTCATTTTCAATCCTATTGAATGGAAGTGCTCTTCCAGGCATCTCCAGCATTCGAGGAGATCTTCTTCACTCTTCAGATCACTGATCAGGTGAGTGAGCTCCAAAGTCATTTTCAATCCTATTGAATGGAAGATCTCTTCCAGGCATCTCCAGCATTCGAGGAGATCTTCTTCACTCTTCAGATCACTGATCAGGTGAGTGAGCTCCAAAGTCATTTTCAATCCTATTGAATGGAAGTGCTCTTCCAGGCGTCTCCAGCATTCGAGGAGATCTTCTTCACTATTCAGATCACTGATCAGGTGAGTGAGCTCCGAAGTCATTTTCAATCCTATTGAATGGAAGTGCTCTTCCAGGCATCTCCAGCATTCGAGGAGATCTTCTTCACTCTTCAGATCACTGATCAGGTGAGTGAGCTCCGAAGTCATTTTCAATCCTATTGAATGGAAGTGCTCTTCCAGGCATCTCCAGCATTCGAGGAGATCTTCTTCACTCTTCAGATCACTGATCAGGTGAGTGAGCTCTGAAGTCATTTTCAATCCTATTGAATGGAAGTGCTCTTCCAGGCGTCTCCAGCATTCGAGGAGATCTTCTTCACTCTTCAGATCACTGATCAGGTGAGTGAGCTCCAAAGTCATTTTCAATCCTATTGAATGGAAGTGCTCTTCCAGGCATCTCCAGCATTCGAGGAGATCTTCTTCACTCTTCAGATCACTGATCAGCTGAGTGAGCTCCGAAGTCATTTTCAATCCTATTGAATGGAAGTGCTCTTCCAGGCGTCTCCAGCATTCGAGGAGATCTTCTTCACTCTTCAGATCACTGATCAGCTGAGTGAGCTCCGAAGTCATTTTCAATCCTATTGAACGCAGGAGCTGAAATTTGAGAGGGAAGGTCAAGGGAGAATACAGATGGTGGTAGGTGCTATTGATGGAGAACCAGTGATCTATACAGAAGGGTGATCTATACAGAAAATAATAAACCTTTGAGCAATGATTTGCAGCGTTTTTAAGTATGAGGTAGAAATACTAGGTACTCTAGCGTTTTGTTTTTCTCCACTGGTCAACGGCTCATCTATTGAGAAATTTTACGCTCTTTCCAACGGTATCCTTATTTTCAATTTCAAGAGGACGCGAGGTCCTCTTGCGGCTCACTTCGCGAATGAAATTTTAACCAATCACGTTTTAAAAACGCTGCAAATCATTGCTCAAAGGTTTATTATTTTCTGTATAGATCACCCTTCTGTATAAATCACTGGTTCTCCATCAATAGCACCTACCACCATCTGTATTCTCCCTCGACCTCCCCTCTCAAATTTCATCTTCCTGCGTTCAATAGGATTGAAAATGGCTTCGGAGCTCACTCAGCTGATCAGTGATCTGAAGAGTGAAGAGGCCTTTGAGCAATGATTTGCAGCGTTTTTTACCCACCAACATTTTTTTTACCTACCAACTTTTTTTTACCTACCACCTATTGGTAGGTACTACCTACCACACCATACTGGCTTCACACCTTCACAATCAAGTTTATTAGAAAGAACTAATCGCTTCACACTCGATTGGAAAAATAGAAAGCTTCATATGGAAATTTGATTACTGGTTACGCAGAAGGCAAAACTGTATAGGTACAAATCGAAGAAATGAACAGCGATCGCATTTTAGTCCGATAAAATTTGAATGGAGATTAGACCTCTTTTGCGATTCACCCTCATGATTCTGTTTTATCGAAGGAAAACCTTCAAGTACTCGTAGGGACCGAACGGTTTGTCCTACAGAGCTCCGGGTGGTCTCAAAAATTTTTAAACATTCAATACTATTTAAAATTGGTGAAAAAGCGATACCTTTATTTCGAGAGTTTTCGAGCTAGGGCACTCTTGAAAATTTTAACCCTTAATTTTCACCCCTTACAAGTGACCTACATCAACCAAAAGCTTCGCGGCACAGCTAGACCCCAAATGGAGCCCATATACCAAATTTGAACCAAATCGGTCCAGTGTTGCTAAGAAAAGTGCCGCGTACGGCGGACGGACGGAAATTTTTTTATTCGATTTTCGTATTCTACGTACCTTGAAACGTAAAACATCAAATTTTGAGGGGGGGTTAAAATTTTTTTTTTCTTGCTCGATTCCAAAGGCTTATTATTGAAAATAATAAACTAAAAGAACCACCAAAATTAATACAGTCCACTTTTTATCGACTAATGTCGGCACAGTAAGTTTTTCTTAATGAATTAATTGGTGAAGTATACTTTTTCTTAATTAATTAGTAGCAAAACACAGAATCTATGGGTTTTGAACATTTTCTGATCTATTTTCTACTTAAATGATAATGCAGAAGTCGGGAAATACTGATTCATCGTACGTTTATCTAAATAATGAGGGGTATTTCGACCCGTGAAAGGTAAGAAAGTCGGCATTTTAATTATTTTTTTGCATGCTAGTAATCCAGCAATTGTGGAATGTTACTCCTTGCACATCCGAATGAGTTACTGATAACAGTTAAATTATTTTCCTTGTTAAATTTTTTCTTGTGATGTTTCAGTGATGATGGACCGATCTGCGATGTCGTCCCCAGAAAGAGAATCAACGGAGTACATATATCTGATTGGCTATATGTCACATCAAAGTAGGTTGTAGGTAGGGATGGCATATCGAATGAAATATATCGATGTACAGGTCAAATGATATATCGTCAATGAGATATCGATACCTACGATATATCGGAGAAAATATATCGATATTTCGATATATCGGAAGATTAATTGCGAAAAACGTGTTGAAGTAGGTAGGTGAAATGAAACGTTTTAAAAATATAAAAAATTAATTTAGGAAGACATTTCTCGACATATCGGAAAATGTACTTTGGAAGAAATTGAAGAAGTAAGTAGGTAGGTGAATTGAAACGTTTCTAACATCATTTTGGAAGAAATATATCGATATATTCGTCATATCGGGAGATCTATTTGGAAAAACCGGGTGAAATAAGACTTATTAACTCACTTACTTAGTATTAACCTACTTTCAAAAGTTACTGGATGTGAATTATCAAAATTCATAGTTTAAAAACGAAAATTTTTAAAGGTAGGTATACTGTAAACAATCATGATCCTTCAAAATTGAAAATAATTTATGTGAAAACCTGCTTCACTTCGTATAGTAGGTAGTTTTACTCTAGACTAGCCTCCATCAATTTTGGCTCAAGTCAAGTAATTGAGCCTGTAGGTGTAAACTATCTACACAATCATGTCTGAGCTGAAGTCAACAGTCTGAAATCTACCCATCACGTAGGTAGGGTAAGTGCACCAGTGTTCGACGTCTTAACGATTTTTTCCTAGCTTTTTAATCACAGCACCCTTAGTATTCAACCAATTTGATGAGTTCACCACTTTTCTAATGGGCCAACATCTCAGGAATCGGAAACCAATTCAATTTTCATTAATAAACAAGAATTTAAGCTTTAAAACCTTCCAAACTGAATGTGGTTTTTTGTACCAGTTGTCGACATGCGATGCCCAGTTTCCGATAGGGGTTAGATCCTGTATTCGACACCCACCATTTTTCCATGGTTTATGAGGTAGTACCTATCAGGTACATGCAAACAGTTAGTCCCTATCAGGTACATGCAAATAATAGTCCAAGACAACAACTTTAAAAACATTTTTAATCATTTAAGAAACTCAAAAGTTATAAAAATTGAAATGACACTATTAGAGATCATTTTTCAGAATGGAAATATTGAACTTAAAACTATTCACATAAAAAGACAGCCTCATTTTCATACATTTTTTAAAAACATACATAATATATCAGCTAACAGTCTTTCAAGTATTACGCATTAGTCTTAGAATCAGACTAGAAATTTGTGCGAATAAAATCACTCGCGATGAGATTGTGGAAAACCATTTTAATCAAAACGGAGGAGTAGAACGTTGTCTATTTCCACGAAAATGATGAGTTACAAGTTAAATCGATTTCAAGGGTTAGGTTATCATCAGTAACAAACAACAACTGAAGGTACATCATAGAGAGCATAGCTTATACAGGGTGTCTACACTCAAGATGGACATAACTTCAGGGTTCGATTCTACAAGATATTTCCAACAAAAAATGTCTCATAGCAATTTTCTTTTAACCCACTCAAAATTCTTTTTTTTTCCACCTTACGCCACTAATATGGTCATAATTCCCTTATTTCTCATGCAAATTCAAATCTGACTACACCTAAGGAAAGAGCGTTATTTTATGCGTATTTTATGTACGAAAAACGAAGGTTTTCTTCGAAAAATCCACTTTCTATCAGTCTGAATCATTCGGAAGTATCACCATTGGATTCAGCGTAAAAAATTACATGGGAAATGATACCAAAATCGTCAAGCCATCTTGAGATCGAGGGGAACCAGAAACCGCTTAAAACACTGGATTTTCCTGTAAAACACACGTTTTTTGGCAGTCAAACTTCATTTACTCTTCCAATTTGAATGTTAAGAAGAAAAATTGATAGACCGTTGGAAAGCTAACTATTTGAGCATGTTTTCTCTGAAGAGCGCCCATCAAAATGGGCAGGGATTTAGAGT
The DNA here is from genome assembly GCA_009739505.2 of Apolygus lucorum. Lineage (NCBI taxonomy): Eukaryota > Metazoa > Arthropoda > Insecta > Hemiptera > Miridae > Apolygus > Apolygus lucorum. The sequence continues at coordinate 52,314,447 of CM019168.2, forward strand.
AAAAACTTTGTTCAAAGAAAGTCAAGTTTCGAAAAAAATTTAAGTTTGCTTTTTGACTTGATTTTTTGAAACTATTTTATCGCTAAAAGATTTTGATTTTGCACTAGGTAGCTTAGGAATTTAACGCTCTTTCTAACGGTGTAGTCAGATTTGATTTTTCAGGAGAAATTAGGGAGTTATGACCTTAAGGTCGAAAACGCGAAAAAACTGCAAAGTGAAAAAAAAGAATTTTGAGTGGGTTAAAAGAAAATTGCTGGAAGAAATTTTTTGTTGGAAAAATATTGTAACATCGAACCCTGAAGTTATGCCCATCTTAAGTGTAGACACCCTGTATAGTCACAAGTGAAAGGGAGCTTGAATCCTATTGGTCGAGAAAGTGAAAGTCATACCCAATCAGATAAGTGAAAGGAGAATCCTATTGGCTCAGAGAAGTGAAGGGACCTGGGAGGATCATCAAATGCCAATCAAGGCAGACAAAGTGAAAGGGAGGTCGAACATTGGTGATGGTAACATTGTGGAGGGGAGTCCAAGCTATTGTAGGAAGGAACCCATCAACGGTGAAACATGTTGAGGGACCACCTCATTCAGACATTTACCATACCTATCACTCTTAAGAATCTCGAACTCTCGAGAGATTCTCGAGTAATTTCGTCTTGCATCTTTTGTGTGGGGTTTCTTCTTTTTCGCCTTGCTGTTTCCTGAAACCTTGCTCCTTAGCTTGACTGCCATTCTTAATAAGATCACTGGAACAAACAAAACTGTCATTCTAAAGTAAATTCATGAAGCCTGTCGGTCACTGGATCATCAAGGTGTCGATTACTGGGTAATTCATTTCTCAGTTTTCGACATCAGTTAAACCAGTTTCCGACACCCCCTGTCGAACACTGGATCCAGTTATTATAAAGTATAATCTCAAACACCATTGGAATCACCGTTCATCAACGGTTCACGCTGCAGTCAGAACTAAAAATTACTCTGAAACCCAGTATTCGACACTTGCGTCGATAACTGGTAAACAATGATTTTCGAGTACCCAGTTTCCGACACCCCATATTTCCCTCTATAAAACCCATTTAAAAGCATGCAAAGAAAGGAACACATTCCTTCAAGTATAACTAACTAGAATTACATTAGAAAACAATGATATTTTCAAGAATACAGGAGAGAGACAGCAAAATGTTCACTTACCTCCTTACGAGAAAAAATAGCGCAGGTGGAAGTCTGGAACACACTAACTTTAACAGGTTTTCACACTGTTATCCTCCCAAGTAACTCCTTCAAATTGGTGGGATTCGGGATTAGAAATGTTCACAGCAGTTGAAGACGCCAAGTTTAAATGAGTAAATAGCACCAAACGCTTATTTTTCCAAATTAAGTTCGTGACTGTCGAATACTGGTTCACTGTCGGAAACAGGAGCATTTACCCTACCTACAAAATTTGGAATAAAATTACTTATCCATTACTTATTAGAAACTACTTATTCTCATCCATTCATTTTTACTTGTTGAAAACAAGTCGCGATATATCGGTCAATATATCGATATTGACCGATAATATAGGATCTCTGTATCGATACAAATTTATCGATATATCAAACGTCATATATCGATATATTTCATATATCGATATATCGTTGCCATCCCTAGTTGTAGGTAGGTAGATTACGTTCCACACGTTGACACTATCGTTCATGTTTTTTTCCTTTTTTCACTTAATTGCAGTATGACCATGAAATTCGAACCTTTGCACAAGACAATAAGAACGAGTGCGTACAATTTAGCGCATTAATATCTGTTTCAGGCACCAGAGGGATCGGAAAAGTACAAACTTTACGAAGAAGGTGTGCGATTCGGATGTTGGGGGATGTCCATGTACTCGCTATCCTGCTCTTTCTATTCATTTATTATGGAGAGACTTATCCAAAGATTTAAGTAAGATTTTATATTACAACTGGCAGGTCGGCTCGCACATCCAAGTGGATGTAGATCACTGAAGTAGCTCATCAAGGATTCAAAGCGTTTTGACTTGTGATGTGATTAGTCTCACTAAGTGATTCTCAAGTAAAAACCCCACTATAATGAAATATTATCTAATTTTTTTCTCAACACTTACTTTTGAAAATTTTTCATTTTTCAGGGCGAAAGAGGTTTACGTGGGAAGTTTGGTTTTGTACAGTTTCGCAATGTTGACGATGGCGTTGATGAATAACAAATTCGGCGTCATCGTGTTCTCGCTGAACGCTGGGATGATGTACTCCACGTTGTTCACGATGCCGTTTCTCATACTCGCCAACTATCACTCGAAGAACATGGTAAGTGTCGTAGACAAGCAGAGACGGCTGTTGATCGATTAACGAATCCTACTTGAACGAGTACAAAAGTAATCGTCAAAGTAATCATCAATCACGAATTACGATTACAATAGTGTTCCTGATTAACGAATACATTTCCACGATTACTTTCAAAGTAATTATGATTAACGATAACGTTTTCGCGAATACAGATACAATTAACGAATAAATCAGGATTTGGAAAACCAAATTTTCCTTGAAGAATTTTGGTTCCTGTATCACGAAATCCTTGCAACGCTCGAAACTGTACGCAGATATTGTCCAATTTCGATGAAATTTTCAGGGATTGTGCGGATTGAGGTGTAGATGGTCCCCTATGAAAATCATCGCCCAGGATCAATGGTAGCCTTTGCGTATGTTCATACTTCAAAACCTTGTAACTGCCACAACTCCTACCCGATTTCGATGAAATTCTCAGGATTGTGTGAGTTGACTTGTGCAAGGTACTCGGGGATTGATATTTTGAGATTAGCTAATAAGCATCGGATCACCTATACAGGGTGTCTACACTTGAGAAGGGCATAACTTCAGGGTTCGATTCTACAAGGTATTTCCAACAAAAAATGTCTCTTAGCAATTTTCTTGTAACCCACTCAAAATTCCTTTTTTTCACTTTATAAAGTTTTTGACCTCACGGCACTGGTATGGTCATAACTCCCCTATTTCTCCTGAAAATTCGAATCTGACTACACCGTTAGAAAGAGCGTTAAATTCCTAAGCTACCTAGTGCAAAATCAAAATCTTTTAGCGATAAAATAGTTTTAAAAAATCAAGTCCAAAAGCAAACTTCAAAATGTTTTTTGAAACTTGACTTTTTTCGACCAAAGTTTTCACTCTAAATCCCTTCCCATTTCGATGGGCGCTCTTCGGAGAAAACATGCTCAAATGAGGAATTTCACCATGTCGGAATTTCCTATTTTTGACCCCAAAATCGGATTCAGCACCTCTAAAAACTCCCTAAGGCAAACTTTCAGCCCGAACTTCCTAATTTACGAATAAACAAAACAGTGTAGAAAATACGAATGTTTAAAAAAACCGGGAAAATGACGTCATGCTGGAATAGTTCATTTATGGCCGCTTGAAGCGCTGAGATCGAGAAATCTATAGTCCCCAGATGCAAAATTTCATGAAACAGTGAAGTTCGAAATCGAAAAACTGAAGAAAAAAATAGAAAAAGTGAGATGGGGAAAATTAGGTTTACTCTGTTTTTGTTTGATAACTTTTCTCTTAGAAAACAGGATTTCGTCGTGCCAATGGGCAATACTGGGAGAGACGGCAATCCGAACAGCCCAATCAGCGAGCGTTCCCGCTTCACGTCCGTTTTCCTGGTTAGTTTTGAAATCAAAAATTTTGATTGTCTCCCAAAAATAACAGGAGACTTATTATCCGAAATCAGCCCGATTTTCATCTATCCCACACCATTAACTATTCAGGAAAAATGCAAACAGAAATCGGTGAAATTCCTCATTGTCAGCTTTCCAACGGTCTATTATTATTTTTTTTTAACATTTGAATTGGAAGTTGGTAAATGAAGTTTGAATGTCAAAAGACGTGTGTTTTACAAGAAAATCCAGTGTTTTAAGCGGTTTATGGTCCCCCTCGATCTCAAGATGGCTTGATGATTTTGGTATAATTTTTTATGTAATTTTTGCTTCCTCACTACCGAAGGTAGGGAAGCTTTGTATTCGTGAAAGAAGTGAAAAAAAAAAATGTCCTCCAAAATCAAAATTTCCACTTGCTTTTTGCGTTTTAGAGCTTCCCGAACAATTTTGGTTCCGTGTCTGTCTGTCTGTCGGTCTGTCTGTGGTCAATCCTTGTCCCGGGCAAAACTATACTAACCTGTGGTCCGATTTTGATGAAATTTTCAGGGATTGTGCGGGTTAGGTCCTAGACGGTCCCCTATCAATTTCAGCACCTTCGGACCAATAGGAGCGAGTGCGCATGCGCAAACGTGAATTTCCTGGAACCTCGGTTTCTAATGAACCGATTTTGCTCAAATTTGGAGGTTAGTTAGGGACTAACTTCTAAGAGAAACCCTATAAGTTTCAATCAAATTGGTCAAGCAGTAGCCGCTGCGCATGCGCGAACTTTAAATTTATTGTTACAACCAAAACTCCGCAACTATTCAACCAATTTCGATGAAATTTTCAGGGATTGTGTGGGTTAGGTCCTAGACGGTGGACCGCTAAATAAAATTCTACGTTGAAAATACAAATTTATTTTATACCTACACTCTTTCGTTCTTTTATTTCAGTGGTTTATATACCACAACTATTTACAACACTATTATAAACATTAATACCTGCAACCTTATCCCGCATATTATCGCCAATATTTTGGTATTCAATAACTCTTTGAATCATAATTTTTTCGCCAACTGATTCTATACGTCCATGTTACAATGAGTGAGGAAGCTATACTGCCCACCCAACTTGGCAGACGTTTTACTCTGAATCCAATGGTCATACTTCCGGATGACTCCGACTGCTAGAAGATGGATTTTTGGAGACAGAAATTTTTGTTGGAAATACCTTGGAACCCTGAAGTTATGCCCATCTTGAGTGTAGACACCCTGTAGAGGTATTTAGTCGTCCCCAATTCGGCGCCTCTCCCCTACTCAAGATAAAATTTAATTATAGAAACGTCCTCTCCTGTGAGCTTGTATCAAAAGTGTGTGGCTAATATCTTGACAATTTAATGAGTACCATTCTTTTTCGTTGGAAGTGGGGAAACTCATCATGAGCAAAGGAGGGGAACCGCAGCCTCCGACAGCGTTGGACTGCACCAACTATCACCTCTTTCCCATCTTTCTTCTTTGCTGATTACTACTTTCCTACTACCTAAAACTTAAAACTACTTTCCAGCATTACTTCGGGGTAGCCTTATGCACTGCCCTATCATGGGCCTCATCTATTTCTTCTACTCTTCTTCCCACTCTCGATCAACTTCTTTAATCTTTAGGACAGTGATCACAAAGTTAGCCACTAAGTACCAGTTCTCTGTGTACTGTAATAAGTACCATATTGCTTATTAGTAATATAATTACATTTCAGTTCCAAGTCGAAGGCGAAGAAAACTTCCGACGAGGTTTGGGCACAGATGTGGCTGTGGTGAGCAGCAGGGTCTTCGTCGCCCAGTTCACGCTCTCCCTCTGCCTCGGCTCTCTCGTGAGCCTGGCCAGCACAACTAGCATAGTGGTGTACGTTTCTAGTTTTTTCGGCTTCTGCGCAAGTTTGTCGGCCACGAAAATTCTTTATCTCGATTTGTAGCCCTGAATGTGAGTTTATTATGTATAAAAACATTGTATAAAAATGTCTTTACCGCTTTTCACCGGCGGAGTAAATCGTCGGGAATCAATATGAGCATTATATGATTGACTATACCCATTCATTTTAACCTGCTCACTGGGCAGGATTGGATAAATAAGAGCCAGACAGTGAATTTATCCCAAGAAAAACAATTCAACTAACTCTCTCGAATTTTGATTCAACTTTACCTAAGGTGGTTACTCTGACTTCTGTAGCTCTGAAGTGAAATTACTCGTACCTACTACCCTTTCAAGCGAAGCAGAATAACATTATACAACATTTTGTTCTTTTACAAAAATAGTTTTTCAAGACAAAAAATTATTTTAATTTTTTTTTTCCTCTTTAAAAAATCCTAGTTTTGAATATCGTCGGGTGCTTGCAAAAAGTGACCAAGTGACATTTTTTTCAATTTTGATTCAATTTTACCTAAGGTGGTTACTCTGACTTCTGTAGCTCTGAAGTAAAATTACTCGTACCTACTACCCTTTCAAGCGAAGCAGAATAACATTATACAACATTTTGTTTCTTTTACAAAAATAGTTTTTCAAAACAAAAAAATTATTTCAATTTTATTCTATTTTTTTTTTTTTTTTTTTTTTTTGGCTCTTTAAAAAATCCTAGTTTTGAATAATATTCAATTATGGTTTCTTCAATTATGGTATTCCATATTATGGTTTTAGTAACAGAGGCAACCCAACAAATAAATACACAGCTGACCACCCAATGGGGTATTTCGGTGGGTCGGAAATTCAGGTTTTTGACCTCAAATTTGGATTCAGCACCCTTGAAAACCTCTATACTTCAACTTTTTTTGCCCATTGATACTATAACATGTGGTAGAAAAATTAAATGGATCACCCGTTTGAAAAAAAAGTGGGTTTCCATGAACGAACACACAGGTTCATCTAGGAGAAGAAAGTGGTGGAATGGCATGAGCGCTGCCTAGCGAAGATGAGATGAACCTTCCAAGCTCAAAAACCTAGGTTATCTCTCTTATCAGTTGGCTTGTGTGATGTAGGTTGTAAGGAACTATGGAAACGACAACCGTGTTGCTATGGACAGTGCAAACATTAATTATTGTAATTCTGTAGATTTGCCATGTTGGCACGAATAAACATAATTTATACTTGGACAAGTACTGAGTTTTTATATAGGTAGATAGATAGATAGATATGTTTATTTTCGCCATTTTGTACACTTTTACAATAATATAAATGCATGAAGGGATGCAATTTGCTCAGATTTCCTACCCGACATTAGGCTTGGCCAGTGTTGTAGGGTAGGATCTTTGCAAAATCGCTCCATATTGGTAAGTAAATTGATGTCTACTATACATTACAGTAATAAGTAAATTAATAAACAATACATGATTGGACAGAATTAAGGACGCATTTTGATAAACTCCTACATATACTAACTTACTTTAATATTCTCTAACTTTAATAATCTCTAAAATTAAATAGTCTCCTATACATATACGCTGTTTAATAGCCTTTCGCATCTAAAGCCCCCTTCTCTAACTAGCCAACTTAACACTTGCTTTTTGTATTTTGGTCTAGTAAACTTCTGGGGACTTTTCATGCTACAAACAATTACTCGGTGTATCAAATGTAGAATGAAGATCGGGCTGTGCGTTGTCAGAGTCAGTCTAGGTCTAGGGCCAATTACATTCCCTGCGGCGGCATATCTAGTGTCGTATTTCGGATCCCTTCGAGAAACTTCAATTATGTTGGTGTCCTAAAGAATTGCAATAGTAGATTTTTCACATAAAGTTGTCTAATAGTAAATACCTTAGCAATATCAAATGGATCTACGGAAGGGGTCCTACGCGGTAATGACAACATCATTTTTATGATAATTTTCTGCCGAACATGTAACTTATTTATATGGGTGGAATACGTTCCTCCCCATGCTATTATGCCATACTGCAATACAGATTGCAACATGGTATAATATATAAGTTTTATTGTTTGCTTCGGGAGCGTGTGTCTAACATTGTAGAATATATACCTATATATATTTCCTAATCTTATCATGGATGTAGTCTATATGGGGCTTCCACTTAAGCTCTTCATCCAGAACTAGCCCCAGATACTTATGCCTTGCAACTCTTTCTATCGAATCACATGACCATATTTGATGTTCTACACAAGAGTGCAGGATGATTTTCAAGTGTTTTTCCTCGATTTGTGACTTATTTCCTCCGTAAACTATCAGTTTGGTCTTGTTAGCATTCAATGTGAGATAACTCTTGTGAAACCATTTCCCTACTTGATTTATAACCTGGTTGGCGTTGCTGAAAACGTTTTCCCAAGTGCCACCTTCACAAAGTTCACTGCTGTGTCATCAGCGAATAAATATAATTTCGAGTTAGGTAAATCTAAATGTGCTACTTCATTTATATATATTAAAAATAGTATTGGTCCTAATGTACTTCCTTGAACGACCCCAAAATCATTAATGGATTCCTCACTGGTACAGTCGCCAATTGAGACTATCTGCCTTCTGTCAGTCAAGTAGCTTCTGAACCATTTCAGGGTAGGCCCCATGATTCCAAGACTCTCCAATTTGTACATTAGTGATTCCCTAGGAATTGCGTCAAAAGCTTTTGCTATATCAAGCAGTATTAGTACACCTTTCTGGTTGTTGTCCCTTATTTTGTAGAGGTCAGTAGTTAGGGAAAATAGTGCATCATTTACTCCCATATTTTTGCGGAAACCGAATTGATTGGGGTTTAATAACACTAGATTACAAAATTTAGGGGTGGTCTGGCTGCCTCGTTCTTTCATCACTTTTCTTATGGTATTTGGTGCGCTGAATCCGAATCTGACGTCAGTTTTGCTTCCGAGTCTACCAAGGTAGCGGAAGCTTTGTTTTCACTTTTCAAGGACGAAAAAAAAAAGTTCTCCAAAATCAAAATTTTCACTCGCGTTTTGTGTTTTAGACCTTTCTGAACAATTTTGGTTCCGTGTCTGTCTGTCTGTCTGTCTGTGTGTCTGTCTGTCTGTCCGTCTGTCATCAATTCCTTGTAACGCGCATAACTATACGAAGTTATTGCCCGATTTCGATGAAATTTTCAGGGATTGTGCGGGTTGGTGTGTAGACGGTCCCCTATGAAAATCATCATCCTCGGACTGATACAAGCGACTGCGCATGCGCAAACGTGAATTCCTTGTAACGACCATAACTTCTACATTTTCCATCCGATTTCAATGAAATTTTCAGGGATGTTACAGATTAGTATTTAGATGGTCCCCTATGAAAATCACCACCTTCGGATTGATAGTAGCTACTGCGCATGCGCAAACGTGAAATTCCTTGTAACGGCCATAACTTCCACATTTTCCACTCGATTTCGATGAAATTTTCAGGGATTATGTGGATTAGGTTGTAGATGGTCCCTTATGAAAATCATCATCCCCGGACTCATAGAAGCGACTGCGCATGCGCAAACGTGAATTCCTTGTAACGGCCATAACTTCTACATTTTCAATCCGATTTCAATGAAATTTTCAGGGATGTTACAGAGTAGTGTTTAGATGGTCCCCTATGAAAATCGCCACCTTCGGACTGATAGTAGCCACTGCGCATGCGCAAACGTGAATTTCCATGTAACGGCCATAACTTCTACATTTTCCATTCGATTTCAATGAAATTGTCAGGGATGTCACAGAGTAGTGTTTAGATGGTCCCCTATGAAAATCATAGAGAATTGTTTTTCATAGAGGGATTCATTCATAGAGGAACGGTCTCCTGTGAGAGAGACGAGGCTTCAATAGCGCAGAGGATTGAGTCTTGATTTGTGCTCTAAGGATCGCGGGTTCGAATCCCAGTCGAGGCTAAGAATATTTTTGATCCAATCACATACATCTACTACTCACTTAATTTTTCATCCGAATTTGATGAAATTTTCTAGGATTGTCCGGATTAGCGTGTAGATGGTCCCCTATGAGGGTAGTGAAAGGTAGGTACTTAGAGATTGGTGTTTTGAGATTAACTACTATGAATCGGATCATCTATACAATCGGGTTATGAATACGAGGAAGCTATGTGCCACACCCACTTGGCAGACGTTTTTTTGTTTACGTCGGATTTTCAAGATATAGCTAGTTTTAAGATTTTTCTAGTTGTCACTTTTCTTCATTTTTTAGTGAAAACTGATGTGAGCCTTGCTCACGAATAACACCAGAGTGACGGGGCTGGGGTAAAGCAACAACACCCCCCTTCCTGAACCCCAAGATGCCGCCCCCACAGAGCCACCTGCGGCGAAGGACTGTGGAGGGGTAATCCGGGCCAGCTCTAAGGGGGCGTGGTCCGCCCCCCTACAATAAGGACGCCGAACACCATCTGAGGCGTCCGAGCCCTGAATCAACCACGAAACCAAAGGAAGACACCAACAACTTGTGTCCACAGCAGCAGCAAGGGGCTTCGACCAAAGCCGGATGGCAGCCTGAGGACTACAGGAGGCCGTGGATCACGTGACTGAGAGGAGGGGGAAACGTTCTAGACCGGGCAGGCCACGTCGGCCATCACCCCGTCCTGAGAGCTCGAACAAGTAGGTCCCGGCCGAACGTTCTTCCCCCAAAAGCGCGACGACTAAGTTCCGGCTGAAAGTCACCCCATCCCTTGTTCTCTAAAAGTCAGTGGTAGTAAATTCCCTGGACTCTTCGAGACTTCATCCCTACAAATCATCCGCATCAAGACCGTCGAGGTTACCTTCGGGCCCAACACGTGAGTGCACAGACAAATATAACCTAATCTATTTTGGCCAAAATAATTAGGCAGGTGATAGTAAAACAGTGTAGAAATTAAAGTTGATTCGATTGAAATTTGGTACAGTAAAAGCTTTGTAAAACGGAAAACGAGAAAGGATTCAAATTGTAATATTGATAAGACACGGAGACACGGTAAAGACACGGCATTGAAAACTGTAAAGAGAAAGGACACTGAAGGTATTGCTTGTAAGAAAGTTAATCATTTAAACCATATCTTTTTATTGTGAAATTGTCCATTTTAATTGCTTGTAACATCAGAAACTGCGCCCTTCAGGCTTGTATATCTTTGTAGAGTCAACCAAAACATATCATATTTGTATAATAAATTTCTTACCTGGTATTTTACTCCATTTCTGTGGTTGTCTTTGAGTTCACCCTGCATCAGATCAGTATCAGCAACTAGGGGTAAAATAACTAAGTCAAATTTCATAATTTCTTTATTGCGTTTCAGACCCATCAGGTCGTGTCCTTAGGACACAATTTCGGAGAAAAACACAACCTCGTGGTCAACTGGGTTATTCGTGTCTCAAACACGAAGACACGAGTGACACAGAGGACACGCAGGACACGCCCTTCTGGCACGGGACACGCTTGGAGGTCCGAGGTAAAATAAAACACCCTTCAGGTTTCAAAGCATCATTTATTATTATTTTCATCAACCCAGGAGTCAACACCTTCGAAGAGCTACCATACTTCACAGGTAATTACCCTATATTATCCTAAAATTAACGTAGATTTAAGTTGTTTCGGTCTTTTTCGACTCCCCCCATTTCACAGTCAAACACAGGGTAGATTCCCTTCAGGAATCTACTTAGTTGCTGCTTGGGCCAGGTAACTAACTTCATTTGTCAACTTTACCTAGACAAGCGGGCTTACAAATTGGTGGCAGTGTTGGGACTTGTACTCAATACTGGTATCCTATTTGTCAAGCCAAGTAAAAGCACACCGGCTTACAAATTGGTGGCAGCGGTGGGATTTGCCTTCTACTACTGGTACCCAATTTGATAAGCACTCAGGCTAAAGCAACGGAGGCTTACACTCATCTTGCTCAAATCTCCTCAAAAAGTACTCAGACTTATAGGAAATTTCATGTAAAATCCGAATATGTACTTAGTTTTCAAGTAAAACTGTGTTAAACCCCCTATTTTCCACAAAACGTATCAAAAAACACTGGTTCTCAACGTTTTTTCTTCGGGTTTTCCCTTACATGTTGCCACTTGAAAAAAAAATTAAGGCTAAAAAAAATGTTCTCGGGCTTTTACTTTGTAGGGGGGACACCCCAGAGGAGAATGAGACCAATCGCAGCCTCCTAAACCCACTAATATGCAAGGAATGAGCTTTTTCATGGCACTGAGATGAAAATTCACAAAAACCGTTAGTTAACATTTCGAGATAAGTAGGTATGTGCGTTCCTAAATCTGTTTTCCTCAAATGGATTTTCCTTTCTTCCACATTTTTATGCTTTTCACCTATTAAGAGTTAAATCGAAAATAGGTACTCAAAGGGGGAGTAAATCATAATTGGGAAACTCTTGTTTTGTTAAGTGATTTTAATTCAGTTTTACAAACGAAACACAATAAACTGCAGAAAAGTTAACGGTGTAAATCTGTTTCATGAAGGCTCAGATGAATCAATAGTTGGTACAATGTTTGGTTATCCCTCCACCTTAGAGGTTTCATTGCCGGAATCTATGTAGAGAAAACTTCGCCGCCTGAGGTGAATCTCTTTTTAAGGTCCAACAATAGTCCGCCATCATGTGAACTTCCCAATACCCTTTGTACCGTCCTTCCATGGTTTTCATATCTTGGTGGAACCTCTGAGGTGGAGGAATAACCAAACATTTTACCAACTTTTGATTCATCTGAGCCTTCATGGAACAGATTTACACCGTTAACTTTTCTGCAGTTTATTGTGTTTCGTTTGTAAAACTGAATTAAAATCACTTAACAAAACAAGAGTTTCCCAATTATGATTTACTCCCCCTTTGAGTACCTATTTTCGATCTTACTCTTAATAGGCGACAAGCATAAAAAATGTGGAAGAAAGGAAAATCCATTCGAGGAAAACAGATTTAGGAACGCACATACTTATCTCGAAATATTAACTAACGGTTTTTGTGAATTTTCATCTCAGTGCCATGAAAAAGCTCATTCCTTCGATATTAGTGGGTTTAGGAGGCTGCGATTGGTCTCATTCTAATCTGGGGTGTCCCCCCTACAAAGTAAAAGCCCGAGAACATTTTTTTTAGCCATAATTTTTTTTTCAAGTGGCAAAATGTAAGGGAAAACCCGAAGAAAAAACGTTGAGAACCAGTGTTTTTTGATACGTTTTGTGGAAAATAGGGGGTTTAACACTGTTTTACTTGAAAACTAAGTACATATTCGGATTCTACATGAAATTTCCTATAATTCTGAGTACTTTTTGAGGAGATTTGAGCAAGATGAGTTTTCACTAAAAAATGAAGAAAAGTGACAACTAGAAAAATCTTAAAACTAGCTATATCTTGAAAATCCGACGTAAACAAAAAAAACTGACGTCAGATTCGGATTCAGCGCACCAAATACCATAAGAAAAGTGATGAAAGAACGAGGCAGCCAGACCACCCCTAAATTTTGTAATCTAGTGTAATTTATTTCCTTCAAGGTATGAATACAACTGGTTTTTGACAAATTTTTCTAATATTTTTGATAGCGTGCTCAACATGGAGATGGGTCTGTAATTCCCAAAATCACCCAATTCTCCCCCTTTGAAGAGAGGGATTACTTTTGCTGCTTTGAAGGCTTCGGGAAATGTGGATGTTGAAAGACTAAGATTGTATATGTGAAGGAGAGGTTCTTTAAGAATACTAATATGGTTTTTTATCAGCCCCAACTGGATTCCATCTATTCCGGGAGCCTTCATAGATTGTAAGATTTTTTCTAGGTCAGTGTCCGTCATGCTATCCAAGACGAGAGCGAAATCTTTTGTTTTTTGAATGGGAGGTTTTGTTTTTTGGTGCATACATGGAAAGTTAGCGAAGAGCTTCTTTCCAACTTGAGAGAAAAACGTATTTAGTGAGTCGCAGGCTTCTTTTTGTGCTTCTTTGTGGGGGATATTTTTGTTTTTCATTATTTCTTTGACTAGTGGGCATTCAATCCTATTTGTTTGATTTGTGCCTTGAATGGCTGATTTCACCGCATCCCATGTTTTTTTCGAGTTTCCTTCAGCTTTCTCTATAATTCCAGCATAGTAGCTCTTTTTGGCAGCTCTGGTTAGTTCCTTAATTCTATTCCTATATTGGTTGAATTTTGTTTTCAGCTCTTGGTTAGATGGGTTCCGTACGGAGAGTTTTTTTAGTTTGTCTCTTGTCCTTATTGATTTTATCAGTCCTTTTGTAATCCAAGGGGTTAGTTTGACTTCCCTAGTGGGGATCTTTTTAAGTTCTGTTGCAGCAGAGACTGCAGTATTCAATATTTGTATAAATTGAGTTGCCGTATAGTTTACATTGCTACTATCTAATATAGATGTCCAGTCAATATCGGAGAGTAATAATCCAAGTTTATCTTGGTCTATTTTTTTCACGATCTCGGATCTCTTCCTATTTAAACGATTATTGGTGGGTATGAAAAGAGTCGTTGAAAAATGATCTGTAATCGAGCTCTTAATTATTGCTGGTGCCAGATCAAGTAATTTGGAGTTTGCAAATATATGGTCTATTGCTGTTTTTGAGGATCCCTGAATACGTGTAGGTTCATTTATTAAACCTATGTATCCCAACGATAATAGGGTGTCTATATAACTGTCAATACTGTCATTTTTACTTAGCAGATCCAAATTGAAGTCACCAAAAATAAATGTATGATTACTCGTCAGATTCTCAAGGTTGGATTTTAGCTGCGAGATGAAAAGGAAGATTTCGCTCTGTATTAGAGAAGGAGTTCTATAAATTCCAATTATGTTGAAGGTTTCGGAGCCAACTTGAAAGCTAACGTTAAGTCCTGTAGCTCCAGTCATAGTTAATGTAATGGCGGTACAATTTATAATTTCTTTTGCATATATAACTACTCCATCATTACGATTCCGAGAGAACGCTGAGCGAAAGGTGGTAAAGCCAGGAATGTTAACTGTAGTATTCGAAGAGGAACTAAACGTTTCTGTAAAAATTAAAACGCTGCAAATCATCGCTCAAAGGTTTATTATTTTCTGTATAGATCACCCTTCTGTATAGATCAATGGTTCTAGATCAATAGCACCTACCGCCATCTGTATTCTCCCTTGACCTCCCCTCCCAAATTTCAGCTTCCTGCGTTCAATAGGATTGAAAATGGCTTCGGAGCTCACTCAGCTGATCAGTGATCTGAAGAGTGAAGAAGATCTCCTCGAATGCTGGAGACGCCTGGAAGAGCATTTCCATTCAATAGCAGTAAAAATGGTTTCGGTGCTCACTCAGCTGATCAGTGATCTAAAGAGTGAAGAAGATCTTCTCGAATGCTGGAGACGCCTCGAAGAGCACTTCCATTCAATAGGAGTAAAAATGGCTTTGGAGCTCACTCAGCTGATCAGTGATCTGAAGAGTGAAGAAGATCTCCTTGAATGCTGGAGACCCCTGGAAGAGCACTTCCATTCAATGGGATTGAAAATGGCTTCGGAGCTCACTCAGCTGATCAGTGATCTGAAGAGTGAAGAAGCCTTTGAGCAATGATTTGCAGCGTTTTTTACCCACCAACATTTTTTTTACCTACCAACTTATTTTTACCTACCAGCTAGGTACTACCTACCACACCATACTGGCTTCACACCTTCACAATCAAGTTTATTAGAAAAAACTAAACGCTTCACACTCGATTGGAAAAATAGAAAGCTTAATATGGAAATTTGATTACTGGTTACGTAGAAGGCAAAAGTGTATACAAATCGAAGAAATGAACAGCGATCGCATTTTAGTCCGGTAAAATTTGAATGGAGATTAGACCTCTTTTGCGATTCACACTCATGATTCTGTTTTATCGAAGGAAAACCTTCAAGTACTCGTAGGGACCGAACGGTTCGTCCTACAGAGCTCCGGGTGGTCTCAAAAATTTTTTAAAATTCAATACTATTTAAAATTGGTGAAAAAACGATACCTTTATTTCGAGAGTTTTCGAGCTAGGGCACTCTTGAAAATTTCAACCCTTAATTTTCACCCCTTAGAAGTGACCTACATCAACCAAAAGCTTCGCGGCACAACTAGACCCCAAATGGAGCCCATATACCAAATTTGAACCAAATCGGTCCAGTGTTGCTAAGAAAAGTGCCGCGTACGGCGTACGGCGGACGGACGGAAATTTTTTTATTCGATTTTCGTATTCTACGTACCTTGAAACGTAAAACATCAAATTTTGAGGGGGGGTTAAAATTTTTTTTTCTTGCTCGATTCCAAAGGCTTATTATTGAAAATAATAAACCAAAAGTCCGGTTTAGATCTCTCTGACTCTAGCCAGCCCAAAACTTCATCCAAGTTTCTGTTTAAGCTACGAATATTCATGTGGAATATAAACAAATTATTTGCTATACTATATTTACTTACATAATCACTAAGGGTATCATAGGTAGTAGAAGAGGTGTTCAGATTCACATCAAAGTTTCCAGGTTCGTCGCTGGCGTGGGGTTCTTCGGAGTCCATTCTAATCATCTTGATGGTGAAGCCTCCTCCAGGGCACCATTTACGTTTATCTGTCTGACGAACCTCCTTATGGCCCATTCATACGCTGGGCATTCTTTGTCTGTTGCCGGATGGTTGTGTGTTAGGCCAGCTCGCTTACAGTTTATGCACTTCATTAACTCGCTTGAACACTGGCTCGTTTTGTGAGGTTCGGCACATCTCGCGCAAGTGTCCTCCTCATCCCTGCATCTGCTCGCCGAGTGTCCGAAAGCTTGGCATTTGTAACATCTGCTAACATCAATGAAATCACTTACGTTGCATCTAGAGAAACCTATGTTAAGGTATCGAGCCCCCAACAATAAGTCACGGACTTTAGGGGACACCTTAACGACCCAAGTAACTTCTTCTAAGTCCTTTGGTCCTTTCCTGAATGCTGGGACAAAGCCTTCAGCCATCTCCTCGCCAGTCATCAGATCTCTGAGGAACGAATTCTGGTTCCATACTGCTCTGCTTAATTGGGTTCCTTCTAGGGAACTATCAATCTTATTTATCCTCAGTAATAAGGGTCTCCAAGGTTTTACTGGGTTTGTCACATTGAAGCCCTTATCTTTTAGCGCTCGTGAGAGTATCACCTTGTCTTCATGGTTTCTTGGGTCTAGCAGGAGTTTATCACGGCAAATTTTTTATTATTATCATTGATAACGTCAGAATATTGTTGCTTGATTTCATTCAACTTAGGTGTACTTAGTTTTAAATTCATGATATCGATCTCGGAAAACCTTTATAGATTCCCTTGGTTGCTCTTCGAAATGGTATGAAATAATATTATCGTTTATTGGTATTACTGTACACAAGGGACTTACCCCAACGAGAAGGTACAACTGTTGCCACCTTTGCAGATGATACGGCTATCCTCTCCGTCGATGATGATATCGAAGCTGCAACTAGTAATCTACAGAAGTCAATCACTGAGGTTACTAAGTGGACCAATATGTGGAGAATAAAGTTGAATGAATCAAAATCAGTTCACATCAACTTTACTAACCGAAAAATTCCTGTTGTAGCATCCTACTCTCAAACAAGCCAACTACATCAAGCGGTCGACTAGGACGCGCCATTGCTGGGCAACCGAGCAACGCTAACTTTTCCGATTGATTCTTGAAATATCATTATTACTATAATTTTGTGTGTAAATGTAATCTTACTTGTGCAATAAATACTAAAGTTACTACAGAATGGCGACGAGAAAGAAGGAAAAAGGTAAGCAGCGCCTTATTCATGATGATGACGATAACACCGAAGGTCCGTCAAAATCCATCCAGTTCAAGGATTTTGACGTGGATAGTTTTGATGCTGATAATCAGGAGTGGGAGTACTGGTATTACCGGTTTAGTTATGCTCTTCGAGCATGTAAAGTGTACGATGAGGTAAAGAAGAAAGACTATCTATTAGCCAAGGTTAGCTCTAAACCGTTTCGTGTACTAGTTGACTGCTTTTATCCAGAGCAGTTAGAACAGATAGAATTCGACGACCTCATTAAAGTGTTGGAAAAAAACTATGGTAGGAAAGATATGTCACTCTGTGAGAGACTTACTTTTACGCAGGTGATTAGGGCCGAATCAGAGACGGTGACAGATTTTATCGCACGTCTGAGGGCACAGGCCCATAGGTGTCAATTCGGTACCACCTTACAGGAACGCCTTCGGGACCAATTTGTATTTGGTATTAATGAACCTAGCTGGCAGCAGGAGGTACTGCGAAAATTTCCATCAGTTAAAAGCACATTTGGGGATATAGAAACACTGGCTCAAATTTTGGAGAATGCAAAGTTCCAACAAGAGAGCATGCAAAGAGTGTCTCAGCAAGGTAGTAGGAGCAAAACACTCAAGGTAAACCCGGTTTTGCCAGGTTCCTTGATCAATAAACCAGCGAAGTCCAAGTTGGAAAAATTTGCTACAATCACCTTGATTCAGGGTAAACATTGTTATAAATGCGGCGATGACATACATGCCAACCCTAGTATGTGCCCAGCTAAAGGAGCACAATGCAATTTTTGCAAAAAGCCTGGGCACTTCGCAAAGGTGTGCATAAAAACCGGCAAAGTCAAAATAAGGAGGAGGCAGTGGTCTACAAACCAAGTTCGGGACAAAGACACATCAGATGAGTCAGAAGGAGGAGAGGACGTAGTTGAAACGGAAAATTTCATTAGAAAAGTTGAGAGAGGCAATGAGGCATATATTAGTGTAAAATTGAATGGTGTACCCGTGGAAATGTTGTTCGATTCCGGAGCATCCAAATCAGTCATTAACGAGCAAGTATGGAAGACAATTGGATCTCCACCTTTGCGGAAAACACCTAATCTTATTGCTTACACGGGACATGCTGTGGAAACCCTGGGAGAGGCCACGATAGAAGTTGGGGGGATCAACAAGAGTCTGACACTTCCAGTAGTAGTGACCAGGGTGAGTGATACACCACTCTTTGGAATGAATTGGATTTTGGCATTCAGGATACCTCTTCCTCCAGGGACTACAATACGAACTGCAAGGTTGGAAACTCACTCTGCTCAACAAGAAGACAAAGACATGAAAGACCTATTTAAGGAATTCTCGGAAGTATTCAAAGATGGAACCGGCACAATACGTAATCATAAAGCTGTAATTCATTTAAAAGATAATGTGGTTCCGAAAGTTTTCCGTCCAAGGAGGGTGCCATTTGCATTGAGAGAAGCAGTGGAGAACGAATTGAAGAGATTGGTTGACGCGGAAATTCTGGAAGAGGTGGACCCAACCTATACTCCGATTGAATGGGCTTCCCCTCTTGTGGTAGCAACCAAGTCAAATGGGAAATTAAGTTTATGTGGCGATTTTAAAGTTACCATCAATCCCTGTATTCACACTGACTTTCATCCAATTCCCACTTTTGAAGAATTGGCCACAAAACTCAATGGAGCAGTGCAATTTTCCATAATTGACTTACGGGACGCTTACTTACAGCTGGAAGTGGAGGAAATGTCGAGAAAGTATCTGGTGATTTCAACTCACAAAGGTTTTTTTCGGTATAGAAAACTACCTTTTGGCGTTTCATTTGCTCCAGGGTTGTTTCAACGAACAATGGAGTCAATTTTGTCAGGAATTCCTGGAGTTGCCAACTACCTGGATGACATCATCATTACAGGTCCATCAAGGGAGGAGCATTTGTTGAGAGTACGGCAAGTGTTGCAGCGACTCAAAGAAACAGGGCTAAGAACGCAAATGGAGAAGTGCAAATGGTTCCAGGAGGAAATTAATTATCTAGGCCATCGAATCGACAAAAAGGGGATACGGCCTACTAGGGAGCATCTAGAAGCTATCCAGAACATGCCAGACCCTACAAATACCAAAGAGCTAAGAGCAGTATTGGGTTCTGTAAACTATTACAGCAAGTTTGTTCCAAACCTACAGTCTGTATGTGCACCTCTTCATCAATTGCTGTGCAAGGGGATGAAATGGAAATGGACGCCTAGGGAATCTCGAATTATTGAGCAGGTTAAAAATTCGCTGTTGCTATCTGAATGCTTAGCACATTATGACTCTTCATTACCAGTAATTTTATCAACTGACGCCAGTGATAGTGGATTGGGCGCCGTCCTGTTACATAAGTACCCTGATAATGGAGAGAAACCCATTTATTACGCTTCCAGGACACTTACAGCAGCTGAAAGGAGATACTCTGCACTGGATAAGGAAACTCTTGCCATCATTTTCGGACTGTCAAAATTCAGACAATTCTTAGTTGGACGACATTTTATAATAAGAACAGATCATAAACCTCTGATTCATCTTCTAGGAGAGCACAAAGAAATCCCGAAATTGGCAGCGAATCGTCTAACCCGATGGGCCCTCACACTGTCGGCATTTGACTATGAGATCCAGTATCAAGCTGGTAAGAACAACGTTCCAGCGGATACATTGTCGAGATTACCGTTGCCGAACACGGAATTGTCTGATCCTGAGAATGATGGTAGGGAATATGGAAATCAACTATTGCATATCAGATTGGAGGATATTGCACTCAGTAAAAGCCGTTTAAAAAGACTGACTTTAGAGGACCCCATACTGTCAAAAGTAGTCAGATTCGTTCAGAATGAGTGGCCCCAGTGTAAAACAGATATCGAAGAAAAGGAGATATACACATATTTCGAGAAACGTTTTGAACTGTCATATGAAGAAAATCTTCTGATTTGGCATGGGCGTCTCATCATTCCGGCCACATTGCGGAAAGCAGTACTTAGTGTCCTCCACGAGGGGCACCCTGGGATCACAGGGATGAGAGCGGTGGCTCGGTGTCACGTCTGGTGGCCGAATGTTGACAGAGACATCGAAGTTCACGTACAGATGTGTGCCACATGCCAACAAAATCGGCCTCGAGAACAGGAAGTGCCTTTGTACTCCTGGACAGTCCCAAATGAACTTTGGTCCAGAGTTCACGTAGACTTTTGTGGGCCATTCCTGAACAAATATTGGCTAGTGGTGGTGGATGCATCAACGAAGTGGTTGGAGGTGTTTCCGATGGAGAGAATCACGTCGGCGAAAACCATACAGATCCTACGGGAGCTATTTGCAAGAACAGGACTGCCAAGAACAATTGTCAGTGACAACGGTCCTCAACTGACTAGTTTCGAATTTAAAGACTTCTGCGATAGTAACGGAATAAAGCACATCACGTCCACTCCTTACCATCCAAAGTCTAATGGACTTGCGGAACGGGAGGTGAGGACTTTCAAAACGAGGATGAAGAGCCTGAGTGCCATCAAGGATGTCAATCTTAGGCTCCAAACGTTCCTTTTCTCGTACAGAATAACGCCTCAGAAGACTACTGGCCGCTCCCCTTCAGAATTGTTTTATGGTAGAGTGATTCGAAGCAGGTTGGATTTACTCAAGCCAAGCCTGGAGTCACGGATTGATAACTCATTGGTTAACCAGAAACTGAATCATGACAGGAAAGCGCGAGTCCGAGAATTCGTAGAGGGGGATGCAGTGTGGGTTGAAGACCCTTTGAAGCACACATTTGTGGAAGGTGTAATCAAGAGGAAGACTGGCTTATTGTCGTACATCGTTGTAGTGGGGAACTCAGAGAAGCGGAAGCACGCGGATCAGCTACGACCAAGAGTGATGCAGGACTATGGGCAGAGCTCAATTAAGGAGGGAGAAGATGTAGCATCCTACTCTCAAACAAGCCAACTACATCAAGCGGTCGACTAGGACGCGCCATTGCTGGGCAACCGAGCAACGCTAACTTTTCCGATTGATTCTTGAAATATCATTATTACTATAATTTTGTGTGTAAATGTAATCTTACTTGTGCAATAAATACTAAAGTTACTACACCTGTCATGGATGTTGAGATCAATTCAAATAAAATACCCCATACCGATGCAGTTAAATATTTGGGTATGACCCTCGACTCCAAATTAAACTGGAAAAAACATATAGAAAAGAAAAAAGAGGAAATTAAAATCAAATTCAGAAAGATGTATTGGTTGATGGGAAGCAATTCTCGTCTCTCTCTCCACAATAAACTGCTTATTTATAAGCAGATCCTTCGCCCTATCTGGACCTATGGAACTCAGTTATGGGGCTGTGCCAAAAAATCAAACATTAACAAAATTCAAACCTCCCAAAACAAAATACTGAGAAGTATAGTGCGTGCACCTTGGTACATGAGGAACGATGATATTCATCGAGACTTGGGGATGGAAACAGTCCACGAAATTATCGCAAGGTACTCAAGGAGGCACGAACAACGCCTCCACAATCATGAGAACCTGGAAATGCTCTACGTTTTGGACAACCAAGATGAACTCCGGCGACTCAAGCGAAAAAAAACCACTGGACTTAGTTAGTGCTGTTAAAGTGCAGTTATAGCTCAGTGTTGAAGATTCTGTTATGAGAAGGGACTGCGTTTTACTGTAAACGGGCTCTCAAGGAGTGTAATAATGATATGTAATATTGCTAGATGGATTGTATTTAATATTCAGTTGCAATAATAAATCACGTTGAAAAAAAAAAAAAAAGTTTATTGGTATTAACTGCTCCGGAGTATGCTTAAAATGTATGGTCCCTTCGGAAATATTATATATCATATTGACCTTGGTCATGAAATCCATACCGAGTACTAAGTACAAAAAAAAATATAAAAAAAATGAATAAATAAATAAAAAAAAAAATAAAATAAAATAAAATAAAAGATAAATCTGGTATTATTAAAAACTGGTGTTTCCATGTTTCATTTGCTATTTGAACTTTCAGATTTGTTCCAATGTTAGTTAAAATTTCGCTACCATTTGCTGCGGTTATTATTTTGCCTGGTATATTATAGGTTTTTTTATGTGGGAAGTTTATTTTGAAAAATTGTGCATTAATAGCTGTTGAAGTGCTTCCTGTATCTAACAGTGCGGTGCATGGTTTTGACTCTATATTTAAATTGATTTCAGAATTTCGAGTAGCTAATGGGAACATTCGTTCCCTTTGTACCATAGTTTTATTATGGCTATATTGATCAGGTTGTCTATCCATCCATTGTGGTTGTAGTTTTGCTAAATTTTCATGAAATGTTGGTCTATTTTGTAAAGTTCCGTTTTCTCATCACACCAACCCATTCTACCGCAGTACCCATCTGTCAAAGGAATTTTACATGTAGGGTAGGGTGGGGCAAAGATCCGCAATGGGAAATGATCCGCACCCCCAATTTAAAATGACTGCCAAATATTGTCGTGGTTTTAGACACATTTTTATGTTGGCAACATTGATAGCAGACAACTCACAAAAGTTAGCACGACCGGCACAACAATAACAATGAGGTGAGAATGCTTTTTACTTGTTTTGATGTAATAATCCCTAGGTCATCCTCAGTTGAAAATGTATATTCTTTATGCTTTGCTGACTAACATACTGGTTCAATTCCATAATTCAGGTTTTGAAAGGGGATTCTAAGCACAATATTTTGGCCAAATGCGAATCTCTTGTTTTTAGGTTAGTTTTGTGTTGACAATAGCAAAATGGGGCAAAGGTCCGCACTTTGCTTGGGGCAAATGTCTGCGCGCGGATATTTATATTCACTGTTCGCTATGAAGAAAAAACTGTTTCCAGGAGTTATTACTGGCGTTTCAAAAACCCATGCCACTGTATTGTCAATGGTGAAAGCTGGAAAATCATGGAAATGACCCGACCAGCCTGACATTCTCGATTATGAATGGGGATGAGTCGTTTCTAGTATAAAGGAGCCAAAGAAAACCAGCACAACCCAAAATGTTTATTCAGTCAGTGAACTGGAATGGTTTTACTCATAACTGTCAGTAAATAAACGGCTTAAAGTTAATTTTTCTATTTATTTCGTCTCAATGGGACATTAGCCCCGCATCTGCGGACGTTTACCCCAAACAGTGGGGCAGAGGTCCGCAAAGGCAAGGTTTCTACCTTTCCTTTTTTTAGGACGTCCCACAGTAAGACTTGGGCGTCCTTATGCGATCGATCTGGGGTGAAGTTGGACAACACTCAACAGAAAAAAAAATAACCACACAGTAATCCGTTTTAGACCATTCTGAATCCAAATCCGCGAAAAAAACCATAGGTGTATGTCTGTGTATGTGTGTGTGTGTGTGTGTGACAAAATCTTGTGTCGTCTGCACAGGCCTTAGTACTCAACCGATTTTCCTGGTTCTTTTTTTGTTCGACGCGGAAAACTATCTAGTTGTGCACTACGTCGCCGGAATTTCGAATTTTGCCTTTTAAGGGTAGGAAAGGGGGGGTTAATGCTCAAAAAACGTGCGTTTTTGGGCATAATCTTGTGTCATTTGCCCAGGCTTTAGTTCTCAACCGATTTTTGAGGTTTTTTTTTTTCATCAACGCGAAAAACTATCTAGTTGTGCACTACGGCGCCGGAATTTTGAATTTTGCCTTTTAAGGGGGGGAAAGAGGGGGTTAATGCTTAAAAAACGTGCGTTTGCGGGCGTAATCTTGTAAACTCTGTCCAGGCCTCAATTTCCAACCGATTTGTGTGTTTCTTTTTTGTTTGACTAAAATAACTTCCGAGTTGTACATAATTTCACCCGAGTACCAAAATTCGCAAGGGGAGGGGGCAAGTGGGGGGATAATATTCACAAAATATCCGATTTTTCAATATTTCGGTTCCTTTACTGCTTACTAATTGTACCCAACCTTTGAAATTGAGGAAAAATTCTCATTATACCTCCGGATTTTCATGAATTATTCTCTGTACCACCATAGAACTAATAGTGGTGCCACCGTGGTGCCAGGAGACCATAAACCGCATATTTCGTGTTTTTTTTTTTTTTTTTTTTTGTGTTTCACTTTGAATACGGATGTGAACCTCGATGGACCGCCTACTAAAACTAATAGATGAAAGTTTATGTTACGACGTATTTCCGCTTTGGTGCCAGACTGGCACCATTGGCGGTGGTGGGGAGGGGGGGGGTGAACTCGAATTCGCATGTTGGGTATCGTAGAACATGGATTTTAAAATCTTCAGATTCGACGCTCCCACGCCGCTAGAAATGTTTTGGTAGATAATGGTGAGGGGGGGTCAGTATTTCTTGCCTAAAGTAATAAACCAAATTACATCGAGTGAAACAGTTTTATCGCTTACCAACTGGTTAAACTGATCTAATGCTTATCCAACGGGACGTCCCCTGGAATGCATGCATTACTAAACAATATGTTTTTTCTAAATGGTGCTTATTTCGCTACTAATAAAATGGTACATTGTAGCACATAAATTAAGCTTTCCAGTGAAGCCAAAACATGTAGGACCTTTTACTTATTGGGTGAGAAAAAAAGTTAAAACCTAAAATTGCGGATCTTTGCCCCACCCTACCCTAGGTACCGTCCATGTGAATTCGTTCAGTCTAAAATTCACATTTCAACAAAATGACACTGAAATGGGTATTTGTTAAAAACTTGAAATTCCAGTTGATACTGCAATTTGGAAATGAGACTGGTAGGCCAAATAAAAAAATTAAATTTTTACAGAATTTTCAAAAAACATTTAAACTTATTATTACTTTATTTCATAAAGATATTCCTACAAGAATTTTCACGCTGATGCCGAATATACATCAAACTATTAGTATGATCAAGGTAGCATTTCCCAACAAAAACCTCAAAAAATACACAACTTGTTTTGGGGGTATTCAATATTTCAACTCGTACTTTCAGATATATGTAGGAAATCCATTTATTACGTAAAATACTCGGATAGGTAGTTACTTATTATTTTCAATGTACAGAGCCGCTTGCTACTTTTTTCGATTGTTTGAACTGGTTCCAAGGATGGAGCATCTCACTATCTTCGATATCAGTTTTCTTGATTTTCTTCAAAATGACGCTCAAATCTTCGTAATTTTCAATGAAGCTGGGCTGATCTATTTTACCGGGTTGCTTTTCGCCGTCAGCCTATAAAATGAAATGTACTTATAAGTATTCATATGAAAATTGGAAAGTGGATCAGTTCTCAACTGCAAGCAGATAAAAATGAAATTAAATTAGTTGATTCCAAACAAAAAGTATACAAATATATCAGACAAATAAATATATAAACAAAGATTATAACAGTCATCAGTTGGTTAATCTGAACTGAAGTAAGTAAACAGAATTTAGAAAGAAAAATGGCGGGGAAAATCTCTCAACATTTTTATCCGCGGATGGATCTGGCTCATTCGCCTCAATGTGCTTTCCCTAGAACCACCTCAATCCACAAGAGCTAATGGGGTATTTCAGTCAATGTTTTTTAATTTTTTTTTTCAAAAGAGTAAGGCTCAGGAATAACGGTAATCGGGTCTGTTCGTCGAGAAAATGTTTTTAAAAAATCAGAGAAGCTAAGGAAAGTTGAAGATTTGAATGGTGTGACGTAGCTAGCCAACTGTCTTTGAAAAAAAAGTATCCATGCACAGAGAAGAGATGAAACCCTTGGAGGACCTCTTGGATACTACAAAATACTACTCACACTTGCGCGCGGCATAGTGTGTGAGAATTTATGGCTGCCCGCCTTTTTTTTCAAACGTGTGATCTCTTTAATTAATTTTTCTACCACATGTTATAGTATCATTGGGCTTAAAGTTGGAGTATATAGGTTTTCAAGGGTGCTGAATCCAAATTTGAGGTCAAAAACCTAATTTCCGACCCACCGAAATACCCCATTCTCGT
This sequence comes from Apolygus lucorum, assembly GCA_009739505.2. Classification (NCBI taxonomy): domain Eukaryota; kingdom Metazoa; phylum Arthropoda; class Insecta; order Hemiptera; family Miridae; genus Apolygus; species Apolygus lucorum. The sequence continues at coordinate 52,340,703 of CM019168.2, forward strand.
CCTTTTTTCCTGTTTGCGCTGCCGAATCAGAATCCTTCTGAAATGTTTGGTTAATTGAAAATTAATTAACAAAGTGAAATCAATTAACAGTTTCTGCTTAGAAAACACGCTACAACGGTTTTCATACCTACTCACAAAGAAAAAAATTCAGTGGACCCCATTCCCAATCTGTTGACGTAGTACTGCTCACAAAGCCTTAGATTTGTTTAAAGCTTGTGCTAAAGAGTGGAAGACTCTGATTCGATCTGGAATAGAGGATAAGAGAACAATTGACGAGACAACTCCACACCTAATTGCTCACCCAGAAATCTTCGGCTAGAGACTTGGATGCTGCAGGTTCTGCTCTAAAATTTCAAAAAGTCATAAGAAAAAGAGAAGAAAAAGTCTTGTCACAGATCTTCTCAAAAATCCATCGTAACCTAATGTACTCCTTGAAACCTGAGTTACGTACGTCTCCTATGAAACTTTGTGACGGAGTACCAGTAACTCTGTCACCTGATTCGTGATTCGATGGAGCGATTCTTCCACTCTATCGAATCACTACTCAGGGATAGCCCGCCAGTCTAATTCCAGACACCGATCTGTAAGTACATTACTTTCATACTAGATCACTTCCCTTACCCTCGTGGTTCAAATCCGAAGATATAATAGGTAAACTCTATTGATACTTCTTTCCCCCCCTCACATATAGATACAAAGCCTCATTGATTATAGGATATATATATATTCATCTTTCCTACTTCAATTTGTATCTTTCATTCATCATCCCTAGTCCTAGGTTGATCTCCAACAAGGAATAGGTATTCAAACGAAACGTATAGTTCTCTAGGGGTAAAACACAGCAACGATTAAATTATTCTCATTAATTAATCGGATTCTCCAGATCCCCTAGAACAATACTGTTTCAAAGTATATCACCTAAGTTATAAAAGAGCACACCAGAGAATTAAAGGACAATAATTTGATAGCATGAAGAGTGAAATAGGCTTATTTACCCTGAACTAGAAGGGGGAACTTAAAGTCGTGAACAAACGTACTCACCACTTTCAATAGATGCTTCCCAACTGCAGACTCAAAATCATTTATGTGACTCATAAACTTCTTGTTTGGCTTGATTTTCTCTTGTCTCATTTTGGATAAAACGTACCGCATCATCTTCAAATCATAATTCTGAGAAGCTCTGAGGAAAAGTGTTCCAAGGATTTCGACATTGACTCTATAAAAGATTGAAATAATGAAAAAACAATAAATTGTGTCTTTCATAATCATGTTAGTATACAATACCATACCATACCATATATATCATTAATTTACTCCTAATAATGAAAATTATTTGGGGCCAGGTGGGAGAAGCTCTTGCATGCACACCTTTCAATCAGGATGGCAGTACAACTGACGAATGGGAGAAATGCAGAAAGGCCATAACCGATGCAGCTGACATTTGTGTAGGATCAGCGGACAAGAGTCCAAGAAATGATTGGTTCGACGAACATTGCCAAGCAGAAACAGATGCTAAGAACAAAGCGTATGCTGCTATGCAACAGCGTAGCACAAGGCAGACGGTTCAACGATACCGGGAAAATCGAAGGAGGGAGAAAAAAGTACACCGAAAGAAGAAGCGAGACTGGGAGAGGAATGAAGTAAAAGAGCTTGAAGTGCTGAATGATAGGCATGAAGTGAGAAAGTTTTACCGCAAAGTAAATGCATCCCGAAAAGAATTCAAGCCCAGAGCCTCTATGTGTAAGAGTAAAGAGGGATTACTTCTCACTGACTCCCAGGACGTGCTGGATCGATGGGAGGAGCACTTCCGGGAACTATTAGCTAGTCAACCGACAGATGCGACTGGTACAGGGGTACCTGACACTCGGCCTCATGAGGAAAACGTCAATCTCCCAACGATTGGAGAGGTCAAGTCGGCGATTGCTCGCCTCAAGAACAATAAGTCAGTCCCCTGGTGCTGATGATATCCCTGCAGAGCTTGTAAAGATGGGCGGGGAGGAGCTTGCTGTGCGGCTATTTGATTTGATTCTCCTAATATGGCAGAAGGAAGAGTTGCCTAGTGAGTGGGAGTTGGGAGTAGTATGCCTAATCCACAAGAGGGGTGATCCACTAGTATGTTCTAACTACCGTGGCATCACCCTTTTAAGCGTGGCTTATAAAGTATTATCAATTGTTTTGCTCGATCGCTTGCTACCCCTCACTGAAAACATAGTAGGCAATTATCAGTGTGGATTTAGACCGGGAAGATCCACGACTGACCAGATTTTTAGCATTCGCCAAATAATTGAGAAGTGCCGCGAGTTTAAGGTCCCCCTCCACCATCTGTTTGTAGATTTCCGCTCAGCGTATGACACAATAAAGCGAGAGAGGCTGTACAGTGCTATGAGGGCGTTTGAGATTCCGAATAAGCTCGTGAGAATGGTGCAATTGACCCTAAGTCACTCAGCATGCACTATCAGGGTCCATAACTCTCAAACCCCTAGTTTGTCAACTCTATCTGGTTTAAGGCAAGGAGACGCACTCTCGTGCCTGCTCTTCAATCTGGCACTTGAAAAAGTTGTTAGAGATGCTGGAATACAAACTAGGGGAACAATATTCTTCAAGTCAGTGCAAATCCTAGCCTATGCTGATGACATAGACATAATAGCCCGCACAGAAGGTGATATGAAGAGAGCGTTTGCCTCATTGGTCAAGAGTGCGGGCGATATGGGGCTGTGCATCAACGAGGAAAAGACAAAGTACCTCATCACGACGACGACGCCCACAAATACCGTCTGTAGATCGGGTTCCCATATAACTATCGGAGATTTTTGCTTCGAAGTCGTAGACAGCTTTGTCTACTTGGGATCCCTCTTATCCGCTGATGGGGACCCCACTCTCGCAATCAAGGCTAGGCTGGCAGCTGCAAACCGCTGCTATTGGGGCCTGATAAAACACCTCCGCTCAAAGCTCCTCACTCCTCAAGTAAAATGTTTGCTGTATAGGACCCTGATCCGCACAGTATTGACTTACGGTTCAGAGGCATGGACTATGGGGAGACAAGGAGAGACTCTTCTCAGAACTTTCGAAAGAAGAGTCCTCAGAAAGATTTTTGGAGCAGTTTGCGAGAGTGGGGTCTGGAGAAGAAGAAGAAATGACGAGCTGTACGACCTATACAATGATATAGATGTCGTGAAGTTTGTCAAGCTAGGTCGCCTCAGATGGGCAGGACACGTCGTTCGAATGGACGATGGTAATCCCGTCAAAAGAATATTCGATGGACATCCAGGGGGTAGAAGGGCTCGTGGAAGACGGAGGCTTCGATGGACTGACGAAGTCGAGGAGGATGTAGCGCGCACGGGGCATAGATGTTGGAGAATGTTGGCCAAGAGACGAGAGGAATGGAGAAATATTGTTGAACAGGCTAGGGCCCACCCCGGGCTGTAACGCCACCAAAGAAGAAGAAGAAGAAGAATGAAAATTAGGAGTATCAATACATTAGGAATATCGTTTAGGGTTGAAAACATCTGATTGGGTGTTTTCCAATGTGAGTGGAGGGAAGATGTGGAACTGGCTTTTCAATGCTGCTAAACCTTCAATATTGGGAAAGACTCGTTAAAATGTGGAAAGACCACATGGAAAACTATATTCCAACTTGAAAAGCAAATGAAGAAAAATAATTGGAGTCCCCAAATGATGGACTGTTTAAAAAAATAACTACCTACCTGTAGCCTCGATCTTCAATTTTTTCAAAGAGTTCTTGTGCATCACTGAAATCCTTACATGCCAGAGCCAGTACACCAAAAGTAACTACGTTAGGCCTCAAACTCCTTTCAAGTATCAACTGCATAACTTTCTAAAAAATAAAAATAAATAAATACATAAATAAAATGAAAGTTATAGAATTTGTTCCTTTTAGAAATTTAAATGGCTGATCACTAGATCAGCAGCACTAGATGAAAACAGTCACTAGATGGTCAGTCTGATTTATCATAAGATCGAATAGACTAAAGTGAGAAATCATTCATTCAGTCGTTTGATCATCTCTCTTTTCAGCCATGAGGGGACCAATGTTGTTGGCGCCGAGCGCGTGCCTTAGGTTAGGCCCAGTTTCACCACCAAAGATGAACCTCGGATCATCTTAAGGGGGTCTCAGTCGGTAGCCGTTATACTATTACTATATACATTTTAACCATTTTGTTTAAACAGTATCCAGCGTAAGGCCCTTCAGGCACCTTCATCAAACCGTAAATTCAGTAAAAAGGTCCAGAAAAACCTACCCAGCTTACAAAACCAAGGATCAAACCGCGTTGGTGAAACAGCCCTTTCTCTCAATCGGGGATTAACTAAAGTTAATCATCAGAGGAAGAATGATCAAAACGCTACTGGACGCTCAACCGCTCTCTTCAGTTGTTAGTCTAAATCAACATTTTTATCACTCCCCATCAGACATTGACTAAATCGTCAAGCAAGCTTCTAGACACTCAACCATGACTGTACTTTTGATCATAATACCGACCATCTAGGGGCTACTTTAGATACAACCGAAATTAGTCAGAGACGAGACAGAAAAGGATGTGAAATTCATCAATTGATAACAGAATCTTGCTTACATACCTTGGCATCATCGAATCTGAAATGCATCGCTCGTTTCTTGATCAGGAGGTTACAAAAATCTAAATCCAGTTTGACTTTATTGTTTTTCATCGATCGAATCAGCTCCTACAACAAAATAGAACAAGAATTCTAACTTGTATTTATTACTTGTGAGGTCCAATGGCCGTTCATTATGAAATATAAAAGTGAATTATAAACAGTTTTTTTTTGTATGGAACTTGGAATATACGCACCTCTTCAGCTTCCAAGGTGGGGGGGAGGGCTTCGAGAAGAAGAGTGAATGTTTTGATGTCGGGTGGTGTTTGGGACATCGTCATTGCCTGAAGGAACCCGTTACTACCGCCAATGATTCCCAAACTGTAACGAATGAAATCGTTCAAAAATGGATGAGCCTCAAAACTCAAATATTAGCTTAGGCAAAAGAGAGCCAGTCAATTTGTTTACTCCCAAATAACATTAATTACTCCGTAATTAATTTACTCCGTAATTAATTAAATCTAGGAAGGAAATGTGACTTTGGGGAAAAATGCAGCAAATTATTACACAAAGGTTTATTATTTTTCTATATAGATCACTCGTCTGCAAAGAACACGGCTTTGCCATAGTTACCACCTACCAACATGAAGAAAAACATCGATAGCATTTCAGTCAGCTAAAATTTGAACGGAAATTAGGCCTCTTTTGCAATTCACACTCGTGTTTCTGATTTATCGTAAGTCCAACCCTTAAGTTCTCGTAGGGAGCGAACGGTTTGTCCTACAGGGCTCCGTGTGGTCTCTAAAAATTCAATACTATCTTAAATTGATGGAAAAACAATACCTTTATATCAAAACATTTTGAGAAGCAATCTTCAGAAGTAGGGGAGGGCTTGTACCTTGGGACGATTTTTTCAATTAGGTACATTTTTTTCACAGACAAAAGTAATTTACCAATTAACGGAAGGGTGTATTATTCTATACTACTCTTGAGGTTTAATAAAATGTATAAACCATAATTTTGAAAAAAGTTTAAATACCATAAAACTTGATTTTTCAAAATGTCTATTTTGTCCCAAGGTACAAACAGGGTATGTACCTCGGGACACCCATGTTTGTACCTTGGGACAGAAGGATAAATTTAGAAGAAAACCACCTAAATTATTCGAAATATTTTATTTAAACATATTTATCGCAAAAACAGACTTTAATTTTCAAATATCCCTTTAAAGGAGTTCAAACATAGACAAGTAGCAAAATTTGGTTACCTACTTTTACATTGCTATCACACAAATAGGATACTATCTTATCACAAACGGCATGTTCGGGATGAGTATTATTAAGTCAAACAAAGATGCTTCAAAGAATAATAAACTAAAAGGATCATTATTGGTAAATCTTGCTGCCTTTTCGACCATTGGCCTGTTGAATCATCAAAAATGGAGTGTGCGCAGGAGTCGGAAAAACTGTTTATTGTTATTTTTCTACACTAGACCTCATTCTGAGAATTTTGATACCAACCACGACCTTTTAAGCGTGAGAAGACCTTTTTCTATGATTTTTCAAAGTTTCGAATGTTTATGACGTCACAGTGGGCTGGGGGGTCCCGCTCAGGCGAGAGGGGCGCGTGACGTCATAAATGGTCGAAACTTTGAAAAATCATAGAAACAGATCTACTCACGCTAGAAGGTCGCGGTTGGTGCCAAAACTCTCAGGATGTAGTCTACTTTCGATTAAAAATCTTTAAAAAAAATTAAGGCGCACCCCCCATTCTCTGCCTTGTGACGAGAAATCTTAACAAGTGATCGGGTGAGAACAGTAGCAGAACCAATCTTCCGCAGACCTATTTGATATTGCTAACTTATTTACTATTAGACAACTTTATGTGAAAAATCTACTATTGCAATTCTTTAGGACACCCAACGTAATTGAAGTTTCTCGAAGGGATCCGAAATACGATACTAGATATGCCGCCGCAGGGAATGTACGCAACCACGAGAAACATTTTATGTCTTATGTTTAATAAACCATCAGAAATTTCCGCGTGACGCTCCCAGCGTGACGATTTTTCATTTATGTGCCATAGTAAAGACATAAAATGTCAAAAACTAATAATGCTTGATAAACTAATAGGTAGAATCACATTCTTAAAAAGAGTGAGTAGAATGGCTTCTTCTTTTCGTCACTTTTGTGTCTGGGTTCTTTCTGCCAGTTCGCAGCTCACTCGTGTCTTCAATCGCCGAAGCTAGTTATTCAATAATAATTACGTTCTTTTTCTTGAAAGTCTCAATTGGATACATGTTTCTTGGAAATGAGACAAATTTTAAGAAAAACTGGGCGCTTCGCGTCTTGCCAGGGAGCAAGCCCCCCTGGACCCCCCATATGATATCTACTTAGAGCCTATGGCGTAAATTATAAAAACGTGGAACATAGAAAGTTTACACTCTAATAATACACTTACCGCTGCCAGGGTTGTTTCAAGTTTTTCAAGGACACAAACGATTCCAGCCCAGGGTGAGGAAGAAGGAGGTTAGGAAAGCCTACCTCCACCCGCGATACTGAAGGGAGGTTTGTCATTGGAAAAGTGGGCAGATCCTCATTGGTTGTATTTAGAGTAGAGCTGGCTATCAGCGCAGGTCCCTTATTCAGACCTCCTTCCACTTGCTGGTTAACCTATAATAAACGGTATGTTACAAATTTATAATATTACTTACCACCGGATTTTATAAGAGATTTTTAGCAAACAACTGACGGGCCATGTTTCCGGGTCCAACAGGCCCTGTGCCTGTGGTATTTGGCCATGTAAGATATGGCTGCCAACCGTTTATTATGTAAGATCATCATTGTCCGGAACGGACACTACGAAATCTTGAAAATAGCATCACATGATTTGACCACATGTTGGAGATGCATGTTATAATTCTGTTTTAATAAATTTTCACAATAGTGTTAGATTCTCAAAAAAAAAAACGCGTGCTTATTTCTCTAAAATAATTCAAAACTAATAACAGAGATAATAGGTACCAACAACGAGATCCAACATAGTGGCGACCTTTGCCAATCGAAATGGATAGACTTAAACTATTCCGGGCGAAATACGCAAAAACTTTTGATGCCCAACTGGTAAAGTTTTGTACAGCGGCTCAAGAATTTGAGAATAAAGAGTAACAAGAGGATAAACTGGCCGCTTGGGAGGGTCATCGAGGTGATCTCTGGACAGGACAACACAGCTAGAGTAGCCAAGCTGAAAGCATCCAAGGGTGAAATAGTACGTCCTTTTCAAGACCCAAAGCCTCAACAAATCACCAGGGATACCCCTCGCAACTGAGGTGACCTCAGGACTGGCGATTCCTGCTGCACCTCCTCGAAGAAGTTCAAGAACCAGGAGGAAGCCAGCGAGGCTAACTTTCTGAAAGCCTCCTCTGATCTGCCTCCGCCGACCTGGTCTTTCTTCTTTTGGGTTTCGGAGGATGTCCGGAACGGACACTACAAAATCTTGAAAATAGCATCACATGATTTTGACCACATGTTGGAGATGCATGTTATATTTCTGTTTTAATAAATTTTCACAATTGTGTTGGATTCTCAACAAAAACGCTGCAAATCATTGCTCAAAGGTTTATTATTTTCTGTATAGGTCACCCTTCTGTATAGATCACTGGTTCTCCATCAATAGCACCTACCACCATCTGTATTCTCCCTTGACCTTCCCTCTCAAATTTCAGTTTCCTGCGTTCAATAGGATTGAAAATGGCTTCGGAGCTCACTCAGCTGATCAGTAATCTGAAGAGTGAAGGAGATCTCCTCGAATGCTGGAGACGCCTGGAAGAGCAGTTCCATTCAATAGGAGTAAAAATGGTTTTGGAGCTCACTCAGCTGATCAGTGATCTGAAGAGTGAAGAAGATCTCCTCGAATGCTGGAGACGCCTGGAAGAGCACTTCCATTCAATAGGAGTAAAAATGGCTTCGGAGCTCACTCAGCTGATCAGTAATCTGAAGAGTGAAGGAGATCTCCTCGAATGCTGGAGACGCCTGGAAGAGCAGTTCCATTCAATAGGAGTAAAAATGGTTTTGGAGCTCACTCAGCTGATCAGTGATCTGAAGAGTGAAGAAGATCTCCTCGAATGCTGGAGACGCCTGGAAGAGCACTTCCATTCAATAGGAGTAAAAAAGGCTCTGGAGCTCACTCAGCTGATCAGTGATCTGAAGAGTGAAGAAGATCTCCTCGATTGCTGGAGACGCCTGGAAGAGCCCTTCCATTCAATATGTGAGTCTCCACTCACTGGGGAACATTTCCAGTGAAGAGACTGGGTTAATTCGTTAACTCCCTTCCGGTCCGAATTTGTCATAGCCACCCGCGGCGATGATTGTCAGATTCGGATCCGTGGTCAGCTCGGAAGGTGACGTCACCCCCCCCTCAACATGAAGACGCCGTCTCCAGCCAGAGCGTCCCTCCCTCGGCGGGGGGAGCCAATCAGAAGTCTCCACCTGGCAGGCGCCCGTCCGTCGAGGGAGCGGAGGGGGACCATCCGGAACAAAACCAACGAGCAGCCCCCTCCACAGGCAGACCCCCCTTGATATTCAGTACAAGTCATTGAGAGCCCTGCTGCCCGTGAACTTAAAACTGCTAGAGTCAACCGTCCCCGTAAATATCTTCACACGCTTTTTTCGTAAGATCCCTGACCATCGGAAATTGCCGTGTAGCGCCGAATTGATCTGGAGGAAGAGAACTTGGATTCCCTGGACGTCCGTCGCCACAACCACCACAACCGCCACATCACACCTGGAAGGATACCTCAGGGCCCTGACACGTGTGAGTGAAAACTATAACTTACCTTCTAACCATTGGCCAATGCAGTTAGGACAGTGCGTAGAAGTAATTCTGAAACAATTGGACAAAAGTCGTAAAATTGAGAGTTGTAACTTAATGCTAAATTCGTACCTGAAACACAAAGTTAACCTATACTTACCATACTCACCTTTGTTGAAAACCTGGAACGTTGAACTGAAATACTCTGGAAACCTGAAACATAAAGTCAAATTGGAGTTATTATTTTGTACATTTGAAACATTATCTGAAAATCTATCCTATTGAACATTGAATCTTGTGCCATACTTACTTGTGTTGTTGCGCCCGTCAGGCTTCTTTTCGACACACCCTTCGGTGTACCTAGTCAGAAAACCATTTGCATATTTAATAAACTTACCTTTTATTGTTGTAAATCTGCATTTGAATATCTTTTCTCATTTTACCTGGTTCCTCAGTGTGAAAAACCGGAGCTTGGTGACGCGTCACACTCCGCCATCTTTTCCGAAGCGTCCCTCAGACGCCTTCGTAGGCCCCTTCGGCAGCGTCGCATTTTGCGGACGCCATTTTCTCAGTAGGACGCCCTTAAGGCTAACATTTCAGATTGCATCATCCCGAGGAATTCGACTGGCCGCTTCACCGCCTCGTCACAGGTAAATACCACACGCTACCCTTGTAAAATTAACTATTGTTTCGATATTTGTTTGTCTTCCCCTTCCCACCTGAGCTCGCCACGTAAGGTTTTGTGTCATCCGGTGAACTTGGGATCGGCACGTGGCGTCACAACCTCGTGCTGCTACCAACTACGCCGCGAAACGAAACCTTAACCCTGTCGAACGCAAATCCCGCTTACGACTGGTGTGTCGCCACAATCGTCACAATCACCACGAGTAAGCCGGGACGCTACCTCTGTGGTCCATCGACACAATCGCCACAAGTAGCAGGCCTACAAATTTGGTGGCAGCGGTGGGATCCCGGTGTGAGTAAGCCTCACACGAGCCCACTCAAACTCGTAGGCCGTTCGACACGAGCTCAGTTTTAAATTTAGAGTCTATCGAAACAAACTTCAAAAATAAAACACACTGAGACAGGTAAAAATAAAAATAGGTAGGCTGTACATCCATTTATTATACAGGAAAAGTGACATTAGAAGCAGCCTTCCGCACGAAACGACGCGAGAAGACGTCTCTTCTCGTAGTTGTATTTTTCTCGACTTAGACCGATTCACGCCGACAGACTTCTTCGTGCCTAGGTGGTAGTTAGTATCAATCGCTACCATGTTCCTCAATAATCCGACACCTAGCGACAGGGGGACCGAGACCCAATCGTCCTCCGGCACGGAAGCTGTAGAAACAATGACTCAGACAATGAAGGAGATGAACATTCTCCTTCAGCGATATAATAACGTAACACACGAAGCCGATAGGGAGGACATACCGCGCTCGGTATTCCTCGAAGTAGAGCCGTGGGACCCAGACGCGACCGGTGCATTAAGTGTTGTGTCGTTTTTTGCGAATTTTGATATGGTGACCACGGGTTTGACCTCGCGACAACGATACCGTTTACTCCGCACAAAAGCGCGGGGAACCGCTAAGCAATTCCTTATCGATCGGGATGATACGCTCGACGTAGACAACGTCTACGAGATCGTCCGTGACGACATGATCAAGTGGTTCCAAAAGGAAAATCCACAACACGCCGCCGCCCTCCTGTGGACAGTCAAGCGGAACGCCACAGAAACGCTCCGCCAATTTGCCGACCGAGTCCGCAGCCTAGCCCGGTGTGCCGTCATGGAGGAGGGAAGACAACTCCGACGTCACGAACGCAACGATTGGGTGGAAAGAAAAACCCTAAGCGCTTTCATCCGCGGTGTCAGCAAAAATATGAGTGCGCTGCTGATCACAAATCGCCCCCGATCGATCCAGGACGCGCTGAGCAAGGCGGAGGAATTGGAGGAAACCCTAGACGACACAATCGACACAGATGAACGTTGGGACTTAGCGGCCATTACCAACGACCGCCGATGTTACAACTGCGGAAGTCCTGAACATTTCGCCGCTCGATGCCCGCGAAAAGACGAACCCCTACAGCGTCATAATCGACACAGGGATGAGGACCACCGCCAAGATAAGCCCAGCGAGCGCCGAAGCGCCGAGAAACCAACCCCACGATATCCGTGTATGTTTTGCGCGGACAAAACACATTTTCCCGTAAGTTGCCCATTCAGCCCGAACAAGACCATATTTTGTGACTTCTGTGGCGTCCGAGAACATCTAGAGGAGGATTGTTACAAAAAGAAACGTCTCCTCCCCGTGTCGCAACCTGTCATGGCGCCGGCACATTCGATGGAGGTCGCCCGTTACAAAAAGCCAATCGAGGAGGCACATGTTCCCGCCGTGGAAGCTCCAATGTCGCGGACGATGAAAATTACCGTGGGACTAGGCCCGGAGGAACGAGAGATGACCCTTGACACCGGAGCTACGCTTTCGGTACTTTCAACACCCGTAAAGGGAATTCCAATTCTCCCAACCCGAGCGATCGCGTGGGGAGCTGATGGAATGCCCCTACATTTCTCCGGAGAGCAACGCGTCGTCACAAGGATCGGCGAATGTGTATTTGAACACACATTCTTGGTATTCGCAAGGAGAAGCGCTACGCTTGATCTTTTGGGGCTCGACGTACTTCGAAGGGTACCCATCACATTTACAACGGGACCGGAAATGAAATTCCGCACCCCTAAAGGCGTCATCCGCCCATATACGCCGGTCGACACACCCGAGGAAATCTACAGCGTGGGGGTAGTGTTGCGGCCCGAGGGGCGGGAATTTGGGACGTTTGTGGATCAAAATGAAAGTCATGATCACAACGCTCCTCTCCCTAGCACCCCTTCGGTGGCAACAACTGCCTCCGCCACGCAAAAACCATCGTGCGTGGATTACCAAGAACCGGACGACGCTTCGGAGGTGCGGGCAAATTTCGCCACAAATCAAGATGGCGCCGGAAGCCTGAAGTTTTGGAATCGGCAGTTCAAGGGTGTTTCTGTCCCTATCGATACACCCGTGGAGCGGTACGACGATACACCCCGCTACGAGACCTTGACGAAGGATCCGGCCCAAAATCTTCCGCTTCCCCCGAAAGTACATGTCAGCACACCAATCTCACGATATTGTGCAACCCCCACTACTCCTACCGAGTTCCAGGAAGTTGACGACGCAAGCGACAGCACTGATCCCGCGCCGGACTCTGATGAGAAAACCTCCCTCGAAAAATGCCTCGATCGGATGCTCCACGACTACCATCGGACTTATGTCGACACGGTGGATCGACACAGTGCGACACAGTTCGTCACAGAGGATCGTCACAACGCGACACAGTTCGACACGGTGGATCGACACAGTGCGACACAGTTCGACACGGTGGATCGACACAGTGCGACCCAGTTCGTCACAGAGGATCGTCACAACGCGACACAGTTCGACACGGTGGATCGGCACAGTGCGACACAGTTCGACACAACCGACCCATATGCTGAACCCTACCCCGATATAGTCGATACCCCTGATGAAACGGGTTCTGGCGTATCCCTGAGAGAAGAAAAGGCCTGCGCCGAGATTTGTTCTATTATTCCCCCGATTCAAAACTATGAAAAAGAAGTATGTCCCGGCGCCACGCCAGACGGTCTAGAAGAAGAGGAGTGGGGGGAGCTACCGACCGACCAATGGGAAACCCCGTTACCCGAGTTCGACGTGACCTTGCAAGAGAAACTGCAACATCTCACAACTTCGGACGCGGAACCAACTAGGGAATTGTTGTGCAAATTCCGGGACTTATTTAAGCCACCTACGGGGGAGGGATGTCGATTGAACGTATTCCATGAGATAGTTACTACTCAACCCACCGTTACACAACAAAAACCCTACCCGGTTCCCCACGCCCTCCGCGACGTCGTTGAAACTCAAATCAAGGACATGCTGTCAAATGGGGTAATTAGCCCGTCTACTAGCCCGTGGTGTGCGCCGGTACTGCTCGTCAAAAAGAAAACGCCGCCGGGAGAAAAGCAGCTTTGGCGATTTTGCACGGATTTCCGACAGCTCAATAAAATCACCAAAGGAGACGCTTATCCTCTTCCCCGATTACAGGAGACCCTTGCGATGTTAGGTCAGTGTAAATGGTTCACAACCATCGACTTAATATCGGGTTATCACCAGATACCAGTTCACCCCGAGTCAAGGGAGAAAACGGCCTTTTCAGTTTTGGGACGTCATTTTCATTACGAAAAGATGCCGTTTGGACTGAAGAATGCGCCCGCTACATTTCAGCGAGTCATGAATGATACCCTCGATGGAATCCTCGGAGATCATTGTCTCGTTTACCTGGATGACATCATAGTATTTTCCGCCACTCGAGAGGAACACCTCCAGAAATTGACTCAGGTTTTCGATCGATTGACCGAGGCCCGCCTGCAAGTGAACTTGTCGAAATGCGAGTTTTTGAAAAACGAGGTTCGCTTTCTAGGTCACCGCATCACGCCCGACGGAATCCTTACCGAGCCCGAGAAGGTCAAGGCCATTAAGGAATTTCCCGTACCTACCTCGGCGTTGAAACTGCAGTCGTTTTTGGGGCTGGCTGGGTTTTACCGGAGGTTCATACCTCGATACTCGGAGCTCTCGGTACCCTTGACCGACCTCCTCCAGAAGAACCGACCCTTCGAGTGGACAAGTAAACAACAACAAGCGTTCGACGAACTCAAGGTCAAGTTGACCGAGGAACCCGTACTCGCCTTTCCTGACCTGAATAAACCCTTTGTGTTGGCCACCGACGCTTCCGGCTCCGCTTTGGGGGCTGTCCTTTCGCAGAACTTTGAAGGAGAAGAGAGGCCCGTGGCGTATGCAAGTCGAAAACTAAATCCGGCCGAAACCAGATATTCCGTCACGGAGAGAGAGTTACTCGCCGTTGTGTGGGCGGTCCGCCATTTTCAAGAATATCTTTTAGGCCAGACCTTTGAACTTCAAACGGACCACATGGCACTCACGGCCGCGATGCACCTCCGCGACCCGACATCGCGAATCGGGAGGTGGGTTCTCCGACTTGCTGAATACGACTTCGTTCCCCGGTACAGACCCGGAACTCAGATGAAACATGCGGACGGATTGAGTCGAATGGATATAGCCGTTGTAAATCTCGACTTCCCGCGCGAGCTGATGATCGCTGCACAGGATCTCGATGATTGGGTCCAATCGATGGTTTTGAGTCGCGGTAAAGAAGGATTGCGAAAAGCTAACGGAGTGTGGGAAATGAGAGTGCGACACGATGGTAGACACGAATGGGTGCCCCTCATCCCGAGTTCACTTCGTGAATGGTTGATCGACCGATGCCATAAGAATGAGTGGGCGGGACACCCCGGAGCCGACGTAACGGAAAAGGTGGTGAGACGACTAGGAAACTGGCCCGGATTATCGAGAGACGTCAAAGAGCAGGTACAACGTTGTGAAACGTGTTTACGTCGCAACACCCCGACGAATCTGAAAAGTCCGATTCAGAAGCCGCTCCTCCCCGAGAGACCCGGACACATCGTCGGTATCGACTTCGTGGGGCCCATCGTGACGAATGGAAAATCCAAATACCTCCTCACCGTAATCGACCATTTTACTAAGTATGCTGAAGCATACGTTACCACCAATTGTACCGCCTCTACTGTCGCGCAGGTTTTAGCAAAGGAATTTATACCGAGACACGGCGTGCCCGAGAGACTTGTTTCGGACCGTGGAACCGCCTTCACCGCCGGATCGACACGCGAACTTTGTGCCCAATGGGGCATACGGCAGATCTTCACGACCGCGTACCACCCGGAAGGAAATGGGGTGTGCGAGCGTTTCCACCGAACCTTGACCAATATCTTGGCGAAAATTACCAAGAAAACTAAGGATTGGGAAACCATGTTGCCCGTAGCACTCGCAGCGTATCGATCCAGCCCCCATAAGAGTACTGGATTTACTCCAAATTTTCTTACCTTTGGGAGGGAAATACGCCTGCCGAACGACACCTTTCAAGGACTTCGAACCCCCTTACCTGAGTCCTCCTTGTTGAAGAATCTCCGAATGGCCCGTGACGCCACGACACAGTGCCTACATGAAGCCTGGAAGAAACGGACGGAAGCCATCAACGCCCGCCGCTCCCTACGCTCTTTTGAGGCAGGGGATATGGTGTACCTAAAAGACATGCAGCCGCCCCCAGGTGTCGTGAAAAAATTCTGGAGTCCATGGAGTGGACCGTGGACGGTGCTGAAGAAACACTCGGATGTTACTTACGAAATCAGGGACTCACCCGATATAAAACGTCAGGTAGTACACATTAACCGCCTCAAACCGGCCTTTGTGCTGGGTGTACCGGACGATACGTTCCTGGACCATACCAAATCCCATCAAACCCCGGAAATAGACACAATAAGGAACATTCACGAAACGGAAACGGGGATACAGGAAGAGATGATGGAAGACTCGGATGAGGAACTACGATGGCCGCCTTCAGGACCGACCATGATGGAATGTGGCGATGTGCCGACCGAATTTCATGAGAACGCTCCCACTACACCATTTTCGGAAAAGTCGAACCAGGGGACTGCTTCGCCACAACCGACTCACCTCGAGGACGCGGATCGACACTCAGATCGCTCCTCGACCAGTGAAGAAGATAAAAGCGTCAGCCACCCTTCGGGAAACGCAGCCGAAAACCCAGCGGGAGATTCACAACGCCCGGTCAACCATTCCGAGGACGCTCGCCACAGCGAACACGATCGCCACAGCGACCACGATCGCCACAGCGGCCACGATCGCCACAGCGAACACGATCGCCACAGCGGCCACGATCGCCACAGCAACCACGATCGCCACAGCAGCAGTCCTCACCAGGAACCAGTAGTTCGCAAAGCCGAGGAGCCGTCTACACCTGAAGGTCTACCTCCGAAGCGACCCCGAGGAGAGGCGCCAACCGGAACCACGCCGTATTCGTTCCGCCAACGTGACCCTTCCGTAAATTATAAGCAACTCCACTTAGGCCGAAAGACAAACTGACTGACTACTAGGAAAGACTGACCACGACCTCGACACATGGTCCTTCAGACCAACAAATTCAGCTTGGGTCCTTCAGACCAACCAATTTCACTTGGGTCCTTCAGACCAACAAACTTCACTTAGGTCCTTCAGACCAAGCCGAACCATTACTTCTGCTACCTTCCTAACAAGGCCAGAATAATTTGTGTGAAGTACCCTGAGATCAATTCCTGAGTCACTTTTCCTAGGCAGGATGTTACAGTAGGGCGTTTATTTGTTTGTTGTAGGATGGCACAAGAACCGCTAGATGAGTGGATAGTAGACGGGGGTCCCCAGTCACCGGACCCCATGGTGGAACTCATGAGGAGGCGGACCGAAAGATTTATCGCCAACCTGCGGGACCAGTCGCCGGGACACGTAAACACGCCCGCGCCACCCGACGACCCTTACGACGTACTGGAAACGCTCTCCAACTTCGTGCGATTCACAATGTGTGGCGACACACCGACCAGCCGCCACACGTCAGGGAATTCGGCGCTCCTCACGATCCTCCAGATACACAGATGGATTCCCGTCTACCAGAGGATCGTGCAGGAGCGGGACGCATTGTTGGACCGCCAAGCCAAGTGGCTGCTGGATCGACAACAACTGATCCAGCAACGGGACGCAGCCGTGGCGGAGTCCAAGGCAGCCAACGCACAGGTGGTGGTGGAGCCACCTGCGGCGAAGACCGCCGCACCTGAGGCAATCAACCAGATATCTGCAGAGGCACCTGCGGCGAGGTCTGCGGAGGCTGAGGGGAAGTTGGCTCGCTCCCCGGCTCCGCCTCCAGCTTCGTCCCCCGCCCCGTCACCAGTGCCCCAGGTCATCGAGGGCAGCAGCCCGGCACCAAACCCGTACGTGGCCTTAACACCACTTCACTCGCCGCCAACGACGCCTCTACCACCCCGGCGCGCGCGTGGAAGAGTCAGCTCATACGAAGAGTCACCCACCCGGGACGTGCCACCGACACCCGGGCGCTCTCCTACCACCTCCAGCGAAGACGAGGCAGCACCGGCCAAGACCGTACCACCTCCGGCCCATCCAAGGATCGTGCTACGGATCAGCAAAAAGCGCCAATGCCCTGTCTGCACCAAGAAGGTACCGCAGCTCTTTGTCTTCAGGTGCCCAGGGTGCAAGGAGTTCTGGCAACGTCTAAAGAACTTTCATCGCCAGGGACGACCACTGCCGGAGTGCCCCGAGGACCACCGGGCACAACGCGACCCAGCCAACTGTCGCGGGTGTCGTCGCCACGCCTACGAGCTGGCCATAAGGAAGGCGCGTCCCTTGGCTCCTCTGGGAATACCCAGCGTCGTCTTTGACAACGCTGGCTCCCGGAGGGAAGGGGGATGTGAGTCTCCACTCACTGGGGAACATTTCCAGTGAAGAGACTGGGTTAATTCGTTAACTCCCTTCCGGTCCGAATTTGTCATAGCCACCCGCGGCGATGATTGTCAGATTCGGATCCGTGGTCAGCTCGGAAGGTGACGTCACCCCCCCCTCAACATGAAGACGCCGTCTCCAGCCAGAGCGTCCCTCCCTCGGCGGGGGGAGCCAATCAGAAGTCTCCACCTGGCAGGCGCCCGTCCGTCGAGGGAGCGGAGGGGGACCATCCGGAACAAAACCAACGAGCAGCCCCCTCCACAGGCAGACCCCCCTTGATATTCAGTACAAGTCATTGAGAGCCCTGCTGCCCGTGAACTTAAAACTGCTAGAGTCAACCGTCCCCGTAAATATCTTCACACGCTTTTTTCGTAAGATCCCTGACCATCGGAAATTGCCGTGTAGCGCCGAATTGATCTGGAGGAAGAGAACTTGGATTCCCTGGACGTCCGTCGCCACAACCACCACAACCGCCACATCACACCTGGAAGGATACCTCAGGGCCCTGACACGTGTGAGTGAAAACTATAACTTACCTTCTAACCATTGGCCAATGCAGTTAGGACAGTGCGTAGAAGTAATTCTGAAACAATTGGACAAAAGTCGTAAAATTGAGAGTTGTAACTTAATGCTAAATTCGTACCTGAAACACAAAGTTAACCTATACTTACCATACTCACCTTTGTTGAAAACCTGGAACGTTGAACTGAAATACTCTGGAAACCTGAAACATAAAGTCAAATTGGAGTTATTATTTTGTACATTTGAAACATTATCTGAAAATCTATCCTATTGAACATTGAATCTTGTGCCATACTTACTTGTGTTGTTGCGCCCGTCAGGCTTCTTTTCGACACACCCTTCGGTGTGCCTAGTCAGAAAACCATTTGCATATTTAATAAACTTACCTTTTATTGTTGTAAATCTGCATTTGAATATCTTTTCTCATTTTACCTGGTTCCTCAGTGTGAAAAACCGGAGCTTGGTGACGCGTCACACTCCGCCATCTTTTCCGAAGCGTCCCTCAGACGCCTTCGTAGGCCCCTTCGGCAGCGTCGCATTTTGCGGACGCCATTTTCTCAGTAGGACGCCCTTAAGGCTAACATTTCAGATTGCATCATCCCGAGGAATTCGACTGGCCGCTTCACCGCCTCGTCACAGGTAAATACCACACGCTACCCTTGTAAAATTAACTATTGTTTCGATATTTGTTTGTCTTCCCCTTCCCACCTGAGCTCGCCACGTAAGGTTTTGTGTCATCCGGTGAACTTGGGATCGGCACGTGGCGTCACAACCTCGTGCTGCTACCAACTACGCCGCGAAACGAAACCTTAACCCTGTCGAACGCAAATCCCGCTTACGACTGGTGTGTCGCCACAATCGTCACAATCACCACGAGTAAGCCGGGACGCTACCTCTGTGGTCCATCGACACAATCGCCACAAGTAGCAGGCCTACAAATAGGAATGAAAATGGCTTCGGAGCTCACTCAGCTGATCAGTGATCTGAAGAGTGAAGAAGCCTTTGAGCAATGATTTGCAGCGTTTTTTACCCACCAACATTTTTTTTACCTACTAACTTTTTTTTGCCTACCAGCTAGGTACTACCTACCACACCATACTGCTTCACACCTTCACAATCAAGTTTATTAGAAAGAACTAAACGCTTCACACTCGATTGGAAAAATAGAAAGCTTCATATGGAAATTTGATTACTGGTTACGCAGAAGGCAAAACTGTATACAAATCGAAGAAATGAACAGCGATCGCATTTTAGTCCGATAAAATTTGAAGGGAGATTAGACCTCTTTTGCGATTC
This sequence comes from Apolygus lucorum, assembly GCA_009739505.2. Taxonomy (NCBI): domain Eukaryota; kingdom Metazoa; phylum Arthropoda; class Insecta; order Hemiptera; family Miridae; genus Apolygus; species Apolygus lucorum. Next base: position 52,360,370 of record CM019168.2, read on the forward strand.
ACACTCATGATTCTGTTTTATCAAAGGAAAACCTTCAAGTACTCGTAGGGACCGAACGGTTTGTCCTACAGAGCTCTGGGTGGTATCAAAATTTTTTAAAAATTCAATACTATTTAAAATTGGTGAAAAAACGATACCTTTATTTCGAGAGTTTTCGAGCTAGGGCACTCTTGAAAATGTCAACCCTTAATTTTCACCCCTTAGAAGTGACCTACATCAACCAAAAGCTTCGCGGCACAACTAGACCCCAAATGGAGCCCATATACCAAATTTGAACCAAATCGGTCCAGTGTTGCTAAGAAAAGTGCCGCGTACGGCGGACGGACGGAAATTTTTTTATTCGATTTTCGTATTCTACGTACCTTGAAACGTAACACATCAAATTTTGAGGGGGGGTTAAAATTTTTTTTTTCTTGCTCGATTCCAAAGGCTTATTATTGAAAATAATAAACCAAAAAACGCGTGCTTATTTCTTCAAAATAATTCAAAACTAATAGAGGTAATAGGTACCAAAAACGAGATCGAACAATTATGTTGGCTACACTGATGGGTCAGTCGTGAAATAAAGGTGTATTGTGAAAGATTCATTAATTAAGAGCACGATCTTTCAAAATAGGTACACCTGCAGTCTATGCAGTCTTGGGAAACTACCTTCAATTTCCCAAGACTCAACAGGCCAAAAGAACGATTTTGCAGAAGATGCATGCTTCTTTCAATGGCTCCCGTTTCTAGATAGGGACGGCACGATACCACCGATATATCGGAGTATCGATACTTTTTTGGTATCGACACCGATATTTGTATCGATACTTTTGATAAAAAAAACTCATACCGATATATTGGTATCGATACTTTTGCCTGAAATATCGGAGGTATCGATACTTTCTTGACGATATTATCGACATTTTTACCTAAGTGGAATAGTAAAAAAAAATAACAAACATCAAGTACTTAGATACCATATTATATCTGCCACTGAATAATACTCAGAATAGTATTGATCTAAACGCTTTTGAATCGCTTCTAATATCCTTCATCAATATTCAAAAACTTTCAAAAATTTACTTTTTTGCGGTTTTCACATGGGCCTAGAATACTAGGTCCATGGGTTTTCATTTCTCTGGGTTTCTTGAACAGTTCGAGTTCCTTGTGACCATTGTTTTACTTTCCGGTTCACAACAATTTTTTTGATTTACTTTTTTTAAAATTCAAGTCAAAATTCACTTCACGGCAAATTTTTGTTTTTATAATTCGATAACAAATATTATTAATTTGTAATGTAACTGATTTATTACTTGATCCTTTCCATTTGTATTGGATGAAAAAAATCATTTCATTGAACGGAGAATTCTTGGGAATAAGAATTGGAATAAATATAAATTGAAATGATCATTCATTTTTATTAAATTTTAAATTATTGACTTTTATTGATATATTGATAAAGTTAATATTTATAATTCTTGATTAATGGAGTTTTTATTTGGTTTTCGAAAACATTTGTGGGTTAATTTGAAGTATCGATAGTATCGATACTTTGAGCCGATATTATCGAAGTATCGATACCTAATAATATCGGTATCGAAAAGATATCGAGTATCGATATTCCTGAGAAATATCGTATCGAAAAGATTATCGATACTTTGGAGTATCGTGCCGTCCCTATTTCTAGATATCAAAAACCTCGGAAATGTCACACTAGGCGAAATAGCAATAAATTTAGATAAAATCATCATACTGCAGCCCTCATTATAAAAATATCGATACACTTGTGAACTTCAAACGCACTCACTTTCCTTGGAGGAGGCACCATTCCGCGGAGGTCTTCTTCAAAAGTTGAGATATCCCCCAGACTACAGTCCCTTGCACACCGTAACAACAAATTGTAGCTGTAAATGGTGGGTTTTATCTTCCGGCTCAACATTTTCCTCCAAACCTGCAACGAATGGACACAACTGAAAAGCAATTACAATTAATTTATCTCAAAGAGACTTGTAATTGAGTATTTTTGGTTCTTCCTAGACTTTTCTTCGCATAAACCCACACCAAAGTCATACTCGTAACGTAGAATGTTTACTGTAACAAGGAAGTCCTTCATGTAAAGTGGGAAACCATTTTTTCCGGTTCCAGTGAAGAACTTTTCACTGACAATACTCCGCTCGGCCTAGCTGCTTGTTTCCACATTTGTGAAGATAAATGTTAGAAGTAAAAAATGATTTTTGTAACCTGTTTGGAGCGGCTCGATTGACTGTTTATAAAAATCGTTTCAGCTTGCGAGCGGGTTGATGGACAGGTAATCAGGAAAACCATCTGACATGACTGTAGTTTTCGATAGCTCCTCAGCCTAATTTTTACTTCAATATTGTTAACGAAAATGAATCTCGATCTCTATTGATTTTGTAATGGACCTTCAGTTCCACAATTGATGGGATAGTTTTTTATTACCAATAATTTGAAAAATTATTAAAATTGAATAATCAATTTTCTTTGATATTTTTTGTAAGTGAGGAATAAAACGTCCGCCAAGTGGGTGTGGCACATAGCTTCCTCGTATCCATAACCCGATTATATAGATGATCCGATGCATAGTAGTTAATCTCAAAACACCAATCTCTAAGTAACTTTCACTACCCTCATAGGGAACCATCTACACGGTAATCTGGACAATCCTAGAAAATTTAATCAAATTCGGATGAAAAATGTAAGTAAAGTAAAGTAAAGTAAGCAACCATTTCAGGTTGAATTTTCGTCCGACTGCCATTCTTGAAAAATGTAAGTGTTACGGCTGTTACAAGGATTTTACGTTTGCGCATGCGCAGAGGCTACTGTGAATTTTAAGGCCTTGATTTTCATTGGGGACCATCTACAATCTAATCCGCGTAATCCCTGAAAATGTCATCGAAATCGGGTGGAAAATGCCGAAGTTATGGTTGTTACAAGGAATTCACGTTCGCGCATGCGCAGCCGCTTCTATCAGTCCGGGGATGATGATTTTCATAGGGGACCATCTAAACACTTATCTGTAACATCCCTTAAAATTTCATTGGAATTGGATGAAAAATTAAGAAATTATGGCCGTTACAAGGAATTCACGTTCGCGCATGCGCAGCCGCTTCTATCAGTCTAAAGATGATGATTTTCATAGAGGACCATCTACACACCAACCCGCACAATCCCTGAAAATTTCATAGAAATCGGACAAGGATTTCATGACAGACAGACAGACATGGAACCAAAATTGTTCAGGAAGGTCTAAAACGCAAAACGCGAGTGAAAATTTTGATTTTGGAGAACTTTTTTTTCATCCTTAAAAAGTGAAAACAAAGCTTCCGCTACCTTGGTAGACTCGGAAGCAAAAATATTTCTTACATGGTTTTGTTCCTCAACACCTCCTGAGTAAGGATAAATCGTTTCTATGTCTTTTAACCTCGAAGAAAGACGAAGAATCTGTCAAGTCTGGACACTACTTAAGAACTATTTCCATTGATCCGGCGAGAAAATTTACTCGCCTGGTGTGGACGATAGACACGTAATCAAACAAATAAATTTTACGAAAAAATTCGATTTTCAAAGTTTATTTTTGTTTATGCACAGATGGGAAGGAAAACGAGCAATAGGCGCTGGTTTGCTCGAAAAAGCGTTCACATGCGGCAAAACTCAGGAGTGGGCTTCCTCAGCGAACGTGATAAGTTAGCCCTCCCAAACGAACTTCAGATTGATAGGTCAAAACTCGCTAAGTTTGTTATAAAATACCCCCTTTCTACAGCGTACCATTCAATCTAGGTCAGTCATCTTAGAGCACGATGATGCTGCAATTATAGCGACTGGGGAAACAAAAAGTTAATCAGTTACCAAGCTAAATTTCTGTATCTCCCGCATTCATGATTGGACAGTGAGATGGAGAGTTAGAACGAATGAGTGTTAGATGAGAGTTAGAGAGATTGAGAGATGAATGAGAGTTAGAATGAATGAATGAGACTAAGTCAGTGCACGTTGATTTCACGAATAAGAGGATCAACTAAGTGCCAGCCTTTCTCGATAACAAGGTGATACCGTATGCCACTGAAGCGAAACATCTTGGAATGACGCTGGATGCCAAACTAGGGTGGAAGTCCCACGTTAAGAAGAAAAAAGCTGAGCTTTTGATTAAATTCAGAAAAATGTACTGGCTGATGGGCCGACGGTCAAAATTGTCAGTCCACAATAAGCTTATACTGTACAAGCAAGTCCTAAAGCCCGTCTGGACTTACGGTGCACAACTGTGGGGGTGCACAGCCCAGAGCAACCGAGACATAATTCAGCGCTTCCAGAATAATGTACTGCGATGCTGCGTTGATGCATACAGATACTTTAGAAATGAGAGACTTCACTACGAGCTGAAGATAGAATCTGTCAATGAGGTCATTCGCAGCCAAGCCATGAATCACCTTTTGAGGCTCCAAGATCATGTAAATGGGGATGTCATCCAGCTACTCAATACAGATGATCTGTTTAGAAGACTTAAGAAAACCAAGCCACACGATCTAATCCACTTAGTGTGACCATCATGAAGTGCAAATTTCAGGACAATAAGAACTAAGTGAAGTATCTTAGTTTTATTAACGTACACCAACTATGTATCAGAAGAATGTTGCTTATAAGTTGTAACCTGGTGCAATAAAACAAGTAAAAAAAAATCTTAGAGCACCCTCACCCCTATTTGGTATCAAGATTAGAAATAATTATTTTATTTATTAATATTTAGGGTCTATTGATCACCCTTCAATGACTCAAATAGGGTTTTGAAAAGTGCTGTGCGGTGTAAAGTTCTACAAGTTTGTTTTTTTTTTGTCAGAACCTTTCACAAATTTCATTGGTTAGACTATAATGATAAGTAAGTAAAGCTCACCATCACAGCATGTCGGAAACCTGCCTCCTTGTTAGCAGCGCACGCCTGGAGAAGGAAATTATAGGTGAAATTGGAAACCAGCTTCTTCCGTTCAAGCATTTCGTCAACTACACTGAAAGCTTGCTCCAGATCTCCGCACCTGCCAAAAGCTGAGAAAAAAAAAACAAAACAATAACAGACTCCTATTTCACGCGAAATAGCTAATTATTAAACCAATATACAGGGTGTCACCCTTTCGGGCGCACCACCGGGCAGGGTTCGATTCTACTACTAATTTGCAACAAAAAATGTCTCTTAGCAATTTCTTTTAGATCCTTGGTTTTCGAGTTAATTTCACTTTCAAGATTTTTTTAGTGTTTTCGACCTCACATCACTAAAACGGCTACAACTCCCTTAATTGATGAAGTAAATTCAAATTTGATTATATCATTGGAAAGAGCGTCAAATTTTCTATCTCCCTGACGGGGTTTTAGAAAATTTCAAATGAAACGAACTGGTGTAAAATAAGCCAAAATTAAGAAATTGGTAAATTTTCGAAAATTTCCACCTTTTTTCAAAGTTTGATTCTCGAAACGTCGTGGACAGAAATTTCCATGTTGTAAACCTAAAAGTTGGATGTGAATCCCAGCTTTCTAACGGTGTAGTCTTTTTTTTTAAACACCACTTATTCAGTTAGAAAACGACGTTTTTAGGGCAAAAAACGTTCATTTTCGGGTGTAAATCGGCGTTTTTCACCAGAAATGCTTTCCAACTTAATAAATCATTAAATGATTTATCAAATAATTAAATTTATTAAAATATAAATAATTAATATATTAATAAATTTTAATTAAATGATTGTCAAATTTTGACATGCAATTTTACGTAGTTTTTGACGCTGAATCGAATGGTAACACTTTCCGATCTCCTCGACAAACAAATAGTACTTTTCGAGCCTTTTCCTTTGGGCGAAGGGCTCAATCTCGTTGTTCGTTTTATTCAAAATTGTCATTAAGGGAGGTCTGGGTTATTAATGACTCGCACTCCTTCCACTTTGTTGACTTACCTAATTTTTGCCCTCTGTCTTGAAAATATCGTCCCGATCATTTGCGGAAAGCTTAATCTTTTCGATAGATAACAAGTTGGGAGTCGAGGACTCAGTTGTTGTACCCTGTTTGCTTGAAGGGCTCGAAAAGTACTATTTGTTTGTCGAGATCGGAAAGTGTTACCATTCGATTCAGCGTCAAAAACTACATAAAATTTCATGTCAAATGATTTATTAGGTTGGAAAGCATTTCTGGTGAAAAACCCCGATTTACAACCGAAAATGAACGTTTTCTGCCCTAAAAACGTCGTTTTCTAACTTAATAAGTGGTGTTTAAAAAAATGACTACACCGTTAGAAAGCTGGGATTCACATCCAACTTTTAGGCTTACAGCATGGAAATTTCTGTTCACGACGTTTCGAGAAACAAACTTTGAAAAAAGGTGGACATTTTCATTTGAAATTTTCTAAAACCCCATCAGGGAGATAGGAAATTTGACGCTCTTTCCAATGATTTAATTGAATGTGAATGTACAGGGTGCGGCAGAAGTAATCACTCGGTTTTGACAGGCTATTAAAAAAAAAGTACTCAACGTATTTGAAAAAATCTTTTTTTTATTAGAATCAGTTTACAATCCCATTTTTTTCGTTAGGTTTTAAAAATTACTTCAGCAAGATGGCGGCCTTCAGCAGCAATACACTGATTTAGTCGATTTCTGAAGCTTCTGACCGCTTTTTGGCACATCTGAGGTGGTATCGCCCTGATTTCTTCTCTGATTCGGTCCTTGAGGTCTTCGAGAGAGTGAGGACGGTGTTTGAAAACTTTTTCCTTGAGGTAGCCCCACAGGAAAAAGTCACAAATGCTCAAATCAGGTGAGCGAGCGGGCCACTGGACGTCGCCACTCAGGGAGACCAGGCGCGCGGGAAACATTTGTCGCAATGAGTAATTTCACCATGTCGGAATTTCCTATTTTTGACCCCAAAATCGGATTCAGCACCTCTAAAAACCCCCTAAGGCAAACTTTCAGCCCGAACTTCCTAATTTACGAATAAACAAAACAGTGTAGAAAATACGAATGTTTAAAAAAACCGGGAAAATGACGTCATCCTGGAATAGTTCATTTATGGCCGCTTGAAGCGCTGAGATCGAGAAATCCATAGTCCCCAGATGCAAAATTTCATGAAACAGTAAATTTCGAAATCGAAAAACTGAAGAAAAAAATAGAAAAAGCGAGATGGGGAAAATTAGGTTTCCTCTGTTTTTGTTTGATAACTTTTCTTTTAGAAAACATGATTTTGTCGTCCCAATGGGCAACACTAGGAGGAGACGGCAATCTGAACAGCCCAATCAGCGAGCGTTCCCGCTGCACGTCTGTTTTCCCGGTTAGTTTTGAAATTAAAAATTTTGACTGTCTCCCAAAAATAACAGGAGACTTATTTTCCGAAATCAGCCCAATTTTCATCTATCCCGCACCATTAACTATTCAGGAAAAATGCAAACAGAAATCGGTGAAATTCCTCATTTGACCATGGAAACACGGGCTGTGTGGGCTGTGGCCCCGTCTTGTTGAAACCAGAAGTCTCCCAGAAGTGTTTCCTCACTTAATTCCTCCAGTTGAGGTACAAAAAAGGTTTCCAGCATCGAAACATAGCGGGCAGCAGTCACCGTCACAGTGTGACCCTCCTCCTCAAAGAAATGAGGGCCAATGACTCCCAATTGTGAAACTGCACACCACACAGTCACTTTAGGTGAGTAGACAGGTTTCTCGTGAAGTTGTCTTGGGTTTTCACCGGCCCAGTAGCGGAAATTTTGCTTGTTAACAGCTCCACTAAGATGGAAGTGGGCCTCGTCGCTACTGAAAAAAGTTGACGTTGCTGGGATTCGGTCAAGCAATTCTTGACAGCAATTCACACGGTTTTGGTAGTCACGGGGAAGCAGTTCTTGCACTATCATGATCTTGTATGGGTGGAAGAACTAATCTTCGTGCAAAATTCGCCTTACAGATCGATCAGACATTCCCAAAGCCACTGTCTGCGAGCAGAGCGTTGTGGAGACTGTTCAATAGCAACTCTTTCCCTGGCCACATTCTCAGGTGTTCTTGATAATGAAGGTCTTCCAGGTTTTCTCAGACTAACTGTGGTACCCGTAGATGCCATGGCATCAGCCCAACGATGGATAGCTTGACCGAGAGGGACACTTTGACCACGGGGAATGTTGAAATGACGCCTGAAGGCCCTCTGCGTCGCGACCACAGGACGTCCATTTTCGCAAAACGCTCGTACAGCGAAACCATCTTGCTGAAGTAATTTTTAAAACCTAACGAAAAAAATAGAATTGTATACTGATTCTAATAAAAAAAGATTTTTTCAAATACGTTGAGTACTTTTTTTTTATAGCCTGTCAAAACCGAGTGATTACTTCTGCCGCACCCTGTACTTCATCAATGAGGAATTTCACCATGTCGGAATTTCCTATTTTTGACCCCAAAATCGGATTCAGCACCTCGAAAAACCCCCTAAGGCAAACTTTCAGCCCGAACTTCCTAATTTACGAATAAACAAAACAGTGTAGAAAATACGAATGTTTAAAAAAAACGGGAAAATGACGTCATCCTGGAATAGTACATTTTTGGCCGCTTGAAGCGCTGAGATCGCAAAATCTATAGTCCCCAGATGCTAAATTTCACGAAACAGTAAAGTTCGAAATCGAAAAACTGAAGAAAAAAATAGAAAAAGCAAGATGGGGAAAATTAGGCTTCCCCTGTTTTTGTTTGATAACTTTCCTCTTAGAAAACACGATTTCTTCGTCCCAACGGGCAACACTGGGAGGAGACGGCGATCCGAACAGCCCAATCAGCGAGCGTTCCCGCTTCACGTCCGTTTTCCCGGTTAGTTTTGAAATCAAAAATTTTGATTGTCTCCCAAAAATAACAGGAGACTTATTTTCCGAAATCAGCCCGATTTTCATCTATCTCACACCATTAACTATTCAGGAAAAATGCAAACAGAATTCGGTGAAATTCCTCATTAAGGGAGTTACAGCCATTTTAGTAATGTAAGGTCGAAAACACGAAAAAAATCTTAAAAGTGAAATAACTCGAAAACGAAGCCCCTAAAAAGAATTGCTAAGAGACATTTTTTGTTGAAAATTAGTAGTAGAATCGAACCCTGCCCGGTGGTGCGCCCAAAAGGGTGACACCCTGTATAATAACAACGCGTTTCAACAGAGTATTTTTGAATTCGCCGTAATTCTGAACATGTATGCTGAAAAGTGAAGTCAATTCGTTAGGTGATAACTGTTGGTTGATGGTGGAAGAAGGCTCATTGTTCATGAAAAGTCTGGCCGCTGATTTACAAAAATACTGTAATCATGTATGTACATGCTGGAAAAATAGAACCAAACCTTTGATCATAGCGTGGTAAGTCCTCTCGTTGGGATCATGGCCTTTCTCTTTCATCAATTCCCTCAAGCCTATAGCTCTAGTCAATCCATCGCTCGGAAACGGGCTATTAGCACAGGCGTTCATCAGAGAAGTATAGGTGCCACCAGATACAACTATTCCACGCTTTTTCATCTATCGAAATCAGAATAAATCAATCGTGATGAGCTTTAAAATTGATATTTAAAAGAAACTGTGAGGTGAACGGCTGAGAAAATATCGAACACATTTTAGGAAAATTTGTAAAAAATTCTCTCTTGACTCATCCAAGGAGCAAAATACTGGGAAAAGTACCTAGTGTTTCAAATTTTTCCTCTTGAATCACACTAACATAATAAGCAGAATCAGTTGTCCTTTTCCGTCATTGGACGACTCCTTTAGCTATTCCTCAAAGAAACCTATTTATGGTGAGCCATTCTTTGAGCGACCTACTTACTTGATTGAATAGTTGGAACGCTTTTTTTGTGTATCCTTGCGATGCGCAACCACTGATGAGTAAATTGTAGGTGTACCGATCGGGATAGGCTCTTTCTAATGCCATTCTTTCGTCCAAAACATCCAGAGCTTCTTTTAACTGAAATCAGAAGAAACCTAATTCAGCCATATGTGTTGTTGACAAGCAAGAAAGTATGAGAAATCGCCAGCCTATGACCCTCGACCTTTTGTTGAGGCTGACGTGAGAGGGAACCAGGTTACTGTTGAGAGAGATGGCAAAAAGGTGACCCGAAATTCGTCTTTCTTCAAGCGGATGTTTAAGGATGGCAGTTCTGGTCGAACCTCTCCTCAGCCAGTGGAAGTCTCATCCTCAGATCCCTTAACTCCTGATAGTACGGACACAAACTGTGCCCAACCGCTCAGTAAGGATACACCCACCATTACAACTACACCTACAAGCTCTGCAGCTGCTCCTACTCCTCAGCTGAGAAGGTCTTCCAGATCTGTTAAACTCCCACCTAAACTCAGACTTACTTGACTTAATTCCTGTGGCTCCTAGAGGAGCATAGGGCCTCCACGAATCTTTTCCATCCGTCTCGATCTGGCGCCAGTCTCTTTACTTCTCCCCAGGTCCTTCCCATAAGCCGCGCCTCCTTCTCCACAGATCTCCTCCACGAGATTCTCGGCCTACCCTGCCTTCGCTCTCCCTGTGGGTTCCACTCTAGAGCATCCTTTTCAATGGCGTCCTCTCTGCGAAGCGTGTGACCAATCCATCTCCACTTTCTACGTAGGATCTCAGTGCCGATGTGTTCCTGTTCCGTCAGTTGCCAGAGCTCCTCGTTTCGGATGGTTTCAGGCCACCAGATCTTCATGATCCGCCGGAGACACCTGTTCACAAAGACTTGCAGGCGTTTGGTGATTGCGACGGATACTTTCCAGGTTTCGCACCCATACAATAGTACTGACTTCACGTTGGTATTGAAGATTCGCAGCTTTGTTCGCCCGGAAATGTGTCCGCTCTTCCATACCAGGTAAAGTTGTACGAACGCTCCATTGGCTTTCCTTATTCTGGTTCGCACATCTTGGTCACTGCCTCCCTCCTCGGTCACCACACTCCCCAGGTAGACAAAGGAGTCAACCCTCTCCACGTTTGCTCCTCTCAACACGAGTGGCTGGTCAGTCCTTGCTTTGATGCGCATCTCTTTCGTTTTGCTGGAATTGATTCTCAATCCCACTCCTGCAGCCGCAATATCTAGTGCCGACAGCTTGGCCTGGAGATCAGTGAAGCGCTGGGAAATCAAGCACAAATCATCGGCGAAGTCCAAATCCTCCAACCTTTCATTCAGGGTCCATTGAATTCCCCTTTTCCTCCCTCCAACAGCGCCCCGCATCACGGCATCCAGCACTATGATAAAAAGAGTGGGAGAAAGGACACAGCCCTGCTTTACTCCTGAGTGGATATGGAAGGACTCAGAAAGGACTCCATCGTGGACCACTTGACATTCATATCCCTCGTACATCGTTTTGATGATGCCGAGGATCTTTGACGGAATTCCATACTTCGCCAGAATGTCCCACATTACACTTCTGTTGACAGAGTCGAAGGCTTTCTGGAAGTCAACAAACGCCATGTACAGTGGGTGCTGCCACTCAGCACTCTGCTCAACGATGATCCGCAATGTGCTGATCAACCCTGTGCAGCTCCTGTACTCCCGAAATCCCACCTGCTCGCGTCTGAGACGGCTCTCCATTGCTGCCTTAATTCTTTTCAGCAATACCCTGGCAAGCACCTTACTCAGCACTGGTAGCAAAGTAACCCCTCTCCAGTTATCACATAGGGTAATGTCTCCCTTCTTACCTAAACTCAGGGACTTCGTTTTATCCGAGAAAAGGAGGGATGTAGTGTCAACTAAATAGAACAACAACAACAACTGAAGTGGAAGATTGTTATCAGAGTATGGGAGGTAGTATTAATGATGATTACGACGGGACTGTGCATTGTACTAATGTGAGAGTCTAATAAATGTTTATGAGTACGTCTAAGGGCCGGTTTATCAGTCACATTTTACCCCCCCGGTAAAGCAGATTTATCCGACAGTCATCGGGTAACTCAATTGTACGCGTTTATCAGTCCCCAGATTGCCGTTATCCGTAGTTTAAAGTTAACTGGTCGTCCGAGGACCGGATAAATAGTTACTGGGGGGTAACTCGATTTATGCAAGGCTTTTTAACCTCAAAGAGTCACTTCTCGTGTTTTTGTTTCCCAGAACGTTCGTTTTTGCAAATTGCGTTGTTGATTGTTAGTGAATTATGCTACAATCGAAAATGGATGTGTGGGGCTCTTTTTCAGACAGCAGCGACGAATATATAGCATTTCCGAATTGAGTTAAACCTTTTCCATTTAGATTTAAACCTTTTCCATTTAGATTTAAACCTTTTCCATTTAGATTTAAACCTTTTCCATTTGGATTTAAACCTTTTCCATTTAGATTTAAACCTTTTCCATTTAGATTTAAACCTTTTCCATTTGGATTTAAACCTTTTCCATTTGGATTTAAACCTTTTCCATTTGGAATCTAAAAGGAAAAGGTTTAAATCTAAATGGAAAAGGTTTAAATCTAAATGGAAAAGGTTTAAATCTAAATGGAAAAGGTTTAAATCTAAATGGAAAAGGTTTAAATCCAAATGGAAAAGGTTTAAATCTAAATGGAAAAGGTTTAAATCTAAATGGAAAAGGTTTAAATCTAAATGGAAAAGGTTTAACTCAATTCGGAAATGCTATATGTGTTTATGGTCGGATTCCTGCAGTGGGGAAGAAGGCGGAAGGAAGAAAGGCGGCAACTTAGATCGCGAACTGACCATTTGGAGAAGTGGGACGATTGCGATTTTTTGATGAGATTTTGATTGGATAAAAGAATAAAAAACCATGTTGGTGTCTGTTGGCGACTTTTGTGGCGTCAGTAAAAGCTCTGCCTGTAAAATTGTCAAGCAGGTGTCCCTGGGAACTGCCAGGCTATCCGCCCAATTTATCAGAATACCAGCAACCGAGGAAGTATAATTTCAATCTCGGATGGAATTTTATTTACAAATCAAAAAAAGCCAGGTTTCCTGGAGCTATGGACTGCACGCATGTGAAAATTCAGTCGCCAGGATGGTCACACGCTGAAAATTTTCGAAATCGAAAAGGGTACCTACTTCACTATTAACGTACAAACTATTTCGTCTGCAAATTTGAAAATTCTGGACATAGTGGCTCGGTGGACGGGATCTTGTCATGACCAGACAATTTTCAACAAAAAACAACAGGTTCTGCCGTGCCAAGAAGGAAATAGGTAGGTACCGAGATCGAGAAAAGAAAACACAAAAAACAAAGCACATTGTGTCATCCTCTTCTAATTTTTTCTTTTTTCTGATGCAAAACACACTGCGAAAACGATTTTTTAGGTGGAGGAAGCTGAATTTTATTGCATGGAAGAAGTATTTCTTCCATGCAGACAGGCCTAACAGACAGTTAATTTTACCAGCCAGTTAATAGTTACCAGTGGGTTAATTTAGCACTGATAAACAGCACCTTTATAGTATCCAAAACTTATCCCATCGTTAAAGTTAACAGTGGGATACATAAACCTCCGTTAACTTTGGTGACTGATAAACTGACCCTTAATCGTATATTTAATTACTATATTACACCTAGTAGTTACCTTTTTCTTATCAATTAGCTTTTTGATCAGCCTGGAGTACTTAAAAGTGGGCATCCGGGTTTTTCCGACCACTCCATCGATAAATTCCACCTTCTCGACATCTCCCTCTTCTTCTGGTAGTTGAGATAGGGCAATGCGAACTGCGTTAGTTTCTTGACTCAAATTCCCAAATGTGTTGGGGTTACGTCTGCTGGGTAACGGATCCCGAAGTTTCTCTGTTGAATATGGCCTCCCACGTGATAATGCTTGGAACTGGGCCACAGCACGTCTCAAGAAGCACAGCGACGTCATGGCATCCACGCTGCAGCATAATAAAGACGGGAATTAATACAACTCCTAAAAAAGGGACTAACATGGTGATTGGGCACTGCAAAATAGGTTTCAAAGAAAATCAACAAAAATGAAAATCGCCATGGTAACGGCTATTGGCCTATTCGAGCTCGTTGCTCTTCCGTTTGGCTTTAAGAATTGGAACGTAGTCCTTTCAAGGGTAAATCCATTCGATCCTGCAAGACCTGTACGTCTACTTGGAGTCTCTAATATTATTTTGTTGTTGGGTTGCCAACCTCGTAAGCGCCAACAGCATCAGGCCACTTCCAGAGGAGTTGGCAGCCATAGCGGAATTCCCATTGCTTGAAGGTGGTTTCACAAGCGTCTGACTCTGCGTTCTGCCTGCTGATTGGCCAAGAACAGACGGAAAGAAAAGAGGCCAATCAGCGGGCAGAACGCAGAGTCGGACGCTTGTGAGCCCAACTTCAATGGTCTTCCATCGCTTTAATGGTCTCATAAATTTCTATACCCAGCCGTTTCTCTGGAACATGCTGCCTCTGTTTGATTTGTGCCAGAGCACCCAGAAGAAAATCAACGCTTGATCGACTGGACAGACGAAACCAGGTAACTAAGAGGCCCACTCCTCCAAAGTCTGTCATCCCAGACAGCAACAAGCCGCCCATCCATCGACAGCCTGGCTCAACCCCAGGATCTTCCTAGCTCCCCACCTATGACCACCAAGAATGGTCGTCACATGTAGTTTCCGTTCCTGGGGGGGGGGGGGGGTGTTAGCCGCCCCCAAGTGCCCAGATGCTAGGCATCAGCTGTTTTAAACTCAAGAGTTAACATCCAAAGGAAGAAGTTCCTGGCTACTGACTAGAATACCAGGATCTAATGCAATTAGCCGGACTTTACCCCTGAGCCAGGGAGTGGTACATTTTAAATTGCACGGTACACAACAATAAGTACGATACTATAACTTACTTAACAACATTCAGTCCAGGTGAAACTTGAACTATAAAAGATAGTAAAATATCGTTATGAAGAAAAGAAGTAGAATATTTAATTATCACACATTCCGATGTTATCACACACCATAACAGATTGATGTTATCACACATCACCTCGTTATCAAATCAAACATTCTCAACACAGGAAAGGTTTTGAAGGATCAATGGCCATATTCCTTCTTATCATTTTCATGGTGTTAAGAGGTTGATGAAATCATGTATAAACCCAAATCATTAAAATATAACATCCTCGGAATAAATGTTTTAAATAATCAACACAATATTCAACACGTAATAAAATCAAGTGGAAATGACAGGTTCCTCACAGCTGTTTCTCGGGGCGCATGCGCACTTCCTCAAGTTTTGTGAACGAGACGTCGCCATATTGCTAAGTTCCGTACGCTGAAAAGTGTTTTCAATGGACTGATTTGTGCTAAACCGGTGGCGATTTTCTTTAGAATTGACGTGAAAACTCGGACTTGAAAAGTGATAAACGTGTTTTTTGATCGGACGAAAGTTTTGTATTCGCGCTTCACAACCAGTTTCAGAAATAGGTAATGTCAGCAGGCGTATCAGACCAGGTGAGCCGATTTTTTTCCTCTGGGCGGATGTCAGTGATTTCAAGGGATAAATGTACTTAGGAGAATCGTTCACGTCAGGTATACTTTCCTTATTTGTTTGACGAGCTTACTAATAGAATTTTCTTTTGTTTCCATGGTTACCAGCGGATGAAAGGACAAGGGAATCAAGGTACGTCCATTCACAAGGAAAGTGGGTGCATAGGTACCGATTTGTGTTGTCGACAAATCTCAAGATGGTGACGTATTTTTACAATTTTTTTTACACAGAATAGCTCAATAAACTGCTTGATGAGTGGAATGGCAGCAATACGGGTGTGCCATGTATTGGAGAAGTGAATTTGAATTAATTTGCGGGTGTCAAAGATTCAATACTGGTAGTAATAGACGGAAATGATTCAACAGAATGGTGCCCGAGTGAGGTGTAAGCATCGATTGGGAGTGGGCGTTCTTGTGTCGATCTTTTCATTCATTATGACGATATTTTCTTCCAAGTGTAGCGCTGATTATCCTGCATGACATTGTAGTCTCATTATCGTGTGATTAGGCGAACTTTTAAATAGCCCGATCCAGATCTCTAATGGATTTTCTCGTTTAAACTAGGAACTCCTTCCCATTTGATATCTGTGTACATCTAAATGATTACTCGTGTTATCTCTCCGGTCTTAACTTCGGATCCGGAAGAGATATCTTGGCTGGGAGAAGGTTTGCGGGTAAGTAGGAATTTTTCTCCCGTCTGTCTGGGGTGTTGGCAAGTAGGATGACGGGCGTCCTTGAGTCTCAGCCCCCTTCCATGACCTATCTCAAGGACCTCCTGCTCCCCTGGGAATAATAACAGGACCCCCCTTCCACTGCTCTTCAATTCGGGTCTCAGATCATAATAAATCTTCTCTGCCTTCACCACATCGACTAGGGATCCTGTTCACATCATATTTATGAGCACTTGAATGGCTCTGAGAACAAAAATTAGACCAACATTTTTTTAAATGGGCATATTTAGGTAACTATTTATGCTTAATCGTAGTATGTATAAATTCCACCCAATCTCATAGTGATGGTAATAACATTAAAAAGAAGTTTATTCTATTTGCTACAATCTGATCTAATATTAATCAGTTTCATCCTTCGATAAACATTACTTTGTCAAACCTTCAATATCGATCTCCAATGACGCATTATAACCCTACTCCCTCCTCGGCATTTTCTGTAATCTGTTTCAAAAATCCAATAATAGAATAATGGGAAATTTTCCTCACATTTTAAATTTTTTCGAAAAAGGGTTCACTAATATGGGAGAAAACCATAGTGTGCTAGTTGAAAAAGCATCCAAAAAATTTAGTGAATTGAAGGAATATGAAAATTGTAAATGTAGCGGGAATCTGAAGTTGCGACGTAGGTACCGTAGATGTGCCCAACTTCGGCCACTTTTGAAGGTTTTTTGAGTTTATTCAAAGTCAAATATATGAGTAAAAATCTGAAAAAAATAATTTAGATGGCAGCAGATCTGCTCTATAGGATGTCACTATGAATTTTGCTTCCTCACTACCGAAGGTAGGGAAGCTTTGTATTCGTGAAAGAAGTGAAAAAAAATGTCCTCCAAAATCAAAATTTCCACTTGCTTTTTGCGTTTTAGAGCTTCCCGAACAATTTTGGTTCCGTGTCTGTCGGTCTGTCTGTGGTCAATCCTTGTCCCGGGCAAAACTATACTAACCTGTGGTCCGATTTTGATGAAATTTTCAGGGATTGTGCGGGTTAGGTCCTAGACGGTCCCCTATCAATTTCAGCACCTTCGGACCAATAGGAGCGAGTGCGCATGCGCAAACGTGAATTTCCTGGAACCTCGGTTTCTAATGAACCGATTTTGCTCAAATTTGGAGGTTAGTTAGGGACTAACTTCTAAGAGACACCCTATAAGTTTCAATCAAATTGGTCAAGCAATAGCCGCTGCGCATGCGCGAACTTTAAATTTATTGTTACAACCAAAACTCCGCAACTATTCAACCAATTTCGATGAAATTTTCAGGGATTGTGTGGGTTAGGTCCTAGACGGTGGACCGCTAAATAAAATTCTACGTTGAAAATACAAATAGTTCTATACGTCCATGTTACAATGAGTGAGGAAGCTATACTGCCCACCCAACTTGGCAGACGTTTTTTTATCATCACAACTTTGGCCTTTTTTAAAAACTTGAAGTGTGGCCGAAGTTAGGTACCGTTGTGCTCCAACTTCGACCACCTATGAAAAATGCATTAAAAACGAAGAAGTAGTAATTATATTGTAACTTCGGCCGCCGACTAATTTTTTAAAAAAGCTTTTTTGAATTTAAAAATTATAAAAACCATACAAAGACTTTTTTGGAACACCTATAATAGAATAAAACCTTAGGAATATCTTGGAAAACATCCAAACAAAGGCGAAATGCAGTAAAAAAATATCTATAAAGCTTTCAAAAATATCATCATTATCAGTGCTAATAATGTCAAAAATACGAGATCGTCACACTAGTCATAAAACAGCCAAAATTATTTGTACAACATTTAAAACATTCATTGGTAATATTAACTTATCTGTCTTCTCTTGAAAGCTTTGTGTAATATTCTCAAACGACTATAAACTCATGACTAGTCATAATAATATCACTACATTAGAGTGAAAATGGAAATGCATTGGGGTGATCCACCTTGAGAGGATGCTTCTTATTTATCTTATCTTGCAAAGTCGATCTGGGTACTGCATATTTTTAGGATGTCTTCCGAATTGACAATTTCCTCCTTCAGTGCGTTTTCCATATATATCGGATTATAGTTTTGGTACTCACGTCCACTAATTTTCTATCTTCGAGACGGACCCCCCCATGGCCGAAGTTAGGTACACTGACTCAGTTATCGGTAAAAAAATGACTTATCACTCACCTTCAAGAACACTAAACTACGAACATGAAACGGTAAGAGCAAGTTCTAAGATCACATCACATCAAAAACTACAATAGTTATAAAGCATTCAAGCTGAAAAATGTCTAAACTGCTTGTTTACATTTTGATTTTTTCCATGGGAAAGTGATAAGAGTAACAAGCACGGGAGATATCAACATTAGGCCCCAAAGACACCTGTTGAAATTGAGAAAAAACTGAAAGTTTTTAATGACCCCTGAAGAGCACAGCTCCATCAGTACCACCAATATTTGACATGGCCGAAGTTGGGTACATCTACGGTATGGCTGTCTAAACAATCTGATTCCATTAACGAAATGAGTATTAGGTAGTGTCATAGGGGAATCTCTGCCCCTTACTACAGTGGACGGCCGGCCTGAATGACACTATTATAGGTCTACTAGAGAAACTTTGCATCCCTTTGGCGCATTCTGCTGGAGAACATAGAACTACTTATCTCTTATCATCAAGCAAATTTCCGTACGATAATTTTTCGGGAATTTCTCCCCTCAAAAGTGGCATACTGTTCCCTCCAACTTCAGATTGAAATTCGTGCATTTCAGAATCGGTTATGAAGCCTAATTCCTGTATAATTTATTAATAGATTACTAGGGTATTAAACCTAAACGAATAATTCGCATGGATATCGTCTATAATAAAATTAGTAATTACTCAAGGACCCATAAAAATACTTCAGGCACTCTCATTCGAGTCGGAAAATGGAAAATTGTTAAAATTGGATAATAATAGAAGTAACTCCAGTCTCGTATTATTCCAGTGCGTGTATGAAGATTTCTGCACGATTTTCTTGATGCATTATTAGATGAAATTCAAATTTTGTTTAAAATTGATTCCACGATTTACTTACCTGTTACAGAAATCATGTAAGACCGATTAGGTACCAGGAAAGAATAAGAAATAAAAACAGGAAACAGGTATAAACAATTGACAGAAAATTTATTGTACGCTTAAGTTTTATAAAAATTTGAAAATAAATAAATACCATGTTTTTAATCATCATCAGACAAATCCTGCTCATCAGAACTATCTTCATACAACTGCTGTAATCTCCGCGCAATCGGATGATCATCTCATCTACTCGTTCGTCAATGATGTGGTCACTTTGCATGTATTGCATTTCAGTTTCTTTTGCTTTTCCGCACACCTTTTGCCACTGAAGTACGGAATACTCAGCGAATAAAGTACGAAGTTTCGAATCAAAACAACCACAGAGTAGGTAACGGAGACGCCCTTTCATTCACAGTGCAGCCACTACACGAACTTCAAATTTCTCACAACGCCAATTTCCCTGTCAAGTTTTCACCATCGAAGGAAGGTTGACTCGATCGTTAGTTCGCGGATCCGCCACCTAGGGGGCGCCACACGGATGCAAAGTTTCTCTGGTAGACCTATAGCTTACATGGTCGAACACAGGAGTGCTGCAACACAGTGCGAACTGGGGGAGGGAAGAATGCAAAATTTGCATTTAATGCGAAAGTGACCAAAAGAAGCAATTTTACTCACTGTGTTGTTAAATACGATTGTACCTATTAGTTTATCAAGCTGTTATTAGTCTTCATCTTCTCGTATTTAGTTTCTATGTTCGTTTCGTTATTTGAATCTCACTTGAGTTTCATGAGGTCAAGGGCGTCTACAACTAATTTCTCATTGAGAAAAAAGTGCATCAATTTTCTTTAAAATATTGTTTTTATTGTTGGAGTTGGTAGGTTGGGAATTCAGCATGTTGATTGGTAGTATGAGATAATGAAAACATTGGGTCAAGTAACACACATGAACTATTTTTAATGATAGTAATGTGGCTAGTTATTGAATTGGGACATGGTTTTCGAGAGGAATGAAGGGGTATTTCAGTCAATTTTAAAAATTTATTTTTGACATTTTATGTCTTTACTATGGCACATAAATGAAAAATCGTCACGCGGGGAGCGTTAAGCTAGGTTCACATAGGTGCGTAACGTCCGTAATCCGTAATGCGCAAAAAGAGAAGGGAGGGGTGTTCTGCAATCCGCAAAGTCCGTAATGCGTAAAAGAGCGTTCACATGGCCATATGATTACGCGTTACGCAGAAGCGCGCAGTAGGTTCTGCGCAGAATTGTTTTTTCCCGGTCGCCTCTTTTCCCGCGTTCAGCTGTTTCGCCCTGTTCGTCGATGGCTGAACGATAAACAGACGACGAGAGCTTTCACGAAGTTTGCCGAAATTGGTCGAAGTTCATCCGTAATGCGTAAAATATCTAATTTTACAAAACGCTCCTTTCGTCCGCAAAAGTCTTCGTCCGCAAAGATTGCTCGCGCCCAATAATTGAGGGGCTATTCGCCCCAGCCAATAGGATCCAATTACGCACTACGGATTACGGACATTACGCACCTATGTGAACCAAGCTTTACGCGGAAATTTCTGATGATTTTCACGTACAACCAATCTTTCCTAGGGAAAACTAACTTCTTCATTTTCCACCCCACAAAAATCGTTCACCACTCATTGGAAAGCTCTCAATTTATTAAACATAAGACATAAAATGTCTCTCGTGGTTGCGTACTTGTACGAAAGCTGTATCCACCGTTTGTGTTTTTTAAGACGATGAAATTTGTTTATACCTACCCGTACATCTGCTTCCCCCACCCTTATCGAATTATACTACTTTGGGGAGGAGGGGCGATATGTCTCTCTGACAAACGTTGACAATTTCATCAAAATGGATAATGATGTCTGCTACAAGTAGTTTCACAGGGAACAAGGAATTTATTGTCACTAACATCAATTTGTGTTTTTGGTTTATTATTTTCAATAACGAACCTTTGTAATCGGCAAAGAAAAACAAAAGTTTAACCCCCCTCAAGGTACGTAGAATCCAAAAATCGAATAAAAATTTGACTGTCCATCCGCCGTACGCGGCACTGTCCTCAGTTAGCATTGACCGATTTTCATTGATGTAGGTCACTTCTAAGGTTTGAAAAATAAGGGTACAAATTTTGAATTTTGAAAAAACAGCCTTACTCAAAATTGTTTACACAGGGTGTCTACACCTTATATGGGCATAACTTCAGCGTTCGATTCTACGAAGTATTTCCAACAAAAAATGTCTCCTAGCAATTTTCTTTTAACCCACTCAAAATTTTCAAAAGAGCATGGGTCAGAAATAGCGGTAATCGGGTCTGTTCGTCGAGAAAATGTTTAGAAGAAATTAGGAAAGCTAATGAAAGTTGAAGATTTGAATGATGTGTCGTATTAAGTTGCTGACCTTGGATTAAAGACGTTCCACCGTAGATCCCGTGCAGTCTCAAACGCCTTGTGGCCTTGGATACTACGAAAATACTGCGCACACACACATGCGGCATAGTGTGTGTGCGTTCATGGAGGCCCGCCTTTTTTTCAAACGTGAGATCTCTTTATTTAATTTTTCTACCACATTTTATAGTATCAATGGGCAAAAAGTTGGGAGTGTAGAGGTTTTCAATGGTGCTGAATCCACATTTGAGGTCATAAACTTGAATTTCCGACCCATCGAAATACCCCATTATAAATATTTCTTTCCTCTACAATTTTTACTATTTTTCAACTCTAATTATGCGTATTTTTTTGATTAATATATTTAAAGTGCATGGACAAAAGATTGTATTGCATTTTCTCTTTAATTCAGTGATTTTAAATATCACCACGTTTCATTGAAACTGCAAATAAGCGATCTCATTAAATACAAAATATATTATAAAGAAATTGTGAATGAAGTGTTTGGGAGAAAGGGAATAACAAGATAGAAGGTGGGGGGGGGGGGGATAAGGGATATTAGAGGAAGACAGAAGGAAGGATTAATTTGTCAGTCTAAAATGATTTCTCACGGTAGTTTCAAGTAGCCTTAGTGGTACCTACTTCCCCAATAACATTCTCCAACTTTTCTAAGATTGTTCTTCCGCCTCTCCTTCTCTCTTAGTAATCATGCCCCTCATCGCGGAGAATGTTGGGAAATCTATTTATTCCCTAATATTATTTGGGAGAAAGGGAATAACAAGATAGAAGGTGGGGGGGGGGGATAAGGGATATTAGAGGAAGACAGAAGGAAGGATTAATTTGTCAGTCTAAAATGATTTCTCACGGTAGTTTCAAGTAGCCTTAGTGGTACCTACTTCCCCAATAACATTCTCCAACTTTTCTAAGATTGTTCTTCCGCCTCTCCTTCTCTCTTAGTAATCATGCCCCTCATCGCGGAGAATGTTGGGAAATCTATTTATTCCCTAATATTATTCATCGGGAGGAGGCTTCTCCAATGGGGTATTTCGGTGGGTCGGAAATTCAGGTTTTTGACCTCAAATTTGGATTCAGCACCCTTGAAAACCTATATACTCCAACTTTTAGCCCAATGATACTGTAACATGTGGTAGAAAAATGAATTAAAGAGATCACACGTTTGAAATAAAGGTGGGCCGCCATAAATGCACACACACTGCGCCACGCGTGTGTGTGAGTAGCATTTTGTAGTATCCAAGAGATTCTCATTGGATAGCGTTACTTTATGGTTCAATCATTAGCGTTAGGTCTGCCGTCTGTAATCAGTTGTTTTCTGTTCACTTCGTTTGTGGTTTCGACTTATCATATTTTGAGCTAGTGTATCGCCCATGATTTCTTTTCTTTCTTTCGTTTTAAATATGACGGAAAAGAAAAGGAAGATCTACGTTCTGGAGCCTCAATTTGAACCTGCTACCAGTGAGAACATTCCAATCTCTTCTCTGTGCATGGATACTTTTTCAAAGACAGTGGCTAGCTACGTCACACCATTCAAATCTTCAACTTTCCTTAGCTTCTCTGATTTTTTAAAAACATTTTCTCGACAAACAGACCCGACTACCATTATTCGTGAGCCATACTCTTTTGAAAAAAAAAAAAAAAGAAAAATTGACTGAAATACCCCATTCTTAGGAGCGTTTCTGGAAGGGACTTTCTTGCGCGGCAATCAAGGCAAGTAGAGAACAAAGGAATAGATTCGAATTGGAGTAGGGCTCTTCAGATTGACCGTCAATTTAACTCAGCTTAAACCACATTTTTGAACATTTAAAAATGTTTCTTTCCTTTGTAGTAACGAATGGACCTAAAGAGCACGTGAACGAACATGAAGATTTCGAATCATGGCGCGCCTCTCAACATCAGGTAGGCTTGTTTCCTTTGCTCTTGGCTCTTGGCATTCAAACCTCCTTAAATACGAATAGAACTATTTTCTTGAATATGCCCAACTCTGGCTTTAGCGCTCTCGAAATTATGCCTCGCATTCTTTATTAGTGGTTGCAATAATGATTTCTGATTTCAGGGTTACACTACCACTCCCATTTCGACGACAATGGCTTCAGACCCTTACATCTCCAACTACTACGGCACTTCGTTCCCATTTCAAACCTTCGGCGTGAGTGACGGCACGTGGTCTAACAGCGAGCCTGTCACCTTCCTCGGGAGCTATGGTGGTCAGATGGGGCATGATTCTTATGGTAAGCTTACGCACACTTATAGTGCCGCCACACCTTTGAGGCCAAAAAGATGGCCGTCTAGTAGTGGTAAGTTGCGAACTATCGTCCACTGGTACGCTCAGGGTCCGTATTCTAGATGGCTTTTCAATTTCAATAGGGAATTTTCCTCACATTTTTTTTTTTTTTTTTTTTTCGAATGAGGATTTATTTTTATGGAATAAAACCATAGTGAGCTGCTCGAAAACGCATCCAAAAAATTTAGAGAATTTAAGGAAGATGGAAATTTTAAATGTGGTGGCAATGAGCAAGAGGCAGTCATGTTTGAAACGTAACGGATATTCTACCAATCTGACTTCGAAGGAGGTTCTGTGGCGCTTACCACAGAAGCGGAACATACACGAACTTTTAGCTTACAAGTAGTGCGCACAAGAGTGCGCCGCGAACTGGCAGGAAGAACCCAGACACAAAAGTGACCAAAAGAAACAATATTACTCACTTTTTTACAAAACGATTCTACCTACTAGTTTATCAAGCATTATTAGTCTTCATCTTCTCTTATTTAGTTTCAAGATTTGAATCACATTATTCGAGTAGCCATTTCACTGGATCGTTTTGTGTGGCGGTGCTAGAACTCTGTCTGTTGTCGGAGTTGTTTTTGCGTCGTTTTTTTTTCGTATGACGTCAACAATATTCCTCGATTTTCGCAGTGTTTTGTAACAGAGGTTCACTTGTTTAGGCATTTTCTCCTACGGTAATTTTTTCCCCTTGGTTATTCCTAGTGTTAAACGTTATTCTAGGGCCCTATTATAGGATTTGACTTGAAATTCCAGAATCTAAAATTGTGGCGAATTCCCCATTCTTCTTCTTTCAATTGATACCTTTGATTAAGGAGGTTTCAGTAGGTCGCCGTTCGTTTTTAGTATGTACCGAAATTTAAGGCGCAAAAACTTAGAAAGTTGTACCTAAATTTGAAATTTTCAAGGATTTTAGACATTTATTAGTGCACGGCCCTAGGGAATTGAAAAACTGGAATATTGCCGCCGGAATCATCAAAATCGAACAATAATTGCCAGAGAAAAATGGGAAAAACCATTTCCCATGTTTTTCCCATTTTTCTCTGGCAATTATTGTTCGATTTTGATGATTCCGGCGGCAATCTTTCTGTTTTTGTATTCCCAAGGCCCGTGCACCAATGAATTTCTAAAATCCTTGAAAATTTCATGTTTACCTACATTTTATGGGATAAACATGTATATTTACTAGCTTCCTATCCTTGTGAATTCATGACTAACACGATTG
Source organism: Apolygus lucorum (assembly GCA_009739505.2). Lineage (NCBI taxonomy): Eukaryota > Metazoa > Arthropoda > Insecta > Hemiptera > Miridae > Apolygus > Apolygus lucorum. The sequence goes on from CM019168.2 coordinate 52,385,414, forward strand.
ACTGTGTCTAGGAATGGATGGTATGTTTGGGGGAGCTTTTGGTCAAGCTGCTGCCCCCGCAACTGCAGCCACTTTCAACTATTTCCACGGTGGAAATGGCGACTACTCCACTTGGGGGAACTCGGCAGCCATGTCTAGGAAGCCACACTACGACGAGTATTACCGCCAAGAGAACGCGATCTACCCTGGTTAATATTCGTCTTTCCTCTCATCTATTTTGTACCTGTTTCATTGGTCGATTCATGTCGCAGTATGTTTTTTAATGAGAAACAACGGTTGGCTATCACTGTTTCTACTAACCTTATTTCGCCTTAATTCTTTGTGCAAAACTAATTAGATTTTCTTCAACTTTATATTGCAGGGGGCGAAGCACTCAAGGGCATCGAGCACGGTATGCAAGGGCTGGGATTGGCGGATCCAAAGATAGAGAATAAGGAAGTGAAAGACATGGGCCAAGGGTCTCAACCTAAGAAAATGACTTGGGCGACAATCGCTAGTCAACCCGCCAAACCTCAGCCACAAGTCGGTTCTAGTGGCATAAAGAAAAAAGGGCCAGGTAAGTCTGGGGGTAGTTTCAAGTCATGGGGGAGGTTTATTCATGAAGATTATGGTCCAGTTATGGTCCACCCTCCGGCATCTCCGTATTTAATTACGTAATAAAATGGGCTCAACGCCATTTTTCATATTTTTTTGTAAAGAATTCAGAAAAAATACTTTTGCGCAAAAAAATTGCGCGCAATTATGCGCAATCGACACTAACTTTGTTTTTTCAAAAGGGAACCCCCATTTTTTGTTGCAGATTCAGATTCTACGTCAAATTTCATGAGAAATTCATACCCGAATCGATTTTTTTCATTGCGTGCAACTGGTACTTTTCGCGCGCAAAGTGACCAGGGTGCGCAAAAGTGATTTTTTTTCATTATTTTTGTCGCTGAATCACGTGGTGATGTCCTTTCTTTGATTTCATCGTTATTTTTCAAAGTTTAGAAGGAAAAATAATGTTTTTGGACTTTATTTTACCTCCCCCTTTCGCGACACGGGCTGGGGACCGGCTATGGCAGGATTAAAAATAAATTTCTCTTTTCTGAATATAAAAAAATGTTGGAAAGTAGGTAGGTACTACTTTACTACTTTGATGTAAAAAAATAAATCAAAAAGCTTCTCATATAAAAACTTTAAAAAAAATCGTTTGTTGTTACTTGTCTGCAGGCAAAAGGAGGTAATTTCCAGCAGTTGCTGTGATTTTTTAATTTCATTATTATTATCTTAGTTTTTTATTAATACTTTTTTTCGGAGATTTTGTAACTTTTAATTTTTTTGAGAATTTTGAGATGAGAAGATGATGATTTTTTTTTGTTTACATTAAAGTAGTGAAGTGCCTACCTACTTTCCAATATATTTTTTTAAATTTAGAAGTGAGGAATTTATTTTTAATCTAGCCAGGTCCCCACCCGGTATTGCGAAAGGGGGAGGGAAAATAAAGTCCAAAAACATTATTTGTCCTTCTAAATTTGGAAAAATAACGATGAAATCGAAGAAAGGACCCCATCACGTGATTCAGCGTCAAAAATAATGAAAAAAATGTGCCACACTTGGGGTTAAAAAAAATTCACTTTTGCGCACCCTGGTCACTTAGCGCGCGAAAAGTACCAGTTGCACGCAATGAAAAAAATCGATTCGGGTATGAATTTCTCGTGAAATTTGACGTAGAATCTGAATCTGCAATAAAAAATGGGGGTTTCCATTTGAAAAAACAAAGTTAGTGTCAATTGCGCACAATTGTGCGCAACTTTTTTGCACAAAAGTATTTTTTCTGAATTCTTTACAAAAAAAATATGAAAAATGGCGTTGGGCCCATTTTATTTCGTAATTAAATAAGAAAATGCCGGAGGGTGGACCATAACTTCTGGGACACCCTGTATGACATACATTTACACATTCTGTAGAACCCAACTACTTAGTAGTTGTATTTTCCGAAAATAAACGAGGACCAAGTCAACATGACGCCGCCCCAAAATAATCTCCCATCCTGCGAGACTAGACTGTATGTAAGCCCACGTCAATATACCACATCCATCCACTCTACAAGCTCAAACCTCGCTTACAGTATCTCTCTATCAACCATCATCGACTCTTAACTAATTACCTTCCTCTGATTACCTGGTTTTTATGCAGACCAGAAACCATTCCACCTTCTGGTAAGCTGATTTTGGAAGACCAGAGCCCATTTCCATCCGTAACCTGGTTTTGTGCAGATCTAACTGATATCTAAAATTGGATCCAGTTTTTATGAATCAGAGGCCGAATATTCTATCTCATCGTGTTACTAACAATTACACCTTCTAGAGGAGCTAAAGCAAAACAATTTTGAGTCAATTGCTTCCGAGTCTACCAAGGTAGCGGAAGCTTTGTTTTCACTTTTCAAGGACGAAAGAAAAAGGTCTCCAAAATCAAAATTTTCACTCGCGTTTTGCGTTTTAGACATTTCTGAACAATTTTGGTTCCATGTCTGTGTGTGTGTCTGACTGTCATGAATTCCTTGTAACGCGCATAACTATACGAAGATATTATAGTTGGTGTGTAGGCGGTCCCCTATGGAAATCACCACCTTTGGACTGATGGTAGCCACTGCGCATGCACAAACGTGAATTTCCTCACCTTGCCCTGAACAATTGCCTTCGTGGTGTCGGGGCCCCATCTCGGTTAATCGAGTATGTGGCCTGTCTGTACCAGGAAGGCGTGACGGTCCTGGAGGCAGGAGGTGAGGTGTCAGGGGATGTACGGATCGGGCATGGGGTACGCCAGGGGGATCCCCTATCACCACTCCTCTTCAACCTGGTCGTGGACACGGTCTTGGGTAAGCTGCCCACAGAAGTAGGGTTTGATCTCGCCCCTGGGGTGCGAGTAGGAGCATTGGCCTTTGCCGATGATGTTATCCGACTTGCAGAAACCCGTGAGGGCTTGCAGATCGCCCTCAATGCATTTGCTAAGCAGCTAGCCAGGTGTGGACTTGTGGTTAACCCCGATAAGTGTGGGTCAGTCTCCTTGGTCCCGTCGGGTCGCCAACACAAGGTGAAAGTTGTGGATGGGGGTTTTGTCATAGGACAATCCCCCATCCCGTCTTGATCTGTGTTGGAGGTTTGGCGGTACCTTGGAGTCGACTTCATGGGGGTGGCCACCATTAGTGCCAGCCGTGTGGACCTTGGTAGAGCGCTAGCTCGCTTTACCAAGGCTCCATTGAAGCCACAGCAGAAGCTGCGCCTCCTCCGCACGTACTTACTGCCAAAGCTGACCTATGGGTTAGTCTTTGACAGGCTTACGGTGGGGAGGCTGCAAGAATTAGATCGACAAGTTCGCTCTGCTGTGCGCTCTTGGCTGAGGTTCCCGCCTGGTGTCCCAAGTGCCTATTTTCACGCACCGGTCAAATCCGGTGGGCTTGGCATTGTGTCTCTCTTGGCATGTATCCCTTCATTGCGCCGCTAGCGCCTGCTAGCCCTTCAAGGGTCGAGCTGGGAGGTCGCCCGTTCGGCTGCTGATCTTGATTTTGTCAGGCAGCAGTTAGCATGGTGCGACCGAGCAACACCATCTGCTCCAAAACCCAGTTCGTCTGCTGAGTTCGCTGCTGCCCTGCATGAGTCAGTAGATGGTAAAGAACTCCGACAGTGCTCCGAAAGCCCTGTCTCTTCCCAATGGGTAGATTGGGCTTCAGAGGGCATTGGGGCTCGCGACTACCGACACTATCACGCCGTCCACATGGCAACTCTGCCAACTGCGGTACGGTGTTCAAGGGGTAGTCGTGGGACAACTCTACCCCTTTGCTGCGCCTGTCGGAGTGGAAATGAACATCTGTATCATGTGGTGCAGCAGTGTCCTCGGACTCATGGGGGCCGCATCCTACGTCATGATGCGGTCGCCAAGCAGATAGCAGGTGCTTTGTCATCTAGCGGCTGGGATGTTGAGAGCGAGAGATTGTATCACATGCCAAGCGACCAGGGTAAGAAGCCCGACATCGTTTCCGTCAAGCCCGACCAGTCTTGCATTATCCTGGATGTCCAAGTTGTCAATGGCAGCTTGGACATGGAGCAGACTTGGCGGGCTAAGATAAGAAAGTATGATAGAAATGATTTACGGCAAGCGGTGTCGGAGCTAAAAGGAGTGGCACCCAACAACATCAGGGTGATGGCTGCAACCTTATCATGGCGTGGGGTGTGGTGCGGGAAAAGTGCCACGGAGTTGCGTGAGTTGGGCATCTCGATAGGCGTACTCCGTGGTATCACCACCCGTGTTGAACTGGTGGTCGTTTTATAGAGGCACTTCCCTTCATCCCTCTCTTCCACCCCCACCTTCCTCATCTTCCCTCATCCCTAGGGCCGGCGTCGGGTGAGTCCTGGGCATCCTCCCCATTATTTCTTTTATTTATTTATTTATTTTTATTTATGGCGTGCCCCCTCCGTCAAAAAAGACATTTTGTCTTTGAGGGGAGTTACAAAAAAATAAAAAATAATAACAGCCATAACTTCCACATTTTCCATCCGATTTCGATGACATTTTCAGGGATTATGCGGATTAGGTTGAAGATGGTCCCCAATGAAGATCATCACCCCCGGACTGATAGTAGCCACTGCGCATGCGCAAACGTGAATTCCTTGTAACAGCCATAACTTCTACGTTTTCCATCCGATTTCAATGAAATTTCCAGGGATGTTACTGACTGATGTTTAGATGGTCCCCTATGAAAATCATAGAGAATGGTTTTTCATAGAGGGATGGTCCCCTGTGAGAATCTCAAATCCTATTCATTGCATCAATAGGTCAGAGGTAGCGCATAGAACTGTCCCCCAGCGGTCCCGGGTTCGAATCCCAGCCGAGGCTAAGCATTTTTTTTGATCCAATCACATACATCTACTCACTTACATTTTTCATCCGAATTTGATGAAATTTTCTAGGATTGTCCCGATTAGCGTGTAGATGGTCCCTTATGAGGATAGTGATAGGGATGGGTATCGATACTCGATATTTCAAAATATCGATACTTTCGTACTGATACTCGATATTTTAGTATCGATACTGCACTATCCGATATTTTTGTATATCGATACTTTGGATCCGATATTTCTAAATATCGAATATCAATACTGTTCTCGCGGAAAATTCAACATAATGACTAAAAATGAAGAAGATAGAGAGGCTTTTGGGTCATTACTCTTTGGTTGCACAAATAACGTTTATATCATGGAAAAAATCACTCTGCTTGGACTCTTAATAGTGAAAAATGAATAAAAGTTGTTGAAAAAATTATTTTTCTTGAGAAAATTGGATAATATTGATAGTTTGTGACACTAAAGTATTGATACTCGATATTTTAAAATATCGATACTCATGCCCAACGATACTTGGGATATCGATACTTGGATGCGATATAGTATTGATCTGAAATATCGATACTTTTATAACGATACCCATCCCTAGGTAGTGAAAGGTACTTAGAGATTTGTGCTTTGAGATTAACTACTACGCATCGGATCATCTATATAGTCGGGTTATGGATACGAGGAAGCTATGTGCCACACCTGTGATGTATCCTGCGCATTCCTGCAGACCAGATAAGACAAGAGTCGTTTTCATTTGTACCTCAGTGTAGCTCGAGCAGCCGTTATTAAAACATCCGTATTCGCATCTCTTCTTTTTATTCAATACACCTCAGTTTGGCGACGAGGGTAAAACGTGAAGTTTTGAACTTTTTTTCGATCGTGGAGTGTTTCCTTCCAGTTTAAGTTTATGTCGGACTCTGAAGATAACGGTACTGGCGACTTCAGTAAAACGGTGCGTGTATCGTGGGTGTACACTCTCTCCAAACCTGAGTTAATCACTCTACTTCGGTCAATTTACGTCGATGAAGATTTAGACTCATTGTCATTCGAAAAGTTACGTAAGTACGCAGTCGAGGCGGTAAGGGACGGACGTCTAATTAAACCGGAACCTAGCAAAGATTTAATCACACGAACCATGAGTGATTCGCGCTCAAACATTTACTTCAAATTGGGCAAGGACAAGTGGTCAGCATTTGAAGAACGTTTGGAGTTGTACTTTATTGCACACGATGTGAACAAAAATAAGCAAGTAGCCGAATTATTGATCAAGGTTGATGAACAGACCTACACGCTCATTCGTTCGTTGTGTTCTCCAAAAAAACCGAAAGATATGTCTTACGATGAACTAACTTTATTGGTGAGAGAACACTTGGAACCAGTACCATCAGAAGCAATGGAAAGATGTACTTTCAATCGAGCCCAACAAGCACGAACAGAATGTGTGTCAGATTTTATCGCTCGTTTGAAACGATTGGCTTTGTTCTGCAACTTCAATAATTTGGAAGAGGCGTTACGTGATCAAATAGTATGCGGTATACGAGACCAAGAAACACGAGAAGAGCTTTTTCGAACACCTAACTTGACGTTCAAAAATGCAGTTTCCTTGGCGTTGGCTCGAGAATCAGCCATGAGGGATGCAAACAAGGCTAAAGAGCTAAATCAAAGTCCTAAAATTCATGAAGCAGAGTTGAACAATCTCACTCACGTTCGCAAATCACCTAATAGTACACGTAATTATCATAAACAGAGGTCGAGTTTCAATAAAAACCAGCAAGGGCACTCGCAACGTCCTAAGTTTACAAATCCAAATAACGAGGACAGATTCCGTGGTAAACATAACTCTACAACTAACGACGCTGTTTGCTACTGCTGTGGTTTGCCGAATCATTACGCCCGTGATTGCTCACTTAACACGAAAATCTGCGAATTTTGTGGTATAAAGGGACATGTAAAGGCCGCATGTTTCAAGAAAAATCGTAACCGTCATAATGGAAATCGCAAACGTAATCATCGTGTAAATCATCTCTCCGAAGATCAGCCGAATGATGATACACAAGGACAAGTAATTCCTGAGGATGATGAGGACCTCCAATCAACCGATTTCTTCCCTCTCAACCCGATCAACCCTGGTGTCGATGAGGACAAAGTGAGTCGTATGAGCGAAACGGAGTTATACAACACAGGTACTTCTCATGAGGTTATTAAACCGTTTGTAGTCGATCTTACTGTCAATGATATTTCAATTGAGATGGAAGTGGATACTGGTAGTTTAGTTTCTGTAATATCAGAAAGAGTAAAGAATTCTCTATTTCCGACTTCAAAATTAGCAGAGTCTAATTTGGTTCTTAAGTGTTACAATGGAGTTAAAATTCTTCCTTTAGGAGTCATGATAAATGTTTCAGTAACGTATCGTAATTGTAAACGTAATTTGAATTTATATGTTTTGCAAGGCTCAGGCCCAAATTTAATTGGTCGAAATTGGCTATGTGCTTTCAATATGTTCCCTCCATTTAGCTGTATTAATGATAGTGCAAATTATGAAACTAGTATGTTTCATCACGCTGCTAAGGAGAATAAAATCTTGACATTTTTGAAATTAAAGTATCCTTCTCTTTTTTCGGAAGAACAAGGTAATTATATGGGTCGTAAAGTTAAATTGGTATTCAAACCTAATACCATACCTGTACAGCATAAACCATATCATGTACCTTTTGCTCTAAAAGAAAAAGTTTCCGATGAAATTAAAAGATTAATTAATGCAGGAAATTTGGAAGAAGTGAGTATCAGCGCTTGGGCTACTCCAATTATACCAGTGTTAAAATCTAACGGAGATGTACGATTATGTGGAAATTTCAAGTTAACTGTTAATCCAAATTTGATTGTGAAGAGGCATCCAATACCTACTAAAGAGCAAATTTTTCATATTTTAGGAATTGGAAAAAAATGGTCGCAAATAGATCTAAAACATGCATTTATGCAATTTACTGTAGATGAAGCTTCCCGAGATGCATTAACGATCATTACTGAAAATGGATTATACAGGTACATAAAATTGCCCGAAGGAATAGCATCCAGTCCTGGGGAATGCCAAGATATTCTTGAAGAAATCCTTAGAGGTATTCTTAATGTTGCTATCTACCTCGATAACATCTATTGTACGGGTAAGAGCGATAGTGAGCATATCTGTAAGGGAGCCCCTCAAGTGGGTAAGGATATTCAAGACAGCAACCACTCTTCTCAACTCGTAATATTTTGTATTTACCCAAAATTCGTGACTACCCCTCTCAATACAAACCACACAAGTACAAGTACACACAATTAACAATAGCAACAATTACAGATCTTATCAACGTCACTTGGTCACCCCCTTTTCCCCGCACATCCGGGGCGTCTCCAATTAATTCAATAATGCTACAATTAGAAACAGAAATAACAAAATGGTACGATAGAACACCCAAAAATATACTCCCCTAAATTGGTGAAGGAAAACCCGGGAAGAACCCCACAATGCGTTAGATAGCTTAATAATGGTATACAATCAGAAACAACAATAACCAAATGGTACGATATAACACCCAAAAATATACTCCCCTAAATTGGTGAATGAAAACCAAGGAAAAACCCCACAAGACGTTAGATAGCTTAATAATGGTACAATCAGAAACAACAATAACCAAATGGTACGATATAACACCCAAAAATATACTCCCCTAAATTGGTGAATGAAAACCCGGGAAAAACCCCACAAAATCCTTACAAGACGTACTCAGCGTCCCTCCTTTCTTCAAATATCGCAAAACCACCAGGTGGTAAGGTCCTGGAAATAACGCTTATTACTAGCACTCACCCAGATTCAACAAGCACATGGTCTCCACAAAAATCAACGGTACCACAACTCCGCACCTCACGTTTTGGCTCCACTCCGTCGAATGCATCCTCTTCCTCAGCTCGTTGCCGTCCTCCAGCCGCAAAACCCTTACGCTGCTTTTCTCCGAGGCCGGCGGAAATGCAGGCAGGGTGAGGAAGACATCGCCGTCGTTTCTCGCGTTAATTCATTTGGCTCTGGGGTGAGGGGTGAGGAAGGTCGGCCAAACCGCGAATGTACCAGCTCGCGCGATCTGCCGGCATCCCCCTACACTTCCCTCTCTGCGTGCCCTTGGGCCCTCACATAGCTCCCCCCTTTTTTAAAGGGGCAGCATATATGGCTGCTTCTTTAACCGTCATATCCACCAGCTGCTGTGGGGGGTCATGGGATTCTTCTCGCTGGGGCGTACGACGAGGCCACCGGATGGGCCTGACTTCCAGGCTTCGATTTGAGTCCGCACCCTCCAAGGTTGGTTTGCTGGTCTGGGGGGTCCAACAACCAACACAGGTCCGGCGGTACCACCACAGTCCCAGACCCAGCACAAAGAGGAGGACTACCGCGGAACCACCAAGGCCATACACCAGGGCAGGTCCATTTCCCTCATTCTCCTCTAGCATCCGTAGGGCTGCTTCGAGCCGGATTTCGTCTTCGGACCAAACTCCTGGTTGCACTTGTCCCTGCTGGCGAAGTCGGTCAACTATTGCGTCGAGGTTCTTATCTTCAAGCTGTTGCGTGGCATTGAAGCCCCATAGTGTGGGTACGTCAATGGTCCGATTCCTCAGGAAATGCTGTTCTGGTACTTTGCCCCCAGCGGGTAGCAACTTGTGAGTAGCCGTGCGAAGCGTACACTGTATCTGAGGCTGGATTACTCCACTTCCGGTCAAGGTAATCTCTACTGCAGCCTCATCCGGACACTGCTCTGTGAGTACAACGGGCTGTGACAGACTATAATACCACTTCTGGCTGGCAGCTTCCCATCTCCAGACAGCTGCTGGGGCTGGACCAAAACGCTCCATTCGCAGGTTGTAGCAGCGCCGGAGTTTTGGTAGTAGATGCTGCTGATGCAATCCTTGACGCTGCGGTGCACCAGCGGAAAGGATGGAGAGCAAATGAGCATTGGGCGTTGTCGGCAGGTCTCCTTATCAAATACTTCCAGTCCAGCATAGTACTCCCTGTCCTGAGAGACTATGAAATAGCGAAATTGTGTGCTCACTCTGAGGTGTCGGCCGCTGGCCTGGTCGAGTACGGGTGTAGTGGCTACCTCGTACATTGTATACCGAGGTCCTTTCGTCTCCAAAGGGACAGATAACATTAGATGGATGGTTTGTTCATCATGCCATCCACTGACCTGCGCAGACTGGTAATGGCTATGCATCTGCGCCACCCCAGTCCCCGCCACCATGGTAAGTTCCCGCGGCAAACTTCCCACCACTAGTGATACTAGTTGTGAGAGTTCGCGCGGCGAGATGAGAAGGGGCTGAGTTTCCCTAACGCTCCCTCCCCCACTGCCGACGTTATTTCTCTAATCTTTTCCCCTGCTCGAAGTAAATCTACTTCTACTTCTCTGACCAATTGGAGCACCCACAATGTGCGGTTAAAAAGGGCTTCGGACTCCCGGATCTGATTTTGGTGGGATTTAATCACCAAGGTCAGATTCATCAACACACATCACATTCATCAACACACATCCTGCAACACACATATACCCAACCATTAACCACTATCTCGAAACACATCACATTCATCAACACACATCCTGCAACACACATATACCCAACCATTAACCACTATCTCGAAACTCTATTCCTACTCTAAGGATCCTACCCCAATTCCTCTATCCCCTACTTCTTCCCGAGACTCCTCTCACTCCGTCCTTATTCATCCTTCCAGTTTACCTCATAATCTAGGAATCGCCTAGGGCGACACCTGGTCCGTTGAGGTCGACGGTCAACATCCACCTCGGGATGCACTTCTGCAGGTACTGGACTCGGGGGAGTGGAGTCCTCGGGATGCGGTCCCAAACTCCGAGGGTCACTTTCCCAATAAGGAGCCTCTATGCTTCCCGGGGTGGACGCTGTACCCTGACCAGGGGTTGGAGAGCCTGCGTCACTAATGCTCAGCAGGGGGGAGGAGGAGGCCGTAGAAGGGTCGCTCCCAGGGGTATGGCTGGACCCCGCTACAGCCAGATGGGATGTAGTTGCCTGTCCCCTCATCCAGTGGGGCACCACCAAATCCACGGGCGCCATGACACTGCCTGTCCCCGAGGGAAAAGAGTGGACAGAACCATTGTCACTTTGGTGGGAGAACGACTCCCACGAGCTACCAGAGTCTCCCTCTTCTGAAGACTCTAGTCCAGTTTCACTTTGCTCCTCTCCCTCACTATCTCGTCCTAAGGGTGTACTAGGACTCAGTACACCATTGCTCTCTACTTCTTCCTCTGCACTCTCCGACCTACCCCGATACTCTACACCCTCGTCGTCCTCAGAAGCTGGGCCCTGTTTCTCACCTTCGCTCTCTTCTTCACTGTACCCCCCCGCCTGGTAGGACGGCTTTAGTCGGTTGGAGTGCACCACCACCTCACCTCCTCCAGTCAATCTAATCTTATATGTGACTGGGGAATGGGATTCGACGACTCGGTGGGGCCCTGTCCATGGGCAGTGGAATTTAGCACTACACTCCACAGGCCGGTTGGGGACATGTAGGTAGACCCAGTCCCCTGGATGGAAGGTGCGAGGGCGTCGCCTTCGGTTGCAACGGTCAGCTCGAAGCTTTTGTTGCAGCTCCTCCTCCTTTTCTGCATAGGCCTAATTGGCCAGCTCGGCCTCCGCCAAGCGCTGTCTCAGCTCCTCTAGCTCAGACATCCTTCGCACTCTCGGGGCTCGTGGGTAAGGTCAACGTTCTTGCAGCTGACCCCACACCTGACACCAGTTGTAAGGGAGCCCCTCAAGTGGGTAAGGATATTCAAGACAGCAACCACTCTTCTCAACTCGTAATATTTTGTATTTACCCAAAATTCGTGACTACCCCTCTCAATACAAACCACACAAGTACAAGTACACACAATTAACAATAGCAACAATTACAGATCTTATCAACGTCACTTGGTCACCCCCTTTTCCCCGCACATCCGGGGCGTCTCCAATTAATTCAATAATGCTACAATTAGAAACAAAAATAACAAAATGGTACGATAGAACACCCAAAAATATACTCCCCTAAATTGGTGAAGGAAAACCCGGGAAGAACCCCACAATGCGTTAGATAGCTTAATAATGGTATACAATCAGAAACAACAATAACCAAATGGTACGATATAACACCCAAAAATATACTCCCCTAAATTGGTGAATGAAAACCAAGGAAAAACCCCACAAGACGTTAGATAGCTTAATAATGGTACAATCAGAAACAACAATAACCAAATGGTACGATATAACACCCAAAAATATACTCCCCTAAATTGGTGAATGAAAACCCGGGAAAAACCCCACAAAATCCTTACAAGACGTACTCAGCGTCCCTCCTTTCTTCAAATATCGCAAAACCACCAGGTGGTAAGGTCCTGGAAATAACGCTTATTACTAGCACTCACCCAGATTCAACAAGCACATGGTCTCCACAAAAATCAACGGTACCACAACTCCGCACCTCACGTTTTGGCTCCACTCCGTCGAATGCATCCTCTTCCTCAGCTCGTTGCCGTCCTCCAGCCGCAAAACCCTTACGCTGCTTTTCTCCGAGGCCGGCGGAAATGCAGGCAGGGTGAGGAAGACATCGCCGTCGTTTCTCGCGTTAATTCATTTGGCTCTGGGGTGAGGGGTGAGGAAGGTCGGCCAAACCGCGAATGTACCAGCTCGCGCGATCTGCCGGCATCCCCCTACACTTCCCTCTCTGCGTGCCCTTGGGCCCTCACAATATCAATACATTGGATCGAATTTGTTTCAAGCTTAACGCAGTTGGTATGAAGGTTAATTCCAAGAAGTGCAATTTCATGGAATCTAAATTAGGTAACAATAGTAGCAATACTAAGGCAGAAAAAGTGGTTAAAGTTTTCAAAACCCTATTTTCACGTTTCGGTCTACCCGACCAAGTAGTAAGCGATAACGGACCGCAGTATAGAAGCGATTGTTTCATTTCTTTTTTATCTGAATTTGGGGTCAAACAAACGTTTTCTCCAATACACCATCCCGCAACAAATGGAGCAGCGGAAAATTTCGTTGGCATCTTCAAAGACAAAGTAGATAAAATTTGTAAATCTGGGAAAAATTTAGAACAAGCTGTAAATTTGTTTCTCTGGGATTATCGTACTATAGTTCATTGCAGTACTGGGAAAACACCAGCGTTTTTGATGTATAATAGAGAACTCAAAACTCGATTTGATCTATTACACCCCATAGACACAAGTGTAACGGTCGATCGTAAACAATTTGAACGTAATTCGAAAGTATCATTCTTGAGGAATCCTTCGTTTTCTGAAGGGGATAAAGTACAAGTGAAGGATTATAGGAAGAATGAAGGTAAATGGGCAATCGGAGTTTGTAAAAAAAGCTTGTCACCTGTCACATGGTTGATAGAACTTGAAAATGGTGACATATGGAAACGTCATATAGATCAAATGAGTAAATTAAGTAACAATAAGCTAACAGATCTAAATAATGTACCTAGGCGTTCAGAACGATTGAAAAATAAAAATTGATGTAATATTCACAATGTGTAACATTGAAGAGAAAGTGTTATACTTATTTGAAAATTATGTTTATACTATCTTTATTATGTATGGAATCATTTTTAGATCAAAATATCACAAATTTATTTAAATTTAAAATATCAGGAAATGGAAATTTTGTAAGAAATTTTATGTTGTACTCTATGGAAATTTGTTTAATTTTTATGAATTTTGAATTTAAAAAGGGGGAAATTGTGATGTATCCTGCGCATTCCTGCAGACCAGATAAGACAAGAGTCGTTTTCATTTGTACCTCAGTGTAGCTCGAGCAGCCGTTATTAAAACATCCGTATTCGCATCTCTTCTTTTTATTCAATACACCTCAACACCCACTTGGCAGACGTTTTTTTGGTTAGTCATTAGAATCAGTAAAATTTCCCAGTTAAATTTGAGTTTTTTTTTTCGTTTCAACAGGAATGCCTCCTCCACCAATGGTCCCAGGTAAACACAACATGGACATTGGGACGTGGGAAGGTAAGAATGGCGGAAGCGGGATAGTCAAGTCAGTGCCGGCACCTCAGCCTCCTCCGCAGCAAACAGTTCGACCAAGCGCTTGGGGAGGACAGATGAGGACTGCTGCGCCAATGGCTGCTCCGCAGGCCTACATGGCGGCACCCCCTCCGCAAGTTCCTCCTCAAAGACACCCGGTAGCGGCTCTTCATCCTGTTCCTCCTTTGCAGACTATGCCCCCGCCGCAGGTGAATAGTGAAACGCTTTGTGAATGATTACTTGGAAGCTAATTAACCAAGAACTTTCTGTTCAGTTTTGACTTAGGATAGTTGATTTTCAGTTCAAATAATTGAATATCTAATCCAAAAACTTTTCTTGGTTGAAACATATCAACCCAGAATATTGATCTCTGATAACTATCGATACGTACTAGTTTGCCAGGTCATAAGATTGCTTGTGTTGAGCATCTCCGCCAGTATGGGATTATATTGATGGCAATAATTAAATTATAAATTATTCTCCTCCTAAACGAGTTTAACCAAAAGAGGCGAGAGATACTCGACGTTTAGTAGTAATCGTCTTTCACCAGAGTGATTTACGAGTTTAAACTCCATCTTGGGAGGTTCGAGTTTAAACGGTCGAAAATCGGCCGAATAAACTAGAAAACCTCGTTTAACTACCAATTCAATATGGCTGCGCATTGATTTGTGATTGTTTTCGAAATGAAATAGCGAATTATTTTTGCATTTCGAATTATTTTTGACTCGTCTGACGATGACAGCGACGTCGAGTCGAATCCTGGATCGGATTCCACATTCCGAGATTATGTACGTTACTGAGTTTCCGCCTTTCCTAGCCTCCAATCCAATAGCTCGACTAGATTGACACTCACCTTGAGTTCCCGTCGGACAAATAAGTTCAAAACGTTCATTTAAAATGAATAATGGTTTTTTTCAATATCGTAATAGTGCAACCTACATTCCTTGGCTGTTTCTATTCGGACGAATTATACAAATTGACCATTATACAAAAATACCAGTTTGACCAAAATAAATTCCTCTTGAGTTTACACTCATCTTCGAGCTTACATCCATCGGTAATCATTCAAATTATCGAAGTACATTCCTACCGTTTAAAACAAGGCGGCGGTCACTGTGTTTTACTAGGATACATCAAGGAAGGTACTTGAGTCTGGAAAAATACTGCAGTTATTGCGCTCGTTGCGAGGCTCAAAGTGATGATGTGTAATAACTCAATAGGTAGGTGATGAAAATAATCAGCAAAATAAAACGAAGGAAACCGGAAAACTCGAAACAAACCACAGGAATCAGCAAAAAAACAAGGAATTCGAAAAACTGACACTGATAAAGATACACAAGGCGGGAATCTGCTGATAGCGAGCGCGGGAGTGGTTGTTGTTCAACGCTTCTATTGCCCAATACATCATAACGTCCAACTTTCATTTGTTCCGCTCGACATTTCAAGTTTAGACAAACTCAATTATCTTGAACGACGTTTAACGATGATTTGGGTTGGTGAAAGACGCTTGTCATCTTGCCAGGTTTATTCCTCCATATTAACTATAAAGGCGTTTAGTTAAACGCGATGTGAACAACTTTTGGTGAAAGTGGGCCTGATAGTTCAACCATTAGGTTCATAATTTTGTCAGCTGGTTTGATATTATCGGCTCCTTTTGGGGTCTAGTTGTGCCTCGAAGGTTTTGGTTATTGTTGTCAGTCACTTCCAAAAGGTAAAAAGTGGGGACAAACGTTTACAAAACGCCCTTGCTCGAGAACTTTTGATGTACAGATATTGTGTTTTTTCTCAGTAATTAAAATTTCCAAAGTTTAATGATTTTTTTGTCATAACCCAGAGCTCTTGAGGACCTATTGATCGCTCGAATGAAATCACCCAGGCGATCAACTAAGTATCGTTAAATGGGCAATTACAGTGACATTTATCAAAACCGCGTGTTAATACCACTTAGCCTGTCCGAAAGGACCCGCGTCCGCCTCCCTCCAACGAACCTTTTGTCCTTTGAAGGAGCTCTTTAGGCTGTTGTAAGAGTCTGTCTCCGTTGGTTGGACGAAAGATGAATGAGAAACACGACTGTGAATCGCATGTGAACGTTCACGGATGGAAGTGGGGCAAATTTCAGCTAATCAAATAGATACAATCTTTTCCAGAGGGTGGTCTCTACTGAAAACTGATAATGGTGACGCATTTGCAGCGTTTATTGATGTAGCACTTTATTTTAGGTCTTTTTACAACAATTATGATACTGGCTAATCAGTTTCTTTTCGTTTCAGCCCATGACGCAGATGCCTCCTCCGCAACAACAAATGATTCAGCAGCAACAACAGCATCATCACCATCAACAACAGCAGCAGCAACACCATCAACAGCAACAACATCACATCCAACAACAACAACAACAGCAGCAGCAGCAGCAGCAACAGCCGCAAACGACTATTGGACAATCACATCCGGTGTTGGAGGAGTTGCGTGTGAAAAACAACTACAATCCGCCTGACTTTGATCTGAATGCCAAAGGAGCGAGATTCTTCGTCATCAAGTCGTACTCGGAGGACGACATCCACAGATCCATAAAGTACGAGATCTGGTGTTCGACGGAGCACGGGAACAAGAGACTCGACCAGGCCTTCCACGAGCGGGAGACCAAGCAAAACGGTTGTGTGTATTTGTTTTTCTCGGTGAACGGTTCCGGTCATTTTTGCGGCATGGCCGTAATGACTTCGGCAGTGGACTATAACGCTTCTAGCTCTGTTTGGTCTCAGGACAAGTGGAAAGGTCAGTTTCGAGTTAAGTGGATTTACGTGAAGGATGTGCCCAACGGGCAGCTGCGACACATCCGTTTAGAAAACAATGAAAACAAACCGGTAACAAACTCGCGGGATACGCAGGAAGTGCCATTTGAAAGGGGGAAACAGGTTCTGCGCATAATCCATTCGTACAGACACACGACATCCATTTTTGACGACTTTATCCACTACGAACGAAGGCAGGAGGAAGAGGATTCTAAGAAAGAGGCCAATGCTATCGAGGCTGTTAATCATCCTCCACCCCATCACAAGGTAATATAGCTTCCGTAGATATCTCAATTATAATTATTTTTGTATCATAGTTATTACAATGAAATTCTAGTATTCTCGATGCTGCAGGTATCAACATTTCTAGTTTTGAGGTATCATGATGCTGAAAATGATGATACTTTATCAACATACTGACTAAATTACATAGGGTGAAACTATTTTGTGCAGTAGAAAAGTAAAAGCGCTTCAAATTATTACACAAATGTTTATTATTTTTCTGTATGGATCACTCGCCTAGAAAGAACAATTGAAGCTTATAGAAGCTTTGCCATTGTCACTACCTACCAATCATATTTACGCTTCACAATTAAGTTTATTTTGAAGAAATTTCACGCTCCACACTCAATTCGAAGAAATAGGGAGCTGTGGGTGCCTTCAACAGGAAATTTTATTGAGGGGGTTCGGTAGTCGGAAATTTTCAAAAATTTAATTTTTCAGATTTAAAAAAAATATTCTACACATTATCCCCGACATTTTGGTATATAAAACTTTCATGTTTGAGTCAGGAAATGTCCTGCAATCGTTGCCTGAAGTTGAGTATCTCCGAACCGCTTTTCGGTACCAGTGGAGTTACTCTGCTATTGCTTGTTCAACATTTGCACAAGCCATTTTTTCCACTTTTTTATGCTTATGGAAGTGGCTGTGAAGCACATTATTCATGTAGCAATAAAAAAATCTAAACCCTAAAATTACGAGGTTTCATAAAGGTTCATGGAAAAGAGAAACAAGTTGGCACGCATCGTGACGTAATCGTCGTAGCAGGTACCTTTTCAGTTTATTGCGTTTTTCTCAAAACTATGTTTTTCAAGCGTTTGACCCTTTATCTCTGAAACTACGCATGATGTCGAGATGATTCTTTTTTTGTGTTATGAAAGAATAATAGTTCTACACATTAGCATATGCTTTTTGTAAACAAAATACTTGGAAGCCGAGAAATTTTTTTGTTTGACTCAAAAAAAGGGTTATCTAAAATAGTTGTACAAAAAAAGTTTAAAGATATTTTTGGAAAGCAATAGAGAGTTTTCGCCACGTCAGACGTGACGACTTGAGATCACGTAAATTTTTTACTACTTGGATACCTATTTACATCCCTTTCTGACCCTACATTGCGATATAAAAACCTACCTACCGATGATTTTGATCCTTTTTACCTTTAGAAAGTAGTGAACAACACTAGCTTTTCCAGAGCTCTTACTGCATTTTTTGGGTCTACAGTACTTTACTAACGATTTTGCAGTAGCTACCTTTCGACTGGTTCCTTGTTTGTCTAACAACACGTCCGTAACATATCTATAGACAATTTAGAGTAGGTAGGTACTTCGTTTCTACCTACCAGGAAGTACAGACTAAGTATTCCAAAAACGGAAGTACAGATCTATCATACTAGGATAGATGTACGAACTTATAGACGTAACACCTAAATGCAGACATCCGTAATTAACCGAATACCTACTATTGTGTGAAAAGAAGGTATTTTCTCAAAGGTAATGAACTTTATGAATGAAAGGTAATGAACTTTCCAATTTGACATGCAACTTACAAGTACGATGGTCACAGCAAACGGAACTATCAGTTGAAATCTTAAATGGTAACTACTTACGTGAACTGACTCCCGTTGCCTGTTTATTGTAGATCTGTAGTTAGGTGTGTTGTACATGAAAGTTAAAGATCGTGGATCGGAGATCGACTTTTTAAAAAGTAACTTTATTTACAGAACCGACGTATTACACTTTTCAAACACTTAGAAATTAAAAGGAAGAGAGCTAACTGTTGCGACGAGCTTCAGGAACGAAGTGCGCCGAGTCCAGGGGGAACTCACCGGTGGTTGAGTTTCCACTGGAGGGGAAAAATGAGATTCAGCTTTTTATTTACAAATTCAGCGAAAAGAGCGTCTATAACTCCTCCATCCCTAAGAAAGAAAATACGGTGGAGAAGTTTGAGAATTTTAAAATTAAATTTGAAAAAGTTTTTCAGTGAATTTTCTAAAGGGGTGATTGCTGAACAGTTAACTTCCTTCTATGTTTATAGTATGACACTAAAGTATAAGTAATAAAAGATATTAACATAAAATATAATACTAAAGTCCAAATACTAGGTGTGGCTAAAGTCACAATCGTTTGTTTAGAAGGAATTGAAGATTGCAAAGCTACATCTTGGAAATTTAAGTTCTTCAATTTAATTGTTGACACTGGTTCTTTATACAATTCAAAATTAGGTTTGAGATTATTCAGCAGAAATGGTTGACCATGCGTTTTACTGGATGAAGAAGCTAAAGTTCGGTTTTTATACATTATTTTGCTAATGCCTGGTTTTAGTAAGTAAATTCCTTTCAATGAATGGACTTGTACATCATTTTCCGAAATAATTCTAATTTGTTCTTCCTGGGGGAATACTAAAAGAAATTGATTGATAGCATCTAAATACTCAATGTAGTTGTAGGTAATTTCTAGTTTAACAAAATCACAATGATAATTAGAATTTGAAGTTATGATTTCCTTTTCACATAGATTATTCGTATTGATAATTAATTGATCTCGACATAAGTAGGTACTACCCTCCTCACAATTATTTTTGAGAAGTCTTATTCCTGTGTTAGATTTAGATTTTAGTACGTAGCTGGCTGATGGGTTTACAGAAAGGTAATCACCATCGTGAAGTGTGGGTATTGGTTGTAATAAGAAAATATCATATTCTTCAGGATTCACTATCGGTACATCTAGAAAATAGATTATTTCTTCGGTGGAAATGAAGCATTTCACTTTTATATGATTTTCTATTTCCCAAAGGTTTTCTCCATGAAAATCTAACAATTTGCTATTGTAAAATTTGGATAGTTCTAATAGTTCTTTGTACAAAATACTGGGTTTTATAATACTTGGGTGTAATTTGCCGAGTCTACAGAACGTAATAGAGTTTTCTATGTCTTGTACGACATCTAATAATTGCTGCAATAAAATTTGATGGTGGGCCAAAGTTGTCTCAACATTTCTGATATGTGTATCTGAGGAACTAATTTCTTTTAGCCGGGAAATTTCTTGTTCTATTATTTTATTATTGTGCTCCATATGTTCCATGGTTTTATTGAAGTTGTTCAAAAGGAAAGAATTTACTGAATATTGATTTTTAACTTGTTCGTCTAATTCGTTTTGACCTTCATGAAGGTGACGAATGATTTCATCATATTTTTCGCCATCTGATGCATCCAGGTTGCCTGTTATAAATTTTATGACAGAGCCTAAGCCGTTTATTAGGGCTCTTTTGGTTCGTCGAGGTACAAGGGTGTCAGTAATTTTTGCATGAATAATGTCAATGGTATTATTGACTAATTGGGATCTTATGCGACATCTGTCTACGGTTATTGGGTCAGTTCTAATTACTTCCCATATCTCCTCGAATTGTTCTCTAACTAATTTAGTTTGCTGAATTAGGTGCTTCAAGTCATAATAGTGGGTAATGGTATGGTAAAATTGAACAGTTCGAGCAGGTCCTATTTGGATTGGTAGGAGTCCTAGGTTTGAATTAATATCTCTGATCTCTGCAGATAGGGTTAAAGTTGTCCCGAGGTACCTGCAACAGGTTCATCAGGGTTTTCATTATTTTCGTTGCGTCTATTCTGTAACTGCCTGGGCCGTTTTATATTAGATAGGTGGATTTTAGTTTTGGTGTTGTGGTGTCTAGGCTCAATAGTTGCAACCTTCAAAGTTTTATCTATTGTATTAACTCTTTCTTTATTATATTTCTTCTTAGTTTTGCTTTGTTTTTGAACGGTCTTAACGTAGACTTCTTTCGGTATTTCAGGTAGATCCTCACTTGATTCATTTCTTTGGTTAATAACCTTTTCTTTGTAATTTTCTAGACGTTCTTTAATGTTTTCATACAAAATCTTCACCTTTTCTTTATGGTTATTTAAATAGTTATTGTGAATTTGCTGGTTGATGTCTAGGTTTAATACATTATTTAAATCAAGGTGTCCATATAAAATTTCGAATGGAGTTAATTTAGAGACAGAATGAATCGAATTATTGTATGCTATTATGGAGTAATTTACTTTTACTTTGATGGAGTCATTTTTGAATTCTTGCCGACTATTCATGATCCTGACGTGCTCTATCAATGTGGAGTGAAATCTTTCTATGATCCCATTAGAATCCGGATGTTGTGAGGAAATATAGTGGATGTTTATTTTGTGTAAATCTAATAGTTCTTTCAACATAGAGCTATGGAACTCAGGCCCATTGTCCATAACTATTTTGGTGGGAGTGCCGTGGTGAGAAAAGAAATTTATTAAAGTATTGACCAAGTCGACACTATTGGATGACTCTAAGTAGTACGCTTGGGCATATCTGCTAAAGGTATCGATAATTGTTAAAAATTTAGTACCCTCTAAAGTGAGTTTATCTATATGTAAAATTTCTAGAGGTCGAGAAGAGGTAGGTGTAATATTCAATTTAATTTTTATGGGGTTTCTTTCATATTTACAACTGAGACAAATTTCACATTTATTGATATAAGTTTGGATACATTTTTTCAAGTTAGGCCAAAAGTAGTTCCGTTTTATTTTTTCATAGGTTTCATCGATTCCACGATGATTCGTTTTTCCAACGTGATAACTTTCCATTATTGCTTCTTGTTCGTCCTCACATGTTACGTCTAACAGTTTTTTGTTGTACTTGGTAATATTTATCTCAGAATATTTGAAGTTGGTTGTTAAGATTCTAGCAAATTCTTCATAGACGTCTTCCATGAAGAATATTCCGTATTTAGTTTTAGGAACTACATATTCTTTTACAAAGTTTATGATTTCTGATTCAAAATTTTGTTTTGTGAATTCGGCAAAGATTCTAGTTTTAGTATCAAACAATTTAGTAATTTTTGCTTTATTAGGGGAATACTTTACGATTTTGACGACTATTTGGTTATTACAGTGATTTATAGCTCCTTCATTTGTTGGTATTTCAATAGTGGTGTTGCCGTGAAAGTTAGAGTGAACAGTTGGTGCTAAAATGGATTGTTCGTCTGCATTTGCTATCACTGATTCGTTGTCTGTAACAGGAACATTATCTGAAACTGTTTCTTCATAGTTTTGGTAATATCTTTCAATCAGTTGTTCACAAATGTTCTGATCTACCTCTTCTCTGTTGGGTGTCCCTCCTATAATATTTCTAATTTCAGTACTATCACGAAGGAAATCATTCGGGTTAATGGAATGATCTATCAATTCGGAAAAATTGGTCGTTTCGTTGGTATTGATTTCCACTCTAGACAAAGCATCGGCGTTTAAGTTGGTGGAACCTTTTTTATATTGAATATCATAGTCATACTCTTCTAATTTTAAACGCCATCTAAAAAGTTTGGAACTAGGCTCTTTCAATGAGAATAGCCACTGTAACGGTTTGTGGTCTGTAAAGATTTTAAATTTTCTCCCAAATAGATAAGGTCTGAAATATTTTGTAGCCCAGACACAGGCTAGGCATTCCTTTTCAATGGTGGATAAGTTTCGTTCACTGTCGTTCAATGTGCGACTAGCAAATGAGATGGGTAAATCTGCACCGTTCGAAATTTGGCTTAGGACTGCTCCTATTGCTACATTGGAAGCATCTGTTGTCAGATGGAAGGTTTTCGAAAAATCAGGGTACTGGAGTATTGGGTCATTTATTAATAGTGTTTTGCATTTTTCAAAGCACTCAGCGTAATCAGGGTCTTGACAATTAATTATTGATCCTTTCTTCAGACGTTGAGTCAAAGGTTTTGTTACTTTGGCAAAGTCTTTAATGAATTTACGATAGTATCCCAAAAGGCCTAAAAATCCTTTGATTTCTTTTGGAGTTTTTGGAATTGGGTATTTAGAAATAGCTTCTGTTTTTTGGGGATTCGGTTTTACTCCTTCTGGTGTGATTAAGTGTCCAAGATAAATACATTCTCTTTTCAAAAATTCTGTTTTATCTAATTGAATTTTGAGGTTTGCTTCTCTAAGTTTGGTAAAGACTTGTCTCAGACGGGTTAGGTGTTCTTCCAGACTCGTGCTAAACACTATCACGTCGTCCATAAAAACTGTACAAATTTCATTCTGAATTCCTCGTAGCACGTTGTCCATCAACCTTTGGAAAGTTGGGGGTGCATTTTTCAGACCAAATGGCATTCGAGTGAATTCCCAATGACCTTGTTCAGTCGAGAACGCAGTTTTTTCGATGCTGTCGGGATCCATCATTACTTGGTGGAACCCGCTTTTGAGGTCTAAGCATGAAAAGTATTGGCACCTTCCTAGTTTATCTAAAAGTTCGGTGATATTAGGTAGCGGATATTTATCGTCTATGGTTTTAAGGTTGAGGGAACGAAAGTCGATAACTACGCGAAATTTTGGTTTGCCAGAAGCGTCTAGTTTTTTGGGGACTATCCACAAGGGACTGTTCCAAGGGCTAGAACTAGGTCTAACGATGCCTTGTGACAACATTTCTTTTATTTGGTTATTAATTTCTGTCTTGTAAATTTCTGGGTACCGGTAGTTGCGTGTATACGTAGGTATTTCGTCAGTTGTGCGAATGTGGTGTCTCACTTTGGTGGTCGCTGAGAGCATATGACCATCTATATGAAATAAGTCTTTATATTCACAGACTAGGTTTAAAATTTTGGTTTTTTCCTCGGAATTCATGTGGTCAGTACGAATTTTTCCGGTATCAAATTTGCAGTGTGAGGTGTCATAGCAATTTAGGTTGTTATCGTCTGGTATATCCGGTATTTTTTCAATTCTGAAAGGGTTTGGCAATTTTAGGTTGGTTTCTATTTCGCTGCTATTAAGAATTCCTACATAACATTCATGATTTCGAACTTTGACCAAACTTTCCGGGATCTCAATCGAACCCATTTTGAAATAGGGAAAGATACCTTCCCTTAATTCGCCAACAACTGGGACTTTTAAAGGGGTGATGGCCCTGGGGGGTATTATTAGATTCAAGTTAGGTGGAGATTTATTCGAATTTTCTTGTGTTTTATTTTCGAAATACTTTATCGGAATTTTGGTTTTGGGAGTCATCAATTTATTATTATTGAGGTCAATTTGCGCGGCAAGATTTTTCAGATTATCCATGCCTAATAGCAATCCAAATCTCTTGTGAAATTTAAAAACTTTAAAATTTAAATTGAGGTTTTTGATGCCAAATAGTTGACCGCAAGGAATTCTAGCGCTAAATTTACCTTGGGTAACACCATGAGCTGTTACCACTTCAAAGGGATCAGGTTTCAATTTTTGGCAAAAAAGGTCACCTATTAAATCTGGGTTAATAAAACTACTGGTGCTGCCGGTATCGATAAGGATTCTAATGTTATGTGGTGGGAGCACTACGTATGGTAGGGGATGTTTTGAGGAGTTGAGATGCATTAAGTCAAATTTTGGGTTTCTTGATCCTCCTCTAAAAAAGAATTTTCATCGGGAATTTCGTCGTTCTCTTCTTCATTGATTTCGGGCTCTTCTTCAGTCATACAGTTGAAATTGGGATTCGTAGTCTGCCACGACATGGCATTATTTGGTTTATTAAAACCTTGTGAATTCTGAGGGTTTTGTGGTTGCCTGAACTGAGTGTTACCTGCGAACCTTGGGTTGGTTTTATAATTTTGGTTCGGGACATACTGAGGTTTATGGTTTTGAGCGGGGGTGTTTAGCTTCGAATTTTTATTAAAATTTGGATTTGATTTTTGGTTTTGGTAACTATGGGAATTTTTAGTGAATTTTCCCGCGTTCGAAGTTCCTGGTTTTCGACTAAGGTGTTGGTAGTCGTTAGTCATCCAGGATAACGCTTCCCCAAGATTTTTGGGTTGGCGTGTCCTTAGCTGACTACCAAGCGGTTCTCTAAGATATAAAGTGAGCGTTCTTAGAGCTAGCCCTTGGTAATGGTCTGTCAGGCAATTTTGGTTTTCTACAGGTACATGATTGGAGATGTACGCCAAAATTGTATTTAGGAGCCTTTTAATTTTCTCGTGGAAATCGAAAGGTGATTCGTTCTCGCTGTGCCGCATAGCCGTGAGGTCGTGGCACAGCGTGAATAGATCTCTGCGGTCGGTATAACCTTCTAACAACGCAGTTTTCAGCGATTGAAAGTCTGCGAAGGTGTGGTTTTGAATAGTATCGGCCGCAGGGCCTTGAATTTTTTGGATGATCGAACCCATCACTTCGTGATTTTGAAAGTTGTCTGGATCTAACTCGTCACAAAATTTATCAACAATCATTTCCGACATATGTAAAAATCTTTGTAAGGTTTCGGGTTTTCCAGAAAAATTGGGAATCATGTCGGCGTGTTTCCTTTTGAATTCGGGGAGGTTGACTTGTCTATTTTGAGGGTTATCCCTCAGATACATCTGGATCTGTTGGTTAACAAGTTCTTGAATAGCAGCTCTACTAGCTGCCTCTTGAGCAGCGGCAATTTCTTCGGGGGTCATAATCGGAGGTCTAGTAGAAATTGGTGTGGTGAATTTGTGTATTACAAATTTTTTAAATGACTTAGGAATTTTGGGGCCGTGTGTAAAATGCGTACAATTAAAATAACACACAAAATATGGCACAACAAAAATACAAAATATAAATTGTAAATGAAATAAAATAATATTAAACTTTAGCTATCCACAGTGCAGGTAACTGGTGGTATGAACACTACGGGGTGCAAAAAGTAATATTTTTGGAAGTTAGCTCTCAAAGCAGGTAACTGGTGGTTTGAACAGAGAGAGTTTAACTTGATTAATAATTATATCTTTAAATTTCGGCAATCCACAGAGCAGGTAACTGGTGGTTTGAACAAAGGGATGCGAAAGATACGTAATTATATTGATAATCGAATTCTAGTCCTCTAAGCAGGTAACTGGTGGTTTGAACAAAGAGTCTAGTAATTCGCAAAAAGAAAAAAAATAAGACAGATCGTCTTTTGAAATTATTATTATTTTTTAACGAGAGGGGAACGTCTTTTCCTTGGAATTTTATTTGGAGATGACTTACAGGATCGCTGCGATGACTCGTCGAAACATCCGGGAGGTAAAGTATCTGGTTTCAGGTCTTATCTGCTCCTCTTCCAGGCGTCGAGCGATGTTGAGTCAGGCGGCGAGTCAGCTCCGTTTCTTGAAAAGGGGAAAGATTGTTCCTTCTCTCGGGCACGTTCCTCAGCTTCACAGTTCCTCTTCTTTAATATTCCGCCAATAATTTTCTCTTATTGGTGGGAAATAATCTTCGAGTGTTGATGATTTTCGGTAATGTAGTCGGACGTCTTACTTGGGAATCTTCAAAATTCCTTCAGACGGGCGTAGATTTCTTTAGGAAGATAGCTCGATCGTGATGATGATCCGATATTTCCTAAATCCAATTTAGGAGGTCCTAGTTCGACTGCGCCAGTTAAAGATCGTGGATCGGAGATCGACTTTTTAAAAAGTAACTTTATTTACAGAACCGACGTATTACACTTTTCAAACACTTAGAAATTAAAAGGAAGAGAGCTAACTGTTGCGACGAGCTTCAGGAACGAAGTGCGCCGAGTCCAGGGGGAACTCACCGGTGGTTGAGTTTCCACTGGAGGGGAAAAATGAGATTCAGCTTTTTATTTACAAATTCAGCGAAAAGAGCGTCTATAACTTGAATAAATAATGTACAACATTAAATGAAAAACAAGGGTGCATTTATTCAGAAATTTCATTGACATCCAAACAATGTAAAATTCGCACAGTCAACAATAGTATACGTTGGATTCACTTGATCTTGATGCGGAGATAACAGAATTCTGGTGACGAATAGTTTGTTTCGAGAGATGAAAAACTTGATAATTCCCGGGAAAAAGAAAATTGTTCTACAAATGAAAACTAAAATCGAGAACCAAAACACGGGAGTCGACCATCGATCTAAATTGAAACTGGTTATAAAAGTGTGAGGTTATCAAGGGTAGAGTCGTCAAGAAAGCCGTCGTTCTCGACGCCAGCGAAAGCCGGCATTTGGCGGCGTCCAAGACGACCGAGCTCGCCGTCCGAGTCGTCACGCATGCGCAGTCGGCATTTTCAGACGGTTGCATGGATATTACACGCGGATGGTCGTCACAAAAGACGTGGCGAAAACTCTCTAATATGCTTATTTGTTGTCCTTGAGTAGCTGAACTACATGAAAAAAAAAAAAAAAATCATGCAGATCGAACTTACCGTTGTCATTAAATGGGTCACGAAAAAGGTTATTTTTACCCTATGACTACCGAACCCCCTCAAAGGTTGCTAAGCACGCAAAACTGAGTTGGTACAACTGGAAGAAACGAACATCTATCGCATTTTGGTTAGTAGAAAATTGAACGTAGATCAGGCCTCGTTTGCGATTCACAGTCGTGTTTCTGATTTATCGTAAGACCAACCCTCAAGATCTCATAAAGAGCGAACGGTTGGTCCTACAGAGCTCAGGGCGGTCTCATCGATTCTATAAATTCAATACTATTTTAAATTGATACAAAAGGTACAAAAGTTTTTTGATATAAAACGACTGACATCAACCAAAAGCTTCGCGGCACAACTAGACCCCAAATGGAGCTCGTATACCAAATTTCATCCAAATCGGTCCATGCAAGGAAAGTGCCGCGTATGGACGGCCAAATTTTTATTCGATTTTAGGATTCTACTCACCTTGAAACGTAAACCATCAATTTTCGAGAGGAGGTTAAAAATTTTAGGTTCCTTATTGAAAATAATAAACAGACAATATAATATACAGTCAATTTTATTGTCGTCATTTCAGTAACACGCAGTCTGAAGTACTGCTAGATTGAGAAAAGATTTCGATGGTTGTGAAGAAAAAGTTGTTCAACTTAGACATTCTGGATAAAATTACTACAATACAGCAATAAATTAGATTAACTAAATTAGGTCAACTTTCCTACAAGAGATTATTAACGTGACCGAAAAGTTACAATCACGTTAATCTCCCCTGAAAGAGGCAGGGAGCACGCCATAAAGAAAATAAAAGTACAATAAAATAATGAAATATTAATGGGGAGGACGCCCAGGACTCACCCGACGCCGGCCCTAGGGATGAGGGAAGATGAGGAAGGTGGGGGTGGAAGAGAGGGATGAAGGGAAGTGCCTCTTATAAAGGACCACTTCCAGGAAGGACCAGTTAAAATATGAGCAGGACACGGGTGGTGATACCACGGAGTACGCCTACCAAGATGCCCAACTCGCGCAACTCTGTGGCGCAACCCTAGGAACCTACTACCTACCTTCTACATAATTACCTTCACACCATCACAATCAAGTGTATTTGGTAGAAATAAACGCTTCACGCTCGATTCGAAGAATAAGGAGTTTCCTATGGGAAATTTGATTATTGGTTGCTAAGGAAGCAATACTGAATACAACTCGAAGAAATGAATTTCCATCGCTTTTTAGTTAGATAAAATGTGAACGGAGATTAGACCTCTTTTGCGATTCACACTCGTAATTCTGTTTTATCGAAGGAAAACCCTAAAGTTCTCATTGGAACAAACGGTTTGTCCTCCGCGTGGTCTCAAAAATTTAAAAAAATTCAATCCTATTGATGAAAAAAGTATACGTTTATTTCAAGAGTTTTCTAGCTAGGGCACTAAATTTCAACTCTTAATTTTCACCCCTTAGAAGTAACTGACATCAACCAAAAGCTTCGAAGCACAACTAGACCCCAAATGGAGCCTATATGCCAAATTTGAACCATATCGGTCCTGGGTTGCTAAGAAAAGTTTTTTTAATTCGACTTGAACTTATTTACCTTGAAACGTAAACCAACAAATTTTTTGAGGGGGGTTAAACATTTTTTGTTGGTTGATTCCAAAGGTTTAGGATAGTTGGTAGATTCCTATTATTGAAAATAATAAATCAAAATGGGGAAAAACAAAACTGAGTAAATGGTTTTTCCCATTTTGGTTTATTATTTTCAATAATGAACCTTTGGAATCGACCAAGAGAACATTTTTTCAACCCCCCCCCCCCCCCAAATTTGATGGTTTACGTTTCAAGGTACGTAGAATCCGAAAATCGAATAAAAATTTGGCCGTCCGTCCGCCGTACGCGGCACTTTTCTTAGCAACGCTGGACTGATTTGGTTCAAATTTGGCATATAGGCTCCATTAGGGGTCTAGTTGTGCCCCGAAGATTTTGGTTGATGTAGGTCACTTCTAAGGGTTCCAAATAAACCAAAATTCAAAACTGAATTTTGAAATTTAGAAACCGCCCTAACTCAAAAAAGTTTGATATAAAGGTATATTGTTTTTCCTTCAATTTAAGATTCTATAGAATTTTTTGAGACCACGAGGAGCTCTGTAGGACAAACCGTTCGCTCCCTACGAGAATTTAAGGGTTGGACGTACGATAAATCGGAAACACGACTGTGGATCGCAAAAGAGGCCTAATCTCCGTTCAAATTAAAGTTGACCAAAATGCGATCGATGTTTTTCTTCATGTTGGATGGTTGGTGGCTTTGCAGACGAGTGATCTATATAGAAAACTAATAAACCATTGTGTAATAATCTGCAGCTTTTTCTCTGGCAATTATTGTTCGATTTTGATGATTCCAGCAGCAATCTTTTAGTTTTTCAATTTCCTAGACTTATACACTGATGAATTTCGAAAATCCTAGAACGTTTCAAATTTAAGTACAACTTTTAAAGTTTGAGCCCCTGTAATTTAGGGAAATACCGTAGATGTACCCAACTTCGGCCATGTCAAATATTGGTGGTACTGATGGAGCTGTGCTCTTCAGGGGTCATTAAAAACTTATAGTTTTTTCTCAATTTCAACAGGTGTCGTTGGGGCCTAATATTGATATCTCCCGCGCTTGTTACTCTTATCACTTTCCCATGAAAAAAATCAAAATGTAAACAAGCAGTTTTGACATTTTTCAACTTGTGTGCTTTATAACTATTGTAGTTGTTGATGTGATGTGATCTTAGAACTTCCTCTTACCATTTCATGTTCGTAGTTTGGTGTTCTTGAAGGTGAGGGATGAATCATTTTTTTACTTCGTGTTTTTTCCGATAACTGAGTCAGTGTACCTAACTTCGGCCATGGGGGGGTCCGTCTTGAAGATAGAAAATTGGTGGACGTGAGTACCAAAACTATAATCCGAAATATATGGAAAACGCCCTGAAGGTGGTTAGGGCTAGGAAATTGTCAATTCGGAAGGTATCCTAAAAATATGCAGTACCTAGGTCAACTTTGCAGGATAAGATAAATAAGAAGCATCCTCTCAAGGTGGGTCACCCCAATGCATTTCCATTTTCACTCTAATGTAGTGATATTATTATGACTAGTCATGAGTTTATAGTCGTTTGAGAATATTACACAAAGCTTTAAAGAGAAGACAGATAAGTTAATGTTACCAATGAATGTTTTAATGTTCAAAGTTTAAGCTTTAAGTTCAAATAATTTTGGCTGTTTTATGACAAGTGTGACGATCTCGTATTTTCAACATCATTATCACTTTAATAATATTTTTGAAATGTCGACTTAAAAATTACCATGATTTGAAGTTTTAACATTCAAATAATCTGTTCATGTTTGAAAAGCTTTATAAATATTTTTTACTGCAGTTCGCCTTTGTTTGAGTGTTTTCCATGATATTCCTAAGGTGTTATTGTATTACAGGTGTTCCAAAAAAGTCTTTGTATGGTTTTTATAATTTTTAAATTCAAAAAAGCTTTTTTAAAAAATTATTTGGCGGCCGAAGTTACAGTATAGTTATTACTTCTTCGTTTTTAATGCATTTTTCATAGGTGGCCGAAGTTGGTGCACAACGGTACCTAACTTCAGCCACACTTCAAGTTTTTAAAAAAGGCAAAAGTTGTGATGATAAAAAAAAATTATAGTGTCATCCTATAGAATAGATCTGCTGCCATCTAAATTATTTTTACAGATTTTTACTCATATATTTGACTTTGAATAAACTCAAAAAACTTCCAAAAGTGGCCGAAGTTGGGTACATCTACGGTACTGACTCAGAACGATGAACGAATAGCGGCCGTCAGAGACCCCTGTAAAACTCTTGTTTACCCAGAATCAACACTCCATTGGCAATTTCTCTTCTTGTGCCTACAGGAACATCAGCGAGGGGAAGGCGGCGGGCGCGGCCGAGGGGGCCGTGGCGGGCGGAACCCTAACAACTAAAATGGCGGTCTCTTCGCAAACGGCTTCTCTATTTTTCTTCACTGCGGAAATACAGAATTGGACCCCTCTCTCCTCCACTGTTCCTGGACCACAGGT
Source organism: Apolygus lucorum (assembly GCA_009739505.2). NCBI lineage: Eukaryota > Metazoa > Arthropoda > Insecta > Hemiptera > Miridae > Apolygus > Apolygus lucorum. The sequence goes on from CM019168.2 coordinate 52,416,674, forward strand.
CACCCCGAACTGAGTGTGTACCCCTCTGTTTTTCCATTCAATAGTGAACTCTTTTCATCAACGTTCAAAGAAACTTTTGAATAGATTGAAAACTCCCGTTAGAAACTTGTGAACTTGATGTTATCACGAAAAACGACGGAATTTCTCCTTTTCGTTTGTCATATTTTGAGCACAAACTTTATGACACAATATAGTTGTAACCAATATCTGTATTTCTGTCATATTATTTACTAACAGACTTGAATTACTTTACCGTCAGTTTGCAAAAGATGAATTTAGATCATAGAACTAATTGCATACTTTTATGTGCCTATCGTAATATATTATTAATTTAGGGTGATGTTCTGTTGGAAGATGTTACTAAACAAAATATTATTGAGGCTATTTTTATGTAATATCTTTCGTTTTTTTGAGTTTTTTGTAGTTTTCTGATCTGTGGTTCGACATAGTCGTTGCAAAATGTAGTACTTCGTAGACATTGGTTCCTTGCTGTTCTTTATTTATTTTACGAAAGAAAAAAAAATCTTATTTATGGTAGGATTCGGTGGAACTTGGTTCAGGTCTGTTCAAATTTCATTGAAAAGGTGGCGCTCGAATGTTGAAAAATTATTTTATTGATTCAAATTGAAACGCGTTTCAGACGAACTGATCCAATAGTTTCTGGATTATCTTTTTCCTTCGGTGTATGAATTCTGTACTCTATTAGAGAATACGCTATCGCTAAACAGTAAATTGTTTTCTGCGTACATAGTACGACACGGACTAAGGCTGTAGGACGATAGTTCGAGAATGTGACGTTTTGATGGAGTTGGCGTGGAGCGGCGGTGTTTCCGACTCCTCCGCTTTCTCGCGAAGAGCGCCACCTGTATTCGTTATAGTTCATGTGCGGCTTTCTAGATAGCGATGTCTGATTTGTTCCACTATTAAGTTGAAGGTTGACATTCAAAAATTGTAACTTCCAGTCTCCATGATGAATTCATGGCGTAACTCTGTCGTTATCATAGGAACCTCTTATTCGGGATTACTTTAACTTATCTGGAAGCCTTTGATTTGATTTTTGTGTCTATTTTTTCCTGTTGTCAAACTGTGTATTGTTATAGTGATATCGAAGATGCTAGTTCTGTCCAACCATGGCGGTTCCACTTCCATTTGGTTAGCCTAAACTCGTAGGGCCTAATGAATATTTTGCCGTGTTGTATCTTTGTGAAACAATTTGTTTGTAAGTTACGCTGGAATCAACCATGGATTGAACATTTTTAGCATCTTTCTTCTAATTTCGACTGCATGTCATTTCTCCATACTTGCCTGTAAATTATTTCCGTTCCTCCCAGGAATTTACTGCGTATTTTCTGGAAATCCGTTCTTCGAGAATCCATCGTGCGAAACCTGAGAAGATTGGACGTGTTCGTGTGTGCGTTTAACAAAAAAAAAAAAAAAGGATCTAAAAGATGGACTTCTAACTGTGAACTGAACAATACCTACTCTCACCCCGATAAATTTCTCGTTTTATTTTTCACTCTATTCCAAGGCTAGCAAATTTCGCGAATCTCCGGTCTACGTCAAATAGTTTGAACTATGTGGACTCATCGTTGGAACTGTCAGGAGACGTTAGAAAAAACCTTTAAAAAAATACTGCGTATTTCCAAAGACATTTTTTCGTGCTTACAAAGTGAACTTTTTTGTGAACTTGGAAGAAACTTTTTTTGATAAAAAAAAAAATTGAAAAGTGCTGTACAGTGAATCTAATTGAAAAAAAAAACACAAAGACTGGCCAGTAAACACTTAATTTTTATCATAGTAGCGTTGATTAACAATTTAGTGAATGGAGACAAAAGAAAAAAAAAATCAGAGAATATTTTTGTTAAAGTTAATTTGAACTCAGATGTAATATTTTGTTACACTTTCTCCTGATGGAGTGGATCATGGCCTGTTGGCAAATTTACTGTTTCAAGTTGGAACTATCTAGAAGTGCAATGTTGAAAAAAAAAAAAAAATCAGTGGCTACTTGGAATCTGTATTTAAAAATTTTGTTATTAATATTATTGTTATTGAAATGAACATGATTATTTAATATTGAATTTTTCAAATATAAATTTTAAAATATGGTTTGTTCATTGAGAAAAAATGTTGATCATTATCTTCTGATTGAGTATTTTGAAGAGGAGGAGTCATTTGACCTTCGAATTAGGGATGTCCGATACTTCAAAAGTATCGATATAATGTCGTATCGATACATCTAGAAAGTATCAAAAAGTAACGATATTTTGAAGTATCGATACTTTCACTAAAATGGGTGAAATTGTCGTTCATGTTTCTCTCCATCAGTATGACATCTCTCCATCACGAGGATAATAATTAATAGGGATGTCCCAAAAGTATCGATACTTAAAAGTATCGATATTTTTCGAAAAAATACTTTTTTTTCCTGATATATATCGTAGTATCGATGCTTTTTTTCCAGTATCGGAGGCGATACTTTTTTACCTCTCACACTAGATCAACATGCTATCTATTTTTTATCTCTCACTTCATCTAACTAAACAAAGATGATGTACCTCCAGCTCCCTATGGGTCTGTTCAGAGAGGCAGTCCGGAACAGTTCAGAACCAAACTGGAACTGAAAAGGGGAGGGGATAGAGGTGAATGGGCTCCTCCAAGCCCCTCCAAACCGTTCAGGGCTGCCTCTCTGAACAGACCATAATCATAATATGATATATAATAATAATATAATATTATAATAATATAATAAGATAATGTAATAATATTATTATGATAACCTGCTGTCCTCCATCATCTAGGAAGGACCACCAAAATGTTAACCCAACCAAGTCCAATACAAAAACAAGTGCCTAAACAAAAAAATGAGTGATTTATTGTTTTGTTCATTCTATATTAATTATTATCCTCGCGATGGAGAGATGTCACACTGATGGAGAGAAACGTAAAAGGCATTTTCACACATTTTTGTAAAAGTATCGAAAAGTATCGATACTTCAAAATATCGATACTTTTTAAAAGTATCGTATCGATATTTTTTGATACTTTCTAGATGTATCGATACGATATTATATCGATCCTTTTGAAGTATCGGACATCCCTAATAATTAATATAGAATGAACAAAACAATAAATCACTCATTTTGTTATTTAAAACTTGTTTTTGTTTAGGCACTTGTTTGCGTGGTCCTTCCTCGATTATGGAGGACAGCAGGTTATCATAGAGAGCTGGAGGTGGTGGTACATCATCTTTCTTGTATTTGTTGAAGTTTGTTGGTCTTCCAACAATCTACGTAGAGATAGAGGTACTGTTAAGTAGGTACCTTCATGTCGTAGGTGTTGAAATAGGTAAAATGTGAGATATAAAAAAGTATCGCTTCCAATACTGGAAAAAAAGTATTGATAGTACGATATATATCAGAGAAAAAAGTATCGATATGTATTGATACTTTTAAGTATCGATACTTTTGGTACATCCCTACTTCGAATTGAGCTGAGAATCATGGAAACTCCAAAAGCAGCTGATAGAAGAGAGCGAGCACTTTCGCTGTAAGGAATCTCGTTGGATCTTGAGGCCGACGAGAGAGTAGGTACTAAAGTTTGTCAGTCCGTCGTTCTAGTTTTGTACTTTGGGTGAATATGTATGTCGCATAATGGTTTTATAATTTCATTTCAACATGGAACATGTTTCAGCAATGGGGTAACTACCCGGAAAGTGTTACGCAGGAGGGGGATGCAGGAAGGTCACGCGCCTTTTCGACACTCCGGTTTTCGAGGCGCGAAGCTTTTCAATGCATTTTAGATATGTTGCTATGGATAATATAACTTTTGTATTATACCTACGATTGAAGGTTCTGCGCTAAATTTGCCTAAAACATGTTCCACGTTTTAGCCAATTTTCAAGGAAAAAGAACTATAGCAATGGCCTCGAAAGTTTTAGAATGGACATTTTTAAAAACGTTTTCACTGAAATCCGTTTTGGAACCTTCTAAAACGAATGAACCCTGTGTATTTCAGCTCCAAGAGCCTTCCCGAAGCTCATAGGGCGCGCCATGTGTCAGGGGGCCTACACTTCACACAGGTTGGGATTTTATCCCTCAAGGTAGCACCCTGACTTCCCCCCCCCCCCAGCTTTTGACTGTTTAGTTTCTCCCATTTCTCTTCCCCGGTTTTCTTTTCACATCCTTTTATCTACGACTCGTTTTTGCCTGGCTGGCTTATAAGCTTCTTTCTTCTTTTCTTGGCTCTACAGCCCCGGGTGGGCCTTGGCCTCCTTCATGACGGCTTTCCATTTCACTCTATCCCTTGCCGCGTTCCTCCAATCCCAGCATCCAGCCCTGGCAACGTCCTCCTCCACATTGTCGACCCATCTCTGTTTAGGTCGTCCCCTTCCTCTGCTCCCAAGTGGCTGCGCTTTGAAGAGTTTCTTTGCTGGATCATCTTCTGGGAGTCTTGCAACATGCCCAGCCCACCTGAGGCGCCCCAGCTTTGCAAAATGGACCACATCAATATCGTCGTACTGCTGGTATACTTCCTCATTCGTTCTCAGCCTCCAACTCCCGTGGTCACAGACTGGGCCAAGGATCCTACGCAAAATCTTCCTTTCAAAGGCTCTGATCCTATTCTCCGACTGTTTGGTCATTACCAATGTTTCCGCTCCATAAACTTGGACAGGGCGGAGGAGCGTCTTATATATAGTGAGCTTTGATTTTCTCGAGAGTGTCCGGGACCTGAACAACGGGAGCAACCCAAAATAGCACCAGTTGGCAGACAACAGCCTCTTGTTGATCTCGACCACACTGTCACCTTATAAGCTAGTTTCATTATAATGGTCATACTTCAATTCGTAGGAAACCGTCTTACAATTCATATGGGCATCCTCCAATTCATAAGGGACCATCTTCAAATTCATAAACTTAATCTACAAGTTGAAAACCCCTTTTTTCAAAACAAGCTGTTACTATTTGTTAATAAAATGAACTAAGCAGTTAAAAAATAAATGAGGTACCTCTAATAAGAAAAATAACATTTTATCACAGTCCCAATTTTATAAATAAAAGCGTGTTACATTAATCATCTTTTTCCTGTTGCTGTCGCAATGTAACCCGCTTTTATTTATAACATTCGGACTGTACTGAAATGTTATATTAATTTCTTATTAGAGGTAATTTATTCTCAAATTTTTAGTTCATTTTGTTAACAAATAATAAAAGCTTGTTTTGAAAAGTTTTTTTTCTTAATTTATACTTCTCCCTTTCACTTGACATGACTGACAAACAACCTTTCACCACGTGGTCTCCTTTCCTTTCTGGTCCTTTCACCCAGACTAATGGGGAATTTGCCTCAATTTTAGATTCTGGAATTTCAAGGCAAATCATATTATAGGGCCCTAGAATAACGTTTAACACTAGGAATAACCAACGGAAAAAAATTACCGTAGGAGAAAATGACTAAACAAGTGAACCTCTGTTACAAAACACCGCGAAAATCGAGGAGTATTGTTGACGTCATACGAAAAAAAAAAAAAAAACGACGCGAAAGCAACGACAACAGACAGAGTTCTAGCACGCCACACAAAACGATCCAGTGAAATGGCTACTCGAATAATGTGATTCAAATCTTGAAACTAAATAAGAGAAGATGAAGACTAATAATGCTTGATAAACTAGTAAGTAGATAGATTCGTATTGTAAAAAAGTGAGTAATACTGTTTCTTTTGGTCAATTTAGTGTCTGGGTTCTTCCTGCCAGTTCGTGGCGCACTCTTGTGCGCACTACTCGGAAGGTAAAAGTTCGTGTATGTGCCGCTTCTGTGGTAAGCGCCACAGAACCTCCTTTGAAGTCAGATTGGTAGAATATCCGTCACGTTTCAAACATGGCTGCCTCTTACACATTGCCACCACATTTAAAATTTCCATCTTCCTTAAATTCTCTAAATTTTTTGGATGCGTTTTCGAGCAGCTCACTATGGTTTTATTCCATAAAAATAAACCCTCATTCGAAAAAAAAAAAAAAAATGTGAGGCAAATTCCCCATTGAGTAGAACGACAGACTTGAAAACTTCAGTCCTCTTTCGATGACCTGAAGATGTCGTCCTTCCTGAGGAATAGGATTGAAGGAGGAATAGAATTGAAGAAGAGACCAGAAGTAGGAGCAGTCATTTGGCACAGAAAGAGGGCTCACCCTGAAGTAATACTGTACAAGTGGTTCCGGGGTGAGTCCTAAGCAGAGGGAGTGGGGTTTTAGTTGGTAGGCCCAATGCATGGGGGTGAACAAAAAACACTGTTGGGGTGAACTTCCCCTTCGCTCTTAAAGAGTTTCCCCACTTCCGTAACAAAAAAAAAAGATGTCCTTACACCGAAAGCGTTCGCCTCCTGTACTATAGGGTAAAAGCACCAATTACTGACAATTTAAGAAAAATTTTGTGGTTTTTCAACAATTGCTCTCGTATTTATTAATCTTTCCTCACAATTGAAACTTTTCCCCTTAGGCCAACATCATTTTCTTCAATTTTGCTCATTAGAATTATCAAAACGACAAATCAATTCATTTATTTGCTTAAAATTTGGATTATTGGTCCTATTACCGACATGCATTCACCAGTTACTGACAGTGTGAGGAACCAATTACTGACACCCTGTACCAGGTTCAAATTATTTTTATTTCCAACTTTAAAATAGAAAAAGTAATTTACTTAGTACCTATATTTTGAAATCACAAAGCACAAGTTTTCGTGTTTTCAACCTTCTTTCTCGAATTTTTCGACAAATTGGAGGCGAAATCAAGCTTTTGAAGATGCATAAATTCGAGACTGTTTTTTAATGATAGAGAATAAGAATAGGAGGAAAGATACGAGTAGGTTCCTACCAGGGAGAGGGGTGTCAGTGACTGGATATGCTCAATGTTAGTATCTGGTGTGCGTACATCCCAAATACTGACACTCCCATAACTAGTTACTAACACCCCTGTTAGGATATGGATCCCTTGCTTTTTTCAAAAGGCGGGTAGCAACATCGTATTCTACGTAAAAACCCTAGTTAATTAGGCTTTGGAACTAAAGATTTCGGAAAACCCCAATTACTAACACAAGTGTCAGTAATGGGGTATTTCGGTCAATTTTTTTCATTTTTTTTTTTTTTTTTTCAAAAGAGTATGGCTCAGGAATAACGGTAAATGGGTCTGTTCGTCGAGAAAATGTTTTTAAAAAATCAGAGAAGCTAAGGAAAGTTGAAGATTTGAATGGAGTGACGTAGCTAGCCAATCGTGACGTAGCTAGCCAACTGTCTTTGAAAAAAGTATCCATGCACAGAAACCCTTGGGGGACCCGTTGGATACTACAAAATACTACTCACACAGGCGCGCGGCGTAGTCCTTGCCTAGTGTGTGTGCATTTATGGCGGCCCGCCTTTTTCAAACGTGTGATCTCTTTAATTAATTTTTCTACCACATGTTATAGTATCATTGGGCTAAAAGTTGAAGTATACAGGTTTTCAAGGGTGATGAATCCAAATTTGAGGTCAAAAACCTGAATTTCCAACCCCCCGAAATACCCCATTGGGTAAAGGCACGTTTCTGGGTACCCAAATCCTAACACTAAGGAAAAAATGTTATTTTATCAGTTATTTGCACTGGAATTGTGTATTCTTATTAGCTAACATCAATACTGGAGCGGTAAAAAGTAAATTGAATGTAGAAACAAAGATGAAACGGTTATAATAGATGAAATTGCGACTCACCTCCTTAGCAAAACCGCTAACGATCGGACAGCAGGTGTTAGAATGATGATAAAACTGCATTCCCGAACCCCTTATCGTCAATGCCGACTAGATTTTGGCGAGAATCGGTAGAAAATAACTGTGACATTGATTTGGTGCCAAATTTGAATCCCTAGGTGACCAGGAACGCTTATTTTTCAAGGAAGAATGAGCATGTGTTAGTAATTGGGGTGGTGTTAGCAATTGGTTCCTTGACCCTATTTGGTGGTTACGGATTCTCAAATACGGTACATAGACAATAATTGTATTCTCATAACTAGTGGAACTAACCTCATACATTTATTGGAAGGTCAAAGCTAGAAGTTGGTACTTACTGAATGAGGGAGAAAACCATAGTTTTCAGAGGACCTTGAAAAGTGCTGGAGTAAGAGTAAACCTTGTTTTCTCCTACTGAACATCATAGTCAATAGTTCATAGGCCCAGCATGCTTCTACTGAACATCAGATTACTGGCCAAACACGCTTCCTCTCTGCACATTATACTGAGTGTCTACCCTTAAGATGGGCATGACTTCAGAGTTCGATTCTACAAGGTATTTTCAACAAAAAAAGTCTCTTAGCAATTTTCTTTTAACCCACTCAAAATTCCTTTTTTTTTTCACTTTGAAGTTTTTTTTCGCGTTTTCGACCTTACGGCACTGATATGGTCATAACTCCCTTATTTCTCCTGAAAAATCAAACATGACAACACCGTTAGAAAGAGCGTTAAATTGGAGGAGTAAATGAAGTTCGAATGTCAAAAAACATGTGTTTTACATGAAAATCCAGTGTTTCAAGCGGTTTCTGGTCCCCCTCGATCTCAAATTGGCTTGACGATTTTGGTATCATTATCTACGTAATTGTTTACGCTGAATCCAATGGTGATATTTCCGAATGATTCAGACTGCTAGAAAGTGGATTTTTCGAAGAAAACCTTCGTTTTTCATACATAAAATACGCATTATTCGTAGATATGGTAGTGAGCATAAAGTAACACCTTTCTACTTAATAAAAACACCGAATTTCTAGCTGATTGAAGCTTTTGTTGAGTAGAAAGGTGTTGTTAATTGATGCTCACTACCATATCTACGAATAATGCGTATTTTATGTACGAAAAACGAAAGTTTTCTTCGAAAAATCCACTTTCTAGCAGTCTGAATCATTCGGAAATATCACCATTGGATTCAGCGTAAAACATCACGTAGAAAATGATACCAAAATCATCAAGCTATATTGTAAAACACATCTGTAAAACACACGTTTTTTGGCAGTCCAACTTCATTTACTCTTCCAATTTGAATGTTAAAAAGAAAAATTGATAGACCGTTGGAAAGCTGACTATTTGAGCAAGTTTTCTCCGAAGAGCGCCCATCGAAATGGGCAGGGATTTAGAGTGAAAACTTTGGTCGAAGAAAGTCAAGTTTCAAAAAATTTGTAAAGTTTACTTTTTTACTTAATTGTTTGAAACTGTTTTACTGCTGAAATATTTTGATTTTGCAGGAGAAATAAGGAAGTTATGACCATACCAGTGCCAGGAGCCCCTCCAAGTATCGCCCCATTAGTCTCCTGCCACTGCTGGGAAAGATTTTGGAAAAACTATTAGCCAACAGGCTGATGTACTTTATGCGGGCAAATCATTCGTTGTCGTCGAAGCAGTATGGATTTGAACCTCAAAGGGGTACAACAGATGCTCTGTTGGCTGTCAAGGAGTGGGTAGACCCAAACATCCAGAACCGCGGTCATGTGGTTTTGGTGTCGTTGGATGTGGCAGGAGCATTTAATTCTGCGTGGTGGCCTGCCATTTTGTGGCAGGTCAGGGAGAGGAGATGCCCTGGTAACTTGTACAGACTAGTTCGTAGTTATTTCAGTGATCGAATGGTGATTCTAAAGACTGCTTCAGTGGTGATGGAGCGTGAACAAACCAGAGGCTGCCCCCAAGGGTCCTGTTCTGGCCCAGATTTCTGGAAGATTCTGTACAATCCCTTATTGGAGCTTGAGTACCCTGAAGGGGTAGATGCCATCGCATATGCAGACGATTTGTTGATTTTGTGTCGTGGGAGTACAGAGTTGGAGGTGGGGAGTCGGGCAAATGAGGCATTGGTTATGGTTGCTAGCTGTGCAAAAAAGCTAAACATGCATTTTAACCCAGAGAAGTCTAAGGTCTTGCATATAACCAGATGCAGAAGATATCAGGAAGTAGAGATATATCTCGGTGACAAGGCTCGCAGTAGTGAGGGAATTGAAATATCTTGGGATTATGTTGGATTATCGCTTTTCCTGGACAGCTCACATCAATTATGTGACTACTAGAGCCCGACAGCTTATTCATATCTTGGCCCGGTCGGCAAAGGTATATTGGGGTTTGCGCAGTAGTGCTCTGGGCACAATCTATGAGGGTGCTATTCTACCAATGTTATTGTACGGAGCTCCAGTTTGGTGGGATGCACTAAAAGTGAAAAGAAATGTAAAGTGCTTAAGGAGTGTTCAGCGCCTAATGCTCTTGAGGGTAATTAGGGGCTACAAAACTATCTCCCACCAGGCGTGTTGGATGATAGCTGGGAACGAACCAATCGATTTGAGAATAGTGGAGGAGGCTCGTTATTTTCTGGCGGTGAGGAGTCATGGACAGTTTGGTGGCCGGTCCGTGGATTTGCCGGTTGAACCTCACAGATGGCCCCATCCCTCTAATGTAGTGGACATTTCACCTCAAGAAGATGTTGCTCCCTGCTTCAAGATTTACACGGATGGCAGTCTCATTGACGGAGGAGTGGGCTGTGCCTTTGTGGTATACTTTGGGGGATCGGATGGGCCTAGTCATGTGGCGAAGTTCCGGTTGGGTGCTGGCTGCTCCAATAACCAGGCAGAGTTGTTTGCAGTGGTGGAGGCACTGGAGTGGTTGATGCACCAGTCTGTTGTGGATACTCAGAGGTCTGCCTGCATTTATACCGACAGTGAGGTTTCTTTGGCTCTACTGAGGAATCACCGGATCCATTTGCCCACTGTGGAACGTGTAAGACGCCTCTTATTCAACCTCCGTGGTGGTTGGGTGATTGGGTTGTCGTGGGTGAAGGCACATGTGGGCGTGCTGGGTAATGAGGCAGCTGATATTCTCGCGAAGGAAGCAGCAGGCGAGATGGACCTTCCCGTATCATTTTCCTCTGTGCCACGGACATTTGTCCAGCGAGCACTACATGAGGGCACGTTGTCTTCATGGAATGAGTTGTGGATCCTGAATGATGACACGGCACAACATACTAAGCACTTCTTCCCTTCAGTTTATGCCAGATTGAAAGCACAACTCAAGGTGAACTATAAGCTAACACAAGCACTGTCGGCGCATGGCAAGAATAGGGCCTACCTCAGAAGAATAGGAATCGTGGCCGACGACACCTGTCCCTGCAGCGAGGGGGTCCCACAGACATGGGAACATTTAATCTTCAACTGTATTTTGTTTGAGCCGCAGCGGTCACGCTTAATCAGGAGATCAGTGCTGGGCGGTTCTGGTTGGCCAGTGGACTTTCCTGTGTTAGTCACTAAATATATGAATGAATTTACAGATTTCATAAACGAAATTAATTTTGATTTATTTTAGAAATTGCATATTATTCAATGTTTTATCATCTATTTATTAACTTTATTTAATACTTTATTTACTTGAACCTGTAAAGTTATTGTGATATACGAGTAGGTATAAGCTGTAAATATCATAAAATAGTATGTGTAAATTGCCTGTAATCAGCAATGGGAGCAGGCATTTGTAATAAAATTAATAAAAAAAAAAAAAAACCATACCAGTGCCGTAAGGTCGAAAACGCGAAAAAAAACTTCAAAGTGAAAAAAGGAAATTTTGAGTGGGTTAAAAGAAAATTGCTATGAGGCATTTTTTTGTTGGAAATACCTTGTAACATCAAACCCTGAAGTTATGCCGATCCTAAGAGAAGACACCCCGTATATTACCCATTAGGTCATGGGCCCAGCTTGCTTCTACTGGACATTATATTCATCAGATTACAGGCCCATCACATCATTTTCTTTAACCCTTTAGCGTTCCTTGGTACAACTGTTGTACCAAGGTAGAAGCAGTTTGAATTCTGGCGTGTTTTTCGTTCCTTTCCTTCTCAATAGGGTGCAGCATCATGAGAAAAATGGTAGCATCTCTTAGCTCCGCCTATATGTCAAGATATTGCAAAAGTGGGTGTTTTGCGGTACAACTGTTGTACCAAGGAACGCTAAAGACGAAGTTTTTTTGCTGTTGTTTTTTATTCAAACCAAAACATTACGCGGTGATGTCCACACGGATGAATTTTGTCTTCTATTCGAGGAACGTAATTTTTCTAAAGCTATTCAAGTATCCATAATGAAAGCATAACACTGGAATCGTGTACTCGCAACGATGTTATTGAAGTTTTTCGGGGCGGGCACCCCATGATTTCTCACTGGAGATTGGACGCGTCGCATGCCAACGCAACAAGTCCTATTGAAATGTTGTTTGCTATCAACTTTGTCACATGTTTTATATTGATTGAAAGTAAGATCATCCAGAATAAACTCAAATTATGATCATTCCCTGATCACCTTTTACTGGTACAAATGTTGTACCAAGGAACATCATGACCGAAAAGTGCACCTGGTGGTCCTTGGTACACATGCTGTACCATGCCATTTTATGGCGCGTGAACCATTTTTTTTTCGCTAAAAAGGCTGAAATATTGTTGATAGATCCATAAAGACCCGACTAGATTGGAAAAAAAATTTTCCCATGACGCCCGAGTTTTGCCCGCTAAAGGGTTAAATAAACCAGGGTTGAAGGCAAGAACTAAACATGGTTATCAAGAAAAATCAGGTCACTATTTATTTACAAGGAAATTCAAATATTGTCCTCGCTATAACAACGTGATTATATTTAATGGTTTAGGTACAAAAAAATACCTATCTCCTGTTGAGGAGCTCCAGTGAATGAACGGTTCCTGAAGTATTTAAATTTAATTTGTCTCGAGAGGTAATTTCAGTGATAATTGCACTTGTTGAAACTTGAACATCAACCAGACTCACTCGGGTAGAAACTTAAGATTCGTACAACGAATAGTGGAAAATAATGACGAGTATTGACCGGAATTTTGTACAAAATGAGATCAAGCTCAAAACACTTGTCCGAGCTCTTTGAAGGTGGGTTCGAATCAGCTCCCTCGTGTTCAGCATGCAGAAGTTATTGCGGAAAGAAAAACTACAGACGTGAAAATTATTCTCAAAAAGACCAATCAAGAGTTTAAAATTGATTAAAAAGTATCATGGAGGGCACTTACTCGCTTACACTAAAATCAACCTGAATGAACAACTAATTAGTTGTACATAAATATATAATAACGAATATTAATTGTGAAATGAGAATAGTGCGAAGTGGCAACGCAAGCGGAGGGTTATCAGATAAACATCGAAGTTGGTAACCCTTTTTCTCTAGCAAGAATGTTATACAGCCCATAGGTTCTTAACAATTCATACAAATAACTATTTTAAAAGGCCTGATATCTGGGTAGTTAGTCGATTGTCCCTAAACGAAAATAATCACAGCTTCAACCCTCGTTTTATGAAAGGTTGCCTATGTATAACAAAGTCCTCGTAGAATATTCTTCCAGTGGAAATCCTCAAATGGAAAAAAAAAATGCGATAAGATATCATAAATAAGTAAAATATTTACATCTCTTTACAAGTCCGATAACGACGCTATTTACAATCAGTCTGGTCTCATGAGAGATAAAGCGATCACGACGATGCGTGGATGTAGGTGTCGCGGAGGTGGTTGCGGGCGAGGATGGAGGCCAGTTCGTTATCCTCCATGACACGAACTGACGGAGTTTTCTTGACAACGGTGACCTGATTTCCCAATCGTTTAGCGATGGTTACGGTTTGAGCTCGGTTTACCTGGAAAAAATGACAAGTACATCTAGGTTTACTAGGTGTAATGACTCATAGTACCGTAAAACCGTCAAACTTTACCCCACCAGAGGTAACTTTACCCCAAAAAGTGAGAATCTTCAATTGTGACGTAAGCGTGGTAGAACTTAGATAAAAGTTAGCTATTGTGTTTTCGTTATTCTCCACATCCCAGAGAATCGATGCGGCTTGCGATTAGAGGTGTGTCGGTACAGCTGTACCGGGACTGTGGAACCGAGTATCAGGTTGGAACGGTTCCACGCAGTGACAAAAACTCGACCCTTACCGGTCCAGTTCCACGGACTGATAAGATATCTTAAGATGGCTCTGGACCGGGAAGAGAATCTTTTCTATCGGTCCAGTTCCATCCTCACCAATCAGAATGATCTGATCAATCATCTCATCATTCTGATTGGTGAGGATGGAACTGGACCGGTAAGGATGTAACCGGACCGATAAGATATCACAGAGAATGGTTCAATGGCTCTGGACCGGTAAGCATGGATCTTGTTCTCAGTTCTGTTCCATGTTGTACCTGGAAGCGCCCTTACTACTTCCATGGACTGAGAATGGTTCATGGAATCATGGAATGGCTCTTGAGCGGGAAGTTATCTTCTGGACAGGTTAGCATGGAAGTTGTCTCCAGTTTTATTAATTTATTATTGTCATGTTAAGTTCTTAAACTGCAACGTCATAATTCTTTCCTTGAATTGTTTGGTAACTATTAGTTATAATAAATTGCCTCTTTTGTAACACTTGTTCAAATTCCTTCCTTTCATCGAATTGTCAAGGAAAATGATGCTATTGTATTGCAAGTTGAGATCATAAGCATGGAAGAAGGACGATAGGGATTTGACTGCCTGCTTCACCCATGCCATGTGAGTGGGATTTGATCGCCTGTATCGGTAATGGAACTGTACCGGTAATTTGGAACGGTTACATCTTTGTCACCGTAACCGTTGGAACCGTTCCAGGGAAATGCCTGGACCGACACACCCCTACTTGCGATGGCGCCTTTATCCATGTTATCAGCTGTTATCAGTCATAGTTTCCTGTTCAGCTGTTTTTGTCCTGTTTCTCGTGCTCCACAATTTCTTCCATATCAGGTGTTTGGAGTGGATTTAACAGGCAAGCCCTCATCATATCACTTTCAATATCTTATTTTGAACAAAAACTATTCAAATTCTCAAAAAAGTGTTTTCTTAGTTATGCCTTTGTTTACCATAAATTTGATGGTAACTTTACTCCAAAAACCGGGTATCTTTACTCCACAATAAAGGTTGGGCTAAAGGTAGCCTCACTCATATTTTGCTTCCGAGTCTACCAAGGTAGCGGAAGCTTTGTTTTCACTTTTCAAGGACGAAAAAAAAAAGTTCTCCAAAATCAAAATTTTCACTCGTGTTTTGCGTTTTAGACCTTTCTGAACAATTTTGGTTCCGTGTCTGTCTGTCATGAATTCCTTGTAACGCGCATAACTATACGAAGTTATTGTCCGATTTCTATGAAATTTTCAGGGATTGTGCGGGTTGGTGTGTAGACGGTCCCCTATGAAAATCATCATCCTCGGACTGATAGAAGCGACTGCGCATGCGCAAACGTGAATTCCTTGTAACAGCCATAACTTCCACATTTTTCATCCGATTTCAATGAAATTTTCAGGGATGTTACAGATTAGTATTTTGATGGTCCCCTATGAAAATCACTACCTTCGGACTGATAGTAGCCACTGCGCATGCGCAAACGGTAATTTCCTTGTAACAGCCATAACTTCCACATTTTTCACCCGATTTCGATGAAATCTTCAGGTATTATGCAGATTAGGTTGTAGACGGTCCCCTATGAAAATAATCATCCTCGGACTGATATAAGCGACTGCGCATGCGCAAACGTGAATTCCTTGTAACGGCCATAACTTCTACATTTTCCATCCAATTTCAATGAAATTTTCAGGGATCTTACAGATTAGTATTTAGATGGTCCTCTATGAAAATCATGACCTTCGGATATATAGTGGCCACTGCGCATGCGCAAACAAGAATTTCATTGTAACGGCCATAACTTCCACACTTTCTACCCGATTTCGATGAAATTTTCAGGGATTGTGCGGATTAGGTTGTAGATGGTCCCCTATGAGGGTAGTGAAAGGTACTTAGAGATTGGTGTTTTCAGATTAACTACTATGCATCGGATCATCTATATAATCGGGTTATGGATACGAGGAAGCTATGTGCCACACCCACTTGGCAGACGTTTTTCTTATTTAATCAGATTAAATTAATCTCGAAAAATATATGAGTTTTATAATTTCCGCAGTGTTGAATGTAAGGTTTCTAGTGTATCTCATGTTGCAGAAGTAAGAGATGGGGAGAAAAAATGAGAATAGCTTGGCACGCGCCCCTACCGAAATTTTACAACAATGATATGAACATAAACGTGCTTTGGTCTCATAAGTTGTGATTTACAATATTATTTACTCGTGGGTTAACTATGAAATTTACCATTGCAATTCATTTGAAAGTTATCGAATGTGAAACAGACTTTTTCTGTGATTTTGTTAAGTCATTCGCTTATTGTTTATTGTCCTTTAATATTTCTTTACTTGTAGAAAGTTTTGCTCTACCTACATAAGGTCTGTCTAAACTGGAAGACTGAAATTGTGATCTCTTAACCAGAAATATTGCATTTCAAGCAAATTCGTTGGAATAAATGATCATTGGAATTTATATTTTTCTTAGGTATAACTTGTATTTTTCAAGCTAAAAAGTTCAATTTTTAGAATATATTTTATAATATTATAAATACTTGATATTATCAAGTATTTCTGGGGTAATGAATTCAATCCCGACTAGTATCATTGCACCACTGCCCGTTTCTGTAGCGATAACCGTGAGTTTTTCAGAGTGGAGTAAAGATAGACGCACTCGTAGGAAACTTTACTTCAACATTTAAACAAAAAAAAATAGGGAGTTACATTTGTCTGATCAATGAGCTCGACCAGTCAAAATGTTCAGGAAGCCCTGAAGATCAATTCACTTATTAAAAAAATCAATTTAACCCATTCCGAATGGGAGAAATTGTATTTGGAAATGTTTTGGAGTAAATCTTGGGGTAAAGTTTGACGGTTTTACGGCACTCTTGCACACGGTCGGCGGTAAAACGCGCCGGGCATCGATTGCTGTCCCATCCTTTGTCTTTGTTGAGTAGGTACCAATAAAACCGACAAGCCGACGTGAAGCCATTCGCCTTCACACGCCGTCATAACACTAGGTATATCTAAGTTATGGCCCTATAGGATTTACATTAGTGATGAAACGTTGTGGGGAAATGGGTTGCCACATCGAGGCAATACATTCTTTAGAATATTTCGAAATAATCCATGAACTGGCGGTTAGCATGGATAAACAAACTGGCTGGAGTTTCTCAATCACTGCACATTTATGGGACTTAAGGGGGTATCAGATGGTCGCCATTCGTTCCTCATTCCGGGTCAATATTTCACTAAATTGCAAGCGCGCAAACTTTACAATTTTTCTTAATTTGAAATTTTCAAGGATTTTTGAAATTCATTAGTGCTTTTGCCTAGGGAATTGAAAAACTAAAAGATTGCTGCTGGAATCATCTAAATCGAACAATAATTGCCAGAGAAAAAGCTGCAAATTATTACACAATGGTTAATTATTTTTCTTTATAGATCACTCGTCTGCAAAGCCACCAACCAACCAACATGAAGAAAAACATCATCGCAAGCATTTTTGAGGCTGCCTCAGTTGCGCCAGCTACTTTCAGCTAAAGAACTACTACGGAAAAGGAAGTGGTGGGGGGAGGCCACAATCCTTCATTTCAAATCGTTTCGAATGACCAGAAATGAATAATTATTCAATTTATCATCATTTAGATTTGCAAGAATTATTTGGGAAAACCAATTTAGGCGAGAGGTATTTCCCAAATTGCCCGGACAATGGTTGTTGTCCCTATCGCCAGTAGTTCAAATGTTCGATCGACAGCTGGCACCCATAGAAACGTTTGAAACCCACGGTATTATTGAAAAATCGCTCAATTTTTTCATACATATCGAGAATATAACTAAATGTTATCAAATTAGTAACTTAGATGCTGCCGGTAACGCCACAAGGAGAAAAATACATGTTGAACTAGGTGCAATCATGAACGCGATCTGTTGCACTCATCTAGAACTACGTCCTGGAGCTCCACCAATCAGAACGCTTCTAGGGCTCCCAGCTTCAGCTTTCAGCCTAGTGCGCAAAACTGAAGACAACTAGAAGAAACGAACAACCATCGCATTTTGGTCACCTAAATTTTTAACGTAAATTAGGCCTCTTTTGCGATTCACACTCGTGTTTCTGATTTATCGTAAGACCAACCCTCAAGTTCTCGTAGGGAGCGAACAGTTGGTCCTACAGAGCTCCACATGGACTCATTCGATTCTAAAAATTCAATACTAATTTAAATTGAAGAAAAAAACAATAGGTACCTTTACATCGTAAGTTTTTGAGCTAGGGCACTCTTGAAAACATCAACCCTTAGAAGTAACTGGCATCAACCCAAAGTTTCGGGGCACAACTAGACCCCAAATGGAGCAAATATACCAAATTATATATAGCATTTCCGAATTGAGTTAAACTTTTTCCATTTAGGTTCAGTGGCGCCTCCTCCAGGCAAACATAGCAAACACTGTTTGCCTTACTACAAATAGGCAAAATAAATAAATTAATTTTTGTTGAGATTCTCCTATATTTCCATTGTTTGTAAGTAATATTTAGCTGATTTTTAAACTTTCATATTATTTAGGGACTATTTCATTATTATCAAGGAAGTTAGATTAAATAGGAGAATGGAATAAGAAAGTAGGTACGTATTTTGCCCTGGATACGAACCCGCAACACACCAGAGACTTGGAGAGGTCGGTAATGTAGATGATTGCAGATGATACGCGGTGCCTGGCGATCAAGGCAAGCAGTTCAAACAAATGAATTTTTCGGGACTGTTAAGAGTGAGAGGCGACGATCGGCGGGGTGGCGGGGGGTCAGCGCGGTATCAAGTATTGCTATACCCCCACTACCACCATGGCAAACAGTCAGAAAACTGTTTCGTGACCTTGAATGCAGAGAAACTTGGAAGATGAGCGATGGATACTAATTAGCCCACGCATGGAGACATAACATATCCATCCACCCACATTATCTCAAGGAAGGAAAGCAGTTCGTTTTTTCGCCGCCGCAAATAGCAGCTGTATGACGTTGACTGGTGTCCCATTCCCAATTTTACTGTATTTCACTGTAGCTAATCGTTTTTCTTGTTGATAGACACTAGGAAATAATTGGTCCGCGGATCTTTCCTAAATTATCATGGACCGATTTTGATGAAATTTGGTATGTGGGCTCCATTTGGGGTCTAGTTGTGCTTTTGGTTGATGTAAGTCACTTCTAAACGGTGAAACGGAAGGGCTGAAACTTCCAAAGGCACCCTCTCTCGAAAACTCTCGATATGAAGGTATTGTTTTTTCACAAATTTAAGATTGTACCATTGAATTTTTAGAATCGAATGAGACTACTCATAGCTTTGTAGGACAAACTGTTCGCTCCCCACGAGAACTTAAGTGTTGGACTTACGATAAATCAGAAAAACGAGTATGAATCGCAAAAGAGGCGTGATCGCCTTTCAAATTTTAGTTAACCAAAATGCGTTCGCCGATCGTTTCTTTGGGATGTACTCGGTTTTGCTTCCTTAGCAACTAGTAATCAAATTTCTAAACGAAGGAATTCTTTACTTCTTCCAGTGGAGTGTTAAGCGTTTAATTCTTCCAAATAAACTTGATTGTGAAGGTAAAACATGGTTGGTAGGCGGTGACAATAGCAAAGCTGAGTTCTTTGCTGGGACGTGATCAATACAGAAAAAAATGAACCTTTGTGTAATAATTTGCAGCCTAGCTGTTTGCCTGACGAATATTATCACGCGACGCCCCTGTTTAGGTTTAGTCCTTTTTCATTTTGGTTTAAACCTTTTCCATTTAGGTTTAGACTTTTTCCATTTAGATTTAAACCTTTTCCATTTAGATTTAGACCTTTTCCACTTAGATTTAGACTTTTTCTATTCGGATTTAAACCTTTTCCATTTGGATTTAAACTCAGGAAATTAAAACTAAGAGCTACTGGCTGGCTCCACTGTCGCGTGATTCATGATTAAGAAACACAACATAGGAATGTGGGGAAACAAGTTTGCATTGAGAAGGAATTGACGAATACCTTCTCAACCAAACGCCTTCGAGAAGAAACTAACAAATTCCTTCTCAACCAAACGCCTTCGGCTCCTTATCCATTACCGAGATTTCCGATTCATAACAAGCTTTCAAAAATGCGTTATTTTCTCTTACCGTTTCCTTTTTTTTTACTTCTAGCCTAATGAAATTTTAGTAGGTAGGCACTTACTTACTATGATGGGGCTAACTACCGACGTTTTGATGGAGTTTAAATCCAAATGGAAAAGGTTTATATCTAAATGGAAAAGGTTTAAATCTAAATGGAAAAGGTCTAAATCCAAATGGAAAAGGTTTAAATATAAATGGAAAAGGTCTAAACCTAAGTGGAAAAGAACTAAACCTACGAGGGTCATCCAGAAAGTAAGGTTACAACACCTTAGTAAAATCGAAAAATTTTTGTATTTGAAAGAAATTCACATGATACTTCACAAATATAGTGAACTATTTTTCAACGTAATCGCCTTCAAGATCGAGACATTTCTGTAGTCGGGGCACCAGCTTTTGTATGCCTGTGTTGAAGACCTCCGCCGCCACCTCTTTCAGCCACTTCTCCACAGCTTCCTCGACCTCCTGATCATTGGAAAATCGTTTCCCTCCCAAAAACTCCTTCAGTTTAGTGAAGAGATGGTAATCTGAAGGTGCCAAGTCGGGTGAATAGGGTGGATGGGTCATAATGTCCCATCCAAACGAAGTCAGCAGCTCCTGTGAAACACGTGCGGTGTGAGGCCTGGCGTTGTCGTGCAGGAGACTCACTCCCTTGGTCAGCCTTCCCCTTCTGCGGTTCTGGATGGCTCTTCTCAGTTTTTTTAAGGTATTGCAATAAGCTACTGCGTTAATGGTAGTCCCTTTAGGCATGAAATCCACTAGAAGGACCCCCTTACGGTCCCAGAAAACAGATGCCATGACTTTTCCGGCTGAATGGGTCGTTTTGAACTTTTTGGTGGGAGGGGAGGCAGAATGACGCCACTGAAGTGATTGTCTTTTGGTTTCTGGGGTGTAGTGACACACCCACGTCTCATCCCCTGTCACAATAGAGTCCAAAAAAGCTTCTCCCTCCTGTGCAAAACGATCCAAAAATTCACAAGCCGCAGTCACACGATTTTGACGGTGCTCCGGTGTGAGCATTCTGGGTACCCATCTCGCACACAACTTCTTGTAACCAAGTTTTTCCGAAACAATATCACCAAGGAGACTTCGAGAAATATCAGGAAATTTTTCGTGAAGGTCGTCAAGTGTCACACGGCGGTCATTTCGCACTTGTTCTTCAACTTTTTGCACAAGTTCCTCAGAAATCACTGATGGCCTCCCACTCCTTTGCTCGTCGTGAGTCTCAGTACGGCCCTCTCTAAACAACCTGACCCATTTTGTGACATGTTGTCGACTCATCACATCACCACCATAAACTTCGACGAGCTTGCGATGGATGTTAGCCGCGGTATTATTCTGCTAAGTCAAAAAACGAATGACCGCTCGGATCTCGCACGGACGGGAGTTGGCGGGAGCGCGAGATGACCTCTCCATTGGAAACTTTTACTGTAACTAAAAAAAACGGCCGAAATAAACGCGGGGCGAAGCAAACTGACCGTTACGAACTCCCCTTCACAGTAGGTGCACCAACTTTGAAAAAGAAAATTTCCCCCAACCTCAGGAGCCCTTGTAACCTTACTTTCTGGATGACCCTCGTAAATGGAAAAAGTTTAACTCAATTCGGAAATGCTATATATAATTATATACCGGTTCATGGGAACTAAGGATTTTTATTCGATTTTTGGGTTCTACGTACCTTGAAACGTAAACCAACAAATTTTTAGGGGGGTTAACAAATTTTTTTTTCTTGGTCGATTCCAAAGGTTCATTATTGAAAATAATAAACCAAAATGGGGAAAACCAAACTGAATAAACGGGGTTTTCCATGCAAATGGCAATTATTGGCAAATACACTAATAAATTTCAAAAATCCTTGAAAATTTCAAATTTAGGTACAACTTTTAAATGTTGAGCGCCTGCAACTAAGCGAAATACCGACCCGGAACGAGGAACGAATGGCGACTGACTGAGACCCCCTTCAGCCGGGTTCACATGGGTGCAGAATGTCCCAACGATATTTTTGAATTGATTTTGAGGATTCGCGCTCACCTGTTGGCCGCTCGAGGAAGGAGGACTCACAACGTTCTTCCTGAGAGCGCCGTAAGTCACAGATTGGTTCAACTTCTTCGTAGTGTCGCCGCCGACCACCAGAGCGAAGGACCTCCCCTGACCTTCCAGCCGCATCAAAGGACCCGCATATGAGTTGATAGTTTGATTCTTAGCAGCAGCCGTTGGCCCGACGACCTTCAACGTTTTCGGACCCCCTGGACTCTGTTGAACTATTCGGTACGCTCGTTTTCCATTGTCGAAGCTGATTTGCTCTCCATTATTCAGCCTCTGAACGGGAGCCGTCAGGAAACTCTTGGCTGATGGAGGAGGTCGGGGCAGTTCAGGTAACTCATTTTCAGGAATACTTATGGTCGGAACCTGTGGAGAAAATTTGAAGATTATAAAACGTACAAAGAAACGCTAAAAATGTTACACATAGGTTAATATTTTCTGTAGGTATAGATCCCTCGCCTGCAAAGAACACAGCTTCGTCATTTTCACTACCTACCAACCATATTTTCGCTTCACAATCAAGTTAATTTGGAAGAAATAATCGCCTCTTTTGCGATTCACACTTGTGTTTCTGATTTATCGTAAGACCAACCCTCAAGTTCTCATAGGGAGCGAACGGTTGGTCCTACAGAGCAGTGGGGAGTCTCAATCGATTCTAGAAATTTAATACTATTTTAAATTGAAAAAAAATAAATAAAAGGGGCTATGTCCATCCATCTTCCACATTTTACTTTTTTTTCAACTTCAGAAAAACACAAATTTAACAAAACTATTATTGACCTTCTTGACGATTATAGCTCGAAAATTTCTTGAAGATTTAAAGAGTTTGGTGTAATAAGCCATTATTTAAGGAATTGTGCTGTGGTGATAACTTCTTTTGCGTTTTTCTCAAAACTCCGTTTTTGGACATAGCCCCTTTGTGCTTTAAGGTATCAATATGGTCAGTTTTTGAGCTAGGGCGTTTTGAAAATTTCAACCCTTAATTTTCACCCCTTAGAAGTTACTGACATCAACCCAAAGTTTTGGGGCACAACTAGACCCCAAATGGAACCTATATACCAAATTTCATCAAAATCGGTCCATGGGAACCAAGGAAAGTGTCGCGTACGGATTTTGGATTCTACTTACCTTGAAACGTAAACCAAGAAAAGTTCTGAGGGGGGGGGGGGGGGGTTAAAAAAAATTTTTCCTTGGTCAATTCCAAAGGCTCATTATTGAAAATAATAATCCAGAATGTTGTAAAGTTGGGTTAGCACAAAACTCTCAGGGAGGGACATTTGAATGTCTATCCTCCTTTCAAAAGGAATTCGTCGGTTTAAGGAGTCCTGTGAAAATCCAAAATTGCAAGCAACCAGGGAAAGTCACTCCGAAGAGTCGATTGTTCACACAATCAGTGTCCCGGCTTAATAGCAGGTCCCTGTTATGACCTACAGGTAGAGGCGCACGTTCTAGCTCGTGCTTGCGACTATGCAGGTCGGCGCCTGTGTTTTTGACAGTTCACAAAACTCACATGCCAGGATCCATGCCACAGGGCCAACCCCGCTGGCCCTGGCTCATGGAACCCTGCCCAGAGACTGCAACTAGTTAGGGGATGAAGTTAGGGTATACATATTATCTTAGCTATCTAGGTAGGTCATAAGTAGGTTAGGATGATGGCCACTCCTTCCAGTCTCCGAGGGGTAACCCCCATAGAGGGGTGTTGTCAGGGCATGGGAGGGGTTATATAGGGATAGGGTGTAGGTAGGGCCAGCCTCAACACCTAGGGGCACCATATGAAATGACGTTGTGGGTTATTTGTCGCCTGCAGCCGATTCCCCGACTACATGTAGGGTAGGGTGGTAGCACTTGTGCTGGCTCAGTATCAGGTGGAGTCTTTAAGGACTGTGTCCACACCTGTAGACAAATTGGGGACCGTCTCCCTCAGTCACGCCCCCGTAATGCTCGGGATAGGATTTCATCCTAGGAGGCTGTAAAGTGGTAGGATCAGACTATCTACTTAGACTATCTGTTCCAGGCCTGTGACCAGTCATGGAACGTGGGCTGTGCCGGCACACTGGTAAACAGCCCTGCCCTTACACTGGTACCGTGGGTGGGGGGTGCCCCAGGCTACCGGCACGCTGACGAAAGTCAAAGTGCCACCTGTCTGCCCCCCAATTGAGGTCGGATTCGCGGGGGTCGTGGTTTACAAAACCCGGGCTGCAGTGCGGGCTCTGCAGAGCTGGGTAGGGTTCCGTTGACCTGGCACTCGGATCCCGGCATGGGAGTTTTGTGCATTACCAAAGAATTGGGCGCCAGACCCGCTAAGTCTGGAAGCATGAGCTAGAACATGCGGCTTCTACCTGTAAGAAGTAACAGGGAGATGCAATTACGCATCGACACTGATTGTGTGTAAAATCCCTCTCTGGAGGAGCTTTTCCTCCACTGCTTGCAGATTTCCACTTTGGAAAGTGGCAAGACATTCAATGCCCAGAGACTGCAGCCCTGGGTCTTTTAAACCACGACCCCCTCGAATCCAACCTCAATTGGGGGGTAGGCTGGTAGCACTTTGACCTATGTCGTTGTGCTGGTAGCCTAGGGCTCCCCCCGCCCGTGGTACCAGTGTTGGTTGCTGATCATATAGCAATCGTGAGACTAGCACAGTCGAGCTTCCCAGAGGCCATGACTGGTCACAGGCCCGGTACAGAGAATTAGTACCTGTACCTACCGCTTTTCCAACACCTGCAGTGAGCCTGCAGCTTGAGCATTACGAGTGCATGTAGGAGGGACACGGTGCCCAGCTCAGGGAGGGAATATAACTACTATTTGGTTGTAAGGAGAGCCGATCCAAACAGGATTTCACAACTCCCTCCATCTGCAAGCAGATAGATGAGACCCCAAAAACCCTAGCAGGGTGATCGAGGGAGTGGAAGGAACTCACCACCCAAGAGCCCCAGGGGAGCTAGTCATAGCTATCAGCTCCTCGAGGTACCTGTTTGTATTAACACCACAGGTTAGGCCGAACCTCCTACCTAAGGTTCTACCAACTAGACAGGTAGGTACCCGAGATCATAACAGAACTCACAAGCCGAGAGACATCTTCAGGGGACTAGCCCTTGAGGATGCCATCACTCCCCTTATAGCCTTCTTGGTACAAGCCCATGAAGTAGGGTTTACTCAACCACGACCACCACGAATCCGACCTCAATTGAGGGGCAGGCAGGTGATGCATTGACCGAAGTCGGTGCATTGGTAGCCTGGGGCTCCCCTCGCCCGTGGTACTGGTAATTGAGATGAGTAAAAAGCCTTTTACGGCATTACTGCAGTCCCCAGAAGCCCGACCAGGTAACAAGCTCAGAAGCAGAGAATTTTTACCTGCTCCCTAACCGCTCTACTCCTGTCAGAGGCGTGTGCCAGAGCTCTAACGTTAAGGGGGTACAGGAGAGGGAGGCATGATGCACGGCGGTACCCATGAAAGGGATAGGACAGGGAGATTTTTTCCATTATTGAATATTGAACCAAAATCCAAGAACAATGAGATAAAACGTAACATACGACTATAGGTAATACTTGCCGGCGAGTGGTAGGCAGGGTTGGATGCCAAAACTTTTTTATTAGTTTTCCTGGGCTGCGCTTTAGTTGGCGAATTTTGAACAGACACGGCTACAGGAAGGTCTATCAAGTCCTAAAAGTAGAAATATAAACAAACATCAATTATTATTACATGATTGGAGCAAAAAATTACATTATTTATACAGTACTAGGTGACGTGTAATTTATCACTGGAAAGACCACAAATTTTGTATACGACACGAGTGACTTTGTGAGTGCTTTGTGTTTTTTTTTCGTTGTTTAATCTCGACGTTTGCATTGTCATGTACATGGATTTTGCAAATAAAAACCAGTTTGAATTTGAATTCGAATTCGACAAAGAACAAGGTTTGGCGGAAGGCAAACACCTTTTTATTTCTCAATTATAATTTATTATAAGCTTGTTTCAAAGTAAATTGAACACTTTTCGACAAACTTCAAAACGCTCAAAAACAAGGGAGGAGATCCCTCATTTCGTGAGTTGTAGGTCGACTTTTTAACCTTTTCGAGCCCGCATTTTCGAGAGCTTACCGAGCCTCTCAGCTAGATGATAACAATACTCAATTTGTAGCTAATAAGAAAAGCCGTTTTGAAAAGTATTACCTAATCATTACTGAAAGGTATCAGTAAGGTACTCAAAGGTATCAGTAAGGTACTCAAAGGTATCAGTAAGGAACTCAAAGGTATCAGTAAGGTACTCAAAGGTATCATTAACGTACTCAAAGGTATCAGTAAGGTACTCAAAGGTATCATTAATGTACTCAAAGGTATCATTAAGGTACTCAAAGGTATCATTAACGTACTCAAAGTAATCATTAAGGTACTCAAAGGTGTCAGTAAGGTACTCAAAGTAATCATTAAGGTACTCAAAGGTATCATTAACGTACTCAAAGTAATCATTAAGGTACACAAAGGTATCAGTAAGGTACTCAAAGTAATCAGTAAGGTACTCAAAGGTATCAGTAAGGTACTCAAAGGTATCAGTAAGGTACTCAAAGATATCATTAAGGTACTCAAAGGTATCAGTAAGGTACTCAAAGGTATCAGTAAGGTACTCAAAGGTATCATTAAGGTACTCAAAGGTATCATTAACGTACTCAAAGGTATCAGTAAGGTACTCAAAGGTATCATTAACGTACTCAAAGGTATCATTAAGGTACTCAAAGGTATCATTAAGGTACTCAAAGTAATCATTGGGTTTGTTCGGTGAGGCAGTCCCGGGCAGTCCAGGGCTGACCACGCCCACTTTTGGCCGTTCGGAGAGGACCAGTGTAGTCCCGAACGAGAGATTTGCCGTTCGGAGAGGCAGTCCAGGGTAGTCCAGGGTCGTCCGAACTTACTCCAGATTTCAGCGAGAGTAAACAGTCCGGCGCATGCGCATTGCACTTTTTTCTCCTGCTCCTCACCTCTCGGGTTCCTCCGCTCCTCCTCTCCGCTCCTCATCTTTCGAGAATTCAGAAGTTTTTTGATAATCCAATTATGATGTCGGCTGATTCTTCTGATTGCGAAAGTGACGTGATGAGTGTGGTTTATTTTTTTGGACGATGATGTCGAAGACATTTTCATTATCGAATTGATTTATCGGAGATTGAGGCTGAAGAACCAAAGCTACATTCAACAAGTTGTGTTGGAATTTGATGATCAACACTTCGTAGAGTAGCTGGTACGAACACTCCCTCGATTTTTCTGCTCAAGCAGGTTTGTCATCTTTCAGTTTTCCTACTGTCGATACATACTTACATCAAACTATAAAAATATTCATTCTGTTCTTCATTATTTCATAATATTGTCCACATATAGGTCCATACGGAAAGCTGAGTGCCCAACATCGGAGTTCTGATATTTTTGTGGCCTACCTACCTACTGTGGGCACCAAACTGCGTCGTTCTGGAATGTTGCTGACCGCTTCGACCTAAATATCTCTTAGCACATGTGGAATAAGAAAAGTGGAATTGAAAACTAGTATTGTAAAGTAACAGTAATTATATTAACCTCTATTCATAAAACAATTAAAGACCCGGAACTTTGAAATTGAGTATGAGTAGCTTGGGAAATACGATTTTGGTAAAGAAGCATAAATCTGTATATACGTTCAATTTATTTTCGTAATTTCGTTACCATTGTTCTGTCTCTATTTGAAATTATACCCATCGGTCATGTCGAAAGCGTTTTACTTTCATTTTTCTTTAAATACAAGCGTCTTGTCGAAAATGGCCTTCCCTTTTGTATGACTCTACCTGTACCTACTCTTAAGAAAGCTTCACTTGGTAAAAAGGGTGGTTTAAGACACCTCTTCGAAGAATTGGTAGCAGTGGAATCATCTCATCAATTCACAGTAAGTAATTTTGTACTACTTGTGTAAAAATTCGTTAATTCGTAACCCATAACTTCAGCTCGTAACTTAACTTCAATTTAAAGTAGTTTTACGAAGCTCCAGTCGCAGTTTCCATTTGGGGGAATAGGAAACTTTAGAAATAGGCAAATTTGGAAATAGGCAGCTAACCTCATTTTAGAAGCATTTATTATTCCTATACAAAAAGGAGTAAAATCAAGTATTAATCAATACGTCTATAAATTAATAAGTAAATCTTAAAATAAAATCGCAATAAATTTCACATCTCTCTGGCATGGATATTTTATACGTATGAAATATCCATGCTTCCAGTGCTGTCCCGTGTGCGTTCGGACAACACCGAATCTCGGACAGTCCAGGGCGACTCTGTGACGTCACGAGTCCTGGACTGCTCCAGTCCTGGACCGTCCAGGACTGCCTGACCGAACGAACCCATTAAGGTACTCAAAGGTGTCAGTAAGGTACTCAAAGTAATCATTAACGTACTCAAAGGTATCATTAACGTACTCAAAGTAATCATTAAGGTACACAAAGGTGTCAGTAAGGTACTCAAAGTAATCAGTAAGGTACTCAAAGGTATCAGTAAGGTACTCAAAGGTATCAGTAAGGTACTCAGAAGTATCAGTAAGGTACTCAAAGGTATCAGTAAGGTATTCAAAGGTATCAGTAAGGTACTCAAAGGTATCAGTAAGGTACTCAAAGGTATCATTAACGTACTCAAAGTAATCATTAATGTACTCAAAGGTATCAGTAAGGTACTCAAAGGTATCATTAACGTACTCAAAGGTATCAGTAAGTTACTCAAAGGTATCATCAACGTACTCAAAGGTATCAGTAAGGTACTCAAAGGTATCATTAACGTACTCAAAGGTATCAGTAAGGTACTCAAATGTATCATTAACGTACTCAAAGGTATCATTAACGTACTCAAAGGTATCAGTAAGGTACTCAAAGGTATCATTAACGTACTCAAAGGTATCAGTAAGGTACTCAAAGGTATCATTAACGTACTCAAAGGTATCAGTAAGGTACTCAAAGATATCATTAACGTACTCAAAGGTATCATTAAGGTACTCAAAGGTTTCAGTAAGGTACTCAAAGTAATCATTACCTAAAAACTTAGGCGGCGAGCACCAACGGAAAGGACGACCCACCTGATATTCGATTTTGACGGGGAGGAAAAGGTTAATTGTTTCATTCAACTTACAACCCTAAAATATATGAACAACGATCTCACACATACCTGGAGTGATATTTTCCTATTTGCCCCACTGGTGTGCTGTTTTTCCAGCAAAGCTCGAAACCTGGGTGAAGATCTTATGTATGGATCAGTGGCTGACATGCTGTACTGAGTACAGTTGTGGGAGTGTGTTGACCAGTCCTCTTTCTAGAAACAATTCAATCAAGGATGCATTTCTAGTAAAACCATATATACTTTCTAGCAAAATTATGTGATTCGTCGGAATACTGAAGAGAACTGGGTGCTGAAAAGTACTGAAAAGCTGGGACGTTTGGAGATCTTGTAACTGAAAACGGTCTTAGTATTTCGCCAAATTGAAGGCGCAAAAACTTAAAAAGTTATATCTACATTTGAAAGGATTTTAGAAATTCATTAGTGCACGGCCCTAGGGAATTGAAAAACTGAAATATCGTCGTTGTAATCATCAAATCTAACAATAATTGCTAAAGAAAAATGGGAAAAACTACTGAATGAACGGGGTTTTCCATGTTTTCCCCTTATTTCTCTGGCAATTTTGTTCGATTTTGATGATTCCAGCGGCAATCTTTCAGTTTTTCAATTCCAAGGCCCGTGCACTAAGGAATTTCTAAAATCCTTGAAAATGTCAAGTTTAGCTACATTTTATGGGAAAAACATAACTAAATTAACGGTTTTTCCTATTTTTCTCCGGCAATTATTATTCGATTTTGATGATTCCGGCGGCAATGTTTCAGTTATTCAATTCCCTAGGGCCGTGCTTTAATGCATTTTTTAAATCCTTAAAAATTTCCATTTTAAGTACAACTTTTCAAGTTTTTGCCCCTTCGATTTGGCCAAATACTGACCCGGAACGAGGAACGAACGTCGACCGACTGAGACACTCTTAAGAACATTATGAAATGAAAAAGCCAGCTTGGCTGAGGCGAAAAATGGAAAACATGAGAAAAAAAGATGAAAATTGGAAAAACCTAACCGAATAAACAAGTTTTCCACATTTTTCGCCGGCAATTATTGTTTGATTTCGACGATTCCAGCGGCAATATTTTGGTTTTTCAATTCCCTAGACCGTTGCACTAATAAATTTCGAAAATTTAGGTTCAACTTTTAAACTTTGAGCGCCTGCAATTTAGGGAAATACTGACCCGGAACGAACGGCGATCGACTGAGACCCCCTTCAATTGTAACCTTCACACATGTGTCGCTGGAACGTTTGTTACGGCGACGTAAATTTCCTTGAACGACTCATCTCTGGTGTTATCTCCGAGACATGCATTTGATTACATGGAGAATGGGGTATTTCAGTGGGTCGGAAATTCAGGTTTTTGACCTCAAATTTGGATTCAGCACCCTTGAAAACCTCCACACTCCAACTTTAAGCCCAATGATACTATAACTTGTGGTAGAATAATTAATTAAAGAGATCACACGTTTGAAAAAGGCGGGCCGCTATAAATGCACACACACTAGGCAAGTACTATGCCACGCGCGTGTGTGAGTAGTATTTTGTAGTATCCAAGAGGTCATCCAAGGGTTTCTGTGCATGGATACTTTTTTCAAAGACAGTTGGCTAGCTACGTCACGATTGGCTAGCTACGTCACACCATTTACGAGGGTTGTCTCAAAAGTAAGGTTCCCTATTTTCTAACTTGGAGGGAAATCGTCCTACAATCGGGAAATTTTGAGGGAATATTTGTCCGGGTGTAGTGGCAACCCGTAATTTTTTTCCAGCCGTTTGGATCTACCCTATGGCAGTAACACGCTAGTAACCATGGAGATGCCTCTCAACCCCGTGTCCAAACTGGAGTTACGTTCTGTCAATCGTTTTCTCACGGCCAAAAATGAATCTGCGATAAACATTCATCGAGAATTAGTGTCTGTGTATGGAGAGGACTGTTTGAGTGTGCAACATGTGAGGAAATGGAGGAGATTGTTCCTGGAAGGGCGAACAAGCGTGGAAGATGAAGAGCGGAGTGGGCGGCCTTCAACATCTCGTGGAAACGACGCAACTGTTGACGCCATCACGCAAATTCTCGAAGACGATCGGCGAGTAACGATTGATGAAATCATTGCTTTGTTGCCTCCACATATTGAGGTAAGCCGAGCATCAGTTGGGAGGATAATTGATGACCAGGGTTACCACAAAATTTGAGCAAGATGGGTGCCACGACTTTTGACTGAACAACACAGAGAGCAAAGGATTGCTTCAGCAAAAAATTTTTTGGAATTTTTTGAGCAAGAAGGTGAGTCTGTTTTTGACCGTATAGTGACTGGAGATGAAACTTGGGTGCACCATTCGACACCAGAAACCAAACGCCAAAGCATGACATGGAAAAAAACAACTGAAAGTCCAGTCAAAAAAGCGAAAATGGTGCACTCAGCTGGAAAAATCATGGCAAGTGTTTTCTGGGATGCTAAAGGGATCCTGCTGATTGAGTATATGCCTAAGGGCACCACAATAACTTCCGACACTTACTGCGAGACTCTGAAAAAATTGAAATCCGCAATAAAGCGAAAACGACCAGGATTTTTGACGAAACAAGTTTTTTTGTTCCACGATAATGCTCGCCCCCACTCGGCTCGAAAGACTCAAGATCTTCTCAATTCATTCAGATGGGAAGTTTTTGGCCACCCACCATATTCACCTGATCTGGCACCAAGTGACTTTCACTTATTTCCACATCTGAAAGCTCATTTGGGGGGGGAAAAGCTTCCGAACCGACGACGAGCTCAAGACTGCCGTCTGTGCTTGGACCTCTAGTTTGGACACGCAGTTTTTCAAGGAGGGCATACATAAATTGCTCCCCCGGTTCCAAAAGTGCATCGATCGAGCTGGGAATTATGTTGAAAAGTGATATGATGTTACTAAACACAAAGCAATAAAAATTTTTGAAAAAAAAATTTTTTTGAATTTTTTATAGCATAGGGAACCTTACTTTTGAGACGACCCTCGTAAATCTTCAACTTTCCTTAGCTTCTCTGATTTTTTAAAAACATTTTCTCGACGAACAGACCCGATTACCGTTATTCCTGAGCCATACTCTTTTGAAAAAAAAAAATAATAAAAAAAATTGACTAAAATACCCCATTGAACTGAGATTCAAATAAAACTCACTTGGCACTTGTCACCACAATAAGCGTGGTTCCAACAGCAGTGGAAGCTCGCTTCTGCTCCACAATTTGCGCACCATTGTTTCCGTTTGATCTCCGTGATTTGCAGATCCATTTGGTCCCTGAGTTTGTTTTTGAAATCTTCATAAAGTTGCGTTTTGTCAGTTTCGAAAGTATTTTCAAAGTGTTGCAATTGCCGATCTGAAAGATAACAGACAGAAAACCAATTTATTTACCAGTGATTTCAATACATATAATATATGTTATATTAATAATATAATAATAACATATTATGTTATATTATAACACGAAAAGTTTATAACTTTCATTTGGTAACTAACCAGAAACACTCGCCAGGAGATCGATGTGAGATTCATATTCAGCCTTGATTTGGTCCAACATTTCGTAAATATCAGCCTTCAGCTTTGCAGAAATGAACTGCTTTTTGGCTTCAATTAATGCGCGGACGTCAGACATGTCTTTCTTGGGATTAAACGGTGGGATCAACTGTGAGAACAAAAAATTAACGTAAAACTTAGTTAATACAATTCACAGTAGTGGTATTCATATAGCTAGGAAATAGGTGAAGAACGCCTCCTGTTATTTTCAAAATTTATGATTTTAATTGGGTGTGCGCATCAAACGAAAATCGGAGCATTTCCTATCGGTTAGATGCCTGACCTTTTCTTTAATTCTAGGTTCGAGGCATGAAAAAGACCTCAAAAAAGGAAATTTTACCTAATTTAGGAAACCTCGAGGTTTTTTTCAATTGGAAATTAAATTAAGAGAACCAATATTTTGTCAAGATGAAAGAACGGTAAAAACTGCACCAAAATCTCGGCTTTCCAACGGTCGTCCTTTTGGTTTATTATTTTCAATAATGAACCTTTGGAATCGACCAAGAAAAAACAATTTTTTAACACCCCCTCAAAATTTGTTGGTTTACGTTTCAAGGTACGTAGAATCCAAAAATCGAATAAAAATTTGGCCGTCCGTCCGCCGTGCGCGGCACTTTTGCCACTTAGCATTGACTGAGTTTGATGAAATTTGGTATGTAGGCTCCATTTGGGGTCTAGTTGTGCCCCGAAAATTTTGGTTGATGTAGGTCACTTGTAAGGGTTCCAAAATCAATTTTGAAATTTTGAAAATGCCCCAACTCAAAAAATTTTGATACAGAGGTATTGTTTTCCCATCAATTTAAGATAGTATAGAATTTTTTGAGACCACACGGAGCTTTGCAGGACAAACCGTTCACTCCCTACGAGAATTTAAGGGTTGGACGTACGATAAATCAGAAACACGAGTGTGAATCGCAAAAGAGGCCTAATCTCCTTTCAAATTTTAGCTGACCGAAATGCGATTGATGTTTCTCTTCATGTTGGATGGTTAGAGGCTTTGCAGACGAGTGATCTATACAGGGTGTAAGTCTAACTGGTCTGCCATACGGTACCAGTCGATTCTACAAATAATTTGCAACAAAAAATGACTCCTAGCGATTTTTTTAAACCCTTCGTTTTCGAGTTATTTACCTTTTTTCCGTGATTTTGACCTTATGTCATTACATTGGTTATAACCCCGTTGATTAGCTGTGTAAGTTACAATTTGAGGATACCGTTGGAAAGAGCATTAAATTTCCTATCGGATAGATGCCTTACCTTTTTTTTTGAGTCAAGGTTTGAGACATGAAAACATCCTCTAAAAAGAGAACTTTACGTAATTTTGGAAACCTCGCATTTTTTCAATCGCAAATTGAACTACGAGGATCAACATTTTTTCAAGATGCAAGAACAGTAAAAACTGCGCCAGAATCTCTCTCAGCTTTCCAATGGTATAATCAAAACATATTTTACAACCGAATTTAGGGGAGAATTTTGTGTTTGAACGCGGAAAAACGTGCATTTGTTCAACGAAATCGGCGCTCCGCCTAGTCGATCTGAGGGGTCGGACAATAGAAGTGGGTTATCTTCGAAAACCCCACTTTCTAGCATCTCCATTGGATTCAGCGCAAAAAATTACATAGGAAATGATACCAAACTCGCCAAGACGTCTTGAGATCGAGGGGGACCATAAACCGCTTAAAACACTGGATTTTCTTGTAAAACACACGTTTTTTGACATTCAAACTTCATTTACTCTTCCAATTTGAATGTTGAAAAGAAAAATTGATAGACTGTTGGAAAGCTGAATATTTAAGCATGTTTTCTCCGAAGAGCGCCCATCGAAATGGGCAGGGATCTAGAGTGAAAACTTTGGTCGAAAAAAGTCAAGTTTCAAAAAATGTTCAATGTTTGCTTTTTGACTTGATTTTTTGAAACTATTTTATAGCTGAAAGAATTTGATTTTGCACTAGGTAGCTTAGGAATTTAACGCTCTTTCTAACGGTGTAGTCAGATTTGAATTTTCAGTAGAACTAAGGGAGTTATGACCATATCAGTGCCGTAAGGTTGAAAACGCGAAAAAAAAACTTTAAAGTAAAAAAAAAAAACGTA
Organism: Apolygus lucorum; assembly: GCA_009739505.2. Lineage (NCBI taxonomy): Eukaryota > Metazoa > Arthropoda > Insecta > Hemiptera > Miridae > Apolygus > Apolygus lucorum. The sequence continues at coordinate 52,451,515 of CM019168.2, forward strand.
TTTTGAGTGGGTTAAAAGAAAATTGCTAAGAGACATTTTTTGTTGGAAATACCTTGTAGAATCGAACCCTGAAGTTATGCCCATCTTAAGTGTAGACACCCTGTATATCTACTCCACCAGGAGATCTCATGCCCGATTGGTGACGTCACTTCCGATCTATTTACCTATCAGGTTTGTTATTCTAATCGGACGTGACAAAAGGAAGATCAGAGGGTAAAGACTTTAAAAAAATAAAGACCTGAATGTAGACTTAAAACAAAGACTTTTCTAAGGGGCCACATGTTCAGGTAGTCTGGGAATAAAATACACTTCCACACTAGAATGCACTTCCAAGGCATATTTTAAAGCTAAAAGACTTGGGATATCCCCTCCTTTTTTAAAAAACTGGACCATTTTTGGGAAAACAAAAATCAACAGGACAGGATCTGGAAGTCAGAACCTAAATATCAACCTCATCCCATCAAACTTATATGTCCTGAAGATGCCCCCTGGGGCGAAAGCTAGCGAAAAATAAACAACATAAGCACATACTGAGGACTCGCCGCAATTTGTCCTCCCCTCACCAATAACCTTGTCTACAAGAAGGCAACAAACTATGAAGATCAGAATTGGTTCTGATGGTTTCGCTCCTGGCTTCCCATTGCCTCGCCGCCCTGGGTAGTGACGAGGGGGGTGGCGAGCCCCGAACGCACGAAAACACGCCCCAGGAGCGAGATTTGAACGCTCGACCTCCCGCAGTAGTCGGTTCGGGTCTCGCACCCAGGAATGCATATCCGAGCGAACGCGGCAACACCTGACCCACCTTACACTCTGGGCGGTGGAAGATTCGGCCTAAGTCCGAAGAGATAATTACTCCTCGGATTATCGCAGGTAAAAAACTTCCCCTCTCTCGAATTGGGCGATAAGCCGTATGGAAAACTCGGCCCATGATTCTGGAGATGGAGATTTTTGGACTGCCTTGTTTACACCCCGATCATGTTCAGCCGACCTTTGACGAAATTGTACTGTAAAAGCCACTCATTAGATCTAAGTCTCAAACACAGTTTACCACGTATCTACGCACGAATTATGTTAGCTGTAACGAAAAGAATCATCCAACCATGTGGGCTTCACCCTCATCGGAATTAAATTTAACAACTAATGCTTGTGAATTCTTCCACTCGCACTTTGACTTCCCTAGTCCTCATCCGCACATATTAAGCTTCACTCGTCAACTTCTTGAGTACCAAAAAGAAGTTTTAATAAAAATAAATAGTTTCTCAGATACCCCACATACAAAAAACTCTCATACCAAGAAAAGATAGGAGTTCCTCTCACGGCAACTCGACAAATACCTCGCAGGGGCCCTTACAACGTTTGGTTTTGTGGCCATAGTAAGCCACCATTATGCGCCGAATGTATGTACGGTTTGACGATTGATGGTTTGATGTTTGACGATAGTCACTTTTGACTTAACCTAATGATATTCTAATATTAAGAAAACTCGACTGTGACAATTATATATGTTCCTGTGACGATCTCTAAATATACGTATAAACAGTCCTTTGGGCCGAATTTTCCACTCCCCAATACCTAAACCTCAGGTAATATTTTGTTTGGGCCGAATTTTCCACTGACCGGAGGGTCTCTGATCTGCTTGGGCCGAATCTTCTACAGGTATTAGGGGTCTGGGCCGAATCTTCTACAGGTATTAGGGGTCTGGGCCGAATCTTCCATCGCCCTACACTCTGTATAGTAAATTAAAAATCATTACTCACATTACGTTTCGGTGAATGGCAGATCTTGTTGACATTGGCGGGAGGCGGACGCTCCATGAGGTTGCTGATACGGACGACTTTGATGTTGGGTTTAGTCGGACCAGCTTCTGCCTTGCCGGCGAGGGAAGAAGGGCTTTCCTGAATTTGGTCTTCAGGTTCAACTTTGATGATGATAGGTCGAGCTGTTCAAGGGAAATGAAAAACCACAACTTTAAAAAGAGATAAATGATCTCAGTACTACTTCCACCCCACTTGGGCCATTCTCAGGAAAAAGTAAAACCAGTTGTCCTAAGTGTTTGCCCCTGTAAACAACCGTATTTTTGGCATTGGCATATTATTGAAAACTAGCTAAAAAGCCTGCTGCAAATACAGGCAAAAACAAATCGTAGATAATATATCGATACCTTCAAGCACAAAGGTGGTATTTTCACCATCTTCCACATTTAAAAAAATTGAATTTCAGAAAAACTGAAATATTGGAAGATGGATATTACACTGAGTTACACAGTTTGGAATTTTATCGCTCTCCCCTCCGACTCCTCCCCCCCTGACACCTTCAACTTCTTTCGCCTCCGACTCCTCCCGCCCCCAATTCTCTAGCTTCTTTCGCCTCCGACTCCTCCCTCCCCCAATTCTCTAGCTTCTTTTGCATCCGACTCCCCCCCCCCCCCCCTAACACCTTCAACTTCTTTCGCTTCCGACTCCCCTCCCCCCTGACACCTTCAACTTCTTTCGCCTTCGACTCCTCCCGCTCCCAATTCTCTAGCTTCTTTCGCCTCGAACTTTTTATTCGATTTCAGGATTCTACGTACCATGAAAAAGCCAATAAATTTCGAGGGGAGGTTTAAATTTGTTTTCTTGGTCGATACCAAAGGTTCATTATTGAAAATAATAAACCAACAAATTAAGCCTCTAACCAACTTTTCGATTTTTCTAGAAAATGTGGTCGGATTTTGCGTTTTCCCGAGAATGACCCGCTTACATGTTCTTCGTATCAAATTCTAACATGAAAAAGTGGTAACGGTAGAAAACATTTGGCCTCAAACAAACTTGGCCGAATTTCTAGGCAAGCATCAGGAAAAATTGATGAAAAATTATCAACTATAAAATCATTAAAGATGACGGAAATGAAGTCAAGTTGGGGCCTCGTGGAAATTCCCAAAATGCAGCCCATCTTACGTACGAAAGGGATTCAGCCAACATGAGTTTACAATTAGAGCATATTATTCACCACGTCGAACTATTGATATTGTTACGACTCAGGCGTAGATCTCAAATTTACGATGTAAAATGAGTAAGAACAACTCACTTGGTTGGAGTACGAATTAAGAATGACAATTTATTTAGCAACGTAATTTTGATGTAAACACAATAGAAGTAGCTAGGATGTATCACTCGACAACCTGTGATCCCAACACCACTCCCCTATCTCTATGAAGGCTGTTGGATAGTTGATATGGGATGCTACGTAGTACAGGGACAAGAAGCCTGTGATGGGTTTCAAGCACTGCTTATTGACTCTAAAACTAGTCCTTGCCGTAAGTCCTTGATGTCTGAGGGTAATGAAGGACTTCCTGGCCATGTGAAAAGGCTGAGACTGGGGGCAGAATTGTTACCTAAGCAGTTAGATGACGTGAAGCGATTCATTGTAGAATTTGCAGATATTTTTGCCAAGGATCAGTCAGATATGGGTCAATTAGAAGGGTGCTCACATGCCATAGATGTTGGGACAAACCACCCTATTCGCCAAGCTCCTCGAAGGATCCCTCCTGCATGGCTTGGGGAGATTGACAAACTAGTGGCAGAGATGGAAACTTGCGTCTCGCCGCCGAAAGACGAGCAGCCAGTGCTGCGGTCTAGCGGCAGTTGTGAAAAGTACGCTGTACCTCGTTTTTACCGCTCATTCCAACATTATTATTCATTTAAAAATTTGACGGTTCTACTTTCCTGCCTTATTAAATTTATTGTTAGAAGAAGAAAAAAACTGTTATTGAATTTATGAGTGACGAATCAAGCAGAATGGATTATTATCGTGGAGATTACCGCCTGCGGAACTTTTTTACGAACGTATTGCTAGGAAAATTTCGCCCAGAACGGTTGCAATTTTTTGATTCGCAGCTTCTAGGGCAAATTTTTACTGTAAAAGAACACACAAAAACCCAGAAACAGCCGAATAGAGATAAAAATAGGAATTTTTCATACTCGTGAAAATTCTAAGTACAGGAATATAGTTTGTCTGTTAAAACGCTGCAAATTATTACACAATGGTTTATTATTTGTCTATACAGATCACTCGTCTGCAAAGCCAACAACCATCCAACACGAAGAAAAACATCGATCGCATTTCAGTCAGCTAAAACTTGAACGGAGATTAGGCCTCTTTTGCGATTCACACTCGTGTTTCTGATTTATCGTACGTCCAACCCTTAAATTCTCGTAGGGAGCGAACGGTTTGTCCTACAGAGCTACGCGTGGTCTCAAAAAATTCTATAGAATCTTAAATTGAAGGAAAAACAATACCTTCATATCAAAATTCTTTGAGTTAGGGCGTTTTCAAAATTTTAAAATTCATTTTTGAACCCTTAGAAGTGACCTACATCAAACAAAATCTTCGGGGCACAACTAGACCCCAAATGGAGCCCACATACCAAATTTCATCAAAATCGGTCAATGCTAAGTGGAGAAAGTTCCGCGTAGGGCGGACGGACGGGCAAATTTTTATTCGATTTTTGGATTCTACGTAACTTGAAACGTGCACCATCAAATTTTGAGGGGGTGTTAAAAAATTGTTTTTCTTGGTCGATTCCAAAGGTTCATTGTTGAAAATAATAAACCAACATTATTGAAAATAATAAATCAAAAAGTTGGGATTAATATCAGAGAGAAAGGAAATTTAGTTAGGTACGACCTACTTATAGTAGAATCGTGGAGGTTTGAAATTTGTGCGAATCGAATAATTACGGCCGTCTAGTGCGAAATTTTCAGAACAATACGTTCGTACAAAGTTCCGCAGGCCGTAATCTTCACTATAATAATCCATTCTGCTTGATTCGTCGCTCCAAAACACAAAAATTAAATTACAAGTTTCTTCACCTCACAATTTAATGAGGCAGGAAAGTAGAACCGTCAAATTTTGAAATGAGGAAAGCGAGGTACAGCGTACTTTTCACAACTGCCGCTAGACCGCAGCAACGGCTGCTCGTCTTTCGGCGGCGAGACGCAAGTGAGATGGAACGAAATGGAATAATTGAGCCCTCTAAGAGTCCATGGGCAAGCCCAATTGTGTTGGTCAAAAAGAAAGATGGCAGTACACGTTTTTGTATTGATTGTCGCCAACTTAATGATATTACAAAAAAATTCCCACCCTCTGCCAAAAGTTGAAGAACTAATATGTGGTCTGTCAGGAAGTAGCTGGTTCTCGACCCTAGACCTCCAAAGTGGGTACAGGCAGATCCCCATGGCCAGCAGCGATAAAGAAAAAACAGCCTTTTGTACCCCCTGGGGGCTCTGGCAGTTCAAAGTTATGCCCTTTGGATGGACAAATGCTCTTGCTACTTTCCAGAGAGCAATGGGACGTGTGCTGCATGACTCTATTCGTCAGGGAAGGGTGACAACCTGTGATCCCAACAATATGATTCAATGGGATTCAAAATAGGTACTTACGCATCCCACTGGCAACGACGTCCTTTCCAACTTCTTTAACCTTTGGTTTCTTCACTGCAGTGTTTGGAGGGTCCGAAACTTTCCTCTTGGCAGATGCAGCAAGATCCCTCGAGATAGAGGGCTTCCGTGCGATGGGTTGAGTACGAGCAGAGGTGCTTGGAAAGAGATCAGCAGAAGAACTTGCTGGGAGATCATCCGAGGAGAGATGACTCAAACTCATTGACGAGGTTATGGTGACGAAGTTATCCAACTGTTGTCCACCTTGAACAGGTGATGTAGTTGTTTTACACTTGTCTCTTTCGCCACTTTCGAAAAGCTCCTGCGCTTTATCTTCGGAGGAGCAGGACGATTTCTCCTTCACTTCATTACCTCGATCTCCCACAGATAGTCGTCGACGCCTTGCCAACGTCTCTACATTTTTCACTGAATTTTCTTTCAACGCGTTTTCTGTACTCGAATGTGTAAAAACGAGTGTTGTCGTCTTCGCACCAGAAGATTTTACAGAAGTTGAATCATTGTCAGGAACCACAGGATCAGACAGAGTTGATGCTGGTAGCCCGATCTGAACACCACAATTGGAAAGACTTACGAATACATCGGTGCTCTTGGGAAGCAGATTGCTACCAGGAGTGGGTGCACTAGATGCATTAATGCTCCTATCGTTATTTTCCCCAAGTAAGTCTGAGCGAGGTGGAGTAGGCGCTGAAATCTCATCATGTTCTTGATCGAGTTTCGCTTTGTCAGGTGAAATGGGAGGCTTCACAGCAAGTTCCACACCCTTTTCAGTTGAACCTGTGATAGATACAGTTTCTCCGGACGTCGTCTGTGATTCATCTAAAGATTTCTCAGGTAAACTTTGTATTGTGACAGGCTGTTCAATCTTGGAGAGTGAACTAGTATTTTCGAATTCACGATTTGGTTCAGGAACTGTCTCTCTACTATCACACTCACGAGGATGACTAGATGGCTCGGGAGTTGCGACAGCAGTGGAAGACGTAACCTTTTCCACAGACTGAAAGCAATTCCCTTCACCATCAGTTTCGACTTCATTGAGGCTCTTGGGTGAACGGCCGTCATCCTTCGCATCTACAGCTGGTTTTTCAACAGCACTGGGCGACGATACCTTTTCCACTTCTTGAATGCGATCTCCAACACGATCCACCACTGTTTGATTCTTGTTAGAGACTCCCTCTTTACACGAGCTACTTTCAAATTCACCCAGACACTTCGGAGAATGACCTACATCTACATCAGGCTTTGCAACACTAGTGGACGGCGTTGGCCCTTTGGGATCCATCACTGTTTCAGTTGTGTTGGAAATTTCCTGTCTACTCAAGTCAGATGTAACTTCATTAGGAAGCTCTGGCGAATCATCGTCATCTTCAATCCTAGAATTGAGAAATATTTGATCTCTCTTTATCTTGTTGCCAGAATCGGAGGAACTAGACACGATATCAGTGATGCCTTGGACACTGAAATCCGTGTTTATTGAATTATTGGCACTCTCGTCACTGGCAGAGCATTGAGACGCAAGATTATCGTATAATTGTGAAAGATCTCCGTTAAGCAAGTCGAGGACACTCCGGTCACTGTCGTTGGCACTCGACACATCCAAATCAACGACAGAGTTATGTTCAGGTTTTATTTTATTACGTGAGTTAATTTCAGTAATTGTACTTGAGGAACACTCTGTAACATTGCTATTTCCTCCGATATTTTCAACAGGAGAATCATCATCCAAAACACCGTTCACCAGAGGGACAGTGTCACTTTTTTCTTGAGCTTTGTTAGGTGAAACATCTCTGTCAGTCACAACAGACGTTGAGTTACGAGAATCACATGCAACATCAGCATCCTTGGTGACTTGCTCTTGACCAACGACATAGTTTCCATCACCGCCGTCTGCTGCTGCTGCAGTATCTTTTTGGTCCCCATCTCCAGGACAGGATTCACTGTCCCCACCCACACAAGAAACATTTTTCCTTAGTTCGCATATTCCTTCGACGTATTTGGAAGTGGCACCTCTAGGAATGATTTTTTCACCTGGTCTTGCATGGGATTCACTGTTTGAGATGCCATTTACTCCAGTCTCTGCCATAGCGCTATCAACGTTCTTTTCTGATTTTTCAGGCGAACAGTTTTTTTCTTCAATCTCAGGAACTTCGCCAGTTTCCACTTCTGGAATTTTTTCAGCTGAACCATTTTCCAACTCAGAATTGCAAGATCCAGAAGAAACCGCGACTGGAGGTTTGATTTTGGCAGGAGAATGTTCCTTTCTCGGACTCGTGCCTTCAATACATCTGATTGGCGACGATTCACGGGAAGCTATGACCAAAGCATCAGAGTCACCATCTGAATCCTCTGGACATTGTAATGAAGAACCTCGGTATTTGCATTGGAGACCATTTTGTCTGAACTTGACTGAGCCGACGACAGACATTTGTTCATCCACAACAACGTTTTTCCTGGGAGTTTCCTCCTTAGATTCATTCGCAGCTCGGATGCTTCTTAAGCTAGTTGGCGTCAACAGTTTTCGTGAAATAGATTCGATTATTCCACTGTCTTTGATAGGAGTTTTGGGTTTGTTCGGTGAAATACTCTTGTAGATATCTGCCAGTTCTTTTGGCGACGTCTCTTCCACTTGCTTGATCATTGCCTCTTTCTCTGGGGGAGTTTTCTGAAGAGTTCCTTTCGCGAGGCTTTCAAATTTATCAGAGAGCCTCATTCGCTTAGTTGGAGTTGTTTTAGGGAGGTTCGAGTTCAACATCCTAGACGTGGTATTCTCGACTGCCTTTTCAGAAATGTGTTTCGGCGAAGAATCGGATTCTGATCCCGAACAATTCATGATGGCGCATTTAACGCCCATTGGAGTGTTGAGTTGGACCAACATCCTCTTCGACCCTGCTTTAGGCGTTTTCTCGATGCTTTTGCGTTTGATTGGAGCGAGTACTTTCTTAGATTGAGAAGGCATTTGCTTCATCTCAAACTGGAAATCCTTGTCGAGAATCATCTTTTCGGCCCTTTCTAGTTCCTGAAATGAGAAAATGACATTGTTAGTACAAGTCAGTTATTAGTAATCAATAATACAACGTGTTTTTCGTAAAAACGTATAAGAAGTTCGAAACCTAGATGACAACGAGGATGGTTAAGAAAAAGCACCTAGCTGATTACATTCGTAGAGAGAAAAGAAAGATAGTTTTGGCCATTCATGAGCAATATAATGACAACTTACCACTTTCTTGAGAAATTCCGGAGTTTCGCCAGGCTTTTGGAACTATAAATATGATAAATGTTAGTAATGAGTTCAAACGAGATTTTTCAGGAAAATATAGAGCAAGCAATAGCGGGAAACTTACCCCAGGGAGCTGGAGTTTTCTGATGGTATCTTCATCTCTTGCATGGTAGCGGACTCGATACTGAGCATAGTAGAAGTTGCCATATAACCTTCTCAACCTTTTGACATGCTGCTCCGCTTCCTGCGATGAAGTAAAATGGTAGACGAAAAAAGTAAAATGGTGGTCGATTTTTACTGCAGGCGAATGGGTGATAAAACGAGAAAAAGTCCTAACGATGATCCAAATGGGTTTACCTCAATTCCATCGGCGATTTTTGGATGGTTCTTCTTGACAGCACAGGGCATCAGCCTGCTGTATAGGAAACAGGAAGTGACTGGAACGTTGGCCCTGCATGTTGAATGTTCAAATTCGAATTTAATTTTCAATATTTTAATTTTAATTTGGTGATGAAAAGTGGCTAAACCAACCAGGGACTATTCATATTATCAGCAGAAATGACTATATTTACGGTATAAATAATCGTCGCTAGCAATTCGACAGTGTGGCTACAAATAAACGGTTGCTGGTAACGACAAGGAATCCTTATAGGTAACAAACGTACCTGCTGTGATCTCCAAAGAATCTTACGTCGACCATATCACCGTTGACATGCCTCATAACTTTACCAGGCCAGTAGGGGAATCCTGAGAGCTGGGCCCAGACCAGTATATGCGGAGTCGTCTGCAGAAGAAATGGTTCACGTTGTGATTAAGTGTATTTACAATACCTAGCGTACTCAGAATGAAAGAATATGGCTGGCAGAATAGGGTCTTCTCCTATACAGGGTGTCCAAATTCAAAACTATTAACGCTCTAGGGGTCGATTCTACAACTAATTTTCGAAAAAAAATTCATCTTTGCAATTCTTAACCCTTGCTTTTCGAGTTTTTCTCGTTTTTTCGACCTGACATCACTAAAATGGTCATACCTCCCTTAATTTACAATGAACACTTAAAATTAGACATATATAGCTTTTCCAAGTCGAATTGAGAATTTTCCAAACCAAATTGAGAATTTTCCAAACCAATTTGAGAATTTTCCAAACCAATTTGAGAATCCGAATTAAAATAGACACGACCCGAAAACTTTCGGATGAATTCGCTTGGAAGACGAAACCTGAGACCAAGAATACGCTCGGTCATTTCATACCTGCGGAGAGGGCAAAAATCATTTTTATTGACGAGGCAGGTTTCAACCTCCATCTCAGAAGGGCCCATGCACGCTCAAGAGTCAATACCCGTGCTGTTGTCACTGTTCCCACTGTTAGAGGCAGAAACGTATCACTAATAGTCGCTTTAACAAATGAGAGGGTGATGCATTTCAAGATAATTACAGGGGCAAATTGCAATAGTACAAGATTCAACGAGTTCTTGACTGAATTACGTGGAAAACTGCCCAATCACCATTACGTATTGGTCATGGACAATGCGCGCATTCACCATTCGAGGGAAGTTGAAGCCAAGATACAGGAACTCGGTCTTACTGTACAATATCTTCCTCCTTATTCACCCCAATTGAATCCTGTCGAGAAAGCTTTCTCAAAAATCAAGCTTTACGTGAGAAACGTTCTCAGTGAGTCAGCGCAGGTTCTCGTTTTGAGTGAAGTGATAGCTCGAAGCATCCCCACCGTTTCATCAGCTGATTGCACAAATTGGATGATGGACATGTTCGTGCAATTAACGAACGCAGCAGCTGAAAACCCTCTACATTGATGTTTCACATTACCTAATTTTTCTCAAAAACATGAAAAATGCGATTTTTTTTTCTCTCTCATGAAAAAATGCGAATTTCTTTCTTTTAACGATGAATCGTGCAATTTTATTAAAAATTATAAGTTTTGATTTGCTTTGAAAAATTGGGACTTTGGTTTGGATGATTCCCTTCTTCTTTCTTATTTATAATATTCTTGGTTTGAAAAATTCTCAAATTGGTTTGGAAAATTCTCAAATTGGTTTGGAAAATTCTCAAATTGGTTTGGAAAATTCTCAAATTGGTTTGGAAAATTCTCAATTTGGTTTGGAAAATTCTCAATTCGACTTGGAAAAGCTATAGTTGGAAAGAGCGAAAAATTTCCTATCTTCCTGAGGTATTTGAATTTTTCCAGTAGATCAAGTAGTCGAAAAAATGGCTTACCTCAAGAATTTCTAACTTTTCTAAAATTACTATTTTTTTTAAGGTGCGTTAAGTGTCAAAACAAAATGGTGAAAACCCGTACACTTACGGGGAAAACTTGCCCAAAACCTCAGTTTTCCGATTATATAATCAAAAAATTGTTTACAGTCTAATTTAGGGGAGAAATTTGTTTTTGAACGCGGAAAAAGGTGAATTTTTTAAAACAAAATCAACGTTCCGGCGTGGAACATTGGGGTTTGACGAAGTTGAGAAGGGCGGCGGCGTATTAGATAGCGCCCTCGGTAAATAGCCCTCTTAAGTGAAAAACAACTCCAAAAAACAATAGTTTAAAAGGCAATTCGCTAAGAAGAATATTTTGTTGGAAATTAGCAGAAGAATCGAAGGTTACTAATAGTTTCAAGCATGGATACCCTGTATATAATTACCCAAAAACCGCAACTTGATTCTTCTTCGTACGAGTAATTTGTTAACATGGTATCATATCTTCAAAGAATAATAGAAAAGAGAGAAGTTTGTAGTAGCGGATATAAGTCGGCTAAAATGATCGGCAAGGGAAAGAGAAGACAAACATTCCACCCTTGCATCAAAATCAACAGGTTCGAGCTGAGACAAAACGGCCAATATAGAAATGTCATACTTACACAGGGTTCGACGAACCAATCTCTCGCTCCTAGCGAGTAAGCATGTAAGTAGCAATCTGCGCAATTCTTGATTTCTTCACACTCCTGCTTGGCAACGGCAGACATGCTCTTCGCTATTTTAGTGTACTCAGAGTGAACTGCAAGGTATAAGAACAAATAACAATGAGAGTGATACGGACACCCCCCAAAGAATTAACAATAATACGGATCAATAAGTAGAGATTCGAAGGTAGAGTTTATAATAGAATCCTCGCTGGGCATCTGGACAAAGCAGATTAAACAAAAAACGTCTGCCAAGTGGGTGTGGCACGTAGCTTCCTCGTATCCATAGCCCGATTATATAGATGATCCGATGCATAGTAGTTAATCTCAAAACACCAATCTCTAAGTAACTTTCACTACCCTCATAGGGGACCATCTACACGCTAATCTGGACAGTCCTAGAAAATTTCATCAAATTCGGATGAAGAACGCTGCAAATTATTACACAATGGTTATTACACAATATTATTTTTCTATAGATCACTCGTCTGCAAAGCCACCAACCATCCAACATGAAGAAAAACATCTATCGCATTTCGGTCAGCTTTAATTTGAAGGGAGATTAGGCCTCTTTTGCGATTCACACTCGTGTTTTTGATTTATCGTGCGTCAAAACTTTAAATTATCGTAGTGAGCGAACGGTTTGTCCTACAGAGCTCCGGGTCGTCTCAAAAAATTTTAAAAATTCTATAGAATCTTAAATTAAACGAAAAACAATACCTTTATATCCAAATTCTTTGAGTTAAGGCATTTTCAAAATTTCAAAATTGATTTTGGAACCCTTAGAAGTGACCTACATCAACCAAAATTTTCGGGGCACAACTAGACCCCAAATGGAGCCTACATACCAAATTTCATCAAAATCGGTCAATGCTAAGTGGCAAAAGTGCCGCGTACGGCCGGCCAAATTTTTATTCGATTTTTGGATTCTACGTACCTTGAAACGTAAACCATCAAATTTTGAGGGGGTGTTAAATTTTTTTTTCTTGGTCGACTCCAAAGGTTCAATATTGAAAATGATAAACCAAAATGTAGGTAAGTATTATTATTATTTTTTTTATTTTATAAGAATGCATTTTTTTTTAATGAACATACAATCTGATCCATTAACACATAAATAAATTAAGGGCGGAATTCATAGACAAGGCTTGAATGTGAGCGAGCCCTCAATTATCTGAGTTGAGGGTCGGCCTCGACTCAACAGTCCGTATTCATAGTTGATTGAGACGGCGTACTTAAGTGTTGTGGTCGCCTGAGTGCACATTGAGCCTGAGGGGACGCTCAGGGGCTACTCAACTCATTTTCACCTTAAGTTGGCAGCCTTGGTGGGGATATTTCCCTGTTTCAAGGGTATTTTGGGTAAAAAGCACGGGGAAATTTCCCTCTCGTATTCTGCACTGATCGTGAGTTATAACCTTGTCACCGGTTCTCAGTGGTTATAACAGTAATGAAAAGCTTCTTATTGCATTTTCGTTACTGTGGATGTGCATGCTAATTTCTCTATTTTGTCCGACTTCCTACAAGTAACCATTAGTTTTGAGTTATTAGCAATGGTGAATCAATCAAATTGAAGGCTGTTCAATTATATGAGGGTGCTGACATTTTTTCGGAGGTTTGTAACTTGATTCCTATCTCCGCAATTTCATCAGTTGGAATGAATTTGCTGCCCTCGGACTCGACTATATTGCTCTGAAGAAGGTAAGAAATTATGATTTCCTTAAATTAGCAGTACAAGTACCTATGTACCTATATGTAGGTACGATACGAAAGAAAGAACCACTATTCAAAGTAATAAACACAAAAAGACATTTTGGTATCCTTTTCATGAGTGTTCTTAGGCATCATTTAACCAAATCACCGAGTTCGGGGAGAAAATATTGAAAAGACTGTTACAAGGAAATTCAAGTTCGCGATGATCTTCATTGGATATTTTTGACGAAAAAACTTGTCTAATCGCCTTATTTTCATTAGGCCAACAAAATAGATAGGTAGTTGGCTTGCTGCACACTATTTTCAGTAGGAAAATCTGATAATAACTGTGGTTGAGGGGCACTTAAGGTACCTCCCGCCAGCACTCAGGATTTTGCCCCATTGAGTCGAGGGTGGGCCTCAACTCAACGCTGAGTTTGGTTTATGAATACCGTTGAGTGCGCCCTTAGAATTCGCACTGAGTGCTCCCTCAGGGCGCCCTCAAATCTTGTCTATGAATACAAATGAGTGCCCGCCAACCCTTATCGATGCATTTGAGGGTGCACTCAGACTTAAGTAATGACTATGAATTCCGCCCTAAATGTTATTGTAAATGTTGTTTTGTTATTGTTAAATATATCTGTAAACTGTTAAAATTGCTAAATACTACACCCTCTGAAAGACAGAAGTCTTGTGTCGAGGGAGGAGCGTCCAGAGCTACATCACCCCTTGGCAAGAAAAATCTCCCGATATTATCAAACTACAATACAAATTACAATACAATACATTACAATAGAAAATTACAAATTACAATACAAAGAAAATGAATCGTCTCTATTTTTACATTTCAATATTTGAGAATCTCCTCTATTCTTTAACTTCTGATTTTTTTTGTATTACATTATTATAGCTATTTTTTACTTTAATATTCCTTTTTATTTCACAAACATTTTTTTAATCTTACTTTTCTTAAACTTTTCTTAAACTTATTATCAAAAATAAGGTTGTTGAATGTTTTAATACCAGAGTAGTCATAGCATTTCAATCCTATCGCGGTTTGTCTTCTTGGTAGTTTCATTTGTATTGAATTTTTAGACCTAGTGTTATTTATCATTCTGCTGAATTTTCCTCGCTGTAAATATTTGATAACAATTGAAAGGGTTATTATGGCTGTTACAAGGATTTTACGTTTGCGCATGCGCAGAGGGCACTGTACATTTTAAGGCCTCGATTTTCATTGGGGACCATCTACAACCTAATCCGTGTAATCCCTGAAAATGTCATCGAAATCGGGTAGAAAATGTGGAAGTTAAGGCCGTTACAAGGAAATTCACGTTTGCGCACGCGCAGTGGCTACTGTCATTCCGAAGGTGGTGATTTTCGTAGGGGACCATCTAAATACTAATCTGTAACATCCCTGAAAATTTCATCGAAATCGGACAATAACTTCGTATAGTTATGCGCGTTACAAGGAATTCATGACAGACACACAGACAGACAGACACGGAACCAAAATTGTTCAGAAAGGTCTAAAACGCTAAACGCGAGTGAAAATTTTGATGTGGGAGAACTTTTTTTTTCATCCTTGAAAAGTGAAAACAAAGCTTCCGCTACCTTGGTAGACTCGGAAGCAATATACACCGTCAGACTATGTTGGGTTTCATAGTTTATTGTCTCACCTGAATTGTACACGTAGCTATCGTGAACGAGCCACCGAAAATCAGCGAGAAAGTCTTCGGTACTTTTGTATACTTGGTGTCGGACGTTATCTGCCAGCTTAAGGAGGTCCATCGGTTTTACAACATAATCCAAATAGTCATGCCACTTGTTGGTGTCCACTGATTCACAAAATCCCTCGCTCTGAAACAGGGAACGAACACGAACTGAAATGGTATTCTTACAACGAGCAGACCAACTAATGTTATTCATGACAACACTAATTAATCATGATTCCCAAGCCTGGAAAACCTGTTAACCCTTAATATCCCGAAGTATCTTTTTGGAAGTTCGACTTTTACCAGCAACAATTTTTCCAATTTTCACCCAAAACTGACAGCCGTTGACTATCTTGATACTCCAACTATCGATTGTGTACGAAAACGTAATAGTAAAAACAAAATAATTCGAACAAAAAAATTATTCTCGCGCCGACAGACTGTAATAGGGCCTTTGAGGTACCTTCTACCCCATTTCTCACCTTGTAGGATGCTGGTTGGGTATCCTCGTCAAATATGGCGCCACTTTCTAGAGTGCCTAGCACAGATCCCAAGGATTTTTCCAAACTTCGCTCTTCTACTCTAGCAAAATTGACTTTATAGACAGATATTGATGACATAGCGCTTGTGTGGCCCATGGAGAGATCATTCTTGAGCTGACAGACTGTAATAGGGCCTTTGAGGAACCTTCCTCTCAAATATTCTACAGATTTGTCAAAATACATCCTTACTACATACAATAATACAATAATACAAAATACATTCTTACTCTTTTAAAAATACGAAAAAACAAATATTTTCGAACTAGTGGGAAATTAAGGGTTAAGAGTCAGGCGCGGATCCAAGGGGGGTCACGACCCCTCCAGAATCAGCCTTCTTTTCAAAAAGCGGAACTGAACGATATGTTAGAATAAAATGTTGGATAAATCAATGGCTTTTCAATGAGTGATAAACAATTTCAGTGGGTTGGATGAAACGAAAGTTATATTATAACTAGCAATAGATCTACAATGCATTAGATATTTTCGTAACACAATAGGGGATGATTGATTTTTTTTAGATTTTTAATCGAAAGTAGACTACATCCTGAGAATTTTGGCACCAACCGCGAACTTCTAGCGTGAGCAGAACTGTTTCTATGAGTTTTCAAACTTTCGACCGTTTATGACGTCACGCGCCCCTCTCGCCTGGGCGGGAACCTCCAGCACAGTGTGACGTCATAAACGGTCGAAACTTTAAAAATGCATAGGAAAAGATTTACACACGCTAGAAGGCCGCGATTGGTACCAAAATTCCCAGAATGCGGTCTACCTTAGATTAAAAATAACAATAAACAGTTTTTCCTACCCAGGCGCACACCCTATTATGTGGCCAGTTAGCTCACGGCTAAAACATGTTCCAGGTTGAAACGTCGAATGTACTAAAAAAAAAGGTAAAAAACATACCCCTCTAACTAACTTCATCCTGTCAATAACGTATCCAAGCATTTGAGATAAGGTCTTTAGTTGGGAAGCGCTCCTGAAAAACATAATTGATATTAACCGTTGTACGGTAAACAAAAATTATAATTTAGCTTTTTAGCTTGTCCAACAAAAATTATTGCTGAACTTTTCATTTCTGTAGCCGCACACAGACTAGTTAACAAGTCAGCAAGATCATAAGTTCTAAATAGGGAGTTGCGAACTGAATGATAAATTATCACATTGCTTGTTAAAGAAATTGTAAATTGAGAGGTCCTAATGACAGTCACAGGCCAAGAACTGATTCTAGGGATTCTCTTTTCCAGCAAAAAATGCCTCCCAGTAATTTGTATTGAGTGGCTTCGTTTTTGAGTTATTTCACTTTCAAGATTTTTTTTTCGAGTTTTCGACTTTATCTCAGTAAAACGGCTATAACACCCCGAATTTTCATGCAAATTGTGACGATCCTACTTTTACAGAAGGGGCAAACCGATTTGGTTTGTTCCCGATTTGTTGGAGCTACGCCTAGGGGGATATTTGATTCATAGAGATATGAATCGATATCCTCTTCGGGCCGGCTGATTAATCTAATCACTGGTTTGAAGGGGTAGGGTCGTCACCCTCCTCTGACTAACTTATGAACAATTAGGTGAATTTCAATCTGAATATTGTTACATGGTAGCAGAGCGTGGTTCAGTGGAAATGCACTGAATTTATTTCATCATTTCCCCTCCACTTTTTCTTGTGTATTCCAGAAGGAATTACCCAAAGAGATATCCAGAAGGAATCTCTATATTAAATTCATTCCCTTGTTATACTTCGCCAATCCGGCAATTAAACTCATTCCCTTGTTAGGCTTTGCCAATCTGGCATTTTATTAATTTCAATTACGTTTTTCTTTTATATAAGCCTTTTCTGCATTTGCCTTTTCAATCATTACACTTGAATGTTTCGTCGTTCGTATTCTTTATTTAGTTTGCTTTCTCCTCAGTTCCATTGATTTATTCTTTCATGTATAACCCTTTAGCGGGCAAAACTTGGGCGTCATGGGAAAAATTTTTTTTCCGACCTAGTCGGGTCTCTATGGATCTATTAACAATATTTCAGCCTTTTTTGCCAAAAAAAAATGATTCACGCGCCATAAAATGGCCTGGTACAGCATGTGTACCAAGGACCACCAGGTGCACTTTTCGGCCATGATGTTCCTTGGTACAACATTTGTACCAGTAAAAGGTAATCAGGGAATAATAATAATTTGAGTTTATTCAGGATGATCTTACTTTCAATCAATATAAAACAGATGACAAATTCGACAGCAAACAACATTTCAATAGGACTTGTTGCGTTGTTGCGTCCAATCTCCAGGGAGAAATCATGGAGTGCACTTTTCAGCCATGATGTTCCTCGGTACAACATTTGTACCAATAAAAGGTAATCAGATTAAGGTAATTAAAAATGATGGACCATCGGTACAGAGAAACCGTGTGGGTCATATCCCAATCTAACTTCATAATATTTTATAACAATGCATAATTCCTCAATTCTTTTGTTTCGACATTAAATCCCGGGAGAGGGAAGATGTGATGATGATAGTACCTAATAGTTATACTCAACCCCATAATATTGTCATCTGGTCCTAGATTTCATAAATAAAGATTCTAGGGATGGGTATCGTTACAAAAGTATCGATATTTTGTATCGATACTGTATCGTATCCGAGTATCGATATCCCAAGTATCGTTGGGCATGAGTATCGATATTTTAAAATATCGAGTATCGATACTTTAGTGTCTTAAACTATCAATATTCCCAAGAAAAATAATTTTTTCAACAATGTTTATTCATTTTTCACTATCAAGAGTCCAAGCAGAGTGATTTTCTTCATGATATTAACGTTATTTGTGCAACCAAAGAGTTCTTAGTTATTTAGTTCTAGTTCTAGTTTAGTTTAGTAGTTCTTGAGTTATTTGTGAAACCCAAAAGCCTCTCTACCTTCTAAATTTTTTAGCCATTATATTGAATTTTCCGCGAGAACTGTATCGATATTCGATATTTAGAAATATCGGATGATAAGTATCGATATCCAGTAATATCGGATAGTGCAGTATCGATACTAAAATATCGAGTATCGTTACGAAAGTATCGATATTTTGAATTATCGAGTATCGATACCCATCCCTAAAAGATTCATCCTTTTGCTGGTTTCTGAATTTGCAAGTTATAACTTATTTTCCACATTTAGCAACTTTCTATTACCTTACATCTATAACATTACATCTCGGGAATTTACATTTCCAACATGTCACCAACAGCTTAGTGGATCTGAAGTGCACCAAACTATCTTTCATCGTCCGAAATTCGGTTAATTTCAAAGTGTTCACTACAACAAGGCTTTCGCAACGGCTAGTAAAGAAATTTTGTATTGTTACGTTCATTTCAATTCTGCCTTCTCATTACTGCCGAATCATCAACTCAAAAATCAAATCCCAAATGAACAAAACTCATTGTACGGATACTAACGTTAGACTGTTGGCTCTTTGAACGATGTCACATTCGGGGCAAATCCACTTCTTGCTGGGCTCCGGGATACTTTCCAGGTGGCCACATTTCAAATGGTAAGCACGTGGGCAACGAGAGCACGTGGCGACGTTCCCACTTTTGTGGCAAGTCCAACAGAATACGTCTTTGTTCCCTTTTATTTTTGGGTACTGCGAACATAGTATTCAGAACATCAATTAAATTATCAAAAGAAAAATTATTGAAATATAATCTAAGTACATGAGAGTAGTAAGCTGCGAGGTGTATTGAAGCGGCGTTTCCTCATTTTACGGTTCCATAGTGATCACATCTTTAGGAGCATTGTAGGCTTCATTCATATACAATTACTGTTTGCTATGTGTAATATTTAGAACAAACAAGGTGATTTTGAAACAATGCATCAAGGTGTTGAAAAAAAACTATTGTGAGAGAACACAAGTTCCAACTGATCACTTCATTAGGCAAACATCAAGGACTGTAAAATAGATTTGCAAGATGCAGGAAAATCAATGCAATCCTTTTTGAATTGTACTTGAATGTATTTAAATAATCCAATGATTTGTTTTAACATATTGACGTACAATTCAAAAAGGATTCCACCTAAAATACACTGTTTTGCCTGCAGGGGTACGTGCTCTCCTCCAATAAACTGTTTAAACATATTGACGTACAATTCAAATCTGATTCCACCTAAAATTGCACTGATTTTCCTGCATCTTGCACGTGGCAAATCTATTTTACAGTCCTTGCTGTTTGCCTAATGAAGTGATCAGTTGGAACTTGTGTTCTTTCCCAATAAATCTTTTGAACATCTTGATGCATTGATTCACAAAAACTTAACCCATTGCCGGCCAATGATGCGTTTTCGCATCGTCATATTTATGATTTTTTTAGGAATTGAAAATACTGGAAAATCGTTGTAGATTAATTTTTTCTCGTTTATACTGTTCCTAAACTGCTCAAAAAAAATTTTGCTTCGACGTACAGGAACTCATTGCGAATTTGGAGAATTTTTTGAAAAATAGGCATTTTTGATGGCCTGGAGGAGCTTTGACCATGTGGAATTTTTCGTTACTTTGGAGAAGGAACAATACTTCTCCTCTCTTGATCCTGAATGCTTGGAATGGTGTAGAAGCCAAATTTCAAAACAAAAATAAATAAATAATGGTATTGGTTGTACAACGACGAAAATCGACGAATGCGAAAACGCACCTTTGGCCGAAAGCACTTTTGTTTTGAAATTTATCGAAAAATTTTGAGCTTCATTTCATGTTCATACATTCTTAAATATAATGTTTTTACATAAAAATTTCAACTTTAAAATTTATTTCTACCCTTGGGCGGAAATGGGTTAATGTGACTGAATAATATACTGTTCAGGAAAGCGAAAGTGCACTAAACCTATACCTAAACCATGAAACGAGGAAACGATACTCCTCTCAACATACTTCTCTCATTAAATGATAGGCCAAACCAACACAATTAATTCAAGTATAGTTTCTGCAAAGATTCGCTTAAATTTTTTATTATTTATAGGTACCTACTGACTAATTAAACAATTTTGAAAGCCTCAGTTTTCCAAGTGGATTATAATAATTTTTGAAATTATTGAATTTTTTGAATTTGAATTTTTGAAATCATATTATGATGAATCGAAATAGGAAAATTTCAAAAATTATTATAATCCACTTGGGAAACTGAGGCTTTCCAAATTTTTTAATTCATATTATGAATTCTTCATTCATTCAATTCAAGTAATGAAAAATATGTTTTTCTCTTGAAAAACTAGCTATTAAGATCCAATTGTCCCATAATATTTTAAAATTCATCTTTGAGACTGAGCTCATGGCCGGAAGAGGAAATTTTATACTGTTTCAATTGTATAGGTTCATCCGGATAAGTTTAGACTCAAATGACGCAAGTTTACGAACGTTGATTCAAATCACAACTCAAAAAAAGTAGTTTTGAAAAAAAAAAAAAAAAACAGAACAGTGTTTACGAACGGTTTGATCAGCCACATCTGAAGTGATTTAATCCTTTAAAAAATGGGCATTTTCTTCTATCAAATTTACTCTAGAGTGGAGATATTGGAAAGAAATGGAAAAAACGTGCGGCAAACTGAATGGCATGTTTACCAAAATTCAAAGACTTTTCAAGTTAATGAACATTTCCTGAAATTTCTTACGACAAATAGAGACGAATTTGGTCACTTAAACAGTTATTATTTGGTAAGTACACGGCCAGGCACCTGTTTTTTAGCTTTTTCAAACTTGGTTCTTTTGCTTTCTTCATCGCTGCTTGCGGTGAGTGATTTTCTACTGTCCTTCAAGACCTCCGCTGCAGGTTTCATCGTGACAGAGTTGAAAAACGAGGCTCGAGATTCAAGATCCTCTATCTCCAGAACACCTCGAGGCCAGGTGGCATGATGTAGTCCGCACAAACTGAAAATAAGGAAGAATAAGACCAACGAAAAGATAAGAGACTATTATAGAGCTAAAGATCTACTGAAAAATGTCTCATCTCTTAGAAATTCATTAATCTGAATTAGATCCTTCATTCTAAGTGCACATAGGGTAGGTACGAGGGGAATTCAAATATAAAAAGGTCTTTCGTTATTATAATTTTATTTTACATGCAAAACAAAAAACATCTTGGATCGCTTTTCCACTCAGTTCCCTTGGTTGGTCTAATTCCGTTTTTCGGTTTAATTCGGTTTTTCGAAGAATGGTTTCGCAAGAACTGCTGAATTTGCTGATTGTTCTCGAAACGCTCTCTTCCAAGTGATTCTTTGAGGAGCCCAAACATGTGGTAATCGCACGGTGAAAGGTCTGGACTGGAAAGCAGAAAGCACTGTACAGTCCAGACCTTTCTCCAGCGAAACCAACGCGGTTTGGGCCACTCAGTGAAGCGAAAAAGCGAGAAATTCGTGATTGATCGCGGAAAAACGTGAATGCTGGACGATATACTCCATCCATATCCATAACCTAACCAACCACCAAACCTAAACTTTCCGAGATTTGGCAAATCTTACGCTTCAGGCTGATCCCCCCCCTCCCATCAATTGTGCTTGAAGAATTTTGGTTTTTTGTCATAACTCCTTTATTTTGCAATATTTTACACCAAATTTTGATCACCTTCAAAGTTATATAAGGGTCATTTCAAAATTTGGGGTTATTTCTTGTCACGCAGCTTTTGTGAACACTCTATTTGTCTTGGAAATTCAGAATTTTTTCAGGGAGATACAGCAGGTTGGTGTCTACAAAGATCACATAGAATGAATTTTACTAATCAATTAACTCAGATAATTAAAAATCATTAATGATCCCAATTCTCTCTCCCTACACCTGTCACAGAGGGTAGGTTGGGAACTTTGAAAATTTTTGGAGAACTCTATATTCATATTTTAATTTAAGTAAAAAACGTTATTGGTCCAGGATACTCTCCTCTTCAGGAATAAATTAGAAACGAACGAAAATTCCATGAATTGGAAGGGTTTTTGCTATGTTTTGATGCTGTCACAAGGTTTTATTCTCTCTCCCTACAATTTTTTTGAAATGCCCGCCCACTCCTGGAAAACGATTATTTTGTGTCATGAAAAACAAAAGTGAACACTGCTGCAAGATGGCTTCCGAAGCTACTGAAGTTTGTTGAATTTCCAAGCTCCCAGTTGTGTGGGTTATGTTGTGAAGTGTTGAAGCTTTGAGAGTAGGTTAATACTTTCTCCATCCCTACAACCACCTCACTCATCAGGGTAAGTGTTCAACTAAGTTTAATTAAACTCGAATTACAATTATGAATGCCATAGTGTTATGTATTTTTTCTAACGTTCAGAATCAATAATGGTGAGGCCAGTAGACAGTCATAACCTCACAAATCTCTCTCCCTACAACCTCTCTACCTACAACTTCTGGGAAGAGGCTGGTTTGTAGGAAGAGAGATGGAATTGCAGGGAGAGAAGTTTTTTTTTCAAAGCCGTTTACATTTTTAATAGTTACCTGAACTATTTACACCGCTGGGTCATATAATTCTGACTTTTCATTAACCCACATTTTACGAAAGATTAGACTGATTGAAAGACTTGAAGAATCTGATAATTCTGATGTACCTAGATTATAGCTTCGGACTGTGATTGCGATAAATAAAAGAGACTCCTAAACTAAGATTCTCGTATTTTGAAGGAATAAAAAGGTTTCATGAGTTCAACTCACACTTGGTTTTCTCTCTCCCTACAAAGTCAAAATTATGGAAAAAAATTCAAAATTCTATAAATTTGAAACTACTTGATAAAGTGTGCGCCCACTTCAGGATCTGCCTCAGTGGCTAAAACAAAGGACGTTTACGGGAGAAAAAACATAAAAACTTCAACAATAATTTGTGGAAAAGTTCGAGGACAAAATAACCCCAAATTTTGAAATGACCCATAACTACTGACTACAACACACCTTTCCGATCGCGTCTTCCATTGTTCAAAACATGTTTGGAATTAATTCCAAACATAAAGCGATTTTTGTTTCACCTCTTCCACAGTCGAAAACCGTTTTCCTTTCAAGTCCCTTTTGAGTAGAGATGGCAACAATATATCAATATATTTCATATATCGATATATTTATATCGATATATTGACCGATATATTTATATCGATATATTGACCGATATATCGCGACTTGTTTTCAAAAAGTAAAAATTAAATATTGAAACTAATGGATGAGAAGGGACGCCTGTACCTATAGTCTAGATTAGAACTACCTACTATACGAAGTGAAACAGGTTTTCACAACAACTATTTTCAATTTTGAAGGATCATGATTGTCTACAGTATACCCCTGTCAATTTATAAATTAATTTAACATTGCAATGACATTTTCGCACTATGAATTTCGATAATTCATGCCAGTAACTTTTGAAAGTAGGTTAATACTTATTTCACCCGGTTTTTCCAAATAGATC
Organism: Apolygus lucorum; assembly: GCA_009739505.2. NCBI lineage: Eukaryota > Metazoa > Arthropoda > Insecta > Hemiptera > Miridae > Apolygus > Apolygus lucorum. The sequence continues at coordinate 52,475,434 of CM019168.2, forward strand.
TTCCGATATGACGAATATATCGATATATTTCTTCCATAATGATAGAAACGTTTCAATTCACCTGCCTATTTATTTCTTCAAGGTCTTCCAAGTAGATCTTCCGATAATATCGGAATTAATTTAGGAAGACATTTATCGACATATTATGTCGATAAATGTCTTCCTAAATTAATTTTTTATATTTTTAAAACGTTTTAATTCACCTACCTACTACAACACGTTTTTCCGAGTTAATCTTCCGATATATCGAAGTTTTCTCCGAAATATCGTAGGTATCGATATCTCATTGACGATATATCATTTGATCTGTATATCGATATATTTCATTCGATATGCCATCCCTACTTTTGAGTCGGGGGAACAAAAAAGGAACAGGGGGCGAGATGTCAGCTGAGATGACCTTGTAAAAAAATGCAGGGTCCTCTTGCAGCTGATTTTGCAGCTCAAAACAGGGCTGAAGTCGACGTTCCCTTTGCTCGTCTGTGAGAAGGCGAGGGACAAATTTGGCTACAACCCTTCTCATGCACAAATCCCCCGATAAAATTCTCTGGATTGAACTCCAAGACATCCCAGACATCTCAACCAATTGATAAATTGTTAGACGACGGTTTTCGCGAATCATGGTAATGATTTTATCAGACGTTGAAAGGCGGCCAGAACGAGGTTGGTCTTCAATTATTTGCCGATTTTTAAAACGTTGAAACCACTCGTAGACACGTGTCTTCTTTTAATGCAGCATCCTCATAAGCAGTTTTAAGCATAACGAGAGTTTCAGCCGGCGTTTTTCCCAACAGAAAGCAAAATTTCTCGGCCGCGCGTTGCTCCACGCTGTCTGCTATCACACGTTTTCGCCAAAACGGAAAAAGTTGTTTCACTCGAAAAAATCTCAATGACGAACCGTTCAACTCACAGCGTCCCGACTTCCAAACCACCCACCTGCCAACCAGCCACTCACACCTGTCTTTCTCATCCAGCTCGATTCTCGTTACTTTTGGGTCCCCCCTCGTACAATAGGAAGATGGGAAATTTAACGTTCTTTCCAACGGTATAATGCATTATGACGTTCCACTGTATCCAATGGGAGTTACAGACGTTTATGAAACGTTACAGAGAGTGTGAAACCTCTTTATGTACGAGTACATGTCCCACATTCGGACTTCTAAAATATCTTGCATTAAAAAGATAACGTTTTACTCAGGTACACTTTCTGTAACGTTGACAGGGAATCAAAATCGGTTATTCAACGCATCAAATTAGGTACACATCATCAGAACACTAGATCTGATACTATTTTGTCAACCTAAGTAATTGGCTTCAAATCTAATCAAAATTGAAGCCTTCCTATGGCGGATGAACTAACAGAACAAGCTAAAGCGAAACAGAATGGTATCTCATCCACAATGGCCATATCTGTCATGATACCTACATGATGAACTTACACAACATAATGGAAAATTACTGAACTTACAATGTGAAACTCTCTCATTCAGATAGACAAAATTAACCCAACCAACACACTTTACACTATTCAGGCAATGTAACTAAACAACACATATGATTCGTTGTCTTCCTCAATTGACACAAAAAACTGATGTAGCACCAAACAAAAACGTGTGATAGAATCATATGTTCGAGCCAATGCCTCCAAGATTGCAGGAAGCAGAGATAGTTAGCATCCATTGAGTCCCCCCAGACCAGCTATTGAAGGCCAATTCTTCTTTCCCTCCAAAAATTGAATTCTCACTGTATGGATGTCTTGGGATCTTAGGAAGCAGTTTTTCCAACTAGATTCATTTCAACCATAGTTACGGTACAAAAATGTGGCAGAGTGCTTATAAAAAAGCAATACCTACCTACTACCTGCTTAGGTGGTACCTAACCTACCAGGGTATCATCAGCAATCCATACTGAATCAATATATAACTGAAAATATAATTATCTATTAGTTAATACTCCATTTTCTATACTTGTATGGCCTGAAAGTATCTAAGTATTGATTGGTTTAGTTTAAAACTAGTTACCTATGGAAAATATCGCGATTATGAAAAACGCTAAGAAATTACATTAAAACAAACCAAAAGATTTGAGGGCTGCTGGGACTCATGACAAAGAGTTGAACTGAAATTTTGTAAGGACACTTCTGTGCAATTCATTTCTCAAACGTAAAAGAATTAATATCTAATGAGGTAATAATTCATTCGCAAATTCGGTTTTTGGAAAAACGTGAAACTTCCTAAATTCAATCATAGGAACCTACTAGAGACGAGAAAATTTTGGTTTTCATCAAATACTAACACATTAAATAAAGATACATTATTTCCAGATACTTTTCAATTCTTCTTTGCAATTTTATAGGGGCTTATAATTAACTTTTTTTTCCATCCAAATACCCTACATGGTATGAATTAAGAGGGTTCATGAGTCGGTTCTAGTTTAACACTTTTTCATGTACCTGTTTCTCTGGATATATTCATGATATCATCATACTTTTTTTAAAATTCTTTATCTACTCTTCACATAACCACTGAGCGAGTTTCAACTCTGTTGTGTAAATATTATTTTACCTAGAGACAATATAGCAAACCAGTTTTTTCATATTTTTCATGCTTATGATTTTTTAATTCTAGCCATGTTTCCAAACTTGTTCAATGACTGTAATAAACCCCTCTCGACAATATAAAAAAAATTGAAGTTGCCAGCTCTATTGGCTGTCGAGAAACAGGTATTTAAGTGACGAAAAACAAGGGTTTTCCGATTTGGAGAAAAGCCGCGATTTGTGAAAGGTTGCCGTTTTTTGAGGTATTTGATCGATAGTTCGTAATTATTTCATATTGAAGGAATTGAAAGTGAGGTCTGATTATTCCTTGTCTATGATTCTCATCAGTCAGTGTTTGCACAGGTTAGGTAGGGGAGTGGGGGGCACATTTGACATAGGGGCACATTTGACAATGGCTGTTTGTCACACAAGATTTGAATTTTACCGCGATTTCGTGTTTTTGTATTGTGAAGAAGAAGAACCATTCCAGGTGAAAACCGTGCAGGTTACAAATCATCTAGTCTGCTCATGTTGGTTTGAGTGTTTGGACCCCTCAAAAGTAAGTTTTTTTTTCATTTTGTTTTTCGTTGATTACCGAGTGGATTCAGTTTTTTTTTCAAATGTAGCTCATCCAGTTTGTCAGTCGTATATGTCTCCATGCAAGTGTTTTCCTTGGATTCTTCAAAACAATTCATCGTTCGAGGTTGGCTTGGGTTTTACTGTAATGGCTACCCTCGGGGTAGTTTTGCTAGGGGAACATTTGACATATATTTTTATATACCTATGAAGTTTGTCAATGCTATGTTGATGTAGGATTTTGAATACCTACTCGACCTGACGTTTTTCAATAAACATCTTTGTTTTGATCATTATTTTTTGTTACTTCAATTCCTACATCCATAAAACTTGGTGTTCCTTTGAGAAAGAAGAGTGGGTACTCATCTAATTGAAATTGTGTTGGTAGTGTTGATTGTTACAGGCTGCAGGGTCTATAGTTGTTCTGTCTGACTCAACATTATTGCCAGATAATGTTTGCCGGACGTTCCATGGTTTTTTGGTAAGTTTAGTTTAGAATTATGGTACTTTCTGTGAACTGTCAAAAGTGCCCCTTTCTCATGTCAATTGTGCCCCACCGGTGGGGCACAATTGTCACTTCCTAAGCATTTTGAAAATTTACAAAAAAAAAAAAAAAAATACTTGGCAAGCAGATTGAAAAAGGAACGAGATGTATGTGGGTAGCAAAAATACCGTAGTTAACGATAGAAGAAAGAAATTCAAGACCTCTCGTTCTTTCAACCTTGTAGGATGGAAAATGCGAAAAAGTGTCAAATGTGCCCCCCCACTCCCCTAAGGTTATTTCATATCACGTAGTACTGATAAGAATAATGGTTATACACTATTGGTTCACTTGATTTCTTCATTAATGCGCCATGCTATTTTTGAACTATTTGGTGGCATGGTAACCTGTGCTGGAACCATGGAGTAGGATATAGTATACCAATCAGAACTTATGAACAGCGAAAGAACGGTAGGTAGTTACAGCAATATAGAAACTATGAACCTGGTGCGGGAAACAGCTATCCCCCGGAAACAGTGATTGGCTCCTCAATCTTTGAAAATTCATATCTCTGCTTTCCACTGCTCAAATATAATATTTTTATACACCAAAATGTCTGGGAAAATCTGCAGACTTTCATAAAAATAAAAACGAAAAAGTCGAAAAATTTTTGATTTTGACTCATGAACCCCCTTAACTGTCTTTCAAGCCGAGTCAGTGGCAGCTTTTGGAGCCTATACACAAGAGAAGAGGGGAACTTGAAATCACAGTATCGACAATACAATCGATATTAGAAGACACTACTTCCATCACATTGAATCACCACTAAAGAAATCTACGCTCTGAGGTTCCTTATTCCATTACCCTTTCCTAAACACCTTCAACATAATCTCATCCATAACAATTCTGAGCCAATTTCTAATAATGAATTTTCTAATGTAAATAAAGTGAAAACTTACATTTATTAAAACTTCATGTCTTCGACCACAGATTCAACCTGTCTTCGAACTTCCTGAGATCATTCCTTGTCTCCTGCAACAAATAATGACAATTATTTGAAAAAATAAAGAAATAAATAACTAGCACTTACTTATTTCATCAAGTATGACCCCTCCATCAAATTTCCACAAATGTAAAATTATCCACATTAAGGGGACCCAAAGGTCACTTTTGGTAAAAAAAACCGAATTTTTTTTTTTTCGTTTTCTTATAACTACACTATATTTAGAACACATTGCTGAAAGAATTTTGAAAATCGGGAGCTTAGAAGTGTTTCAAACTCCACGTTGAAGTTGGAGCTACCTACCTCGAGATTTCACAAGGAGCGCTCGCTCATAGCACTCCTGGATTTATCAGAAGTATGAAATTATGTTGTCAGATCAAATAGAATATTTTTATTATTAATATTGCAATAAAATAAAGGTACCTCAGTAGAGCCCTGCCCCATACTGAACCAGAGCATGAACACGTCGACGTTGCCGGCTCCAGAGGCGGACTTCCAGGCTCAGGAGTTTGAATGGACAGTGGGATCATGGGTGGAATGGGACTGGAACGCCAGTTTGGGCGACCACTGAATACACTCTTCTTCTTTTTAAAAATCCCTTTTGGCTTGGTCATTATAAAACTGGCGGAAACACGTAAAAACTGGAGAAAAACGAAAAAACCCGGAGAAAACTGGCTCTAAAAAACTACAACACGAGATGTAAACAACAGGAGATGTAAACAACAGAACTGGAAGGTTATTTCGAAAGCTCAATCGATTCCCACTCATTCGAGTTTATCCATCGATATTTATAATCGATTAGCCGGGATTGGAAAGACGGAAATCCGGCTGCCCAATGAGAAGCAAGCACGGGAGTCGCGCCAGCCATTTGAATGTGCAAATCCCGCTCTCCTGCAAAACTGCACTTTTGCGGGCGTTTATCCCGTTTTTATGAAAACTGCTCGATAGATTCTCACCAAACTTTCACACAACCTTCTCATATCATCGTTCTATAGATATGGCGAAGGGAATTTAGAGTTAACTGCGCCAAAACGATTTATACCCAAAAAAAGTAGTATTTTTGTAAAAAATGAAAAAATGGAAAATTCCCCCTCCCCGTCGTTTTATAAAAGTTTCCGTCGCCATAAATAATGCATCGTAATAGCTGACAATCGACCCGAAGTTTGAGCTAAATATCTTCACTAATAAGCCAACAAAAGGGTCATTTACCCCCCAAAAAAATTTTTTTTAAAGTGCTATATTTTTTTTCTGTGTGATTGAAACTAAATAATTTTTTTATGGTGTATTTGTATTGATGGGATGAGACTTTGTTCAAAATTTCAAAGCAATTGGTTGAGTGGTTCACAAGATATGGTTGAAATACCGAAAAAGAAATAAATAACTAGCACTTACTTATTTCATCAAATACCGAAAAAGAAATAAATAACTAGCACTTACTTATTTCGAAAAAGAAATAAATAACTAGCACTTACTTATTTCATCAAGTATGACCCCTCCATCAAATTTCCACAAATGTAAAATTATCCACATTAACCTTGTGAGCGTACAAGTTGTAGGAATGTGTAGAAATAATCAGCAGTAAGATGCTTTTAAACTTTTCAGAAACAACGATTTTTTTTTCAATTAAATCATTTTTTTAATACAACGTTAATGTTTATTAAAGGGTTTTTGTTCTCAAGCAGATATGAAAGTTCCTGCATTAGAACCATTATCTCTAGGGAAACCCAGAGCTCTCAAATTATTGACTATTCAGGAACACTGGTGTCCACGTGTTGTTAGCATGGACCATGAGAATGCAATAAGGAAGTTCAACATTGATTTTTTCAAGTGCTGGAAATCAGTCTTTCAATGCAATACGAGCCTCAAGAAAGGAGTAATAACATTGCTACGCGGTTAATTAAAGTAGGGGAACTATAAAGAGGATGAAGAATGAGTAGAGGCACTATCCTTTGAGAATGATCTAGACTTGGTTGTCTCTTCACTGAAGATGTAATTTTTCGTTTTCCCAACTGTAGGTATAATCCGGGTAACCAAACTTCCAATGAGGAATTTCACCATGTCGGAATTTCCTATTTTTGACCCCAAAATCAGATTCAGCACCTCTAAAAACCCCCTAAGGCAAACTTTCAGCCCGAACTTCCTAATTTACGAATAAACAAAACAGTGTAGAAAATACGAATGTTTAAAAAAACGGGAAAATGACGTCATCCTGGAATAGTTCATTTATGGCCGCTTGAAGCGCTGAGATCGAGAAATGTATAGTCTCCAGATGCAAAATTTCACAAAACCAGTAAAGTTCGAAATCGAAAAACTGAAGAAGAAAATAAAAAAGCAAGATGGGGAAAATTAGGTTTCCTCTGTTTTTGTTTGATAACTTTTCTCTTAGAAAACACGATTTTGTCGTCCCAATGGGCAACACTGGGAGGAGACGGCGATCCGAACAGCCCAATCAGCGAGCGTTCCCGCTTCACGTCCGTTTTCCCGGTTAGTCTTGAAATCATAAATTTTGATTGTCTCCCAAAAATAACAGGAGACTTATTTTCCGAAGTCAGCCCGATTTTCATCTATCCCACACCATTAACTATTCAGGAAAAATACAAACAGAATTCGGTGAAATTCCTTCATTCCTTCAGTGAAAAAGACTTCATTCATTTCAGTAAACAATTTTCAATTGTCTACACAGAAACCCATTCAAGACTCCTTATGTTCAATATTTGTGATAAATAGGTATCCCGTTAATAAGTAGGTTGACAATTCTACTGGAGTTATACTTCTCACGATCCTTGTAGGAGAGGTCAAATTTTCAAAATACAGAGGATTTGTTGAACTGAATTTTTGTAGGGGTCAAATTTTTAAAATTAACGGACATTAAGTACTGCTCGATAGATACTTCATCACTGGGAATCTATAAAAATCCAATAGTCATTGAAAATCGCAAACAGGCGCATGTATTCGCTATTGGGCACTTATTGGAGATACTAACGAGGTTATAAGCGTAAATTAATTGTGGGAAGTTAAAATATTTCCTCAAATGAAGTGATTCTAATCGTATTATCGAATTATCCAAGAAAATGAAACTTTCAATGAGTCAAAACTTGAGATTTTAAATTTTCCTAATTTTTCCTCGGAAATATTCTAAAAATTTCAACACAGTTCAATTTTTCCGTCAAATATTTATCTACCTCCTCACGTGCGTTCTTAATTTTTAATTTTGTAGACCTTAATTTATATTAAATAGTTTCAAATTTTGAATATTTATCTACCTCCTCACGTGCGTTCTTAATTTTTAATTTTGTAGACCTTAATTTATATTAAATAGTTTCAAATTTTGAATATTAATCTACCTCCTCACTTGCGTTCTTAATTTTGAATTTTGTAGACCTTGATTTATATTAAATAGTTTCAAATTTTGAATATTAATCTACCTCCTCACGTGCGTTCTTAATTTTGAATTTTGTAGACCTTGATTTATATTAAATAGTTTCAAATTTTGAATATTAATCTACCTCCTCACTTGCGTTCTTAATTTTGAATTTTGTAGACCTTGATTTATATTAAATAGTTTCAAATTTTGAATATTAATCTACCTCCTCACTTGCGTTCTTAATTTTGAATTTTGTAGACCTTGATTTATATTAAATAGTTTCAAATTTTGAATATTAATCTACCTCCTCACGTGCGTTCTTAATTTTTAATTTTGTAGACCTTAATTTATATTAAATAGTTTCAAATTTTGAATATTTATCTACCTCCTCACGTGCGTTCTTAATTTTTAATTTTGTAGACCTTAATTTATATTAAATAGTTTCAAATTTTGAATATTTATCTACCTCCTCACGTGCGTTCTTAATTTTTAATTTTGTAGACCTTGATTTATATTAAATAGTTTCAAATTTTGAACATTAATCTACCTCCTCACGTGCGTTCTTAATTTTGAATTTTGTAGACCTTGATTTATATTAAATAGTTTCAAATTTTGAATATTTATCTACCTCCTCACGTGCGTTCTTAATTTTTAATTTTGTAGACCTTAATTTATATTAAATAGTTTCAAATTTTGAATATTTATCTACCTCCTCACGTGCGTTCTTAATTTTTAATTTTGTAGACCTTAATTTATATTAAATAGTTTCAAATTTTGAACATTAATCTACCTCCTCACGTGCGTTCTTAATTTTGAATTTTGTAGACCTTGATTTATATTAAATAGTTTCAAATTTTGAATATTTATCTACCTCCTCACGTGCGTTCTTAATTTTTAATTTTGTAGACCTTAATTTATATTAAATAGTTTCAAATTTTGAATATTTATCTACCTCCTCACGTGCGTTCTTAATTTTTAATTTTGTAGACCTTAATTTATATTAAATAGTTTCAAATTTTGAATATTTATCTACCTCCTCACGTGCGTTCTTAATTTTTAATTTTGTAGACCTTAATTTATATTAAATAGTTTCAAATTTTGAATATTTATCTACCTCCTCACGTGCGTTCTTAATTTTTAATTTTGTAGACCTTGATTTACATTAAATATAAATCAAGGTTTTCAAATTTTGAAACGATTTTGCTTGGTTGCAGAGGAAAATGGGTTGTTTCCAACGTTTCAAATAGGCATGATCATTCGTATCCAAGTTGAAAATTAATGGCGCACGCAATGAGATAAAACGAAGTTCATCACGGTTCAGACTTGAGCTCCGTCTCAGGTTTTGACATTACTTAAATGAAATTTTCATGTCTTTACTTTGGCACATGAACGAAAAAAAGGTTTACGGTTGGTTTTCTGATGATTTCCGCTTACAACCGAGTCGTTGCTAGGGAACTTTATCTTCGTTATTCGTGTTCGTAGAAAAATCGTTGGAAAGCCTCAAATTTATGCATAAATTATATACTGCCAAAACCGGTGTAATTATGGAAGAAACTGAGTTCTACTACTGAGTTAAAAGAACTGTTAACAACATTCGCGGTAAGAGTTTGTTACCCGTCAAACAATAATTATTGGGAAAGTTTTATTATAGGTAGGTAGCGGGAAAAAGTAGACATAGAATGGCCCTATGTGTCGCAGACTCGTATGCAAGCGTTGGTTTTTAAACGAAATGGGGGATTTTCAAGTATTTTCGCCTTATTTCTGAGCGTACCAGGCATCAATAAACAAAATGTCGATTCATTATTGCAGAAATATTACGTTTGCACTCGAATTCAGCATGCTATAGGACTTAACTTAGCTATGTACCCACCAACTTTCTGGTTAACTGGATCATTTGACTACCCATACAGAACTAAGTAGCGATCCATCGATGGTTTTCTTTAGTTAACTGAGAAAGATGCCTACGGATGTGTTTCACCATACGGCGATAGTCGCAATGTTCTAATAACTATCATGAAACTCGTTAGTTCTACTAAATTAGAACTCGTCACTGTCAAGTGAATAGGTAGCCAGTGAAGGCAACACCCAGCGTGGTCGTGATCAGTGCCACATCTGAACCCCCTAACAGCAGTTCAAGTTAGATTCATGATCTGGGTGTAGCCAATCTAATAAACCTATTCAACACAATGTGTATGTCATACGGATGGATGGCGATTCCGAGCATCAGCTAGGACAATAAACACCAACAGCCAATTAACGCGCATATGGTGACTTGTCGATCCTTATAGAGTGAACTTAAGTAGATACTCAAGTAGTACTCAACTTTACTGGTCGGCTAGGTCTCCATTTTGAAAGGACTGCTAGATCAAGGCGAGTGACGGCAACGTACCGACCTTATGCAGCTCGATTGATCAACTTATCACGAATAAAAATACGTAAACTAAGACTAACAACTTACCCAAAGATTGTTGCGTTCGAGGAACGAGTTTAATTTAGTCTGAAATGAAATGTTAACTTCTCAAACACGGAAGAAAAAAACTGATGAGTACTAAGGTTAGAGTAAATGAAACCAAGACGAGTTTCCTGCGTTTCCCAAGCTCTGGTTATCATTATCAGACTGAATTCGTTGAGCGCCCTGACATCTAGCGAGCGGCGCGCGAACTCCCATCGAAAGGGGTCACAAGATTCGTCGTCATAAAAAATGCCCTGGGAACCGGTAAATTATAAGCTACGAAATCCTCATCTTGAAATAAAATCGGAGGATTTAAACCGTGGAAGAATCACGAAATTTATCACGGAGAAGAATGAGCGAGAGGGAGGAATTGTAAACCAGCATAAGTCTACGAGCAAAAACAAAATCCTCTTCAGAATAGGCGATTGGTTTGTGGGTTCTATCTAAAGCTCATCCAAAACCAGGTATGTATTTTAGGCGTTTCCTCATCCATCGATGATTTGATAGGTACTAGAAATATCATTGTTCGATGAAGAAACAATGAACGAAGGTTTTTTAAGAAAATTTAATGAAGTACCAAAACGATGATTGTGTGACTATCGTTTAGTTTACACAAGTTCGTTTATTCTTCAATTATGGGCTAGAAACGAAATACATTGTAAAAAATAGACAAACCAAATAGATGACTGGATATTTATTATTCAAAAAAGCATCCGTCTCTCAACTCTTTACTTCACTTGTTATTTTCAATAATGAACCTTTAAATCGAACGGTAAAACGGTCAACCCTTTTAGAAACTTTGAAGGTTTTTGTTTCAATGTACCAACCTAGGTACTGAATCCAAAAATCAAATAAAAGAGGAGAAAGCAAACTGTAAATCGTTTGTTTTTATTTTAAGGTCTGTAAATCACAAATTAAATTTCTATTTATTAAAGGTGTCAAAATGCTTTTCAAGCATCTTATTTCTATTCCCGTCAAGGTGAGTTAATTAGGTACCAACGTACTCTCTGAAACTGTTCATAATAATTATGATAGGATAATTCTACCTAGGTTGATCTCTGTTTCTGAATGCCTAGGTGCTTAAATCCCCCTTATGATAAACTTGTAATTATTACAAGTTTATCATAAGGGGGATTTAAGCACCTAGGCATTCAGAAACAGAGATCAACCTAGGTAGAATTATCCATGAGGAGAAATCAAGTAATTACAATAAGTAACGAAGATTATTGAGATTAATGGTGGCTGAGATTGAATGACTAATTATCACGTAGGTACCTACCCAGTATAGGTATAATAGAAGAATAGCTATCAGTTTAAGATGGTAGGTAATGAAATAAATAAACCTACCAGCAGATCATTATATTGGTAGTTGATTCCCTCTGTTGGAAGACTGTTAGAAGACTATATAGATGGTGATGATTCGACCATATGCTGAACAGTCTTCTATATAGAAGAAAAGCGTATTTAACTAGGTAACAAAATGAGTATTATTTGAATCTAACCACTGAATACCTAATAAAACAAGAATAGTATTTTGGGATACATTGATTATAAACTATTTGTATTATAGCTGCTATTATCTTTCAACACATCCAATTTGTAGTTCGTTTGACAATTGTATTGCCATTTTGGCCTTTGCAATAAAAAATATTTGATCTGTTAAATATCACAGGATTCAAACGAAAATGACCAAACAAAACTATGTTTTCATTTTCATTCCATTTTTTTTTTATTGATTTGATTGGATTAAGGTACCTATATACTAGTTTTATAAGCTTCATGAAAACGCTTGTTGTCTTTCGCAATACAGTAGGCTACACAAATAATAATAATACTGTTCGCATCATACAGGGTGTCTACACTTAAGATGGGCATAAAGGGTTCGATTCACAATATTTCCAACAAAAAATGTCTCCTAGCAATTTTTTCTCAACCCACTCAAAATCGCTTTTTTTCACATCAAAGTTTTTTTTCGCGTTTTCGACCTTACGTCATAAAAATTGTCATAACTCCTGTTATTTACCAAGTAAATTCAAATGTAAGGACATCGTTGGAAAGAGCGTTAAATTTCCAAGCTACCTGGTGTAAAACCAAAATCTTTTAACAATAAAGCATTTCTGTAAAATCAAGTTAAAAAGCAAATTATACATTTTTCCCCGAAATTTGATTTTTTCTTGTCGAAGTTTTCACTTTGAACGCCTGCTCATTTCGATGGCCGCTCTTCAGAAAAAACATGCCCAAAATGTCAACTTTCTAACGGTCTATCAATTTTTCTTTTCAAAATTGAAATTGGAAGAGCAAATCAAGTTTGAATGCGAGAAAACGTGTGTTTTACCAGAAAATCGAGAGTTACGTGGTGTAGGGTCTCCCTAAATCTTGACGAGTTTTGTATCACTTCCTACGTAATTTTTTACGCTAAATCCAATGATGATACTTGTGGATTTTTTGAGGAAAACCACCATTTTTTGTACATAAAATACGCATTATTCGTAGATATGGTAGTGAGCATGAAGTAACACCTTTCTACTCAATAAAAACATTAAATTTCTAGCTGATTGATGACGAAATTTCACAGGATTGTTCAGATTGGCGTGTAGATGGTCCCCTATGAGGGTAGTGCAAGGTATTTAGAGATTGATGTTTTGAAATCAACTACTATGCATCGGATCATCTATACAATCGGGTTATGGATACGAGGAAGCTATGTGCCACACCCACTTGGCAGACGTTTTTTAGCTTTCTCCGTTCCAGGGACCCAGGTAACTGCCCACCTCGTCAAGCTTTCCTCCCTTTTACAAGTACAAAAAAAAAGAAAAAAATTATAGCATTTTCCACGTCTAATTGGAAGTTTTACACACTAAATTGGCGATATTACACATCAATTTGGAGGTTTTCCATTTCAAATAGGAGGATGACAGAAATACATGATTTAATTTTGGGAAAGCAGTAACAACAAATCAAACCGTGAATGAGAAAACGCTACAAATTATTTCATAAAGGTTTATTACTTTCCTGTATAGATCCATTGCCATTGTCACTATTTATTTATGTTTTTTGTTTTACCTACCAACCATAGGTACCTACTTACTAGGGCATTTTTGAAAATTTCAACTCTCCATTTCCATTTGGAGTCTACTTGGGGTTAGGGCTAAATAATGAGGAATTTCACCGAATTCAGTTTGCATTTTTCCTGAATAGTTAATGGTGTGGGATAGATGAAAATCGGGTTGATTTCGGAAAATAAGTCGCCTGTTATTTTTGGGAGACAATCAAAATTTATGATTTCAAAAAATAACCGGGAAAACGGACCTCTTCAATGTGAAGGGGGAACGCTCGCTGATTGGGCTGTTTGGATTGCCGTCTCCTCCCAGTGTTGCCCGATGGTAAGACAAAATCGTGTTATCTAAGAGGAAAGTTATCAAACAAAAACAGGGGAAACTTCATTTTCCACATCTTGCTTTTTATATTTTTATCTTCAGTTTTTCGATTTCGAACTTTACTGGTTTTGTGAAATTTTGCTTTTGAGGACTATAGATTTCTCGATCTCAGTGCTTCAAGCGGCCGTAAATGAACTATTCCAGGATGACGTCATCCTCCCGGTTTTTTGTAAACGTTCATATTTTCTACACTGTTTTGTTTATTCGTAAATTAGGAAGTACGGGCTGAAAGTTTGCCTTAGGTGGTTTTTCGAGGTGCTGAATCCGATTTTGGGGTCAAAAATAGGAAACTCTGACATGGTGAAATTCCTCATTGTCCTCATTGACTTTTTTTCCACAATATTTCAACTAGTAGGTACCTACCTGATGCTGAAATGAGGTTTTTATTCAAAACTAAGTAGGAAGTTGAAATTAAAATTTTATCACATTTAATAAATGTTGAGCAAAAAAAGATGGAACAGCACGCGGTGTTCCCAGACGGTCACCCATCCAAGTTCTAACTACACCCAACGCAACTTGATCGGACGGTAATCGGACGACAACCAGTTTGTTCTGCGTGGTATGGCGGTAGACAAGCTCTAGCCGAATTCCACAGAGAATCGAGATCAGTTTTCGACAGATACAATCCACCAGAACTCATAATAAAACCACCATAACTGCTCAAAATGTTAAAAAAACACTCGCCAGCAAAGAACACAGTTTTGTCATTGTCACCACCTATGACAGTTTTCGCTCAATAATCGAGTTTATTTAGATAAAATGAAAGCTTCGCACTCCATTCGAAGAAATTAAGAATTCCTTCAATTTAGAAAGAAAAAATTTAGATTACTGGTTGCTAAGGAAATAAAAGGACGCAAAACTGAGTACAACTCGAACGCAGTACGAACAGCGATCGCATTTTGGTCAAGTGAAATTTGAAGGGAGATTAGTCCTATCTTGCGATTCACACTCGTGTTTCTGATTTATCGTAAGTCCAACCTTCAAGTTCTCGTAGGGAGCGAACGGTTGGTCCTAGAGGTCTCCGCGTGGTCTCTAAAATTCAATACTATCTTTAATTGATGGAAAAACAATACCTTTATTTCGAGTTTTCGAGCTAGGGCACTTTTGAAACTGTAAAACCTTAATTCTCACCCCTTAGAAGTGACCTACATCAACCAAAATCTTCGGAGCACAACTAGACCCTAAATGGAACCCATATACCAAATTTCATCAAAATCGGTCCATGGAAACTAAGGAAAGTGCCGCGCACAGCGAACGGACTGAACATTTTTTATTCGATATTCGGATTCTACGTACCTTGAAACGTGAACCAGCAAATTTTGAGGGGGGTTAACAATATTTTTTCTTGGTCGATTCCAAATGTTCATCGAACCAAAACCCTTTGAAAGAATGACGAATGACCTTTGGAAGGGACGGATACATGAAATGGAATGTCTTCGCCATGTTGCACGCACGGAGTAGATATTTCCAGATGCACCATTCTTTTCCATCATCCTCCAATTTGAAATGAACACCTCCAAAATGATGTGTAAAACCTCCAATTTGAGTGTGAAACCAAACCCCATTCGTCTACTATGGGTTACAGACCCCCCCCCCGAGAGTGACAGACATGGAGCCCAGAATCTCTGCTGCTCCAGGGACTGTTGCGCTGCCACGCCTGAAGAGTCTCCAAGGGTGGCCAAAGTTGAACCCCAGGAATTAACCTGACAGGCAACACCCATGGAGGGACAACACTGTCATTCTCAAAAGGGCGGGAGTCTAGGAAAGGGATTTCACCCAGCTGCTGCTGAGACGTGGAGACCTTGTGGAACTAGAGGAGAGGGGGGCGGCCCTGTGATGAATTCATGTTAATCAATTTCACCATCAATCGACGTCAAGAGTAGATAGGATAATACATCGAAAATTTGGTAATTTTTAAGCAACTTAAAGTATTCATTAATGCTCCAGAAATACTTCAACGTAAAATTGATATTTTTTTCACCATCGTTTATACCGTTTCAGTGTTAAACAGGCAGCAAGTTGGATAGGTAAATTCAAAGGTTATGCCTGGAAAGTATATCAATAATGTTACATTGTTTAAGAATTACTCAATACAAATAATGAATATAAGGGTTGGTGTAACCATACATTTAAATAGTGATAAATACAGTGTACTAATGAAATTATACCGACCAAAATAATATGTTCCACTACTTCAACTTGATTTTAATGTTGGTATGACTCCAGCGGATGTAACTAGTTTACCATTCCAAAAAATGGACAGGTATAAGAAAATTCAGGTTGTGGTTCCACACACTAAAAGATATGGATCTACCTTTACTTCAAAGAGAATTTAGTTCACTGCAATAAAACGGTTGCAAAAAATAACCTCTGATTATTCCGTAGGACCTTCTAAGTGCATGTTTCCTGAATTCAGAGGTGGAATGGTGATCCTTTTTGACGTCACGCAGTGTAGTTCTTTATACCTACAGGACAAAATATAACGCGATAATTAATGATCAATAACTAGAAGCAAGCATGGGTACCTTCAGGGTTAGGATACAGTAAAGGTGGGTTCACATGAGGGTTGTGCAAAGGTGGGTTGTGTGACGAGGCAGTTATGCATTCAGAATGCGGCTGGCGTCTAGAGGTTCACATGGGCGCGGTTGCACGACAGCTTCCCGCGCTTCAGTTGAAATCCTATGTTTTGAATCCTAGCTGGTTTGAATCCTATCATTTGAGGGGTTTCCTACAAGAACAAGATAAGTCCAAAGTTTGAAAAAACCCGGTTAAGGCGCCATTTTGTTCCTGAATGTGTGCGATATCTAGTAACAAGTTCATTTCGGCAAGAACCAAACAGGTCCAAGTCTACGGGAGGCTTCAAAATGTGCGCATTTTGCAGGAGAATTCTAGTCCTCTCTATTTCCGCAAGAACGAAATAAGTCCGCGCGCGCGTGGCAACACTACCAGGTGTGAGAATTATGGGTTTTCGTCCTTTTCAGTTTTCAACTATTGTGTGAAGATGTTATTCCCATGTGTATTATTATTTGGTTTATTGTTGTTTTATATTTTTGATGTTATTCCCATGTGTATATTTCTTCTTTTTTTTGTATATTTCTGATGTGTATACTTATTGTGTAAATTTTCAGTTATTTTTTCTCTCAAACCAAAAGTATTTGGAGTTTCTGAACATTTTCTTTTTTCCCTAATAAAGGTTTTTGATGAAACGACTGCTTGTCTACTTATCTATTCATTCATTTTTCAAATCCTTAAGATAGTAGGAACTATTATTTTCTCCTTCATGTTACTGATGGTGAAACAAAGAAAACATGGAAATTGAACCAGCAACATAGGCATCTAAAAAAACATTTTAAATGTTCTAGTTGTCAGTTTTTAAACACAGTTCGGAAACAGCCTCATTATTATTATAAAAACAGAAAATTTGATTACCGTCATAAACATGCAAAACGTGTTCACGTCATAAACATGCAGTACTTGGGCTTCAATGAAAATTCAGCAAGAACCAAACAAGTCACGTTTTGCAACAGAATGGGGAAAATTCAGGAAAAGGCCTTTCACAAAATTCAGCAGGTTTAGAATTTTCGATTTCGGACTTATCTTGTTCTTGTAGGAAACCCCTCATTTTTTTTCACATTGTGATTGAATTCAGCTCGTCCGAACTGTACTGTAGTGATGATTGAAATCCTATAATTATGTTTTGAATCCTAGCTGGTTTGAATACTAACTCACGACTCTCCTCCCACGTCCTATTTGTCATCTCCACATTTTTGTGGCTTGGGTGCTACATGTAGGATAAATACAATCATTAAAATAGTACGAAGGTAGTACATTTGGGTAATGTCAAGCAAAACATAATATATGTAGGTGCGTGGTATGTAGGTACCCACATATAAAATCACTATATATGAATCACTATAAAATCACCAATGTACCTCTTCATCAAGGGAAACTGGGGGGTACATCAAGTAGGTACATTTTTTCTGTTCCTACGATGTTCCATTTCATTTTTAAATTCATCAAAGATAAACAGTATTTTACTGAATCGAGATAGATACTGATACCTACCAACTCCAAAAATCGGAATTCTGATAGCTTTATTTTATTTGTAATCAATATCATCAAAATGAATTATGATGTAGAATATTCCTACGAAAAGCGTAATTATTTATAATTTCATTGTTGGTGCTAATTATGCAAACAAATCACCTCAGGTGGTTGAAATTTTCATCAATTTGAGTTTTCATTACATAAATAAATCACAGATCATATTTATTAGATATACGATTTATTTCATTACTATGCATTCTTCACATGTTTACAGGAGACTAAAATAAACGATTATAAATATATAAGTAAAGTAAAAAACGAAATTATAGAAATAAGTAAAGTAAAAAATACTTGGTGACCCCTTCCTTAAAATCCCACAGCTCTCTTCTCTCCTTAACTAATTCAATTACAAACAATTCAATTAATAAAACTTCGTTTCATTTGGGACCAAGCTTCAAGAAAAATCACCATAGCAAAAATCACCTGTTGATATCTGTGCTGGAACAAGTGGTGATAACAAAAAATGTAAACAAAGGACGCGCGGTTACGTCAAATATCAGAATTTTTGAAACGTGACAGTCCACTCCAAAAATACTCAGGTGGCGGAGGCGCCGCCAATCAAATGGCCGAACACGTAACTGCCTCGTCGCACAACCGCGTTGACTGCGCTCATGTGAACCCAGCTTAACAGTATTACATGGATCTAAATGGCTTAGTATCCATAAATCGACATAGTAGGTATCTAATAAGTAAAGAGCCAGGCCAAAAAAGGGTCTATGTTAAATTTTTGAGGTTTTGATTTTTTGCATTAATCGACACATCCAGATCTCATCAACTTGATGTTGCTAACAAAACAACGAAACTGTTGTTCGCCAAGTTTCTACATCTCTATGGAGAATTTAAGAATGAAAAAGTTTTCACCTCGAGGTTTTGTCGTAAGAACAAGGATTTATGTTGTTTTCCATAATCTGAATCAATTATAATGAAACAATAAAATCAACTTCAATGATTATTTTTAGTAGTATCCTTTCCTGAAAATTTGCAAAAAATAATCCTTGAATGGCTGAGCTCTTTAAGTATCTAGACAGAAGTCGAACTTACAGCAACACTGCCAACTCCTCCTTGCTCGTCTATTTTCTAGTAAGTTGTTAATGTTTGGAAACGTTTAAGGCTCGGCCACACAGAACGCGGGCTGACCGCGCGGACAGGTTCGCCCGACTCCCGCGGACTCTGTAACAAGGCATTTCGCATTGCCCCTGCCACACAGAGCGCGGACTGCCGCGGCGGGCAACTTCTGTCCGCGCCAGGGCGCGGGCAGGTTGTAATTTTTTACAGAGTCCGCGGCGGGCAACTTCAAATTCTGCACTATAATTGAAATTGTTCCATATTTTCCTCAAAATATAATCAATGTGTTTATATTAATGTTATAGGTTAAATGACTTTTCCTACTTTTTTCTCAAAACATTATTTATTTATTTTTGGTTTTTATTAATTTTTGAGAAAACTAAAGTTTCAAAAGGTTTCAAATTGATGCTGATTGCGTACATTTCAATCAAATTCCTCTCTCTTACTTTTTTTCTAAAATGAGTAGTTATGCTATTGAACCATTTCGAGCACAACGAAAATTCCACTTTTTGGGAGGAAAAAAATTATCTATTTTTGGATATTGTTGTATCTAGGTAAATAGGCCCCTATTCAACCTACAGAGCTCGAGTTGGTCGCAAACTGTTGCAAATGTAACCTAATTTAAAACGTTACCGGACATAAATTATTGAAATTATCACAGTTTAGAAGTACTTGCCTAATTGTTAGAAAAGTACTAAAATTTCACGGGTTTTTAATGCATTTCGTCAGTAGCACAAGGTTTTCGGGGTTGCAAAATTGGGAATAAACATAGGAGACCTAACATCATAAAAAATAGTAGATACCCCCGCGTCTTATTTACAAAAAAAATACCGCAATAAATTTACTGGGCTATTGCTTCGTTGTCTGTCATTAATAAATAATGACAGATAACATAAGAGTTCGAGAAAAAATTCGAGAAGCAAGTAAAAGGAGTAAGGCCTCTTCGTCCGATGAGCTGCTCGACATGATCGATGAATACTGAGAAAATTAACACCGGTCCGCCGCGGCTGTCCGCGTTCTGTGTGGCAGGGGTTGTCCGCGGCGGACTGCTGTCGGTTCGCGCGCGAACTGTCCGCGCGGTCAGCCCGCGTTCTGTGTGGCCGAGCCTTTAAGAGAACATTCTCATGTGGATTTTCAAAGAAGAGCTCATTAAGAACACGATCAAGAAATCCTCAATTGATAATAGAGGGAAAAGATTAGCTGCCAATGTTCGCCTATAATCCTTTACATACCTAGCTATCATAATATGATAGCAATATTATTGCTGGTTTCACCAGCATGGATGAACGTAGGAGCAGGATTGAAATTAAATCAGCAGATTCGGATCATTGTATGGAAGATGTTTATCCGTAGATCAATCAGAAAAGATGAATTATCATCATGGTGAAAACTTTGTATTCGTAGATACTTGTAATCCACGGATCAGTTAAACTATCTGGAAGGATGGTTTTAATCGTGATAAAGCATAGTTGATCCGTGATAACGTGTTCCTCTATCTTCTGTCCAGAATCAACTCTGGGTAGAGTTGACTCTAGGCTCAATTTCTCCTGTTTTAAGGTGGCACTAAAAGAACGTGTTTGTTACTTATTAACATACTAAACAAACAATGTTCTTTCTCACTAATAGTAAATAGTAATTAATAAACAAAAAAATTGTAGAGAAAATTGTCGGTCCTTGCAGACATGGAATATATATTTATATAAAATATTTATCAAGTGATCTTGTTTTCAGAATGAATAGCTCACACAACACGTTATGTCAGTGACACCTGCAGACTCCATGTGAACACTTCCCTACTTCTCATCATTCCTCTTTTCCAAACAGTCATAAAGTGAACTCTTGCTTGCTACAGTATTCTAAGGCTGCTGCAGACTGTACTAAAATTTAATCATCACCATCACTACTTGTCAAGGTCAGTGATAGGTAGTGCTCCAATGTAGTCATTCCTTCTGTCAACACATTGTTGTAACAGGAGAAATCAGTGTGGGTTCTTAACTAGTAGTAGGTACCTATCCGATGTCCGTTTTTATCTGGTACTTTTCATTTTGAAAAACTACCATAATTTCACTAATGTTTCTAGGACTACCTAATTTATCTAAGAACTGCTTTTATAAATTACCTACCTTCTTATAGCTACTGGGGCAGATAATGATCATCATGATACCTAAATGCAAAGCAATCCCAAGACTCTTTCAATAGACAGAAAAACCAGTCTATAGGTCTATAGGTACTTATAGTTCTAAACAACTTCAATACAATAATATTATACTCATATGATTTATATATATAATACCACATCCAGTGAGCCTTGTTCTTGAAAGGTTGACTTCTTTCTCTTCCGCTTGAACATCACAAATATTATGAATATTATTCCAAGAGAAGAAAATTGAGCTGATAGAACCAGTCGCGCCACAGCAGCAGGCAAACGTTTACTGTAGTACGCATGCGCAGTTTCTATTCCTATCTCGATTCGGGCGAAGGATATTCGAGGTTTCGATGTTCAAGCTTTCGTTTGTGCTTTGTGACGCCTTCCTTGCCTTCTAGCGCATGCGCGTCGCCATCAAATGCAGGTGCAGTTTTGCCAACTCATGAATTTTATCTCCAATTCTTATCTCCGTTATTTATTATTATTTTATTATTAGTACCTATCATTATTATATTAGTACCTAGTGCTTGTCTCCCGCACTGGACACGCATTTTTGCCTGTCTGTACTCCAGAACAGCTGAATGGACAGTGCATTCATATTCATTCCTTTGGGGGTGTTGGCAGCTCTGGTCTAAATCTCCGTATCTTTCACGTTTCGTTCCTTCACTGGCCACTGGTTTACTTCTGTCACGATTTGTTGTCGTTATGCAATTACAAAATTCCTTCCCTTTTTGTCAAAGTGAAAGTTTCATCGAAAGAAATGGTCTTCAAAGCTCCAAGTGAAGTTAATCAAATCAAAGACTGATAACATTTGCCTGTTGATTGGCGTTGATAAGGATAACGGGAAACAGGTACTCACCTTATCAATATCATTCTCTATATTATTTTATTCAATTCTTTTATACGTGATTCTAAATAATATTTATATATAATATTTAGGTACGTGTTAGTTCACTAGGAGGTAAGTAAGTACCTTGTAACATTGTCGTACCTATGTCGTTAGTTCTTTACCTACTACATTAAATGTATACAATCTACCTGTCAGTCATTAGTTTGTTCTAATTTCAGTTCTAATCAGACAGAGATTTCCCTATCTGATAATTACTTATGGAGAGTGATCTAAAGATCTCTCTACAGGGTGTCACCCTTTCGGGCGCACCACCGGGCAGGGTTCGATTCTACTACTAACTTGCAACAAAAAATGTCTCCTAGCATTTTTTTTCTTAGAGGCTTCGTTTTCGAGTTATTTCACTTTTAAGATTTTTTTCGAGTTTTCGACCTTACATCACTAAAATTGCTGTAGCTCCCTTGATTGATGAAGTAATTGATGAAGTAAATTGAAATTTGATTATATCATTAGGAAGAGCGTCAAGTTTCCTATCTCCCTGATGGGGTTTTAGAAAATTTCAAATGAAACGAACGGGTGTAAAATAATCCAGAAGTAAAAAATTGGTTAAGTTTCGAAAGTTTTCACTTTTTTCAAAGTTTGATTCTCGAAACGTCGTAAACGGAATTTCCATGCTGTAAACCTAAAAGTTGCATGTGAATCCCAGCTTTCTAACGGCGTAGTCATTTTTTTAAAAACACCACTTATTCAGGTAGAAAACGACGGTTTTTGGGCAGAAAACGTTCATTTTCGGGTGTAAATCGGCGTTTTTCACCAGAAATGCTTTCCAACTTAATAAATCATTTGACATGAAATTTTACGTAGTTTTTGACGCTGAATCGAATGGTAACACTTTCCGATCTCCTCGACAAACGAAAAGTACTTTTCAAGCCTTTTCCTTTGGGCGAAGGGCTCAATCTCGTTGTTCGTTTTATTCAACATTGTCATTAAGGGAGGTCTGGGTTATTAATGACTCGCACTCCTTCCACTTTGTTGACTTACCTAATTTTTGCCCTCCGTCTTGAAAATATCGTCCCGATCGTTTGCAGAAAGCTTTATCTTTTCGATAGATTACAAGTTGGGGGTCGAGGACTCAGTTGTACCGTGCTTAACCCAGAAAGGGCTTGAAAAGTACTATTTGTTTGTCGAGGAGATCGGAAAGTGTTACCATTCGATTCAGCGTCAAAAAGTACGTAAAATTTCATGTCAAATGGTTTATTAAGTTGGGAAGCATTTCTGGTGAAAAACGCCGATTTACACCCGAAAATGAACGTTTTCCGCCCTAAAAACGTCATTTTCTAACTGAATATGAGGTGTTTAAAAAAAATGACTACGCCGTTAAAAAGCTGGGATTCACATGCAACTTTTAGGCTTACAGCATGGAAATTTACGTTCACAACGTTTCGAGAATCAAACTTTGAAAAATTGAAAATTTTCGAAACTTTACCAATTTTTTACTTTTAACTTATTTTACACCCGTTCGTTTCATTTGAAATTTTTTACAACCCCATCAGGGAGATAGGAAATTTGACGCTCTTTCCAATGACATAATCAAATTTTAATTGACTTCATTAATAATTAATAATTAAGGGAGTTATAGCCGTTTTAGTGATGTGAGGTCGAAAACACGAAAAAAATCTTAAAAGTGAAATAACTCAAAAACGAAGCCTCTAAAACAAAATTGCTAGGAGACATTTTTTGTTGCAAATTAGTAGTAGAATAGAACCCTGCCCGGTGGTGCGCCCGTAAGGGTGACACCCTGTAGATCACTCTTCTGCAAAGATCACACCTTAGCCATGTAGTTTTTGTGATTGAATCCTAACTGAAGACACTAGAATACTCGTGTGTCCCAATAATTCATAGGTAGTACCCTACCTACAATGTTGCGAAACATGCAGCTTTTCTACTAGCTCCGGCTTGTATTCCTGATCGTTCCAGTACGTAGTAGGTAGATCTTTTTTAAAAAAAGTTTTATCGGCTTCATGAAGTTTTACATTCAGCCCTAAATATTATTATTATGACTGTACATAAAAATAATTACGAAATATCCTTCTATTACCTATAAATAATGAAAATAACCACTTTCCTAATATGTTCACGAAATAAATCGGACGCTGTCTTTAAAAATTTTTAATAATATTTCATAAACCAATTTGTGACTAGCGTGGTGTTGAAGTGAAGGGCTTATCAATCTTCTCTTGTATCTTCTAAGTACTTCATTCGTGGTAGAGCATAGCGTGGACTTGTAAGAAGTTCCCGGCATAATTGAGTCCATAATTGAACCACTTACTCATATTATAAATCTTAGTTGTAAAACATCAATTTTCCCGAATATCTACAAAAATGCCAAAATTACACCTTTGTACAAGGCTGGTGATCCTAAATCAATCAATAACTATAGACCAATCTCGTTGCTATCAAATATTGCAAAAATTATAGAAAAAGCGTTGAAAATTTACCTCTTGGAATTTATGAAAAATCAAAAAATTATTCATGAAAATCAGTTTGGATTTCAAGCGGGTAAGAGTACTCTTGATGCAATCATGTGCCTAGTAGAAAAAATTACGTTAGCTTTAGACGCGAGAGAAAAAGTATTAGTTGTATTCAAGGACATGGCGAAAGCTTTTGACACTGTACCCCACACAAATCTCGTTCAGACGCTAATATCACAGAAGTTCCACCCAAATGTTATAAGATGGGTGCAGAGCTATCTTTCGAATCGTGAGCAAAAAGTTGAAATTGATGGTTACCTATATTAGTGATCCGTGTTCATTTAAATATGCTGTCCCTCAAGGCACAATCCTTGCCCCATTACTATACATTATATATTGTAATGGTGTATTTACGAGGAACATAGACGGGGAAGTGATTTGTTTTGCTGATGACTCGGCGATGATAGTTAGAGGAAAATCATGGGAAGGTGTTAAAGAGAAAGCAGCAAGTGAAATAATGAACTCAAAACTGAGCTTTATTCAATTAAGCCTTCAATATATGAATAGGAATGATTTGGAATATCGGTAACTTAATTACTTCTCAACTAATAAACATGTGGTTTAACTATAACAATTGGGCGAACCACTTCATTCTCCCCTACCAGGAAGATCACAGCACATAGTCCTTCAAGTATTCAAGTATTGAACAGCATAGTTCAAATATCACTGAACTGAATAAATGGTTGACACTGAAGAATCTAAAGCTTAATTACGCAAAAACACTCTTTATGTTGTTCTCTTGGCTAGCAGCATCCATCCCAAGCTTAGGAAATATTATGTGTCATGCAGATCACGGCTGTAAAGTAAATTGTAAATGTCCAGCTATAGAACAAGTAAGAGAAACTAAGTATCTTGTAGTGGTAATAGATCAGTGTCTAACTTGGGAGAAGCATATAAAAACTTTATCAATAAAGCTTAGACAGTTAATACCAGTTTGTAGAGGAGTAAACTTCATGGGCATAAAATTAAAAAGGCAATTTTACTACGATATAGTTCAGTCTCTACTTATTTATGCTTTGCCGGTGTGGGGTTCAGCCTATAAAACCAAAATCCAACCTATATCAATTACACAAAAAACTCTAATAAAAATTTTACTAAAAAAAAGAGAAACTTTCCTACTAATTTATTATTTTGAGAATTTAAAGTTATTGACATTTTTAATCTAATAGAGAAAACCACTTTGATTTATACTCACAAAAAATATATAGAAAATTAATTAGAGAAGGTTGAGGTTGGCACAAGGAGCGGGGGTAAAGTAACGCTGAAAGCTTTTAAACTGAAAACTACATCAGCTCAAAGACTATACTTTCACAAAGGGGTTATATTATATAACTTACTTCCACATGACCTTGTTAAACAAGAAAAACTACCTCTGAATTTATTTAAAAAATTAATCAAGGCGTACTATTTTAGTTTACTTTAATAGAAAATATTGTTGTTAGCCTACAGTGTTTAACTAATAAAAAATAAATAAAAATTATGTTACTATGATTATGTACTGTATCTAGTCTAAACTGAAATTATGAACATTTGTATACACTATCTGGAAACTGTATTATATTAACATTGCTAATTACCAGGTTGAGGAAATTGTACCTAGGGTTAAGACGCTCCAGTTCCCAGCACAAGATTTTTCTTAAAGGGAACTGTTGCATTTGGAATATGAAATGTATATTGTGTAGTGATGAAATGAGGAATTTCACCGAATTCTGTTTGCATTTTTCCTGAATAGTTAATGGTGTGGGATAGATGAAAATCGGGCTGATTTTGGAAAATAAGTCTCCTGTTATTTTTGGGAGACAATCAAAATTTTTGATTTCAAAACTAACCGGGAAAACGGACTTGAAGCGGGAACGCTCGGTGATTGGGCTGTTCAGATCGCCGTCTCCTCCCAGTGTTGCCCATTGGGACGACAAAATCGTGTTTTCTAAGAGAAAAGTTATCAAACAAAAACAGAGGAAACCTAATTATCCCCATCTTGCTTTTTCTATTTTTTTCTTCAGTTTTTCGATTTCGAACTTTACTGTTTCGTGAAATTTTGCATCTGGGGACTATGGATTTCTCGATCTCAGCGCTTCAAGCGGCCATAGATGAACTATTCCGGGATGACGTCATTTTCCCGGTTTTTTTAAACATTCGTATTTTCTACACTGTTTTGTTTATTCGTAAATTAGGAAGTTCGGGCTGAAAGTTTGCCTTAGGAGGTTTTTCGAGGTGCTGAATCCGATTTTGGGGTCAAAAATAGGAAATTCCGACATGGTGAAATTCCTCATTATAAAAAATTTATGCTTATTAAAAAAATATCAGGACAATTTGGACATTCATTGGTGTAACACCAATGGGGTATTTCGGTGGGTCGGAAATTCAGGTTTTTGACCTCAAATTTGGATTCAGCACCCTTGAAAACCTATATACTCCAACTTTAAGCCCAATGATACTATAACATGTGGAAGAAAAATTAATTAAAGAGATCACACGTTTGAAAAAGGCGGGCCGCTATAAATGCACACACACTAGGCAAGGACTGCGCCGCGGACTACGCCGCGCGCGTGTGTGAGTACTATTTTGTAGTATCCAAGAGGTCTTTCAAGGGTTTCCGTGCATGGATACTTTTTTCAAAGACAGTTGGCTAGCTACGTCACGATTGGCTAGCTACGTCACGATTGGCTAGCTACGTCACACCATTCAAATCTTCAACTTTTCTTAGCTTCTCTGATTTTTTAAAAACATTTTCTCGACGAACAGACCCGATTACCGTTATTCCTAAGCCTTACTCTTTTGAAAAAAAAAATAAAAAAAATTGACCGAAATACCCCATTCTGTAGGTAGGTATATTGGTTGCTTAAAGGTGCTCTGTTCTTAGCCTCGAGATTGTGGAGTAGTTTTGGGTTATTTCCACATATAGACCGGAACCGAACCCAAAACTGTTTGTTTGGAGGAGGATACAATGTTTTGTACGTCTCTCCAGACGGGTGCTCTTTTCTCCATTCATTGATGAGGTATTTTATTTTTTCAGAAATGGAATTTGCTGATTTTATTCGCGTTCCTACGCTGGATGGAGTCGTTTTATCAACTTCTTTTCAAAAAAGGCTGGAAGGCAGCATGTGTATCACTGGACATCACGTTCTATTATCCACAAGAAACGACGTCGATAAGGATTTATGGGTAAATTATGAGCAATTTATTATCAAACGATTTTACAATTGGGTGTAGAGGTATCTGAGCTTAAGTAAGAAAGAGAGAAATGAGTCTAGGTTGGAGTAATTCGATCTCATAATGTTTTGATAAAGGTGTAAACCTACTCGAGTTGATACCACTTTTGTTGTAAAATAGGAGTTGTATTGGATATTCGAAGGGTGTTTCTGCAAATGATCATACTTATCTGAAGATGAACGAGTTGTTTTGTTGGCATCACTTGTAGTCCAGTTCAACTAGGTGCTACCATGGGTCCATCCATCATCTTCTACGAGCCCAGAGTCAATGTGAAAGCAATAGGAGCAGATTTCCAGGGCGGAATTCATTCCTCACATAGTTGAAAGGAAATGCTCAAGTCAATGCTTGAGGAGACGACGGCCACTTGGGCTATTCATTATCAGCGAATAAGGAAATGCTCAAGCAAGCGCTTGGGCATTTCCTTGAACATTCATAAATAGTAAGTAAAGAAATTTCTTGACTTTCGGGCACACTTAAGAGGAAAAAACCAAGGTAGCTCGATATCTACCTTAAGCATTTCCTTGTTTGCAAATTATAATCTTTTTCTGGGTTGTTATCGTGTGTTTCATCAAAACTTTCAGCTCACTGTCTCATTTCTGTTGTCACGGCTCTGCTATTTATTGTGCTAATATTTTGTTGAAAAAATTTAATGAAAATTTGAAGCAAAAATCGCAAAATTAGCAGAACTTGAAGATGACTAGTGATTGCAATCGTGGGCCCAACATTTTTCATAAGTACCGCATACTTGACACTGGCTACAAGGACATTAATTTGTAATAATTCCATTGTAATGAATTGAATATTGAATGTCAAATAAACATATTTTCTATCTTCTATCCATCTAGTAATTCCAGACGGGAATCCCTCAACACGCGAATGGAAAATAATTAACCAAAATAAGTACGTAGGGATATACCAAAATTACGTAAGTACGTAAATTAACCAAAATGTCAACAATAACTACTCATACAGGGTATGTTAAAGACCGAAAAACATCGAGAGTCGATTCGTCTTGTTTGTTCCCATTTTAAGATTTTTTTTCGAGTTTCGAGTCATATCTAGTAAAATTACCATAACTACCTTAATTTAAGGTATTTAAAAGTATTATTTAGATATTTAGGTTGGTTAAGGATTTACTTGTAAGGGAACCGTTGGAAAGGGCATCAATTTTTCCATCTTTATAGTGCCAACAAAAAACTATTGCCGGGATCCTTATGGGTGAAAAATCCAGTCGTACTTTTTATGAAATGTTTTTACGAATATAACTGAATTTGTTCAGTTGATAGATTAGTAGAAGATCGAGATCTTTTTATTCGTGATTCTAGAGCTATTTTGGCTAATGGCATGTTTGGCCTTCGATGGTGGAAGTTTCCTGACTCTTCTCTTCCTGCATTAAACATGCTGCATATTTATGTTTAACGATAATAACGATGATTCCCAAGCAAAAGCGCAACAAAAAATGGCTGGCGGAGGGGGAAATCCAGGAATGTCGTTTTTTGGTGAAAATCGAGATATCTTCGTTGTAGGCGTTATTTTGTGTCAGCTTTCGTTTGCGAGTATCAGTGGAAGTCTACCTTGCTTCCTATTGGCTGGGGCGTTAGTGATTATTTTGATAACTCTCATTCCCGAAATTTTTTGTTTCGAAAACAGACCGGTAACTGAATTTACCTACTTTTTCCCAGTGTACTAAGTTGTGCTTAACCAGGCAAGTAGGTTTTTTTATGGTGGGTGAGCAGGTAAGTCTAAAAATTTGGTTGCTCGTAACCAGTAAGTAAGTATGGAAATTAGACTGCACGTAACCAGGTAACTCGACAATGGGGTATTTCGGTGGGTCGGACATTAGGTTTTTGACTTCAGATTTGGATTCAACACCCTTGAAAACCTGTATACTACAACTTTAAGCCCAATGATACTATAACATGTGGTAGAAAAATTAATTAAAGAGATCACACGTTTGAAAAAAAGGCGGGCCCCCCTTAACACACACACACTTATGCCGTGCATGTGTGTGAGTAGTATTTTGTAGTATCCAAGAGGTCCTCCAAGGGTTTCATCGCTTCTCTGTGCATGGATACTTTTTTCAAAGACAGTTGGCTAGCTACGTCACGATTGGCTAGCTACGTCACACCATTCAAATCTCCAACTTTCCTTAGCTTCTCTGATTTTTTAAACACATTTTCTCGACGAACAGACCCGATTACCGTTATTCCTGAGCCATACTCTTTTGAAAAAAAAAATTTTTAAAAATTGACTGAAATACCCCATTTAATTTTTTTAAATGGGGTATTTCAGTCAATTGAATTTCTCATTAAATCAACAATTCAGTCAATTCAATCAACCATTGAATTTCCCATTAAAATGTAATTTGAGGTGCAGTTCGAGCTATCATTTCGGAAAAATGAAAAACAATGGCAGGGTTAAGTATAAATTATTGTGGATTCCTGAATTAGTAATAAAATTTGAAACTCTAAAATTCCATTTTTTTTCCTTCCCCCCCTCTCCGCCAGCCAAATATTGGTTGGAAAACCGAATGGACCAAAAAGTGAGGTTTCTTGAAGTATAACGCTATCAAACTCATTTTCAGCTCCTCCATGAGAACGTTGATTTCATCGAGAAGAAATCCACCAACAACGCCCCTGGAGGGACAATTACTCTCAAATGTAAAGATTTAAGAATCCTCAGTCTCCACATCAGCTCTTCTGATCAAGATTTTCAAAACGTTTGCACAACTCTCGAGAGTCTCTCAGCACTCGGTTAGTACGTTTTTGTTTCATAATAATTATGAATGAGCTACTAGAATCTAAAACAGGGTTCCATTACCATAAGTGTTGGTATTTCTCTCATCTAACTTTCTGATGTTCTTATGGAAGTGTTAACCTAGCTTCTTCTATCAATAGTCTCAACTATAATAATATTTATTGCCAAAAAAGAGATAACAATTAATCACTGAGTAGAGCAACAAGTTAAAAAACGTCTGCCAAGTGGGTGTGGTACATAGCTTCCTCGTATCCATAACCAGATTATACAGGGTGTTTCACGAAAAGGTTACACCCCCTTCATTTTCGCAAAATACAGCGTAAAAAATTCCGACCAATGCGATTCATCATGATTTTTTGTGAAGATCTCAGAAAAAATACTTTTGCGCAAAAAGTTGCGCGCAATTGACATAACTTCATTTTTTCGAATAGAACTCCTCCTTTTTTATTACAGATTCGGATTCTACGTCAAAATTCATGAAAAATGCATACTCAAACCGATTTGTTTTATTGCGCGCAACCTGGCTTTTTGCACGCTCTAAGTTGCGCAACTCCACAATTGCACAAAAATTAGGTTTTGGAGAACCCTCAGTGTGGCACATGTTTTTTCATCATTTTTTTGAGCTAAATCACATGGTGTCATCTGTTTTAATTTGACTGAAATTTTTCCAAATGGCGGCCAAAAATTCGGTTGTTATTAGTGAAAAAATCGCTCCTTTTAAATCGTTATGAGTTGTTAGGCAATTTTATTCAGTTCAAGCATGATCGTGCTGCCAGTTTTTATTTTTAACTCCACCGTTGACGGCCCCAAGCTCGTGGTTCAAAAGGAGGTGATAAAATAAGAAATAAACATAATTTCGACCACAAAACTGATGTTTTCGTGAAAGAAATGTTAATTCTTGAAATCTTGGTCTTCCTCAAAACGGATGACACCCTGTGATTCAGCGTCAAAAAATGACGAAAAAACATGTGCCACACTGAGGGTTCTCCGAAACCTAATTTTTGTGCAATTGTGGAGTTGCGCAGCTTAGAGCGTTCAAAAAGCCAGGTTGCACGCAATGAAGCAAATCGATTCGGGTATTAATTTTTCATGAAATTTAACGTAGAATCCGAATCTTTAATAAAAAAGGGGGGTTCCATTTGAAAAAATGAAGTTAGTGTCAATTGTGCACGATTGCGCGCAACTTTTTTGCGCAAAAGTATTTTTTCTGAGATTCTCACAAAAAAATCAGAAGAATTGCGTTGATCGGAATTTTTTACGCTGTATTTTGCGGAAATGAAGAGGGGTGTAACCTTTCCGTGAAACACCGTGTAGATGATCCGATGCGTAGTAGTTAAGCTCAAAACACCAATCTCTAAGTACCTTCCACTACCCTCATAGGGTCTCTATGGATCTACACGCTAATCTGGACAATCCTAGAAAATTTCATCAAATTAGGATGAAAAATGTTAGTGAGTAGATGTATGTGGTTGGATCAAAAAAGTTCTTGGCTTGGATGGGAGTCGAACCCGGGAGTCTAATACCTCTGAGCTATTGGGGCCTGGTGATGGGATGTATAGGATTTGAGATTCTCACGTCACACATGTAAAATTATGCGGGGAAAGAATAGGGTGTGCGCCTGGGTAGGGAAAACTGTTTGTTGTTTTCACTTCCGAGTGTACCAAGGTTGCGGAAGCTTTGTTTTCACTTTTCAAGGACGAAAAAAAAAAGTTCTCCAAAATCAAAATTTCCACTCGCGTTTTGCGTTTTAGACCTTTCTGAATAATCTTGGTTCCGTGTCTGTCTGTCTGTGTGTCTGTCATGAATTCCTTATAACGCGCATAACTATACGAAGTTATTGTCCGATTTCAATGAAATTTTCAGGGATTGTGCGGGTTGGTGTGTAGATGGTCCCCTATGAAAATCATCATCCCTGGACTGATAGAAGCGACTGCGCATGCGCAAACCTGAATTACTTGTAACAGCCGTAACTTCAACTGTCCCCCAGGGGTCGCAGGTTCGAATCCCAGCCGAGGCTAAGTATTTTTTTTGATCCAATCACATACATTTTTCATCCGAATATTGATGAAATTTTCTAGGATTGTCCAGATTAGCGTGTAAATGGTCCCCTAGGAGGGTAGTGGAAGGT
Organism: Apolygus lucorum; assembly: GCA_009739505.2. NCBI lineage: Eukaryota > Metazoa > Arthropoda > Insecta > Hemiptera > Miridae > Apolygus > Apolygus lucorum. Next base: position 52,508,077 of record CM019168.2, read on the forward strand.
ACTTAGAGATTGATGTTTTGAGATTAACTACTATGCATCGGATCATCTATATAATCGGGTTATGGATACGAGGAAGCTATGTGCCACACCCACTTGGCAGACGTTTTTAACCTAAGGTAGAACTCATTCTGAGAATTTTGTTACCAACCGCGACCTTCTAGCTTGTGTAAATCTTTTCCTGTGAATTTTTAAAGCTTCGACTGTTTATGACGTCACAGTGGGCTGGGAGTCCCGCTCAGGCGAGAGGGTCGCGTGACGTCATAAACGGTCGAAACTTTGAAAAATCGTAGAAACAGATCTACTCACGCTAGAAGGTCGCGGTTGGTGCCAAAATTCTCAGAATGAGGTCTACTTTCGATTAAAAAAAAAAAAAAAAATCAAGGCGCATCCCCCATTGGGAGGGCGACAAATGCACGGATGTTACAATGATTTTACGTTTGCGCATGCGCAGAGGCAACTGTAAATTTTAAGGACTTGATTTTCATTGTGGACCATCTTCAACCTAATCCGCGTAATCTCTGAAAATGTCATCGAAATCGGGTTGAAAATGTGGAAGTTATGGCTGCTACAAGGAATTTGCGCATGTGCATAGGCTACTATCAGTCCGGGAGTGATGATTTTCATAGGGGACCATCTACACACCAACCCGCACAATCCCTGAAAATTTCATAGAAATCGGACAATAACTTCGTATAGTTATGCGCGTTACAAGGAATTCATGACAGACAGACAGACAGATACGGAACCAAAATTATTCAGAAAGGTCTAAAACGGAAAACGCGAGTAAAAATTTTGATTCTGGAGAATTTTTTTTTGTCGTTGAAAAGTGAAAACAAAGCTTCCGCTACCTTGGTAGACTCGGAAGCAAAAAAGTAGTGTTAACAATGGTTAACAAGAAATTATTTTAGTTGACGTCTAAAGATGGGAAGTGATGATGGTCTGATGACGAGTTTGAGATATCGGGTATAGTGGTTGAAGAGTCACTTCATCGTATTCAAAGCCATGCTTGAAAGTGAACGGTTGGTCCTACTCTCTGGGTGGTCTCATTGGGTTCTAAAAATGTAGTATTATTTCAAAATAATTTTAAAAAACCTTTACATCAAAAGTTTTTAATCTAGGGCATTTTGAATATGTCAACCTCTAAGGTGTGACTGACACTGACCAAAAGATTCGAGGCACAACTAGACCCCAAATATCAAATTTTATCAAAATCGTTCCATGGGAAGTGCCGCATACGACGGACGGACAGAATTTTGGTTTATTATTTTCAATAATGAACCTTTGGAATCGACCAAGAAAAAAAATTTTTAACACCCCCTCAAAATTTGATGGTTTACGTTTCAAGGTACGTAGAATCCAAAAATCGAATAAAAATTTGGCCGTCCGTCCGCCGTACGCGGCACTTTTGCCACTTAGCATTGACCGATTTTGATGAAATTTGGTATGTAGGCTCCTTTTGGGGTCTAGTTGTGCCCCGAAGCTTTTGGTTGATGTAGGTCACTTCTAAGGGTTCCAAAATCAATTTTGAAATTTTGAAAACGCCCTAACTCAAAAAATTTCGATATAAAGGTATTGTTTTTCTTTCAATTTTGGATTCTATAGAATTTTTAAAATTTTTTGAGACCACCCGGAGCTCTGTAGGACAAACCGTTCGCTCCCTACAAAAATTTAAGGGTTTATATTGAAATATATATATATAAATCAAAATACGAGTGTGAATCGCAAAAGAGGCCTAATCTGCGTTCAAATTAGAGCTGACCAAAATGCGATCGATGGTTGGTGATTTTGATTTTTTTTTTTTGGTTTTTTTTTCATATTGGATGGTTGGTGATTTTGTAGACGAGTGATTCATATAGAAAAATAATAAACCATTGTGTAATAATTTGCAGGGTTTTTGTCTTGTTTGATTCGAAAGGTTCATTAATCAGTATAATAAAGCAGCAAATTTCTACTTACTACACATATAAGTTGGCTCTTGCTGTAATTTTCAGGAGACTTGAGTGAAGCAGCACCTATAGTTTCTTAACTTACCTAATCCTTTCTTTTCTTTTTTTTTTATAGATAATCCGTTGTGGAAGTATCCATTTTTCTATAAACCCGTGTTTAAAATTTTGGAGGATGGCTGGACTGACTTTGTCCCAGAAAGCGAATATTCGAAACTCATTCACCGAGATGAATGGAGAATATCTTACGTCAATAATGAATTTTCAGTGAGTTCTTTGGTCCGTCCTTATTAGTGTTCATTGTAGAACGAGGAAGATATCCATATTACATCACGTTTTATATTACAACTTATTATTCATCATAGTTGAACGTAAAGTATGTTGTTTCAGATTTGTCCGAGTTATCCTAAAGTAGTCGTCGTCCCAAAGAGCATTGACGACGAAACCATAGTCACTGCCTCCAGATTTCGTGAAGGAGGTCGATTTCCTGTATTCAGTTATCGGCATGACGGTGGAGTAAGTATAAACAATTGACTGAGGCTGATCAGTGCTTCTGATTTAATACGTAAAGACGAAAGGTATCAAAACACGATCCAACATGATTCCAACATGATTCCAACGAAGGGCACCAAGAGAATGTTTAAATTCATATGGGACCATCTACGATCTACCCCTTCACTCGCTGAAAATTTTATGGAAATCGGATCAAAACTGCAGAAATAACTGCGGTTCTGGAAGTCTTGCTCTACCATATTTCATCTTGAACTTGAAATATTTCATATTTGACCTTGAAAAGTGAAAACAAAGCTTCCGCTACCTTGGTAGACTCGGAAGCAGAAAAAAAAAAAAAGCCGGCCGCGCCGCAGACGCGCCAGGGAAATCGCACCTTTAGGCTTTTAGGAATAGGATGTTTGTTTAGCCGTTGGTTAAAAAAATAAATAAAAAATAAATAAAAATTATGTTACTATGATTATGTACTGTATCTAGTCTAAACTGAAATTATGAACATTTGTATACACTATCTGGAAACTGTATTATATTAACATTGCTAATTACCAGGTTGAGGAAATTGTACCTAGGGTTAAGACGCTCCAGTTCCCAGCACAAGATTTTTCTTAAAGGGAACTGTTGCATTTGGAATATGAAATGTATATTGTGTAGTGATGAAATGAGGAATTTCACCGAATTCTGTTTGCATTTTTCCTGAATAGTTAATGGTGTGGGATAGATGAAAATTGGGCTGATTTCGGAAAATAAGTCTCCTGTTATTTTTGGGAGACAGTCAAAATTTTTGATTTCAAAACTAACCGGGAAAACAGACGTGCAGCGGGAACGCTCGCTGATTGGGCTGTTCGGATCCCCGTCTCCTCCCAGTGTTGCCCATTGGGACGACGAAATCGTGTTTTCTAAGAAAAAAGTTATCAAACAAAAACAGAGGAAACCTAATTTTCCCCATCTCGCTTTTTCTATTTTTTTCTTCAGTTTTTCGATTTCGAACTTTACTGTTTCATGAAATTTTGCATCTGGGGACTATGGATTTCTCGATCTCAGCGCTACAAGCGGCCATAAATGAACTATTCCAGCATGACGTCATTTTCCCGGTTTTTTTAAACATTCGTATTTTCTTCACTGTTTTTTTTATTCGTAAATTAGGAAGTTCGGGCTGAAAGTTTGCCTTAGGGAGTTTTTAGAGGTGCTGAATCCGATTTTGGGGTCAAAAATAGGAAATTCCGACATGGTGAAATTCCTCATTGTTGGGTTTATAATCTTCTGCTTTCCCATAACGAAATTTGGTACCTTAGGTGCCGTCTTTTATTTTAAAATCTCACTGAATATCGCGCCACATTAAGCTTTACTTATTCCATTCTTATTTAATGATTTCATTTTTGCAGGCGGCTCTTATCCGAAGTAGTCAACCTTTAACTGGAGCCAACAATAGAAGGTCTCGTGAGGACGAAAGACTGATTAATGCCATAGTTACTAACACTGGTCGAGGCTACATTGTAGATACTAGATCTAGCAACGCCGCACAAGCTGCAAAGGTTATTGCTTTGTCACTTATAAACCTACATCAGAGAATCTAGTGTCATACGTCTTTTTGATAAGATTAGTTTTGAACGGTATAGTTTCGACTTTAGTGATGTACTCCTTTTAGCGATTGAAACAAGATCTGACAATTTTATTTAACAATATTTGTTTGCATGTTACGTCAATTACAGTTTAAGGAAGGTTAATGAACTGGCAGCATTAGTTCATCTATCCTCCGCTAGGGATAGTAAAGCGTTTTTCCCTTGAATCGGCTGCTTCACACTATCTCGTGCTTTATCGAATAGGTGGGTATTATCCGCCCTGTCGTTTTCATTCTTCTCTAATTGCATCTTTCCAAATATTTTCCAAATGATGTTAATGTTGATGACGAAGTATGAATTTTGTGGTAATATCCATTGAGGATAATTTCTCGTGAATTTATTCTCCTAAAGGTGGGTTCACAAGCATCCGACTCTGCGTTTCCGACTCTATCCGTTCTGCCCGCTGATTGGCCAAGAACGGACGGAAAGAGCCAATCAGCGGGCAGAACGCAGAGTCGGACGCTTGTGAACCCAGCGTAATGGTAACCATTGGCGCCCTAGCAGAGGATACAGGCTGCTGATGGTGTTTAGACGTTATTGTTGCAGAAGGCTGTTCTGCATATGTATTTGTGGGATCTGTTTCACTGTTTTGCAAGTGCAAGGGTTTGTTGACAACATGGAGAGAGACAAAATTCCTTCCAAAATGGTTTATTTATTTATTTATTTAATCATGTACGGGCAAGCCCAATTCAACACAATAGTATACAAAATGTTGAACGTTAATTATAGGAAATAAGACATGAGATGTGACATGAGAGGTGACTTTAATACTGCAAGAGACTTAATACTGACTTAATACTAGTGACTTTAATACTGCGAGGGAGGAGTTAAAAAAGTCAAAATTTGGGTGAAGGGACAAAAAAAGATTAGCACTGCGTGGTAGACGGTAGAGAGGGCGATTTCGCTGGTAATTGTAGGGGGAAAACGGAACATAGAAGAGAGGAGATGAGCGGGCAGCTTCGCGTGGAACATGGGAGTAGATCCTTGAGAGCAATGAAGGGCAGTTTATCGTTCCATTTATGACCCTGTACAGCATGGCGAGATCAGCGGATGTACGACGGGCTTCAAGAGTACTCAGCTTACACCGCTCCAGCAGGGAAACATAGTCGACCTCCGCAGATTGGATACCCAATTTGAAGGCAACGTAGCGGAGGAACTTATGCTGGACGCTCTCCAAACGATTTCTTTTCACGGCATAATGGGGCGACCAGACAGTAGATGCGTACTCCGTAATTGGTAGAATGAGCGCTTTGTACAGGGAAACGATGGCTGGAATACTAGTAAATTCCCTTGTGTTCCGCTTCAGGAAACCCAACGTGCGCATAGCTCTACCCACAACCACCTCAATGTGCTCTATGAAGCCGAGCTGCTCATCACACCAAATACCAAGGTCTTTGATCCGGGTGGAACGCTGAAGAGGGGAGCCGCAGAGAAAGTACGGGAAGATTGTGGGCCCAGTCAGCCGATGGAAGGTCACCACCGTGCATTTACCAGGATTCAAGTACAAGTGATTGGCGACACACCAGTCCTCCAGCCTACCAATCGCCATCTGCAGAGCCGCACAGTCAGATTGAGTCCTGACATGGCAGAATAGCTTGAGGTCGTCCGCGAACAGCAGACACCCAACCGTGGGACTGAACACCTCTGTGACGCTGTTAATCAACAGAAGAAAACAAAGAGGTCCAAGATGGCTGCCCTGCGATATGCCCGATCTTGGTGTGATAGGTGGCGACAGGGTTCCTCTTGCAACGGTTCAGGAAGGTGTAACGTAAAAAACGAATGGACATTTTGGAGAACATTTGTTTCAACCTTGAAAAGTAAAAATAATGCTTCCGCTACCTTGGTAGGCTCGGATGCAAAATTACTTTCATCACAATTTCTGACTGTGTTTACTATTTCGAATTTGAATACACTGACTTAATTTTGAACTATGTGATCAGATTTTTTTGTAGAACCTACTTAGGTGAGAATAATGAAAGGAATTTGTCAACTTGCCCAAAATTGGCAAATGACGTAAAGTATGAAACCCTTATGGGTTAATCTATTTGACACGAGGAATGTTAACAGTTGTGGGTGTGGTGGTTAGGATGATCACCCGACCCAGAACCGATGATGATCGTAAGATGAGAGCGGATGGTCGAGAGAGAACAATTGGTGTGGTGGTTCCTCGAGGTGAGCTTACATATAGCAGGGATAGAAGGAAAGAAAGAAGAAATGTCTCCGTCTCTGTGGATGACCAGGCACATTTGTGTTCAGCTCGAGCTATCTTCCATCGTTCGCTTTATTTGCTTCGGGTTTATTATTTTCAATAATAAGCCATCGGAATTAAGCAAGAAAAAAAGTTTAACCCCCCCCCTCAAAATTTGATGTTGATTTGAGGTAGGTGTGTAGAGTCCGAAAATCGAATTCAAAATTTTCCGTCCGTCCGCCGTACGCGGCACTTTTCTTAGCAACACTGGACCGATTTGGTTCGAATTTGGTATATGGGCTACATTTGGGGTCTAGTTGTGCCGCGAAGCTTTTGGTTGATGTCAGTCACTTCTAAGGGGTGAACATTAAGGGTCGAAATTTTCAATGAGGAATTTCATCGAATTCTGTTTGCATTTTTCCTGAATAGTTAATGGTGTGGGATAGATGAAAATCGGGCTGATTTCGGAAAATAAGTCTCCTGTTATTTTTGGGAGACAATCAAAATTTTTGATTTCAAAACTAACCGGGAAAACGGACGTGAAGCGGGAATGCTCCCTGATTGGGCTGTTTGGATCGCAGTCTCCTCCCAGTGTTGCCCGATGGGACGACGAAATCGTGTTTTCTAAGAGAAAAGTTATCAAACAAAAACAGGGGAAACCTAATTTTCCCCATCTTGCTTTCTCTATTTTTTTCTTCAGTTTTTCGATTTCGAACTTTACTGTTTCGTGAAATTTTGCATCTGGGGACTATACATTTCTCGATCTCAGCGCTTCAAGCGGCCATAAATTAACTATTCCAGGATGAAGTCATTTTCCCGGTTTTTTTTTAAACATTCGTATTTTCTACACTGTTTTGTTTGTTCGTAAATTAGGAAGTTCGGGCTGAAAGTTTGCCTTAGGAGGTTTTTCGAGGTGCTGAATCCGATTTTGGGGTCTAAAATAGGAAATTCCGACATGGTGAAATTCCTCATTGTGCCCTAGCTCGAAAACTCTCGAAATGAAGGTATCGTTTTTCACCAATTTTAAATGGTATTGAATTTTTAAAAATTTTTGAGACCACCCGGAGCTCTACAGGACAAACCGTTCGCTCCCTACGAGTACTTGAAGGTTTTCCTTAGATAAAACAGAATCACGAGTGTGAATCACAAAAGAGGTCTAATCTCCGTTGAATTTTTAGCTAACCAAAACGCGATCGCTGTTTTGCCACCAAACGCTTCTTCGAATTTTATTCAGTTTTGCTTTCTGAGCAACCAGTAAACAAATGTCCGGATGAAGCTCCCTATTTTTCGAATCGAGTGTGAAGCGTTTAGTTCTTTCTAATAAACTTTATTGTGAAGGTGTGAAGCCAGTATGGTGTGGTAATTACCAATGGTTGGTAGGTAAAAAAAAAACGCTGCAAATTATTTCCCAAAGGTTTATTATTTTCTGTATAGATCCCTCCCTACCACAAAGGTACCTACTACCTACTAGGGAATTTTTGAAAATTTCAACCCTTCATTTCCATTTGGTTGGTGGTTGGGGTTGGAATTATCAAAAATGCCCTAGTAGGTAGTAGGTACCTTTGGTTGGTTGGGAGGGATCTATACAGAAGGGTGATCTGTACAGAAATTAATAAACCTTTGGGCAATAATTTGCAGCGTTTAGGAATGTATAGATTTAGAAGGGAATCTTAATAATTTCGATTTCATTCTTATTCAAAGATAAGTGATCAATATGTTCATCCTGTTTCAGGCTCGAGGTGGTGGTCACGAAATTGAAATGCACTATCCGCAGTGGAAAAGGATTAATTCAAATATTGAACGTCACCAAAACTGGCTTGACGGGCTTACTAAATTAATGGAAGGTCCGTTACGTAAGCTTACTTGAAATGATTGATTCCTTGAGAATTTCCGTGTCGGTTGTACTGCGATTCTCCTTGTTTCATTAACCCCCACCATGGACTAGATTCGTTAAGTATTTAAAAAATGTGTTTATTTCAGCCTGCAATGACACGTCACTGCCCATGGACAAGTGGTTATCGAAATTAGATGGCAGTTCTTGGTTGACTCACGTGCAGGATGTTCTTACCTGTGCATGCACCGTTGCTAATCTGCTGGATGTAAGAAAACGTGTTTGAAATATCGCGTTAGAAGTTACTAAGTAAGAAGTAATTAGCTTATAATTCTGTCGGAGCGATAAAAAATCAGTTTTTTAGTTTCCCGGCTGTTATTGGGCCATTGGATTCCATCTAATCTGAACTAACTGATAATCCAATTACAAAGTTTGGAAATGTTCTCACCATCGTTTTGATGTTTCAGGATAATGTTTCGGTGTTGGTACACGGTGGTGCAGGGACAGATTCAACACTCCTCGTCACATCTCTCACTCAAGTCATTTTGAATCCTGATTGCCGAACAGTCAGAGGGTAAGATAATATATTCATTATTAGTTAGTTATCTGGTACCTACTTCGAGTGGATTTAGTAAGGTAGGACTGAATATTGAATAAACAAGTGAAAGTGAATGAATAGTGAGTTAGCCAAGGTTTGAAAACTTTTTTGAGTTGGTAGTTTTCAGATTCAACACTCCTCATTTCATCTCTCACTCGAATCATTTCGAAACCAGATTGCCGAATAGTCAGAGGGTAAGATTTTCATTAGTTAGTTATCTAGTAATTCGAGCGGATTTATTTCGATAGAAATTAAAATTGGATTAACAAGTCAATAAGTAGTGAGGTTTGGGATCGATAGTAGGTTTTTTATGTTTTAAAGTTTACTTTATTGTTGTAAAGATTACATTTTAGTTTTGACTGAGGTACAAGAATAGTAAAAAAAACAAGGAACATGATGTGAGAGACCTAGAATAATAATATTGTGAGAAGCCAATATAAGAAGCCAAGTGGGTGTGGCACAAAGCTTCCTCGTGTCCATAACTCGATTGACAAACCCGCATAATCTCTGAAGATTCCACCGAATTCGGGGAGAAAATATAGACGGACCATAAGTAACGGACCATTTCTATTTCCGTTATTTGTGTGAAAATCAACAAAACTTGTCGAAGTAACCTCCCCTAATTGACCGACTTCAAGCGCGGCGAAGCCGCGCCGAAGGAAGGAGGTATACAGTTCGGTGTGTCATGGGACGACGATATTTATTTTTTTTTTTGTATGTTTGTACCACTAGCATTTTTTTATTCGGGCACCAATCTGCCTGATTCTTTTTGAAATGTGTTCTACAAGTATCCATAGTGGTCCCGTTTCAATCAGATTTCATTTTGCTTTGTTAAAAGTATCGAAGATTTGTGAAAATAGTTCAAAAAACGTGGTTTTCGTTGACTTCGGGAAGATTGTTCCGTATTCTCTCCCCCAGCCCGACTCCTCCGGCATATTCTCGGACGCCTGCCGCCCCTCAACAAATTCAAGGGGGACCACCCTCTCATTCATTGGGGATCATCCTCCCTATTTAGAGTGAAACGCTTATTTCTTCAAGATTTCTTCTCAGTAAGAATATTTCCTTTGATAACAGCTGAAGACATCTGCGTCACCAAAAATGGCAGTTGGATAAAAGTTCAACATGAGATGGTTGTTTACTTGCTTACCTACCCTTACTCCTGTTTTGTATTGCACTATCGACGCATGTTGTAACACTAACTGGTTCATTTGAGTATGAACTCATATCACAAACCCACATCATGATCTAGACAATTCTACATTCAATATGCCATACATGGAATATAAGATTAATTAGATATTATGTAATCAAAGATTGATCACGTATAATTAGATAAATAACTATTAGATACCATCTAATGAAGAGATGGTTTGTTGGAATCCCAACATTTCGAACGGGGATTCACACTTATTGTCACTCTCTCATCCTCCTTCATACGACAGCAGTAACCTACTACACTACCTCATAGTTTTGGAACACATGCATTACCTCAATGATAGGACCCACTCTCATTCCTGTTTTGTATTGCACTATCGACGCATGTTGTAATACTAACCAGATGGAAGTGGAATCTACTTGCGTATGTTTGTCTCTGCAGATAGGCACGGCGGCGACTTCAATGCGTACCTACCTACCAACCTATCTGAATAAGTTGTCGTTATTATTTTTTTCCTTTTTAGTGGGATGCCATCATCAGTTTTGAGGTCGGTCCGATTTTTTGTTAAAAAGTTTTTTATTTTACTATTTTTGTATTTTCATTATTTTTTTTCAAACAGCGATGCTCCAACGACCGTAGCCACACCGCTGTCCTCTTGTCAGGTTCATGTACTGTGGGAACTAACGCGATTAACAATAATAATCCGTCATATTTACAGGTTTCAAGCTGTGATTGAGCGTGAATGGCTGCAAGGTGGCTACCCATTCGCACAACGCCATGCTCGTTCTTGCTACTCCCCATCGTCCTCCAGGAAGAAAGTTGAAGCTCCAAGTTTTCTGATGTTCCTGGACTGCGTGCACCAGATACACTATCAGTTCCCGAGTAGCTTCGAGTTCTCGACTCAGTTCTTGATTTGGTTGTTTGAACATTCCTATGCGTCAGAGTTTGGTAAGTAAATCATTTTTATAGTTTGGATTGTTTCTCATACACATTTAAAACTGAGAGTTGATTTCCTATGAGGTATCAAAATTATCGAAGGGTTACTCATGTAACTAGAAACCTAATGAGAAAATCAAAATAATAATTATTTCTGTGGCAATGGAGTAAATTGCGTAGGCATTCGACTATTCCGTATTACGAGGAATGTTACTTTCATTTGACTTGGTTCTCCCATTGTCTTTATTCGATGTGGGCCAGAAGAATCTGGGAGTTCGTGTAATTAAGCCTTGAAATGGTTGTTTTAGGAGGCAGGTAACTATTTAAATTATCAGCGACGGTCCTTAATAGTACTTTTGGTTTATTATTTTCAATAATGAACCTTCGAAATCGACCAAGAAAACAAATGTTAACCCCTCCCCCCACCTCAAAATTTGTTGGTTTACGTTTCTAGTATGTGGAATTCATAAATCGATTAAAAGATTTTCTGTCAGTCCGCCATACGCAGCGCTTTCCTTAGTTCCCGTGGACCGATTTTGATGAAATTTGTTATACGGGCTCTGTTTGGGGTCTAGTTGTACCCCGAAGCTTTTGGTTGATTTCAGTGATTTCTAAGGGGTGAAAATTGAGGGTTGAAATTTTCATTAGCTGGAAAGCTCTCGAAATAAAGGTATCGTTTTTTCACCAATTTTAAATAGTATTGAATTTTTATAATTTTTAGACACCACCCAGAGCTCTGTAGGACAAAACGTTCGCTCCCTACGAGAACTTAAGGGTCGGGCTTACCATAAGTCAGAAACACGAGTGTGAATCGCAAAAGATTCCCGATCACCGTTAAAATTTTAGCTGACCATAATGCGATCGTTGTTCGTTTCTTCGAGTTGTCCTCAGTTTTGCGTCCTTGGCAACCAGTAATCAAATTCCCTAATGAACTTTACTTACAACTCCCAGTTTCTTCGAATTGAGTGTGAATCGTTTATTATTCAATATAGCCTTGTTTGTGAAGTAGGTATGTGGTAGGTAGATAATATCTATGGTGTATTTACGGCCAGCGGTGTCGGAGCTGAAAGCAGTGGCACCCAACAACATCAGGGTGATGGCTGCAACCTTGTCATGGCGCGGTGTGTGGTGCAGGAAAAGTGCCACGGAGATGCGCGAGTTGGGCATCTCGGTAGGCGTACTCCGTGGTATCACCACCCGCGTCCTGCTCATATTTGAACTGGTCCTTCCTTGAAGTGGTCCTTTTATAGATGCACTTCCCTTCATCCCTCTCTCCCACCCCCACCTTCCTCATCTTCCCCCATCTCTAGGGCTGGCGTCGGGTGACTCCTGGGTGTCCTCCCCTTTATAGTTTTTTTTTTTACCTATTTATTTTCATTTGTGAGTTAGAAAGCGAAAAGGGACCTCTTGTCGGCAAAGCTGATTTCGAGGAAAAGGCTAAAAACTGGAAGAAGGTCGAAAGTATCGATTTTTCACTTTCTATCGATTATTGATCCTTGGACCCTCTAGAACCCAAGTGGCCTGAAAGATCGAATCGAATCGAAAGTAAATAAGAAAATATCGAACTCTGAGAAATAACAAGAAGGTAGCATTTTGAAGTTTATGTCCGTTTTTCTCAAAATCCATTTTTTCTGTTATAAAACACTGAAATACTGCAGCTTCGTCATTTTTTGAGCTACAAGGATGCTTTTGGTCTTAAATTCTTCATAAATCTATACGGATTGAGAAAATAGCAATAACTCCATTTCGACGAACGCCGACAAGAGGTTCCTTTTCGCTTTCCGCCTCACATTTATAGCGTGCCCCCAGAAAATATGGCGAAATTTCCAAAAATTGCGTATTTTTTACGTTTATTGCTAGTCTTTTCCTATTATTATATCATTTTGCTGATTCAATATTCTTTTCAAATTGTAGTCAATTAATCGTTTGAAATGTAACTTTTTTTTACAAACGGGAAAGTAGTCTAAACACTAACGCAAATAGTGAAGGACCAGCCTTGCAGCTCCCGCGTACAGGGAAGTTGTGCATGGGGCCGATTGACCCCCTAACGCAGTTTACGTGTTAATTATTATGCATATTTCTTCTTTAGTGAGAAGAATGTTGATTAGCGCTCAATACACAATCTGACCTTCCTTGCAATTAATTTACGTTTTCCCTTTCCGCCTTACTTTATTCTCTGCTAACGGTAAGTTGAATTTAATGTGCAGGTACCAGGCGCAATCATGAAAGGAAATCATAGTTTCAGGTTCAGTGTTTCCCTCAAACAGATTAGAGATTACGATTACAAATTATGCCAAGAGTCCAAATACTATCGAAGCGCTGAATATTGATGTTTTTGATTATCCCACTGAAGCATGTATCTGATAACTCTGGCATTGATGTTTTAATCTACTCTTAGGTACATTCATGGGTAACAATGCCAAGGAAAGAGAAGAGCTCAAGCTTTCTTCTACGACTACGAGCTTATGGTCATACTTCAACCAGCCGGACGTCCTGGAGAAAATCTTGAACCCACTTTACGAACCAAACAAGTCCGTAATTTGGCCATCGGTTGCTCCGGTTAGTTTGGTAAGTACCTAATTAATGCGTTTATTTTTGAAGAAGTTTAATTCTCATGCCATGATTCCAGACGAATCTATGTTGGATTTGGGTAGACCACTACTATAGCTTACGTCAAAGAGAAACTGGTCACGAAGGATGCAATAACTGCTTTTACTATGAGGAGATACAATGATTCTTGTCGTCTGTTTTTCATAGGTATATTTTTAGTATTATAGTAGTTGCTGCCTGATCAAGTCAAGGAGTATTAGTCAATCCAGGAGACTTGAACTCTACAGAGGGAATATGGTGAAGGACGTGGTCGTGAAAAAATTCCCTTATCTCCTTTTCTCAGGATTATTCAGGGTGTCTACCATTTGGATGGACCAAACTTCAAGGATCGATTCCACAACTAATTAGCAACTAAAAATGTCTCATAGCAATTTTTTCTTAACCCACTCAAAATTCTTTTTTTTTTCACTTTAAAGTTTTTATTCGTATTTTCGACATTGCAGCACTAAAATGGTCATAACTCTCTTATTTCTCGTGCTACTTCGAATCTGAGTATACCGTTGGACAGAGCGTTAAATTTCCTATTCGTTTAGTGGGAAACCCAGTGTCTTAAAGCCATTTGTAAAAATAAAAAAATAAATCAAAGTCGACATTTATATTTTTTTTTCGAAAATCGCCATTTTTCAAGCTAACGATTCCCCCATAAAAAATACCGCTATCGTGGTGCACTCAACGGGAAAAACTACCCCAAGATCTCAACTTTCCAACGGTATGCCAGTTTTAAGGTTCAAGAGGAAAGTTTCTTGAAAAAAAGAGGTTTATGCGAAAAAAACGTGCTTTTTTAGGCATGTTCCGCTAGAGAGTCGACCAAGTATTATTGCCTTCACTTTTCAGGGATTACAATAAAAAGTCCATCAAATTAAATTTTCACTCGTACCTTACTTTTTGGACCTTCCTGAACAATTTTGGTACCGTGTCTGCCCATCTGACAGTCGGTCTGTCTGTCTGAAAGTCCTGGTAGATGGCAAAAGCAATACGAAGCAACTGTCCGATTTAATGTAATTTTTGGCGATGTTCTCCATGAAAATCAAAGTCAAAGCATTTCATTTTCAAAATTAAATTCTAAATTTTTAAATTTGTCTCGAAATTTACCATTTTTTGGTTTATAATTTTCAATAATAAGCCTCTGGTATCGAGCAAGAAAAAAAATGTTAACCCCCTCTCAAAATGGTTTTATTGTTTGCCCGTAATAAGTAGCGCTATCGCGGGGCCACTCAACGGCCAAAACTACCCCGGGATCACATCTTTTCTACGTTAAGTATCAGTTTTTCGTTTAATTAGAATAAACATCATGAAATTGACTTTTTGTAGCAGAAGAACAACATTGAAGAGTTTCATAACAACAATACTTTTTTTGCAACAATTATTGACTTTCCACTCCGATAATGAGTGTCCTTCATTGTACCTACCTACACATTCTGGTATTAGTAATGGTAGCTACGTTACAATTAAATTTATTTTAGTTCCATTTTTAAATCAAAATGAACGGTTTTTCGGATGAGTGGCCCGCGGTAGCCCAACTTATTCCAGGTTAACAGTAAACCTAAAAAAGGTAATTTCTATTAAAAAATTTAAATTTAAGAATTTAATTTTGAAAATGAAATGCTTTGACTTTGATTTTCATGGAGAACATCGCCAAAAATTACATTAAATCGGACAGTTGCTTCGTATTGCTTTTGCCATCTACAAGGACTTTCAGACAGACAGACCGACTGTCAGATGGGCAGACACGGTACCAAAATTGTTCAGGAAGGTCCAAAACGTAAGGTACGAGTGAAAATGTAATTTGATGGAATTTTTATCGTAATCCCTGAAAAGTGAAGGCAATAATACTTGGTCGACTCTCTAGCGGAATATGCCTAAAGAAGCACGTTTTTTCGCATAAACCTCATTTTGGTTTATTATTTTCAATAATGAACCTTTGGAATCGACCAAGAAAAAAAAATTTAACACCCCCTCAAAATTTGATGGTTTACGTTTCAAGGTAGGTAGAATCCAAAAATCGAATAAAAATTTGGCCGTCCGTCCGCCGTACGCGGCACTTTTGCCACTTAGCATTGACCGATTTTGATGAAATTTGGTATGTAGGCTCCATTTGGGGTCTAGTTGTGCCCCGAAGCTTTTGGTTGATGTAGGTCACTTCTAAGGGTTCCAAAATCAATTTTGAAATTTTGAAAACGCCCTAACTCGAAAAATTTTGATATAAAGGTATTGTTTTTCCTTCAATTTAAGATTCTATAAAATTTTTAGAATTTTTTTTGACCACGCGGGTTTTTTTTTTAAATTTTTTATTTTTGGTTTATTATTTTCAATAATGAACCTTTGGAATCGACCAAAAAAAAAATTTTTCAACACCCCCTCAAAATTTGATGGTTTACCTACGTTTCAAGGTACGTAGAATCCAAAAATCGAATAAAAATTTGGCCATCAATCGTAGGTGAAAACATGCCTTTGAAGTGGTAGTTTCTCACGAGTAAACCAACAAGTTGTAAATGAGGAAGATGTGTGGAAATAGCACCTTTGTATTTACAAGGGATATATAGAAATATATTATCTAAGATTTTGCCAAATGCGGGTGTAATGACACATACTCTTAGCTATGTTAGTTCTCCAATAAAGTACAAGGGAAACCCTGAGTGACTCATCATGCCAGGTAGGTAAGGTGAGGTACAGGGAACAAACACGTCACTTGACGTCACCTTCCTCCACTCTCCCCTTACCTTGTTTAACCAATATATAAGGAGGACTCAGGGCTTCCCCTTCGTGCATTCGTCTTCGAAAACTCGACTTGATTATTTCTCGCTCTACCTCGCCTCCTCTCTGAAGCCCACAGTTCCTCAGAGGTCTCGGTATGCAATAAAGCTCATCACACCGGCTTCTGCTCCCATTTACCCTAGTAGTCGTCTGCCCCCAACTAGGCCTAGGTAAATGTGGTGCATTCCTCTGGTCGGCGAGCAATCGCGCCAAGGTATGTATCCGAGCTGAAGTCCTAAAGCACTCTTGCACACGGTCAGGCGGTAACCCGCGCCGGGCATCGAGTGCTGTCCCGTCATTTGTCTTCGTTGAGTAGGAACCAATTAAATCGACAAACCGACGTGAAGCCGATCGCCTTCACACGCCGACATGCCGTCATAACAGCGGGCTTTTCAGCTAGT
Organism: Apolygus lucorum; assembly: GCA_009739505.2. Taxonomy (NCBI): domain Eukaryota; kingdom Metazoa; phylum Arthropoda; class Insecta; order Hemiptera; family Miridae; genus Apolygus; species Apolygus lucorum. Next base: position 52,524,623 of record CM019168.2, read on the forward strand.
GCAATACTATGATACCTGTGTCTCTTTGATCTGAAGCATTATTTATCATTACAGTGTGCCAGTTTTGAAAAAGCTTGATGTCTCCTCAGCACATTGCATTTCTCTTCGGTGTAGAAACCACCTACAATAGAATTTTTTAGTTTAATTCTGAAACTCCTTTGCAAATTATACTACTAACATTGCATTTATTATCTATTTATAGAATTTGTGGTCAGAACTGTATCTCCGATGGGTGATTGACCAAACGAACGAGAGGACAACCTGGACGAAAATTGCTGAAATCAAGAGCAAAGAGAAAGAATTGAGAAGCACGGCTATGAAGCTAAGGCGGCAGTTGGTAGACCTGGAGAGAGAGTATGCTCAGTGTTACCCCTCTTCAGACAGCGAGGGGAGTTCATCCAAAGAAGAAGTGTTCGAATCATGAGTTTTTTCGAGAACTACATGCTCGCTTTTCCACCCGCACTGCTGCAAGGGTAAGCCACGGTACTGAGTCCATGACGAGTGAAAGTACATTATGCGTGCAATCGCGGTTGTTGGAAGTGTATGAAATCTGTGATATGTTTGTAGTTAAAGTTCAGGTTATAGTCGAGGAGTTAGTTGTTATGCCTCTTTCGAGCCATTGTCAGGATTCGTACAGTTTCTTTAAGTATTTGATCTGTACTCATAGTTTGTTGTATACTGTATGAAAGAAATGAGAAATGATTATCATATATTTTTATCTTCAAAGATTAATTCTATTGTTCTTTGTGGAGATTTAGTTTTGCAGGTCTAGTCTAGGCATAAATATCCTATTAACTGGCTATCATGTGTTGCATAATCTACGAAGGTTTTGACGTAAAATGTCAGAAATCAAAGACATTTTGTAACGGAAGATTTTAGTTAATTGCTGAAACTTGAACGGATTACCTAGTTGGACTATTTTTTATTGCCTAAACATTTGTCTCTGTGCCGAAATATTTATAGTACATACTATATGTTCATATCTCAACCTCTACCTCTAAGAACAAATTGTTCTTATTGCATAACTTGTGATTCAAACTAAAATTAGCCATGGAGATTGAGCGTCCTAGAGAATTTTTTCTTCCAATTTTTGGGACGGGCCAAGAAGAGAAGTCAACGTGGTTGAGAACGAGGCGTCTGGTGTATGCTACAGCAGAGGTCATGCTAAACAAACGGATCGTATACTCTGAGGTAGGGGCGAGTTCCCTTGCAGTCATTCCTTCAAGAGGGTGCCCACAGGGGGGAGTACTCTCCCCCTTACTATGGCTACTTGTAGTTGACTCTCTTCTCCTTGAACTTAAGGAGGAGGGCTTCGATGCAATAGGGTATGCAGACGATTTGGCCATTATTGTAAGGGGCAAATTCGACTGTGCCATGTCCAACAGAATGCAAAGAGCCCTACACATCATCCATAAGTGGTGTACAGCAGAGGGTTTACGTGTGAACCCAGATAAAACAGTGTTAGTACCTTTTTCCAACAGGCGTAAGCTGAACCTCAAGGTGCTTAATTTTGGTGGAACAAAACTATCCACTAAAACGGAAGTTAAGTAGGTACCTGGGGGTTACCATGGACCATAAATTAACATGGAACTCACACAAAGGCCCTTTGGCCAGCCTTATAAAGTCTCTCGGGACGAGTGCCACAATCTTTCAGGCAGAGGTCCATGCAATTCAACTGTGCGCCGAAGAAATGCTGAACAAGCATATCAACAGAGCCAAAGTGTACATTTTGTTAGACAGTCAGGCTGCCCTGAAGGCCATTGCTTCATACACTATAACCTCGAAGCTGGTCTGAGAATGCCTGAACGCCCTTAAAACTGAGGCTCAGGACAACCAGGTCACCCTACTCTGGATTCCTGGACATGAGGGTCATGAGGGTAATGAAACTGCTGATCGTCTTGCGAAAAGAGGCTCAGACTCCCTGCCAATTGGGCCGGAACCATTCCTGGGAACCACCAAAAGCTGCTTACAGAATGTGGTTAACAACTGGGAAAGAAATAAGCGAGTAGAATACTGGCAGAACCTCCCAGGCCTGAGACAGGCAAAACTATTTGTGACTTTCTCCAAGAAACGGGCTAAAGAACTTATAGCTATGCCTAAGAAGGTCGTCAGAATACTTCTGGGTCTGCTAACAGGTCACTGCCCTCTTCGCTATCACCTCAAGAAGATAGGCAAAGTAACAACGGACATCTACCGCTTCTGCGAAATGGAAACGGAAGATGCCGAACACATCATGTGCCACTGTGAAGCACTGGGTCGAGCTAGATACACAATCCTCGGAAGTGATGTCTTAGCTCCTGACACCATCTCTAAGGTGGCATACACTGATCTTCTCTACTTTGCCAAAAAGTGGGGAGAAGGGGTGTTCAGTAAACCCTTCTTAGTGGGCTAACATAGCCTGGAGGCACTCCACAATAGATCTTGTTGGTCGCAATGGAAGGAGTTTGTATATCAGGCTCATTTAAGACCTCCTACTCTATAAAAAAAAGAGAAAAAAATGCTACAGCAGGGCACTCATAGAGTATGTGTTCTGCTGTTTCTACTATTCCGCCGCAGAGTCAACATTCAACTGCCCTGGCCTTATCACTTTTGTTGAGATGATATCTAAAAGCGCTATGTCCAGTGAGGAGGCCTGCTACGGTGCGAAGGTTTTTCCTTCTCAGAGACAGCAGAGCTTTTGCTCGGTTTTTTGGAAATGGTGATCAGTATTGCGCCAGTATGGATCTCTCTTGTTGACCTCCAATCTCTGGACTTGTCTTCTTCTTCTTTCGTGGCTCAACAACCCGCGAGGGGTCAAGGCCGTCCAAGTAAAGTCCGCCAGTCATTTCTTTGATGTGCAGCTGCTCTCCAATAGTGGACTCCCAGCATTGCACGAGTATCCCTGCTGACACCGTCCCCCCCATCGCAGTCTAGGGCGCCCCTGTCGTCGGGTGGCATATATTTCTTCTTCTAGGAGCCTCCTAGGGACTGAATCAGGGCTCTTTCTAGCAAGGTGACCCGCCCACCGAAGGCGACCAATCTTGATATGGTGGACCACATCTCTGTCAGCATACATATCTTTTATCTCCACGTTTGTTCTTATTCGCCAGGCCAGCTCATCAGGATCGAAGATCGCTCCGAAAATCCTTCTTAATATTTTCCTTTCGAATCGGAGAAGTTGGTTTTCCTGAGTTCTGGAGAGTGTCCAGGTTTCAGAACCATAGATGAGCACTGGCCTGATTAGCGTTTTATACAAACGGAGCTTCGTTGTTCGCGACAGGGTCCTACTCTTCATATGCCGAACCAGTCCAAAGTAGCATTTGTTGGCTGCAATGATTCTCCTTCGAATAATCTCTGGACCTGTAGAGTAATAAAACTCTTAGTTCAGGTACTCGGATCCCTTCTTGGCAAGGCGAACGGCTTCTTCTTTGCCATCAACTCCAAGGTCAGGGGTCCTGGGCAAGTCTCAGGGTAATTGCCCCGAGCTGCAGCCTTAAGGGAGTCCAGACAATCCCAGGTCAGCCTTGATGTTATTGAGAAGACTGGATACCAGACATTATGTAAATCCTCCCACCTTTGAGTCGTTTCTTGGCAATCACTTCTGCGCATATTTCTATGCCATGGGTTTTGTGGCATTGTCGCTGTTGTTCATTGGGGTTTAGTTAGGCTGAAGTTTGTGCTTTTGATGCCTAGGCCAGCTTTTCCTCTCATAATTGACTCCTCTGTGACCCAGAGAATTGAACCAGGTTCATAACGAAGCGTGCCTCATTTCCAGCATTGCTCTAAAGGGATGGTCGAAGTTCATTCTTTCCAACATGAAATGGGTAACTGAATTCCTGGGGAATTAGGAGTTCGCATATACTTTTGAAAAATTTAATTTTACTTGTGTAATACGGTGCTGTTAGTGTTTTTAAGCTTGTTCTTCTTCTTAAGATTGTTCTTCACTATGTCCACAAACATCACAATTCCTTCTCATTAATTTATGTCAAGCCCACCAATTTGTGTGTGTCTGAAAGTCTGTTGACAAATTGATTAGATTTAAGAGCTATTCGGAAATCTACTACTTAGAACTACTTTCACTAATGGAAAAGTTTTCAACATTGTCCAACTTGAAATCTTGATATCCTTGGAATGGGGGATTCGCTAGATGTTATTTCATACCCATAATGATCCGATATCATAATAACAGATAATATCTGTAACAGATAATATTCCTTATATTATAAGGAAGTAGTGAAAATTGATTTTACTGTACTATTGGAGAAAACCTTTAAAAAAAGGATAACTATATCTAGATCTCTGGTTATGGTGATCTAGAGATACTGGTTGATTTGATTAATCAATCGATATTCCGTGATGTCACGCGAAAACCACCATTAAATTAGAAGAGCAAGCTAACCTTAATACAAATTTATTATGTAGGTACTCGATTTATTATTGTATAATTGAGATTCTGTATTTTCTGGATTTCCTAGTCAATCAAATGTGTGCTATTTAGTAAGAATCCCATTTAATTTCGTTTTAGTTGATGTTAAAATGTACCTACGTAAAAAATACTTATAACTAACTAAGAAAGTTGACCGTTTAATGTTTCTAAGTGTCGAAAGCTCGGGATTTTGGTGGTTACGACATTCTGTACAAATATTCTGATAAAAAGAAACATTTAAATCGCGTTAGGTTGGTAGTACTTATTTTGGTAAGTAGTTAGGTATAGAAAAAAAAGTTGGTTAGAACTTATTTATTAATTTGTAGGAATTTATTAATTAATGTGTATGAATAAAGAATTTAATGATTTCAATGACGTGTGTTACAAGTGATTGCATCATCAAATCACACAACTTTTAGAAAAATGAGCATATCTCTAGGGATGGGTTTCGATGTTTACTCTTCGTTGTTTTCTCCCAGATATCGTCGTTTTTTCTCATTTTTCTTCCGAATCTACCGAGGTAGCAGAAGGATTGTTATCGCTTTTCGAAATTGAAAGTAAAGTTCTCCAAAATCAAAATTTCCACTCGCGTTTTACATTTTAGACCTTCCTGAACAATTTTAGTTCCGTGTCTGTAATGAAATCCTTGTAACAGGAAAAACTGTACCAAGTTATTATCCGATTTCGATGAAAATATCGAAGATTGTGCGGGAAAAAATCGTTATCCCGGACTGATAGTAGTCACTGCGCATGTTTAAACGAGAATTCCTTGTAACAGCCATAACTTCTACATTTTCCATCCGAATTATGATGACTTTTTCAATGGTTGTATGGGTTGACGTGTATTTTGGTCCCCCAAGAGGGAAGTGGAAGGTGCTTAGAGATTAGCTACTATTCATACCGGGTTAAGGAAACGAGGAAGCTATGTGCCACACCCTCTTGGAAGACATTTTTTCAATGTACCTATTATTTATCCGGTCCTGAAGTATCTCTGGTAAATCTAGCCCCCTCCTGAAATATACTCACTACGTACACCCCCTCTGAGGTATCCAAAAAGATAACGTCCCAGTTTCCATTGAACTGAAAAATCACGTACCTCTCGATCCAAACTAGGAATTATGCCATTTAATTTGTCAAAATAAATCAAAATTTAAAGAATAATCCGGAAAAAGTAATTTATGGTTAAGGGATGTATAAAGTAAACAACCTTTTGGCAGGTTGGATGTTCGTCCGACTGTCATTTCTGGCGTAGCGGACCTCATCAGCTGTTTTCCAAAGAGAAGATCAGAATTTGCTCTGATGATTTCGCTCATGGCTTCCCATTGCCTCACCGCCCTGGGTTGTGACGAGGGAGGCGGCTTGCCTCGAACGCACGAAAACACGTCCCAGGAGCGAGATTTGAACACACGACCTCCCAGAGTTGTCGGTTCGTGTCTCGCACCTAAAGAACGCATGCCCGAGCGATCTCGGCTGTACCGGACCCCTGGTTAAGGCGTGTATGATAGATAAATAGATACATGTTTATTTTCGCCATTTTGTACACTTTTACAATAATATAATTGCATGAAGGGATGCGATTTGCTCAGATTTCCTACCCGACGTTTGGCTTGGCCCGTGTTGTAGGGTAGGATCTTTGCAAAATCGCTCCATATCGGTAAATAAATTGATATCTAATATACATTACAGTAATAAGTAAATTACTAAACAATACATGATTGGTCAGAAAAAAGGACGCATTTTGATAATCTCTAACATATAGCATTAGCAATCTGAATTAAACCTTTAACAAACTGAATTAATCCTTTCACAAAATGAATTAATCCTTTCGCAAACTGAATTAAACTTTTTGCAATTTGATTTAAACTTTTTGCAGTTTGATTTAAACTCTTCGCAAACTGAATTAAACCTTTCGCAATAAGAATTAACCCTTTCACAAATAGAATTAAACCTTTCGCATACTGAATTAAACTTTTCGCAATGAACAAACAATTTAATAAATCTTTAATAAACAAAAATAATAATAAATAAATACGTTAAACTAAATCAATGTTCTAAAGTAAACTATCACATGAATAGTCCGATTTTTCAAGAAAGGGGAAGGTCAGTGGAGGGGTTGGCCTGTAGCTGCATCAGGAAGTACGAGATACATGTCCATTTTCAACGGGATTTTCAAGGAATTCGACCGTCCCTCCTTCGAGCGTTCAGCAATACTCAGCAATAGGTACTCCCTGAAGTAATATTTGAATCGCTGTCGCTCATCACCACAACAATGTTCCTCACAAAACCAAAAAAAAAAAACCTACGAACACTTTTATGAGAGAATGTTGACGGAAGGGAAGGGTGATTCTACACAGTGAAGGTCAATGAAAGTTTGCCAGTCCACAGGGGAGTAATTGACCATTCACAGGGAAGATATTGACCGTCCACAGATAAGGTAGGTAGGTACTGTTTTGGGGACTTCACTCACTCTTATGTCCTCTGATCATGTTTGGTGCAGAGGATTAATTTTATGAAAGGTTCACTTGTAATTGGGAAAGGTTTAATTCAGTTTGCGAAAGGTTTAATCCCAATTGTGAAAGAGTTAATTTAGTTTGAGAAAAGTTGAATTCTAATTGTGAAAGGTTTAATTCAGTTTGCAAAAAGTTTAAATCAAATTGCGAAAAGTTTAATTCAGTATGCGAAAGGATTAATTCAGTTTGCTGAAGGTTTACTTCAGTTTGCTAAAGGTTTAATTCAGTTTGCTAATGCTATATACTAACTCACTTTAATATTCTTCAACTTTAACATCTCTAAGCTTTAATAGTCTCGTATACACATATGCTGTTTAATAGCCTTTCGCTTCTAAAGCCCCCTTCTGTGACTAGCCAACTTAACACTTGCTTTTTGTATTTTGGTCTAGTGAACTTCTGGGGACTTTTCATGCTACAAACAATTTCTCGATGTAACAAATGTAGAATGAAGATCGGGCTGTGCGTTGTCAGAGTCAGTCTAGGTCTAGGGCCAATTACACTCCCTGTGGCGGCATATCTAGTATCGTATTTCGGGTCCCTTCGAGAAACTTCAATTATGTTGGGTGTCCTAAAGAATTGCAATAGTAGATTTTTCACATAAAGTTGTCTAATAGTAAATACCTTAGCAATATCAAATAGATCTACGGAAGGGGTCCTACGCGGTAATGACAACATCATTTTCTGCCGAACATGTAACTTATTTATATGGGTGGAATACGTTCCTCCCCAAGCTATTATGCCATACTGCAATACAGATTGCAGCATGGTATAATGTATAAGTTTTATTGTTTGCTTCGGGAGCGTGTGTCTAACATTGTAGAATATATATATAAATTTCCTAATCTTATCATGGATATAGTCTATGTGGGGCTTCCACTTAAGCTCTTCATCCAGAACTAGCCCCAAATACTTATGCCTTGCAACTCTTTCTATCGATTCGCACGAGCATATTTGATCTTCTACACAAGATAGTCTATGTGGGGCTTCCACTTAAGCTCTTCATCCAGAACTAGCCCCAAATACTTATGCCTTGCAACTCTTTCTATCGATTCGCACGAGCATATTTGATCTTCTACACAAGAGTGCAGGGTGATTTTCAAGTGTTTTTCCTCAATTAGTGACTTATTTCCTCCGTAAACTATCAGTTTGGTCTTGTTAGCAATCAATGTGAGATAACTCTTGAGAAACCATTTCCCTACTTGATTTATTACCTGATTGGCGTTGCTGAAAACGTTTTCCCAAGTACCACCTTCACAAAGTACTGCTGTGTCATCAGCGAATAAATATAATTTCGAGTTAGGTAAATCTAAATGTGCTACTTCATTTATATATATTAAAAATAGTATTGGTCCTAATGTACTTTCTTGAACGACTCCAAAATCATTAATAGATTCCTCACTATTACAGGAGGTCCGATGCGATCCATGTGTCAAGACGTCAGCAATGACCAAGCAAATGAATTCAGTAATTGATACAAGTATGTTGATGGATATGTTCCTACCGACAACCCTTTGGTGAATTTTCGAATTATGTTGAACTAGGTAGGTATTTACTTGAATTTTGGAATTGAAAATGAGGAATTTCACCGAATTCTGTTTGCATTTTTCCTGAATAGTTAATGCTGTGGGATAGATGAAAATCGGGCTGATTTTGGAAAATAAGTCTCCTGTTATTTTTAGGAGACAATCAAAATTTTTGATTTCAAAACTAACCGGGAAAACGGAAGGCTCGCTGATTGGGCTGTTCGGATCGCCGTCTCCTCCCAGTGTTGCCCGTAGGGACGACGAAATCGTGTTTTCTAAGAGAAAAGTTATCAAACAAGAACAGGGGAAACCTAATTTTCCCCATCTTGCTTTTTCTATTTTTTTCTTCAGTTTTTCGATTTCGAACTTTACTGTTTCGTGAAATTTTGCATCTGGGGACTATAGATTTCTCGATCTCAGCGCTTCAACAACTCTGAAGCCATCCCGAGAACATCGGAGGCAGTCTACCTGGGGGTGAGACTGGACACGCAGCTCACCTGGAGGAAACATATTGATTCTCTGAAGGATAAAGGCCTGAATAGATGTAAATTGCTCAAGCGACTCACTGGTACCAAATGGGGTGCAACTCAGGATGTCCTGGCCTTAACATACAAAACCTACGTGCGCCCTGTTCTGGAGTATGGATCTGAGGTTACTGTGACTGCTGCAGATGCCCACCTCACAAAGCTGGAAAAAGCCCAGAACTGCGCCCTGCGAGTCGTAACGGGTGGCCCAAGGTCTACACCAATCACTGCAATGCAAGTCCAGTCGGGCATTGAACCTTTGAAGGACCGACAGCAGATAGTCTCTGTAATGTTGAGGGAAAGGCTGGCAAGGCTCAGTGATCCATACTGGACCCAGGACAACAGTGTGGCACCTAGACTGAATACCCAGACAAACTTCACTTCTGCAGTGGCAAGGATTGAGGAGGAGCATGCCATCTCTCTTGGCCCGAGAGAAGCTTTTCTTGGTTCAATGCCAATCCTGAGCACTCCCCAGCTAAGACTTGACCTCGTTAGAGAGGTTAGTAAGGAGCTGTGTTCATCCCAGGAGCTGAGATCCCTTGCCCTGGCGACTATAGAGGAGAGATATCCACCTGAAACATGGCTGCATGTCTACACTGACGGATCCGCCCAAAACTCGACCACCAATGCAGGAGCAGGAGTTTTCTCCAACTCTTTCCAACTTAGTGCTCCCGTTGGACAGTCAGCCTCCAACTTTGACGGGGAGGTCGAAGCCATTTCTATGGCTCTGGGCGAGTGCCTGAGGAGAACTGACACCAGAGTCGCAATTTTTGTGGACTCCATGGCAGCTCTCCAAGCCGTGTGTAACGCTAGAGGAGATGACGACATTTCCATTGTAAGAAGGTCCAAGCAACGAGCACACGAGCTGATCAGCAGAGGAGTGGAACTGGTGCTTCAGTGGATTCCCGGACACTGTGGAGTGTATGGGAATGAGGAAGCTGATCGTCTGGCGAGAGAGGGTGCCCTTTCCACCCAATTTGAGAATAGCGTCACGTACCACACTTCCAAAAGAGCTATTAAGACCTGTATTATGAAATCTTTGGAAGTAAGGCAGCAGCGGGAAGCTGAAGGTAGGAAGTGGCAATCACTGACTATACAAAACGGACGGATTCCACATAACCTTCCACGACGGGTAGCTGTAGCCTGTTTTAGGCTATCCACAGGCCATGACTACCTCCAAGGCCACCTGCACAGAATAGGTGTATTTCAGAGCCCGGATTGTGTGCTCTGTGGAGGCGGGTTCATGGATGGTCAGCATCTGGGTAATTGTCCAGAGCTTGAAGACGTCCGTGCATACTTGGAGGCCAAAAATTGTATTTATATCAGAAACTCGACGTTATATTGGGCTGCGAGAAGACGAATGGCCGAAGTTGCCGCAAACCGTCGAGGCATAAGATTAAAAAAAAAAAAAAAAAATCAGCGCTTCAAGCGGCCATAAATGAACTATTCCAGGATGACGTCATTTTCCCGGTTTTTTTAAACATTCGTATTTTCTACACTGTTTTGTTTATTCGTAAATTAGGAAGTTCGGGCTGAAAGTTTGCCTTAGGAGGTTTTTCGAGGTGCTGAATCCGATTTTTTGTGATAATATAGGGAAGGGTGCTGAATTCGATTCTTAGGGCAAAAACAGCACGTTACAACCTGGAATATTTCCCCATTCTTTCTCCAATCAAATCGATAGGTGGATTGTATTTAGAAGCACAGAGTTACGAGTGAGGGTGATTGGATGGGAGATGGAGGTGCCTTGAGGTATGAAATGGGAGAGGGGTAACAGGTGGCCCCACGACTGGAATGTACGAGGAGTATCCTTGAACAAAGGAATTGCTCTGCTCTCGTAATAACCGCCTTCTCGCAGACTCCTTCCTCGGACGATCTCCCCTTCTTACCCACTGAGGTTTTCGGGATCCTCATTTCCTAGGGAGGGCGGCCGCGGGATGTCTTCGAAAGCTCGAAGGATAATCTCGGGGTCGATCATCCTGAGATGATCCGACTTGACGGAGCCGGTCCGTCATCGAGTTCTTGAGTCGTCCATTTGTACGCCCGCGAGAGGCCGGGAATCCTCCATTGTACTGTCGGACCTCTGCGGGAATTCGAACTAGGAAGGTTGGAAAAATGAAAGCCAAAGTGAGGAGAGACTTACTTTCAAATGCAACATTCACATCACTAAAGAATTATGGTGAACAAGCATAGAAGCATCGATATTTTACAGATGAAAATCGTCGAGCATTTACAGCTTTTCCGCGTCGTCAAATTAAAGGTTTTCCGAAACCAAATATGGGTTATCCTTTTCAAATTATAGGTTATCCATTTCAAAGTAAAGATCTTCCATTTAAAAATAAAGATTGTTGAGATACGTTGACTGTAGCGGACTGAAACACTTGATGTAAACATGACTAGGACAGCCTGCCTGTCATTTTGATATCGTACTCCTTAGGTACCTGCCTATGCATGATCAGGGAGATTTCTGCCGCACACATGCATTCCTTCTATGTAATCCTTATTGCGTGCGAGCATCACTTCTTTATGTAGCGTATTCCAGCAATCGATTCTCGCCATTTGTCACGCGATCTTGCGTTTCGATCTTGCTGCGGAGCAAAAATCTTGGGAAATTTGAACATGGATAGTGACAGAGATTCCGTGATTGGTGTCCGGTGACCCCCACCGTGGTAGAATTTCTAACGATAGTGAACTACCAGTGGTCCACATTTGGAAGGAGTCCGATCTCGTCGACGAACAGGTGTCCACTGCAAGTATTCCAAAAAATATATTATAGTAAGCCTTTAAAGTAAGTAAAAAGCCTTTATTTTGAAATGGCTAACATTTTTCAATGGTTAACATTTTTACCTATTCAGACTTTCCTTGAAATAACAACATTTGCCCGACCACGTATATTTTGTTTCGGAAAACCTTAAATTTGACTAGGAAAAGCTATACAACACCCTCTGTGACTACTTCTTCGAAATTCAATAATAATATTTGAACTATCAACTATCCTACACAATTCAGCACATTCTGACTTCCATGGATGAATGCGAGAAACACGTGAGAAAACAATTCTCATTCGTGAGAAACCAAAATTAATCGTTAACATTTTTGCCTATTCAGACTTTCCTTGAAATAACAACATTTGCCCGACCACGTAACTTCCAAATTGAGTTTTATCACATAATTTCCTATGTTGCTTCCGAGTATACCAAGGTAGCGGAAGTTGTTTTCACTTTTCGAAGTTGAAAAAAGTCTGCCAAATAGGTGTGGCACCTCCATAACCCGTTGTATAGATGATCCTAGGCATGGTAGCTACCACCTACCCCAATCCGCACAATCCCTGAAATTTCATCGTAATCAGACAATAATTTCGTATAGTTTTTCCTATTACAAGGATTTCATGACAGACACGGAACCAAAATTGTTCAAGAAGGCCTTAAACGTAATACGCGAGTGAAAATTTTGACTTAGGAGAACTTTTTTTCAACCTTGAAAAGTGAAAACAATGCTTCCGCTACCTTGGTAGACCCAGAAGCAAAATGTTAAACAAAATCAAAATTTCCACTCGCGTTTTTACGTTTTTTTCCACAAAATGTTCAACACAATTTCTACTTGCGTTTTAGACCATCCTGAATAATTTTGGTTTATTATTTTCAATAATGAACCTTTGGAATCGACCAAGAAAAAAAAAATTTAACACCCCCTCAAAATTTGATGGTTTACGTTGCAAGGTACGTAGAATCCAAAAAATCGAATTAAAAGTTTAACCCCACTTAGCATTGACCGATTTTGATGAAATTTGGTATGTAGGCTCCATTTGGGGTCTAGTTGTGCCCCGAAGATTTTGGTTGATATAGGTCACTTCTAAGGGTTCAAAAATGAATTTTGAAATTTTGAAAACGCCCTAACTCAAAACATTTTGATATAAAGGTATTGTTTTTCCATCAATTTAAGATTCTATAGAATTTTTTGAGACCACCCGGAGCTCTGTAGGACAAACCGTTCGCTCACTACGAGAATTTAAAGTTTAGACGTACGATAAATCAGAAACACGAATATGAATCGCAAAAGAGGCCTAATCTCCGTTCAAATTTTAGCTGACCGAAATGCGATCGATGTTTTTCTTCATGTTGGATGGTTGGTGGCTTTGCAGACGAGTGATCTATATAGAAAAATAAAAAAATAATAAACCATTGTGTAATAATTTACAGCGTTTTGTTCCGTGTCTGTCTCTCTGTCATGAAACCTTGTAACTGGCAAAGCTTTAGGAAGTTATTATCCGATTTCGATGAAATTTTCAGGGATTGTGCAGTTTGGTGTGTAGATGGTCCTCTATGAAAAGTATTGCACCCGAACAGAGATTAGCCACTGCGCATGCGGAAACGCGAATATTCTTGTAGCCGCCATAATTTCTACATTATTGCCCTCAAAATTTGACCCATTTTCTGGAATTGTGTGCGTTGGCGTTGTGTGGGTTGAGTCCCTATGAGGGTAGTGCAAAGAACTTAGAGATTGATGTTTTGAGATTAGCTACAATGGATTGATTATCTATACAATGAGGTTATGGATAGGAAGAAGCTATGTGTCTTTTGGCAGACTTTTTTAATGCAAACATCGAGGTGGAGTTGGATCAATCGATCAAGGAATCCTGAGGTCGTTTCCTTTCCATTTGTATTCTGTCTGGCAATAGTTCTGATAATTACTTCCTGAACGGCTGGTACGTTTAGGTCGTTATGGAGGGTGGTGATGCGGACTTACCTCGGTGCTTCAGATACGATGCAGAGTAGATTAGGATAATTCTTGGTTTCGAGTCTCCTGAATTTTATTAATATGACTTATGGCAGCAGATCATGGGACGTGGTTATTCTTAGATGGGTCAAATGAGGGAAAGAGTGAGGTGTCGCTTCAGTTGGTTGATGCTCTGTATTATTTTTGAGACCAAATATGTGTGCCTCGTTTGTCAACGCTTTGTCCAAGAACACCTTCGTGCCTTGAGATAAAAAGGGGGATAAGGGGGGGGGGGTTGTCGTTAATAAGGAGGGTTTTGTGGAAATAAATTCTTCGCTTAGTATAAGGATTAATAATTCTTGATTAGATATTTTTCTGTAACAAACGTGTTTTGGTTTATTATTTTCAATAATGAACCTTTGGAATCGACCAAGAAAAAAAAATTTCAACACCCCCTCAAAATTTGATGGTTTACGTTTCAAGGTACGTAGAATCCAAAAATCGAATAAAAATTTGGCCGGCCGTACGCGGCACTTTTGCCACTTAGCATTGACCGATTTCGATGAAATTTGGTATGTAGGCTCCATTTGGGGTCTAGTTGTGCCACGAAGCTTTTGGTTGATGTAGGTCACTTCTAAGGGCTCCAAAATCAATTTTGAAATTTTGAAAACGCCCTAACTCAAAAAATTTCGATATAAAGGTATTGTTTTTACTTCAATTTAAGATTCTATAGAATTTTTATAATTTTTCAGACCACGCGGAGCTCTGTAGGACAAACCGTTCGCTCCCTACGAAAATTTAAGGGTTTATATTGAAATATATATATATACATATATAAATCAAAACACGAGTGTGAATCGCAAAAGAGGCCTAATCTCCGTTCAAATTAGAGCTGACCGAAATGCGATCGATGGTTGGTGATTTTGATTTTTTTCATTTTTCATTTTTTTATTTTATTTTTATTTTTTATATATATATATATATTTTGCTTCATATTGGATGGTTGGTGATTTTGTAGACGAGTGATGTATACCTATAAAAAATAATAAACCATTGTGTAATAATTTGCAGCGTTTTTTAAATTAAATACTAGAATAGTTGTCTGTATAATTTTAGGGTCATCAGTTTTGAATGTTCATATTTGTGCACTCTCTTGCTTACCATTCAAATATTCCCTAACTTATTAAGGACTTTCATGGAATTTTCTGACTTTTCAAACAGAAAAAAAATCAAACATGTATGTACTAATGTTCTATCCAAGTTCTTGAAGAAAATACTGGATTTTCGTGATCCTCATCTTCTGCACCACGTGTTCCCATAAAATCTTTCGACTTCGAAAGTCGATTTTGGAGAGATACGACCGTAAAACGACGTTTTATGTCACCGGGTAGTGACTCAAAATCCTTTTGACGTTCTTCATCCTTCTTGCTCAACACTTTTTTTTGTCGTTAGTTCGTCGTTGCCGATTTTTAATTTTTTTTCTGTTTTTTCTTCGGAAAACCGTCCTCAACGTCGTAAATCCCTCGAGAGGGGGCAAAGTGCGGGGCCACGAAGGGTTTACGACGTCGTAAAAACGGCCTTTGGGCCAACGGTACTTTGAATGAACTGAACGGCAGGAGTCGTGGGTCGTGACTTCCACACTCTCCACAGCGAACTTGTAGAATGTAGAGAGGACCCTCTCTAGAGCGAAAATCGAGAGGAAATAGCGAGGGCGTCCTAATATGATATTATACCGTATATTATACCGTGCCTTGATCATGAAAAGGGTTTGGCGAAACTCGAAATCAGTTTAGGCTGGTAAAAATTCAATTTTCGGTAAATTAGTACATTCTAGCGAATTTAAAAAAAAAATGAAGCTGTTGCAAGGCCCCTAAATTTTCTGGATGAAAAATTTTGAAAAATGTCTTCAGTGAAATCCGTTTTGGCACATTCTAAAACGTTTAACATTTTTTCAAATTATTGATACATTATGTTTGTCTATGAGTAACTCCAGACAAAAACTTGAGCTTGGTAAAATCTAAAAAAAAAAAAAAAAAAAATTGGTGCCAACAATTGGTGCTTGTAATAACAAAAAAAAGAATGAGGCCAGAATTTTTGGACCACTATAAGAGGTCCAAATTCCCAAAAATAGGGTCCAAAACAATTTTTAGACTTTTGTGTGGATATTACCATCATAATTATAGCAATATAATATGGTATATTCGAATTCAACACAACATTTCTAATATAACGCAATTTAAAAAATTAAAAATTGTAAATAATACACCTGTGTATATTAGTTGTACCCCGAAATCCGAAGAGTACCGAGTGGGTACTCTGTGCATTCGTGGAGAATATGAATATTTATGTACTCCTCACATCTTGAAAACTTGTTTTGTGCAAACAATATGTTGGTATGGCATTCCGAAAATTCGAAAAACAGCGATTTAAGTGATTTTTGAGTTGAGAAAAATTATCTAATGGGATGATTGTATAATTTTGTCTATTTTGGTTTATTATTTTCAATAATGAACCTTTGGAATCGACCAAGAAAAAAAAAATTTTAACACCCCCTCAAAATTTGATGGTTTACGTTTCAAGGTACGTAGAATCCAAAAATCTAATAAAAATTTGGCTTTCCGTACGCCGTACGCGGCACTTTTGCCACTTAGCATTGACCGATTTTGATGAAATTTGGTATGTAGGCTCCATTTGGGGTCTAGTTGTGCCCCGAAGCTTTTGGCTGATGTAGGTCACTTCTAAGGGTTCCAAAATCAATTTTGAAATTTTGAAAACGCCTTAACTCAAACAATTTCGAAATAAAGGTATTGTTTTTCCTTCAATTTAGGATTCTATAGAATTTTTAGAATTTTTTGAGACCACGCGGAGCTCTGTAGGACAAACCGTTCGCTCCCTACGAAAATTTAAGGGTTTATATAGAAATATATATATAGGTATATAAATCAAAACACGAGTGTGAATCGCAAAAGAGGCCTAACCTCCGTTCAAATTAGAGCTGACCAAAATGCGATCGATGGTTGGTAATTTTGATTTTTTGAATTTTTTGAATTTTTTTATTTTTTTTTTATTTTTATTTTTTATTCATTTTTTTTCTTCATATTGGATGGTTTGTGATTTTGTAGACGAGTGTTCTATATAGAAAAATAATAAACCATTGTGTAATAATTTGCAGCGTTTTCTAATGTGCCACACCCATATGCCGACTACTCCCAAATTGCTATTGTTTCGATTTTCTTAACCACAGCTTTAAAGATTCCAATGAAAATACGCTCATCAGCTCAAGCTGCACGAATTTTTTGAAAATGTTGAACTTCAACGCCGGTTTTAATAGAATAAAAATAGTGAGATGGCGGTGCTGTTTCGTGCAAAAGGTGCTCCTCCTTAAAATTGCTTTTGGTTTAAATGATTTGATAGAAATAGAAATATATTTATCGGTAAAAAGCCTACAAGAAAAGGAACCGTCCACCATTTATCTTGAAAAATTAAACAGAAAAACGTCTGCCAAGTGGGTGTGGCACATAGCTTCCTCGTATCCATAACCCGACTGTATAGATGATCCGATGCATAGTAGTTAATCTCAAAACAAGTTAATCTGTAACATCCCTGAAAATTTCATTGAAATCGGATGGAAAATGTAGAAGTTATGGCCGTTACAAGGAATTCACGCTTGCGCATGCGCAGTGGCTGCTATCAGTCCGAAGGTGATGATTTTCATAGGGGACCATCGAAACACTAATCTGTAAAATCCCTGAAAATTTCATTGAAATCGGACAATAACTTCGTATAGTTATACGCGTTACAAGGAATTCATGACAGACACGCAGACACGGAACTAAAATCGTTCAAGAAGGTCTAAAACACAAAACGCGAGTAAAAATTTCGATTTTGGAGAACTTTTTTTTCCATCCTTGAAAAGTGAGAACAAAGCTTCCGCTACCTTGGTAGACTCGGAAGCAAAAGATACTTAGGTTCTCAAGTTTCCTAGCCAACGATGTATTATTCTTATTATTTTGCAAATTTTTGATGAGAATGTATGGCTATTGCAAAAACATCTCCTTTTATGACTAACTTTTAGAAACGATTTTCATGGAACCTTTTCTTTTGGAACATGGAAACCATTTTCATTTCCTGTGTCCTGAGAGCGGGTGGTCGAAGTGTTTCGTGAAACATCTCAGAGAGAGTACCATTGCTTGGAACTTACCTGAACTTGTTGGCCTTCCAGCGGGGTACTTCATTTCATCCTTCTCGTTTCCCCCATCTTTTTTCCTCATCTTTTCATAACTTTATTGATGGCGTCGAGTAGCTAAAATTAGTTTAGGAATTCTCCCTTTGATTGGTTATAGTTGGTGAATAGATACCTGTGAAAAAACCTTTCCTTTTCATCATCAAACCAACCGCCTGGACTAACCTTATAGGTAATTCGTAATTCAAGCTCGGCGAGAACTTCATACTCACATACAGGTCCACATTCAGGGTTTCTACAGTCAAGTTAGTCAAACCTTCAACTGGTAGATAGCCCACCGTCGGCGAATCCATAAGCCTCCCGCAGGAACACTGATTTCGAAAAGTTTGCTTTTTTCCGCGTTCAAACCCCATTTACTCCCAAAAATGCTGCAAATTATTACACAAAGGTTTATTATTTTTCTATATAGATAACTCGTCTGCAAGGAACACGGCTTTGTCATTGTTACCACCAACCAACATGAAGAAAAACGCTGCAAATTATTACACAATGGTTTATTATTTTTCTATATTGGTCACTCGTCTGCAAAGCCACCAACCATCCAACATGAAGAAAAACATCGATTGCATTTCGGTCAGCTAAAATTTGAACGGAGATTAGGCCTCTTTTGCGATTCACACTTGTGTTTCTGATTTATCGTACGTCCAACCCTTAAATTCTCGTAGGGAGCGAACGGTTTGTCCTACAGAGCTCCGCGTGGTTTCAAAAAATGCTAAAAATTCTATAGAATCTTAAATTGAAGGAAAAACAATACCTTTATATCAAAATTTTTTGAGTTAGGACGTTTTCAAAATTCATTTTTGAACCCTTAGAAGTGACCTACATCAACCAAAATCTTCGGAGCACAACTTGACCCCAAATAGAGCCCTCATACCAAATTTCATCAAAATCGGTCAATGCTAAGTTGGGGAAGTACGGCGTACGGACGGCCAAATTTTTATTCGATTTTTGGATTCTACGTACCTTGAAACGTAAACCATCAAATTTTGAGAGGGAGGGGGGGGGGTTAACAAAATTTTCTTAGTAGATTACAAAGGTTTATTATTGAAAATAATAAACCAAAATCGATCGCATTTCGGTCAGCTAAAATTTTAACGGAGATTAGGCTTCTTTCGCGATTCACACTCGCGTTTCTGATTTATCGCAAGTCCAACCCTTAAATTCTCGTAGAAACCGAACGATTTGTTCTATAGGGCTATAGGTCTCTAAAAATTCAATGCTATCTTAAATTGATGGAAAAACAATAGGTAAGTAAGTACCTTTATATCAAAATTTTTTGAGTTAGGGCGTCTTCCAAATTTCAACCCTTAGAAGTAACCAACCCCAAATGGAGCCCATATACCAAATTTTTATCAAAATCGGTCAATGCTAACTGAGGAGTGCCGCGTACGGCGGACGGCCGGCCAAATTTTATTCGATTTTTGGATTCTACGTAGGTACCTTGAAACGTAAACCAACAAATTTTGAGAGGGGTTAAAAAAAAAAATTTCCTGGTCGATTCCAAAGGTTCATTATTGGAAATAATAAACCAAAACAAGGTTTTGAAACAAAATTGGTAAGAGATATTTTTGTTGGAAATACCTTGAAGAATCAAACCCTGAAGTTTTGACCAATTTAAGTGTAGACACCCAGTAGAAAACACTAGCCTAGCAAATCTAGAGGATTATAATTCACGTAGTAACGCTGAGATTCTCTTCTGAGATGAAGTTCAAGGCACTCGAGGAGTCTTGAGAGGCAGGCGAGCGTGGGGGAGCGAAACTGGTTGGACGGCTTCAAGTTTTTACGAGCAGCGGAGACAGGCTGCGGGTTTCCGAGTACCCACTCCTGTAGGTACCAATCTGACTTTACCTCCTCCTACCGAGACTCAACCAAGGGTTGCCACTTCCCTCCAGAATAGCACATCTAAGAATTCCCGACTTTTGGAGAGCAAAAAGCTGATTTGCTGACTATTATGCATCTAATTATCTCCTTTTCTTTCTGAATCATTGCTTACGTTGCTGTGCAAACTTAGATTCGTTTATGTAAAATTAAAGAGGACCATCTACCCCCACAATCCCCGACAATTTCATCGAAATCGGATGAGAAATGTAGAAGTTATGGCTGTGGCAAGGATTTCATGACAGACAGACAGGCACGGAACCAAAATTGTTCAGTAAAAGGTCTGAAACGTACGAGTAAAATGCGAGTGGAAATTTTGGTTTTTTGAGTTTTTTTTTCAACGTAGAAAAGTGAAAACAAAGTTTCCCCTACCTTCGTAGACTCGGAAGCAAAACGCTGCAAATTATTACAGAAAGGTTTATTATTTTTAGGACGTCCCACAGTAAGATTTGGGCGTCCTTATGCGATCGATCTGGGGTGAAGTTGGATAACACTCAACAGAAAAAAAAAAAAATAACCACACACTAATCCGTTTTAGACCATTCTGAATCCAAATCCGCGAAAAAACCATAGGTGAATGTCTGTGTGTGTGTGACAAAATCTTGTGTCGTCTGCCGAGGCCTTAGTTCTCAACCGATTTTCCTGGTTCTTTTTTTGTTCGTCGCGGGAAATTATCTAGTTGTGCACTACGTCGCCTGAATTTCGAATTTTGCCTTTTAAGAGGGGGGGGGGGGGGGATTGATGATCAAAAAACGAGCGTATGCGGGCATAATCTTGTAAACTCTGCCCAGGCCTCAATTGCTAACCAATTTGCGTGTTTCTTTTGGTTTATTATTTTCAATAATGAACCTTTGGAATCGACCAAGAAAAAAAAATTTTTAACACCCCCTCAAAATTTGATGGTTTACGTTTCAAGGTACGTAGAATCCAAAAATCGATTAAAAATTTGGCCGTCCGTCCGCCGTACGCGGCACTTTTGCCACTTAGCATTGACCGATTTTGATGAAATTTGGTATTTAGGCTCCATTTGGGGTTAGTTGTGCCCCGAAGATTTTGGTTGATGTAGGTTACGTCTAAGGGTTCCAAAATCAATTTTGAAAATTTGAAAACGCCCTAACTCAAAAAATTTTGATATAAAGGTTGTTTTTCCTTCAATTTATGCTTCTATAGAATTTTTAGAATTTGTTGAGACCACCCGGAGCCCTGTAGGACAAACCGTTCGCTCGCTACAAGAATTTAAGGTTTGGACGTACGATAAATCAGAAACACGAGTGTGAATCGCTAAAGAGGCTTAATCTCCGTTCAAATTAAAGCTGACCGAAATACGATCGATGTTTTTCTTCATGTTGGATGGTTCGTGGCTTTACAGACGAGTGATCTATATAGAAAAATATAATAAACCATTGTGTAATAATTTGCAGCGTTTTTTTGTTCGACTCAGAAATCTTCCAAATTGCTCATTATTTCACTAGAGTACCTATCGAAATTCGCAAGGGGAGGGGGTGAGTGGGGGGGGGGGTAATATTCCCAAAACATCCGATTTTCCAATATTTTGGTTCCTTTATATAGCTTACTAATTGTATCCAAGCTTTGAAATTGAGAAAAAATTCTCATCAAACTTCCGGATTTTCATGAATTATTCTCTGACCCACCATGGAACTAATAGTGGAGCCACCATGGTGCCAGGACACCATAAACTGCTTATTTCGTGGTTTTTTTTGTTTCAACTTGAATACGGAAATGAACTTCGACGGACTGCCTACCAAAACAAATAGATGAAAGTTCAATTTTACAAAGTATTATCGCTTTGGTGCCATCATTGATTATTGGTTGGTGGGGGGGGGGGGGGTGAACTCGAAGTCGCATGTTGGGTGTCGTAGATCATGGATTTCAAAATGCTCTTCAAAGGCGAAGCTCCCACGCCTTGCATTTGAAATGTTGTGGTGAATAAGGGTGGGGGGGGGTCACTATTTCTTGCCTAAAATACCTGGTAAATTACATCGAGTGAGATAGTTTTTTCGCTCACCAACTGGTATTAATTGACCTAATGCTTATCCAATGGGACGGCCCCTGGAATGCATGCATTACTAAACAATATGTTTCTATGTGGATCACACGTCTGCAAAGAACTCGGCTTAGTCATTGTCGCTACCTATCAACAATATTTATTCTTCACAATCATGCTTATGCTGGGGAAATAAACGCTTCACACCCAATTCGAAGAAATGGAGGTTTTGGCTGTGGGGGAGTCCAACTCTAAAACGAACAACGATCGCATTTTGGTCAGCTTAAATTTGAACGGAGATTAGGCCTCTTTTGCGATTCACACTCGTGTTTCTGATTTATTGCAAGTCCAGCCCTCAAGGAGGCCTCATTCGGTCGCCGTTCGTTCTTCCATTATTGAAGATAATAAACCAAAACGGGAAAAACCAAACTGAATAAACGGTTTTTCCCATTTCTCTATGGCAATTATTGTTCGATTTTGATTATTCCAGCGGCAATTAAGTTTTTCAATTTCCTACACTGATGCACTAGTGAATTTCGAAAATCCTTGAAAAGCTTAAATTCAGGTACAACTTTTTAAGTTTGAGCGCCTGCAATTTAGGGAAATATTGATCCGGATCGAGGAACGAACGGCGACCGACTGAGACCCCCTTAAGTTCTCACAGGGAGCGAATGGTTGGCACTAAAGAGCTCTGGGTGGTCTCATTCGATTCTAAAAATGCAATACTATTTTCAATTGAATTTACAATAAATCAGAAACACGACTGTGAATCTCAAAAGAGAGGCTCTGGTTACTCGTTTTTGCTCACTTTTGTTAGGGGCTCGACCCTAGAAGAAAGTTCATTGATTTCATCACGATCCGATCCACATGGAAAATCATCTGCATAATCTCGAACATGGCCGTGAAAGTCAGGTTCATATATTCTAACTGCTCAATAATACAGCAATCAAGCATTTTATGCCAACTTATTCTATTCGTCTTTGAGTATCATACCTAATATATAAGACGAAGTTTGTTCCCTGTTTGCTACCCTCTAGTATCCAGGGTCTCTCTCCCCAGTACCTCTCCAGTGTGTCCAGTAGGACTTCATATAAATATCTGTGTTCTTTTCAACCGCTCAGCGGTTACCTGCAACAGCATTCCTGAAAAATTGCATCAGCGCCTTTTTCTTAACTGAAGAGGCTGAGACATCCGTTGCTCTTGGAGTTGATAATGACTGTGCTTAGCTCAGCAGTCTCTCAGGATGTCACGTTCAAGATTCGTGTCATGCGCTCGTTCGAACTTGTTTTTCGAGGGTCATTCATCACATCCTTACCAGTGCTAACATCAGCTTCTCACGATCTAATGGCACGATTTTGCTCAAATTTTGGTGGTTGCTTATTGATATCATAATTAAGTAAAAAGTAAAGTAGACATCTCAGGTTGAATTTTCGACCAACTGCCATTCCTGGGCAATTAATTCACCAACGCCGTCAGCTGTTTTCCAAAGGGAAGATCAGAATTGGTTCTGATGATTTCGCCCATGGCTACTGTGGTGGACGCCTCAGGGCGTCCCCACTACCGCCCCCAACTGGCCTGGAGTAGGTGCCCCTTCTCCAGCCAGCTAGGGGGTATAAATAGGGCCGGATGGCCCAGAATAAATCAGACTGTGTCTCAACCTAATCGCCTTATTATTTTAGCTCTTAAGAACCTCTTGTCCAATTGACCAACCATATTGAATTATAAATCTGTCTCCATTTAACTGTCGGCCATTACAGCAGCGCAACACACTGGTAACACCGACGTTTGCAGCCATCATACTTCGCCGAAGTTCGCTGCCATCTTTGCACGCCATTCGCCTCCGTCGAGATATCGCACCTGCGACGCTCCGGAACCGGCCATCAGTCGCACAGCGACATTTTTAATACACCCATCTTGTGCAGCCATCATCGTCCGTCGAGATCCCGTGTTTACGACGCTCCGGACACGTCGCACTGCGACCATTCTAACCCGCCATTCAGCTCCATTTGCTTGAGGACGCCGCTCTTGGAACTCGCATTTGGGGCCCCTGGAATCAATCTGTCACTCATTCATCGATTGACCGCCGGACGAGAGTGAACGGGACCCCCCTCCTCGCGGCGACCCCCCACGAGGCCTGCTCTCCTTCTACCTGGCGCCTCACAGCTGTTCACGTTACGTCAGCCCCCGCCGCGCCCGTCTACGCTCGACAGGGAATCCCCTCTCTTCCGGGAAACTCTCGGCCCCCTTCCACGAATCTCAGCTATTTAACGAGAAATTCGCCGTTGATTAATTGCAGACCACTGCCCATCAGCTTCGGGATCACTTCTCTTCTCTTCTGGTCTCCACTTCGGCTCACCTCGACCTTCAGCTGCCATTTCTCCGCCATCGAAGGATCAACCATCAGCCGCCATTCTCCTCCATCGAAGGATCGACCATCGGCTGCCATTCTCCCGCTATCACTGCATCGAAGATCAATCTCTCATTCCTCGAAAATTTTTCTTAAAAAATTATTAGAGGAATAGAGGCGCCATCATTCCGCCATCTTGCACGGCCAACTTCAAGTCTCGGCTGCCGACCTTCGAAGAACACTCTATTTTCCTCGAAAAATTTTTTCTAAAATTTATTAGAGGAATAGAGGTGCCATCATTACGCCATTTTTCACGGCCAACATCGAGCCTCGTCTGTCGAACTTCGTAGATTACCCTACCTCCTCGAACATTTTTAAAAAAATTAATAGAGGGGTAGAGGCGCCATCATTACGACCCGCTCCCGACAGAACCCGCGGCCGCCACCGGCCCCAACTCCGCAAACAATCATCATGGCTGCACCTACCAAGCTTCCGCAATATGACCCTTCGCTTCCATCAGTATGGATTGCCCAGGTTCGACTCGCGTGCGCCAACGAGGACCTCAAAACAGAACCCGAGCAATTTCGGAGAGCCTTCCTCGCCTTGGACGTCAAAACAGCAGAACTAGTGGCGGACATCGACGCAAGTTCACCTACCGCTTTCACTTCTCTCTGCAACCGACTCCTACAAGCTCACGGACCTCGTGACGGATCGGACCTCTCTTCAATCCTTCAGAACAACTCGCTGGACGGATCTTCAGCCGCCGCACACGCACGCCTGCTTCGCAGAAAGCTACCTACTGACACACCGGCCTCCATACTTCGCTCCATATTCCTCCGGGCACTTCCTCCTGACATCCGCTTAAATGTCGCCGTCTCGACTGAAACGGACATCGACAAACTGGCCGCCATCGCCGACCGCCTACTGCCCCTTCGGGACAACTCGTCCTCCACGGCCGCCACTGCACTGCAGTCCACTTCTACCTACTCCTCCGACGACAATGGAGACTCAGCCGACGACGCTACACACATAGCCAGCGCTGCTAACAGAACACGCACCTTCAAAAAACCTTCACAGATGCCTCCCTCGCGACAACGTTCATCACAGATGCCCTCCTCGCGACCACGAAACTTCGCACGCCGTCGCATCATGCCGCAACAGCGAGAACAACAGTACCCCCCAGACCGGCGCTCACCATACTGCTACTACCATCAAAGATGGGGTCCTACCGCGATATACTGCCAATCACCATGCTCCTGGAGACAACACATGCCAACGGGAAACGCAAACGCACGGTCGCCAAGGTGGTAACGACTGTGCATAACCGACCCAACCACCAACGCCTGTTCATCAAATGCAAACGCTCAAATTACGACTTCTTAGTCGACACGGGAAGCGATCTCTCCATTCTACCCAACAACCATCTGAACCGCCGCCGAGAGACTCCATCTTCCACGCTACTGGCCGCCAATGGCTCCAAGATTACGACCTACGGCTCTCAAACTGCGACCGTCCATCTTCCCAAGTTACCTCCGTACGAATGGACCTTCACAGTCGCCAACGTCAGCACAGCCATCTTGGGAGCCGATTTCCTCAGCCACTATGGCCTCCTTGTAGACCTTCAAAACCTCCGGCTCATTGATTCAGCCTCCCAGTCGTTTCTTCCCGGCCACTGTCTCATCGCTTCACCACAGGAGTCCTACTGCTCCGCTGCCTGCGCTCCACCTTGCTTCCAACGTCTACTAGACGCCTATGAACCCTCATCGCATCCAAAATCGGCGCCCGTCTATCATCACATCGTGACCACCGGTCCTCCCTGCCATGCAAAACAACGTAGATTGGCTCCGCACCTCTACAACCAAACAAAGGCCCATTTCAACGAAATGCTGCGCTCCGGCATCGTCCGCCCTTCCAATTCACCTTGGTCAAGCCCACTCCACGTAGTTCTCAAACAAAATGGGGATATTCGACCCGTCGGAGACTACAGGGACCTCAACCGAGCTACAACTCCGGACCGCTACCCGATCGGCCACCTGCATGATTTCACACTCGCACTGCATGGTTCCACCATTTTCTCAACATTCGACTTATCGAGAGCCTTCTTTCACTGCCGTATAGCACCCGAGGACATTAAAAAAACTGCTATCCTGACACCATTTGGACTCTACGAGTTCACAAGAATGAACTACGGCCTACGAAACGCCCCGCAGACATGGCAACGCTACATGGATTTTATACTCCGAGATCTCCCGTTCGCATACGTCTACTTAGACGACATTTTAATTGGATCGCCGGATGCCGAAACGCACTTCCACCACGTATCTCGCTTACTTCATGTCCTCGCTTCCTTCGGGCTTTCAATCAACAAGGCCAAGTGTCAACTCGCCCGGAGCCAAGTCAAGTTCCTAGGACATTTGGTGGACAAAGATGGCATCAAACCTCTACCATCGAAAACTGCGCTCATCCGGAACTTTCCTCTTCCTCAGTCAGTAAACGATCTCCGTACGTTCCTCGGGCTCATCAATTTCTACCGCAGGGCTATACCTCACGCCGCGCACTCGTTAATGCACCTCACGAAGCTACTGCCATCAAATCCGAGAAAAAACGACAAGCGCCCAATTTCATGGCCTCCGGACGCTCTCCATCATTTCGAAAAAGCTAAGTGTGGTGGACGCCTCAGGGCGTCCCCACTACCGCCCCCAACTGGCCTGGAGTAGGTGCCCCTTCTCCAGCCAGCTAGGGGGTATAAATAGGGCCGGATGGCCCAGAATAAATCAGACTGTGTCTCAACCTAATCGCCTTATTATTTTAGCTCTTAAGAACCTCTTGTCCAATTGACCAACCATATTGAATTATAAACCTGTCTCCATTTAACTGTCGGCCATTATAGCAGCGCAACACACTGGTAACACCGACGTTTGCAGCCATCATACTTCGCCGAAGTTCGCTGCCATCTTTGCACGCCATTCGCCTCCGTCGAGATACCGCACCTGCGACGCTCCGGACCGGCCACTATCAGCACGACGACATTTTCCGTGCCCTCCATTCGCCTTCCGTCGAGATACCTCACAGAGACGCTCCGGAACCGGCCATCAGTAGCACGACGACATTTTCCGTGCCCTCCATTCGCCTTCCGTCGAGATACCTCACAGAGACGCTCCGGAACCGGCCATCAGTCGCACAGCGACATTTTTAATACACCCATCTTGTGCAGCCATCATCGTCCGTCGAGATCCCGTGTTTACGACGCTCCGGACACGTCGCACTGCGACCATTCTAACCCGCCATTCAGCTCCATTTGCTTGAGGACGCCGCTCTTGGAACTTGCATTTGGGGCTCTCAGAATCGATCTGTCACTCATTCATTGATTGACCGCTGGACGAGAGTGAACGGGACCCCCCTCCTCGCGGCGACCCCCCACGAGGCCCGCTCTCCTTCTACCTGGCGCCTCACAGCTGTTCACGTTACGTCAGCCCCCGCCGCGCCCGTCTACGCTCGACAGGGAATCCCCTCTCTTCCGGGAAACTCTCGGCCCCCTTCTACGAATCTCAGCTATTTAACGAGAAATTCGCCGTTGATTAATTGCAGACCACTGCCCATCAGCTTCGGGATCACTTCTCTTCTCTTCTGGTCTCCACTTCGGCTCACCTCGACCTTCAGCTGCCATTTCTCCTCCATCGAAGGATCGACCATCGGCTGCCATTCTCCCGCTATCACTGCATCGAAGATCAATCTCTAATTCCTCGAAAATTTTTTAAAAAATTATTAGAGGAATAGAGGCGCCATCTTGCACGGCCAACTTCAAGTCTCGGCTGCCGACCTTCGAAGAACACTCTATTTTCCTCGAAAAATTTTTTCTAAAATTTATTAGAGGAATAGAGGTGCCATCATTACGCCATTTTTCACGGCCAACATCGAGCCTCGTCTGTCGAACTTCGTAGATTACCCTACCTCCTCGAACATTTTTTAAAAAAATTAATAGAGGGGTAGAGGCGCCATCATTACGACCCGCTCCCGACAGAACCCGCGGCCGCCACCGGCCCCAACTCCGCAAACAATCATCATGGCTGCACCTACCAAGCTTCCGCAATATGACCCTTCGCTTCCATCAGTATGGATCACCCAGGTTCGACTCGCGTGCGCCAACGAGGACCTCAACACGGAACCCGAGCAATTTCGGAGAGCCTTCCTTGCCTTGGACGTCAAAACAGCAGAACTAGTGGCGGACATCGACGCAAATTCACCTACCGCCTTCACTTCTCTCTGCAACCGACTCCTACAAGCTCACGGACCTCGTGACGGATCGGACCTCTCTTCAATCCTTCAGAACAACTCGCTGGACGGATCTACGGCCGCTGCACACGCACGCCTGCTTCGCAGAAAGCTACCTACTGATACACCGGCCTCCATACTTCGCTCCATATTCCTCCGGGCACTTCCTCCTGACATCCGCTTAAATGTCGCCGTCTCGACTGAAACGGACATCGACAAACTGGCCGCCATCGCCGACCGCCTACTGCCCCTTCGGGACAACTCGTCCTCCACGGCCGCCACTGCACTGCAGTCCACTTCTACCTACTCCTCCGACGACAATGGAGACTCAGCCGACGACGCTACACACATAGCCAGCGCTGCTAACAGAACACGCACCTTCAAAAAACCTTCACAGATGCCTCCCTCGCGACAACGTTCATCACAGATGCCCTCCTCGCGACCACGAAACTTCGCACGCCGTCGCATCATGCCGCAACAGCAAGAACAACAGTACCCCCCAGACCGGCGCTCACCATACTGCTACTACCATCAAAGATGGGGCCCTACCGCGATATACTGCCAATCACCATGCTCCTGGAGACAACACATGCCAACGGGAAACGCAAACGCACGGTCGCCAAGGTGGTAACGACTGTGCATAACCGACCCAACCACCAACGCCTGTTCATCAAATGCAAACGCTCAAATTACGACTTCTTAGTCGACACGGGAAGCGATCTCTCCATTTTACCCAACAACCATTTGAACCGCCGCCGAGAGACTCCATCTTCCACGCTACTGGCCGCCAATGGCTCCAAGATTACGACCTACGGCTCTCAAACTGCGACCGTCCATCTTCCCAAGTTACCTCCGTACGAATGGACCTTCACAGTCGCCAACGTCAGCACAGCCATCTTGGGAGCCGATTTCCTCAGCCACTATGGCCTCCTCGTAGACCTTCAAAACCTCCGGCTCATTGATTCAGCCTCCCAGTCGTTTCTTCCCGGCCACTGTCTCATCGCTTCACCACAGGAGTCCTACTGCTCCGCTGCCTGCGCTCCACCTCGCTTCCAACGTCTACTAGACGCCTATGAACCCTCATTGCATCCAAAATCGGCGCCCGTCTATCATCACATCGTGACCACCGGTCCTCCCTGCCATGCAAAACAACGTAGATTGGCTCCGCACCTCTACAACCAAACAAAGGCCCATTTCAACGAAATGCTGCGCTCCGGCATCGTCCGCCCTTCCAATTCACCTTGGTCAAGCCCACTCCACGTAGTTCTCAAACAAAATGGGGATATTCGACCCGTCGGAGACTACAGGGACCTCAACCGAGCTACAACTCCGGACGCTCTCCATCATTTCGAAAAAGCTAAGCAACTCCTCGAATCATCCGTCCAGCTAGCTCATCCTCATCCGTCCGCTCAACTCATCCTCCATACCGATGCATCTAATTTTGCCGTTGGAGCTGCCCTACATTACCAACACAACGGAACACTGTTCCCTCTCGGATTCTTTAGCAAAGCTCTCTCTCCCGCACAGCGGAACTATTCAACGTTCGACAAAGAACTTCTCGCAATATACTTAGCGATCATCCATTTCCGCCAAACCATCGAGGGTCGACCACTTACGATCTCCACGGATCACAAACCCCTCACTACGGCGTTGACCTCGCTTACAGACACCATGCCGCCCATCCGACTTCGTCATCTGCGCTTCATCTCTGAGTTTACTTCCGACATAATATATCGTCCCGGAGCCTCTAACCTTTCAGCGGACCTCTTCTCGCGAATCAACCACACATCGGCCGTCTCCATCGTACCTCCCACGGCCATCCGTGATGCCCAACTTAATGACCCACACATAGAGAACATGAATCTCACGCCGGTCACTCGGGACGGAATTACTCTCCTCTGCGACATGTCAGATTCGTCGCCCCGACCTTACATACCTTCTACACTTCGCCCTGACATTTTCAACATGATTCACGGCTTGTCACACCCGGGCATCAAAGCAACCACGGCACTCCTACGCGGACGATTCTTCTGGCCGAACATGTTGACTTCCGTAAAAACCATGACACGCGCCTGCCCTTCCTGTAATCGCGCAAAAGTGACGCGACATATTCGCGCCCCACTCGGCCGCTTTAACGACATCGAACCACTACTTCACATCCACGCAGACATTCTCGGGCCCCTTCCCAGAAGCGACAATTTCAAATTCTGCCTAACAATGATCGACAGAGGCACAGGATGGACCGAATGTGTCCCCGTCCGTAACATCCAGGCATCCACCATCATCCGCGCCATTTTCAATTCATGGATTTCACGTTTCGGGGCCCCTCGCAATATCACCACCGATCGAGGAACACAATTCATGTCTCATGAATTCGCGAATTTCTGCCGCCAACATGGGATCACTCACAAGCCTACAAACGCTTATCACCCACAGGCCGACGGAATCATCGAACGTTGGCACAGAGTCCTTCAAGAAGCCATCATGTCCACCTCATCCCCATCATCATGGGCTCGGGACCTTCCCTCCATCATGCTCGGGCTACGCAATCGGCCCTCATCAGATGGTTTCTCTCCCGCTCAGCGTTTGTTTCATTTAAACCCTCGCCTTCCCGGCGATATTTTCACTCCCTTAACACCAAACGACATACCAGCGCTATCTCATGATTCCTATCGGAACTTCGCCCGCTCTTATTATCCGGCCTCAATGCGGAACGCTACTCACGTCTACGTCAGAGTGGACACGCCCAGAACAAAGCTTGCACCCCCCTACATCGGTCCTTTTTCGATACTGTCCAACGACGGGAAGACGCTTGTTTATCAAGACGACTCGGGGGCAAACAAACAAATCTCCGTGGACAGATGTAAACCTGCAACGACACACGCTCAAATCGCCGGATCCCCTTCTACTGTTTCTTCCCCCTCTTCGCACACACTTGGTCATTTCTCCTCGGCAACGTCTTCATACCGAGATGAGCAGCCAAACATTGCGCAACGATTTAAGGCTAACGCCGTCACCACCGCCTCCGCCGCCGCCTCCCCGCCTCTCGAGCACCACCGCAACGGCCGTCCTACCCACCGTCCGAAAACCGACGAGACCGCTGCCTCCCGGCTCATCAAAAAAAACCGGAGGCTACGGCACAATCAAAAGAGTCGGCCACCAAACCACTCCCGCTGCCCCCACGACAAATCATGTCCATAACCGCGGCGATGGATCCGCCGAGGCCGCCCCTACCGTCACTCTCGTTCTCAATTCCGCCCTACAAAGGGAACTGCGCGGACTGTTGCATTCATGGGTGGCACATGCCTCGGACATCTTCAATCACAACGCAAACACCAATCCGGACTTCACCTCCGACGCCGCCGCCATACACGCCCACCCCCATCACGGATTTGAGGGCCGCATCACAGAGATCGACATCTCCAAAACCGCCGCCTCCGAAATCACGCCCCAAGTCTTCGGTTATAATTCCTCGCCGCCGCCGCTCGCCCAGCCGCCGCCGCCCACTCAGTCCGGCCTCCCGACGCCGAGCCCGCCGCTGAAAATTAAAAATTAACATTGTATTTATATCGTTTTCTTTAATAAACATAAAAAAAAAAAAAAAAAAAAAAAAAAAAAAACATAAAAAATAAATTAAAATAAAATAAAGGAGAAAAAAGATACAAAAAAAATGGATGGAAAAAAATATCTCCTCCACCATTCTTCTCCAACCCTTTCCTAAAAAAAAAAAAAAAAAAAAAAAAAAAAAAAAAAAAACATATATATACTCACCCTGCTGGTGTGCCGCCGCTACTGCCGCCGTGCCGCCGCTGCTGCCGCCGTGCCGCCGCTGGTGCCGCCGTGCCGTCGCTGGTCCTGCCGCACCACCGCCACGATCCGCTGCCGCCTTCCGTCGCCGCTTCCGCCGCATCGCCGCCGCTATCCCGGACCCGCCAGCATCGCCGGCCAGAGACCTCCAGCCTGCGCCTTCCGGCCCTTAACCACTGTCCCCCCACAGCAAGATATTTTTTTCATTTTTTCATTATTATTTTGTATCTGGGGGGGGAAGTGTGGTGGACGCCTCAGGGCGTCCCCACTACCGCCCCCAACTGGCCTGGAGTAGGTGCCCCTTCTCCAGCCAGCTAGGGGGTATAAATAGGGCCGGATGGCCCAGAATAAATCAGACTGTGTCTCAACCTAATCGCCTTATTATTTTAGCTCTTAAGAACCTCTTGTCCAATTGACCAACCATATTGAATTATAAACCTGTCTCCATTTAACTGTCGGCCATTATAGCAGCGCAACACACTAAGCAACTCCTCGAATCATCCGTCCAGCTAGCTCATCCTCATCCGTCCGCTCAACTCATCCTCCATACCGATGCATCTAATTTTGCCGTTGGAGCTGCCCTACATTACCAACACAACGGAACACTGTTCCCTCTCGGATTCTTTAGCAAAGCTCTCTCTCCCGCACAGCGGAACTATTCAACGTTCGACAAAGAACTTCTCGCCATATACTTAGCGATCATCCATTTCCGCCAAACCATCGAGGGTCGACCACTTACGATCTCCACGGATCACAAACCTCTCACTACGGCGTTGACCTCGCTTACAGACACCATGCCGCCCATCCGACTTCGTCATCTGCGCTTCATCTCTGAGTTTACTTCCGACATAATATATCGTCCCGGAGCCTCTAACCTTTCAGCGGACCTCTTCTCGCGAATCAACCACACATCGGCCGTCTCCATCGTACCTCCCACGGCCATCCGTGATGCCCAACTTAATGACCCACACATAGAGAACATGAATCTCACGCCGGTCACTCGGGACGGAATTACTCTCCTCTGCGACATGTCAGATTCGTCGCCCCGACCTTACATACCTTCTACACTTCGCCCTGACATTTTCAACATGATTCACGGCTTGTCACACCCGGGCATCAAAGCAACCACGGCACTCCTACGCGGACGATTCTTCTGGCCGAACATGTTGACTTCCGTAAAAACCATGACACGCGCCTGCCCTTCCTGTAATCGCGCAAAAGTGACGCGACATATTCGCGCCCCACTCGGCCGCTTTAACGACATCGAACCGCTACTTCACATCCACGCAGACATTCTCGGGCCCCTTCCCAGAAGCGACAATTTCAAATTCTGCCTAACAATGATCGACAGAGGCACAGGATGGACCGAATGTGTCCCCGTCCGTAACATCCAGGCATCCACCATCATCCGCGCCATTTTCAATTCATGGATTTCACGTTTCGGGGCCCCTCGCAATATCACCACCGATCGAGGAACACAATTCATGTCTCATGAATTCGCGAATTTCTGCCGCCAACATGGGATCACTCACAAGCCTACAAACGCTTATCACCCACAGGCCGACGGAATCATCGAACGTTGGCACAGAGTCCTTCAAGAAGCCATCATGTCCACCTCATCCCCATCATCATGGGCTCGGGACCTTCCCTCCATCATGCTCGGGCTACGCAATCGGCCCTCATCAGATGGTTTCTCTCCCGCTCAGCGTTTGTTTCATTTAAACCCTCGCCTTCCCGGCGATATTTTCACTCCCTTAACACCAAACGACATACCAGCGCTATCTCATGATTCCTATCGGAACTTCGCCCGCTCTTATTATC
The DNA here is from genome assembly GCA_009739505.2 of Apolygus lucorum. NCBI lineage: Eukaryota > Metazoa > Arthropoda > Insecta > Hemiptera > Miridae > Apolygus > Apolygus lucorum. The sequence continues at coordinate 52,558,671 of CM019168.2, forward strand.
CGGCCTCAATGCGGAACGCTACTCACGTCTACGTCAGAGTGGACACGCCCAGAACGAAGCTTGCACCCCCCTACATCGGTCCTTTTTCGATACTGTCCAACGACGGGAAGACGCTTGTTTATCAAGACGACTCAGGGGCAAACAAACAAATCTCCGTGGACAGATGTAAACCTGCAACGACACACGCTCAAATCGCCGGATCCCCTTCTACTGTTTCTTCCCCCTCTTCGCACACACTTGGTCATTTCTCCTCGGCAACGTCTTCATACCGAGATGAGCAGCCAAACATTGCGCAACGATTTAAGGCTAACGCCGTCACCACCGCCTCCGCCGCCGCCTCCCCGCCTCTCGAGCACCACCGCAACGGCCGTCCTACCCACCGTCCGAAAACCGACGAGACCGCTGCCTCCCGGCTCATCAAAAAAACCGGAGGCTACGGCACAATCAAAAGAGTCGGCCACCAAACCACTCCCGCTGCCCCCACGACAAATCATGTCCATAACCGCGGCGATGGATCCGCCGAGGCCGCCCCTACCGTCACTCTCGTTCTCAATTCCGCCCTACAAAGGGGACTGCGCGGACTGTTGCATTCATGGGTGGCACATGCCTCGGACATCTTCAATCACAACGCAAACACCAATCCGGACTTCACCTCCGACGCCGCCGCCATACACGCCCACCCCCATCACGGATTTGAGGGCCGCATCACAGAGATCGACATCTCCAAAACCGCCGCCTCCGAAATCACGCCCCAAGTCTTCGGTTATAATTCCTCGCCGCCGCCGCTCGCCCAGCCGCCGCCGCCCACTCAGTCCGGCCTCCCGACGCCGAGCCCGCCGCTGAAAATTAAAAATTAACATTGTATTTATATCGTTTTCTTTAATAAACATAAAAAAAAAAAAAAAAAAAAAAAAAAAAAAAACATAAAAAAATAAATTAAAATAAAATAAAGGAGAAAAAAGATACAAAAAAAAATGGATGAAAAAAAATTTTTTCATTATTATTTTGTATCTGGGGGGGGAAGTGTGGTGGACGCCTCAGGGCGTCCCCACTACCGCCCCCAACTGGCCTGGAGTAGGTGCCCCTTCTCCAGCCAGCTAGGGGGTATAAATAGGGCCGGATGGCCCAGAATAAATCAGACTGTGTCTCAACCTAATCGCCTTATTATTTTAGCTCTTAAGAACCTCTTGTCCAATTGACCAACCATATTGAATTATAAATCTGTCTCCATTTAACTGTCGGCCATTACAGCAGCGCAACACAGCTACTTACTCAAATGGAGCGGGGTTCACCAACGGCCCAACCTGGAAAATTATCAAGACGTGGATACAGCACTCGACCGGTCACAAATCTAGGCAATGCTTGTGATTTCATCACTACCCGCATTGAAAGATACATGCGAAAAAACGCTGCAAATCATTGCTCAAAGGTTTATTATTTTCTGTATAGATCACCCTTCTGTATAGATCACTGGTTCTCCATCAATAGCACCTACCACCATCTGTATTCTCCCTTGACCTTCCCTCTCAAATTTCAGCTTCCTGCGTTCAATAGGATTGAAAATGCTTCGGAGCTCACTCAGCTGATCAGTGATCTGAAGAGTGAAGAAGCCTTTGAGCAATGATTTGCAGCGTTTTTTACCCACCAACACTTTTTTTACCTACCAACTTTTTTTTTACCTACCAGCTAGGTACTACCTACCACACCATACTGGCTTCACACCTTCACAATCAAGTTTATTAGAAAGAACTAAACGCTTCACACTTTATTGGAAAAATAGAAAGCTTCGTATGGAAATTTGATTACTGGTTACGCAGAAGGCAAAACTGTATACAAATCGAAGAAATGAACAGCGATCGCATTCTAGTCCGATAAAATTTGAATGGAGATTAGACCTCTTTTGCGATTCACACTCATGATTCTGTTTTATCGAAGGAAAACCTTCAAGTACTCGTAGGGACCGAACGGTTTGTCCTACAGAGCTCCGGGTGGTCTCAAAAATTTTTAAAAATTCAATACTATTTAAAATTGGTGAAAAAACGATACCTTTATTTCGAGAGTTTTCGAGCTAGGGCACTCTTGAAAATTTCAACCCTTAATTTTCACCCCTTAGAAGTGACCTACATCAACCAAAAGCTTCGCGGCACAACTAGACCCCAAATGGAGCCCATATACCAAATTTGAACCAAATCGGTCCAGTGTTGCTAAGAAAAGTGCCGCGTACGGCGTACGGCGTACGGCGTACGGCGTACGGCGTACGGCGGACGGACGGAAATTTTTTTATTCGATTTTCGTATTCTACGTACCTTGAAACGTAAAACATCAAATTTTGAGGGGGGGTTAAAATTTTTTTTTTCTTGCTCGATTCCAAAGGTTTATTATTGAAAATAATAAACCAAAATATCAACATAATCGGGAACAAATTCTCGCTTCATGTCGATCATTCAGTTTGGTTCGTAACAATCAACGTAGTCCTGAAGATCTTGTTTCGCTATTAGGGAATTTATCATATTATAACTAACCCATTATTGCCCAGAAATCCATTTTTGACAAAATTTTCGAAATTCTTCTCCAATTCTTCATTTGTATACCTTATAATGTTGAATATAAGGTTACCTTGTCATCCACCATGATAGGAGGGGCAGGAGCCCCCGTTGCATATATGCACCCAATGAAGTTGCTACCATGATGTTTTTTGTTAGTGACCTCATTTATTTCCATATTTCCAGCGCGGATAAGAATAAAAAGCTGTATAATAAATTTTATGAACTCAATACAATATCAATTAAGCTTCAAAATTCACAAATAAGGCAAAATAATGTTGAAACAGTGATTATACAAGATCATTGATTGTGGTTAGGACGGAGTCAACACAAAGTCCCATGTTGCACTTGCTGCACTGATATTTCACTGTTGAAGTACAGTGTTACTCTGTGTATCTACTCTGTTTTTCTTCCGGTATTTTCTCGATTTATCGAATGATTCAATCATTTTCTTCCGGTCAATAATTCATTCGTGCCGAACATCGGTTCGATCGGTAGACGACATTCTTCCTACACCTTTTGGATGAGTGTTGTACTTGGTCAGGTAACCTGTGGTTATTTTTCTTCTGAATTCCAACTGGCATGAATGTGTAAGTAAAGTAAACAACCATTTCAGGTTGGATTTTCGATCTTTTGATTCATGATGTCGCACTCTCCCATGCTTTATATTCTTGAACTACGAAAGGTCGAGGAACTTGAATGGGTTTCTTCTCTCGTGCAGAATATCTTTTTACCACTGAGACTGGCTGAATCCTGTAAGCAAGACGAAAGAAACCACAGAATTGTCTTTCTATTAGGAAGCAATTGCACAATAGTTTCAATTGATTGCGGATTCGAAATGCCCTCGACTACTCTTCTTCAGTTCCAGAGGCATAAAAATCAGGAGGGCAATAACAAAAACTTTCTCTTATACAAGGAGGTAGAGAATATCTCTGTGTTGATGAAATATTCCCCTTTTTTACCCCTTAGATTTTTTTCTTTCTTTTTTGAATATTCAAAATTTTTATATTCTTGTTGAGTGTTGTGGAGGGAGTAGAATTGGATGACGGGGTAGGATCTTCTGGAGAGGGGGAGATTCCAGATACATCATCCAGATTTTGAAAGACGATTTAAGCTTCAGCAGGTGTTTGTTTCAGTTCAGCTTCAAGTGGTTTCTGTTCAAATTGTCAAGGATTACTCCTTCATCTTCATCACCAGAATCCTCATCTGACATGTCGTTCTCGACTGGGGGAGTAATACACAGTGAATTCTCATACATATCAACTTAGTCGGCGAATAAAATAATTATAGCATCTTGAACTGAAATTCCAGGGCCCAAAAGCTGAGGAAAAGCTCTGACAAAATGAAAAATCGATCATAGCAGTTGGGTCAGGGCACTGCCCAGCGTTGCATATTCAGACAACACTGGGAACAATAGGAATGACAAAAAAATTGGACTATAGTACTCATAAGCCCATGCAGGTATCTGAGAGTGGTAAAGAGTCACATCCATCCCATTTTGAAAACAGTACATAACATTGTACTTATTTTTCGTCCATTGGATCAGCAATTCTCGAAATCGAGAAGAGAGAACACTTGTAATAAGTAAATACAATTATTATACATATTGAAAACGTCACTCTGACAGTTGGAATATGATTGATAGGCTCTCCTCTTCGAGAAACAGACGCTGAACAAAGTTTTTCATTTCTGTGGATGTCCTGGCCAGCCTCCTAAGATGAGCTACTCCGCGTTGCATATATGCAACGCTGGGCAGAAATGGGTTAAGTATTACATATTTACATTATTGGTGAGCTGAAGATAATCAAAAATCCGTTTTTGAAGACTATGTTCTGAATTTATATTGTAGATACCAGAATAGTAAACGCTTGTGGTTCGAATGTGCGCGTGGGGTTGAAAGTGATATAGCAAGCGAGTACTCCTTCGAGAGGGCGCATTTCCTGGACATCGCTTGTAGATGCACTCAAGTACTTTGAAGCGGCCATGGAGATTCCCTTCCTCACGACTCCAGCCCCCAAAGAACCAGCCTGGCAGGTTTTCTTGAGAGCAACATCCCCTCTCCTCTCGAGAAGGTGGTACCTCTACTCTTCCAAGTCCATTCCTCGTGCACAATCATTTCCCACGACTAAGAAGGATACAATTTATTCGGAACCACATCTGGTGAAAAAGTCCGCCGATCTATCGATCAGACCCGGATGTTTTGGAACGCGACAATATGCTAGTAGGTATTCATTAGATTATCCTCTCGTGGAATAACTACATCTCCCATCCCCCTTGGATGTGTCATATAGGGGTAGTAAGTAACGTAGTGCTCATCGCAGGGGTTGACGGGTGATTTTACCTCAGAAATGCGGGTCTCGTGCGGCCCCTATGCGCCACCCTCGATTCAGTCATTATCGAATCTAAGAGATTCTCATCGTCGTGTTCCATTCATTAAGGGCATTTTTTTTCTCAATAGTACTGGAAATGCCGACAGGGTTACGGTCGCACGCGACCCCTATATGGCGTTCTGTCCATCTGAATCCTACGATCGTATTGTTTTGCACATAATACGAGATGGATCTACTTACACATGTCAAGTATTACCCTACTTTAAAAAAGTGTGTAAAGTTTGGTGGGAATTTTCAGTATAGTATTTTACTATTAATTTTCTGGTTAAGCAGCAAAAAAAACAGCATTTTTGTTGTATTTTTATTTATTAAATTTTGAGATTTTTTTCGTGCTTTCGACCTTAAGTCATTAAAACTGCCATTATTTACCGTTTAAATTCAAATTTGAAGATATCCTAGAAAAGAGCGTTAAATTTTCAAGCTTCCTAGTGCAAAACTAAAATTTTTGAGGAATGAAACATTTTTTAAATATTGAGTTAAAAAAACGAAGTTTAAAAATCTTTCTTTTGGCAGTTTGACTTTTTTAAATCGAAGTTTTCACTGTGGATCTCTGCCCACTTCGATAGGCGCTTTTCGGAAAAAAGATGCCCTAATTGTCAGCGTTCCAGCGGTCTATTTTCTTTAGATTCAAATTAGAAGAGAAAATCAAGTATGAATGCAAAAAAAGGTGTCGAACAAGAAAAATTAATATTATAGGAGTATCAGAATCACCCTCTACCTCAAGATGACTTAACTAATTCAAGAATGGTGCCGATTAATGTTGGCTGATATGGGTCATTTTCCTAGAAAGGGACAATCGGTATCCCAAGATTTCAAAAAACCGACTCAAGTTCTGCCAAAAATAAGGGATTAACCTCACACCATACTGATTGAATTTCGACGAAAGAACACACAGTGGGACGCCTAATTAATTAATTAAAAATTAAAGAAGAAAATCTATCGAAATAAACCTATTGGCGTGATTTCCGCGTAAAGGAAAATACTCGGAGCCCCATCTCCATGAGGTGCGAGAACTGGGAGTTATTCTAAAAATTGAACCAGGGCGGCACGCAGGTGTAGAAAAGGGTTAAACTAACGTGGAACACGGTTTTTCTGATAGCAACCTACAAACCTCCGAAAGTAACCAAGTAATCTCAATTTATCGGTTTTTCGAGCCAAAACTTGGTACCAGGGGATTTTTACGGTTGCTAAATACAGTTTTGAGGTCGAAAAATGTGAAGTTTTTAAATTGTAACGGAAAATTCAAATTAAATTGTTAACAACTTGAAAAAAGTCTTTTTTTGTCTTTTGAAAAAGGCAGATGAAAGACACAAGTTCCTGGGTGGCACTTAGGTTTTTCAGCTTTTCCCGCATTCTGGTGCTGTTCTGCTGAAGTGTAACCATATCGCTGGAACCAGCTCGGTAGAAACAAGAACTAGAGACCAAAAAGAAAAATTATATCGATTTCTTACCGTTTCACAGAGGGCAGATGAAAGACAGACGGTGACTGTGACACCACAATTTTGCAACTGAAACCACTTGTGCACGCCTCCACATAGAAGAAATACGATTCCCGCCGCTTTCTTTGATAACCTGACGACTAACCTCACCTCTTACAGTGGTAGTAAAACCGCGGAAAACGATAAAAAGCTGCCAATATACGAAAACACGAAAAAGGCAGATTAAAGACAAAAACCTCCGGACAAGCACATTTTATCCTCCTGCTAGCTTTATTTGCTTCTGAAAAAATCTGCAAACCCATTTTTTTCATGTATAGGTATATGCAATAAAGAATCACTACAAATTCAGGCCGCTGCTTTCATAGGTGATTCACAGTGTTCAAGCAAAGTTGACTACCTAGGGGTCCGGACATGGCAGATTACTGGACATTTAGCCGTTTAAACTTTAATTTCTATATTTTAGCGTGAATAAGTGCATATTTTATTGATTGCCCGAAATAGAACAAAGTTGATAGTTTATGGAGAATTTTTTTTTTTTTTTTTGACACCCAAATCATAAATGTGCATTCGGAATCTTCTTTGGACAACGTTTCGCCCTTTCTGGGAAAATGACCCATATAGATACCGGATTTTTCCAAGAAAACTGCCATTTTTCGCAAATTAATAAAATATGTAAACACTACTGAGTTATTCATACAACAGATGAGTTACTCATCTAACAGAAATAATCATGATAATCTTGTGACATCAATCTTATCTGTTCTATCTCATGAGACTAGTAAACAACATTAAGATTCAGTAGACCTAAAACATTGCAGAGGTCATAGGTAGGTTCTTTCCATAGATCATCTTCCGAGCTTTCTTCGAAAAATCCACTTCCTAACAATCTATCAAAAACATAAGTTTTTTTGTTCGTTCAAATTTTCTATTTTAATTTGATATTTTAAAATAAAAAATAATAGGTAGACCGTTAGAAAGCTGACTAAAAATTTTTAAATTGGAAAAAACAAGAAGTTTAATCAAAATTGCTCAGACATTTTCTTTTTTTGTTGAAAACTCCTGTAGAATCAAACCCTGAAGTTTTGACCAACTTGAGTGGGAACACCAGGATACATTGAAGGAGTGAGTCATCTATCTGAGTTACAAATTTACGACTGCAGGACACGAGTGGTTTGAAAAATTTTCTATGGTTCAAATGCACAGGTGGATAGAGACAATGTAGAAGCACTTTATCCCCGCCTGATCGAGAATCCTTTCATCTTCGATCCGAATATGGTTCCTCACGAGGCATTCCCAGCTTCCCAAGAGAAGATGACTGGACGAAAAACCGCCTGACTGCCGGTCATTTGGAAGCAGCTTCCAAGGTGATAGACGCCATTCATCAGCAATAAGAATAGGGCGTGACTCCATGAGTCGTTAAACTCTTTTTGATTGAAGTCGTTCCTTTTCTTCGCTTTTGTCTGAGGGGTCCAGGGGGGTTTTCTGATGAGGTTGAATTGTGAAGCGGTAAGAGAAATGTGGTCGTGGGCCAGAGCTTTCAGCCAGATCTTTACTTGTGCCTCGGAACGTATAAACCGGTTAGGTACTATAAGAATCCATGAGATCAAAAGGGGGAGGTACAGCCACAAGAGATTTCCTCTGAGATACAAGTTAGTCGTGTGAGAAATTCGGATCCATCCAACAAGAAAGTATTAAACAGCGGAGTAGAATTTCAGTTAATTCCTTCCACACGAACTCGAGAATTCCTCGAATACATACTATACGCATGCGCAAACGTGTATTTCCTTGTTACAGCCAAAACTTCTACATTTCCCAACTGATTTCGATACAATTTCCAGGAATTATGCGAGTTGGGGTGGAGATAGTCCCCTATGAAAATCATGGCCCCGAAATTGAAAGTATTTTGTGGGCATGCACAGCCAAAACTTCTACTTTATCCAACAATATTCAGAGATTGTGAGTACTTAGTGCAAGAGACAGTGCACTTAGAGATTGATGTTTTGAGATTAACTACTATGCATCAGATCATCTATGCAATCGGGTTATGGATACGAGGAAGCTATGTGCCACACCCACTTGGCAGACTTAATTTTTCTGCGCGCAAAATTACCCAACTCTGAAAATGTTTGAAAATGTTGACCGCGGTCAAGGTGAGTAAAGGAGTAAATCTCAAGTGTGGCCCATGAAATTTCATTGTTTTTCAAGGCCGATTTGCTTGATGCTATCCGTTTCTGATCTGATTTCTTGATTTCGATGGGATTGATTCTGAAAATACGGACGTCAATTACAGGCGAACAACGGTAGGCACATATATTCAGAGAAACGCGATTTGTAAAACAAAATCAAATAAGTTTTTATTGGATAAAAAAGCACAACACGAATCAGCGTTGAAAAACGATGAAATTACAAGTGCCACACTGGGATCTACCGTGGATTAACAATACATTCTTTAATCTAGTTCCTCAAAATGTTGAAATTTCCAGAAAATCTTATCGTTTCCGAATATTTTTGACCATAAATGACTTTTTGTCAAATGAAAATAGACACAACAGAGTGACAACTAAAATTTATTCAACTAAAAACCACGTCAGAACTTGACTCAGTATTAAATACTGAGACAACAAATTTTGTTTTTGCTTTTATTATTGATGGTGAGGATGGCTGGGTATGTTAGGTATACAGGGTGTCCCATATGTTATCCACCAAACTTCGGGAGTAGTTTCTACAACTATTTTGCAACAAAAAGTGTCTCACAGTAATTTTCTTTTAACCCCCTTAAAATCCGACTTTTTTGACATTTAAGATTTTTTTCGTGTTTTCGACCTTACACCATTCAAACGGTCGTAACTCCCTTATATTAGACTCAAAAATTAAAAATAAGGATATCGTTGGAAAGAGCGTAAAATTTCTCATTACATGAGCCGTTGACCAGTCGAGAAAAACAAAACGCTAGAATAGTATTTTAACTCAAACTTGAAAAATAGTCAATTTCTGTTTTTGGTGAAAATGTTGATGATTTTTCCTCATTGAAACAAGGTGTTTCCCAGAGAGGCTCAAAAACTTAAAAACTGCTCCATTACATCAGCTTTTCAACGGTCACCCAATTTTTAGTTTTACAGTGGAATTAGAGGAAGAAAATGGTGTTTAAATGCGAAAAAAACTTGTATTTTTTTTTTCAACGAAATCGACGGTTTGACGAGGTGCTTGGGAGGAGGGGTTGCGGAGCAGACCCCGGATTCCTCCCGTTCAACCGTCAATTTCGTTGAAAAAATGCACGTTTTTTCGCATTGAAACACCATTTTCTCCCTCTAATTCCACAGTAAAACCAGAAATTGGGTGACTGTTGAAAAGCTGATGAAATGGAGAAGTTTTTAAGCTTTTGAGCCTCTATGGCAAATACCTTGTTTCCATAGAGAAAAATCATCAAAATTTTTGAAAAAAAAAACAGAAATTGACAAATTTTCAAGTTTGAGGTAAAAAAACTACTCTAGCGTTCAGATTTCTCAATTTATCAACGACTCATCATGAGAAATTTCACGCTCTTTCCAACGGTATCCTTATTTTTAATTTTTGAGTGCAATTTAAGGGAGTTATGACCGTTTTACAGGTGTAAGGTCGAAAACACGAAAAAAATCTTAAAAGTCAAAAAAGTCGGATTTTAAGGGGGTTAAAAAAATTGCTAGGAGACAGTTTTTGTTGCAAATCAGTTGTAAAATAGACTCCCAAAGTTTGGTGGATAACATATGGGACACCCTGTATACCTACTACATATTATGTGGGCGCAATCCACTAAATTTGATGATTTAAATAGCTGTTTTCGGAACTCAAAACTTAAAATAATTCTTTTTCCAAAAAGTTGTGATTTTCGACTCGTGACAACCCTATTTTGGAGATGCGAATTGTATGTAACATCTAACTGCTTCATCAAGGATTTACACATCGTTGGCACGATGTTACCCACTGACTAACTCAGGTTGCTGCATGTCAGGTACCTACTCTGCACGCTATCAACCCACTCATCAGGCTATTCAATGTTTTGCTTTGAATATGTATGTTTCTGTTCTCGTATAGGGAGAACCCCAAGTAGTAGGAACTATGCATAAAAGGGGGGGGGGGGGATGGGAAAAACGGTGAGAGGCCCAACTAAGCGTGGTGACCGCTCTCCCGTGACTCTCGCAGAGGAGGAAGATCTGCTGTTGGACGAATAACTAATATGAGGATCGACCCTACAAACAATTCTCCGTCAATTGATTGGGAATTGGTTTCCCAGGAATAAAACTCCTCATTTGCCGAGCTTTCGGTAAATTTACCACCTTCCTCAGGGCTCGAAGGATGTGTTACTCAGTGAACATCACACCAGCGTCAATGGGGGTGCACCTTGATTTTTTTTAGATTTTTAATCGAAAGTAGACTACATCCTGATAATTTTGGCACCAACCGCGACCTTCTAGCGTGAGTAGATCTGTTTCTATGATTTTTCAAAGTTTAGACCGTTTATGACGTCACGCGCCCCTCTCGCCTGGGCGGGACCCCCCTGCCCACTGTGACGTCATAAACGGTCGAAACTTAAAAAATTCATAGGAAAAGATTTACACAAGCTAGAAGGTCGCGGTTGGTACCAAAATTCTCAGAATGACGTCTACCTTAGATTAAAAATAACAATAAACAGTTTTTCCTACCCAGGCGCACACCCTATTAACAACAAAAAAGGTTAAGATGCTACTGTCAATCGTGGGAAATGAAGATTTAGAGCAATTGCAGGTAAAACGAAAAAACGTCTGCCAAGTGGGTGTGGCACATAGCTTCCTCGTATCCATAACCCGATTATATAGATGATCCGATGCATAGTGATTAATCTCAAAACACCAATCTCTAAGTACCTTCCACTACCCTCATGAGGGACCATCAACACGCTAATCTGGACAATCCTAGAAAATTTCATCAAATTCGGATGAAAAATTAAGTGAGTAGATGTATGTGATTGGATCAAAAAAATACTTAGCCTCGCCTGGGATTCGAACCCGCGACCCCAGGGGGACAGTTGAAGTTACGGCTGTTACAAGTAATTCACACAGGGGGACAGTTCTATGCGCTACCTAGTGTCGGCCTAGTGTACCTAGTCGGCTAGTGATGCAATGAATAGGATTTGAAATTCTTACAGGGGACCATCCCTCTATGAATGAATCCCTCTATGAAAAACCATTCTCTATGATTTTCACAGGGGACCATCTAAATACTAATCTGTAACATCCCTGAAAATTTCATCGAAATCGGGTAGAAAAAGTGGAAGTTATGGCCGTCACAAGGAAATTCACGTTTGCGCATGCGCAGTGGCTACTATCAGTCCGAAGGGAATGATTTTCATAGGGAACCATCCAAATACTAGTCTGTAACATCCCTGAAAATTTCATCGAAATCGGATGGAAAATGTAGATGTTATGGCCGTTACAAGGAATTCACGTTTGCGCATGCGCAGTCGCTTCTATCAGTCCGGAGATGATGATTTTCATAGGGGACCGTCTACACACCAACCCGCACAATCCCTGAAAATTTCATCGAAATCGGACAATAACTTCGTATAGTTATGAGCGTTACAAGGAATTCATGACAGACAGACACACAGACACGGAACCAAAATTGTTCAGAAAGGTCTAAAACGCAAAACGCGAGTGGAAATTTTGATTTTTGGAGAACTTTTTTTTTCGTCCTTGAAAAGTGAAAACAAAGCTTCCGCTACCTTGGTAGACTCGGAAGCAAATGGGGAATTTAAAACATCATTTCGATTTCTTAAAGCGTAAACACGCTATGTTCATGCATCCTTCACAGATTTGCTTCCGAGTCTACCAAGGTAGCGGACGCTGTTTTCACTTTTCAAGGATGAAAAAAAAAAGTTTCCAAAATCAAAATTTTCACTCGCGTTTTGCGTTTTAGACCTTTCTGAACAATTTAGGTACCGTGTCTGTGTGTGTCATGAAATCTTTGTAAGGGGCATAACTATACGAAGTTATTGTCCGATTTCTATTAAATTTTCAGGGATTGTGCGGGTTGGTGTGTAGACGGTCCCCTATGAAAATCATCATCCTCGGACTGATAGAAGCGACTGCGCATGCGCAAACGTGAATTCCTTGTAACGGCCATAATTTCTTCATTTTCCATCCGATTTCAATGAAATTTTCAGGGATGTTACAGATTAACTTGTTTTCATGTTTTGAGATTAACTACTACGCATCGGATCATCTATATAATCGGGTTATGGATACGAGGAAGCTATGTGCCACACCCACTTTGCAGACTTTTTTTGTTTATTCTTCTTTATGTGCCTTATCCAGCTACCCGGACGTTGGCAATCACTGCAGCGAGAGCATCGCGGTCCTCCGCAGTTCTGAATAGGTCCTCCGCACGCTGTATTCCCGTCCACTTTCTCAGGTTGTTCATCCAGGAGAGCCTTCTTCCGTCGTATTTTGGTTTATTTTTTTCAATAATGAACCTTTGGAATCGACCAAGAAAAAAATGTTAACCCCCTTTCAAAATTTGTTGGTTTACGTTTCAAGGACGTAGAATCCGAAAATTGAATAAAAATTTGTCCGCCGTACGCGGCACTTTCCTTAGTTACCTTGAACCGATTTTGATGAATTTTGGTATATGGGCTCCATTTGGGGTCTAGTTGTGCCCCGAAGCTTTTGGTTGATGTCAGTCACTTCTAAGGGGTAAAAAATATGGGATGAAATTTTCCAAAAGCCCTAGATTAAAAATAAAAAAATCAATTTATAATAGTATTGAATTTTTAGAATGAGACCATTCAGAGCTCTGTATGACCAAGGTGAGTATAGGTGTCCTCTACTCACTTTGCTGTCGGACCTACCGTTCGCTCCCTGTGGAACTTCAGGGTTGGACTCGCGATAAATCAGAAACACGACCATGAATCGCAAAAGAGGCTCAATCTTTGTTCAAATTTTAGCTGACCAAATTGCGATTGCTGTTCGTTTCTTCGATTTGTACTCAGTTTTGTGCCCTTAGCAACCATTTATCAAATTTCTTATGATTGTGAAGCATTTATTTCTTCAAAATAAACTTGATTGTGAATTGTTATGACAAAGCTGTGTTCTTTGCAGGCGAGTGATCCATAGAGAACAAACAAAACCACAATAATCCTTTGTGTAATAATTTTCAGCGTTTTAAGTTATAAATATGAAGTCAAAAATGTGAGGTTCCACAGCTTTTGGAGAGAACAGTGTTTATTACCAAATAACATCGGACGCGACATTCTCTCCCCACTCACCAATCACTGCCGTATTTTTTCAAGTTTCTATAGGTGGGGTAAGTAGTGTCCCTGGTGAAGAAATTAACAATAGTTACTAACATTTTGGGGGGAAATAGGTACCTGCACATTTTTGAGGTTTCCCTCCAAGTTAGATACGTAACTTAGTCGAGCATTCTGATGTATTCTGTGTAACTAGTGTTCTGATGACACCTTGATTCACAACGTTCTCTCCCCACTCATCAAGCTGCGTTATTTATCAAGTTTCTTCAGGTGGGGTAGGTAGTGTCCCTAGTGCAGAAATTAACAATTCTAATATTTTAGGGGAAAATAGGTACCTGCACATTTCTGGGGTTTTCCTCCGTGTAAGATAGGTAACTTAGCAGAGTGTTCTGATATATTCTGTGTAACTAGCATTCTGATGATATTTGACTGTAGTCCGAACAGAGTTGATATTAGAGGATCTTCTGGTGGTGGAGTTGGGGTGAACCCGACATTGCGGCCTGAGGGTAATCATCATTCCATGTTCTCCGTCGGGCCATCCAACGAGGAATCGTGGATCGTGTTCGCCCCCAAGGGGGCCCAAGTGTTGTGGGGCCCTGAGTTCCTGCGGCCACCCTGAGAGTATTGACCTCCCAGGAACCCGCTCATACAACTTTCCAACTCCAGGAGAGAGGGGCACCTACCCCGTATTACCTTCCTCCAGCATCCACCCAACATCTACGCCGTGACCTCTTACCCTTTAAGAATTCTCCAGCCATCCGCCGTCGAGTCTAATACCTACCTATTCTCCTTGAGGTTCTCTCGAGCAGGCCTAAGTGCCGATCTACCAACCGCCTACAACCACCCTCCCCTATTTACTCCCTCCACGGTTCGTTTACTGCGCAGAATCTTGAGATTGTTAGGTTGTGAATCGACTTCCCAACACAGTTATGAGGAAACTCATCACTTTTCTACCTGTAGGATTTCCTCATTTGCTTTTGACTAGAGTCCCTCGAAAGACAAGCTGAGTGGATTCTTTTGTAGGTGGGTTAGGAAGCCTACCATCAAGGCTAGGCTAGCCGGACAGCATAACCATAATATCGGAACCATCGATATTTTAGAATGATAACGGTCGTTTTTGTCCTTATAGTGATGTCCTACATTATAATATTGCTTCCGAGTCTACCAAGGTAGCGGAAGCTTTGTTTTCACTTTTCAAGGACGAAAAAATAAGTTCTCCAAAATCAAAATTTCCACTCGCGTTTTGCGTTTTAGACCTTTTTGAACAATTTTGGTTCCGTGTCTGTGTGTCTGTCATGAATTCCTCGTAACGCGCATAACTATACGAGGTCATTGTCCGATTTCTATGAAATTTTCAGGAATTGTGCGGGTTGGTGTGTAGACGGTCTCCTATGAAAATCATCATCCTCGGACTGATAGAAGCCACTGCGCATGCGCAAACGTGAATTTCCTTGTAACGGCCATAATTTCTACATTTTCCATCCGATTTCAATGAAATTTCCACGGATGTTACTGAGTAGTGTTTAGATGGTCCCCTGTGAAAATCATAGAGAATGGTTTTTCATAGAGGGATTCATTCATAGAGGGATGGTCCCCTGTAAGAATTTCAAATCCTATTCATTGCATCACTAGGCCTCAATAGGTCAGAGGTAGCGCATAGAACTGTCCCCCAGGGGTCCTGGGTTCGAATCCCAGCCGAGGCTAAGCATTTTTTTGATCCAATCACATACTATATTCATTTTTCATCCGAATTTGATGAAATTTTCTAGGATGGCCCAGATTAGCGTGTAGATGGTCCCCTATGGGGGTAGTGAAAGGTACTTAGAGATTGGTGTTTTGAGATTAACTACTATGCTTCGGATCAGCTATATAATCGGGTTATGGATAAGAGGAAGCTATGTGCCACACCCACTTGGTAGACTTTTTTATTTAATTTTTGAACGGCACAAGTGCCAATTTACAAGATAATTTTTGGGTGGTTGCTATGCAAGGCAACTGACCGAAATGCGATCGATGTTTTTCTTCATGTTGGTGTAATTTTTGGGTTACTTTGGGATTAAGTTACTTTATGACTTGATTCTTGAACGACCAAGTTCTGATTTGAATTTTACGATTATAAAAAAAAGAATTAAAGTTTTCTAAGAGGTAATTAGGAATGAATTACTTACCAGAGCTCACTGTCATTAGTAGACAGCTGAGAGTGAAGATGGCTTTACTAATTCGGTTGGTTGCGTGCGACCATGGGTCTAAGGTTACTGATTTGCTACTATATGATATTATGCGAAATAAATGTTACTAACAAATTGATTACTGTTTATATGAATTTTTCCTAACACCTTTGAAAATGAGTTGAAAACTATAATTGGATGAGGCTAGGGCCTTGAGGTAGAGGGTTATCTTGGGCTACTTGCTCAGAGGATAAAGAGATTCTACCTGAAAGACGCCTAGGGTTGCTGCCACCACCTGGGTCGAGTATTGACCCCAGGAAATACCCAAAGTTCCTAAATGCAATATACCTGATGTCCGTCTGAGTTGGAAAGGAAATACCTTCTGAAATGAGGAACACAAGTTGAAAAACACGTAGGGTTTTTATTCACGAAATTTATAAGGTTCTTACCGTGAAGCGGATTTTAGGGGCTCGGAAGGAACCTCCTCAAATAAGAAAATATGCTTGATTGAAATTTATATGTCACACTTGACTCTAAGAAATGGTGCACAAAACTTGCAATAAATTGGCTTCTTAAGTACTTAAATTGACTTAGAACTTTTGACTGGAAAATTACGATTAATACAAATTATATTTACGATTTCGCTTCTCCTTCCTCTATTCGTATTGACGAATTTACTTATTTCACAAATTGCGTTATACTTAATTTACCTTTACAATTTCTCTTTACTATACTTTTACAATTTCTCTTTACTATACTTTTACAATTTCTCTTTACTATACTTTTACAGGGCGTTATTGGTTACGGGGGGGTTTGTTGCCAGATTTGAATGAGTGTAGCGCTTACGTGGTGTAGAGAGAATGGGCTCACCCTTGGCCGAGCTTGGATCCTGTAGCGAATCTCCGTAGCTGGTATCTTGCATCCAGACCTCTTCTTCGTAATGCTGTAGGGGGGGGGGTGCCTGGGATCGAAGCAAATTTGCCCCGGTCCGGGTTCGTTCGGCGTACCGGTCGATTGGCGAAATGGAGAGTTGGCGGCAGAACTGTAAGACTCGCGCCGTGGCTACTCGAGATCTTACAAGGACTGACTGGCGGATTCGATGAACGGCTATTTTGGAAATGTCCCGCAGGTTTCACTTCACTTGCACAATTCTCAGTTCGTTCAACGACACTACGTTATGGGGGATGAGACTTGAAGTTGGGTTCTATGCTTAGAGACGCGTGGCTTCAGACTGAGGCGCGAGGGAGGGGGCAGCCCCTTTTATCCCCTCGGCCATCTTGCCCTTGGGTGTTGGCAGGTCCCGATGAGGGCGCTCTTGGTGTCTCTAGCAGCTGATGGCGGACAATGCTGGGTTAGGTTGAGGTTTGGCGGACAGCGATGTGGAGTCAAGTGTTGCTGGTATGGATGTAGACTGAAGGAACAATTGTATAGGAATGGACGGAATTTTTGAGTCCATTACACCCCCCTCTCCTCTCTCGGCCGATGTCCTCATCGGCTACTTTTCTTGGGTAACCGATGGGATGGGTAGCTTGGTATCAGGAGCGGTCGTCAGCAGAGCCACTTCATAGCGCCATCTCCGACATCCGGGGCATTTTGGCGGCCGCGTCTCCTCGTGCTCCTTGCGAAGGCACGGTTGCGGGTATGATGGATGATCGGTGGCGTACTTGTTGCATGATGCGACTAGCCGGTTCCAGAAGCTTTTGCAGGAGGAGCACCGGAATTTCAGAAATTCCTTGGGAATGCGGTCGCATACCGGACAGGGTGCTGGCTCCGGCGTGGTCTGCTCCGTGCGGACTGGGGTGATGGGTGAGAACATTGGTGAAGGTTCTTCTTTCTCGGCTCGCTTGGCCGACGGCTGCTTGGCACCCTTAGCTTGGGTCTCACTCTCGGAATCGGAGGATGAGGAGGACGCGGAAGAGGATCGACGAGGTCGACGTTTTGGCGTTGAGGAGGGGCCCTCTCCTGTCGCGGACTCCCACGCGTTCTCCAGGGATGCAGAAGACTGGTTCAGAGCATCGCTACTCTGAATCGCCATGACTCTTTGCTCCAGCCCACGCAATTCACAACGCAGCTCCTCCACAGGATTGGGCGTCCCAGCTGAGGCGAGGTTTGCTGCGCCGGAGCGGACTGCCTTGCTCATATTGTGGGACAGGTTGGCAATGCATGTCATCACTTCCTTTCGCTGCTCCGGCATTCGGTTGAATGTTTCCAGCCAGGGTTTTAGCTGTGCGATACAACCCACGGTGCTCTCCACCCACTCGTCACTCCCTACCTCTACGCTGGCTGCTGGCTCCATTCGGGGTTTGGGGAACGCCATACTATCTGAAACAAAAGAGTTCAGCCTTCTTATTTACTACTCGGCTCGCCTCTTTCTCACTCCACCGTCCGCCTACCCGCACGCGTTTGTATATTTTTCCGCGATTTCCCTAGGTGTTCAGGATCTCATGGATCTCAATTTCTTTCCCCTATTCTATTCTGGATGGATCAGTCGCTCCTACCCGTTGTTCGACGTTGGGGCTCAGGTATTGGGCAAGTGAAGGAAACACAAAAAAAAACATTACGTAAGTATGAAATTTCGATTTGACATGTGACAATATTACAATATGAACAAATGAATAATAACCCCTTTGTATTTTTTTTTTTTTTTTTTTTTTTTTTTTTTTTTTTTTTTTTTTTTTTTTTTTTTAATCATAATAATAAATTCTTGAAATTTTTCTTTCAGGTTATCCAGCCTCCTCCTCAGGACCGATGTCGACGACGGAGACTCTGCCGGTATGTAGGTGTTTGTAGTTGATGTCCTTGCGAGGTCGGAAGTTATACGGAGCTGTCCTGGCACCAGCAGGAGTTGTGGGCAATGCGTTCTCCGTTGGGGTGGGTTCCGGTGATGACGTACTCGGCTGCTGCAGTCGCTCGATATCCGGGGTCACACAAGGGGTCGTTATGAGTTCCGGCTCGTTTTCGTCGTCGGACTCCAGCCAGGAATCAAGGTCGGGTTGAGAGGGTCCGGGCGACGTAGCTGGTGCGGGGGCCTCGCGCAAGTGCGGCTCCTCCCGGGTTATGGCTTCGTCTGGTATCCTCTCAACGAAGGCCGGCTTCAGGCGACTAAGGTGATATCGTGTCGTTTTTCCCGTTACGTCTTCAACCTCGTAATTCACGTCGGTGAGTCGTCGCACGATCGTGAGGGGTCCCAGCCACGGACACCAAAACTTCCGCGCGGCTTCGGTCGGAGCGACCATCTGGCGGGCGTACACCGACTGTCCCACTTCGAATTCCCTCATATGGCGTCGGCTGTTGATTGCCTTCTCTCTCGCGTGCCATGCTCTCCTTATTTGACTTTCCGCAATCTTCCGGATTTTCTGGAAGCAGGGCTCGGACGGACCGCGTGCGGCGTTGTCTGCGACGGCCAGCTCGTTGGTATTAGGGAGCCGTACTTCCCGACCATAGGTCAACTGATATGGAGAATAGCCAGTGCTGTGGTGGGGTAAATTCCGGTACGCCGCCAGGGCGAACGGCAGGGCCGCCTCCCATCCTCGCACACTCTCCTGCAGCTTAGCAACGATGTTGGCTAGCGTACGATGAAATCGTTCGCAGACACCGTTGCTTTGCGGATGGTAAGATGATGTCTGGATATGCCGGATGTTCCAGCTTTCGCAAAGCTCCTTGATTACGCTGGAGATGAATGCGGCTCCCCTGTCTGACACGAGGACTTCCGGCGCTCCATGTGCTGGAAGATATTTCGTAGTCAGCATCCGAGCCGTGGTCTCTGCAGTGCAATTCGGTGTCACATACACCTCGGCATATTTGGAGAAGTGGTCGACCACTGTCAGGAGGTATTTGGTGGCCTGGGTTCCCTTCAGGGGACCGACATAGTCGATACCGACAATTTGTCCTACCCGAGTGGGAAGTTCCGGACGTTGTATTGGCGGATTGAGATTGCTGGGGGTGTTACGCTTTTGGCATTGTGGACAACTTTGTACGAAGCTTTTGACGTCCTTAGCCATCTTCCGCCAGTATCCATAACGTCGCGCAATACTCTCCGTAACGTCGATACCCGGGTGGCCTGCCCAAAGTTGTTCATGGCAATTCGTCAGGAACCATCGTCTCAAAGTTTGCGGTATCAACGGCACCAATTCCTCTCGTCCGTCGACGAAGGCGGCGAACTTCCAGAACTCCCCGTCCTTTCTTATGCGTGGGTTAGCGTTGCCGACTTCCAGAGTCCGAATCCAGGGGTCCAGTGCCTGTGCCGCGAGGAGCAATTCTCGTGGCATGCTCAAGCTGGTGATGGCTCCGATTGGGATTCTGCTTAGTCCATCAACATGGCTCATTTTCGAGCCTGGTCTATATCTGGCTTCGTACTCATATTCAGTTAGTCGAAGAATCCATCTTCCAATGCGGGATGTCGGATCTCGAATATTCATGGCAGCGGTGAGTGCGGCGTGGTCGGTTTGAAGTATGAATCGGCGGCCCAGGAGAAACTCCTGAAAGTGGCGCACCGCCCAGACCACAGCGAGCAGTTCCCGCTCAGTGGTTGAATATCGAGTCTCAGCGTCATTTAATACCCTGCTGGCATACGCTACTGGATGGCTTTCTCCGTCCTTCTCCTGAGATAAAATGGCACCGATGGCTTTTCCGGATGCGTCGGTAGACAATACGAAGGGCAGATCGAAATCCGGGTACGCAAGCACTGGCTTGGTCATCAGCGCGTTCTTTAAGGTATCAAAAGCCGACTGTTGCGCTTCGGTCCAGACGAAGGGCGCGTTCTTCCTTAATAACTGGTTCAGCGGGACCACGATTTCTGAGAAATTCTCAATGAAACGTCGGTAGAATCCGGCCAGACCGAGGAAAGAACGGACGTCGCGAACAGTGGCCGGCACTGGATGATCACGGATCGTGCTTATCTTTTCCGGGTCCATTTCGACTCCTTCGGTCGTCACCACGTGCCCAGGGAAATTGACCCGGTCCTTCAAGAACTCGCACTTTCGCAGATTCAATTTGAATCCCGTCTCCTCAAAACGTTTCAATACGGTTTGCAACAGTTCCAAGTGGGAGTCTACGTCCTCTGTGAAGAGAATGACATCGTCTAGATATATCAGACACCCGTTACCGATGACTCCGTCCAGGACGTCATTCATGGCGGCTTGAAAGGTTGCGGGGGCATTCTTCAGTCCGAAGGGCATGCGCGTATATTCGAAATGTCGGTTGAGGGCGGTGAAGGCGGTCTTCTCCTGCGATTCAGCCGCGACGGGTATCTGGTGGTAACCCATCGTTAGGTCAAGAGTGGTGAACCATTTGCTATTTCCCATCAGGGACAGAGTTTCCAGTAGTCTTGGTAGGGGATATTTGTTTCCCTTGGTGATTGCATTCAATTCCCGGTAATCAGTGCAGAACCTCCAACGTTGGGGTTCTCCGGGCGGGGTCTTCTTTTTAGCGACCACGATTGGTGCATTCCACGGACTTCGTGATGGCTTGATGACTCCTTCCGCCAGCATATCGTGGATTTGTTCTTCCACGAACCCTCTCAGCGCGTGGGGGACCGGGTAGGGTTTCCGGCAGGTCGGTCCTGCCTCTCCCGTTTCGATCTCGTGTGACACATCCATGTTGCAGCCTTCTCTTCCAGGCTTATCGAAGAGATGAACATTCTGTAGAAGACAATCCTCTATCCTCTTTCGGTCGCTGCCGACCAGGTGACTCAACTGTTGACGGATGTGTACCGAAGTATCTTCACGGGAGGGCTGGTCGTCCCACACCTCCGTAGGAAGTTCCTCCAGGCTCTGTAATTTTTCAGGCACCACGGCTCCCACGGCTGGGACGTTTACAGGGGTTGGTCGGGGTTTCTTTGTTGCCGGCTCACGTGGGTCATATAACTGGGGGTTGGGGTTGGTTGATGGTCGTCTTTTTGCGGATGGACTCGCGGGGCAAGGTGATCGTGAAGGTCCAATCTTCCTTGATTTTATCTTCAGATGGCGAAGATGTGTCAACATCTTGGTACTATCCCAAACGGCGCCAAGAATCATTTGTCCGCCGGTCTCGTTGTTGATCATCGTGACGTGCCCGGTGTCCGTACGTATTTCAATGGGAAATTTCCCTAGTAGATCTAGGCCCATCAGGTCCAGGTGTGAATCCGGCCTCTTGAAAACGTAGAACCGATGTGACGTTCGCTTGTCGCCGATGCGTACGGGCAGTTCCTGCGTCCCTAACAGGGGTAGTCTCTGACCGTCTGCTCCCCAAAGTTCTGTGGACGTGGGTTTGACTGGAACTCCCGGTACGGGGTGTGACAACGCGGAGACGGCGGCGCCGGTATCCAAGATCACGTCGCGGTTATATTTACCTAGACCAATTTTCATCCTAATCATCGGGCGAGTAGTGCAGTTTATGGTAGCTTGGAAGGCTACTATTTCATCCCCACGAATTTCCTCCTCTGGAAGGTCCTCCGGTGGTAAGGATACTACCGCGGCTGTGGGACTGGTGACACCTCCGCGAGGTTGTGACACCGGCAACATTTTCTTCTTCCGCAGACACTCACTTTCCAGGTGCTCTCGAGCTCCGCAAAAATCGCAGAAAATAGCACTCTGTATGCCGTGCGGACAGTTCACAGGAAAATGGCCGTAGTCCCCGCAGTATAGACATGGGTATCGAGGGTTCGGTGAGGGTTGCTTCCAACTGGGTCTGCTCTGCCCGGTATGAGGCGGTGTGGTCATTTGACTCCTATTGGGTCCTTGTGGTATTGCTTTCTGAGGGCATTTTCCGGCGAAATGTCCAACTTCTCCGCAGGTGTAGCATTTCAGGGAATCTTTGTTCATTACTCCCGCTATGTCCCATTTGAAGTCGGTCGCTCTCTCGCTTTGGGTGGTGTCGTCGAGATCTTCTGCACGCTTTACCGCTTCTTCCAAGGTGTCCGGCAGGTTACTCTGGAGGAAAGGACTAATTTCCTTGTTGATTCCTCAGACGAAGGCCCGAAGGGTTTTCGTCTTCACCCACTCTTTTCGTTGTGCGGCGGTAAGGTCTATCTCGCTGCGGACCGCGGTCTTTGCGGTGGCGATGAGCTTTTCCGCGAAACGTCGTATGCTCTCCTCAGGTTGTCGTTTAGTGGTCCATAGGCGTATCATGGCTTTTTCAGGGTCTTCGCTTTCGTACCACTGTAGAATGGCGTCCCGGAGGTTATTGTAAGGTTGGGCTCCTAGTTCTTCTTGTAGGAATCGCTTCGCTCCTCCCCGGAGTCGAGTACGGAGAAATCTGATCCTCTGCTCCTGGTCCAGATCGTGAGTGGCTTGTTCTACTTCGGCGAAAAACGAAGCGGCCGAAATGGAATCGGGTTCGTCCGGATTCCATGGCTCTATTTCCAAGAACAGGGATCGTGGAAGGTCTCGCGGTTGTTGATTCAGACCTTGAGCTGGGGTTTGTGCGGTTCGGAAGAATTCTCCCATCCTTTGCATGGCCTCCGTCATGGCATCAGCCAATTCTATGGTTGCTTCTTTCTTGTCAGGGTCCATGATTTTTGTTGTAGGGTTTGGTCACAGTAGAAAATTTTTAAGAAAAAGGCCCGGGCAAAAATTAGAAAAATAATTCACTTCACTTTCCCGCAACACTGAGTCGGTAGTCGAGGGGTTCGGCGAATCTGATCCAATCCTTTTACCCAAAGAACTTTTCCCAAATGATATTAAAAGACTAAAAATAGTGAGACGCTATTATTAAAGGAACTATTAAAAATTTAAATATTCAAAATTTACAGTTAAATTGTTCAAAATGTTGTTTGATTAGTTCCCACGTGGAGGTTCGGATCGAGACTAGGTTCGACCTACGTACTGAATTGAACTGAATTTGAATCGAACCGTGAGGCGGTTCGTTCTGTCTGCTGAACGAAAAGAAATCTAAGGGTTCGGGTTGCGAACCGGTAGGAACTTGGTTCGGTACGAACAATGACTCGGTTCGGAGTTGGGTCGGACTACGGTTTGGTCCGAACAAGGGTGTGGTTTCCAAACACGTGGTGGTTCGAACGGTTCGCGACACGATGGTTCTCAAACACGTGGTGGTTCGAACGGTTTGCGATACGGTGGTTCTCAAACACTTGGTGGTTCGAACGGTTTGCGATACGGTGGTTCTCAAACACGTGGTGGTTCGAACGGTTCGCGACACGATGGTTCTCAAACACGTGGTGGTTCGAACGGTTTGCGATACGGTGGTTCTCAAACACGTGGTGGTTTGAACGGAATATTTGTACGAAACGAATAGGCGGATTGTGGAGTGGTATAAGTTGACAGCATGCACAATACAAAGTAGTACGAATTGCGTACTGAATTGAACTCTCTGCGCTCCTCTCACTTTCCGGCTGAATCTTTTGTTTGTACAAAATATGTGTGGTGTACTGAAAGTGTGACAAGTACTTTAAAAATAGTATCAAATTCAAAATATATGCGAAATTACTGGTATTACTTATTTTAAAGTTCCAAATTTCAGTGGCTCAATCACCTTTCGAACTCAGGACTGGTATATGCTTTTCTTTGTGGGTTCTGAAAATCGTAATTTTCGTTGATCCTACCGCTGGTCACCAATTGTAATTTTTGTTGATCCCACCGCTGCCACCAATTGTAATTTTTGGGTTACTTTGGGATTAAGTTACTTTATGACTTGATTCTTGAACGACCAAGTTCTGATTTGAATTTTACGATTATAAAAAAAAGAATTAAAGTTTTCTAAGAGGTAATTAGGAATGAATTACTTACCAGAGCTCACTGTCATTAGTAGACTGCTGAGAGTGAAGATGGCTTTACTAATTCGGTTGGTTGCGTGCGACCATGGGTCTAAGGTTACTGATTTGCTACTATATGATATTATGCGAAATAAATGTTACTAACAAATTGATTACTGTTTATATGAATTTTTCCTAACACCTTTGAAAATGAGTTGAAAACTATAATTGGATGAGGCTAGGGCCTTGAGGTAGAGGGTTATCTTGGGCTACTTGCTCAGAGGATAAAGAGATTCTACCTGAAAGACGCCTAGGGTTGCTGCCACCACCTGGGTCGAGTATTGACCCCAGGAAATACCCAAAGTTCCTAAATGCAATATATCTGATGTCCGTCTGAGTTGGAAAGGAAATACCTTCTGAAATGAGGAACACAAGTTGAAAAACACGTAGGGTTTTTATTCACGAAATTTATAAGGTTCTTACCGTGAAGCGGATTTTAGGGGCTCGGAAGGAACCTCCTCAAATAAGAAAATATGCTTGATTGAAATTTATATGTCACACTTGACTCTAAGAAATGGTGCACAAAACTTGCAATAAATTGGCTTCTTAAGTACTTAAATTGACTTAGAACTTTTGACTGGAAAATTACGATTAATACAAATTATATTTACGATTTCGCTTCTCCTTCCTCTATTCGTATTGACGAATTTACTTATTTCACAAATTGCGTTATACTTAATTTACCTTTACAATTTCTCTTTACTATACTTTTACAATTTCTCTTTACTATACTTTTACAATTTCTCTTTACTATACTTTTACAGGGCGTTATTGGTTACGGGGGGGTTTGTTGCCAGATTTGAATGAGTGTAGCGCTTACGTGGTGTAGAGAGAATGGGCTCACCCTTGGCCGAGCTTGGATCCTGTAGCGAATCTCCGTAGCTGGTATCTTGCATCCAGACCTCTTCTTCGTAATGCTGTAGGGGGGGGGGTGCCTGGGATCGAAGCAAATTTGCCCCGGTCCGGGTTCGTTCGGCGTACCGGTCGATTGGCGAAATGGAGAGTTGGCGGCAGAACTGTAAGACTCGCGCCGTGGCTACTCGAGATCTTACAAGGACTGACTGGCGGATTCGATGAACGGCTATTTTGGAAATGTCCCGCAGGTTTCACTTCACTTGCACAATTCTCAGTTCGTTCAACGACACTACGTTATGGGGGATGAGACTTGAAGTTGGGTTCTATGCTTAGAGACGCGTGGCTTCAGACTGAGGCGCGAGGGAGGGGGCAGCCCCTTTTATCCCCTCGGCCATCTTGCCCTTGGGTGTTGGCAGGTCCCGATGAGGGCGCTCTTGGTGTCTCTAGCAGCTGATGGCGGACAATGCTGGGTTAGGTTGAGGTTTGGCGGACAGCGATGTGGAGTCAAGTGTTGCTGGTATGGATGTAGACTGAAGGAACAATTGTATAGGAATGGACGGAATTTTTGAGTCCATTACATTGGTTGGTGGTAGACGACTGATCTATTAAGAAAAATGATATACCTTTGTGTAATAATTTACAGCGTTTTTCCAATGACAGCCTCCAAAGCTGAAAACAATCTTCATCTCATGGAAAAGAGCAATTTTGGTTCATTATTTTCAATAACGAACCTTCGGAATCGACCAAGAAATTTTACTCTCCCCCCCCCCCCCCCCATCGAATAAAATGTTTTTTCGCGGTGCCCGGCACTTTCCTTAGTTGCCATGGACCGATTTTGATGAAATTTGGTGTATAGCTGGGTTCACATAAGAGCGTAAAGTCCGTAACGCGCAAGAAGAGAAGTGGGGGGTGTTCCGTAATGCAGAAAGTGAGTAAAAGTATTCACATAGCTGATTGATTACGCAGGAGTGCGTAAGTGTGAATAAACGAGACCGAGTCAATAAACGTGTTGTGAACAAACGACTAGAGGTTGTTATTGATTTTACCAAATTTTAACGACGTTTGTCCGTAATGGGTTAAATATCCAATTATTCAAAATGATACCATTCTGCTCCAAAAGTCGACATCAGCAAAGATCAGTCTCGCCCCATGAATTGGCTCCAGCCAATAGCTTCCAATTTTCTTCCAAATAAACTTAATTGTGAAGTGTGTAGGAACTATACCTATCTTTGGTTGGGAGGAGTGACAATGACAAAGCTGTGTTCTTTGCAGACGAGTGAAAAACAATAAACCTTTTTGTAATAATTTGCAGGTTTTTATTTACGTAAGTCCTTTGAAGAAAGACTATTATTTCAGTATAACTCAGTTATTATTCCCTGATTTGTTAACGCTGAATCTAATGATTCATGACCACAATTGCATTTTCAACTCATTTTTTGGGGGTTAATTTTCAGAGTGCGGACTTTCTCTTGTGGTACACCCGGTACGGAATAGGGACAGAAATTGAGTAGATGTTCGCTTACAGTAGAACCTCTTTCAAACATCAAGAGACCTCAACTTTTACTTTAAAAATCCTCGTTAGAAACGTTTTTTTCTCATTTGCGTTAAGAGACTGCCACAATAAGAATAATATTTAATATTATTCGGATATTATCCGAATTATTGCCACATTATCCGAATCCGGGTATTTTTTTAATCAACTTTGGAAATGTCGGCGTCGCAATCAACGTAATCAATTACGAACATAAAAGTTGATTTTTTATTTTAGAACGAAGTTTTCTTAGAGGGCAAGACAAATTTTACAGAAGAAATGGGTTTGGAATAGAAACCGGTAAGTTGTATTTATTAGTTACCTTCTATAGAACAAGATTTCCTGCAAATTCGCACATTCTATACTCAAAATAAGTATTTTACCAATTGAGTTGGTATTTACCTACAGTCCTACGTTTAGGTAAAACTACGAAACTATACTCGGGTAGGTGTATACCTACTGTAAACTCATATGAAAAGTTTCCTACGGTTGTTGATCTTACATAGTTGGGTGAACTCCTGTGGTTTTCTGTCGAAGTCGAGGAGAATGATGGACGGAGCAGGCTAGTGGTCAGTTGCCTGTCTTCTCATCCTGGCAGAGAGGAAGGTGGGGAAGTCATGGATGCTAGGACATAATAATTTGAGGCTGAAGAGGGGAGTTCCTCAAGGTAGTGCTCTGGGCACGCTAATAACAGTCTCACCACTACCGCATCTCATTTCAAGTCAAATTACCCCCGGGCCTTCCCTCTTTGTTTCTTCTCCGTGTGATTAGACGTTTGAAAGAATGCGGACTGGAGAAGGAGAATAAAAAAAGGAAAAAGAAGAATGAGCTCCGGGGTCTCAACCGAGAACAAGAAGAAAAAGGAATGAAAAAAGAAGTAGTTGGTAGTAGGTACCTACACCAAAGCCAGGCAGAGGTAGAACGATTTACTCCAGTACACTTTCATACTTTGTTCCTTTGTTCCACGACTGTAAGGGCGATTCTTATGATTTATGGTGTTCTAGGTAGCCCAGCATCGAGCAGGCACCTCAGCTTTCTCCATAATGATCATCCAAGGCATTACCGACACATCACCTCGTAACTTCACCGTTGGGTGAATCCACTGAGTCACGAGCTCGTCTTTTCCGGGAAGAAACAAAAATATGAAAGTTACGACTCACCTATCAACTCCAAGTAAATGTCCAAGGTATACAGGGTGTCTACACTTTCGATGGGCATAACTTCAGGGTTCGATTCTACAAGGTATTTCCAACAAAAAATGTCTCTTTGCAATTTTCTTTTAACCCACTCAAAATTCCTTTTTTTTCACTTTAAAGTTTTTCTTCGCGTTTTCGACCTTACGGCACTGATATGGTCATAACTCCCTTATTTCTACTGGAAATTCAAATCTGACTACACCGTTAGAAAGAGCGTTAAATTCCTAAGCTACCCAGTGCAAAATCAAAATATTTCAGCTATAAAATAGTTTCAAAAATCAAGTCAAAAAGCCAACTTTAAAAATTTTTAGAAACTTGACTTTCTTCGACCACAGTTTTCACTCTAAATCCCTGCCCATTTCGATGGGCGCTCTTCGGAGAAAACATGCTCAAATTGTTAGCTTTTCAACGGTCTATCAATTGCTTCCGAGTCTACCAAGGTAGCGGAAGCTTTGTTTTCACTTTTCAAGGACGAAAAAAAAAAGTTCTCCAAAATCAAAATTTCCACTCGCGTTTTGCGTTTTAGACCTTTCTGAACAATTTTGGTTCCGTGTCTGTGTGTCTGTGTGTCTGTCTGTCTGTGTGTCTGTCTGTCTGTGTGTCTGTCCGTCTGTCATGATTTCCTTGTAACGCGCATAACTATACGAAGTTATTGTCCGATTTCTATGAAATTTTCAGGGATTGTGCGGGTTGGCGTGTAGACGGTCCCCTATGAAAATCATCATCCCCGGACTGATAGAAGCGACTGCGCATGCGCAAACGTGAATTCCTTGTAACGGCCATAACTTCTACATTTTCCATCCGATTTCGATGAAATTTTCAGAGATGTTACAGATTAGTATTCAGATGGTCCCCTATGAAAATCGCCACCTTCGGACTGATAGGAGCTACTGCGCATGCGCAAACGTGAATTCCTTGTAACGGCTATAAGTTCCACATTTTCCGCTCGATTTCGATGAAATTTTCAGGGATTATGTGGATTAGGTTGTAGATGGTCCCCTATGAAAATCATTGTCCCCGGATTGATAGAAGCGACTGCGCATGCGCAAACGTGAATTACTTGTAACGGCCATAACATTCACATTTTCAATCCGATTTCAATGAAATTTTCAGGGATGTTACAGATTAGTATTTAGATGATCCCCTATGAAAATCACCACCTTTGGACTGATAGTAGCCCTTGCGCATGCGCAAACGTGAATTTCCTTGTAACGGCCATAATTTCTACATTTTCCATCCGATTTCAATGAAATTTTCAGGGATGTTACAGAGTAGTGTTTAGATGGTCCCCTATGAAAATCACAGAGAATTGTTTTTCATAGAGGGATTCATTCATAGAGGGATGGTCGCTCACTGTGAGAATCTCAAATCCCATTAATTGCAGGTCATCGGTAGCTCGGGCTCTTGATTTGAGCTCCTAAGGTCGCGGGTTCAAAACCCAGCCGAGGCTATGTATTTCTTTGATCCAATCACATACACCTACCTACTCACTTAATTTTTCATCCGAATTTGATGAAATTTTCTAGGATTGTCCAGATTAGCGTGTAGATGGTCCCCTATGAGGGTAGTGAAAGGTAGGTACTCAGAGATAGGTGTTTTGAGATTAACTACTATGCATCGGATCATCTATACAATCGGGTTATGGATACGAGGAAGCTATGTGCCACGCCCACTTGGCAGACGTTTTTTCTTTTCAACATTCAAATTGGAAGAGTAAATGGAGTTTGAATGCCAGAAAACGTGTGTTTTACAAGCAAAT
Source organism: Apolygus lucorum (assembly GCA_009739505.2). NCBI lineage: Eukaryota > Metazoa > Arthropoda > Insecta > Hemiptera > Miridae > Apolygus > Apolygus lucorum. The sequence goes on from CM019168.2 coordinate 52,588,559, forward strand.
CAGTGTTTTAATCGGTTTTTATGGCCCCCCTCGACCTCAAGATGGCTTGACGATTTTGGTATCATTTCCTATGTAATTTTTTACGCTGAATCAAATAGTGATACTTCCGAATGATTCCGACTGCTAGAAAGTGGATTTTTTGAAGAAAACCATCGTTTTTCGTACATAAAATACGCATTATTCGTAGATATAGTCGTAAACATAATGTAACACCTTTGAACTCAACAAAAACACCAAATTTCTAGCTTATTGAAGTTTTTGTTGAGTTCAAAGGTGTTAAATCATGCTCACAACCACATTTAAGAATAATGCGTATTTTATGTACGAAAAACGATGATTTTCTTCAAAAAATCCACTTTCTAGCAGTCGGAACCATTCGGAAGTATCACTATTTGATTCAGCGTAAAAAATTACATAGATAATGATACCAAAATCGTCAAGCCATCTTGAGGTCGAGGGGGGCCATAAAAACCGATTAAAACACTGGATTTGCTTGTAAAACACACGTTTTCTGGCATTAAAACTTGATTTACTCTTCCAATTTGAATGTTGAAAAGAAAAATTGATAGACCGTTGAAAAGCTCACAATTTGAGCATGTTTTCTCCGAAGAGCGCCCATCGAAATGGGCAGGAATTTAGAGTGAAAACTTGGGTCGAAGAAAGTCAAGTTTCGAAAAATTTGTAAAGTTTGCTTTTTGACTTGATTTTTTGAAACTATTTTATAGCTGAAATATTTTGATTTTGCACTGGGTAGCTTAGGAATTTAACGCTCTTTCTAACGGTGTAGTCAGATTTGAATTTTCAGTAGAAATAAGGGAGTTATGACCATATCAGTGCCGTAAGGTCGAAAACGCGAAGAAAAACTTTAAAGTGAAAAAAAAGGAATTTTGAGTGGGTTAAAAGAAAATTGCTAGGAGACATTTTTTGTTGGAAATACCTTGCAGAATCGAACCCTGAAGTTATGCCCATCGAAAGTGTAGACACCCTGTATAGGTACAGGTATGTACTATAAGACTGAAATCACATGTCGTAACAGACTATTTAGTCATCAGGGATCGAAATAATACATCGCAAAAATATATTTTTCCAAGTTCCCATAAAATTCATACTCGATCATCTTGGAGCAGGTCACCAATCATCCACCGAATTCTTGAGGCTAACCGGATGCTAGTTTCACCACCGCAACTTGCCATTGCATCCTTGTTCATTAGCAGTAACTTCATTGTATGTGGTAGGTATCATCGATGTTCTTATGAAGGATAATGAATCATCCCAACAAAGTGTAAAAAAAAAACTGAAAAATGTATAAAATTGCGTCAGAGGAGAAATAATTTGTGAAGGAAACGATACTCGGGAAAGATTCCAAGGAATATCGACGATTTCCTTCTCAAAAAGTGACTTTTTGGCCATAAAATCAAATCTAGAAAGGGATATTACCACGCGATTCAGCGTAATAACAGAGCTAAGTGCCACACAGCCACACTTGAGGATTACCTTCATCTCAATTTTGGCAAAATCGCTGGGTTGCGCATCTTTGAGCGGTCGCGAGCGGGTTGCACGCGTTAAAAAAAAAAAAAACGCTGCAAATTATTACACAATGGTTTATTATTTTTTATTTTTCTATATAGATCACTCGTCTGCATCATCATCATGATGTAGCATGCATTTAATTTGAACGGAGATTAGGCCTCTTTTGCGATTCACACTCGTGTTTCTGATTTATCGTACGTCCAAACTTTAAATTCTCGTAGTGAGCGAACGGTTTGTCCTACAGAGCTCCGGGTGGTCTCAAAAAATTCTAAAAATTCTATAGAATCTTAAATTGAAGGAAAAAAAATACCTTTATATCAACATTTTTTGAGTTAGGGCGTTTTCAAAATTTCAAAATTGATTTTGGAACCCTTAGAAGTGACCTACCTCAACCAAAATCTTCGGGGCACAACTAGACTCCAGAAGGAACCTATATACCAAATTTCATCAAAATCGGTCAATGCTAAGTGGCAAAAGTGCCGCGTACGGCCTTTGAAAAGACAAAGTTGATCATGGTTGCACAATTTTGTTATTTTTTTAATTCTGCGTAAAAAATTATGAAGAATAGCGTTGGTCAGATTTTTTTCGTGCAATATTAGAGAAAATAAATGGGGGGAGCGTAGTTACTTGGACACCCTGTTTATGTATAAGAAGGGAGTTTGAAAGGCACGAATGACAGTAATGAGATGATATTGATGAAGACAGTGATGAGAAAATAGAATCACGAGTGTGAGATGATAAGTCAAGATTAATCCTCTCAAGTAAAACACACATTGGAACATTGTGATTTAAAAAAATTGTCAAAACGAAGTAAATAATTTGTGATCGGCAGAAAATTTTCTCTTCAATGCTCTCGTAGGTACTTAGTTGAAATTTAAGATCACGAATACAGGGCGTCTCAAAAGTTGTTCAGCCCCCTGCTAAAATCGTCCAGATAGAGGTAAATTTTTTTTTTTTGAATCTTCATGATTTTTCCCAAGGATCTCAAGTATGACCATATTGCGCATTGCGCATTGCACAAATTGTGCGCAACGCACACCAACTTCGTTATTTTGAATGAGACCCCCCGATTTTGGTTTATTATTTTCAATAATGAACCTTTGGAATCGACCAAGAAAAAAAAATTTTTAACACTCCCTCAAAGTTTGATGGTTTACGTTTCAAGGTACGTAGAATCCAAAAATCGAATAAAAATTTGGCCGTCCGTCCGCCGTCCGCCGTACGCCGTACGCGGCACTTTTGCCACATAGCATTGACCGATTTTGATGAAATTTGGCATGTAGGCTCCATTTGGGGTCTAGTTGTGCCCCGAAGCTTTTGGTTGATGTAGGTCACTTCTAAGGGTTCCAAAATCAATTTTGAAATTTTGAAAACGCCCTAACTCAAAAAATTGTGTTATAAAGGTATTGTTTTTCCTTCAATTTAAGATTCTATAGAATTTTTAGAATTTTTTGAGACCACGCGGAGCTCTGTAGGACAAACCGTTCGCTCCCTACGAAAATTTAAGGGTTTATATTGAAATATATATAATATATATATTTCATATAGGTATATATTTCATATATATATTTATACATATTTATATATATTTATATACATATTATATATAAATCAAAACACGAATCGCGAAAGAGGCCTAATCTCCGTTCAAATTAGAGCTGACCGAAATGCGATCGATGGTTAGTGATTTTAATTTTTTTTTTTTCCTTCATATTGGATGGTTGGTGATTTTGTAGACGAGTGATCTATATAGAAAAATAATAAACCATTGTGTAATAACTTGCAGCGTTTTTATTGCAGATTTAGATTTTACGCAAAATTTCATGAATTTTAGACCCTTCACTTGATTTTTTTGGTTGCGCGCAACCCGTCCCATGAGCGCGCAAAGTCGCCCAACTACCAAATTGCGCAAAATTTGGATTCACGTAAACCCCAAGAGTGGCACATGTTTTTTTCATTATTTTTCGACGCTGAATCACGTGGTGGTATCCATTTTTGAATTTGATTGGAATTTTCGAAATAGCGGCCGATAGTTTTTAGCGAAAAGTCGCTCTTTTTCTCGTTCTCATGAGTTATGAAGCGATTTTAATTAGTTCGGAAACTGTCATAATACAGAGTTCAGAAACGATTTGAAGCATTGTGGAATTATACCTTAGCCTCCTCGATCCCCCGACCTCACGCCACTCGACTTTTGGTTTATTATTTTCAATAATGAACCTTTGGAATCGACCAAAGAAAAAAAAATTTTTAACACCCCCTCAAAATTTGATGGTTGACGTTCCAAGGTACGTAGAATCCAAAAATCGAATAAAAATTTGGCCGTCCGTCCACCGTACGCGGCACTTTTGCCACTTAGCATTGACCGATTTTGATGAAATTTGGTATGTAGGCTGCATTTGGGGTCTAGTTGTGCCCCGAAGATTTTGGTTGATGTAGGTCACTTCTAAGGGTTCTAAAATCAATTTTGAAATTTTCAAAACGCCCTAACTCAAAAAATTTGGATATAAAGGTATTGGTTTTCCTTCAATTTAAGATTCTATAGAATTTTTTGAGACCGCCCGGAGCTCTGTAGGACAAATCGTTCGCTCAATACGAGAATTTAAAGTTTGGACGTACGATAAATCAGAAACACGAGTGTGAATCGCAAATGAGGCCTAATCTCCGTTCAAATTAAAGCTGACCGAAATGCGATTGATATTTTTCTTCATGTTGGATGGTTGGTGGCTTTGCAGACGAGTGATCTATATAGAAAAATAAAAAATATAAACATATTGTTTAGTAATGCATGCATTCCAGGGGACGTCCCATTGGATAAGCATTAGATCAGTTTAACCAGTAGGTAAACGATAAAGCTGTTTCACTCGATGTAATTTATTTATTACTTCAGGCTAGAAATAGTGACCCCCCCACCATTATCCACCTTAACATTTCTAGCGGCATGATAGCCTCGAATCTGAAGAGCATTTTAAAATCCATGATCTACGATACCCAACATGTGAATTCGAGTTCACCCCCCCCCCCCCCCCCCACCTCCCCAACGACAACAATGGTGCCAGTCTGGCACCAAAGCGGAAATACGTCGTAACATTGAACTTTCATCTGTTACTTTTGGTAGGCAGTCCGTCGAAGTTCACATCCGTATTCAAGGTGAAACACAAAAGAAACACGAAATAAGCGGTTTATGGCATCATGGCACCATATCCTGGCACCACTATTAGTTCCATGGTGGTACAGAGAATAATTCATGAAAATTCGGAGGTATAATGAGAATTTTTCCTCAATTTCAAAGCTTCTGTACAATTAGTAAGCAGTAAAGGAACCAAAATATTGAAAAATCGGATATTTTGTGAATATTAGCCCCCCACTCACCCCCTCCCCTTGCGAATTTTGGTACTCTGGGAAAATCATGTACAACTCGGAAGTTATTTGAGTCAAACAAAAAAATAAACACGCAAATCGGTTGGAAATTGAGGCCTGGGCAGAGTTTACAAGATTATGCACGCAAACGCACGTTTTTTAAGCATTAACCCCCCCTTTCCCCCTCTTAAAAAAACAAAATCCAAAATTCCGGCGCCGTAGTGCACAACTGGATAGTATTTCGCGTCAAACGAAAAAAGAACTACGAAAATCGTTTGAGAACTAAGGCCTGGGCAGAGTACACAAGATTATGCCCAAAAACGCACGTTTTTCGAGCATTAACCCCCCCTTTCCCCCCCTTAAAAGGCAAAATTCGAAATTCCGGCGACGTAGTGCACAACTAGATAGTTTTCCGCGACGAACAAAAAAGAACCAGGAAAATCGGTTGAGAACTAAGGCCTGGGCAGAGTACACAAGATTATGCCCAAAAACACACGTTTTTTGAGCATTAACCCCCCCTTTCCCCTCCTTAAAAGGCAAAATTCGAAATTCCGGCGACGTACTGCACAACTAGATAGTTTTACGCGTCGAACAAAAAAAGAACCAGGAAAATCGGTTGAGAACTAAGGCCTGTGCAGAGTACACACGATTTTGTTACACACACACACACACACAGACATACACCTATGGTTTTTTCGCGGATTTGGATTCAGAATGGTCTAAAACGGATTACTGTGTGGTTATTTTTTTTTCTGTTGAGTGTTGTCCTCCTTCACCCCAGATCGATCGCATAAGGACGCCCAAGTCCTACTGTGGGACGTCCTAAAAAAACCAAAAAAACCAAAAATATAAAAATAAACCGTTAAATAATAATTTGCAGCGTTTTTCCTTTGGGGTTCCCTCAAGGACAAGGTGTATGAGAATCATACCCCAATTCAGACCGTCGAGGAACTGAAGCGACGGATAACGGATTCTGCACGAGCCCTTCGAACCGAATCTATTCAGCGTGCTCTTCACGATCATTGGCTGAATCGGGCAGAACTTTGCTTGCAGCAAGGAGGCCTGCATTTCGAGCAGCTGCTTTGAAGTTTTTTTCTCGTTCTTTAAAGAAGGAAATTTGATTTATTTTTTCCTTTTAACTTTGCATGCTGCAAGGATGCCTGCTTTTCTAACAGGTGCTTTCACGTTGTTTTTTTCTCGTTTTTTAAAGAAGGAAATTGTATTAATTTTTTTCTTTTAACTTCGCCGTAGCCGGTCCCCAGCCCGGTTGAGAAAGAAGGAGGGAAAGAAAATAACATTATTTAGCTCGTCAGAATCGTCTGTCTGTTGGGGTGGCGCCTATCCGGGAACCGCTCGGCGTAAACTCGAACTGCTCTTATCAAAAAAGAGCGATTTATCGCTAAAAACAACCGAATTTTCGGTCGCCATTTCGAAAATTCCAATCGAATTCAAAAATGGATACCACCACGTGATTCAGCGTCGGAAAATAATGAAAAAACATGTGCCACACTTGGGGTTTACGTGAATCCATATTTTGCGCAATTTGGTAGTTGGGCGACTTTGCGCGCTCATGGGACGGGTTGCGCGCAACCAAAAAAATCAAGTGAAGGGTCTAAAATTCATGAAAATTTGCGTAGAATCCAAATCTGCAATAAAAAAATGAAGGATTTCATTCGAAATAACGAAGTTGGTGTGCGTTGCGCACGATTTGCGCAATGCGCAATATGGTCATATTTGAGATCCTTGGGACAAATCATGAAGATTCAAAAAAAAATTTACCTCTATCTGGACGATTTTAGCAGGGGGGTGAACAACTTTTGAGACACCCTGTATATCTTAATAGAAGTTATGTACTCGGACAATTTATTATGTTGTTTGTAATCATAAATTTTTCCAAAATCGAAATTTTCGAATAGGTAGGTACCTAATGGAGTCGGATCAGATGTTACCATTGGCATTGAATCAATTCATGTTATCATGCGTGGGTTAATTTTCCTGGTAAAAGTTTGACCTGAGATTTTTGTCCAAATAATGCAAATCCACCATTTTTCTCGACAAAAATGCACATTTCAACTGAATTTGAAGTGTCATCACTTATGAAAACGCTGCAAATTATTACACAATGGTTTATTATTTTTCTATATAGATCACTCGTCTGCAAAGCCACCAACCGTCCAACATGAAGAAAAACATCGATCGCATTTCGGTCAGCTTTAATTTGAACGGAGATTAGGCCTCTTTTGCGGTTCACACTCGTGTTTCTGATTTATCGTACGTCCAACTCTTAAATTCTCGTAGGGAGCGAACGGTTTGTCCTACAGGGCTCCGCATGGTCTCAAAAAATATTTAAAATTCTATAGAACTTAAATTGATGGATTAAAAATACCTTTATATCAAACTTTTTTTGAGTTAGGGCGTTTTTAACATTTCAAAATTCATTTTTCGACCCTTAGAAGTGACTTACGTCAACCAAAATTTTCGGGGCACAACTAGACCCCAAATGGAGCCCATATACCAAATTTCATCAAAATTATTTTATTCGATTTTTGGATTCTACATACCTTAAAGTGGAATTGTAATGGAAGTTTGCAAAGAAGTTCGGCAGGATGTTGAAATGCGCTGTGTGTTGTGTCCCTGGCATTTCCTTCGTGGGTAGTTTGCTAGCCTTTCACTCGTGACCCGAAGTCCCAGGAGAGAATGGAGCTCCTCAGTGTTCGTACAGTAGGTAAAAATTGTAGGTTTCAAACATTGATTCTGAAACAAGAATTCGCACTATGTTGAGAAATACCTTCCCGGGAAACTCCTCTTACAATGCTGTGACTTTATAATTTAATGGTAATTTAGGCATTGATGATATTTTTTCTGGAGACAAAAGGTATGAAATATTGTTTCAAGAAAAATAGTCCGTGGAATGTTCCTGAGGGAAAAAATCGAAGTTACGGATGTAACAAGGGTATATTCGCAGAGACTACTATGAACCTTTGGACGATGCATTTTATAGGGGATCATTTACCGCCAATCTCAGAAAATTTCATTAAAATAACTTCGTATAAATTCGCTCCGTACAAGGATTTGAGGACACAAAACTCCATTACAGACAAACAGACACGAAACCAAAAAAGTCTGCCAAGTGGGTGTGGCACATAGCTTCCTCGTATCCATAACCCGACTATACAGATGACTGTATAGATGATCCGATGCATAGTAGTTAATCTCTAAGTAGCTTCCACTACCCTCATAGGGGACCATCTACACGCTAATCTGGACAATCCTAGCAAGTTTCATCGAATTCGGATGAAAAATTAAGTTAGTAGATGTATGTGATTGGATCAAAAAAATACTTAGCCTCGGCTGGGATTCGAACCTGGGACCCCTGGGGGACAGTTCTATGCGCTACCTCTGAGCTATTGAGGCCTAGTGATGCAATGAATAGGATTTGAGATTCTCACAGGGGACCATCCCTCTATGAATGAATCCCTCTATGAAGAACCATTCTCTATGATTTTCATAGGAGACCATCTAAACACTACTCTGTAACATACCAGTAAATTTCATTGAAATCGGATGGAAATTATAGAAGTTATGGCCGTTACAAGGAAATTCACGTTTGCGCATGCACAGCGACTAGGTACTAGCAGTCCAGGGGTGATGATCTTCATTGGGGACCATCTACAACCTAATCCGCATAATCCCTGAAAATTTCATCGAAATCGGACAATAACTTCGTATAGTTATGCGCGTTACAAGGAATTCATGACAGACACACAGACAGACAGACAGACACGGGACCAAAATGAGGAATTTCACCGAATTCTGTTTGCATTTTTCCTGAATAGTGTGTGGGATAGATGAAAATCGGGCTGATTTCGGAAAATAAGTCTCCTGTTATTTTTGGGAGACAATCAAAATTTTTGATTTCAAAACTAACCGGGAAAACGGTCGTGAAGTGGGAACGCTCGCTGATTGGGCTGTTCGGATCGCTGTCTCCTCCCAGTGTTGCCCGATGGTAAGACGAAATCGTGTTTTCTAAGAGAAAAGTTATCAAACTAAAACTGGGGAAACTTAATTTTCCCCATCTTGCTTTTTCTATTTTTTTCTTCAGTTTTTCGATTTCAAACTTTACTGTTTCGTGAAATTTTGCATCTGGGGACTATAGATTTCTTGATCTCAGCGCTTCAAGTGGCCATAATTGAACTATTCCAGGATGACGTCATTTTCCCAGTTTTTTTAAACGTTCGTATTTTCTACACTGTTTTATTTATTCGTAAATTAGGAAGTTCAGGCTGAAAGTTTGCCTTAGGGGGTTTTTCGAGGTGCTGAATCCGATTTTGGGGTCAAAAATAGGAAATTCCTACATGGTGAAATTCCTCATTGTTCAGAAAGGTCTAAAAAGCAAAATGCGAGTGAAAATTTTGATTTTGGAGAACTTTTTTTTTCATCCTTGAAAAGTGAAAACAAAGCTTCCGCTACCTTGGTAGACTCGGAAGCAATAAAACGAGAGGGGAAAAATTTTGATTTTGAAGAACTTGATTTAGAAAATCTTATAAATCGGCACATACCTACCTGCTTAGATGTAAATAATCCCGAAAATAAGGGGAAGTGAAACCACAAGGGATTAGTAGGCCGTAGGAGTAGGTGGAAGCGGTATCTGAACACAGTACCTACCCAGTAGGTAGTTCATAGCGTCCAGTCCATCGATGACGTAACAACCCAACCCAGCTGCTCTTCCCGCCAGTGCGTTCGTGGAGTTGGATCCATTCTGTGATTTCCGAAGTTTTTATCCTTTTCATCGCAGTGACTGAAGAGCATTCACGTAATTCTTCAAAATTTGAAGATTTTAATTCGATCGCTCTGCAAGCTGCTGTTACAAGAGTCTGTGTGTGTGTTTCTCTGTGAGCGAGAGATTCCACGTAAGGCGGTACAAGAGTCCCCGATGCTAGCTCATCCATGTTGTGTATAGTATCCATGCACCGAGTCAGCGGAAATAACCTTCCTATCTGGTTATGATAAGTTTGTTTTCGTGTGTTATCAAAGTGAATAGTTTACTCTGTAAGTTCGTGTTTGGGACGAATTACGTCAGTTGAATAAGTACTCAAGTTTCACGCGGATATTAACGTACCCTTCTGTATATCTTTCATCCATCGACGCAAATCATTCGCCTGGTGAATTCAATTTAGTGATGGGTCGTGAGGATCCTGTTTGAGACAGTGAGTAAAACTACCAAAATGTGTGTTGACATTTTTTGTCAAGCATTTCAGTGATGAATCACACAAACTTGCCTGAGTCTAGTTCCAAACATTCTTATTCTTCTGCACGTATGAAAAAAGTTCTTGTGAAGTGAACATTTCGTATAATATGAAGTGTATACAAGGAATGTGTATTTTCATCTTGTAAAGCATGGATTTTTCAACTGGATGCTTAGTACCGTGAATCAATGCTCTCCTGGTACGTAGGTACTTTACCACGAGAACTGTGTGAAAATGCGGTGCTGCTCTGTGATGGGATGCGAGTACTCCGTACTTGGCAAGAAGAAAACTTCAGATGTGAGTTTCCACAAGGTTCCTGACAAGTACAAGCGACCTCACGATTATCTAGAGTGGAAAAGAGCTCTCCAAATTAAAAAATTACCCATGACAACGTGGGTATGTTCACTCCATTTCGACGATGCGGATTATCATCATCGTGTGCTTCCTTCCATATGCAAATTTTTGTCGTATAAACCTCGGAGAACTCTTCGCCTGGATGCTGTGCCTCATTTAAATCTGAAACCTCAGGAACGTGATACCTCGAGTGAACTGCTACTCCCAACTGTTATTCAAGGTGTAGACGTTCAACATGAGGGGGAAAAGCATCCATATTTTCCTCAAGAAACAGTTTATCTTCCCTCATCGTCAACAGAGCTGTATGAAGAGAATTCGGAAGGTGAGCAGTCCAATGCTTCTTCCGAGGATCAAGCCATATTATTTGATGAAGACTCACCTTTCCCGAAAGTTACGCATTTGTCCCAAGTCCAATGTGAATCGGGCACCGAAAGATGTCGAGCTTCCAGTGGTAAGTTCTTGTGTTACTATCTCATCTTATACAACCGCATGTACAACTTTGAAATGGAGAATCCACGTAATCAGCTCTCTAGGTACTTAGATACTAGCAATTTTGATGTTGAGTCATCATCTGGTAGTGGAGGGAGAAAGCCTTCTGTACTCTACTTACTGGGACGATGGGTTCTCCAATGTGATAAATTTGAGATAATTTATTCTTATAACCAGCAGATAGAACTCTACCTATTATGTTTATTATGAAGGAATTCAAATTTAGTTCACAATTAAATTTGCCAGTTACTAATGATCTCAAGTGGAAAGAGGCAAGTCTGCACTAACAGAAATGGGGTCTTTGGCGAGCATCCTACTTAAATGTATAGGAGTGTAAAGGTGTCTTGTAAGTAAGAAAAAGGTACCTTAGTAATTTATTTTAATTTTCCAACGGACCATAAGACCAACCATATTTTATAAAAGATACCTACTCTTCAGAAGAATGCATTTTCTTCTATAGGTTGTGACCCTAATCCATCTTCAGATCAGTATTGGTACCATAATTATTTCAAATTGTCTACCAGGTGCCATTCCATAGATCCAGCGGTGTCCAGCGATACCCCGAAAATAAAATCCCTGAGTTTCCTGGGGTCAGTATTAATATTTTTCAGGGTTATAAATGAACTAAAATATAAATAAATGTGATCATAATTTCTCAAAATTTAGGTTTTCAAGGACTTTTGATATGAAAAAGCACTGGAAAACGCCTGGTTAATGGGTGTGGCACATAGCTTCCTCGTTTCAATAAACCGATTGTATAGATGATCCGATGCATAGTAGCTAATCTCAAATTATCAATCGCCAAGTACCTTGCACTTACCTTATTTAGTACCTGTTCTCTCAGGACACCTTCTACACGTCAACCCGCACAATCTCTGAAAATTTCATCGAATTCGAATGGAAAATGTAGAAGTTACATGGATTTTATAATCGGGCATGCGCAAAGTCTACTGCTAACTCAGAGACGATGATTTTCATAGGAAACACTCCAAAACAATTCTTGAGAGTTTCATCAAATTCGGATAAAACATTTAGAAATTGTGGCTGTAGATGGATTTTATGTTTGTGCATGCGCAGAGGGTTCTGTCAATTCGTGGGCGATCCGCACAATCCCTGAAAATGTTATCGATATCAGATGGGAAACGTAGAAGTTATTGCTGTTACAAGGAAATACACGTTTGAGCATGCGCAGGGGGCGATGATTCTTGTAGGGAAAAATGTGTAGGGTAGGTATCTACAACCAATTCGCAAACTTAATCTGTTAAAACTGAGAGGAATAAATCAGTGGAATCTCGTGAATAGAAAATTCGTGTAATGAAACAAATTGAGAAAAACGAAATACATTTAAAAAAAGGTGTAAAGCAAACATACATGGATATTAGTAACACATGGAAGGTGGTTGTCGTTGTGTTTGGATTACCTATACACTCAACACTACCTCTTGATCTGAACACAAAGACATTTCAAGTATTTGAAACAGGAAAAATTCAAGAAGCGTTATACATGCCTTAACCTTCCATACAATCATAATGTTTGACTTTACACAAACTCTCTGTCAACAAATCAGCTGGCATCCTATTTGAAGGCATATACTCCAACATTACTTGAGACTTTTCGACACATTCTCTCACAAACTGATGCTTAATATCAATATGCTTAGTACGATTATGAAACATATGATTTACAGACAATTTTAAAGCACTCTGGATGTCATTATAAATCACAATTGGTTGTCCATCATTATTCATAATCTCACTCAGTAGTATTCTTAGATGAATGGCCTCCTTACAACCTTCTGTGAGCCCTGTGTATCCCGCTGCAGTCGAAGATAAAGCAACTGTAGGTTGCTTCTTACTCTCCCAGGAAATTAGCCCACCTCCAAGCTTAAAAACGTAGCAGTGTGCATGTAGTGCAGCAGTGTCCTCGGACTCATGGGGGCCGCATTCTACGTCATGGGGGGGGGGGGGCATTGGGGCCTACGACTACTGGAACTTCCATGCCGTCTGCGTGGCAACACTGCCCACAATGGTACGGTGTTCAAGGGGTAGTCGTGGGACAACAGATACCCTTTGCCGTGCCTGTCGGAGTGGAAATGAACACCTGTATCATGTAGTGCAGCAGTGTCCTCGTACTCATGGAGGCCACATCCTACGTCATGATGCAGTCGCCACGCCAAGCAGATAGCAGGTGCTTTGTCATCTAGCGGCTGGGATGTTGAGAGGAAGAGTTGTATCACATGCCAAGTGACCAGGGTAAGAAGCCAGACAGGTCTTGCATTATCCTGGATGTCCAAGTTGTCAATGGCAGCTTGGACATGGAGCAGACCTGGCGGGCTAAGATAAGAAAGTATGATAGAGATGATTTACAGCAAGCAGTGTCAGAGCTAAAAGGAGTGGCACCCCACAACATCAGGGTGAAGGCTGCAACCTTGTCATGGTGTGGGGTGTGGTGCGGGAAAAGTGCCACAGAGTTGCACGAGTTGGGAATCTCAGTCGGTGTACTCCGTGGAGTCACCACCCGCGTCCTGCTCGGCTCATATTTGAACTGGTGGTCCTTTTATAGAGGCACTTCCCTTCATCCCTCTCTCCCACCCCCACCTTCCTCATCTTCCCTCATCCGTCCTGGCGTTGGATGAGTCCTAGGTGTCCTCCCCAATAATATTTGATTTATTTATTTTATTTTCATTTATGGCGTGCCCCCTGCGTCTTTCAGGGGAGATTTTTTTAAAAAAGGTGAAAACGCCGCAAATTATTTTACAAAGGTTTATTATTTTCCTGTATAGATCACTCTTCTACAAAGATCACAGCTTCGCAATTTATTCATTGCTTCCGAGTCTACCAAGGTAGCGGAAGTTTTGTTTTCACTTTTCAAGGTTGAAAAAAAAGTCCTCCGAAATCGACATTTCCACTCGCGTTTTAGCCACAGCCATAACTTCCATAACAATTCAGGGATGTTCAGATTGGCGTGTAGATGGTGCCCTATGAAAATCATCTCCCTCAGACTAATAGTAGTTGCTGCGCATGTTCAAACGTGAATTCCGTGTAACAGCCATAATTTCTACCATTTCCATCCGATTTCGACGAAATTTCTCAGGATTGTTCAGATTAGCGTGTAGATGGTACCCTATGAGGGTAGTGGAAGGTACTTGGAGATTGATGTTTTGAGATTAACTACTATGCATCGGATTATCTGTACAATCGGGTTATGGATACGAGGAAGCTATGTGCCACACCTACTTGTTTTTTGTTTTTTTACCAACCAACCATAGGTACCTACTAGGGCACTTTTGAAATTTTCAACAATTCATTTTCATTTGGATTCCAAAATGAAGGGTTGAAATTTTCAAAAATGCCCAAGTAGGTAGGGAGTAGGTATTTATGTTTGGTAGGTAAAAAACAAAAAATAAAAAAATAGTGACAATGGCAAAGCTTTGATCTTTGCAAAAGAGTGATCATTACAAAAAACCTTTTTGAAATAATTTGCAACGTTTTTTGAGTCCTTATAAAAAAAAAATTTTTCACTTTTTGTGAGTTGTGATACTTCATCAGTTACTAAAACTCGTTCTTTATAACTCTAAAAAATGGGAAATTATAATAATGTAAAAGCATATTTTTTCATCAGAAGTAGGCATTGAACCGCCAGTAGTAAGCAGGGCACCAATAATAGGCACCTCTGTTGCAATGAGTAAAACTTCACATTATAAACAATTGTTCTAAACTTTTTACAGGTATTGAAAGTATCAACTTACAAAATACCTAGATACACCAACTAGGTAGTCCTACCTACTAATCAACAAAAATATAAAATTAAAATAGATGTTATCTTTGAATACAGTCACTATCAGCTGTGAAAGGAAATTGATTTTCTGCTCCAAATTGAAAGACCTGTACAACTAAGGTCACAGCAAATCACAAATGATTTTCCCAGTAGTAGGCGATTCGGCCCACTATTGGAATAACTTCCATTTCAGTGACCAATAGTAGGCATGTTGGATTTCAGTTCGAAATTACAACTCTGAACTATTCATTATTCAATCATCAACCTTCAATCATTACTAGGAGAATATTAGAAACAAAATAGTGGAAGATTCAATGCTTAAAAAACTTGAAACAGCAAGGAAACAAACTTGTCTTCTATAGCTTCTATCCTGGATGGAGATCTTTCGGAGACTGTTTAGTGATGAAAGCTCTAACCTGTCTGCAAACCTCTTAAACTTGTGACTTTTCTCGGTAGACCACAGAAGATACTAACGTTTGAAGTAACGCTAAGTGCAAACTCAGGTTGCTCATAGCTCTTATTTTTGAACGGAGTATCAAGTGCCTACAACTGGTTAAGTGCCTTCTGTAATGTCCGTAGGTCTCTAGAGCAAGGATATTTAGTTGTAATGATTGGTAAGCCTGTGAGCTTCCCTTCCTCTTACACCTCGCCTTCCCTCGCATTCAAGTTCTCTCATGTATGCGATGTTTTACGAGAATAAACCGATCCGATTAATTTGATATTTTACTTAATAATTAAATCTCCCTTTCGCCTCCAAACATTACACCTTCTATTCGCGACTATGCCCTGCCCACTTATTCATGGTAACATCTGTTATATAGATTTTTCCATTTTTATTATAGATGATCCTGACCTAGTGGACACAGCGAGACGTTCAACTGGGAATGCTGACGATGCTGCATCTGAAGATCTGGATGGCATCGCAACTATCTCTGCTGATCAAGGGACCCAGGGTTATTCGAGGAAAGACGAGTACAGATTGGAGAGGCGTGTTGAGTCGAACCAACTACCAGAAGAGTTCAACGTCGGGCGTTACGAGTGTATAGCAGACGGCGAGTGCCCATGCGGATTGCCAAAAGCAAACCATCAGCCCAATTTTGACAGCATTGCCAATGAAAAATCGAACAACGAGGAAGACAACAATGAAACCAACAAAGATGAATGTTCTGACGATGCCAATTATGGGTGTTCTGTGTGTGAAAACAATGATAATAAAACCTTGGTTGTAAGATGGGGTCTTCGACAGCAAGCTAAGGAAACCTCTTATAGCCGATCCATGAAGTTTCCTCACAGAGTTGGAAACCACCAAAGTACCCTCGAGCTCAGTACCTCCAAGCTAATGCTTTCGAGACAAAGGCAATTACTACTCTTGAGGCAGACCATGTCCTCAATAGTGCATAAACGCAGTACTCCAAATATCCTCAGAAAAAGACATAGATAACAAAACAAAGCGAAACTTTAATATATTAGAAGGAATGAAAGTGAATTTGATTACATTTTAAATACTCAATATTATTTCATTTTGAGTAATCAATTGTATTGAAAATTGATTTCTTCGTCACTTAAATTGTCGATTTTTTTTTTTTTTTTTCATTGATGCTAGGTTTAATTGGCGTAGACAACTGTTTCTCTGCTTTTCAATAATTTTATTGTTGAAAAAAAAGGTTTAGGTAGTGAATAATTTCCATGATTTGGTGAGTGCTTTATGGCTGGATTGATAATAAGTTGTTCAATCTCTGTTCCTTTCGTCTGTCCTGGTTGTATAGGCAAGAAACTCAATGATTTTTCTCGAAGGATCACATAAAGCTTAACAAGACTGAACTGCATTTTCCAGTAAGATATTTGGTCAAAGTTTCATTTTTCGTCTGTTTGAAAAAATAAAATTGATGTCTCGCATATAAACATTAATGTTTGCCTTGTTGACCCCCTCGTTTGGTAGTGAGAATTTTGAAAGATTAATAAGATTAAGTAGACACTGATCGTGTTTGTCCCCTGCTAGGGTTATCAACTTGAGTCAGTCTAGGTCTCATTAAGAAATCGTTTGGATTGGCTGTGATTAATAATCTTTCACCAGTCCCCGATGTGAAAAAGTTTGTTGAACACAACAAACCAATATTCTCGGGTTGCTTTCCGGAGGTGTTGAAGTTGAATTCGAGAAAGGATGCAGTTCCTCGCTGGAGTCCTGCGCGGAGAGTTCCTCTTAAGGGGACACATATGTCATTTCCGCGCTACGGCAGCAATTTTGGGTTTTTCGCGATATTTGTTCAATGGTTCGTCCGATTTTGATGAAAATTTAAGGGACTAATCCTCAATATATTCCGGTTGGATGGTGAAAATCTGAACTCACTCAGGCCATCCAAAAAAAAGTTACAATTCCAAACTTGAGCTGTTCTAAACCTAATTTTTTGATATAAATGTTCCTTTTTCTCTGAGAATACTCAAGCTATCGGTCTGAAATTTTGACAGCACCATCAGTAGGTATACTTAGTGAAGCAAATATGATTGACAAAGTTTTTATGAAGTTCACAGAAAAAAAGTTATGAGGGTTTTACATTTTTAGCGATATTTTGAATTTTCACACACTCATATTTAGGCTCCATGGCGTTATTCGGAAAAACCCTCCATCGTAATTATAGGTACATACTAGAAGAACATCCTGTACAAATTTTATTCCAATCGGATGAATAGTTCCTGAGAAAAAGGAACAAAGAAGCTCAAAAACGTAATTTTACAGGAGAGTGGTTTGAATCAAAAACGCGCGGCCGAGTTTGGGCAGTCAGGTTTATCGAAATTTGAATGACTGTTCCTGCTTGTTTCCAACCAATGGAATTGCGGTATCAACTCTCGATAGTTCAACATCGATATATATCGAATAGAATACATCGTTTAGCATCGAAACCTCAAAGATAACCTGAGTGTATGTTGACAGGAGCACGTCTTATTTTTGTGTCACTTTTGTCTCTTTACCTGCTCTGCGCTTTGGTGTGTTGCATCATTCAATGATGGTTGTATAGTGAAGTGTCGAGTCCTTGATGAATTAGGTATTGTGCCCGGGAAATATTGTGCTAAGGAACTGTGCGAAATCGACAAAGAGAGGATGAGATTTGCGTAAATAGCGGCCAATAAAGAATCGCAGCTTGCCCGAAAAAGAAGATCCTGAGCTTGTAAACATCTTGAAGAACAGATGCGAGAACAAGAAGTTGATGATCCCGCTTATGGTCCAGGTCTTTATTGAAATGAGAGTTATAATTTATACCTTCAAATGATGACCTACTTATTATTATAACAAACGTTGATCTAGCTCAGCCTGTGCATCATTCCTTCAACAGTGCTTCCGAGCGCTCCTCAGCACTAGTGACTCCCTAGGTTTTAACCCAAATTTGGAGCACTTCTACTCATCGGATTTAGAAATTTTTTTTTTTTGAAATTTCCGGAATTGAGTCTATTTACAAATTATGGAGAAAAAAAATTTGACCGAAAATTGACATATGTGTCCCCTTAGAGTGGTGGATAAATTGAAGCGGCACCTTGATGAATTAGTGCAAAGACAGATCATAGAGCCTTGTGAGGGGGTGAATAACTTGGTTGTGGTTGAAAAGCATGGCACAGGTGCATTGAGGTTGTGTCTTGATCCAAAGTACCTAAATGAAAACTTGATCAGGGATTTTGTTTTGATTCCGACCTTTGAGGAAATTAGTGCTAGGATGGGGGGGTAAGAAGCTGTATTGTGTATTCGATTTCAAGGATGGCTTCTACCAGGTTAAACTGGACGAAGAGTCGTCCAGGCTTTGCACATTTTCGTCCCCATTTGGATGTTTTCGATTTCTGAGGGCTCCTTTTGGGTTGAGCGTTCTGTCAGAATACTTTCAGAAGGCAACTCAAAGGCTTTTTGATGGCATAGAGGGGGTGTCCGTTTATTTTGATGATATATTCTGTGCTGCAAACACCGTGGAAGAAATGTGGTCTATTGTTGGCAAGGTTGTTAAAGTTGCTCACAAAAACAATATAGTTTTTAATGCCGACAAAATTCAGTTTTTTGTGAATAAAGCCAAATTTTTAGGCTCTATTTTTGACTGCAATGGAGTGCATCCAGATGAGGCTAGGGTCAAAGCTATCCAGGACCTGGAGGAACCTAAGTCAAAAACGCTGCAAATTATTACACAATGGTTTATTATTTTTCTATATAGATCACTCGTCTACAAAATCACCAACCATCCAATATGAAAAAAAAAAAATCACCAACCATCGATCGCATTTCGGTCAGCTCTAATTTGAACGGAGATTAGGCCTCTTTTGCGATTCACACTCGTGTTTTGATTTATATATATATATTTCAATATAAACCCTCAAATTTTTGTAGGGAGCGAACGGTTTGTTCTACAGAGCTCCGGGTGGTCTCTAAAAATTCTATAGAATCCAAAATTGAAGGAAAAACAATACCTTTATATTAAAATTTTTTGAGTTAGGGCGTTTTCAAAATTTCAAAATTGATTTTGGAACCCTCAGAAGTGACCTACTTCAACCAAAAGCTTCGGGGCACAACTAGACCCCAAATGGAGCCTGCATACCAAATTTCATCAAAATCGGTCAATGCTAAGTGGCAAAAGTGCCGCGTACGGCGGACGGACGGCCGAATTTTTATTCGATTTTTGGATTCTACGTACTTACCTTGAAACGTAAACCATCAAATTTTGAGGGGGTGTTAAAAAATTTTTTTTCTTGGTCGATTCCAAAGGTTCATTATTGAAAATAATAAACCAAAAGGACACAATTATACGAACATTCGTTTATTAGTCTTTACATTAATCATTAAAACATCAAGGAGTATAACATCCAACAAAGACGTCTTATCTCTGAACTCAGCTCACATCGATACCTTCAATCGATGTTTACTATTGATACTAAATGTCGATACGTTGTATCGACAACGATACATCCAAACAGGTACTTACGTTTTGATTCGTTCACCACAGCTTTCCCAAATCTGCACAACGTAATCACTTTCCGGAGTGGTGTTTAGATGTTAAAGTGGTAGCAGGGAATTCTTACGTTCAATCGCCAGATACCTCGGGCAATAATACTCTTCCGACTCTCCAAGGGGAAAAAGGAATTATTGGATCGGGCTGGAGGGTAAGATATGTCTTACAACTCGTTTCCCCTGTAATCAAGGCATCACCGAGCCGCGGAGGAGATAGCTGTCTGAATTCTCAACCTCACAATTCCCGACTTTCTCTTCCCAAGAGAAAAATAATTAAAAGACGCCCTTTTTTTGAAACTTGGACTTTCACTTTCACCTCATTCTATGGAGTAAAGATTCAGAAACTAGATGTTCGAATGCCTTCCTAACTGCATTTAGATGTCATAAATAGTTCAATCTATATGCAAGCATGAATGGGAGTGTGGATACAATAACAGTACTTTCTTCCTTGATACTAGAAAAAAATGGTCCATATTACTTACTACCGATAGGCTTTAGTGAAATGGTTCCTTCTTATGACAAAAAATTTCTCCTGGTGTTTCAATGTCGATGGAGTTTATTGTTAGTCATACCACAATTACCGTGTTAGTAAGGGAGGTTCAAAACACGGTTATTCTGTTTCTTCCTTCATTTTTAGAAAAGATCTTCTTTAAATGTTTGCTTACGAGTCTGCAACACATTGGGACATTTTCATGTCAACCACTGCTCAACAAGGTAGTGAAGTAAGGTTTTTAGTTCGTGTACCCAAGCATCAAAATAAGAAAACAGTTGATTGTTCTCTACGCAGCACAGTGAGTCTATTTTATTTATTGGTATCGTGAGCTAGTTTTCGTGACGATTTTTCAGTTTATGTGCCAAAGCGAAGACATGAAAATGTCAAAAGATGTTACTTACTTTATATTATAATGGAAAACTGCTATGAAATTGTTTGAAGGAAATATTACGTACGCGGCACTTTGCACAGTTCCCATGGATGTTGATGAAGTTTGTTGAATCGGCGTTATTTGGGGTCTAATTGTGTCCTAAAGGTTAGGTGTACTTAAACATATTGTTTATGCGGTTTATACTTAAATATGCGGGTTATGGTGTCCTGGAACCACTATTAGTTCCATGGTGGTACAGAAAATAATTCATGATAATCCGGAGGTATAATGAGAATTTTTCCTCAATTTAAAAGCTTGGGTACCGTAGAGGCGGGTGACTTGGAACACTTTTCAACTTTCAGAAGCTGTAGTTTGAGTCGTATTGCAGATAAAAATTTGATCATGGTCTTAAAAGGTTGAAGGCTATTCAGAGAACATAACCATACAAACAAACAAATTTTTTTTCACGTCCAAGTAATTTATTTTTTTTGATTTGTGCCTGTTCCAAGTCATCTGCAGAGTCGGGTGACTTGGAACACCGCACGAATTTCGTTGTTTTTCAAGTAGTAAGAGCTCATTATGACTTGGAACAGTATCTGGAGTTTTAAAAAAGATCAATTTAGGGTTTCAAAATTAAAAAATGTTTTCTTTGAACTCGAAAAAGTAAAAAACTCTTTATTTGTAATATTAACAGGAAATTTGCAGGTTTTTTTTCGTTTTTTGAACGATAATCACATTGTTTCTTATTTCAATCACATTGTTTCTTAATTATTAAGACTAGATTATAGGAAACAGTGTCTTAAAAAATTCCATCTATAAAATGGAGTCAATCTCTCCAATTTGAGGAATTAAAATTGTCTAAGTAAATTGAGCAGCATGACCGAATCTTAATAAATTCTGGAAAAATGTAGGAACGAATAAGGAATGTTTAAGACCCAAACTTGGGCTATCAAATAAAAATCAGTCTCCTCGAATTGAGGAAAAATGAAAACAAACATCAAAAGCATCCTGTGTTTCCCCATGGTGAAATCTATAGAACAGAAACGAAAAAATACGATAGATAGGTAGGAACTAATCAGTGATAAACTCCATCACTATCGTATTGCCACAATAACACACCTAACATGAGTTGAAATGCGGAGAAAATGCACTGGAAAGCCGAGAGTGATAAGGGAGATGATCAGAAACAAAAACTGTAGGTGTTTCAAGTCACCCCCAAAAAATCTACATTCACAAAACAATTTTTTATAAATCGTCCATCCCCGGTAGTGTTGATATGACACGGGGAATGTTGAATCAAGGGGTTAGAGAAAAAACAGTGAAAAACTCAAGTCGTCAACTCCACGCATTTCGAAGGCACAACCCTTAGCGTTTTGAGAAAAAAAACGTCACTTTTCTCATATAAACTTCAACAATATTTTAATAATGGAAAAATACTCAGGAGACGAAATCTTTCACTTGGAAAAGGCAGCCACAATCACCAGAACTCAAAATAAAATGATAACAAATCGAAACTTATCACTGCAGTGTTGCCAAAAAACAAATACGAAAATCCCCGGAAGTGTTCCAAGTCACCCGCCCGTTCCAAGACACCCGCCTCTACGGTACAATTAGTAAGCTGTAAAGGTACCGAAACATTGAAAAATCGGATGTTTTGTGAATATTATCCCCCCACTCATCCCCTCCCCTTGCTAATTTTGATACTCTGGTGGAATAGCAATTTGGAAGATTTCTGAGCCGAACACAAAAGAATAATCGGTTGGAAATTGAGGCCTCAGCAGAGTTTTTGTACTGTGGGACGTCCTGAAAAGTATGGGAAAACGTTTTCAAAACGCCCGAGCTCGAAAACTTTGAAATTAATACGGTTTTGCTTCCGAGTCTACCAAGGTAGAGGAAGCTTTGTTTTCACTTTTCAAGGACGAAAAAAAAAGTGCTCCAAAATCAAAATTTTCACTCGCGTTTTGCGTTTTAGACCTTTCTGAACAATTTTGGTTCCGTGTCTGTGTGTCTGTGTGTCCGTGTGTCTGTGTGTCTGTCTGTCTGTGTGTCTGTCCGTCTGTCATGAATTCCTTGTAACGCGCATAACTATACGAAGTTATTGTCCGATTTCGATGAAATTTTCAGAGATTGTGCGGGTTGGTGTGTAGACGGTCCCCTATGAAAATCATCATCCTCGAACTGATAGAAGCGACTGCGCATGCGCAAACGTGAATTCCTTGTAACGGCCATAACTTCTACATTCTCCATCCCATTTCTATGAAATTCTCAGGAATGTTACAGATTAGTATTTAGATGGTCCCCTATGAAAATCATCACCTTCGGACTGATAGTAGCCACTGCGCATGCGCAAACGTGAATTTTCTTGTAACGGCCATAACTTCCACATTTTCTACGCGATTTTGATATAATTTTCAGGGATTATGCGGATTAGGTTGTAGATGGTCCCCAATGAAGATCATCACTCCCGGACTGATAGTAGCTGCTGCGCATGCGCAAACCTGAATTCCTTGTAACGGCCATAACTTCTACATTCTCCATCCGATTTCAATGAAATTGTCAGGGATGTGCCAGATTAGTATTTAGATGGTCCCCTATGAAAATCATCACCTTCGGACTGATAGTAGCCACTGCGCATGCGCAAACGTGAATTTTCTTGTAACGGCCATAACTTCCACACTTTCTACGCGAATTTGATGAAATTTTCAGGGATTATGCGGATTAGGTTGTAGATGGTCCCCAATGAAGATCATCACTCCCGGACTGATAGTAGCTGCTGCGCATGCGCAAACGTGAATTCCTTGTAACGGTCATAACTTCTACATTCTCCATCCGATTTCAATGAAATTTTCAGGGATGTTACAGATTAGTATTTAGATGGTCCCCTATGAAAATCATCACCTTCGGACTGATAGTAGCCACTGCGCATGCACATACGTAAAATCCTTGGAACAGCCATAACATTTCTAGGATTGTCCAGATTAGCGTGTAGATGGTCCCCTATGAGGGTAGTGAAAGGTACTTAGAGATTGGTGTTTTCAGATTAACTACTATGCATCTGATAATCTATATAATCGGGTTATGGGTACGAGGAAGCTATGTGCCACACCCACTTGGCAGACTTTTTTTTGCTTCCTCACTACCGAAGGTAGGGAAGCTTTGTATTCGTGAAAGAAGTGAAAAAAAAAAATGTCCTCCAAAATCAAAATTTCCACTTGCTTTTTGCGTTTTAGAGCTTCCCGAACAATTTTGGTTCCGTGTCTGTCTGTCTGTCGGTCTGTCTGTGGTCAATCCTTGTCCCGGGCAAAACTATACCAACCTGTGGTCCGATTTTGATGAAATTTTCAGGGATTGTGCGGGTTAGGTCCTAGACGGTCCCCTATCAATTTCAGCACCTTCGGACCAATAGGAGCGAGTGCGCATGCGCAAACGTGAATTTCCTGGAACCTCGGTTTCTAATGAACCGATTTTGCTCAAATTTGGAGGTTAGTTAGGGACTAACTTCTAAGAGACACCCTATAAGTTTCAATCAAATTGGTCAAGCAATAGCCGCTGCGCATGCGCGAACTTAAAATTTATTATAATTTTTTCGCCAACTGATTCTATACGTCCATGTTACAATGAGTGAGGAAGCTATACTGCCCACAAAACTTGGCAGACGTTTTTTCATTATATTAAAAATATCCTACATTTAAAAGAACTTTGACACCACTCAGAGCACTGTGGGACCAACTTTTCGCTCAATCAGGATAATTAATTACCTAATTAATGAATGTTTCGTGGCGTTTTGGTTTCGAATTTTCTTTGGAATCGACCAAGAAAGAAAAATTCAACCCCTCCACCACCCCTCAAAATTTGTTGGTTTACGTTTCAAGGTACGTAAAATCCGAAAATCACAAGAGAGAAATCCCCTTTCAAATTTTAGCTGACCAAAATGCGATCGCTGTTCGTTTCTTCGTCTTGTATTCAGTTTCGCCCCCTTAGCAACCAATAATAAAATTTTCTAACGAAGGTACGTGCAACAACCTATTTTTTCGAATTGGGTGTGAAGAATAAATAAACCTTTGTTTAATAATTTGCAGCGTTTTTTCATATAGTTAGGATAATGTTAAATTCTAAGACACGAATCAACAATATTGTTAAATGGGCGTTTATTGTGAACACATATTTGTTTATTATTACAAAAATAATAAAACGAATGAAATGAAACCAGTAAATTTGGAGAAAATTAAAGTCGGTTGTAGAAATGGTTATCAAAATTGAAATGATGACTTGAAAAACAAGTTTGTAATACTTGAATGGTGTTGTTACATACCGATTTTGATAGGGAGTTTTGGTATACAAGACTAGGAAATAGCCAGATTTCGCCTAAATTTAAGGGAATGTTAGAGGTTACTCACAAAACCCTGTCAACCATCAAATTGTATTGATAGTTGAGAGAATATCGATATTCATGGAAGATAGCAACATCTCAGAGCTGTAGGAAGTAGGTTCTCTCTAGTTGTTTGGTGAATAAGTCTTGGAAGTTAGTAATTCTACCTGTTTGGGACTTAACCTTCCTCCCATGTCCTCTCCTGGCTGAGTCACCTCTTACTACTTGCCTAATTCAGTGATATTTCAATTAAAAACCAGCACCAGCTAATCAATATTTTAATATCCTCATCATTGGAAAAGCTTAGATTAATAAGTACCTATACATACGGGCTGGACATGTTTTAGCCAAATATTTGATTAATTTCTAGAAAAAAATAACTAATCAGTTTATTTTTTCTCGCAAAATCGGCAATTACAGCTTCGCCTATTTGGGATGGAGCTTCCTGATTGGTTTACCAGATGGCAGTATGGTCGATACTTCCCCTCCCTTAGTCTGTAATCATTGTACCACACTCTTTGTAAGTACAATGGAAGGTTACAATAGTGTTATCCTTTTGGAGGTAGGAGAAGGGTTATAAAGAGCAGCAGAGAGGGGGGTCCTTGAAGTAACGTAAGTAACGTTAACGTTTATTAATAGTTATGTGGTAGAACCTACATTTTCCTTATACTACTACGCTATAAAAACGAAGAGGAAAAACGTCTGCCAAGTGGGTGTGGCACATAGCTTCCTCGTATCCATAACCCGATTATATAGATGATCCGATGCATAATAGTTGATCTCAAAACACCAATCTCTAAGTACCTTTCTACCCTCATAGGGGACCATCTACACGCTAATCTGGACAATCCTAGAAAATTTCATCAAATTCGAATGAAAAATGTGAATGTTATGCGCATGCGCAGAGGCTTCTGTAAATTTTAAGGCCTTGATTTTCATTGGGGACCATCTACAACCTAATCCACGTAATCCCTAAAAATTCCTTCGAAATCGGGTAGAAAATGTGGAAGTTATGACCGTTACAAGGAAATTCACGTTTGCGCACACGCAGTCGCTTCTATCAGTCCGAGGATGATGATTTTCATAGGGGACCGTCTACACACCAACCCGCACAAACCCTGAAAATGTCATAGAAATCGGACAAAAACTTCTAATAGTTATGCGCGTTACAAAGAATTCATGACAGACAGACACGGAACCAAAATTGTTCAGAAAGGTCTAAAACGCGAGTGAAAATTTTGATTTTGGAGAACTTTTTTTCGTCCTTGAAAAGTGAAAACAAAGCTTCTTCTACCTTGGTAGACTCGGAAGCAAATTGTAATAAAAATAAAACCCTGAAGATGTTTTTAAATAAAAACAGTTTACAACTTAACCCGGGGAAGTGTTCTGTGGTTACGTTCCATCGTTCGGTTAGCATATGTCAGTTCCCATACATTCTGAAAGGATCTCCTCTGTTTCGTGCGACTGAGACTATGGACCTAGGAATGCTGTGCGATAGCCAGCTCTCTTTCTCCAGACATATTGGTGCAGTAGCGAACAGTGCTATGCGAACGCTGGGCTTCCTGAAGCGGCACACCCGTGAATTCACCGACGTAAAGCAGATAATTGTACTCTACAAGGCATTGGTTCTCCCAAAACTGGAATATGCGTCAACGGTCTGGAGCCCTTTTTATTCGATCCACCGGTATACCTTGGAAAGGGTACAGAATAAATTTCTGAGATACGTAAGTTTTAAACTGAGAATTCCGTCCGACGAATTCAACTACCACAACATGTTGGAGACCAGTAAACTTCAAACACTATATAAAAGGAGGATCCTTACTGATTTGGTGTTCCTTCACAAACTGCTCAATAATAAAATAAATTGCCCATCTCTTCTCGCCAAGTTCCAGTTTTCCACTCCTCGTCTCACCAGTCGCCATCCCACCTTGTTCCATGTTCCGTTTTCAGCGTTTAATTATTTACTAAATTCCCCCTTAAACCGTATCCGCCGTTTAGCAAATCTTCTTCTCCATCTTCATCCTGATTTTGACTTTTTCCAAAGTACTTCATCACAACTTAAACCACTCATATTATCATCTCCTGTTTTATTTTAAATTCCATTCATCTGTCAATAGTATATATTTCGTTATTAATTCTAATTCTCTAACAGTAGCTTTGTAATTTTGTATCACGTTTTTGTTATCATGTAAACTGGGCCTGCCCATATTATAATAAATAAATAAAACGAAAGCTCCCGGATTTAAAGAACAAGAGGATTCCTCACCCCAACCCAAAACATTACTCTCTAAATATTTTTGAAGAGTTTATCGGGAGGGAACCAAAAAACCGCTGCCCATCCATCGGCCTGGGTGACCTCGGGTTTGGAATATTCATTTTTTCCTCTTCCTATTTCTGAATTCCCTGATAAGACGTCCGGGGCAGATGTTGGTGGACTGGATATTGTGAACGGAACGATTTGATTAATCGATTTGGCCTCAAAGAGTCTGCGATGCCCGTCGCAATAAAGACTATTACTTCTCTCCACTTCTTTTCCTTTGGGGAATATGAATGCAGAGCTGAATAATATCTAGGTTATTTTAGTTGTTTTTTATAGCTTTTACATTTTTACCCTACCTTTTGGTATATTATTTTCAATAATAAACCTTTGGAATCGACCAAAATTTTTTTTAACCCCCCCCCCCCCCCCCTCATTACGTTTCAAGGTACGTAGAATCCAAAATTCTAATACAAATTTGGCCTTCCGTCCGCCGTACGCAACACTTTCACCACTTAGCGTTGACCGATTTTGATGGAAATTGGTATGGGGGCTCTATTTGGGGTCTAGTTGTGCCCCGAAGCTTTTGGTTGATGTCGGTCACTTCTAAGGGTTGAAATTTTGAAAACGCACAAACTCAAAAAATTTTGATATAAAGGTATTGTTTTTTTATCAATTTAAGAAAGTATTACATTTTTAGAGACCACGCGGAACCCTGTAGGTCAAACCGTTCGCGCCCTACGAGAACTTAAGGGTTGGGCTTACGATAAATCAGAAACACGAGTATGAATGGCAACAGAGGCCTAATCTCCGTTCAAGTTTTAGCTGACCGAAATGCGATCGATGTTTTTCTTCATGTTGGTTGGTGGTAACAATGGCAAAGCCGTATTCTTTGCAGACGAGTGATCTATATAGAAAAATGATAAACCTTTGTGTAATAATTTGCAGCGTTTTCTTTAGAGTTTCACCACAAATTCTTCTGTGCCAAATCTCACTTGTGAAAATTATTCAGGTAGCTTTATCGTAGCCCCTATGATTATAGCGTAGAAATGTGTATCAAGCTAGCCTGTAGTTTCGACGAGCGAATCACCCAAAACGCTGCAAATTATTACACAACGGTTAATTATTTTTCTATATAGATCACTCGTCTGCAAAGAACTCGGCTTTGCCACTATCACCATCTGCCTACCACGTACCTACAGCGATCCCATTTTGGTCAGCTAAAATTTGAACGGAGATTAGGCCTCTTTGGCGATTCACACTCGTGTTTCTGATTTATCGTAAGCCCAACCCTCAAGTTCTCGTAGGAAGCGAACGGTTTGTCCTAAAGAGCTCCGTGTGGTCTCTAAAAATTTAATACTATCTTAAATTGATGGAAAAACAATACCTTTAAGTATATCAAATTTTTTTGAGCTAGGGCGTTTTCAAAATTTCAACCCTTAAAAGTGACATCAACCAAGACCTTCGGGGCACAACTAGACTCCAAATGGAGCCCATATACCGAATTTCATCAAAATCGGTCCATGGGAACTAAGGAAAGTGCCGCGGACGGCGGACGGACGAAAAAATGTTTATTCGATATTTTATTCGATTTTATTTTTTTAGTTTATTCGGATTCTACGTACCTTGAAACGTAAACCAACAAATTTTGAGGGGGTGAAACTTTTTTCTTGGCCGATTCCAAAGGTTCATTATTGAAAATAATAAACCAAAATAGGAACACATTTTGAAAAAAAGATGCCTAGCAGAAAATGAGGCTATGCAAGTGGTGCCAACCAAGGTTTTCTCTGTTCTTATCCAAAGTGTAAGGAACAACTCGAAAATTCATTTTAAGATATTGAACAACCAACATCTATAGAAACAACGTCTTCAAAAACAAATTTCTTTCCTGAATTCGATTCTCAAAAGCTGAGGTCTTTGGACGGTTTTTAATGTAAAAGGAGGTCCACGAGAAGCAATCTATAAATAAACCTTACACCCGGTTTAAATAATTGGAATTTCTCATACTCGTGGAAATTCCATGTTCAGGCAGTTTTTAGGACGTCCCACAGTAAGACTTGGGCGTCCTTATTCGATCGATCTGGGGTGAAGGAAGACAACACTCAACAGAAAAAAAAATAACCACACAGTAATCCGTTTTAGACCATTCTGAATTCAAATCCGCGAAAAAAAACCATAGGTGTATGTCTGTGTGTGTGTGTGTGACAAAATCTTGTGTATTCTACCCAGGCCTTAGTTCTCAACCGATTTTCGTGGTTCTTTTTTTCTTCGACGCGGAAAACTATCTAGTTGTGCACTACGGCGCTGGAATTTTGAATTTCGCCTTTTAAGGGGGGGAAAGGGGGGGTTAATGTTCAAAAAACGTGCGTTTGCGGGCATAATCTTATAAACTCTGCCCAGGCCTCAATTTCCAACCGATTTGTGTGTTTCTTTTTTTGTTTGACTAAAATAACTTCCGAGTTGTACATGATTTCACCAGAGTACCAAAATTTGCAAGAGGAGGGGATGAGTGGGGGGATAATATTCACAAAATATCCAATTTTTCAATATTTCGGTTCCTTTACTGCTTACTAATTGTATCCAAGCTTTGAAATTGAGGAAAATTTCTCATTATACCTTAGGATTTGCATGAATTACTTTCTGTACCACCATGGAAATAAAAGTGGTGCCACCATGGTGCCAGGGTACCATAAACCTCATATTTCTTGGGTTTTTTGGTGTTTCACCTTGAATACGGGTGTGACATTCGACGGACTGCCTACTAAACCTAATAGATGAAAGTTCAATGTTACGACGTATTTCCGCTTTGGTGCCAGACTGGCACCATTGGTGTTGGTAGGGGGGGGGGGGGGGTCGAACTCAAATTCGCATGTTGGGTATCGTAGATCATGGATTTTAAAATGCTCTTCAGATTCGAGGCTCACATGCCGCTAGAAGTGTTATGGTTCATAATGGTGGGAGGGGGGGGTCACTGTTTCTTCCCTAAAGTAATAGATAAATTACATCGAGAGAAACAGTCTTATCGCTTAACAACTGGTTAAACTGATCCAATACTTATCCAATGGGACGTCCCCTGGAATGCATGCATTACTAAACAATATGTTTTCATCTATAAAGTTTGATTTGTCGTCAGAGAGGAGAAATTTTAACGTTCTTCCCAACGGTATCCTCAGATTTAAACTTACTGAGTTAATTACGGTAGTTACAGTCGTATTAGTGATACAAAAAAAGATCACGAGAAAAAAAATCTAAAATATAACAAATGTCGGATGTGAGGTTGAAACAAATGTAAGTAAGTATGTTATGGTACATTTTTTGTGGCAAATTAATTGTAGAATCATCTTCCGAAGGAAGTACTGACCACATCGGATACACGGTGTAGAAGACGTAGAATAATTGTATAATGTGGAAGAAATATAAATGTATAATATTGGAGAAATAGGTTCACGTTTGGGATTGAAGGCAAGAGTACACTAGTTACCTACCTTGTGTCTACCGAACAGGCTACTTTTCACTTGACATACGAGTGTTAGTCTTCAAACCAAGTTGTAGAACCTGGTAGGTACAGTATAGATTTCTACGTGATATTATTTTCCGATCAAGTCATAAGTTCAAAGCAATTTTCATGTTTCGTACAGCCCTCTAGGAAGCAACAGTATCTACTTCTATGAAGTTCACGAAGAAGACTTTGCTGGGGATTTCTTCTACGTGGAAGCGGCCCCTTCGCCTCGTTACAGTTAATCTCTCAGGACAATCGCCGGCATGAAGAAACGTTGAGAGCTTGAAGAAGGAAACCCTCAGACAATAATTAGAAAGAGGAGGAGCGTGGAAACCGGATCCGTTCCTGACGTCGAGTCCAGTTCTGGGCACTTAGCGCCCACCCTGATTATCCTCAGTTTTCCCGCCAACTTTTACTTATTGGTACCTACCTATGCCCCTACGTTCTGTTTTCAGTATCTGAATAACTTATTAATGGTTACCGTAGATATCCATTAATAATATATCCTGTCAATTCTCCAAAATTTAGGAAGAACACAATGGAGGCAAATCTGAATTCGTGAGTGAGACCATAAGTATGTCTCATAAGCAAGGAAATCAAATCTACCAGTAGATAATATCTACAACAAATATTGTTTGTCCCAAATTTACAGAGTAAGGTAGATGTCGGTACGTAGATGAACGGTTAGTACTCATTACCTTTATTCCTGGAGGGAAAGACGAATTTCGAAGACTACCTTTTGCTAGTGCTGGTGCTAGTGCTAGACAAAACAAATTTTTTGCACATCGACTTGGATTCGAAGAAAATGAGTGGTATAAAAGAGGAAGGTATGTATTTATTTCAGAGATGGGCGAATTCGTATAATAAATACGATTATGAATATAAATCATATCTGCGATTTTATGATTATGAATAAGAATACAGGTATGAATATGAATACGAATACAATCGTATTCACACTTTGAATACGATTTTCCCCCGTATTAGTGTTATGAATACGATTTTATGATTTTTTCTATGATTTCCCTAAAAATCGAATTTTGTTTTACGATTTTCCCAGAAAATCATACTTTTTATGATTTTCTCCCGAGCTGTGGACATATTTATGACCTAATATTGTCAAAATAATCAATCAAAATTCGAAACGCTCACAAATTCCTGTAGGATTTTTCACGCAGAACCGAATGAGACCAACCCTAGGTCGCTACGACCAACCAAATAGAAAGTACAACGACATTTCCGCAGAAAATCATAATTTTTTGATGATTTTCAGTGCAAATTCTTTAAAAAAACACGATTTTCTGCGGAAATGTCGTTGTACTTTCTATTCGGTTGGTCGTAGCGACCTGGGGTTGGTCTCATTCGAATCTGCGTGAAAGATCCTATAGAAATTAGTGAGCGTTTTGAATTTTGATTGATTATTTTGACAATGTTAGGTCATAAATATGTCCAGAGCTCGGGAGAAAATCATAAAAAAGGTATGATTTTCAGGGAAAATGGTAAAAAAAAAATTCGATTTTTAGGGATATCATAGAACGAATAATAAAATCGTATTCAAAATACGAATACGGGGGAAAATCGTATTCAAAGTGTGAATACGATTGTATTCGTATTCAAATTCATATTCATACCTGTATTCTTATTCCTAATCATAAAATCGCAGATATGATTTGTATTCATAATCATATTAAATATGATTAAATTAAAAATTATTATGATTAAATTAAATGATTATGATTAAATTAAATTATTAAATTGTTAAATTAATTAAATTATTAAATGTTGTTCAATTACGACGTACGAGATTCCTCCTAGTACCTGCTCCCTACTAGGGCATTTTTGAAAATTTAAACCCTTCATGTCCATTTGGTTGGTGGTTGGGGTTAAAATGTTCAAAAATGCCCTAGTAGGTAGTAGGTACCTACGGTTGGTAGGGAGGGATCTATACAGAAGGGTGATCTATACAGAAAATAATAAACCTTTGGGCAATGATTTGCAGCGTTTTTTTTTTTTTTTTTTTTGGAAATACCTTGTAGAATCGAACCCTGAAGTTGTGCCCATTTTAAGTGTAGACATCCTGTATAAAAACGCTGCAAATTATTACACAATGGTTTATTATTTTTCTATGTAGATCACTCGTCTGCAAAGCCACCAACCATCCAACACGAAGAAAAACATCGATCGCATTTCGGTCAGCTATAATTTGAACGGAGATTAGGCCTCTTTTGCGATTCACACTCGTGTTTCTGACTTATCGTACGTCCAACCCTTAAATTCTCGTAGGGAGCGAACGGTTTTTCCTACGGAGCTCCTCCTCGGATACCTTTATAATATAAAAAAATTTATAATATTATTAATATTATATTCTATAATATTCTATATTATAGATTTTTTTTTGAGTTAGGGCGTTTTCAAAATTTCAAAATTCATTTTTGAACCCTACTTTAACCAATATCCTCGGGGCACAGCTAGACCCTTAATGGAGCCTACATACCAAATTTCATCAAAATCGGTCAATGCTAAGTGGGGAAAGTGCCGCGGACAGCGGACGGACGGCCAAATTTTTATTCGTTTTTTGGATTCTACGTACCTTGAAACGTAAACCATCAAATTTTGAGGGGGTGTTGAAAAATTTTTTTTCTTGGTCGATTCCAAAGGTTCATTATTGAAAATAATAAACCAAATGAGGCAATTTGAAACGAGAAACCTTTAAAGTAAAAAGTCTATGTTTTGAAATGGGAAATCTGTATTTTGTAATTCGAAACTTTATTCTTGTTTCGGAAAACCTATATTTTGAAATGGAAAACGTTTATTTTGTCGGAAAACCTTCATAATTTCACCAGTAGGTATATTAGTATACGTCATTCGATATGCCATCCCTAACTAAAATGTGTGTGGTGTGGAACAAGTGGAGCGAAATCCAACAGTTGCCAGCGAACAACCTCCTGGTGTTCAACGGAAAGAGAATTCACGTGACCAAACAAAGAGAAGAAGTGGAAGAAGTGGAGAGGGGTAGTTGAAAAAGAGCGACCAGGATATGAAGGGGGCCGCTCTCTGCATATCCGGGAAGGCTGGTGCTACGCCCTCTCGCACCGCCTTTTCAAAACCGCCGCAACCGGTAAATTTAGTTCGCGAGGCGCCGTTGTGGCCTCATGGCGACTGGTTTCCATCAAATTCGAGGGTAGAACTTTCGAAAGCCCCAGACGACCTGGTTTCATATTGAGGTCTGAGAAGGGCGGTAGGATCCGGGATGAAGGGTTATCTCAGTTCTCAGTTCGTTGAACAAGATCTTATCAGGGTATGCCTTGGAGCCCCAGGATCACAACTGGTGGAACATCCAATTCGACTGGACGTGGAGTGAAAATGTCACAACTAATCGGCGGTCAGTCTTGAAGTGGTCGCTACCGATTGGATCGCGATAAGATGCATTAAGTAATAATCAATTCACATACAGCCTCCAAAAACCCTCTTAATATTAAGATGGATCATACAATCAAATTAATCGTATATTCACAATATTTACAAGAATTCACTCGGACAGTAATTTCCTTTTCTCTTTGAAATCCCTTCTCGCTTTGAGATTCTCTCGACAACTAAACAACACCCCATGTGTTCAAAAAATTTGTTTTTTGGGTTTTTCATTTTTTTATTTTTTTCGAATTATTATTATTATAATTTTTGCATGATGAATGGAGGAGAGCAGGCAGGAAATTCGTGGGATCAGGAATGGCAGGAACATCCAGGGGATCAGGAATGGCAAAGCCCGTATTTCCAGATCAGTCTCTGAGGAGAGGAAGCGGTGAGCCATCTTCCAGTCCCAGACTTCTAGATGGATTGTAGCACCTCAGCTCTTTTCGCGTTCCTCGAAGTCGAAGTAGATACCAAAAAAAAAAAAAAAAAAATGTTATTGAATTTAGACGTATTTTGACAAATCTATAGAATATTTGAGCAGAAGGTACCTCAAAGGCCCTATTTCAGTGTCAGCCAAAGAATGATCTTTCCAAGGTCCACACCAGAGCGCTCTGCGTCAGCAGAATCTGTCTATACACCTAATTTTGTTGAAGTCGAAGAAGGCAACTTAGAAAAAACTATGGTGGGATGTTGGGGTCTGTTATTACTCATAAAGTAAAGAACCAAAAGAATAAGGAGGAGGAAATTCACCCCATAGAGGGATCTGTGCTGACTTGGACATCTCTGACGAGGAAACCCAATAGACTACAAGGTAATAATAATAATAACAAACAACAATAACAATAATTGAATAAGAAAACTGGGAACAACCCTTTATTCAGTTTGGGTTTTCCAACTTTTCTCTGGCAATTATTGTTCGATTTTGATGATTCCAGCGGCAATCTATTAGTTTTTCAACTTCTTAGACAGGTGCACTAATGAATTTCGAAAATCCTTGAACATTTCAAATTTAGGTAGGTACCAACAACTTTTAAAGTTCAAGCTCCTGCAATTTTGGGAGATGCTGACCCGGAACGAGGAACAAACGGCGACTGACTGAGACCCTCTTAACCTTCCGGTACCCGCGCCATTTCGCTTTTCAATTCACACCGCGTGGCGGCACCCATGCCGCCCATGAAAATGAAGTTTTAACTGCCCAAAGTCATTATTGTAAAGGTTGTTAACAGGCTGTGTCAATATGCTAGGTTAACCACCTGAATCAAAGTTACTATAATTTTATAATATGTATGCTCATAAACCAAATAAATAGGTACCTACCAAAAATCATAAACAGCCAACTTTTTTCAATGAAATCGACATGATTGTTTCCTCAACCAAATTATCGTTATCGCAGTACAGATGGCCCATCTGAGATGGGTTCTATATTCATTAGCGCTCCCAGGGAGGGAGGAGGAAGCAAGTATAAAAAGCCAATCAATTTTTTTTAATTCAAGAACTGTGCACTAGCCAGAATGCAACTGATAACGCTGGCGCGACGTTTGACTCGGCAAGGTGAAACCAGCGTGATCTCTGGATAAATATGGTAACTAACAAATAGCAGTAGATCCCGCCGTCCGGGAATCAAGAATGCGCGTGTAAACACGAAAACTAAGGTCGAGGCGGCACGGGTGCCGCCTACGCGAGTACCGGAAGGTTAAGGGCTAAGTAAATGCCAGGGTACCGGTCTTCCAGGGATGTAAGGGTACAGTACAGACTGTCATCTCGCTGGCCTGTATTAAACGCCAGCAATTACATCTCGCCGCTCTGGACGTCGCTAAGGCCTTTGACACAGTCAGTCACCTTGCCCTGACCGATTGTCTTTGTGGTTTCGGGGCCCCATCTCGATTAATAATTAATTATTGAGTATGTGGCCTGTCTGTACCATGAAGGCGTGACGGTCCTAGAGGCAGGAGGTAGGGTGTCGAGGGATATAGTGATCAGGCGCGGGGTACGCCAGGGGGATCCCCTATCACCACTCCTTTTCAACCTGGTCGTGGATTCAGCCTTGGGTAAGCTGCCCACTGAAGTAGGGCTGCCTGGGGTGCGAGTAGGAGCATTGGCCTTTGCCGATGAAGATATCCTACTTGCAGAAACCCGTGAGGGCTTGCAGATTGCCCTCAATGCATTTGCTAAGCAGCTTGCCAGGTGTGGACTTGTATTCAACCCTGATAAATGTGGGTCAGTCTCCTTAGTCTCGTGAGGTCGCCAACATGCGGTGAAGGTAGTGGAGGGGAGTTTTGTTTTAGGACAATCCACCATCTCTTCCCGATCTGTGTTGGAGGTTTGGCGGTACCTTTGAGTCGACTTCATGCTGGTGGCCACCATTACTGCCAGCAGTGTGGACCTTGGTAGAGCGCAAGCTCGCGTTACCAAGGCTCCATTGAAGCCACAGCAGAAGCTGCGCCTCCTCCG
Source organism: Apolygus lucorum (assembly GCA_009739505.2). Taxonomy (NCBI): domain Eukaryota; kingdom Metazoa; phylum Arthropoda; class Insecta; order Hemiptera; family Miridae; genus Apolygus; species Apolygus lucorum. The sequence continues at coordinate 52,625,140 of CM019168.2, forward strand.
CACGTACTTACTGCCGAAACTAACCTTCTTTGGTAGGCTTATGGCAGAGAGGCTGCAGGAATTAGATCATGTAGTACGCTCTGCTCTGCGCTCTTGGCTAAAATTCCCAGCTGGTGTCCACAGTGCCTATATCCACACGCCGGTCAAATCCATTGAGCTTGGCATTGTGTCTCTCTCAGCATCTAACCCTTCACTGCACCGCCAGCGCCTGCTAGCCCTTCAGGGGTCGAGCTGGGAGGTCGCCCCTGCTGCTGATCTTGATTTTGTAAGGCAGCAATGGGGTATTTCAGTCAATTTTTTTTATTTTTTTATTTTTTTTTTTTTCAAAAGAGTATGGCTCAGGAATAACGGTAATCGGGTCTGTTCGTCGAGAAAATGTTTTTAAAAAATCAGAGAAGCTAAGGAAAGTTGAAGATTTGAATGGTGTGACGTAGCTAGCCAATCGTGACGTAGCTAGCCAACTGTCTTTGAAAAAAGTATCCATGCACAGAAACCCTTGGAGGACCTTTGGATACTACAAAATACTACTCACACACACGCGCGGCGTAGTCCTTGCCTAGTGTGTGTGCATTTATAGCGGCCCGCTTTTTTCAAACGTGTGATCTCTTTATTTAATTTTTCTACCACATGTTATAGTATCATTGGGCTTAAAGTTGTAGTATATAGGTTTTCAAGGGTGCTGAATCCAAATTTGAGGTCAAAAACCTGAATTTCCGACCCACCAAAATACCCCATTAGCATGGTGCCACCGAGCAACACCATCTGCTCCAAAACCCAGTTCGTCTGCTGAGTTCGCAGCTGCGCTGCACGAGTAAGTAGATGGTAGAGAACTCCGACAGTGCTCCGAAAGCCTAATCTCATCCCAATGGGTGGATTGGGCCTTGGAGGGCATTGGGGCCCGCGACTACAGGAACTTCCACGCTGTCTGCGTGGCAACACTGCCCACAGTGGTAAGGTGTTCAAGGGGTACTCGTGGAACAACAGATACCCTTTGCCCTGCCTGTCGGAGTGGAAATGAACACCTGTATCATGTAGTGCAGCAGTATCCACAAACTCATGGAGGCCACATCTTACGTCATGATGCGGTTGCCAAGCAGATAGCAGGTGCCTTGTCATCTATCGGCTGGGATGTTCAGATATTCTTATACCACACGCCGAACGACCAGGGTAAGAAACCAGACATCGTTGCCATCAAGCCCGACAGGTCTTGCATTATCCTGGATGTCCAAGTTGTATATGGCAGCTTGGACATGGAGCAGACTTGGCGGGCTAAGATAAGAAAGTATGATAGAGATGATTTACACCAAGTGTGAATCGCTAAAGATTTCCGATCACCGTTAAAATTTTAGCTGACCAAAATGCGATCGTTGTTCGTTTCTTCGAGTTGTCCTCAGTTTTGCGTCCTTAGCAACCAGTAATTTAATTTCCTAATGAACTTTACCCACAACTCCCAGTTTGTTTGTGAAGCCTTGATTGTGATGTAGGTATGTGGTAGGTAGATAGTATCTATGGTGTATTCAAGGCTAGCGGTGTCTGAGCTAAAAGCAGTGGCACCCGACATCAGGGTGATGGCTGCAACCTTGTCGTGGCGCGGAGTGTGGTGCGGGAAAAGTGCCACGGAGTTGCATGAGTTGGGCATCTCAGTAGGCGTACTCCGTGGTGTCACCAGACGCGTCCTGCTCGGCTCATATTTAAACTGGTGGTCATTTTATAGAGGCACTTCCCTTCATCCCTCTCTACCACCCCCACCTTCCTCATCTTCCCTCATCTCTAGGGCTGGTGTTGGGTAAGTCCTGGGCATCCTCCCAATAATATTTGATTTATTTATTTATTATAGCGTGTCAGATAGACCTTTTGTCTATGAGGGGAGTTTAGGAGAAAAAAAAATGAAGGAGGAGATTCTCGCATGATTTCAAAATCGTCTCTACCTGCTTCGCATGATGTGCTTTCGCAATTTTGCTCGATAATACAACATGAAAACACCTTCCTCCTCCGCGAGCTCTGCATTAATTTCCACCTGTTGTTCCCATCGTTCGCACAGCAGGTTGATGAGGAGACCCGGTCTCAATTATTGTAAATCCCTCATTAGATGGTTGATTTCCCAGCGATACGGCCGGAACCGCTTCCGCTTTTCGCTTCCGGCCCTCCATTACCGGGCTCGCTGGAGCAGTGACCCCCCTTCTCTTCATCCATGGCGATGCGTAGTTAAATCATCGAGGCGATCCTACACCTGACTCTCGCATTATATCGAGCGAGAACTTTTCCCTCAACAGCACAAAGTTTTAAACGGTAGAGGAAAACATTTTCTACTGCACACAGAGGAAAATCGAGGCAATCATCGGGGACTCTCAGCATCAGGAACTCAAAGCAACGTCGGGAACTCTTCTGTGGGAATTAGTATGAGCTGTAGCCCCGAATTTGAGCTGGGGGGGGGGGGGGGATGGAAACAGCCTCACAACATGATAAGGGACATGTTATTGTATTCTTTAGCTACAAGAGGCTACTAAACAGCTCATGAGGGTGTCCCATGCTAAGGACCGGAAAACTTTGGGATTCGATTCTACAACTAATTTAAGTAAGAAAATGTCTCACAGAAATTGTGTTTTAACCCCTTGTTTTGGTTTATTATTTTCAATAATAAACCTTTGGAATCGACCAAGAAAAAAAAAATTTCTCAACACCCCCTCAAAATTTGATGGTTCACGTTTCAAGGTACGTAGAATCCAAAAATCGAATAAAAATTTGGCCGTCCGTCCGCTGTACGCGACACTTTCCCCACTTAACATTGACCGATTTTGGTATGTGGGCTCTATTTGGGGTCTAGTTGTGCCCCGAAGATTTTGGTTAATGTAGGTCACTTCTAAGGGTCAAAAAATGAATTTTGAAATTTTGAAAGCGCCCTAACTCAAAAAATTTTGATATAAAGGTATTGTTTTTCCATCAATTTAAGATAGCACAGAATTTTTAGAGACCAAGCGGACCAAGCCCTGTAGGACAAACCGTTCGCTCCCTACGAGAATTTGAGGGTTGGACGTACGATAAATCAGAAACACGAGTGTTAATCGCAATAGAGGCCTAATCTCCGTTCAAATTTTAGCTGACCGAAATGCAATCGATGTTTTTCTTCATGTTGGATGGTTGGTGGCTTTGCAGACGAGTGATCTATATAGAAAAATAATAAACCATTGTGTAATAATTTGCAGCGTTTTTCCAAGTGTTTTCGACCTTAAGTCACTCAAATTACTATAAACCATCTTAATTTACGGTGAAAATGTAAAAAAGTCTGCCAAGCGGGTGTGGCACATAGCTTTCTCGTATCCATAACCCGCCTGTGTAGATGCATAATGGTAGTTAATCTCAAAACATCAATCTCTTAATACCTTGCACTACCCTCAATGTAGGTAGTTATGGCTGTTAGAAGAATTTTACGTTTGCGCATGCTCAGTGGCTACAATTAGTCTGGGGGCAATGGTTTTCATTGAGGACCATCTACCCGCCAACCCGCACATTCCCTGAAAATTTCATCGAAATCGGATGGAAAATGTAGAAGTTATGGCCGTTACAAGGAATTCACGTTTGCGCATGCGCAGTCGCTTCTGTCAGTCCGAGGATGATGATTTTCATAGAGGACCGTCTACACACCAACCCGCACAATCCCTGAAAATTTAATCGAAATCGGACAATAACTTCGTATAGTTATGCCCGTTACAAGGAATTCATGACAGACTCGCAGACAGACAGACACGGAACCAAAATAATTTTGTAACAAAAGTTCTCCAAAATCAAAATTTCCACTCGCGTAAAACGCGAGTGGAAATTTTGATTTTGGTGAACTTTTGTTTTCAACCTTGAAAAGTGAAAACGAAGCTTCCGCTACCTTGGAAGACTCGGAAGCAATAAGGGCGTCAAATTTCCCGTCTTCCTAGTGCCTAAAAAAAAAACTGTTTCCGGAGGGGGGGGGGGGGTGAAAAATCAAGTCGTAGAGTAATTTTCGTCAAATTGGCAAAATTTCCTATTTTTCTTTTGGTTGTTAAAGAAAAAGAAACCGTTCCTATGGGTTTTCATCCACCTCAACACCAAAAAGTCCATTCATGCAGCATGAATTAATGAGCGAATTTTCAAAGAAATCTTTCAGTTGAAGGTGTGGTTAGGAAAAGGATCAATGGTGTTGCAATTTCTTTTAGAAAGTTTTTTTTTTACACGGTTCTTGGTTTTTTCGATTTTCAGTATAGCATACCAACATACTGTGTGCACCGGGTATGCTTTGAAGATGTTAGGAGTCCATATTCACGTTCTACTCGTCTCCACAAACTCATAGAGTACCCAGACGGCTATTGTTGTTTTTTTCAGTATACCATACCAACATACCTACTGTATGAACTGGGTATGCTTTGAAGAACTTAGGAGTCCATATTCATGTTCTAGTCGTCTCTACGAACTCATAGAGTACCCACACGGCTACTGCATTCCTGGGTACAACAAATATACGCACGTATTCATTATATATATAAATAAATACATACTTTTGTTAATTTTGGACAATTTTCATTTTTGAAAACGCATTGATTTCAGAAATTTTATGCTGAATCCGAATATACCATATATTACCTTGATTTTGAAGGTAGTAACCACAAAAAAGGGAATACCCCATTTTTTTTGGACTTTTTTTGAATTTTGGACCACTTTGGATTGTCCAAAATTGCTGGCTAACGAACTTGCCCTATTGTTTGTTGTTACGAACATTTTGGCAAAAACTAAAGGTACAATAAATAAATATTGAACAATCGAATTTAGGGGAAAAATTTGTGTTTGAACGCGGAAAAACGTGAATTTTTTCAATGAAAGCGATTGAGATGTTGATGAAACCTAAGAAACTCATTTCCCCAGGAGTGATGGGAGCCAGTGAGCTTCCGCAAACACTTCATCGGATCATCTACAGAATGTCCCAGAGGTTATGGTCCACCCTCCGGCATTTCCGTATTTAATTACGTAAAAAAATGGGCCCTACGCCATTTTTCATATTTTTGTAAAAAATTCAGAAAAAATACTTTCGCGCAAAAAAATTGCAATGGACACTAACTTCGTTTTTTTCAATTGGGAACCCCCATTTTTTATTGCAGATTCAGATTCTACGTCAAATTTGATGAGAAATTCATACCCGAACCGATTTTTGTCATTGCGCGCAACTGGTACCTACTTTTCGCGCGCAAAGTGACCAGGGTGCGCAAAAGTGCATTTTTTTTTAACCCCAAGTGTGGCACATGTTCTTTCATTATTTTTGACGCTGAATCACGTGAGCTTTTGTAACTTTAAATTTGTTCAAGGTTTTTAGATGAGAAGCTTTTTGATTATTTTTTTTTTACATTAAAGTAGGTAAGTACCTACCTACTTTCCAACATTTTTTCAAATTTAGGAGTGAGGAATTTATTTTTAATCCCGCCATAGCCGGTCCCCAGCCCGTGTTGCGAAAGGGGGAGGGAAAATAAAGTCCAAAAACATAATTTTTCCTTCTAAATTTGGAAAAATAACGACAAAATCGAAGAAAGAACCTCACCACGTGATTCAGCGTCAAAAATAATGAAAAAAGGCACTTTTGCGCACCCTGGTCACTTTGCGCGCAATGAAAAAACGTCCAACCGAATAGAAAGTACGACGAAATTTCCGCAGAAAATCGTATTTTTTAAAACGATTAGCACTGGAAATCATTAAAAAATTATGATTTTTACCGGATTTTTTTTACCTGATTTTTTACCTGATATTTTTACCGGATTTTTATTCGGTTGGTCGTAGCGACCTGGGGTTGGTCTCATTCGATTCTGCGTGAAAAATCCTATATGAATTTGTGAGCGTTTCGAATTTCAATTGATTATTTTGACAATGTTAGGTTGTAAATATGTCCAGAGTTCGGGAGAAAATCATAAAAAATGTATGATTTTCAGGGAAAATCGTTTATAAAAATTTCGATTTTTGGGGAAATCATAGAAAAAATCATAAAATTGTATTCAAAATACGAATACGGGGGAAAATCGTATTAAAAGTGTGAATACGATTGTATTCGTATTCATATTCATATTCATACCTGTATTCGTATTCATGATCATAAAATCGCAGATATGATTTGTATTCATAATCGTATTAATGAATAGGAATTCGCCCATCTCTGCTATGTGCCACACCCACTTGGCAGACGTGTTTACTTAAGAATCGGATTTTTCCCAACTACAAAGCAACAAGTTGAGAATGCATGCGGCCTCAGCATGAGTCTCAAGCGAGGGAATCAGGATTTTTAGATGGCAACGCTGTAAAATGAGCTGAGCGGGGAGAAAGTCGCCGTTTTGGCGGGGTCCACCTGAATCAAAACCGGTGTGGCGGGGCCCCTCAGGACCCCCCTGGCCCCTTCATATCCGAGGGGGCCCCTCTTGGCCGATCTTATTACTCGGGGGAGGCGGGAAAAAGGGAACTGGTTTTTCTGGCGGGTTATTTTTACGATTTCACATTCCCAAACCGGTTTTTCTGGTATCGCTGCTCGCTTGGGACGCTCGAAAGAGCTCTAAAACACTTCGCAGAGTGAGAAAAGGCTCCCGAATTTAGATGGAGAAACTCGAACGAAAACTAGCAAAATTCCTCCTGGTGTCGCAGTACCAATTATTTGCATTTTTACAGCATTAATATTCAAATAATAATAATAATAATATGAGTAGATTCCTACCTTACGATATGAAATCGGACTGCCATAACAGAGCAGTAACACAACTCAAAATCATCAAACTTCACTTAGTAAATTAGCAACAAAATTTGTCGATACGACGAGAAAAACGCTGCAAGTTATTACACGTTTTATTTTTTTAATTTTTTTCTGTATTGATCACCCTTCCGCGAATAACGTGGATTTTCTTTTTGCTCCCGAGTCTACCATGGTAACTTTGTTTCCGCTTTTCAACGTTGAAAAAAAAAATCCAAAATCAAAATTTCCACACAGATTTCACGTTTTAGACCTACCACTTCAATTTTGGGAAAAACTATACGAAGTTATTGTCCGATTTCGATGAAATTTTCAGGGATTGTGCGGGTTGGCGTGTAGACGGTCCCCTACGAAAATCATCACCCCCGGGCTAATGGCAGCCACTGCGCATGCGCAAACGAGAATTTCTTGTGACGGCCATAACTTCTACATTTCCCATCTGATTTCGAAGAGATATTCAGATATCGTGCGGGGTGACGTGTAGATGGTCCCCTGTGAGTGGAAGGTATTTTGAGATTGTTGTTTCGAGATAAGCTACTATGCATCGGATGATCTATACAATCGGGTTATGGAAACGAGGAAACTATGTGAGCAAAACATGGTTGTTGGTGCCTTCAATACGCAAACTAGTTCTTGGTTGTTGGGGTAGCGCAACCGGCTGACATGAAATTCTATTCGACGAAACGAAAAAAGATCGAATGAATGAATGAATATCGACAGCCCCGCTGCAAAACCCTGTATGTTCAATACCAAAAAGTTTCCAGGAGACGAAAAAACTGTGACATTTTTAACATATGAACCTGGCTTACAGGTTATTACATTTCACCACAGAAAAGAAATGAGAAGCCATAGCCCGATTTTTGCGACACTATAATGTGCGCAAGAGCACAATGTGCACAATCTATCGGAAAGGCTCAAATCCTTATTTTTGGAAAAATTGGAACTTGCAGGGTTTTGCAGTAGGGCTGTTGATATGCTTTTTATTGTCATTATACATAAAATGTATATAACAATCGTCAATAAACAGTTATAATAACAAACAATGGTAAAAATAATCGTATAAAATGTAACATGTCATAGAGTAGGTAACAATGTAAAACAAGTGGGTGGGGCACATAGCTTCCTCGTATCCATAACCCGATTGTATAGATGATCCGATGCATAGTAGTTGATATCAAAACACCAATCTCTAAGTACCTTCCACTACCCTCATAGGGGACCATCTACACGTTAATCTAATCTGTAACATCCCTGAAAATGCCACTGAAATCGGATAGAAAATGAGGAAGTTATGGCCGTTACAAGGAAATTCACGTTTGCGTATGCGCAGTCGCTTCTATCAGTCCGGGGATGATGATTTTCATAGGGGACCGTCAACACACCAACCCGCACAATCCCTGAAAATTTCATAGAAATCGGACAATAACTTCGTATAGTTATGCCCGTTACAAGGATTTCATGACAGACACACAGACATGGAACCAAAATTGTTCAGAAAGGTCTAAAACGCAAAACGCGAGTGAAAATTTTGATTATGAAAATTTTGAAAAATATGATTTAGTAATATATTTATTATATTTAATATAGTTATTAATATTAATATATAATATATTTATTGTATTATACAGGGTGTCCCATGTTAAGGACCGAAAAACTTCGGGAGTCGATTCTACAACTAATTTTAGTAAGAAAGTGTCTCATAGCGATTTTCCGTTAGACGCTTAATTTCCGAGTTATTTTAATTTTAAGATTTTTTTCGTGCTTTTGACCTTAAGCCATAAAAATGACCATAACTCGCCTAATTTACAAGCAATTCAAAATATAATTACACCGTCGGATAGGGCGTTAAATTTAACATCTTTCTAGTGGTTATACAAAATATTTTGTAAGGTCGTGATGGGTGAAAAATCAACTCGTAAAGTCATTTTTGTAAAATTGTCAAAATTTCCTACTTTTTCTTTTGTTTGTTAAGGTTTTACTACCACATGATTTTTCACGTACCTCTACATCAAAAACTGCGCAAGGATCTCAGCTTTCTAATGCTATAATTTGTTTTAATTTTACTTCGCCAATTAGGGGTGAAAAATACGTTTGAATGCTAAAAAACGTGGTTGCGCTCATGGAAATCGAGGTTTCTGGTTCGTTGGACCTCGGGCAGGTTCGACGAATTTGGGGTGGAATTCTACGTCATTTTCAACGCTATTAGACTGATTCCATCACCGTTGGTATGTGAAAGCTCAGTATTGAATTTTGGTAGGTCCGAATCTCTTCTTTTTTTAAATTTACTCGGTATTTATGCACGAATTGAATGTTCAATTCTCGTAACTCCCCTTGCACATTATTCTACAGGATTAAATTATGAAATAATTGTGATCCAAATCGTGTGTTTCACATCGTGTTTGTGTTGTTGTTTTTCTTGATTAGCTTCAAGGAAAGTGTTGGTATTCGAAACTTACGTCTGACATTGTTTTTAAGAGGAAGGTCCTAAGATGTTTACAGTGAGGTCTGATGAAGAAGTTGAAGGAAGCAGGACAAGGCATGCGGTCTCACCTTTATGTTCTGATGAACAAGCCTTTATTTCATTTATTTACACCGATCACTCGCAATGGCCCCATTCACCAATGTCGAATACAGGACATGCTTTTCATATGAAAAGCATGACTTTTCCTGTTTCCCTCAACTTCTTTATCAGACCTCACCGTAAACATCTTTACAGACCTCTTTTACAGACCTCACTTTAAAAAAAACTGTAAAACTGTAAAATGTTCTTTACAGACATCTTTACAGACCTCACTGTAAACCTCGCATGACTTTTCCTGCTTCCTTCAACTTCTTTATCAGACCTCGCTGTAAACATCTTAGGACCTTCCTCTTGAAAACAATGTTAGACGTAAGTTTCGAATACCAACACTTTCCTTGAAGCTAATCAAGAAAAACAACAACACAAACACGATGTGAAACACACAATTTGAATCACAATTATTTCATAATTTAATCCTGTAGAATAATGTGCAAGGGGAGTTACGAGAATTGAACATTCAATTCGTGCATAAATACCGAGTAAATTTAAAAAAAGAAGAGATTCGGACCTACCAAAATTCAATACTGAGCTTTCACATACCAACGGTGATGGAATCAGTCTAATAGCGTTGAAAATGACGTAGAATTCCACCCCTAATTCGTCGAACCTGCCCGAGGTCCAACGAACCAGAAACCTTGATTTCCATGAGCGCAACCACGTTTTTTAGCATTCAAACGTATTTTTCACCCCTAATTGTCGAAGTAAAATTAAAACAAACTATACCATTAGAAAGCTGAGATCTTTGCGCAGTTTTTGATGTAGAGGTACGTGAAAAATCATGTGGTAGTAAAACCTTAACAATCAAAAGAAAAAGTAGGAAATTTTGACAATTTTACAAAAATGACTTTACGAGTTGATTTTTCACCCATCACGACCTTACAAAATTTTTTGTATAACCACTAAAAAGATGTTAAATTTAACGCCCTATCCGACGGTGTAATTATATTTTGAATTGCGTGTAAATTAAGCGAGTTATGGTCATTTTTATGGCTTAAGGTCGAAAGCACGAAAAAAATCTTAAAATTAAAATAACTCGGAAATTAAGCGTCTAACGGAAAATTGCTAGGAGACACTTTCTTACTAAAATTAGTTGTAGAACCGACTCCCGAAGTTTTTCGGTCCTTAACATGGGACACCCTGTATATTAATATATTTATTATATTATATATTAATATATTATAATATATTTATATTTAATATAGTTTATTATTATAAAAACATAATAATAATAAACGATATTATCGTTTAGTAATGCATGCATTTCAGGGGACGTCCCATTGGATAAGCATTAGATCAGTTTAACCAGTTGGTAAGCGATAAAACTGATTCACTCGATGTGATTTATTTATTACTTTAGGCAAGAAATACTGACCCCCCCCCCCCTCACCCTTATCCTCCATAACATTTCTAGCAGCATGGGAGCCTCGAATCTGAAGAGCATTTTAAAATACATGATCTACGACACCCAACATGCGAACTCGAGTGCAAATCGGTTGGAAATTGGACTGGACAGAGTTCACAAAATTATACCCGCAAACGTGCGTTTTTTGAGCATTAACCCCCCCTTTCCCCCCCTTAAAAGGCGAAATTCGAAATTCCGGCGACGTAGTGCACAACTAGATAGTATTCCGCGTCGAACAAAAAAAGAACCACGAAAATCGGTTGAGTACTAAGGCCTGGGCAGACGACACAAGATTTTGTCACACACACACACACACACATACACACACACACGGACTCCTATGGTTTATTTTTTCGGATTTGAATTCAGAATGGTCTAAAACGGATTAGTGTGTGGTTATTTTTTTTCTGTTGAGTGTTGTCCTCCTTCACCCCAGATCGATCGCATAAGGACGCCCAAGTCTTACTGTGGGACGTCCTAAAAAAAACATATTGTTTAGTAATGCATGCATTCCAGGGGACGCCCCATTGGATAAGCATTGGGTCAGTTAATACCAGGTGGTAAGCGAAAAAACTATTCACTCGATGTAATTTATTAAGTATTATACCACCAAAGCGGTAATACTTCGTAACGTTGAACTTTCATCTATTAGTTTTAGTAGGCAGTCCGTCGAAGTTCACATCCGTATTCAAGGTGAAACACAAAAAAAACTTTTAAAACATATTCTTTAGTCCCATTGGATAAGCATTAGATCAGTTTAACCAGTTGGTAAGCGATAAAACTGTTTCACTCGATGTAATTTATTTATTACTTTAGTCAAGAAATACTGACCCCCCCCCCTCCACCATTATCCACCTTAACATTTCTAGCGGCATGGGAGAAAATTCGGAGGTATAATGAGAATTTTTCCTCAATTTCAAAGCTTGGGTACAATTAGTAAGCAGTAAAGGAACCAAAATATTGAAAAATCGGATATTTTGTGAATATTATCCTCCCACTCACATCCTCCCCTTGCGAATTTTGGTACTCTGGTAAAATCATGTACAACTCGGAAGTTATTTGAGTCAAACACAAAAAGAAACACGCAAATCGGTTGGAAATTGAGGCCTGGGAAGAGTTTACAAGATTATGCCCAAAAACGCACGTTTTTCGAGCATTAACCCCCCCTTTCCCCCCCTTACAAGGCAAAATTCGAAATTCGGGCGACGTAGTGCACAACTAGATAGTTTTCCGCGATGAACAATAAAAGAACCAGGAAAATCGGTTGAGTACTAAGGCCTGTGCAGAGTACACACGATTTTGTTACACACACACACACACATACAAACACACAGACATACACCTATGGTTTTTTTTTCGCGGATTTGGATTCAGAATGGTCTAAAACGGATTACTGTGTGGTTATTTTTTTTCTGTTGAGTGTTGTCCTCCTTCACCCCAGATCGATCGCATAAGGACGCCCAAGTCTTACTGTGGGACGTCCTAAAAACCCATGAAATATGCGGTTTATGGTGCCCTGGCACCATGGTGGCACCACTATTAGTTCCATGGTGGATAATTCATGAAAATCCGGAGGAGTAATGAGAATTTTTCCTCAATTTCAATGCTTGGATACAATAATTGTTAGTAAGTTATAAAGGAACCGAAATGTTGGAAAATCGGATATTTTGTGAATATTATCCCTCCACTCACCCCCTCCTCTTGCGAATTTTGATGCTCTGGTGAAATAATGAGCAATTTGGAAGATTTATGTGTCGAACAAAAGAAACACTCGAAACGGTTGGAAATTGAGGCCTGGGCATATTTTACAGGATTATGCCCACAAACGCACGTTTTTTGAGCATTAACCCCCCCCCCCCTTCCCCCCTTAAAATTCAAAATTCGAAATTCCGGCGCCGTAGTGCACAACTAGATAGTTTTCCGCGTCGAACAAAAAAAGAACCAAGAAAATCGGTTGAGAACTAAGGCCTGGGCAGACGACACAAGATTTTGTCACACACACACACACACAGACATACACCTATGGTTTTTTTCGCGGATTTGGATTCAGAATGGTCTAAAACGGATTACTGTGTGGTTATTTTTTTCTTCTGTTGAGTGATGTCCTCCTTTACCCCAGATCGATCGCATAAGGACGCCCAAGTCTTACTGTGGGACGTCCTAAAAACGGGGAAAGTGCAGAGGAGGTCTTATTTTCAAAATAACCAAAGTTAGAACAAAATGTCATAATATGACATTTTATTCTACACATTATTGTACATGTTATGTACAATGAAACTGCAACATTTAAAGTGCATAATTACCTTGTCAGTCATCAGCAATACCCAAGTAGAGGCAGGTTAAAATCGGGTTGAAAAATAGTTGATCACTATATATAATTTGCAGCGTTTGTTATTCGATTTTTGGATTCTACATATAAAATTGGTAACAATTTTGATGGTGGGTGGGGGAGATAAATGTTTTTCTAAATAAACCAACTGGGAAAGGAGCTAAGATCACTCGTATCGTACTAGCACGCAGTCCATGATGGAACATTCTCATACGCCGGTAGACATCTATTCACCCAAAGTAAGGAGGTAAAAACCCTCATTTACAGAATCCTGAAGATACAAACTTACTGAATGAGAATCATGAGCAGCTAACACAAAACTCCATCATGTTTGCATGTTAGTGGCAGGATCTATATGGTTAGAGGATTTTTATGCCTATCTGAAGCGACTCCTGGGATCTACGAGGACATCGTAGGAGGATCTCGTATAATATACGAGATCCTCCTACGATTTCCCCTTCACCAAAAGTAGAATATTATTCTACTTTTGGTGAAGGGGAAATCACTGTTGTGACCTTTTAACCATCAGCCCTTGTTAGCTGTATGGACGAAACATATCCTGACATTTTGCTTCCGAGTCTACCAAGGTAGCGGAAGCTTTGTTTTCACTTTTCAAGGACGAAAAAAAAAAGTTCTCCAAAATCAAAATTTTCACTCGCGTTTTGCGTTTTAGACCTTTCTGAACAATTTTGGTTCCGTGTCTGTCTGTCTGTGTGTCTGTCTGTCTGTACGTCTGTCATGAAATCCTTGTAACGGGCATAACTATACGAAGTTATTGTCCGATTTCTATGAAATTTACAGGGATTGTGTGGGTTGGTGTGTAGATGGTCCCCTATGAAAATCATCACCCCCGGACTGATAGAAGCGACTGCGCATGCGCAAACGTGAATTCCTTGTAACGGCCATAACTTCTACATTTTCCATCCGATTTCAATGAAATTTTCAGAGATGTTACAGATTAGTATTTAAATGGTCCCCTATGAAAATCACTACCTTCGGACCGATAGTAGCCACTGCGCATGCGCAAACGTGAATTTCCTTGTAACAGCCATAACTTCCACATTTTCTACCCGATTTCAATGAAATTTTCAGGGATGTTACAGATTAGTATTTAGATGGTCCCCTATGAAAATCAAGGCCTTAAAATGTACAGAAGCCTCTGGGCATGCGCATACGTAAAATCCTTGTAATAGTCATAACATTTACATTTTTCATCCGAATTTTCAGATGAAATTTTCTAGGATTGTCCAGATTAGCGTGTAGATGGTCCCCTATGAGAGTAGTGAAAGGTACTTAGAGATTGGTGTTTTGAGATTAAATACTATGCATCGGATCATCTATATAATCGGGTTATGGATACGAGGAAGCTATGTGCCACACCCACTTGGCAGACTTTTTTTTTAACAGCTCCCTAGAGAACAGCACATTGTGGACTTTATTGTTTTCCGAAATAAATCGACTAAAGGCGGGAAAATCCGCGTACAGGATCGTGCGACCGGTTCCCATGATCCGTTATTAGTGGGTTCAGCAGGGCTGTGTACCCACGAGAGGTAGGTTTTCTAAGCCATTATTGTTCTCACCGGGGTTTACGTGGGAATTTCCCCTCGATAGTTCGAGAGCCGTTATGATTTTCTACGCGTTTTCCCTTCACTTGGCGCAAGTTTTGTGCGGTGTTCTTGAGTTCCCTCTCAAGAAGAAGTGGAGGATCCACCGTTCATTTGGGAAATGGCATCAGCTACTCGAAAATATCAACTGCTTACCTGTGAAATGATGCTGCTGCAGATCTTGGCAGTTGGTAAAAAGTGCAGGGTTTCCATCGTCTTGGATTTTTTATTCTTGGGTTTGGGTTTTTGATCCCCTTCCATGTTTTGGTTTCAGTCTCTGGTAATATGTGAATATAATTAGCTTTAACCCATTACTGCCCAGAAATCCATTTTTGACAAAATTTTTGAAATTCTTCTTCAATTCTTCATTTTCATACCTTCTAATGTTAAATATAAGGTTACCTTGTCATCCGCCATGATAGGAGGGGCAGGAGCCCCCGTTGCATATATGCAACGCTGGGCAGTTACCCAATGAAGTTTGCTACTATGATGTTTTTTGTTAGTGACCTCATTTATTTCCATATTTCCAGCACGGATAAGAATAAAAAGCTGTATAATAAATTTTATGAAATCAATACAATATCCATTAAGCTTCAAAATTCACAAATAAGGCAAAATAATGTTGAAACAGTGATTATACAAGATCATTGATTGTGGTTAGGACGGAATCAACACAAAGTCCCATGTTGCACTTGCTGCACTGATATTTCACAGTTGAAGTGAAATGACGTTACTCTGTGTATCTCCTCTGTTTTTCTTCCGGTATTTTCTCGATTCATCGAATGATTTAATCATTTCCTTCCGGTCAATAAATTCATTCATACCGAACATCGGTTCGATCGATAGACGACATTCTTCGTACACCTTTTGGCTGAGTGTTTTACTTGGTCAGGTAACCTGTGGTTATTTTTCTTCTGAATTCCAACTGGCATGTATGTGTAAGTAAAGTAAACAACCACTTCAGGCTGGATTTTCGATCTTTTGATTCATGATGTCGCACTCTCCCATGCTTTAATGATCTTTTATTAATTACTTGCCTATTTCGTAGGCATCCTTACTGTAGGTAGGAGCTAAATCACAATTTGAACTAGCGTTAATAATTAACTAAAACAAATATAATTAACAAATAAAACAAATAATTAAATGGTCCAAGATGTGTCTGTTCGAGCCAAAACCTTAGGAAATATTGTAACATTTCAATGGAACTTTCAGGAGTTTTGCCCTGTTAGTCCTTTCAGTTAGATTTACAGTACCTTGATAGTCTTAGTCGGTCGCCGTTCGTTCTTAGTATTTCGCCACTTGACAAGTGTACCTAAATTTGAAATTTTCAAGGATTTTAAAAATTCATTTGTGCACTAGCCCTAGGGAATTGAAAATCTGAAATATTGCCGCTGGAATCATCAAAATCGATCAATAATTGCCAAAGAGAAATGGGGAAAAACTACCGAATTAACGGTTTTCCCCCATATTTCTCTGGCAATTATTGTTCAATTTTGATGATTCCGGCGGAGATATTTCAGTTTTTTAATTCCCAAGGCCCATGCACTAATGAATTTCTAAAATCCTTGAAAATTTCAAGTTTAGCTACATTTCATGGGGAAAACATATTTGAATTAACGGTTTTTCCCATATTTCTCTGGCAATTATTGTTCGATTTTGATGATTCCAGTGGCAATAATTCAGTTTTCCAATTCCCTAGAGCCGTGCACTAATGAATTTCTAAAATCCTTTACAATTTCAAATTTAGGTACCTACAACTTTTTAAGTTTTTGCGCCTTCGATTTCATGAAATGGAACAAACGCCGACCGACTGAGACCCCCATAAGCAGGTACTTTCGAAAAGATCAGTCTAGGTTGGTCAACGCAACTTTTTGTTAAAACGCTGCAAATTATTTCACAAAGATATTTTGGTTTATTATTTTCAATAATGAATTTAACCCCCCCCCCCCCCCCCTCAAAATTTGTTGGTTCACGTTTCAAGGTCCGTAGAATCCAAAAATCGAATAAAAATCGGGCCCTCCGTCCGACGTAAGGGGCAATTTCTTTAGTTCCGATTTTGATGAAATTTGGTAGGTATAAATATGGGATCCATTCGGGGTCTAGTTGTGCCCCGAAGCTTTTGTTTTGGTTGATGTCAGTCACTTCTAAGGGGTAAAAATAAGGGCTGAAATTTTCAAAAAGCCCTAACTCAAATACTTACGAAATGAAGGTATTGTTTTTCTTTGATTTAAAATGGCACTGAATTTTTTGAATCGAATGAGACCACCCAGAGCTCGAAGGAGCAATCGTTGGCCTTATAATAAATAAGAAACACGAGTAAATTGCAAAAGAGGCCTGATCTTCGTTCAAATTTTAGCTGACCAAAATGCGACTGTTGTTCGTTTCTTCGAGTTGTCCTCAGTTTTGCGTCCTTAGCTAGAATTCAAATTTCCCAATGAAGGCACCCACAGCTCAGTATTTATTCGAATTGAGTGTGAAGCGTTTATTTCGTCAAAATAAACATGTGAAGCGAACATATGAATGGTAGGTAGCGGCGATAGCGAGTGATCTACACTGAAAAATAATAAACCTTTGTGCAATAATTTTCAGTGTTTTCCGGTTTAGATAACTCGTCTGCAAAGAACACAGCTTTACCAACCATAGGTACTACCTACCTACTATACAGGGTCCCATATGTTTCTACAACTAATTTGCAACAAAAAGTTTCTCATAGTAATTTTCTTTTAACCCCCTTAAAATCCGACTTTTTCTTCTTTTAAGATTTTTTTCGTGTTTTCGACCTTACACCATTCAAACGGTCGTAACTCGTTCTCAATTCGTCAACGGCTCATCTATTGAGAAATTTCACGTTCTTTCCAACGGTATCCTTATTTTTAATTTTCAAGTGCAATTTAAGGGAGTTATGACCGTTTTAAAGGTGTAAGGTCAAGAACAAGAAAAAAATCTTAAAAGTCGGATTTTAAGGGGGTTAAACAAAAATTGCTAAGTGACATTTTTTGTTGCAAATTAGTTATAAAATCGACTCCTAAAGTTTGGTGGATAACATATGGTGGATACATATTTGGTGGATACATATGGGACACCCTGTATACTTACTTCACTAGCAAGTTTATTGGGAAGAAATAAACGCTTCACACTCGATTCGAAGAAATAGAGAGTTTTTGGGTGTCTTCATTGGGAAATTTGAATACTGGTTGCTAAGGACGAGAAACTGAGAAACTCGAAAAAACGAACAACAGTCGCATTTTCGACAGCAAAAATTCGAACGGAGATCAGGTCTCTGTTGTGATTCACACTTGTGTTTCTGATTTATCGAAAGTTTACGCTTAAGTTGGTCCTACAGAGCTCCGGTTGATCTCAGTCGATTCTAAAAATTCAATACTATTTGAAAATTGTGAGAAAAAAAACAATATTTTTTTTTTCGAGAGTGTTTGAGGTAGAGCACTTTTGAAAATTACAACCCCTTTTTTTCACCCCTTAGAAGTGACTCGTGAACTATTATAGATTATTATAGATAGATAACGTATTAAGACGTTCCATGAGTGTGAAATGTACCTAATCGTAGCTTGCGTATCAAACTGTTTATTCCAAAACAACTAGGAAGGAATTTTCCTCCGTAGTGCACCCATGCTTGGCGTCCAGATGCGGTGCGAATGTCTCAAGGAAAGACGGCTTGATGAGGGCCGGATGGGCAGCCACTTGTGCGTTCTGTCCTGTCCACGAGTGGAGAAAGCTGTTTTCGGGTCCTGTTAGCCTTTAGGACAGACGCCCTTCGGAATACAAAATGTGGGCAAAGGTACCACCCGACGTCTACCGACTTCTCCATCACCTCCCTAACGAGCTGGCGCGGTACAATAGAATTAGGAGTGGAATCCATTATGCATGCATTCGTGGGAAGCCACTGAGCATGCGCTTCACTAAGATTCGGTAGGTAGCTGTGATAGTTGGTGCTAACCATTTATATGTAATTATATTGTTCAATTCAATTCAATTCAAAAAGTTTTTACTTTGTATATATACAAATTTTTTACAATTTTTTACAAATTTTTTACAAATTTTTATAAATTTTTTATAAATTTTTTACAAAAATTTTTTACAAATTTTTTACTTTGTATATATACAAAGTTTTTACTTTGTATATATACAAATTTTTAGGATATATCCTAAAAATAGGCAGTACAAACGTCAATACAATTTCAAGTTTAATTAGGGCAGTGCCGATCACAAGTGGGTGAAGGGAGCGCGGGCAAGAGCCCCCCCCCACCCGCCGGCCGGCGCAACCCGACCGGCCCCAGGCCCCACCCACCATGACGGCTCCCCGCATAAGGATACCCACGAGGGAAACAGCTGCCAAGCAAGTAACCAGCCGCCCCCAACGCAGGACACCCCCACGGATCCCATTCTCAACAGGGAAAAGAGAACAATGGAGCCACCCCCAGGACCAATAGGGCGACCACCGACCAACAGGAGAGGAAAACCCATCCATACACCCATTCATTCAATAAATACATTCACACCACTAATAATTAATTCTTAAATAGAACAAAAAAAAAACACGATGTCAAAAAATATCACAGATCAGGCACTACCACTATACTAGACAGAGTACTTACAAAAAAAATTCCTCTGCTTGACAATTAAAATCAACTAAATCTAAATAAACCCTATTATTATTCATTCAATTCTTTTGAGTCGTCAATATACACATTACAAAAAGTTAAACAGACCATTGAATATTAAAAAAGTCACTAACTGAATACAGTTCAGCCTGTAAAAGTTTCATTTTCAGTTTCCGTGTAAATGGTTTCTCCGAGAGGTTGCGGATTTCGGTGGGTAAAGCGTTAAATAATGTTGATCCGATCTGGTAGGGGTATTACCGAATACATAAAAATTATGAATGCTATAAAACTGTTTAATACTGAGAGAAAGTATCGTGGGAATCACAGGTAAATTTGCAGGTGAACTCCAGAGAACAACTGTAGGCTGCCTTCATAATGAACTCACCAAGCTGAATTGTCTCCACGTAATTGAATCATCCATTCTGTCATTCCACAAAGCATCAAAAAAACTCACCATTCAGCATCACTAATCAGTAACCAGAATCAAAAAACGTCTGCTAAGTGGGTGTGGCACATAGCTTCCTCGTATCCATAACCCGATTATATAGATGATCCGATACACAGTAGTTAATCTCAAAACACCAATCTCTAATTACCTTTCACTACCCTCATAGGGGACCATCTACGCGCTAATCTGGACAATCCTAGAAAATTTCATCAAATTCGAATGAAAAATGTAAGTGAGTTGATGTATGTGATTGGATCAAAAAAATGCTTAGCCTTGGCCCGGATTCGAACCCTGGGGGATAATTCTATGCGCTACCTCTGACCTATTGAGGCCTAGAGATGCAATGAATAGGATATGAGATTCTCACAGGGGACCATCTAAACACTACTCAGTAACATCCCTGGAAATTTCATTGAAATCGGATGGAAAATGTAGAAGTTATGGCTGTTACAAAGGAATTCACGTTTGCGCATGCGCAGTGGCTACTATCAGGCCGGGGATGATGATTTTCATAGGGGACCATCTAAATACTAATCTGTAACATCCCTGGAAATTTCATAGAAATCGGACAATAACTTCGTATAGTTACGCGCGTTACAAGGAATTCATGACAGACAGACAGACACGGAACCAAAATTGTTCAGAAAGGTCTAAAACGCAAAACGCGAGTGAAAATTTTGATTTTGGAGAACTTTTTTTTCCGTCCTTGAAAAGTGAAAACAAAGCTTCCGCTACCTTGGTTGACTCGGAAGCAAAATTCGGACCAAGGTACAACTGCAGGAATTCTAAGAAATCCTAAATGGTGGGGGAGGGGGTTTCTAAATACCTTCAAAATAACTGAAATCTCTTCCTGAGATGAAGAAATTCCCTTGAGAGGCCCAAAATACACCATACAAGAAATGTTAGACCTCCATCAACAACGGAACGGAATCTTGATCTGCGATCTACAGCCTGGAGAAATGACCCAGTCGAAATCAAAGATGCAATAATTAATCGCGACTTAGGTATATGTATCTTAGCTTGATGATATGATTTTGGACGAGAACCAGTCTGGTTAAACCTTTCTAGCTGGTTGTGCTCTAAAGACATTTTTTCCAGAGTACAGTTTCCGTTTGAGATATCAGAGCGACCGCATAAGCACAAAACTGACATAGTAAAGAGATTGAGATGGATAAGAGCGGTATCACGTTACTCTGCCTATAAAGTCACGTCACCGCCAAGTGCTAACGTCAACTTGAAAACAACCTGCGTCAACTCGGAGGAACCCGACTATGTCTTACAGGATACGTAGGTAAGTATGTTTAATCTGCTTGGATTCCGAGGTAGATAATATTAATTTTCGAGTTATTTTCCAAGTAAAAATAGTTCAATTTTTAAAATCTACCTGGTTCGGTCCCCAAGTTCTCCAGGTAGTCCAATACGATTCGGAAGGTGACAATTATAGGCAGAAACAACCTACTGAAAATTGATATTAATGCAACTGGAAACAATTTAATGTATCTCCTCCCGAAAAAATATAATCAATTTACGGTAGGTACTGGGAGGTGTAAACCCAAAAGCTGTCACTACTCCAATTAGAGCACAGAGATCAGAGACGCCGATATGGGTGGAATAATACTCAGGAAACTTCTGTTAACAAACAAAATGCAATGAAATACGGGTTCCTGGGTGTAAATTCGAATGTCACATCATTATTTTAATAGGAGTTCCTGTCAAACAGCAAGTCAGTAAGCGAATTTTCATAGCGAATGTAAGAAGTTTAGTTTAACGGATACAATGTAATTTTTAAGACAACAATTTAGGTGAAAGTATTTATGAAGTGGAGCAGAATACCAGCAACCGCACCGTCCTGGCTCAAACCGTTGAAACTATCGACACTTTCTCAACCATCGACCACATTTTCGAAATCAGCATTAAATTTGCTGTAAGAGTGGTGTACTTTCTTTGTGGAAAAATTAACATGTGAGAAAAACAATAACAGCTCAGTGACATTTTTTTAAATATTAAAGTTTCGGAAACACAGGAATTATTCCACTTTTCCTTAAAAAAATTCAGCAAGTAGTCATATCACCCAAAAACTGTGAAATTCAGTCAGCTTCTCATTGGTGCACCCAACTTTGAGACTATTTTCAAATTTGATGGATTTATTGCGTCTAGAACGCAAAAAAACGTGACTAGCATCAAGTAAATACAGCTGTTGAAAGGTACTCCACGCCTCTGATCCAGTCGTAGGGATGCCCCAAAGTATCAATACTTAAAAGTATCGATATTTCTTGAAAAAAGTATAGATATATATATCGATACTTTTTCCCCTGATACATATCGTAGTATCGATACTTTTTTTCTAGTATCGGAGGCAAAACAATTTGAAGTCTCACATTTTATCTGTTTCAACACCTACGACATGAAGGTACCTACTTGACAGTACCTCTATCTCTACGTAGATTGTTGGAAGACCAACCACTTCAGCAAATTAAACAAAGATGATGTACCACCACCTCCAGCTCTCTATGACATCCTGCTGTCCTCCATCATCTAGGAAGGACCACCAAAATGGTAACCCAACCATAGTGCTAAACAGAACAAAACAAGTGGTTAAACAAAAAAGTTTTAATAATAGAAAAATGAGTGATTTTTTGTTTTGTTCATTTTATATTAATTATTATCCTCGCGATTTAGAGATGTCACACTGATGGAGAGAAACATAAACGACATGTTCACCCATTTTGGTTTATTATTTTCAACCTTTGGAATCGACCAAGAAAAAAAAAATTTTTCAACACCACAAAATTTGTTGGTTTGAAAAAAGTATCGATATTTTTAAGTATCAATACTTTTTCATACTTTCATAAAAACGCTGCAAATTATTACACAATGGTTTATTATTTTTTATTTGCCTATATTGATCACTCGTCTGCAAAGCCACCAACCATCCAACACGAAGAAAAACATCGATCGCATTTCGGTCAGCTTTAATTTGAACGGAGATTAGGCCTCTTTTGCGATTCACACTCGTGTTTCTGATTTATCGTACGTTCAAACTTGAAATTATCGTAGTGAGCGAACGGTTTTCCTATAGAGCTACGGGTGGTCTCAAAAAATTCTATAGAATCTTAAATTGAAGGAAAAACAATACCTTTATATCAAAATTTTTTGAGTAAGGGCATTTTCAAAAGTCATTTTGGAACCTTTGGAATTTTGAGGGGGTGTAAAAAAATTTTTTTCTTGGTCGATTCCAAAGGTTCATTATTGAAAATAATAAACCAAAAGAGGCGTGGGGACGTCGAAACTCCGGCCTTTGCATTCCACGCAGAGGTAGTAGTTTGAGAGCATGTTATTCTCAAAAGCCAGCGTAGGGGCATCGAAACTGCGGCATTCTCTCGGATGGGCAGTGCAGCGAGGGCAAATGATTACACAAAGCCCTCCTCTCTCTCATTCCCCCTACTCAGGTTGATACAATGCCTCGAATAATCTGCTCGAAGTTTGAAGTGATACTGCTGATGCAAGATTGCCGGTCCATCTTTGAGCATTACTGGCTCGACTAGTTACCAGTTCATGATGAGAGCTGAGGACTTCGAAAGATTCACTGAGAATCGGAAGCAGTACTGAAGATAGTACGAAGGGTTGAAAACAGCTGAATTTAGGTGGCAAAAGGCAGGTAAAATAGCAAAATACTAAATATGAACGCCATTCGGATGAATGTTTTCTGTAGAACCGTTAACCCTGGAATGGAATCGTCACGTAAATTTTACACATGTGGCCTTGAAACAGTCGCCCACCCCAGTAGCGAAAAGGGCGGGAAGGCACCACCCCACCTATGCTATCCCTAGGGTGTCCCCCTTCAGTCGCGCATGCCCTCTGCCACCGAGTTTGTCGCTGTTCGTCTCTCACAGGCCTGTAAACTGAACTCATGGTGTAATTTTTACAACGTTTCCAATAAAGTAGGTAGAACGGTGTAAGTTTCACACCACGTTTCCATTCCCTGCCCCATTCATGGTGTCAAAATAACATAATTCTTGTTTCACAAAACAACCATATATAAAATAACACAGTAATATTCCTAAATCTTCTATTGCTTCCGAGTCTACCAATACGAAGCAATTTGCTTTCCTGTTCCTTTGAAGTGATTTTCATTGTTGGATGTAATATTTCCAATAAAGTAGGTAGAACGGTGTAATTTTCACACCACGTTTCCATTCCCTGCCCCATTCATGGTGTCAAAATAACATAATTTTTGTAATAATTTTTGCAATTTTAGCAATTTGCTTTCCTGTTCCTTTGAAGTGATTTTCATTGTTGGAGGTTACTTTTTCTAGTTCGTCAAATACCTTAAAAGACTGAGAGGAGTACTGTTGAGTTATATTTTGTAATACGAGCTTGAAAATAAAAATGTGTTCATTGTTGAAAAACTATTTATTGGACTGGTAGTAGCACCTGGCAGTACCCCTTTTGCTATTGAAATCAGCAGGAGTATTTAACTTGGATATTGAGCCAGGAAAACGAATAGAAATCAAGGGAAAATAGAGAAAGCAAACAAAATTGGCTCAGAATCCCCTCATTTTAGTAGTATAGAGGCAATAATTGTCCCGAGAACGGCCACAAATGTAGTAGAGAACTATACTTGAATGAAAAAAGTGTAAATCAATGCAGAGAGCTAACGAAATAGGTTGAATATTGATGTTTTCTGGTGGACTGGTGTAAAAATTACACCTGACGTTTCCATTAAGCACACATCGGGTGACGATTCCATTCCAGGGTTAAGATGGAGAAGAGCGTGAGTGTTCGGCTGGTGCTGGCGCATCTCCGCGTGGCGACTTGTGGAGTGCTAGAAGGCCGAACACCCACCGGAAGATGTCTTCAGATCAGTCGATGAATCTTGCTGGTCAAGAGCTGTCTGCCTGTCCAATTCGTGACTCAGAGCATTTTTGACCACCCCCTCTACAATTGTGAGCTGCAGGCAGACATCACAGGGTCTCGAGTGCTCAGTATTGTACCTAAGTCTATTTCTACCAATAAAGTGTCTTGATTAGCTGAGAAACATGGCAGACTAATTTTTGGTATACTCTTCGAAGTTTTTAATGTTTTTAGACAGAAAACGCTGCAAATTATTACACAATGGCTTATCATTTTTCTATATTGATTTGATCACTCGTCTGCAAAGCCACCAACCATCCAACATGAAGAAAAACATCGATCGCATTTCGGTCAGCTAACATTTGAAAGGAGATTAGATCTCTTTTGCGATTCACACTCGTGTTTCTGATTTATCGTACGTAAAACCCCTAAAATTTAAGGGTTTTAGTACCTCCTTAGAATTTAATTCTCGTAGGGAGCGAACGGTTTGTCCTACAGAGCTCCGCGTGGTCTCAAAAAATTCTAATAATTCTATAGAATCTTCAATAGAAGGAAAAACAATACCTTTATATCAAAATTTCTTGAGTTAGGACGGAAATTTTTTTATTCGATTTTCGGATTCTACGTACCTTGAAACGTAAAACATCAAATTTTGAGGGGGGGTTAAAATTTTTTTTTCTTGCTCGATTCCAAAGGCTTATTATTGAAAATAATAAACCAAAAACCCACGCATTCTTGAAATTTTCAGGGTCAGTCGCGTTTTCTCCCCGAACGCAAGACCCCGAGATGGAAGAAGAGAAGGGAGGGAGAGCAACGAGGCGGTGACCCAATTTCATCAGAGTCGGCTTCCATAACTCAGCAGCCTCGAGGATCTGGTACGTCCCCACCATCCATTACAACCTCACTACTATACAACTGCCCCCCCCCCCCCACCATCACTGATCTGCTGTATTATTATGACGACGTCTTAAAAATAATAAAACCTCATTGCGCAACGATTTTACTTTCAGCCTTCGCCGAGATGTCGCAACTGTCTACATCAGCCCTGCGAGCTGCCACTTCGGCTGCGGCATCCGCTCTCCAGGTTCTTTTTCGTGGGAACGATCTTAGAAATTGAAACACCACCTACTTCCTCAGCAGGTCTTCTCCGTTGATCATCATGTTTTGATGAAGAGTAGAATAAATATTCAAGCGTTTGGAATCCCTTGGACATAATTCAAGAAGACAATCAAAATAACTGTAGTGGCTTTTGATTGTGTTTTACGTATTTTAGGGCATATTGGCACCCCTGTGGGAGGTAGCCCTGTTGAGAGTTCGGGGGTTGTTACTTACCCAGTCGTATTGTTTTTTTCGGCTTCAGTTTGTTTTATTCGAGTAAAAAAAGTCTGCCAAGTGGGTGTGGCACATAGCTTCCTCGTATCCATAACCCGATTATATAGGTGATCCGATGCATAGTAGTTAATCTCATAACATCAATCTCTAAGTACCTTTCACTACCCTCATACGGGACCATCTACACGTTACCTGGACAATCCTAGAAAATTTCATCAAATTCGGATGAAAAATGTAAGTGTTATGGCTGATACAAGGATTTTACGTATGCGCATGCGCAGAGGCTTCTATAAATTTTAAAGCCTTGATTTTCATTGTGGACCATCTACAACCTAATCCGCATAATCCCTGAAAATTTCATCGAAATCGGGTGGAAAATGTGGAAGTTATGGCCGTTACAAGGAAATTCACGTTTGCGCATGCGCAGTGGCTACTATCAGTCCAAAGATGATGATTTTCATAGGTGACCATCTAAATACTAATCTGTAACACCCCTGAAAATTTCATAACAATAGGATGGAAAATGTAGAAGTTATGGCCGTTACGAGGAATTCACGTTTGCGCATGCGCAGTCGCTTCTATCAATCCGAGGATGATGATTTTCATAGGGGACCGTCTACACGCCAACCCGCACAATCCCTGAAAATTTCATAGGAATCGGACAGTAACTTCGTATAGTTATGCGCGTTACAAGGGATTCATGACAGACACACAGACAGACAGAAACGGAACCAAAATTGTTCAGAAAGGTCTAAAACGGAAAACGCGAGTGGAAATTTTGATTTTGGAGAACTTTTTTTTTCGTCCTTGAAAAGTGAAAACAAAGCTTCTGCTACCTTGGTAGACTCGGAAGCAATATAGTGCCAATTTGAAACGGAATCGACGTATTTATTTCATCTTTACCCGGTTGAAACAATAACGTTTGGAGAATAAATCCAAATTGTAGTGGGCTGAAGTATATATTCCTCATAGCCTCAATTATTTTTGTTCTTTTATCAACCATTACATTTTAGGTATTCATACACCAAAAGTTTTTTTTTACGTGAAATGCTCCATTTACTGTAGGCCCGCGGAACTTAGCACATTTGCAAAATGACACAAAACTATACGAATACACTGCAAATTGTCACGCAATAGTTTATTATTTTTCTGTATAGATCACTAAACTGCAAAGAACACATCTTTTCGATTACCAGTACCTAATTTTACGGCCTTGCAATTTTGAGACTTTCCTGAAAAGATGATAGGCAGATTCCCGAGGCGCATCAGGTAGAGGGAAAGATTGGTCAACTACTACCCCTTTCTACTTATGCTTTCGGCCAGCATTAGATAGAATCCTTATTCTCAGTCATATAAAATTATAATTTACGTTTTTGGGCCAGATTGGTAAATTTTATCTATAAAACTTACTCATCACCATCCCTTCACTTCAGTAGATGCTAGGAATTCAAACTAACTTTTACCAGTTCTAAATTCATCATTTTTCAAGATAGTCAAAGTTAAAACAGATTTTCCGAGTCAAATTTTCGATCAAGGTTCACAACCAACTTCATTTTAGCAGAACGTACCAACCAGCAAGTACAACGTACCTCAACCTGGGAGTTGAGGGTGCCCCCATATTCATAACGAAATTTGGTTCCTCGTTGCTAGTGAAGGAACTGAGTGTCTTGAAACGCTATTCGGAGAAAGAAAACACTCGCCTGCAAAGCACACAGCTTTCCCATTCCCATTGCCACTACCTCCTACCATATATTTTCTCTTCACAATCGAGTTCATTTTGAAGAAATTCTCAATTCGAAGACATCATTAGGAAATATGATTACTGGTTGCTACGCAAGACTGAGTACGACTCAATAAAACGAACAAAATTTATTTTTGTTAGGGATGGCATATCGAATGAAACATATCGATATATCGATCAAATGATATATCGTCAATGAGATATCGATACCTTCGATATATCGGATAAAATATATCGATATTTCGATATATCGGAGAAAATATATCGCTATTTCGATGTATTGGAAGATCTACTTTAAAAAACAAGTGAAGTAGGTAGGTGGATTTAACAGTTCTAAAACAATATAAAAATCCTTTAGGATGACATGGACATATCGGAGTATCTACTCGTACTTTGAAAAACTTGAAGAAGTAAGTAGGCAGGTGAATTTAAAAGTTACTAACACAATTTTGGAAGAAATATATCAATGTACTCGACATATGGGAAGATCTATTTGGAAAAACCGTGTGAAATAAGTATTAACCTACTTTCAAAAGTTACTGGATATGAATGATCGAAATTCATTGTTTAAAAACTGGAAAAAAGTGCGAAAATGTCATTGCAATGTTAAATTTATTTATAAATTGACAGGGGTATAGGTACTGTAGACGATCATGATCCATCAAAATTGAAAATAATTCTTGTGAAAACCTGCTTCGCTTCGTATAGTAGGTAGTTTTAGGCTGGACGAGCCTCCATTAATTTTGGCTTAAGTCAAGTAATTGAGCCTTGATAGCCACTGTAGGTGAATACTATGTACACAATCATGTCTAAGCTGAAGTCAACAGTCTGAAATCAACCCATCACTAGGTACCTACAAAATTTGGAATAAAATTAAATAATATAAAATAATATAATATAAGAATAAAAATAGAGAGACTTGATGTTTTTACAAGTGCAGGCGTCCCTTCTCGTCCATTCATTTCAATATTTAATTTTTACTAAAAAAATAAAACATTTTTTAACTTGAAAACAGGTCGCGATATATCGGTAAATATATCGATATTGACCGATAATATCGGTTCTCTATATCGATATAAATATATCGATATATCAAACGTAATATATCGATATATTTCATATATCGATATATCGTTGCCATCCCTAATTTTTGTCAGATGAAAGTTGAACGGAGATTGGTCCCTTTTGAGATTCACACTCGTGTTTCTGATTTGCCACAAGTCCAATCATTACATAAGTCCTTATAGAGAGCGAATTATTTGCCCTAAAGAGCTCAGGGTGGCCTTATTCGATTCTAAAAATCCGTCGCTGAAATAACAATTGCTGAAAGAACAATACTCTCATATCAAGAGTTTCCGAGCTAGAGCGCTTTTGAAAATTACAACCCCTATGTTTCACCCCTTAGAAATGACTGACATCAACCAAAAGCTCTGCGGCTCAACTAGACCCCAAATGGAGCCCATATACCAAATTTCATCAAAATCGGAATAATTCCGATTGGAATTATTCCGCGAACGGACCTTTTTTTTTGTATCAAATGTATCTATGCTGCCGTGTGGAGGAAGAACGACTCAACTCGAAAATGGGGTTTTTACGTATCTCCTTTAATCCCCCCCCCCACCTTTCCGATGAAGGAGTCAAAATTTCGAAATTCACCCCGGAAGGGGCTGAAATCGTTAGGGGTGTAATTTGAAAATTGCCTAATTTTAAGCAAAAATGTCTCAACTCCATGTTTTTTAGGAAAAACATCTCAACTCCTCGATTAAAACACCCTAACTAGCTAGATTTGCTATTTATTTGTAGAGAAAAAAAAAGACTCAACTCGCTGAAAACGCCGTTGAGTTGTTTTTCCTCCACATTGTTGGCTTCAAGATCGGGTTGTGACGTGGTAGGAGAAAGGACAATAGGTAATTAGAAGCTGTGATTGTATTGTTGCAACTAATATGGTTTTCGTCCCGGAGACTTTTTGAACTACCTACCACGACGCGGAAAACTGAAGTTAACCCCGCTATCAAGTGACAAATATCTAAGTTGGATTACCCTATTGACACTTGAAGGTTGAAGGGAAGGTTCATACACAAGTCAGGCGTGTTTCGCTAGGAGGGACCACCGATAGGCATGTATATTCTCCTATAATGAGAATGGCTCAGTATGGCTCGGAAATATTACATATATGTTATAAACAAAGATATGAGAAGATCCTGGAAATACATAAATGAGACATTCGCCAAAAATAGGTAGCAATATGAGTGGATGGATCGACTTACGATTTGTAGTTCTGAGAACAGAATGCCTCCAGAGGGGGGTGACGGGTCCCGCGGTACCTGTCCCCCCCCTTCCTCCTTCATCAAGGAAGTCGGAATGGAAGGGTTATCAGGTGAACCTTAGACTCTCGATAAGTTATCGCTGGGATCCGTCACAGGGTTGAGGCGTCTCGTATGGTTGTCGATATTTGACTCGAATCGATTGTACGTGTGTAAAGAGGAATAATTGTACCAGTCGATTGAGTTGAACAACATAATTTTGTACCTCATAATATTATTATGAGGTCTGAAAAAAATGGGGTCACGAGAGTGATCTGGAGTGAATTTATGGCGAGTTTTCCAGAAAAACTTCGAAGCTGATTTCTGGGATTTTGAAAATTTTGAGTTGAGTCGTTCTTCCTTCACACGGCAGTATGGTATATAGTACTATTACTAGTACCCATTACTCCAAAGTCTCTCAAATTAATAATAGTGCTATGCGACGTCGGATCTGTGGGGGGCCAGCAGGGCGACGATTCCAAGGGGAAACAGGGAAGTATCATCTGTGACTTATTCAAAGGTACTGGTGATCCAAACCGGTAGGTACTGAAGGGCTGAACCAATAGGCAGCTGAGCTGGATTTGCAACGAGACAGAAGAATGTAAGATACCTGCTTACTCATAGCTCAGACTTCCTAAGAAATTCGGTATTTTTCCTAACGTTTGTGTTGACGACTAAAGATCTTGTTTTCCGGTCAACAGAAATGGAACAATGGCAAAATGCAAAAAAGGTACAAAAAAAAACTGATATTGCATTGGCAAGTGGGACTCCATGGTTCATCGCCCCGTCCGTCCTCCACCTTCGAAATATTATTTTGTAAACCGTCACGAAAGTTATTCGTTGTTCGGTGACCGTGAAAATCCCCTCTCGCGAGGTCCCCCGCGGCTTTTGGTTCCTCAAGGCCGAAAACCGTCGGTGGGGACTGACGCGGCAGAACACCGTCGGTGGAATTGACAATTTGGAGTAGGTACAGAGAAACACTAAGTTCCACGCATAGTAAGATATCGGTACGTATCGAAAGAGGGTATCACTGGTTAAGAAAAAAGCCTGCCAAGTGGGTGGAGCACATAGCTTCCTCCAATCCATAACCCGATAGTATAGATGATCCGATGCATCCCTAATAGGGTAATAAGTAATAGGATTTAATTGAATTCGGGGTGAAAATATAAAATGACTGTTACAAGGAAATTCACATCTGCACAGGCGCAGAGGCTACTATCAGTCCGGGAGCGATTTTGGTTTATTATTGTCAATAATGAACCTTTGGAATCGACCAAGAAAAAAAATTTTTAACACCCCCTCAAAATTTGTTGGTTTACGTTTCGAGGTACGTAGAATCCAAAAATCGAATAAAAATTTGGCCGTCCGTCCGCCGTACGCGGCACTTTCCCCACTTAGCATTGACCGATTTTGATGAAATTTGGTATGTAGAAGATTTTGGTTGATGTAGGTCACTTCTAAGAGTTGAAAAATGTATTTTGAAATTTTGAAAACACCCCAACTCAAAAAATTCTGATATAAAGGTATATTGTTTTTCCATCAATTTAAGATTCTATAGAATTTTTAGAGACCACGCGGAGCCCTGTAGGGCAAACCGTTCGTTCCCTAGGGGAATTTAAAGATTGGACGTACCAACGATAAATCAGAAACAAGACTGTGAATCGCAAAAGAGGCCTAATCTCCCTTCAAATTTTAGCTGACCTAAATGCGATCGATGTTTTTCTTCATGTTAAATGGTTGGTGGCTTTGCAGACGAGTGATCTATATAATTATATATAATAATATATTATATATAATATAATATATACCTAGACAAATAATAAACCATTGTGTAATAATTTGCAGCGTTTTTCATAGAGGACGATCAACATCCCAATCCGTAAAACCTCTAAAACTTCATCGAAATAAGATTAGAAAATGTAGAAGTTATGGCTGTTACTAGGAAATTCACGTTTGCGCATGCGCAGTCCGTGAAATTTTCTTCGAAATCGGACAATTGAAATGAAATGGAGATATGACTTTACGTTCAGAAATGTTTTATTGCTTCGTATAGTTACGCTAAGGATTTCACGACAAACACGAACGACTAACAGGAAGGCCTGAAACGTAAAGTCTGTCCTATGGACCGATTTTGATTAAATTTGGTATACCGGCTCCATTTGGGGTCTAGTTGTGCCCCGAAGCTTTTGGTTGATGTAGGTCACTTCTAAGGGGTGAAAATTAAGGGTTGAAAATTTCAATAGTGCCCTAGCTAGAAAACTCTCGAAATAAAGGTATCGTTGTTTCACCAATTTGCTATAGTAATGCATTTTTACCATTTTTAGAGACCACCCGGAGCTCTGTAGGACAAACCGTTCGCTTACTACGAGAACTTAAGGGTCGAATTTACGATAAATTAGAAACACGAGTGTGAATCGCAAGAGGCCTGATCACTGTTAAAATTGTAGCTGACCAAAATGATATCGCTGTTCGTTTCTTCGAGTTGTACTAAGTTATGCGTCCTTAGCAGCCAGTAACCAAATTTCCTAATAATTAGGGAAACCTCCCTGTTTCTTCGAACTGAGTATGAAGCGCTTATTTCTTCCATATAAACTGAAGTAGGTATGAGGTAGGAAGGTAGTACGATTGATAGATTGATTCTATATACTTAGAGATTGTATATATAGTACTGTATATAGATTTATTGTCTAGAGAAATAATAAATCTTTTTGTAATAATTTGCAGCGTTTTATTCGATTTTCGGATTCTACGTATACCTTGAAACGTAAACCAACAAATTTTGAATGGGATTACTTTTTTTATGGTCAATTCCAAAGGTTTATTATTTAAAAAAATGAACCAAAATTATTGAAATTAATAAACCATAACAAACCATAATAAACCAAAAGTGCTGAGGGATATTTTTTGAAAATTAGTTGTTCGGGACCAGTTGACAGTAATGTAATTTCTTATCCTTCAGTAGTACAACTGTGCAAACTATTCATATTGCGCTATGATAATCGAAGGAAACTTGCGATGCAGGCCCACAAAACAGGCGAAGCTGATATATAGAAATAAATTAAACTGAACAACGTTGTTTTTGAGTTTGTACGTAAATGTTCAGTGAACATCGATTGGTAATAGTGTTGGAACATATCAGAATAATAGATAATAAGGTGCGGCTGTGAAAGTAACGCTGATTTTAGATGGCATCTTTTCCTAGTACGAGTATTTTTGACGGAGGGAACAACTTATCTCGGTCAAATTGTTGAGGTGCTGCTCTGAAACAAAATGAAGAGATAAATTGAGAAGGCTTCTCAAATGATACAATAATCCAATGGCGAATTATCTCATGTTGCTGCAAGTTCCTTAAGTTTCTGCAGGCCAGGGAGCAAGGCGGAATATAATTTCAACACTCCCACCTCAACATGCAGGAATAGCGACCTAGTAAACAGTATTCAGACCAGACAGTTGGATGATCCGTCCACAACAGCCACCCTCAAAGTTCCACCACCAGCTTTCAGCAGTCAAGGGTGAAACAGGCCTTGTACATCAGACACCCCCTACCCTCCTCAGCATGTCAATTTTGATAGGTGCAACGAGTTAAAAAATTTTAAATGTCCCAAAGAACAATTGGGCAGTCTCTTGCTTTTATCACAAGCCGTTTTGGTTTATTATTTTCAATAATTAGGTAACCTTTGGAATTGACCAAGAAAAAATATTTTTTAACACCCCCTCAAAATTTGTTGGTTTACTTTTCAAGGTACGTAGAATCCAAAAATCGAATAAAACTTCTTCCAACTTGTATCAAAATTTTTTGAAAGAACGAAGTTTTCAGTCTAAAAAATGTCAAGTGAAGTATCTACACTGCATGCAGATACATCTGTACATGGATATGTCTTATGATGGCAATTTAAATGATGAGCTCACTCAGCTGATCAATGACCACTCAGGTGCCTTCAGCATTCTCCATTGACCCGCCCTCTCAAATTTCAGGTTCCTGCGTTCAACAGGAGAGGAAATGGCCTTGGAGCTCACTCAGCTGATCAGTGATCATCAACTTTGATGATGTATAGAAGTATGTATCGATTGACCCTGCCTCTCAAATTTCAGCTTCCTGCGTTCAACAGCAACAGAAAAAAAACGTTGCATTGTTTTGTGTGTCGAAAATTTTGGAATGACCCCCAGAACTAAGACACATCCATGTCAAATTTGGCCGTCCGTCCGCCGTCCGCGGCACTTTCCCCACTTAGCATTGACCGATTTTGATGAAATTTGGTATGTAGGCTCCATTTGGGGTCTACTTGTGACCCGAAGATTTTGGTTAATGTAGATCACTTCTAAGGGTCGAAAAATGAATTTTGAAAATTTGAAAACGCCCTAACTCAAAAAATCATGATATAAAGGTATTGTTTTCCATCAATTTAAGATATTATAGAATTTTTTGAGACCACGCGGAGTCCTGTAGGACAAAGCTACGATAATTTAAGGGTTGGACTTACGATAAGTCAGAAACACGAGAGTGAATTTCAACAGAGGCCTAATCTCCGTTCAAATTTTAGCTGACCGAAATGCGATCGATGTTTTTCTTCATGTTGGTTGGTGGCTTTGCAGACAAGTGATCTATATAGAAAAATAATAAACCATTGTGTAATAATTTGCAGCGTTTTTTAGGTAGTATAATATTTTGTTCGAAGCCCACGCTCTAATATTTGTAAAAACCCCAATTTCGCACGAATCCAATGAAATTTGTGAAATTCTGATGGTACTAAGTTCTTGGATCCAAGACGATCGTAATCCCATTGAATTTTTTTTTTTTTTGTTAATTCCCAGGAGTTTTCGGATTAGCTCATTACAGACAATTTCATGTACAGAAATCACAATAACTGTGAGGGAAGCAGTGCATCTTGGCGGACGCTGTTGTAGCTACTTCATAAGAGACGATATTCTTTTCCAGAAGTTGCCAATGGCGGGTGGGGAGCGGAGGGATCGGCCGGAGATTCAAAGTGCTATGACCGACTGACCTTGAGGCTAGACACAACTATCCCATTGTTCGAGAGGTCCCCCTCGCTAGAGCCTCTGTACCCCCCCCCCCCAGCATCACCCATTCCCCGAATAAATACAGTTGACCTCATTGTAATAATGTTACAAGGAACTTATGACATTATATTATTAACCAGATTCGTAGGACCGCTGGAGTCTCCCCCATATATTACGATTCCTCATTGAAAATCTTCTACCTATTCAGTAGACACCTACTTATAT
The DNA here is from genome assembly GCA_009739505.2 of Apolygus lucorum. Classification (NCBI taxonomy): domain Eukaryota; kingdom Metazoa; phylum Arthropoda; class Insecta; order Hemiptera; family Miridae; genus Apolygus; species Apolygus lucorum. The sequence goes on from CM019168.2 coordinate 52,660,339, forward strand.
TTATGTAAGGATCCATCCACATAGGTAACAAAATTTTTGGTCAGATGAGTTTTTAACTGCATTGTCGAAAAATTGCACAGATGTGTAAGTACTTGCTGCTAAACAGCATGCATTCATTACTTTTTAGGACGTCCCACAGTAAGACTTGGGCGTCCTTATGCGATCGATCTGGGGTGAAGGAGGACAACACTCAACAGAAAAAAATAACCACACACCAATCCGTTTTAGACCATTCTGAATCCAAATCCGCGAGAAAAAACGCTGCAAATTGTTACACAATGGTTTATAATTTTTCTATATAGACCTCTCGTCTGCAAAGAACACGGCTTTGTCATTGTTACCACCAACCAACATGAAGAAAAACATCGATCGCATTACGGTCAGCATAAATTTGAACCAAATTTTGGGAAATTAAATACTTGGAAAATGTCACCCCACGCATATTTTAGCAAAAACTTCTTTTTTGGCCGGTTATTTGCCCATAACTTCTATACGAATGAAGCGATCGGAATAGTTCGACGTTAGGACCAACTAGACCCCAAATGGAGTCTATGTGCAAAAGAACGGGTTTTTTAGACCGTAAAGTGACAAAGTTTGAGGGGGTTTATAAAAACTTTTTGCGATACGATCACATAGGCTTATTATTAGAAATAAACATATTGTTTAGTAATGCATGCATTCCAGGGGACGTCCCATTGGATAAGCATTAGATCAGTTAAACCAGTTGGTAAGCGATAAAACTGTTTCACTCGATGTAATTTATTCATTACTTTAGGCAAGAAATACTGACCCCCCCCCCCCCCCCACCATTATCCACCTTAACATTTCTAGCGGCATGGGAGCCTCGAATCTGAAGAGCATTTTAAAATCCATGATCTACGATACCCAACATGCGAATTCGAGTTCACCCCCCCCCCCCCCCTCCCCAACGCCAACAATGGTGCCAGTCTGGCACCAAAGCGGAAATACGTCGTAACATTGAACTTTCATCTGTTAGTTTTGGTAGGCAGTCCGTCGAAGTTCACATCCGTATTCAAGGTGAAACACAAAAAAAAAAAACCACGAAATAAGCGGTTTATGGCATTATGGCACCATGGTGGCACCACTATTAGTTCCAGGGTGGTACAGAGAATAATTCATGAAAATTCGGAGGTATAATGAGAATTTTTCCTCAATTTCAAAGCTTGGGTACAATTAGTAAGTAGTAAAGGAACCAAAATATTGAAAAATCGGATATTTTGTGAATATTATCCCCCCACTCACCCCCTCCCCTTGCGAATTTTGGTACTCTGGTAAAATCATGTACAACTCGGAAGTTATTTGAGTCAAACAAAAAAAGAAACACGCAAATCGGTTGGAAATTGAGGCCTGGGCAGAGTTTACAAGATTATGCACGCAAACGCACGTTTTTTAAGCATTAACCCCCCCTTTCCCCCTCTTAAAAAGCAAAATCCAAAATTCCGGCGCCGTAGTGCACAACTAGATAGTATTACGCGTCAAACGAAAAAAGGACCACGAAAATCGTTTGAGAACTAAGGCCTGGGCAGAGTACACAAGATTATGCCCAAAAACGCACGTTTTTCGAGCATTAACCCCCCCTTTCCCCCCCTTAAAAGGCAAAATTCGAAATTCCGGCGACGTAGTGCACAACTAGATAGTTTTCCGCGACGAACAAAAAAAGAACCAGGAAAATCGGTTGAGAACTAAGGCCTGTGCAGAGTACACAAGATTTTGTTACACACACACACACACACACACATACACACACACACACACACACACACACACACACAGACATACACCTATGGTTTTTTTCGCGGATTTGGATTCAGAATGGTCTAAAACGGATTACTGTGTGGTTATTTTTTTTTTCTGTTGAGTGTTGTCTTCCTTCACCCCAGATCGATCGCATAAGGACGCCCAAGTCTTACTGTGGGACGTCCTAAAAAACCAAAAACCCATAGGTGTGTCTGTATGTGTGTGTGGCAAAATCTTGTGTCGTCTGCCCAGGCCTTATCTTCCAACCGATTTTCGTGGTTCTTTTTTATTCAACGCGGAAAACTATTTAGTTGTGCACTACGTCGCCGGAATTTCGAATTTTGTCTTTTAAGGGGCGGAGGGGGGTTAATGATTTTAAAACATGCGTTTGCGGGCATAATCTTGTAAACTCTGTCCAGGCCGCAATTTCCTATCGATTTCCGTGTTTCTTTTTTTGTTCGACTTAGAAATCTTCCAAATTGCAAACACTATTTCACTAGAGTATCAAAATTAGCAAGGGGAGGGGGCTAGCATGATGAGATTATATTCACAAAATATCCGATTTCAAAATATTTCGGCCCCTTTACAGCTTACTAATTGTACCCAAGCTTTGAAATTGAGGAAAAATTTGCATTACTCCTCCGGATTATCATGAATTATTCTCGGTACCACCATGGATATTGGTGCCACCATGGTGCCAGGACACCATAAACCGCATATTTAGTGGTTCTTTTTGTTTCACCTTGAATACGGGTGTGGATTTTGACGGACTGCCTACCAAAACTAATAGATGAAAGTTCAACGTTACGACGTATTTCCGCTTTGGGGCCAGACTAGATCATGGATTTTCAAAAGCTCTTCAAATTCGATGCTCCTATGCCGCTAGAAATGTTATGGTCGATTACAGTGATGGGGGGGGGGACCAACATTTCTTGCCTAAAGTACTAGGTAAATAAATTACATCGAGTGAAACGGTTTAAACTGATCTACTGCTTATCCAATGGGACGTCCCCTGGAATGCATGCATTACTAAACAATATGTTTTACAACTGACTTGCTTCAAGCAGAAAAGTAGTCAAACATTTGGTCAAATCGAGATGGTGGTTTTGGTTTATTATTTTCAATAATGAAACTTTGGAATCGACCAAGAAAAAATTGTTTAACCCTCCCTCAAAATTTGTTGGTTTAGGTACGTTTCAAGGTACGTAGAATCCAAAAATCTAATAAAATAGGTATCGTCTGCCGTACTTTCCTTAGTTCCCATGGACCGATTTCGACGAAATTTGGTATATGTGCTCCATTTGGGGTCTAGAAACACAAGCGTGAATCGCAAGAGACCTACCTAATCACCGTTCAAATTATAGCTGACCAAAATGCGATTGCTGTAGGTACTTGGTAGGTAGGAATATCTATGGCAGGTAGGTGGTGACAATGGCAAAGGCGAGTTCTTTGTAAACGAGTGATCAATATAGAAAAACGTCTGCCAAGTGGGTGTGGCACATAGCTTCCTCGCATCCATAACCCGATTGTATAGATGATCCGATACACAGTAGTTAATCTCTAAACATCAAAACAAGTTAATCTGTAACATCCTTGAAAATTTCATTGAAATCGGATGGAAAATGTAGAAGTTATGGTCGTTAGAAGGAAATTCACGTTTCCGCATGCGCAGCGGCTACTATCAGTCCGAAGGTGGTGATTTTCGTAGGGGACCATCTAAATACTAATCTGTAACATCCCTGAAAATTTCATTGAAATCGGATGGAAAATGTAGAAGTTATGGCCGTTACAAGGAATTCACGTTTGCGCATGCGCAGTCGCTTCTATCAGTCCGAGGATGATGATTTTCATAGGGGACCGTCTACACACCAACCAGCACAATCCCTGAAAATTTCATCGAAATCAGACAATAACTTCGTATAGTTATGCGCGTTACAAGGAATTCATGACAGACAGACAGACACACACACAGACACGGAACCAAAATTGTTCAGAAAGGTCTGAAACGCAAAACGCGAGTGAAAATTTTGATTTTGGAGAACTTTTTTTTTCGTCCTTGAAAAGTGAAAACAAAGCTTCCGCTACTTCGGTAGACTCGGAAGCAAAATAATAAACCTTTGTGTAATAATTTGCGGCGTATTACTTTTGCTTCCGAATCTAGTGGGAGCTGTTTTCACTTTTCAATATTGAAAAAAAATGTTCTCTAAAATTAAAATTTCCAATCGAATTTTACGTTTCAGACCTTCTTGAACAATTTTTGTATGAGTAGATAGATAGGTACCTAGTTAATCTATGCATCGGATCATCTATACGATAGGGTTATGTATATGAGGTCGCTAAGTGCCACCCACTTTTTGCTTCCGTGTCTACCAAGGTAGCGGAAGCTTTGTTTTCACTTTTCAAGGAAGAAACGTCTGCCAAGTGGGTGTGGCACATAGCTTCCTCGTATCCATAACCCGATTGTATAGATGACCCGATACATAGTAGTTAATCTCAAGACATCAAAACAAGTTAATCTGTAACATCCCTGAAAATTTTATTGAAATCGGATGGAAAATGTAGAAGTTATGGCCGTTACAATGAATTCACGTTTGCACATGCGCAGTGGCTTCTATCAGTCCGAAGGTGGTGATTTTCATAGGGGACCATCTACAACCTAATCCGTATAATCCCTGAAAATTTCATTGAAATCGGATAGAAAATGTAGAAGTTATGGCCGTTACAAGGAATTCACGTTTGCGCATGCGCAGTCGCTTCTATCAGTCCGGGGATGATGATTTTCATAGGGGACCGTCTACACGCCAACCCGCACAATCCCTAAAAATTTCATTGAAATCGGACAATAACTTCGTATAGTTATGCGCGTTACAAGGAATTCATGACAGACAGACAGACAGACAGACACACAGACACACAGACACTGAACCAAAATTGTTCAGAAAGGTCTAAAACGCAAAACGCGAGTGAAAATTTTGATTTTGGAGAACTTTTTTTTCGACCTTGAAAAGTGAAAACAAAGCTTCCGCTACCTTGGTAGACTCGGAAGCAAAAAAAAGTTCTCCAAAATCAAAATTTTGACTCGCGTTTTGCGTTTTAGACCTTTCTGAACAATTTTGGTTCCGTGTCTGTCTGTCTGTCTGTCATGAATTCCTTGTAACGCGCGTAACTATACGAAGTTATTGTCCGATTTCGATGAAATTTTCAGGGATTGTGCGGGTTGGTGTGTAGACGGTCCCCGAAGAAAATGAAGGCCTTAAAATTTACAGAAGCCTCTGCGCATGCGCATACGTAAAATCCTTGTAACAGCCATAACATTTACAGTTTTCATCCGAATTTGATGAAATTTTCTAGGATTGACCAGATTAGCGTGTAGATGGTCCCCTATGAGGGTAGTGAAAGGTACTTAGAGATTGGTGTTTTGAGATTAACTGCTATGCATCGGATCATCTATATAATCGGGTTATGGATACGAGGAAGCTATGTGCCACACCCACCTGTTTTTCATTGGTTTCACCGATTCATGCAGGTTGTCACCTTCTCTAGCCGTTGCTTCGACTAGAAAATTGAGGATGCGTGTTTCGTTTCTTGCACGAAATCACAGAGAAAGGTTTTCCCCTGTGTTTCCTATATTGCGATTTAGTCACCTGACACACCTACTCAGCCTATCCAGAGGCGTATGAACAAGAAAATGATCCTAATTTGAAAAAACAAACGTTACTTTGTGACCCTGCTGGTGACTTCATCTTCAATCTATTCTAATAGTTTTGGCCCCTTAGATTTGGCTAAATACTAGAAACGAACGGCGACTGACTGATACCACCTTAAGTGCTGGACTTACGATTAGTCAGAAATACGAGTGTGAATTGTAAAACAGGCTTCATCTCCGTTCAAATTTTATCCAACCAAAATGTGATCGCTGTAGGTACATGGTAGGTAGATGGTGACAATGGCAAAGCCGAGTTCTTTGCAGACGAGTAATCTAAACAGAAAATAATAATAAACATTTGTGTAACAACTTGCAGAGTTTTGTATTATTTAATTGTAAGTCTGGTTAGATGTAAGAATGGTCGACTTCGACCAAATCTCGTCAGATTTTGTAAATGAAGCGATATCAATCAATCAATCTCTGAGGGCAATGATTTTCATGGGGAACCGTCTTAACACCAACTCACACCTTCTCTGATAATGGCAACAAATTTAAGTGGAAAATGCAAACGTTGTTACTAGTCCATCTACACGACAACCCGCACAATCCCTGAAAATATCATCGAAATGGGACAATAACTTTAACATTTTGCCGGTTACAAGGGTTTCTTCACAGATACGAAAAAATGTTGAGAAAGGTCCAAAACGCAGAAGATAATTTTGATTTTGGAGGACACTTTTTTTTCAACGTTGAAAAGCGCAACAAAAATAACCAAAGGCAATACGCTTGTAATAATTGGACTTCCTAACTTTGGTAAAAATTATGTTTTTTATACTTTAAATAATTTTTTTTATCAGACGGGTCTATCACTGATCTTAGTAATGCTAATATATATTTGGACAACAAGGTTACTTCGGGAAACGAGTTGCCTTCTGGCGCCTTAAGAATATTATTTAACTTCCACTTCGAGGAACTGTTTATTCTGCGTACTTAAAAGGATCGAAACGAAAGTATCGATCACGCATCATCCGGCTGAGACACATTTTATGCGTACAAATAAAAAGGCCAAACATTGCCTTCGTGGGGATATACAGTCGTAGTGCGATAAAACCGTGGAATTGTTGAATTTTTAAAAAGTATACATAACTTCTAAACCTCCATGATTTCAATAATTTGTGCCTATTAACTTTCTAATGAAGATTAAATTTAGTACAGTGTGAGGTTGAATAATAATGGAGACACAGGTTTTTTCCATAAAGTGAAATTTGCGTGCGCCTTCCACTCGCAAAGCTTCCTGCATAAGAAAAATGTGAAGGGAGAGAGGAATTTTGAAGGCGGTGTTATTATCTTCAATTTTAAATATTAATCATATCTGTAGCCCTTATCGTTTTCTCAAAAATTAATAAAACCAAAAAAGGAATAAACACTATTTTGGGAAAATGAACAAACCCGTGAACATTGATTCACTTAGGGGAAAATTTGAACAAGTTCAATAATTTGCACAATTTGATTGATATTTGATCAAGTAGGTACAAATTCACAGAACTGATCTGAAGGCGAAAAGCCTCGAACTGCTAAACAGACATTTGTATAATAATTTGTTTGTGAATTGAGAATCGAAAGGTTTGTTTTAGTTTGAAATCTTCAACCAAACTCGTTTGCACTGGTCGATGATTAAATTTATTGAGATTGTATGTAATAAAACATGGGATGAAGTGAAAAATTATGTTCAAACTAGCATGTATGTTGTTGTGGGTAGTTACTTCGAAGGTTCCACTTATGTTTCCGGATTCTCCGAATTATTTACTAGAACTTCCATCGGTCTATGTACTATGTTTAGACATCATCTAAGAACTTACTGAGTCAATTTCATTCTATTTTGAAGTGGGGTATGCAGAATTGGATATTCGATGAGCGAAAACAACCGATGTCCCTAGAAACTAGAAGTAGATAACCTTGACGACTCAAGGTTATCACCATTCGCTGAAAATATTTCATGTTGTTCGGTCAAATTTTAAGATGACGAATTTTACTGGAAAGTGCTTCATTTTCAGAAGTTAAATCCTGCAGCTTCGCAATATTTTTGCGCGGGAAAGCTCACGTGTTTTTTTTTTCAAGATGCTGCGAAGGGAAAGAAAATAAGGGGCCACCCGTTCTCAGGTATAAAGGAGCTTGGGGTGACCACTTTTGGAGGGAAAAATAGAAGAAGGGAGTGTTCATTTTTAGAAACCAGAGGGGGACTGATTCCCGGTAAACCGAAGGGAGAGAAACACGAGGAAGAAATACCGGTGCACGGGGGAGTTTTTATGAGTCTCCTCTGAATGCTCTACCTACTCGGCCGCCACCCTCTTGGCTTACAATTGTTGAACGGTTATTATAAACACTCGAAGGGCTTCACCAGGTCGTGGGAATCGGATCGAAGGGAAGAAAAAACTAGGGAGGTACCTTCAACCTAACCGTCGGTACGCTGCACCTGCTTCAACCTTCTATCACAAGCGTTACCTGAAACACACCTGAAGGGATCTCTACTTCATGGGACCCTCCGATATTACGGTTTTTGTTCAGCTAAGGGCGGACACATCTGGTTGGTGGTACCTGCTCGCTGTCGGTGGTTCGTTTTGGCTTTGTGGACGATTTAGAATGATTCTCCAACAAAATCACATTTCAGAGTTCATTGACCGATAGTTGCCCGCGATATACCTCAACTCAATCAATTTACTTCAGCGCCGCCTAATATAAAAATACAGTTTTCACTAGTCGCGCTGTTTGGTCAGACTTCATTAACCAAGAATTGTGAAAGAGCTTCAACCAACACTGGTTGACCTTGAGAAGTGTGTTGTCCCTAATAGTCCAGTCAAATTAGCAGTTAGGGTTTGCATTAATTCCGGACAAAGCGAAACTATTATGGGTGACTTGTGGGTGCCTATGGAACATGTTTTTAGTATATTCTACTAGATTCTCCTTGTGCTAACTTTTTGGTGCCCGAAAAACCGCGATTTTTCGGCACTTGTTTCAGTTTTTTGCCTATAACTCGTACACGATGCATCCTACGGAAAATTTTACTCTTTCCTTTATTAAACAGGATGAATTTCTGCGTCGAATGACCACCTGAAACGTTAAGATCGGTTCAGCCGTTTGGCCGAAATCGATCGTTGAAGTTTGGCGATTTTTCCCAAATTGGTTGAAAAATGGGTTACGCTCAAGTTTCAAGGCCTGTACATCAAAAACGGCGTATCCAACCAAAAAATGTCACATAATCAAAGTTGTAGAGAATCAAATTTTGTGTAAGAAAAGCATCCCCCCTTCCTCCCCCCTCCCACCCGCCCCTACCAAATGATAGAATAACGAAACAACTTCTGAGTAAACGAAATTATGAGTATTGAAAACGGTGTTGCAATCAAAAAATGTCATATAATCAAAGTGAAACGTCTGTTGTTCAACTTACTTAGGCACTGAGGTACTTGTAATACTAGAAAAGGCGAAAGAAAAAACATTCTCCTGGTCCTAGCTTTTTGGTGCCCAAAAAACCGCGATTTTTCGGCACTTGATTCAGTTTTTCGCCTATAACTCGTACACGATGCATCCTACGGAAAATTTTACTCAATCCTTTATTAAACAGGATGAATTTCTGCGTCGACTGACCACCTTCATTTTTTAGATCGGTTCAGCCGTTTGGCCGAAATCGATCGTTGAAGTTTTGGCGATCAACCAATTTGGGAAACATCGCCAAACTTCAACGATCGATTTCGGCCAAACGGCTGAACCAATCTAAAAAATGAAGGTGGTCAGTCGACGCAGAAATTCATCTTGTTTAATAAAGGATTGAGTAAAATTTTCCGTAGGATGCATCGTGTACGAGTTATAGGCGAAAAACTGGAACAAGTGCCGAAAAATCGTGGTTTTTCGGGCACCAAAAAGTGAGCAAAAGGAGAATCTAGGAGATGTTTTTTCTTTTGCCTTTTCTATTATTATAAGTACTTCAGTGCCTTAGGTCGAACAACAGACGTTTCACTTTGATTATATGACATTTTTTGACTGCAACACCGTTTTCAATACTCATAATTTCGTTTACTCAGAAGTTGTTTTGTTATTCTATCATTTGGTAGGGGCGGGTGGGAGGGGGGGAGGAAGAGGGGATGCTTTTCTTACACAAAATTTGATTCTCTACAACTTTGATTATGTGACATTTTTTGGTTGGATACGCCGTTTTTGATGTACAGGCCTTGAAACTTGAGCGTAACCCATTTTTCAACCAATTTGGGAAAAAGCGGCAAAATTCAACGATCGATTTCGGCCAAACGGCTGAACCGATCTTAACGTTTCAGGTGGTCATTCGACGCAGAAATTCATCGTGTTTAATAAAGGATTGAGTAACATTTTCCGTAGGATGCATCGTGTACGAGTTATAGGCGAAAAACTGAATCAAGTGCCGAAAAATCGCGGTTTTTTGGGCACCAAAAAGCTAGGACCAGGAGAATGTTTTTTCTTTCGCCTTTTCTAGTATTACAAGTACCTCAGTGCCTAAGTAAGTTGAACAACAGACGTTTCACTTTGATTATATGACATTTTTTGATTGCAACACCGTTTTCAATACTCATAATTTCGTTTACTCAGAAGTTGTTTCGTTATTCTATCATTTGGTAGGGGAGGGTGGGAGGGGGGAGGAAGGGGGGATGCTTTTCTTACACAAAATTTGATTCTCTACAACTTTGATTATGTGACATTTTTTGGTTGGATACGCCGTTTTTGATGTACAGGCCTTGAAACTTGAGCGTAACCCATTTTTCAACCAATTTGGGAAAAATCGCCAAACTTCAACGATCGATTTCGGCCAAACGGCTGAACCGATCTTAACGTTTCAGGTGGTCATTCGACGCAGAAATTCATCCTGTTTAATAAAGGAAAGAGTAAAATTTTCCGTAGGATGCATCGTGTACGAGTTATAGGCAAAAAACTGAAACAAGTGCCGAAAAATCGCGGTTTTTCGGGCACCAAAAAGTTAGCACAAGGAGAATCTAGTAGAATATACTAAAAACATGTTCCATAGGCACCCACAAGTCACCCATAAAAGTTTCGCTTTGTCCGGAATTAATGCAAACCCCCCCCCCCTTTTTTGGCTAATTTGACTGGACTATAAGCCTTGTGACAAGCATAACAATATAGCTACGTCATTCCTTTGTAAAGTTGAATGAAATCGGTTCATCAAGGAGTTAGGAAAATGGTAAATATTTATAATATTTGACGTTTAAACTCACTATCGATTTCTGGTACCTACCAATGAAATCTAAAGGGCACCCATGCTAGGCCCAATCAGCACACATAAGGTACCTATGTATCTACGTGAAAAATCTGATCTAAATCGGAACTGAATACTGAAGATACTAAATTGATATAACAGTGAATAATTTCCAAGGATGTCTTAAATTGTAGTCCAATAGTTCTGTGTTGTGTCATCAGCAACTACTAGAGGTCTGTAAATCAAGTAATGAGACTGATTAGGTATTTAAATTTTTGCTTCAGAGTTTAGCAAGGCAGTGGAAGCATTGTTTTCACTTTTCCATTCCAATTTCCACTCGCGTTTTACGTCTTCCTGCACAATTTTAGTCCCGTGTCTGTGTGTCATGAAATCCTTGTACCTGGCAAAACTATAAGAAGTTATTGTCCGATTTCGAAAAAATGTTCAGGTATTGCGCGGATTGAGGGTATTCGGGTCCCCTATGGGAAATATCGACCTCAGAATGATAGTAGCCACTGCGTATGCTCAAACGTGAATTTCCTTGTAACAGCCATAACTTCAACGTTTCTCATCCGATATCGTCGAAATTTTCAGGGATTGTTCACATTGGCGTACCTATAGGTGGTCCCCTATGAAAATCATTGCTCCCGGACTGATCGTAGTCACTGCGCATGCGCAAATGTGAATTTCTTGCCACAGCCATAACTTTTACATTTTCTTCCCGAATTGAATGGCATTTTCAGAGATTGTGCAGGTTGACGTGTGGATGGTTCCCCATTAGGGTGGTAGAAGGCACTCGTTAATTAGAGATTCGTGTTTTGAAATTACCTATTATAGGTACCTCGGATCATCCAGACAGTCGGGCTATGGATAAGAGGAAGCTATGTGCCACACCCACTTGGTCGACTTCTGGTTTATTATTTTCAGTGATAAACCTTTGGAATCGACCAAGAAAATTTGTTTTAACCCCCCCCCCCTCATAATTTGTTGGTTTACGTTTTAAGGTACGTAGAACTTGACCTGACCGATGTTTTTCTTCAAGTTGGTTGGTGGTAACAATGGCAAAGCGGTGTTCTTTGCAGACGAGTGATCTATACAGAAAAATAATAAACCTTGGTGTAATAATTTGCAGCGATTTAATTTTGTTTGACACCACACAGAATTCTGTAAGACCAACTACCTATTCTCTTCCTATGAGGACAATGAATTATTTAATTAGTGGGTAAATAATTCCTGACGTTCTTTCATTCACGCAGGATAGTGTTCAAGTTTTTGAAACGAATGAGACCATCCAGAGCTCTGAACAACGAACTATGGTTTGATAGTTGATCGAGATTAATCGCGTGAGCTGCCATGGAGCTTCTCGAACCTGTTCTTCGCAGACGGGTGATCTTTACCGAAAAATAATAAGCCGTTGTGTAATAACTAGCAGAGTTTTTCACCTTATTATGATTCTCATGATTTCAGGGGCTTGATATCCAGTTGCATTTTAAGAGGAGTTATATAAAAGTGCTAAGAGAGAACAGTTGTTGGAAATTAGTTGTGGAATCAATTCTTGAAATTGCTGATCGGTTTCTGGACATCCTGTATGGTTAGCCCCCTTGTGTTATATCTTATTCAGAATCCAGTACAATTTCATAGAAGCCTCGCTCAAGTTTTGGAGTGTCCAAAGAAATCCTAAAACGTATTGTTTAGTAATGCATGCATTCCAGGGGACGTCCCATTGGATAAGTATTGGATCAGTTTAACCTGTTGGTAAGCGATAAAACTGTTTCACTCGATGTAATTTATTTAGTATTTCAGGCAAGAAATATTGGTTCCCCCCCCCTCGCGTCATCCACCATAACATTTCTAGCGGCATGGGAGCGTCGAATTTGACGAGCATTTTAAAATCCATGATCTCCGATACCCAACATGCGAATTCGAGTTCACCCCCCCCCCCCCACCACCGATGGTGCCAGTCGTAACATTGAACTTTCATCTATTAGTTTTGGTAGGCAGTCCGTCAAAATCCACATCCGTATTCAAGGAACACAAAAAACCCACGAAATATGCGGTTTATGGTGTCCTGGCACCATGGTGGCACCACTATTAGTTCCATGGTGGTACAGAGAATAATTCATGAAAATCCGGAGGTATAATGAGAATTTTTCCTCAATTTCGTAGCTTGAGTACAATTAGTAAGCTGTAAAGGGGGCGAAATATTTTTAAAAATAAACGGATATTTTGTGAATATAATCCCCTCACCATGCTAATTTTGATACTCTGGTGAAATAGTGTCAAATTTGGAAGATTTCTGAGTCGAATAAAAAAAGAAACACGGAAATCGGTAGGAAATTTCGGCCTGGACAGAGTTTCAAGATTATGCCTCCATTATGCCAAGTTCCACGCTATATTAGTCCAAGGTACAGGAACTTAAATATTGAAAAATCGGATATTTTGTCAATATCATCCCCCCACTCGCCCCCTCTTGCGAATTTTGGTACTACGGTGAAATAATTAGCAATTTTGAAGATTTCTCAGTCGAACAAAAAAAGAAACACGCAAATCGGTTGGAAATTTCGGCCTGGGCAGAGTTCAAGATTATGCCCGCAAACGTAATTTTATAAGCATTAACTCCCCTCCACCCCTTAAAAGACAAAATTCAAAATTCCGGCGACGTAGTGCACAACTAGATAGGTTTCCGCGTCGAACAAAAAAAAAGAACCAGGAAAATCGATTGATAACTAAGGCCTGGGCAGACGACACAAGATTTTGTCACACACACACACACAGACATACACCTATGGTTTTTTTTCACGGATTTGGATTCAGAATGGTCTAAACCGGATTAGTGTGTGGTTATTTTTTTCTGTTGAGTGTTGTCCTCCTTCACCCCAGATCAATTGCATAAGGACGCCTAATTCTTACTTTGGGACGTCCTAGAAATGAAAATCTAGCATTATTAGTTAAATGATCTGGTAATTACAATACGACAATATACATGATATTTATATATATTCTGTCTTCAGGCTGAATCAGTTGGTTTGGAACGGTTATTAGAAACATGACAATTTCTGACGAACTCATGATATTGGATCAGTTTCCCTCAACTTCGAGAGATAAGGAGCGTAGTCTACGTATGTAAACTAGGTTTCATTGTCTAGTCCATCATAATGAAACCCGCTTACAACATAACTTGGCAACGAACCGTTAAAAAGTACCTGCTCAGTTTGTCAAAAGAGTCGAAACGACGCGAAATGAGTAACAGGAATCGCCGAAGGTGAGCGTGTGAGACGCATAGTAATGTCATCGATCATTGAGTCACGTGAGTCACAGTTTTCTTGGAGCTCTGTCCCATCACGTCCGTCAATCGTCTTGTCGTTCACCTTCGTAGCCTTCGAATTCAACTTCATGTAGGCAGGCACTATCTATACAGGGTGTCCGAGCTACCATGAATAACCTCTGCCAAGTGGGTGTGGCTCATAGCTTCCTCGTTTCCTTAAATTGGAAATTTTAAAGGATTTTAGAATTTCAGTAGTGCACGGACCTAGGGAATTGAGAAACTGAAATATTGCCGCTGGAATCATCAAAATCAAACAATAATTACCAGAAAAACCGTTAATTCAGTTATGTTTTTCCCATAAAATGTAGCTAAACTTGAAATTTTCAAGGATTTTAGAAATTCTTAAGTGCACGGACCTAGGGAATTGAGAAACTGAAATATTGCCGCTGGAATCATCAAAATCAAACAATAATTACCAGAAAAACCGTTAATTCAGTTATGTTTTTCCCATAAAATGTAGCTAAACTTGAAATTTTCAAGGATTTTAGAAATTCTTAAGTGCACGGACCTAGGGAATTGAGAAACTGAAATATTGCCGCTGGAATCATCAAAATCAAACAATAATTACCAGAAAAACCGTTAATTCAGTTATGTTTTTCCCATAAAATGTAGCTAAACTTGAAATTTTCAAGGATTTTAGAAATTCTTAAGTGCACGGACCTAGGGAATTGAGAAACTGAAATATTGCCGCTGGAATCATCAAAATCAAACAATAATTACCAGAAAAACCGTTAATTCAGTTATGTTTTTCCCATAAAATGTAGCTAAACTTGAAATTTTCAAGGATTTTAGAAATTCTTAAGTGCACGGACCTAGGGAATTGAGAAACTGAAATATTGCCGCTGGAGTCATCAAATCGAACAATAATTGCCAAAGAAATAAGGGAAAAACAGTACACAATTTTTTTTCTTGGTCTTGGTATTGAAAATAATAAACCAAAATTAGATTAAATTAGTTCATGTGTGAAAAAAATATGCAAATGATGGTGATGGTGCGAAAGGCTATATGAAAATGATCGATTGATGAACACGAACAAAATTAAATGTAATAAAAGTGCAGTGATAAACGCATAAATATCTTAATATTAGAGAGAGAAAGAGAGAACAACGATTTTAATGAAAGTAATAAAACTGACGAGCTGTCCACCACATACCTATTGGCACAGCACAATCATCAACACTTCTAGTCCAAGTCTTAACAAATACACTCTCAAAATAATTCATAATAAAAATTTATAACATTTGAAACAAATTCGAATTTGTCAACAACAAGAAACATGGTAGTCTCTGCGCATGCGCAAACGTAAAAACCTTGTAACAGCCATGACTTCTACATTTTCCATCCGAATTCGATGCAATTTTCGCAGATTGTGTGGTTTTGGGTGTAGATTGAGGTTATTGTGTTACTGTGCATCGGACCATCTAAGTATATAGTTTTTTTGAACGAATCAATTAGTTATCAATGATAACAAATACCACGATAATCGGTTTTGAAGGGTCGTAACCCCGTTTTTAGGACGTCCCGCAGACTTGGGCAAAACGTTGGACAACACTCAACAGAAGAAAAAAACCACACACTAATCCGTTTTAGACCATTCTGAATCCAAATCCGCGAGAAAAAAAACCATAGGTGTATGTCTGTGTGTGTGTGACAAAATCTTGTGTCATCTGCCCAGACCTGAGTTTTCAAGGACATCCAACATACCTCTCTTAGGGCAAAAATGAGGAAATTTTACGTACCGTCTGTGAGACCAAAACTAAAGTTATGATTGGATTCTCTCAGGTGATTCGCAAAAGCAGAATCACCTAAATGTGTTATCCTTGAAACCCTTTGCGTGCTCTTTTATTCTTTCCCTAAATTTCCAACCAATTTGACCACAGTACTGAAATGTGCACAAGGACATTTCAGCTTACGAGGGGGGACAAAAAAGTAACCGGAATCGAGCTGGATGAGAAAGACAGGTGTGATTGGCTGGTAGGCAGGTGGGGGGTTTGAAAGGGACACATCTCACGATTCAGTGTGCGAAGTTGGGATGCTGTGAGTTTAACGGTTCGTAATTGAGATTTTCTCTAGAGAAACAACGTTTTCCGTTTTGTCGAAAACGTGTGATGGCAGACAGCGTGGAGCAACGCGCGGCCATGAAATTTTGTTTTCTGTTGGGAAAAACGCCGGCTGAAACTCTCGTAGTGCTTAAAACTGCTTAAGGGGACCACGTGTCTACGAGTGGTTTAAACGTTTTAAAAATTGGCAAATGAGGATTGAAGACCAATCTCATTCTGGCAGCCCTTCAACGTCAAGAACTGACGACAACGTAGATAAAATGAACATCATGATTCGCGAAGACCGTAGTCGAACGGTTGATCAATTGGTTGAGATGTCTGGGAGTTTAATCCAGTGAATTTTATCGGAGGATTTGTGCATGAGCTGGGTTGCAGACAAATTTGTCCCTCGCCTTCTCACAGACGAGCAAAGCCCCCGCACCACAGAGTAACGGAGACAAGAAAATTGATTTCGGCTGTGGAAGATGTGAAACAAAAACCGCTGGATGGCCTCAAGCTCATTCCATTAAATGAATTCCAAAAACAACAAAAGACAATACTTTGAACAATAAAAGACGCGATTGGAAAAGTGCGTTGCAGTCAGTGGTAATTACTTTGAAGGTGATCAAAATTTGGTGTAAAAATATTGAAAAATGAAGAAGTTATGACGAAATTCCGGTTACTTTTGGTTGCCCCCCTCGTATATTCAACAGAAACCAACGAAGCTTTTAGATTATTTTTAGACCTCTAGATGATCACATTTAGCCAATTTTTATTCGTACTAAGTAGATCCTTGTTAATTTTGAATTAAATTAATTTGAATTTTTACAAATTTTGAATTTTTTAATTAACTTATTTGAATTAACTAATTTTTTCGTTTTTATGTGCCCTCTCCCCAGGAAGGCTGGGCCCAGGGATTTTGTGTCCAGTACCACCCTCCTCTGTACAGGCCTGGTACCTATTGCGTTGATCAAGACCATTTTATACACTTGAAATTATTATTACTAACAACTTCATTAAAATCTAACGAACATATTTGAATAAGTGGAAAAATGTGTTCTTGATTTTCACCGGAAGTTCATGGGTAGGGGAATTTTCTATTTTCCAGGAACATTTCCGGTGTTCATCGCCGCGTGTAGGTGGCATAGCGCTCCAGCGGTCGAGAGTGAAATGAGTTTTGCATAGTGCACCCGAGGTTTCTGTCAACAGACCTCTGCACTGTGCACCCAGGCGATTATAAACACATAATACGCATATAAGTAGCATAATAAGCATATAAGTTCACATTATGCAACTTCCTTATCATTCCAATGAAACAAAATCTGCAGAAGTTACGAAACCATGAGTAAAGTCGGTCAAGGTTGTGTAGCGGAATATAGAATCATGAAAATACAGTTTACAGCAAACATGAGCACTTCCATGAGCTGGTCACCGATTACAAAGATCAAAGGAACACTGGCAACAGGCGATTCCTCCCCGTAAAACTGAAAGTTGGACATAAAGGTCTGAGGGAGATGGCGATTCCTCCCGATGGGAAACAGTTCATTGAGTCGAGGTTCGTCAATTCCTCCCGATGCGCGATTGCTTTTCAAACTGAAATCTACATTAAGACGTTTGACACCTAAAAGTACATTGCCCAGTATAAAAAAAAAAAAAATTGGATCCGGCAACTCATTGCTCGTCAAGCTCCCGGCGACGACCCTTACAAATTCCCTAAAAGGGTCAGTGGGAAATTTGGGAGGACTTTTGAACATATCCTTAAAAATTGAGCATGTTGGTACATTTTATGCATTGTACATTAGGGGGTCCCGTATAAGGCCTTTTTTAATAAATCTTCGAAAACTGGAAGTCTTAGCCCCTCAATTTGTTCAATGAGGAATTTCACCGAATTCTGTTTGCATTTTTCCTGAATAGTTAATGGTGTGGGATAGATGAAAATCGGGCTGATTTCGGAAAATAAGTCTCCTGTTATTTTTGGGAGGCAATCAAAATTTTTGATTTAAAAAATAACCGGGAAAACGTGAAGCGGGAACGCTCGCTGATTGGGCAGTTCAGATCGCCGTCTCCTCCTAGTGTTGCCCATTGGGACGACGAAATCGTGTTTTCTAAGAGAAAAGTTATCAAACAAAAACAGGGGAAACCTAATTTTCCCCATCTTGCTTTTTCTATTTTTTTCTTCAGTTTTTCGATTTCGAACTTTACTGTTTTGTGAAATTTTGCATCTGGGGACTATAGATTTCTCGATCTCAGCGCTTCAAGCGGCCATAAAAGAACTATTCCAGGATGACGTCATTTTCCCGGTTTTTTTAAACGTTCGTATTTTCTATGCTGTTTTGTTTATTCGTAAATTAGGAAGTTCGGGCTGAAAGTTTGCCATAGGAGGTTTTTCGATGTGCTTAATCAGATTTTGGGGTCAAAAATAGGAAATTCCGACATGGTGAAATTCCTCATTGGGTACCAAAGTACCCCACACAAAAATTGGTCACCCTCGGACAACGCTAACACTTGCCGCATCTCTCCTTAAGTTGATAATATTAAAACCACAAAAAAAAAAACGCTGTAAATTATTACACAACGGTTTATTATTTTTATATAGATCACTCGTCTACAAAATCACCAACCATCCAATTTGAAAAAAAAAATAATAAAATAAGATAAAAAAATATATATATATATTTAAAAAAAAAAAAAACGAAATCACCAACCATCGATCGCTTTTTGGTCAGCTAGAATTTGAACGGAGATTAGGCCTCTTTTGCGATTCACACTCGTGTTTTGATTTATATATATATATTTCAATATAAACCCTTAAATTTTCGTAGGGAGCAAACGGTTTGTCCTACAGAGCTCCGCGTGGTCTCAAAAAATTCTAAAAATTCCAAAGAATCTTAAATTGAAGGAAAAACAATACCTTTATATCGAAATTTTTTGAGTTAGGGCGTTTTCAAATTTTCAAAATTGATTTTGGAACCCTTAGGAGTGACCTACATCAACCAAAAGCTTCGGGGCACAACTAGACCCCAAATGGAGCCTACATACCAAATTTCATCAAAATCGGTCAATGCTAAGTGGCAAAAGTGCCGCGTACGGCGGACGGCGTACGGCGGACGGACGGCCAAATTTTTATTAGATTTTTGGATTCTACGTACCTTGAAACGTAAACCATCAAATTTTGAGGGGGTGTTAAAATTTTTTTTTCTTGGTCGATTCCAAAGGTTCATTATTGAAAATAATAAACCAAAAAACAGCTTATTACGAAAAGCCAACATTTTTCCTGCGTCTCGTTCTCTCTTATTGAATCCAACTTTTTACACGTTGTTTGCAAAGATCTGATGAAAATTTGAATTCAATTGGATGAGGAGAGCGGACCAAAGAAATGTTTGAATCAACTGAAACTGAGATTTCCTGGTGAAAAACGAACTTCAGCAGACCTTCTCAACCTTCAGTCGGAGAAAACGAGACGCAGGAAAAATTTTGGCGTTTTCGTTATGAGCTGGCCTTATTGTGGTTTTAATATTATCAACTTAGGTGGAGATGCGGCATGTGTTAGCGTTGTCCGAGGGTGACCAATTTTTTTGTGGAGTACTTTGATACCCAATGGAACAAAATGAGGGGGTAAGAACTTCAAATAACAAAAGTCGTAGAATAAGGGACACCCTATTATACATACAATAAACGAATTAGTCGTTAGTACACAGTGGTTTTCTTTGAGACTGACCTATACCTGGGTGGGGAGGAATTGAATAAGGGAAGGATTGCACTGGGGGAGGAAAGGCAATCAGTTTGGCAGGGAGGAATCGCCATTCTTTTAGGAGGTCGGGGAGGAATCGCCGCACAGTGGGGCCGGAGTGGAAAAAACTCCATTTTTGCAAAGTGACTAAAATAGAAATGTAATGCGGTTTTCTCAAAGTCTATTAGGTACCTACCTGTAGAATTAGGGTGTGAAGGACCTTCAATGTTTAAAAATTATTTTCACTGCTAAATGGGGGCTCAAACCTGATATTTCGAGATTTTAAGTACTTTGAGAGTGGAATTTGAAAATTTCCTAACACGTTCTGTGTTACAAAAAATTTAAATAAAATGATACAATGTTGGATATATATATGTAGTATCTCTAAAAAATACTAATTATTTTTTCATAACATTTTAGCTTGAACATTAGCTCCAGATTTGGGTTTTTATAGCGAAATACAACTTTGGAGGAGTGGAAAAACCGAGCTTCGCCTTCCTTCGGTTTGGCTCATTTTTTTTTCTTGAAAATCTGACCATTATCAAGAAGCTGTAAAAATTTCATAGCCGTATTTCATCGAATTTAGATGGAGTGGGTTTTAATGTGATTAAAGGTACACCAAGAACGCCGTCTCTGCCGTCACCGCAGCTTCAGAGTAAAACCCTTCTAAAGGTTGTAACTTCTACATTTACCTCTCGAATTCGATAAAATTTCCAGGGATTGTGAATATTGACATGTAGAATGTCCCCTATGTGGGCTGTTAGCTACAATCACAAAGTAACGGAGTCAAGTTAAGGCTACAATGGTCGGATCATCTATACGATCGGGTTATGGATACTGGGAAGCTATGTGCCACACCCACTTGGCAGACATTTTTTATTTATTTTTTATTGGAAAACAGAATGATGTAAATAGCGACGTTTTAGTAAAATATTTCTGCTAAGAGTCAACAAGGTTCTGTTTGAACAAACCAGGTTCTTAGGATTGTCATTCGCAGTAGTGTGGTCAGTTCGTACTGTCGTGACATACCGAGAACATGTCATCGTTGAAAATCTCTTATTCGAGTTTAGCAAACGTTTAATTTGGAATCGTTCCAATATTAGATCGCTTACTATCCAATTTCCAGAGTTTTTTATCACTCAAAATTTTGTCAAAATTAAATATATAAATATATATTTACAAATATATATATTCATACATGTATAAAGAAACCTCAATTCAATCATCACTATCGTATCCTATAACCTCTGAAACGAAGAAAAGAACAAAATAACACACACTCATCGCCTGTAAAACCGCTTTTCTATTTTTTTAACATGCTTTTCCACTTTGAGTAACATTATTTTTTTCAAAATTCAAGATTTAGTACTAAAATAATAAATTTAAACGTCAGAAAACATATTTTTCCAATGTATTTTCGTATTCGAAATCGAATGAAACCATTCCCAAGACGATACAATAATTCGTTCAAAAGATAATGAGTTTTTTCCGCTTTTTGGCCATTTGGCCCCACTGCGCGCCGGTTCCCGAAGGAACACAGTAGGCCAGGCAGACGTAAGGGACGAGCGTGGGTTAGAAAAACAATATTGATTGGAAGATAAATGGAGAAATTACTGCATACGATTTTGCTATAAAAAAAAATATACATTTCTTTTAAATTCGCCCGCATTTCGACCCGCCAAGAGTTCAACCCACAGTAATTTCCCATTTCTCTACTCGTAGATTAGGTTTGACAATGCCTCATTGTGAATCATCCCAAATTTTGAATATGACCTGCACTGTCGCAAACAGTCCTAAGTCTGTAAAAGTGGGAAGGAAAATTTGAGGGTTTTTCTTTTCAAGTCTGGAAGCACTATGGAAGAACCCCGTCATGGGGGCATCTGATCTCCTGGGTGCAGTGTGAAATCGGGTGCAGTGAAAGACGCGGCTGGGTGCACTAGGCAAAAACCCCGTTACCAATTCCTCTACGCTTCCAAGTATGAAAACATCTGGTTCGATAATAGGGTGTGCGCCTGGGTAGGAAAAACTGTTTATTGTTGTTTTTAATCTAAGGTAGACGTCATTCTGAGAATTTTGGTACCAACCGCGACCTTCTAGCGTGTGTAAATCTTTTCCTATGAATTTTTAAAGTTTCGACCGTTTATGACGTCACAGTGGGCTGGAGGGTCCCGCCCAGGCGAGAGGGTCGCGGTTGGTGCCAAAATTCTCAGGATGTAGTCTACTTTTGATTAAAAATCTAAAAACGCTGCAAATCATTGCTCAAAGGTTTATTATTTTCTGTATAGATCACCCTTCTGTGTAGATCACTGGTTCTCCATCAATAGCACCTACCACCATCTGTATTCTCCCTTGACCTTCCCTCTCAAATTTCAGCTTCCTGCGTTCAATAGGATTGAAAATGGCTTCGGAGCTCACTCAGCTGATCAGTGATCCGAAGAGTGAAGAAGATTTTCTCGAATGCTGGAGACGCCTGGAAGAGCACTGATCAGCTGAGTGAGCTCCGAAGCCATTTTCAATCCTATTGAACGCAGGAAGCTGAAATTTGAGAGGGAAGGTCAAGGGAGAATACAGATGGTGGTAGGTGCTATTGATGGAGAACCAGTGATCTATACAGAAGGGTGATCTATACAGAAAATAATAAACCTTTGAGCAATGATTTGCAGCGTTTTTTACCTACCAACTATTGGTAGGTACTACCTACCACACCATACTGCTTCACACCTTCACAATCAAGTTTATTAGAAAGAACTAAACGCTTCACACTCGATTCGAAAAATAGAAAGCTTCATATGGAAATTTGATTACTGGTTACGCAGAAGGCAAAACTGTATACAAATCGATGAAGTGAACAGCGATCGCATTTTAGTCAGATAAAATTTGAACGGCGATTAGACCTCTTTTGCGATTCACACTCATGATTCTGTTTTATCGAAGGAAAACCTTCAAGTACTCGTAGGGACCGAACGGTTTGTCCTACAGAGCTCCGGGTGGTCTCAAAAATTTTTAAAAATTCAATACTATTTAAAATTGGTGAAAAAACGATACGTTTATTTCGAGAGTTTTCGAGCTAGGGCACTCTTGAAAATTTCAACCCTTAATTTTCACCCCTTAGAAGTGACTGACATCAACCAAAAGCTTCGCGGCACAACTAGACCCCAAATGGAGCCCATATACCAAATTTGAACCAAATCGGTCCAGTGTTGCTAAAAAAAGTGCCGCGTACGGCGGACGGACGGAAATTTTTCTATTCGATTTTCGTATTCTACGTACCTTGAAACGTAAAACATCAAATTTTAAGGGGGGGGGGGGGTTAAAATTTTTTTTCTTGCTCGATTCCAAAGGCTTATTATTGAAAATAATTAACCAAAAAAAATCAAGGCGCACTCCCCATTATTTTTTGTTTGTCTAGCTGAGGTAGATCTATGGATCGACAGTATTACTGTAAGACCACCCCCATATTGGTTTTTGAGTCCGTGTTTCTGGCCAATCATTAATCAATCGGGAAAAACTTTATTGATAGTAACGAACTTACAAGATGTGGCCAAACCTTTGGCATCATTATTTTGTGCTGTAATTATGGGCAATCTTGCTCCTTCAAAGTACTCGACAAGGTACCTAACTGATAAAATCGACATGATTCACGATAAACTGTTTTGAGACATTTCCAGAATTACCAAGGTATTACCAACTTGAAAGTTTTAACAGGGTGGTAGCAATTATGAAAAGATCCATATTTTGCTCCCAAGTCTACCAAGAAAGCTTTGTTTTCAATTTTCACGGTTGAAAAAAAAGTTACCAAAAATCAAAATTTCCACTCGCTTTTACGTTTAACTAGATCTTCCCTGAACAATTTTGGTTCCGTGCCTGTCTGTCGGTAATGGAATCCTTGTAACGGGCAAAACTATACAAAGCTGTAGTCTAATTTCTATGAAATTTTCAGGAGTTGTGCGGATTGGCGTGTAGATGGTCTCCTATGAAAATCATTACCCATGGAATAAGTAGTAGTGTTGTTTGTTACAAGGAATTCACGTCATGCGCAAACGTGAATTCCTTGTAACAAACAACACTTCTTTCCCATCCGATTTCGTTGAAATTTTCAGGGGTTATGCGGATTGGTGTGAAGATGGTCCCCTATGAAAACCATGGTTCCAAATGGATGCGCATGCGCATGGTTCCCTCTGCGCATGCGCAAACGTAAAATCCTTGTAACAGCAATATCTACATTTTCCATCCGATTTCTATTAAATGTTCAGGGAATATACGAATTAGGGTGCCCCGGAACTGATGGTAGCCTGTGCGCATGCGCAAACCTGCGTTTCCTTGAAACAACCATAATTTCCATATTTTTCATCCGATTTCGAAGAAATTTCGAGGGACTGTACTGATTGATGGGTGCCCTATGAAGGTCGTGCCAGGTACTTAGAGATTGATGTTTTTAGATTATACCATGTATCGGATCATCAATACATTCGGGTTATGGATACAACGAAGCTATAACCTCACTTGGCAGACGTTTTAACATTTAGGTACCTAAATGATAGGGATATCCAGAAAATAAGGTTACAACTGATGCTAAAAATCAAAAAATGCATAAATTTCAATCAAATTTGCGAGGAAGTCCAAAATATGTGCTAATTTTCTCAATAATCACAATCTAACTCATTTCACTTCTTCAGCCTTAAAGCAGCAGTTTTTTCTGTACCCTCATTGTGTCTATGTTTTGCTCCACCTCCTCTTTCCGAAACAATTTCACCCATGAGGCTTTAAGAGATGTGTGGAAACATGTCATGAAGTGTCAAAGGTCCCCGACGATCACTGCGATTCTTTCGCATCTAGCGCTGCATAAGTTTTTGCTGACGATGGATTTTGGAGGCAGATTCGTAACGCAAAGCAAGGAGTTGAAGACTAAAAATAACTCACATCAGCAGTAAATGGAGCAAACCGGACCATGATAATGATGAAATGGCTGCAGCAATGACTTGAAAAGCCCTGGGCTTATTAAATAAGCGATGTGAGTTATTTTTAGTCACTCTTTTTCAATTTTTTTCAAAATTTTTCACTCTCTTGCACGCAGGTATGCCAACATTTACATTGGCACCCTCCAGAAGATTGTAATCTTATTTTCTTCATACCCCTCATATTTGGGTTGAACAGAATTTGTGATGAAAAATTAATTATCTGGTATTAATTATCAAGTAATTTACTTGATACCAACTTGTTTCAGAACTCTCAAGACAAAAAATATTGATTCTTATGTCTCAGTGCACCATCCTCAGAAGATTCAAACCTATTTTTCTACTTCGAAAAATCCTATCAGGTACATGATTACATAACCCAATTCCGAATGGAAACTATCAAAACAAATTAAGTTGTATTTATTACAACACTAATACAGATAATTGGAGACTCGTGATATGTTCACCATAAATTGGACAATTTTAGAATTTTACAACTAGATATAAACAGGGATTGTGAGAAAGGTACCCGGTAGATCTATCTATACCTACCGAATTCCTGAGAAGTCTAACAGGTGTTTTGACTGACTAGGAATACTTCAAATTCTGTCAGCCGTAAAATTCGGTTTTGAAACGCGATTCAGAAGTTAGAAGACCATCTACCTTCTCTCATTATTTATCCTCATATCAAGTTGTGTATTCTCTCAGAAAGTTTTGGGTGCCTTCATTAAGAAATTTGGTTACAGGTTGCTAAAGATGCAAAACTGAACAACTCAAAGAAACGAACAACGATCGCATTTTGGTCAGCTAAAATTTGAACGAATACTAGGCCTCTCTTACTATTCACGCTCTGGTTTCTGATTTATTGTAAGGAAGCGAACGGTTGGTCCTACTGAACTCTGGGTGGTCTCATTCGATTCAGAAAGTTCAACACTATTTTAAATTGATGAAAAAACAAAACCTTCACATCGAGAGTTTCCAAGGTAGAGCGCCTTTGAAAATTACACCCCCTCTTTTTCACCCTTTTGAAGTGACAGTAACCATCCAAAAGCTTCGTGGCACAAGTTATTGTCCAATTTCGATAAAATTTTCATGGACTGTGCTGATAGGGGTGTAGATGGTTCCCTGTGAAAATAAGCGCTCCCGGATCGATGGTAGCCTCTGCGAATTCCTTGTAACAGTCATAACTTCTACATTTTGATTGTCAGGGAGTGTACCTATAGGCAGCCGTGTAGATGGTCCCCTATGAGGGGAGTACAAGGTAGTTGAGATTATGTTTTGAGATCAGCTACTTTGCATCGAATTGTCCATGCAACCTGTTCAAGGATACGATGAAGCTGATCTATTCATATCTAGGTACGAGTATCCATGCCTCGTATATCAGTATCCATGTTTTACATTCTTGATAAATATACTATGCATGCATCACTGAGTCTTTGTTATTTACGTAGGAGTGAAGAGTCCGAAGGTTATGGGAGTCTACTTTCCTTTGGGAATAAACTGTCCAACATTAACAGGAGAGTAAACTGTCCATTATTAAAAGGGAAGTAGTATCAGAAAATATGATGGGAGTAAAGTGCCAACCGCTCGGTAGTTCAGGGTTAGGCTCAAAAATAATACACGAAAAAAGTAGGTATACAACAAAAACGCTGCAAATTACTACACAATGGTTTACTATTTTTCTATATAGATCACTCGTCTACAAAGCCACCAACCATCCAACATGAAGAAAAACATCGATCGCATTTCGGTCAGCTTTAATTTGAACGGAGATTAGGCATTTTTTGCGATTCACACTCGTGTTTCTGATTTATCGTAAGTGAAACCCTTAAATTCTCGTAGGGAGCGAATGGTTTGTCCTACAGGGCTCCGCGTGGTCTCAAAAAATTCTATAGAATCACAAAATGAAGGAAAAACAATACCTTCATATTAAAATTTTTTGAGTTTGGGCGTTTTCAAAATTTCTGAATTCATTTTTGAACCCTTAGAACCAAAATCTTCGGGGCACAACTAGACCCCAAATGGAGCCTACATACCAAATTTCATCAAAATCGGTCAATGCTAAGTGGGGAAAGTGCCGCGTACGGAGTACGGACGGCCAAATTTTTATTCGATTTTTGGATTCTACGTACCTTGAAACGTAAACCATCAAATTTTGAGGGGGTGTTAAAAAAAAATTTCTAGGTCGATTCCAACGGTTCATTATTGAAAATAATAAACCAAAAGCGAAAAACCGTGAACGACTTCCCTATCGTGCTAGCTATCGACATGAGCGTAAAATCAACTTTAAATATGATGGTGCCTGCAGTTATTAATCGAGTAAGATGGATTTTTCGATCAGAAGGATTTTTTAACCATTGTTCCATAATGATTAAACCGGTTGTGAGGAAAATTCTGAAGGATTCGCCACCTAGTTTCTTTGATCTGATTGTTAGCAAATGAGAATATTTTGTCGAAAAATCTATTAGACAGAAAAGGGGGTTTTATTATACCAATAAGCTGCCATTACAATTCGATGACGGTGGTAACACGCAACTAGCTATCAAACCAATCTTTCCATTCAGCTTTGAAGAAAAATATTACGTCCCGTGAAGAGGATTCTTAACCCGCACAAAGCGGATCTCCCATTACAGACAAGGGCAATTAACCGCGATGGAATGGTTGGGAAGCGAGAGTGTGTGAAGGAAGGGGAGCCATTAAAAATTTTAAATGATTCAGAACGCAGAGGCTATCAGTAGCTCTCTGCCATTTGACAAGAATCGTCTCACTGGAAAACCGAACAAAAAGATCGGAATAAACTGCGTTTTATTTTTTATTTTATTTACTCGAACTAACTTGTGACCTCGACCCCTCCCTTCTCCCACTCAGGGAATGTCATCCCTCTGGTGAGAAATTTTGGGGTTATAAAGAGGACTTGTGATCCCAAATTTGAACTGATGGTGAATTTTGAGAGGCATCCCAGGAGAAACCGTCCTGTCCCACTCAGCAGTGAGTGGTTCACAGTTGGCTGGTCTGAGGATGCCGTGCTTTTGCTTAAAACTGATACGCAGAGCAGCGACCAGTCTGGGCGAAGGGATTGAAAGCCCAGGGGATATGGTGTTGACTTTTTTGCCTCCATTATGCCTCACATTGTAATAACGTAACGCATTGTGATAATTAGGGAAGCAGCAAATTAATACCTACTCAGAGCAAAGGGATATATTCGAGTCACAATGTATCAGCGTGAAGCAATAACACTAGATTACAAAATTTAGGGGTGGTCTGGCTGCCTCGTTCTTTCACCACTTTTCTTATGGTATTTGGTGCGCTGAATCCGAATCTGACGTCAGTTTTTTTTGTTTATGTCGGATTTTCAAGATATAGCTAGTTTTAAGATTTTTCTAGTTCTCACTTTTCTTCATTTTTTAGTGAGAACTCATCTTGCTCGAATCTCCTCAAAAAGTACTCAGACTTATAGGAAATTTCATGTAGAATCCGAATATGTACTTAGTTTTTAAGTTAACCTGTGTTAAACCCCCTATTTTCCACAGAACGTATCAAAATACACCGTGTATTTATTGCAAATTAAATTAAACATTATATTGAAAGAAACCATTCCAATCGTGCTGACGTTTTCGTCAACTCAAACACAAACGGTGGATACAGCTTTCGTACAAGTACGCAACCACGAGAGACATTTTATGTCTTATGTTTAATAAATTGAGAGCTTTCCAATGAGTGGTGAACGATTTTTGTGGGGTGGAAAATGAGGAAGTTAGTTTTCCCTCGGAACGATTGGTTGTACGTGAAAATCATCAGAAATTTCCGCGTAACGCTCCCCTCATAACGCTCCCCGCGTGACGATTTTTCATTTATGTGCCATAGTAAAGACATCAAATGTCAAAAATTCGCCGTCGGCAAGGTTTCGCAAACGCTTACCAAACTAGAGTAATTTCTGTTGCCAAACTCCAAAAGCGCAGGGAACTGACGATTGTATTAACGACCATAGGGTGTACGCCTGGGTAGAAAAACTGTTTATTGTTATGTTTAATCTAAAGTAGACCTCATTCTGAGAAGTTTGGTACCCACCGCGACTTTCTAGCGTGTGTAAATTTTTCCCTATGAATTCTTAAAGTTTCGACCGTTTATGACGTCACAGTGGGCTGGAGGTTCCCGCCCAGGCGAGAGGGGCGCGTGACGTCATAAACGGTCGAAACTTTGAAAAATCATAGCAACAGTTCTACTCATCCAAAAAGAGAATGGTTGGAGGCAAAATTCACAGGAGGGAGTCTACTTTCGATTAAAAATCTAAAAAAAATCAAGGCGCACCCCCCATTCCCAGGCTCTGTATGAGATCGTGTTCTGATTTTGATGCAATCGCTGGTGCGGGATATCGACCCCCCACGGATTTTATCACTATCCGATTAACAGATTGTGCACAAATGCAAAATCGTGATTTTATTTCAACATCAATGTTTATAATTCACAATTATTATATGAAAATAAATCTAATGGACAATTGAAATTCACATTTTGCTAGATGACAAGTAAAAATCAAATTGATAGTGTATGCGATTGCCCGAGTATGATGGTTGTAATCTAAACGCTGCAAATTATTACACATAATTATTATTATTACTTATTATTTTCTATATAGATCACCCGTTTGGAAAGAACACGGCTTTGCCATTGCCACTTCCTACCAACCAGTTTTTCACTTCACAATCAAGTTTGTTTGGAAGAAACAAACGGTTCACACTCCCGTCTTTATCGATTGCCACTCGAGCAGTAGAACACAGCACGATTGCCACCCGAACCCACGAAATCAAATGTACCATTGCTACTAGCCCTCGACTACGAATTTACGATTGTCACCCAGAAAAGGAAAATTTTCCCGAAGTACTTTTTGAAAACAGAGCGATGTGGAGGTAACTTTTAATTGTCTGACATAGCTGTGGTAAATTTTATCAGAATAATTTCACGGCTATTTTCTCCACAGTCATTATTCGATGACTTTTAAAACGGAAATACATACATATTTGCAATCTCATGGATCTCTCTCTCTTCATTGGTGTACAACTTTTCATTGTCGATTTGGTAGGTATATGACGACCATAAAATTATTTGACTATTTTAAAATAGTCATGTGACCCTCTCATCAACCCACCCTTATTGATAAAATCATCGAATCTTGTATAAGGGCGTAAATTTTCATTTCCCGATAAAATAAGGAAACAACATTCTTTGCTTCGTATTTTTCTCTTTTTTACAATAAATCCAGAAATATAATACAGTACTTTATTTCTGTAGTATGCGTTAGTTGTCTTTTATCATTTAAGAAAAAATTGGAATATTATCTCCTTCCATTTCATTTGAATCTATGTCATCACTTAGATCACTTCATTGAAGGGGTAAGAAACTTCCTATTGTATCAAAGACTAGCGGCCAAAATCAAAACAATTGCCACTATCATTTGGTCATAATGCTACTACGAAACATAGTTTTCTACTGGTCGGAAGGCAACCGATAAAGGCAGCGGGTAAGGTTCCCTTCTCCGGGTGGCAATCGTACATTTTAATTTTTCTCGACCGACCTATGCGGGAAGCAATCTTACAATTCGTCCATCACGTTTTCTCTCCTGGGTGGCAATCGATAGACGCCCTCACACTCAAATTTGATTACTGGTTGCAAACGACGCAAAACTGAGAACAACTCGAAGAAACGAACAACAGTCGCATTTTGCTCAGCTAAAATTTGAATTTTATTACAATTCACCCTCGAGTTCCTGACTTATAAAGTCCAACCATTAAGTTCTCATAGGGAGCGAACGGTTGGTCCTACAGAGCTCCGGGTGGTCTCATTTGATTCTATAAATTCAATACTATTTCAAATTGATGGAAAAATAATACCTTCACGTTGAGAATGTTTGAGCTAGAGCGTTATGAAAATGTCAACCCTTATTTTTCAACTCGTACAAGTGACAGAAATTAACCAAAAGCTTCGGGGCACAACTAAACCCCAAATGGAGCCCCACATTATATCAAATGTTATCAAAATCGGTGCATGGGAACTAAGGAACCTACCGCGTCGGATTCTACAAGTACGTACCTTGAAACGTAAGCAAACAATTGTTGAGGGGGGGTACATTCTTTTCTTGGTCGTTCCCAAAGGTTATTATTGGAAAAAAGGACAGAAATTTCGTGCTTAGATATTGCCACCTTCGAGGGTGATGTTTTTTGAAAAATATAAATTTGGGTCCTTGAAAAATGGACGCCTTTGACAGAAGTTATTTTTGCGAAGATTAGATACGAAGGGAAAACCTTCATGAGATGATAACAGGCGGAATTCTTAGGAATCAACGCTGTATACGGAATTATGATAAGTAGGCACCTAGGAGACTACAAAAATAAAAAGTATCCTAAATTAAAAGTATGTATTCTAGTAAGGTATCCATTGTGTGCTGTTCAATGATGGAAAAATACATAGCAGGTATCTACAAACATGAATAATAAACAAATGGGTAAGGCCAGCCCAGTCAGAAAGCTTCAAACGAATTATATACAAACTAAACCATATAACAATCATCAATCTGAAAAACGCAGCAAATTATTACACAGAGAATTGTTAGTTTTCTATACAGATCACTCGTCTGCAAAGAACACGGCTTTGCCATTGTTACCACCAACCAACAAGAAGGAAAATATCGATCGCATTTCGGTCAGCTATAATTTGAACGGAGATTAACCCTCTTTTGCGATTCACACTCGTGTTTCTGATTTATCGTACGTCCAACCCCTAATTTCTCGTAGGGAGCGAACGGTTTGTCCTACAGGGCTCCGCGTGGCCTCTAAAAATTCAATATTATCTTAAATTGATGGAAAAACAATACCTTTATATCAAAATTTTTTGTGTTTGGGCGTTTTCAAAAAGGTCAACCCTCAGAAGTGACCTACATCAACTAAAAGCTTCGGGACACAACTAGACCCCAAATAGAGCCCTACATACCAAATCGGTCAATGCTAAGTGAGGAAAGTGCCGCGTAAGGAATCGCCAGATCTTTATTCGATTGTACACCCACCTACTTACCTTGAAACGGAAACCAACAAATGTTGAAGGGGATGTTAAAATGAAATTGCTTGGTCGACTCCAAAGGTTCATTATTGAAAATAATAAACCAAAAATTGGTCCTGTACCTACCTACTTAGATAAATGACGAACCATTTTCTCACAAGTATTACAAGACACAGGTGTTTTGTGAGCGTTAAAACTGCAATTAACCCTCAGTAAAATTACCCTAGTTATTTGAAATAAATTTAAAGTTTTTTCAACAACTGATTAATACCCAATTACTTTTCAAAGATAGATAATAATGTAAACGGCGACTATATTATAACTCAAAATATTGATTATTCTTACTAAATGGACATTCTGACTAAGCTTGATATTCAAACTCATTTCATGTTCATCCTTCAGATTATTACTGTAAATTATAATCATCTTCGAAAACTCCTTTAGATTGTTTTCGAAAAGAAGATTCCAAGCAATTAATCTTCAGAAAAATTACTTGTTACGTGAAATGAATTTATTGTTAATGAAATTAATGTTTTTTCAATGACTAATTTAAAATTTAATAACTTTTAACTAATTTAAAATCAAAAAAAATAATAGTAGGTACGTAATTACTTTCCATTGGTGGATAATAGTGAAAACGATGACTATATAATAACCCAAAATATTCTACTATTCACGGAGGGTTTGAAAGAAAGAACCGAATTCTACTAAATGGACTTTCTGACAGCTTGATAAACATTTCCTGCCATTAGAAAGGGTCATTTTATGTTCATGTTTTAGATGATTACTGCAAATTAGCATCATCCATCATTGATGAATTTATTGCTGAATGATGAATCAAAAGCAAGCCATTCCAAATTGAAAAACGACGCAAACTCAATAATGACGCAATTAAAACAAAGTACAAAAATAACAGAACGTATTTGCCCTTCAAAATATTGTTCAGATAAATAGGAATAGGAAATAAATACATATTAGGCGTAAAAAAAGGGAAACACGATAATAACTTGAGATTCTCAAAACATTGGTTATTCCGATACAAAAATATATCAAATACATGTCGGTGGATGTTTTCTTTAAGCAGATATTTGCTAGACAATTTCAGATAATTAGAGGAATGTACATATACACTGATTGGATTGGACAATCGGATAAACCTTCAAACTTTTTCAAAAAAACTGAAGAAATTCCTTCAATGGTCGAGTGATGATGAGCTGCCCACAACAAACATGTTTTCGAGTCCTGAAGTGAGTGCTTAAATGAAAAGCAAATCCCAACCTCATGCAACTTCCCAACATTTGTTCTGAGCCATAATCCCCAATTTGAATTCTTCCGAATATCCTGAGGCTGAGTCTCGAAGCGTTGATAGCGCCTAATCCTCCCTGGATGAGTGTGGATCTAGTCATGGAAATACATGAAGGGGTACATGGACTGAGACGCACACTCATCGAGGGCAGATGGCAAAAGACGTGGAAGGCTTCTCCAGCCTCTTCGGAAAGGAAGCGGGAAGAAAACCAAGATGGCCGATGTGTCTTCTTTTGTTCACCAAAGCGTCTTGTAACCGCCGCCAAGCCAAGACGGCGTCTCTTTTTCCCGCCAACTGGACGATGTGATGCTGTGCGTGGAATTCCACAGGAATTCCTTCACACTGGACGATATTACAAATAATGGAGATAATTAGGCATTGACAAGAGATCCGTACAGAGACCCTACTAAATGAACAACTAAAACCACACTTCTCGAAATTCAGTATCATGTGCTTAATCTCAACTTTTGGTGAAATAGGTGGAACAGGAAATTTGCCATTAATACCGAAACATGTTGAGTCAGAATAACACTTACGAACCTTGTAAGATAAATCCATCAGTACCTACAAGTGGAGGCTCACGTGAGGAACTTACTCAAGAGTTTCAAGGCAATATTTATTATATAGACATCATATAGGCAATATTATAGTTCGGTTGGAATCATCAACGGTTTTCCGACGGATCTAAAGACATTTATTTACTCTGGTGCGAATTCAATTAAGCAGGTTTCAGAGAAATTAAAATCGTATTATGTGGGCCGGCTAGCTTTGGAACAATGAATTTGTTGTTTGTGAATTTTATGTGCATATGTTTTATACATACATTTGTTGTAAATCTATACTTAAGTAGTAAAGAATTATTATTGGATTTATTAATTTGGTAAATCGTGAGGTTACCCAGCATTTGTATCTTGTGTAGGCGTAGCTGTTCATCCCCTGCCACGGGCTTTTGCCCATATAGGGGATTAATTTCCATAATTGTAACAGGCCTTTAAATGGCCTGTGCTGGATTTTTTATTGTATGCCACAATTTTGTAAAAATTTTTGAAATTAGAAAAACTTACACAATATTTGTATCACTAGTAAAAAGGATTCATTCAGAATCGAATGACAAGCACTTCCCAGGCGTGAAAAAATCCTTGAAAAAGAATGTACACATGATGTACCGGTTGAATTACTCTTTGTTTTATCAGTCATACGTCCGTTCAGATTAGCACATTTCTAGCCCCTATCAGCAGTTACGTAACTCGACGTTCGCATGAGTGGAAGGTCAAAAAATGATAAGCGATCTCAAGGACGGGATGCTGTGAAACTACTTCACTTCTCAGCCATCGAGATCCCATAACGTTTCCTCCATTACATTAAACACGGAGAAGAGATGGAGGGGGTCAACGGACCTGTTGAATCCCACGAGTGAAAAGATCGCGGTTTTCTCCTTCAGATTCGAAATTGCTCGGTGCAAACTATTATTACGGTATCTACGGTGTATAATTGTGTGTATGACTGTAGGTACCTCGTCTGGCGGTGGATAATAACTTAGTAAATCAGTAAACATCAAATTATGAACAAATAAATGTATAATTGCAGGTTGAAATTACTTACCGAGGGCACCCTGGATTGGAGATCAGATGCCAAAATTGGTTGAGGTCAAACTGTACACAACACTACCGGGTCACACTGGTACACGCGGAATAAGAATAAAGAGTAACTACAGAAGAAAATGAAAAGTGGATAATCCTTGGAATCAAAATTTTATGGGGTGTTGAATGTGGGAAAAAATCAGAAAAAAAAGGAGAAAGCTACAACCTTTTTGGGGAAACGAACACAAAGAGATGCAGAAGTGAACTGGCGTGTGTGATCCAGAGGACGGAAGGTAGGGATGTGTACGATGTTGGACAAAGAGGTCGCGTCGGGAAGGGGGCCGCGGAGTGGGGGACCACCCGAGGAGTGGGGGGACCAATCGCGGCCCGCACGCGGTTCCCCACTTTTTTGAGTTGTGGGGGGACCCTTTTTTTTCGGGTGCGGACCGGAGGTGGATAACCGGTCGAGGGAGGGGAGCGTAATTTTTTATTTTTCGAAATGGGTACCCTTACCAACCTGCCTCGTAATATTGGAGTTCGTCAAAATAGTCCTGGAGCCGAGGCCGAAAATCGCACTTCATTTAGGGATACGATTTGACGTCAAATTATGAAAATCTTGTCCATTCTGAGTGAGAAAATTCAAGTCTGCCATTCCAAAACGGTTGCTTTAACCCTGTACTTGGCAAAAGTATCCCTATGGCGATTCTTTCAAATTTTCCCCCTACTTTAGGCCCTCCAAAGACTAGCTAAATTGAAAAAGCTTCTAAAATGTTGAAATTTGAACAGATTTACAACATTTGTGGTATGGTAAAAGTACCTACTCATATATCTAACTTTGTCACGGATGAATGAGATTGTTATTGAATTAAATGTATTACGTTCTATTTCAATCATAATAAAAAATTTACAAAATGGGGAAAAAGAATCCACAAAGTAAAATAATGGAAGAATTGCTATAGTAGTAGGTACTAGCTAGGTATGCGTATTATATCTTCTCAATTGCTGCTCATACCAATTAGATAAAATAGTAAATGCGAATGAACGACAATACAACTAAGCAGTCTAATCAAAGACGTACCTAACGAGTTAATTATCAAAAAAATTTGGTAGTTTTCCTTTGGGGATTTGTTTCAATTTTCCCCTACAGTAAGGTTCCTTGACCCTCTAAAAACATGAAGAAAAACTGGAAAAGCTTCAATAATGTTAAAATTTGAACAGAAAACACGTATGGTATATTAGACGTTGCTAAGTACAGGGTTAAAAAATGGAGGCTATGTGAAATGTTCAAAAATCGCGAAAAATCATCATATTTCCGGGATGGATGAAAACTCCGTGAACGAGAGATTAGGTCCAATCATGAATGTTTTCATCAGTCTGCCACTCTTCAACGGTTGTTAACCCTCGGCAGACTCAATTTTAAAAATTGTACACTTTTTGTGCAAAAATCCACAACGTTTGGGACGTCCCAAATTTTTACAGCTGGATTTTGAAAGTCTACTTACGGGTTTGAGACTTGTCTGCCAATCTTAAGCAGCTGTAAAGTCCTGGCAGAATTAAATTGAAAAATTGTCAAATTTGATTTAAAATTCAGACAATTTTGGGAGTATTCACATTTTAACAAGTTGAAGTATGAGTGGTATGTAAACAATAGAGCATGCCTTGTATAGCCCGCTGTCTTCTAGTGGCAGAATCAAATTCTAAAATTGTCAATTTATTGATGAAAATTTGTTGATTTTGGGATACTCCAAATTTTTGCTCAATACTGTACTATTTTATTGAAACTCAAGCAGCGTGGTCTGCCTTCAGTAACCCATTGCTTAGATGAGGCCGACTAAAATTGAAAAAAAGCAAATTCGAGGGTTAAAATTCATGTATTTTGGGAAAGTTGCAATTTTGCTATGTGGTACTAGCACATAAGTAAAAATTTTGTAACACAGTCTGCCATCGGTATTAGGTTGCTTTCTGGCGGCAGACTGAACTGAAACGTGAAAATGTGGAAGTTATGGCCGTTACAAGGAAATGCACGTTTGCGCATGCGCAGTGGCTACTATCAATCGGAAGGTGATGATTTTCATAGGGGACCTTCCAAATACTAGTCTGTAACATCCCTGAAAATTTCATTGAAATCGGATGGAAAATGTAGAAGTTAGGGCCGTTACAAGGAATTCACGTTTGCGCATGCGCAGTCGCTCCTATCACTCCGGGGATGATGATTTTCATATGGGACCGTCTACACACCAACCCGCACAATCCCTGAAAATTTCATAGAAATCGGACAATAACTTCGTATAGTTATGCGCGTTACAAGGAATTCATGACAGACAGACAGACACGGAACCAAAATTGTTCAGAAAGGTCTAAAACGCAAAACGCGAGTGGAAATTTTGATTTTGGAGATTTTTTTTTTTCATCCTTGAAAAGTGAAAACAAAGCTTCCGCTACCTTGGTAGACTCGGAAGCAATAATAATAAGAAATAAATAGTAACAATCGCAAAGCTGTGATCTTTGCAGAAGAGTGATCTATACAGGAAAATAATAAACCTTTGTGAAATAATTTGCAGCCTTTTTCGTATTTTCGACCTTACGGTACCAAAATATTCATAACTCTCTTATTTCCCATGCAAATTTAAATCTGATAAGACCGTTGGAAAGAGCTTTAAATTTCTCATAAGATGCGCTCTTGACCAATTAAGAAAAGAAGTGCACTGGGATGGTATTTCCATCTCAAACTTGAAGATTTGTCAGTTTTGTTTTTTTTTTCCAACAGCTTTCGTGATTTTTATTTCTGCTGGAAGAAAGATTTCTCCAGAGGTCCTCTGAGTCTTAAAACCTTAAAAATCTCCATTTCATCAGCTTTTCAACAGTAGCCCATTTTTTAGGATAGGCACTATAAAATTTGAGGGAGGAAATGCAATTTGGGGAGTTTGAATGCAAAAAACGTGTTATTGTTATGTTATTTAAAAAAAAAAATAAATAAAAGAAGTGGTAGGAGGGAAAAGTTGTTACAAATTAGTTGGAGAATCTATTCCCGAAGTATTGTTGATTGGTTTCGGGACACCCTGTAATGGCAGTTCACCAACAACCCTTAAAAGGTGAAAACCCCCTACCTATACATATAAATAGCACGTTTTTTTCTGTCATGGGCTAGAATTGATCACAGACAGAACGGAACCAAAGTGGTTCAAAAAGTTCAATGGGAAATTTTGATTTTGGAGGACCCACGTTTGTGTAACCTGCTGCTCGAATACAAGGCATCCTACCTTCGATAGTGGTGGCAAAACTCCATTTTAGTAATCAACTCAAAATTGACTATATTATCGAAGATGGGCAAGCTTTGTATTATTTATGCAGCAGGTCAACAAAAATTGGGTCTCTTCTTCAGTGGTTTTGGACAAATCCTGAAGGGATTAGAATCTCTAGAGACCAGTTGTGCTCTTCTTCGTAAATGAATAATCAAATCAGTCAAATAAACTGTGGTTCCGAGTCATTCAATGTGAGGTCAAACCTTTTCAAGGGCAAAACTACTCGAAATCATTATTAGATTTTGATGAAATCCTCATGGTTGATGCAAATATACCTCGAGACGGCCGGCCCTCTGAAATTAGTCAACAAACGTGAGTTTACATGAATTTCTCACGATTTGATAATTCGGTTCTTGAGCTCGATTTTGTTCAAACTTGAAGGAAAGTCTGGGTCTCAGCCTTAGAGGCACATTGAGTTCATCATGATTCAATCAACGAAGCAAAACGTTAAAAAACGTTAACAAGTGAAAAACCATCATTATTGTGATTGACTTCACACTCGTGTTTCTATTTGTTGATTCAGGAATTCAGCAACACGATCGTGAAAATCATTTTAAATTTTGGGGTATTTCCCAGTGGTAGGTACCAATCATATACTCCTGCTCAAAATTAGTGCACCACCATCTATTTCTTCGTTTGCCCCCTTATTTTTGCTTCCTCACTACCGAAGGTAGTGAAGCTTTGTATTCGTGAAAGAAGTGAAAAAAAAATGTCCTCCAAAATCAAAATTTCCACTTGCTTTTTGCGTTTTAGAGCTTCCCGAACAATTTTGGTTCCGTGTCTGTCTGTCTGTCTGTCGGTCTGTCTGTCTGTGGGTCTGTCTGTGGTCAATCCTTGTCCCGGGCAAAACTATACTAACCTGTGGTCCGATTTTGATGAAATTTTCAGGGATTGTGCGGGTTAGGTCCTAGACGGTCCCCTATAAATTTCAGCACCTTCGGACCAATAGGAGCGAGTGCGTATGCGCAAACGTGAATTTCCTGGAACCTCGGTTTCTTGGTTTCTAATGAACCGATTTTGCTCAAATTTGGACGTTAGTTAGGGACTAACTTCTAAGAGACACCCAATAAGACACACAATAGGTTTCAATCAAATTGGTCAAGCAATAGCCGCTGCGCATGCAATGGAGAATGCTGAAGGCGCCTGAGTGATCACTGATCAGCTGAGTGAGCTCCAAGGCCATTTTCTCTCCTGTTGAACGCAGGAAGCTGAAATTTGAGAGGCAGGGTCAATGGAGAATGCTGAAGGTGCCTGAGTGGTCACTGATCAGCTGAGTGAGCTCCAAGGCCATTTCCTCTCCTGTTGAACGCAGGAACCTGAAATTTGAGAGGGCGGGTCAATGGAGAATGCTGAAGGCGCCTGAGTGATCACTGATCAGCTGAGTGAGCTCCAAGGCCATTTTCTCTCCTGTTGAACGCAGGAAGCTGAAATTTGAGAGGCAGGGTCAATGGAGAATGCTGAAGGTGCCTGAGTGGTCACTGATCAGCTGAGTGAGCTCCAAGGCCATTTCCTCTCCTGTTGAACGTAGGAACCTGAAATTTGAGAGGGCGGGTCAATGGAGAATGCTGAAGGTGCCTGAGTGGTCACTGATCAGCTGAGTGAGCTTAAATATTACAGTGGAAGAAAGATAAAGAGGGAGAGGGAGCAAAAACCTTTTCAAGGTATGTCACATTTTAGCCATTAGGCTCTAAGCGGAAATCATCCGGGGGTGCAGGGGGCGAAGCCCCCGCCGAGGCGCGCAGCGCAGAGTTTTCGCCAACTGATTCTATACGTCCATGTTACAATGAGTGAGGAAGCTATACTGCCCACCCAACTTGGCAGACGTTTTTCCTTTATCAAGTTTTTATCTATTTGCACACATTGTTTGCAAACTCAGAAAAAAAAATGTAACCAAAAAAGGCACAAATTCGAGAAAAAAACTCTGTTCAATTTCTCCCTTGCGAGGGAAAAACATTAAATCATGTTTAATGTTTTTCCCTCGCAAGGGAGAAATTAGATTGCCGATCACTCAGCTGATCAGTGACCACTCAGGCGCCTTCAGCATTCCCCATTGACCCTGCTTCTCAAATTTCAACTTCCTGCGTTCAACAGGAGAGAAAATGGCCTTGGAGCTCACTCAGCTGATCAGTGACCATCTTGGTACAACTAGACCCCAAATGGAGCCGATATAACGTGGTAACTAAGAAATCGGTCCGTGGTAACTAAGAAAAAAAACGTTGCAGATTTGCGTGTCGGAATTCACAGAACGACCCCCAGCCCTAAAACATTAAACATGTTAAAATACATTTTTAATGAATTACATACAGAAAAATGTACCTACTTCTTGTGGTAAAATTATAAAAATTGAAAAAAAGGTTTGAATTATGCCAGTTTAGCTTTTCAATACTTGTTATTACCTCCTCTAGCTAGGATGAGGGCTTGGAGCTATCGACCGATGCCTATAATCAAGTTTTGGATACCTTCCTGGGGATATTGTCCCACTCCTCTTTCGCTGCTGTTTCCAGCTGCTGAAGATTGTCTGATGGTGGACCTCAGGCTCGAATTCTTCTTTTCAGCATGTCCCAAACATGCTCTATCGGATTCATGTTTAGGCTCCTTGGTGGCCAGTCCAGGATACAAAATTTATAAGGGAAGAACGAAAGAGATAAACAAAAAAATGGATGGTGGTGCGCTAATTTTGAGCAGGAGTGTAGTAATCTACAATATAGTAATAAAGCATTTATGCAAGACTGTACGTCCAGGTTATTCTATGTAAGGAAGCTACCGCCCACCCAACTTGTGATTTAGGAGGGCACCAGCCGCCCAGTTCTAGCTGGCTGGTTTATGTTGATTCGTCTTTCATCACAACAGGAAACCACTTCCTTTTTTCAGGTACCAGTCGGAAATTCGTCCTCTCCCAATAATCTATGTTTGTGCTGGATAGTGTAGTAATTAGACAAGTTTTTATGACCACCTATCACAATATTACAGAATATTAGGTAGGTATATAAAATTTCCATATTCAATACGATTTGCTCTCGCCGACCAAGGAGGAATAACTTCCACGAATAAGGAAGGTAAGACTAACTGCACATCCAACTGCTACAAAGAGACATAAATCGTGGAGTTTCCATCCGAATTTGATGACTGGAATTCTAGGTATGGTCGGGAGATGTAGCTTTAGATGTTCCATGAAAAATTTCATAGTCATCTGATCACAAATTTGTAGGGATCTAGGAGACAGAAGTTTGATTTTTCACCGTGCATTGGATCGTCCGGATCCGAGGAACCTATGTGCCACACCTTCTTGCCAGACTTTTTTCTGTATTCGGATACTGTCTGAAATGGATTTGTAAGTATTTCTCCCATGAGGATGTCTCGAAGTAGAAAATATCTTCCGAGGGACTTCCTAATTTAACCCATTTCAAGCCGAAGGTAGAAATAACAGAGTAGTAGTAAGGAGGAGGATGAACTATTTTACAGAATGGCGGCCGAAATAAGGCATAATTTGCTCTCAAATCGAGAGAAAAATGCTCCAAATTTTACGAATTTAACGTTTAATAGGATTTGAGAGGTCTCAGTTTTCCAAATCGACATGATTTATCCATTTCGTCGTTAAAAATCTGAAAAAAAAAATCTAGGTAAAATGTAAAAATCAATTATGGACTGGAATTTGTTTCGACTTATGGCCCAGAACGCTTACTCACCCAGGATCGAATTTGAACCACCATAATCACGCTTTCGGCCATAAGGCCTCATTCAAAATAATTCCCCAAATCTCATTAAGCTCCCGAATGTCAAAAAAAATTTGAAAATTTTAGGATTTGCATGAACGAGAAAAAATTCTTTTACTTCTAAGATTTTCCACAATTTCAATATTAAAAAAAGCATTGTTGTGACGATGCAAAAATGCATCAGTGGCCGGAAATGGGTTAAATCAGGGGTAT
Organism: Apolygus lucorum; assembly: GCA_009739505.2. Lineage (NCBI taxonomy): Eukaryota > Metazoa > Arthropoda > Insecta > Hemiptera > Miridae > Apolygus > Apolygus lucorum. The sequence continues at coordinate 52,702,192 of CM019168.2, forward strand.
GTTTGATACAAGCAAAAAATACGTTTTTTATGAGGTTAGTAACCCCATTTCGTGCAGCCCTTTTCGAATCCTCCTGGCAAAAAGGAGAGGATTTTCGACCTCATTAGAGCACCTACCCTTGGAAATGGCCTGTCCATGGAAGAAAGGCCCTTTCTCCCACTCCCAGTGCCTTCCTCGAAGTCCCTCGTGAAAGACGGTTGGCGGACCCCCGGTCTCTGGCGCCAACGGCCGATTGTCTTTCGAGGGGTCTTTCAGTTGGTAACGGCTGCGGACCCTCCCAAGAAAGTCTCTCTAAAACCAGGCTACATAACCCGGCGAAGATACGAGTAGGCCAACTGGAGTAGTAAAACACTAGGCGGTATTAGTTGATAGATAGGTACTGCGAATTTTTGAAAGAATTCAAGCTACCTACCTAAGATAGGTAGGTAATGTCAAATGCTAACTGCTAACGCTTAAACGGTATACAAACTTCCATAAAGTTGGTTATGGAGTAGATAATAGCTTCAACACCAAGAATATTAGGTATTGAATTTATAGAATTAGTTGTTTTTAAAAATTATCAATCGCATTTTTATATACATTCCCAATATAAATTAATGGCGGCTATGAACAGTTGACAAAAAATAAATTAGAGTTAAACCGAAGAAGTCAACAAATTTGATGAAGCTCGTTATTGGCGAATTGCTATGATTTGTGCGATGAGGGGATGAAACCTGCTGGTAATGTGCTATTGTGAAATGCCAAAACACACAAAAATGCGTGTGAGGATAGTCTCCTTTTTGGTTTATTATTTTCAATAATGAACCTTTGGAATCGACCAAGAAAAAAAATTGTTTAACACCCCCTCAAAATTTGATGGTTTACGTTTTAATGTACGTAGAATCCAAAAATCGAATAAAAATTTGGCCGTCCGTCCGCCGTACGCGGCACTTTCCCCACTTAGCATTGACCGATTTTGATGAAATTTGGTATGTAGGCTCCTTCTGGGGTCTAGTTGTGCCCCGAAGATTTTGGTTGAGGTAGGTCACTTCTAAGGGTTCCAAAATCAATTTTGAAATTTTGAAAACGCCCTAACTCAAAAAATTTTGATGTAAAGGTATTGTTTTTCCTTCAATTTAAGATTCTATAGAATTTTTTGAGACCAACCGGAGCTCTGTAGGACAAACCGTTCGCTCACTACGAGAATTTAAAGTTTGGACGTACGATAAATCAGAAACACGAGTGTGAATCGCAAAAGAGGCCTAATCTCCGTTCAAATTAAAGCTGACCGAAATGCGATCGATGTTTTTCTTCATGTTGGATTGTTGGTGGCTTTGTAGACGAGTGATCTATATAGAAAAATAAAAATAATAACCATTGTGTAATAATTTGCAGCGTTTTTCAAAATCCCGCCAACTTTGAACTTCTTGTTCCGAGCAGTCGTTGCTTGAGCATGAGGATGGACCCTTTGTGGCAAGGACTGGCTCCTACCTTCCTCTCTTTTGCCTTGTCCCTGTCTTGTATCGTGGAGCCACCTGCTTCTCTTTGTCCCCGGTTCAACGGTTTGCACTAAGGGAAACCCCTCTGAAGACTACCAACAATACCTACCTGCCGGCTCTTCCCACGTTTCCTACATATCAACCGACGGTCTGCCGGCATTCTACCACGTTGGATATCTTCATCCTATATCTGCATGGCATCTGGTCGAGTAATCTAATTACCGTACCTAATAGTCAGTAACATGAAAAACATGCAATTTTTGCAATGGGGTATTTCGGTGGGTCGGAAATTCAGGTTTTTGACGAGGCGTTCGAGACCGCAAGGGATTAGTGGAATGTCTCGATCCAAGGTCAGCAAGTAAATACGCGACAACAACTTACTACGTCACATCATTCAAATCTTCAACTTTCATTAGCTTCCCTAATTTCTTCTAAACATTTTCTCGACGAACAGACCCGATTACCGTTATTCTTTTGAAGAAAAAATTTTAAAAAATTGACTGAAATACCCATTCCAAAAAACAAATATTTTGATTTTGAGGAGTATATATTTTATGACCTTGAAGAAGAAAAGAACCACGAAAATCGGTTGAGAACTAAGGCCTGGGCAGACGACACAAGATTATGTCCAAAAACGCACGTTTTTTGAGCATTAACCCCCCCTTTCCTCCCCTTAAAAGGCAAAATTCGAAATTGCGGCGACGTAGTGCACAACTAGATAGTTTTCCGCGTCGAACAAAAAAAGAACCAGGAAAATCGGTTGAGAACTAAGGCCTGGGCAGACGACACAAGATTTTGTCACACACACACACATACACACACACAGAGACATACACCTATGGTTTTTTCGTGGATTAGGATTCAGAATGGTCTAAAACGGATTACTGTGTGGTTATTTTTTTTTTCTGTTGAGTGTTGTCCAACTTCACCCCAGATCGATCGCATAAGGACGCCCAAGTCTTACTGTGGGACGTCCTAAAAATCGAATAAAAATTTGGCCGTCCGTCCGCCGTACGCGGCACTTTTGCCACTTAGCATTGACCGATTTTGATGAAATTTGGTATGTATTCTCCATTTGGGGTCTAGTTGTGCCCCGAAGCTTTTGGTTGATGTAGGTCACTCCTAAGGGTTCCAAAATCAATTTTGAAATTTTGAAAACGCCCTAACTCAAAAAATTTTGAAATAAAGGTATTGTTTTTCCTTCAAGATTCTATAGAATTTTTAGAATTTTTTGAGACTACGCGGAGCTCTGTAGGCCAAACCGTTCGCTCCCTACGAAAATTTAAGGGTTTATATTGAAATATATATATATATAAATCAAAACACGAGTGTGAATCGCAAAAGAGGCCTAATCTCCGTTCAAATTAGAGCTGACCAAAATGCGATCGATGGTTGGTGATTTTGATTTATTTTTTTTATTTTTTTTTTATTTTTTTATTATTTATATTTTTTTTTCTTCATATTGGATGGTTGGTGATTTTGTAGACGAGTGATCTATATAGAAAAATAATAAACCATTGTGTAATAATTTGTAGCGTTTTTAGGACGTCCCACAGTAAGACTTGGGCGTCCTTATGCGATCGATCTGGGGTGAAGTTGGACAACACTCAACAGAAAAAAAAAATAACCACACAGTAATCCGTTTTAGACCATTCTGAATCCAAATCCGCGAAAAAAACCATAGGTGTATGTCTGTGTGTGTGTGTGTGTGTGTGTGTAACAAAATCTTGTGTACTCTGTCCAGGCCTTAGTTCTCAACCGATTTTCCTGGTTCTTTTTTTGTTCGACGCGGAAAACTATCTAGTTGTGCACTACGTCGCCGGAATTTCGAATTTTGCCTTTTAAGGGGGGGAAAGGGGGGGTTAATGCTAAAAAAACGTGCGTTTTTGGGCATAATCTTGTGTACTCTGCACAGCCCTTAGTTCTCAACCGATTTTTGTGGTTCTTTTTTTCATCAACGCGGAAAATTATCTAATTGTGCACTACGGCGCCGGAATTTTGAATTTTGCTTTTTAAGGGGGGGAAAGGGTGGGTTAATGCTTAAAAAACGTGCGTTTGCGGGCGTAATCTTGTAAACTCTGCCCTGGCCTCAATTTCCAACTGATTTGCGTGTTTCTTTTTTTGTTTGACTCAAATAACTTCCGAGTTGTACATAATTTCACCCGAGTACCAAAATTCGCAAGAGGAGGGGGCGAGTGGGGGGGGGATAATATTCACAAAATATCCGATTTTTCAATATTTCGGTTCTATTACTGCTTACTAACTGTCCCCAAGCTTTGAAATTGAGGAAAAATTCTCATTATACCTCCGGATTTTCATGAATTATTCTCTGTACGACCATGGAACTAATAGTGGTGCCACCATGGTGCCAGGACACCATAAACCGCATATTTCGTGTTTTTTTCTTGTGTGTTTCACCTTGAATACGGATGTGAACCTCGACGGACCGCCTACTAAAACTAACAGATGAAAGTTCAATGTTACGACGTATTTCCGCTTTGGTGCCAGACTGGCACCATTGTTGGCGTTGGGGTGGTGGGGGGGGGGGGGAACTCAAATTCGCATGTTGGGTATCGTAGATCATGGATTTTAAAATGCTCTTCAGGTTCGAGGCTCCCATGCCACTAGAAATGTTAAGGTGGATAATGATTGGGGGGGGGGCAGTATTTCTTGCCTAAAGTAATAAATAAATTACATCGAGTGAAACAGTTTTATCACTTAACAACTGGTTAAACTGATCCAATGCTTATCCAATGGGACGTCCCCTGGAATGCATGCATTACTAAACAATATGTTTTGAATGGTGACAACCTGCATTTGAAAAAGCTCCACGTCGATTTTGAGAAGGGTGCTCACACAGCTGCGACAGAAGTTTTCAATGAATGCGAAATCGTTGGCTGTACATTTCACCTTCACCAGGCATAGTATCGGAGAATTCAAAAAGATAAAAAAATAAGAAAACACTTCGTCAAACAAACTGATACAGAAAAATGGCTTAAAATGTTCTTTGGGCTTAGTTTTTTACCACCAGAAATGGTGTACAATGCCTTCACTACATTGATGTACGAAGCACCACTGGAAGACCCTTTCATACTTGCACTTTTCCCATTTGCCGAAACGGGCGCAGTTGCCTTTGATAGCCGTTGCCGAAACGGGTTGTCTTTTCGCCGAAACGGGCTGTCATTTTGAGGCCATTCGCCGAAACGGGAACCGCGCACGTAGGTCACTTCTAAGGGTTGAAATTTTGAAAACGCCCTAGCTCAAGAAATTTTGATAGAAAGGTATTGTTTTTCCATCAATTTAAGATAATATTGAAATTTTAGAATTTTTAGAAACCCCTGTAGGACAAACCGTTCGCTACCTACTAGAATTTAAGGGTTGGACTTACGATAAATCAGAAACACGAGTGTGAATCGCAAAAGAGGCCTAATATCCCTTCAAATTTCAGCTGACCAAAATACGATCGGTGTTACAGCGTACCTACCTACAGTAGGTACCTACGTGGTAGGAAAGTGGTAGGTTGGTGGTGACAGTGGCAAAGCCAAGTTCTTGGCAGACGAGTGATCAACATAGAAAAATAATAAACCTTTGTGTAATAATTTGCAGTGTTTTTAAAAAACCCGATTCATTTGTTCTGAAGCTCTAAATGGTCCTTCCAATGAGAAAACCAACCAATCTACAAGCTTGTGGGAATCTTCAGAACGTACGGGCCTCAGCGAAGCGTGCAAGCAGCACATCATACAATTACCCCCCACTCCCAATCACCCAGCTCAATTACTACCCCCCCCCCCTCATCCTCAAGACCAGTCACGATTTTCTTCCTCGCTCTCCGAATTTTTTCTCTTATTATCCTTTCTTCATTTTTTTCTCTTCATCTTCTTCGCCTTTTATCAGGGAGAGTCAACGACTTGAAAATCTCCTTATGATGGATCTATAATGCGGCAGCTCTGAGTGAATCAGTGCGCCTAAACTTTAAAATAAATACTTGAGTACATGATTTTCAATTTAGTTTAACCCTTAACGTCCTGAAGTATCTTTTCGGAAGTCCGATTTTTTAAACATTCTACAATATTGTTCAACCATTTTTAAGACAAAACCGATATTCTTGTGGCTATCTTGATACTTCAACTATTGTTTATACAATACACCATTCGACCCTCTGACTCTTGAAGACACTTGAAAAATCGAAATTTTCTGCTATTCTTGGATGATTCCAGCCACAACTCTTACTTCATCAACATCTCGGGTTGTTTTTCTGTAAGATTTAAAATTAAATCTGTCAGAATAGTTATATATCCGAACTAATTCATGAAACTGATCTGTCCCCCAGTTCATGGTAGAGGTAGGTCTGATCTGAAGGTACTACTGAAGGGGGAGGTCTTATTGGGCTAACAATTTTAGTTTATTTGTCATTTTAGTTTTTATTTATTTGTTTCAGAATAAAAAGCTGCTGGTTCCGTCCAGTCACATTTGGATAGAATGTATTCTAAGTATATATTTTTAAAATAACGATAGCCAACCCCCCCCCCCTCCAGAAAATATTCTTCAGTTTTCATCAAATTAAGAAACTTCACATAAATCCCGATAAAAACTAGCAATTCCGTGGCATTGGTTGGCCAAAATACACCAAAATCTTGAAAAACATCCTAAAATACAATTTTTTGAACAAGTGGGAAATTAAGGGTTAAGCGAGTTTTCTTAAGCTCTAAAACATCCAACAGCAGGCCCTAATTACTGAGTTGTACAGCGATGCTACGGATAGAAAATCCCCAAATCCCAAACTTTTTCAGGTTTTTCAGAGCTTAGGAACTTTTTTCGTGGGAGACCCCGGCTTTCCAGTAAACTTTGTCATGTTGGGTGGGCGGTTTAGTTTCCTGTTCACAGAATAACATGGACTTTCAGAATATGAGTTGGTGTCAAATGCTTTATGTTGTTTAGGGTGAACACAATGTATTTAACGTTCAACATTCTGCAACCAATTTTTAACAGAAAGTTCCTCCTACAGTTTTTACCGCTTGTTTTCGTGAGCATTTTAATTTGTAAGATTGTTTTATTGTGTTTTCGACTTTATAGCGACCATAACTACCTTAATTTACCGTATAAATGTAAACATATTGTTCAGTAATGCATGCATTCAAGGAGACGTCCTATTGGATAAGCATTTCAATTTAAACCAGTAGGTAAGCGATAACACTTATAATTTACCTTCCTTCTGCACAAAACTATTTCACCCGATGTAATTTAGTTAGTATTTTGAGCAAGAAATAGTGGACTCGCTCCTCCTCATTATTCACCATAAGATTTCTTTCGAGATTCGAGCCTCGAATTTGAACAGCATTTTAAAATCCATGATCGAACCCAACATGTGAATTTGAGTTCCCCCCCCCCCCCACCACCACCATTGCCACCAATGGTGCCAGTCTGGCACCAAAACGGGCATACGTCGTAATGTAGAACTTTTATCTGTTAGTTTTGATAGGCAGTCCGTAGAAGTTCCGTATTCAAGGTGAGATACACAAAAACTCAAGAAATATGCGGTTTCTGGTGTCCTGGCGCCACGGTGGTACCACTAATTAGTTCCATGGTGGAATAAAGTATAATTCATAAACATCCAGAGGTATATAGAGAATTTTCCCTCAATTTCAAAGCTTGGGCACAACTATTAGTAAGCTATAAAGGAACCGAAATATTGAAAACTCGGATATTTTGCAAATATTATCCCCCCACTCGCCCCCTCCCCGCGCTAATTTTGATATTCTGGTGGAATAATGTGCAATTCAGAAGTTATCTGAGTCGAACAAAAAAGTAAAACCCAAATCGGTTGGAAATTGAGGCCTGTGCAGAGTACACAAGATTATGCCCGAAAACGTAGGTTTTTAAAACATAACCCCCCCCCCCCCCCTCATTTCCCCACTCTTGAAAGGCAAAATTCCGGCGATGTAGTGAACAACCAGATAGCGCATCGAACAAAAAAAAGAACCACGAAAATCGGATGAAAATTGAGGCAGAGTACACAAGATTTTGTCATAAGCACACACACAGACATTCACCTATGGTTTTTTCGCTGATTTGGATTCAGAATGGTCTAAAACGGATTAGTATGTGGTTATTTTGCTTCCGAGTCTACCAAGGTAGCGGGAGCTTTCACTTTTCAAGGACGAAAAAAAAAGTTCTCCAAAATCAAAATTTTCACTCGCGTTTTGCGTTTTAGACCTTTCTGAACAATTTTGGTTCCGTGTCTGTGTGTCTGTCATGAATTCCTTGTAACGCGCATAACTATACAAATTTATTGTCCGATTTCTATGAAATTTTCAGGGATTGTGCGGGTTGGTGTGTAGACGGTCCCCTATGAAAATCATCAACCCCAGACTGATAGTAGCCACTGCGCACGCGCAAACGTGAATTCCTTGTAACAGCCATAACTTCCACATTTTCTACCCGATTTCGATGACATTTTCAGGGATTACGCAGATTAGGTTGTAGATGGTCCCCAATGAAAATCAAGGCCTTCAAATTTACAGAAGCCTCTGCGCATGTGCAAACGTAAAATCCTTGTAACAGCCATAATACTTACATTTTTCATCCGAATTTGACGAAATTTTCTAGGATTATCCAGATTAGCGTGTAGATGGTCCCCTATGAGAGTAGTGAAAGGTACTTAGAGATTGGTTTTTTGAGATTAACTACTATGCACCGGATCATCTATGTAATCGGGTTATGGATACGAGGAAGCTATGTGCCACACCAACTTGGCATACGTTTTTTCTTTGCCTCGGATTATTCGCATAAGTCTTACTGTGGGACGTTCTAAAAATAAGGGCACCGTTGGAAGAATCGTTAACAATGAGGAATTTCACCGAATTCTGTTTGCATTTTTCCTGAATAGTTAATGGTGTGGGATAGATGAAAATCGGGCTGATTTCGGAAAATAAGTCTCCTGTTATTTTTGGGAGACAATAAAAATTTTTGATTTCAAAACTAACCGGGAAAACGGACGTGAAGCGGGAACGCTCGCTGATTGGGCTGTTCGGATCGCCGTCTCTTCCCAGTGTTGCCCATTGGGACGACGAAATCGTGTTTTCTAAGAGAAAAGTTATCAAACAATAACAGGGGAAACCTAATTTTCCCCATCTTGCTTTTTCTATTTTTTTCTTCAGTTTTTCGATTTCGAACTTTACTGTTTCGTGAAATTTTGCATCTGAGGACTATAGATTCCTCGATCTCAGCGCTTCAAGCGGCCATAAATGAACTATTCTAGGATGACGTCATTTTCCCGGTTTTTTTAAACATTCGTATTTTCCACACTGTTTTGTTTATTCGTAAATTAGGAAGTGCGGGCAGAAAGTTTGCCTTAGGAGGTTTTTCGAGGTGCTGAATCCGATTTTGGGGTCAAAAATAGGAAATTCCGACATGGTGAAATTCCTCATTTCGCATCTCCTCAACGCCAAACAAAAATGAAGCTTTACCTTCTTATTTTGAGCGGATCTGGTGTGAAAAAAGCTCTAAGTTAAATTGTTGTTAATTTTCTATTTTTTATTTTTAATTCCTCAACTCTAAGTGCACCGAGTGTTATGACATAACAACATTGTTGTGGTTCTGAATTTTTTCCTGTTATTCAAATACTTAAGTGGGGTTTTTCTTGACAATTAAAGTCCTTTGTTGTGTCACTCAGAGGCTACTCGTGCTCTACACAGGAATTTTGCCCTATCTATTATTGTTGGATTGACAAATACAACCAGAGGGTTGTCGAAAATTCTCCACAAATATAAGTGATAGGAAACAACAGAGGACTTTTGGATTCTCAAGAAGTGTGAAGAAACCCCCCACTAATTTACATAGTTTTTGAGAGACACTCTACGGGAAAAACTATGCCAGATTAGTTATCTACTCCCGGGACCCCTCCTTCGTCTTACCCCTAGATTCTCATGCCGGGACAAAAATATCGTTGAACAAAAAATCACGTTTTTTCACGTTCAAATACAAATGTCTTCTCTAAATTCGGTTGTAAATTTTTTTCAATTGACCTTGGAAAAGATCAGATTTTTAGAAAGCTTTTCCCGTAGACTGTCACTCAAAAACACTACCTATACAATAAGGGCTTTAAGTTTCAAACAAATTTAGGATATTTAAATATATTCAGACAAACTGGACTATTCGTTGGAAATTCCGACTGGATGGACATTTTGATACGTAGACATTTTGGTTCATTGGATATTCTGATAAATTGGACATGTTCTTGAGGTTTGAAATTTTGATTTGTTGATTCGTTGAATTTTGGTCATTTTGATGCTTAGAATATGTTGATTTCTACATCAAAATTAATTTTAATTTTAATACATCGGACATTCCCTACCAAGTTCTCGCAGCAAACGCAGACCTAGCCGTGAACTCTTGAATCAGACGTCCACGCCACCTGTTGAGGAACGACCGAAGCTCAACTCCACAGTCGATTCCTCCAAGTTCCACCAGTCTGCATTGGGGTTATATCACCTTATCTCAAAGAGTCAACCTTTCTAAACCGAAGTCACTAAATAACTACTGGACTTCATACTAATTAGTTCATTGGAAAATGTCGCTAATAGATCCTATTGACTACTCTCTTATCCCTTAATGGGCCGAACAAAGGTAATAATTATGAATTATGACTAGAAAATGAACCCATAATATTTTAGAAGAGGACTATTTTGCTGACAGGTATAAACATCATAATTTCATTCGACTGGGACTTACTTTGAACGGGTGAAAGTTGATGAATTTATGAAGGAAAACATATAGACAGCACGAATTAGCTAAACAAAAACAATTGGGAAAAATAACGGGTGTCAATCACTGACGTCCCTCACTGACACTGAGGCCCCTAGGACATGCAGCGGGCGTTTCCCAGACTCCTTTTATCACATCTCACGATTGATAAGCGGAGTTCAGCGCTCAGCGCGGCCGTTGGGGGAACTGGAGTCGAGTGAAAAGGAGTGGATCACAGAAATCTGAGACTGGGAGTTGACAACAGTAGTGGAGTTAAATTTACGTCGTTCGGACGTCTGTAGCTGTGGAGCGTTCTGCACCTTCCTTTCTAGTTTGAGTAAGTACTTATTTTTCTCGCATACTCTTCTCTTATTAGACATTCTCAATAACATCTAATCGAACTAACGAAATCTGCGAACAGTTTGGTCCGTGCTGTGGTGGGTCATTTACGTTTTTACTTGGCCATGTCGTCACTTAACCTATGTTTTAATATTTCCATTAACTTACTTATAATAGGTAGAAGCAAGTTGGGAAAGATAGCGCACATTCACTAAGGATAAGATGACTCAAACGATCTGCCGCAAGGATGGCAGGTAGGAGCTATTATAATGATTTGAAGTAGGTGTTTTCCCAACTTTACGAGAGGAACAAAAACTTGAATTCTCAGTTTGACAAAGCTTACCTAGTATTGGTTGACCGTACACGGTTTAGGTGGAGTTCCATGATGAGATGTTGATAGTTGCTGTTATTTGTTATCTAATAGAGTCCCTACCTAGTAGGTCGAGCAAGGTCACGATAAGACTGGATTCTACCTCCCAAGTTCGTCGAAATTACACAGCATACTGTTATTCTCTTTTACACAAGTACTCCCTGATTCCTTCCCTGATTCTTCCCTGATACAAAAACGTTAATCACGTAAGCACGTCTGTCAAAAGTGTGTGGCACATAGCTTCCTCGTTATAACCGTCCTGTGCCCTCCTTAGCACGGCACTCCCTTGGCTCATTTTCGAATACTGTGATTCACAGTTCTTTCCTAGAAACTACCTCCTTGCAAGACATGGACCTAGTACAATGTAGGGATGTCCATGTTGCAGGACCGCACCCTCCACCCTCCTCTCTGTCCCCCAACCCGCTCGGTTAGTATGATTCGGTTTCTATCACTATCACAAAACCGTGAAAGTGTCAAATCGCTCCATCGTCTACCCTTTCTGTATTTTTTTAAAATTTTAATCTTGTATAAAATGGGGTATTTCGGTGGGTCGGAAATTCAGGTTTTTGACCTCAAATTTGGATTCAGCACCCTTGAAAACCATGTATACTACAACTTTAAGCCCAATGATACTATACATGTGGTAGAAAAATTAATTAAAAAGATCACACGTTTGAAAAAGGCGGGCCGCTATAAATGCACACACACTTATGCCACGCGCGTGTGTGAGTAGTATTTTGTAGTATCCAAGAGGTCCTCCAAGGGTTTCATCTCTTCTCTGTGCATGGATACTTTTTTCAAAGACAGTTGGCTAGCTACGTCACACCATTCAAATCTTCAACTTTCCTTAGCTTCTCTGATTTTTTAAAAACATTTTCTCGACGAACAGACCCGATTACCGTCATTCCTGAGCCATACTATTTTGAAAAAAAAAAAAATAATAATAATAAAAAAAATTGACTGAAATACCCCAGTATTGAGCGCTCTTCTGACCCCAAGTAATGGCTCCAGTGGCTTGAGGTCGAATTCGGAATAGTCCAACCCTAATTCAGACTTTTCTACTTCGATGTGAATGTCTTTATCGTTTAAATATCAAAATTCTTTAACGTTTGTACCACTTTCCTTACCACTGGTAAATGCAACTCTGGGATATAAAAACGTTCAGTATTCGATGTGCACAGCAAGAGTACATCCAAGGGTAAAAAAATGCAAAAACCTGAAGAATCTGCTCTTCCTCCATACATTTGAAGAGGATGTTTTCTTCTAACGTGATTTTTTAGCATGGAACATGCTTTAGCTTTTGACAACTACCCGAAAAATGTCATGGGGGTCATTCTCCACCATGTTTCATGTTTCTTCAATTTTAGCCAAAGGCTCTAAGCAGAAAGCATCCTGATGAATTGAACCATCGACCAAGAAAAACATTTCTAACTCCCCCCCTCAAAATTTTTTGGTTTACGTTTCAAAGTACTGTACATAAGTGGATAAGTTCGTGGGCTGTAAACAGGATTGTTTCACATTTTCATGCGCAAATGTGTTCTCACACAGCATAAAAGGGCTCTAAACCCACTAAAAACGTCGGAAAATGGCTAAAGATTCAAAAGTTGTTTTTTAATAACGTTTTAAAAAAATTCGCTCTCGCGGTCGTGCTGCACGACTTTGAATTTTCATTACAATATTTTTTCTCATCGATTCATTTTTGTTAACAAAAACGAGTAAAGTTCACTTGTAGGTTTCGCAGACTAAGTTCGACAAACTAATATTTCGATTTTTGGTGATTTTTTAGACTTCTTGCCACTTTTATTGATTATGCCGTCCACGTACCATGCGTGGCACTCCACCAATAATCATTCTCAATCTTCTTGATGTGGCCCACTAAGGATTTCCAGTCACATTCCACACCTTCCATTGTAAATTCCTGAAGGCGTTCAAGTGATGAATCACCACCCGAATTCCTTCCCTTTATGAATTCTCACTCAAGCCTACCTAGCGAAAAGTCAGGTAAAGGATTTGAGCGGAAGTGACCGAAAATGGGATTTCCCTGGACGAGTGAAGAGCTCGGAGGAGGTTTAACGGATGTTTTCAGTTTAGGATTCCGTAGGGTCCTCGCGTTCATTCTTTTCATCGGTGGACAGTACTGTTTGCAGATTGAAAGAATGCGGATGGTTTGGTGAGGTGTCCATGTGTATTACAATCCCAAAAACATCGTCCTTCTTCTACACCTGCCATTCAAGCTAGGAAAAAATTCGCTCAATCCTTTCACTTCATCATTGGTTGGTAGTCAACAACCCTCGGTCTCATTTAATGACCCTCATTAAACCTCATTAAACATTAGACCTCATTAAATGAGACCGAGGGTTGTTGACTACCAACCAATGATGAAGTGAAAGGATTGAGCGACTCGAGTAGCTCGATGCCTGGATTACGATTACTGAGGCTCTTCCCTTTCCCCAGCCCGACTCAACAGGCTACCTAAGATTTTGGAACAGGTAGTCGTCTATGTTAGGAGGTATACCCTTCGGGAAATCGACCAGCCGCATTCTTCCTATCTGCGAACAGTACGTAGAATCCAAAAATCGAATACCTACAAATTTTTCCGTCCGTCCGCCGTACACGGCACTATGGACCGATTTTGATGAAATTTGGTATATGGGCTCTATTTGGTGTCCAGTAGTCCTCCGAAGCTTTTGGTAGAAGATAAAAAATTGCTAGAAATATACAGAGTTCGCAGGATAGTAAAGCTTACAGGAATTTATTTCACGCACGTTTTTCACAATACAAAATATAAAAAGTGATTTTATCACACGATTTAAATACACAACAAACAATCCTCAAACTGGAGTTACCATTGCCCAACAAAAATAAGGGCTGAAATTTTCAAAACGCCCTAGCTCGAAAACTTTTGATAGGTACTTCAGTTTGTAACACCATTGAATTTTTAGAATCGAATGAGACCACCCAGAGCCAACCGTTTAGGACCAACCGTTCGCTCCCCATGATGGTTGGACTTGCGATAAATCAGAAACACGAGTGTGAATCGCAAAAGAGGCTTAACCTCCGTTCAAATTTTAGCTGACCAGAATAATACTGAACTGAGCATTCGAGTTGTCCTCAGTTTTGCGAAGAAGAAGCGTTGTTTATTTTTTCAAATTGAACTGGATTGTGAAGGGAAAATGTGGTTGGATGGTAGTGGCAATGGCAAGTCTGTGTTCTTTGCAGGCGAGTGATCTATACAGAAAAAACGCTGCAAATTATTACACAATGGTTTATTATTTTTCTATATAGATCACTCGTCTTTAAAGCCACCAACCATCCAACATGAAGAAAAACATCGATCGCATTTCGGTCAGCTAAAATTTGAACGGAGATTAGGCCTCTTTTGCGATTCACACTCGTGTTTCTGATTTATCGCAAGTCCAACCCTCAAATTCTCGTAGGGAGCGAACGGTTTGTCCTACAGAGCGCCGCGTGTTCTCTAAAAATTCTATAGAATCTTAAATTGAAGAAAAAAAAATACCTTTACATCAAAATTTTTTGGGTTAGGGCGTTTTCAAAATTTCAAAATTCATTTTTGAACCCTTAGGTTCAAACCTACATCAACCAAAATCTTCGGGGCACAGCTAGACCCCAAATGGAGCCTACATACCAAATTTCATCAAAATCGGTCAGTGCTAAGTGGGGAAAGTGTCGCGTACGGCGGACGGACGGCCAAATTTTTATTCGATTTTTGGATTCTACGTACCTTGAAACGTAAACCGTCAAATTTTGAGGGGGTGTTAAAAAAAATTGTTTCTTGGTCGATTCCAAAGATTCATTATCTAATATAATAAAACGCCAACCGTACGTACGTACGTATGCACGGAGGGGTCGTGGGAGGCGGGACGAGTCGGAGGGGTGGGAGGGGGGGAATCGGAGGCGGGAGGAGCCGGAGGGAGTGGGATGCGGGGAGAGTAGGAAGAAGCGTTTTGCCTACTTTTAGTAGGCTTTTCAGCTAGTTGAAAATAATGAACCAAAATTAATCTTTGTGTAATAATTTGCAGCGTTTTGGTTTATCATTTTCAATAATGAACCTTTAGAATCGAACAAGAAAAAAAAGTTTAGCCCCACCTCAAAATTTGATGGTTTACGTTTCAAGGTACGTAGAATCCGAAAATCAAAACATATTGTTTAGTAATGCATGCATTCCAGGGGACGTCCCATTGGATAAGCATTAGATCAGTTTAACCAGTTGGTAAGCGATACAACTGTTTCACTCGATGTAATTTGGTTTATTACTTTAGGCAAGAAATACTGACCCCCCCCCCTCACCATTATCCACCATAACATTTAGCGGCGTGGGAGCCTCGAATCTGAAGAGCATTTTAAAATCCATGATCTACGATACCCAACATGCGAATTCGAGTTCTCCCCCCCCCCCCCCCCCACCAACCCCAATGGTGCCAGTCTGGCACCAAAGCGGAAATACGTCGTGGCATTGAACTTTCATCTGTTAGTTTTAGTAGGCAGTCCGTCGAGGTTCACATACGTATTCAAGGTGAAACACACAAAAAAAAAAACACGAAATATGCGGTTTATGGTGTCCTGGCACCATGGTGGCACCACTATTAGTTCCATGGTCGTACAGAGAATAATTCATGAAAATCCGGAGGTATAATGAGAATTTTTCCTTAATTTCAAAGCTTGGGGACAGTTAGTAAGCAGTAAAGGAACCGAAATATTGAAAAATCGGATGTTTTGTGAATATGATCCCCCCCACTCGCCCCCTCCCCTTGCGAATTTTGGTACTCGGGTGAAATTATGTACAAATCGGAAGTTATTTGAGTCAAACAAAAAAAGAAACACACAAATCGGTTGGAAATTGAGGCCAGGGCAGAGTTTACAAGATTACGCCCGCAAACGCACGTTTTTTAAGCATTAACCCCCCCTTTCCCCCCCTTAAAAAGCAAAATTCAAAATTCCGGCGCCGTAGTGCACAACTAGATAGTTTTCCGCGTCGATGAAAAAAAGAACCACAAAAATCGGTTGAGAACTAAGGGCTGTGCAGAGTACACAAGATTATGCCCAAAAACGCACGTTTTTTGAGCATTAACCCCCCCTTTCCCCCCCTTAAAAGGCAAAATTCGAAATTCCGGCGACGTAGTGCACAACTAGATAGTTTTCCGCGACGAACAAAAAAAGAACCAGGAAAATCGGTTGAGAACTAAGCCCTGTGCAGAGTACACAAGATTTTGTTACACACACACACACACACACATACACACACACACACACACAGACATACACCTATGGTTTTTTTCGCGGATTTGGATTCAGAATGGTCTAAAACGGATTACTGTGTGGTTATTTTTTTTTCCTGTTGAGTGTTGTCCAACTTCACCCCAGATCGATCGCATAAGGACGCCCAAGTCTTACTGTGGGACGTCCTAATAAAAATGTTTCCGCCCGTCCGCTGTACGCTGCACTTTCCTTAGTTCCCACGGACAGATATTGATGAAATTCGGAATGTGGGCACCACCAGTGGGGGTCTAGTTGTGCTTCGAAGCTTTTGGTTGATGTAAGTCACTTCTAAAGAGTGAAAATTAAGGGTTGAAATGTTCAAGAGTGCCCTAGTTTGAAAACTCTCAAAATAAAGAGTCTTTTTTCACTAATTTTAAATAGAGTTGAATTCTTAGAATTTTTTGAGACCGCCCGGAGCTCTGTAGGACAAACCGTTCGCTCCCTTGAAGAACTTAAGGGTTGAACTAACGATAAATCAGAAACACGAGTGTTAATCGCAAAAGAAGCCTAATCTCCGTTCAAATTTTAGCTGACTAAACTGCGATCAATGTTCGTTTCTTCGAGTTGTATTCAGTTCTACGTCCTTAGCAATGGTTACTCGAATTTCCTAATAATTAGGGTATAATAATAATTCCTAATAATCCCTGTTTCTTCGAATTTAGTGTGAAGCGTTTATTTCTTCCAAATAAACTTGATTGTGAAGTAGGTATGTGGTAGGTAGGTAGTACCTATGGTTGGTGATAATGGCAAAGCCGTGTTCTTTGCAGACGAGTGATCTACACAGAAAAAATAAACCTTTGTGTTATAATTTGCTGGGTTTTTTTTTACGTTGGAATTTTTATCTATTAGGAGTTTTGTTACATTGGATTATTGATACTTCTTACATTTAGGACGTTGGGATTTTTTTACCTGTTAATTTTGATTATTGAAAATAGCAGACTTTCATCCAAAACTAATATAAAACATATAAATAAAATAATACAAATAATAAAAATATAATAAAATAATAATAATAAAATAATAAAAATAAAAACATAAATATTATTAGATTATTTATGTTAATAGCATCCATTATGACTTGTTCAATAAACATTTTTTCGTTCTCATTTTCACAAAATCTTTTTTTTTTTTTGGAATTGAAGATGATTAGTTTTTGGGTATTACATAATTAGTTATTTTGGCAGTTAAATTGTGTAAATTTTTTCGTCGCTTTTTCTCTTCTTTTTTTAATTTTTGTGGGGGAGGGGGAGAGGGGGGGCGTACATCCAACTTCCCCCACTGGCTCAGGCCTCAGGCTTCGGAGAAGAGCTTCCATTGTGTGAACTGAACAGACTTTCGGGCTGGTTAACGTTAGTTCTCACAAAGATGACATATTTAACATTGCTTTTACGATGTATGAGTGCTATCTGGATAGGTTACCCTAAAAGTTGATCAGGCTTGAGTGGATATTCTCCACTTTCCCATTTGAGAGAATTTATATCGCCCACGAATATTACCAGTTAGTGAAGCACTGAATCTTCCATTCTCCCTAATCATAACTTGAAGTATGTTTTTCATTCAACTAGTATCTCAATGAGATAAGGTTGTGTCTTTCACTTTATTATCTCCTTTCAGATTATTTCTAGAACTTCAGTCGTCACCCGTTCGATCGCACTGACAAATCAACATGGGAGGATCCGAGTCGAAACCACCAGAAAATCGAGGGGCTTTTTCGGAAACTGAAGCTCGTCGTGAGTATTAAAATGAGATAAATGTTATAAAAATATAAATAAATAAATAAATGTTATAGGTAGTTAGTTAGTCGGTGGAGACATGACGTTGTTTTATAATTTGTTGAGCCCGAAATTCAGATAGTTAGGTTACATAAGGCACTGTGAATCACAGAAAGACATGCTCACGTAGTTTGACAAAAGAACCTAGAACTTCTAGGATCTAGGTAGTTCTAAGGTCTTTGGGTTGTACCATCGGAGAAAAGAAGAAATCCCGTCTTTTCTAAGTGGAAGCGAGAAAAATAGAGGAGTTAGAAAGACTACTCTCTTTAATTAATTTTTCATTTAGTACGCTTTTAATTGTTTTTAAAGTCCTACCACCTTTTTACAAGTGGTAGGTATTTTTTTTTTGATTTTTGTAATTTTGTGCTTACGAAATAATAATATTTAAGTACATGTACATTTATAATAATAAATATATTTATACCGTTACCACTTGTATATTCATTCATCTAGGGCAGTGATGAGCAAACTTTTTAAAAGGAGGGCCAGATGAAATTTAAAAATTTACAGGCGGGCCAAAAAAAAAAAAATACAAGTTATAGGCCTAAACCTTTTTATTGTTTAATGTTACATCATACACAACTTATATAGGTACTAAAATGGTAAAAACTTCCAAACAAGTCACAAAAAATGATTAATCTTTAGAAGAGCATGAAGGCGTATGAGACAGATGAAACTGTGACTGTGATTCTAAAAGTTGATCATAATCTGGTAGAAACTGAGATGAGCTGATTCGCAGTAGTGAAGCTAAATTATGGTCAGTCAATCGGTTTCTAACACTGTTTTTGCGAAGCTTCATAGTAGAAAACACCTGTTCAAAGATGTAAGAAGAGGAATACATCGAAATTATCTTCTGAGTGTGAGATTTCAGGTTTGCAAAAGTTGTTTTTGACAGGGCCTTGTAGAACTCAATCTTCGAAACATTGAGAAATAGTTGTTTCAATTCAGTGTTACATTGCAACTCAATTAGTTCGAGCTGCAGTTCTGGTTTAACTGATTCACAATCCAAATTAAATGGCATGCTAAAAATCTCCAGGTCCTGTTCGATAACTTTGAAGTCTTGGAATCTTCGTTCATATTCTTCATGAAGGCATTTTACGTTTTTCTCATAGCTCTTAACTTTGTCTTCTGTAACTGCAATGGATTTTAACCTTGGAAAATGAGTGAAGTCTTTCTTGAGTAGTTGTTTGGAAAATAGATTCAACTGCAGTTTGAAACCCCTGATATGACCCCAAGTATCATGAATCAATTGATTTCTTCCCTGGAGTTTAAGGTTCAATTTATTGATGTGGCTAAAAATATCTGTAAAAAATGCAAAGTCTGAAGGCCATAACATATCTTTCAAATGATCACACTCGTCCATTCCTTTTTCTTCCATAAGAGATAATTTCGTATTTTAGATCCCAAACTCGTTCAAAAACCCGCCCTGCACTGAGCCACCTTACTTTGGTGTAGTAAAGTACGTCAGAATATTCTGACTGCAATGAGTAAAGAAACTCTTGAAATTGCCTATGGTTGAGTGCTCGCGAACGAATGCTATTAACAATTTTAATAACAACATCAAGCACATGTTTCATTTCTAGAGCAGATTTACACAGAGTTTCTTGATGGATGATACAATGAAGAAACACCACTTCGTTCCCAGGAAACGATTCATTAAATTTGCCTACAAAACCAGATTAGGCCACACGCATTGCAGATTAGGCCGCACGCGATGCAAACTCATTGTTAGATGCGATAATACCATACCTAAGGCTCCCGTTAACTATTATAGCTGCACAAAAAAAATATCACTTCCTATGTGCAATTATTTTTAGGGGTTAATCAAAATCGTGTCGCGGGCCGGATCAGACTAGCCCAGGCCCATGACTGATCTAGGGCCTTCTTTAGGCAGGTAGGTACTAATCAGTTAGCCTAAAACATCTTAATAATTTACTATCCTTGTGTTGTAAGGGGGCATTGATGACTGACTTCATAGAATAAATTGAGATTGTCTTTTCTAGTCTGTTCGTATTTATGAACGACCTGTTATTCATGTAGGACTCCAAGAACGGATACAGAGAGTTGAGATGGAGAACGAAAGAATGAGGAGAGAGGCAGAAAGAGAGAGAGGTAAGTAAACCTTTAAGGACCTTTGTTGATGATACTTAGTTCATTCTATACAAAATACCTACGTACCAATTTTTTTTTAGAAAATTACTTTTACCCTTCTAATGTATGTGAACAGACCGTGTTCGCCAGATGGAAAACGAGAAGCTTCAAGATGCACAGCGACAAATACGAGAACTCAAGGCTCTAAAGGCGGAGCAGCTAAAGAGGGAAGAAGAAAAACGCAAAGAAGTAGAATTGTTGAGGAAAGAAAAAGATGCCCTCAATGCAGACAATTTGAAGAAAGAAGAAGGAATAAAACCTGTGCCTCTGATGAACGTAGACTTGAACAAGTAAGCGGGCATATACATGATTTCATCAGCACACATTGCGCATGCGCTGCCACTTATCAACGTTATCAATCTTTGGGCCCACTCGCTTGTCACACATTCTAGCCTCACATGTCTGGTCGATCATGAGCATCATAAGAGGGTCTAGTCGGTCGCCGTTCGTACCTCGCTCCGGTTCAGTATTTCACGAAATTGAAGGCACAAAAACTTGAAAAGTTGTATCTAAATTTGAAATTTTAAAGGATTTTAGAAATTCGTTAGTGCACGGCCCTAGGGAATTGAAAAACTGAAATATTGCCGCCGGAATCATCAAAATCGAGCAATAAGTGCCAAAGAAAAATGAGAAAAAACTACTGAATAAACGGTTTTTCAAAAACCAGTAGTTTTGGTTTATTATTTTCAATAATAAGCCTTTGGAATCGAGCAAGAAAAAAAAAATTTTAACCCCCCCTCAAAATTTGATGTTTTACGTTTCAAGGTACGTAGAATACGAAAATCGAATAAAAAACGCTGCAAATCATTGCTCAAAGGTTTAGTATTTTCTGTATAGATCACCCTTCTGTATAGATCACTGGTTCTCCATCAATAGCACCTACCACCATCTGTATTCTCCATTGGCCTTCCCTCTCAAATTTCAGGTTCCTGCGTTCAACAGGAGAGGAAATGGCCTTGGAGCTCACTCAGCTGATCAGTGACCACTCATGCGCCTTCAGCATTCTCCATTGACCCGTCCTCTCAAATTTCAGGTTCCTGCGTTCAACAGGAGAGGAAATGGCCTTGGAGCTCACTCAGCTGATCAGTGACCACTCAGGTGCCTTCAGCATTCTCCTTTGACCCTGCCTCTCAAATTTCAGGTTCCTGCGTTCAACAGGAGAGGAAATGGCCTTGGAGCTCACTCAGCTGATCAGTGACCACTCAGGCACCTCCAGCATTCTCCATTGACCCGCCCTCTAAAATTTCAGCTTCCTGCGTTCAACAGGAGAGAAAATGGCCTTGGAGCTCACTCAGCTGATCAGTGACCACTCATGCGCCTTCAGCATTCTCCATTGACCCGCCCTCTCAAATTTCAGGTTCCTGCGTTCAACAGGAGAGGATATGGCTTTGGAGCTCACTCAGCTGATCAGTGACCACTCATGCGCCTTCAGCATTCTCCATTGACCCGCCCTCTCAAATTTCAGGTTCCTGCGTTCAACAGGAGAGGAAATGGCCTTGGAGCTCACTCAGCTGATCAGTGACCACTCAGGCTCCTTCAGCATTCTCAATTGACCCGCCCTCTCAAATTTCAGGTTCCTGCGTTGAACAGGAGAGGAAATGGCCTTGGAGCTCACTCAGCTGATCAGTGACCACTCAGGCGCCTTCAGTATTCTCCATTGACTTTTGATTATGGAAATTTGATTACTGGTTGGTTACGCAGAAGGCAAAACTGTATACAAATCGAAGAAATGAACAGCGATCGCATTTTAATCAGAAAAAATTTCAACGGAGATTAGACCTCTTTTGCGATTCACACTCATGATTCTGTTTTATCGAAGGAAAAGCTTCAAGTACTCGTAGGGACCGAACGGTTTGCCCTACAGAGCTCCGGGTGGTCTCAAAAATTTTTAAAAATTCAGTACTATTTAAAATTAGTGAAAAAACGATACCTTTATTTCGAGAGTTTTCGAGCTAGGGCACTCTTGAAAATTTCAACCCTTAATTTTCACCCCTTAGAAGTGACCTACATCAACCAAAAGCTTCGGCGCACAACTAGACCCCAAATGGAGCCCATATACCAAATTTCATCGAAATCGGTCCATGGTAACTAAGAAAAGTGCCGCGTACGGCGTACGGTGTACGGCGTACGGCGTACGGCGGACGGACGGAAATTTTTTTATTCGATTTTCGTATTCTACGTACCTTGAAACGTAAAACATCAAATTTTGAGGGGGGGTTAAAATTTTTTTTTTCTTGCTCGATTCCAAAGGCTTATTATTGAAAATAATAAACCAAAATTTCCGTCCGTCCGCCGTACGCCGTACGCGGCACTTTTCTTAGCAACACTGGACCGATTTGGTTCAAATTTGGTATATGGGCTCCATTTGGGGTCTAGTTGTGCCGCGAAGCTTTTGGTTGATGTTGGTCAGTTCGAAGGGGTGAAAATTAAGGGTTGAAATTTTCAAGAGTGCCCTAGCTCGAAAACTCTCGAAATAAAAGTATCGTTTTTTCACCAATTTTAAATAGTATTGAATTTTTAAAAAATTTTGAGACCACCCAGAGCTCTGTAGGACAAACCGTTCGGTCCCTACGAGTACTTGAAGGTTTACCTTCGATAAAACAGAATCATGAGTGTGAATCGCAAAAGAGGTCTAATATCCATTCAAATTTTATCAAATGCGATCGCTGTTCATTTCTTCGATTTGTATACAGTTTTGCCTTCTGCGTAACCAGTAATCAAATTTCAATATGAAGCTTTCTATTTTTCCAATCGAGTGTGAAGCGTTTAGTTCTTTCTAATAAACTTGATTGTGAAGGTGTGAAGCCAGTATGGTGTGGTAGGTAGTACCTAGCTGGTAGGTAAAAAAAAGTTGGTAGGTAAAAAAAATGTTGGTGGGTAAAAAACGCTGCAAATCATTGCTCAAAGGTTTCTTCACTCTTCAGATCACTGATCAGCTGAGTGAGCTCGGAAGCCATTTAAAATCCTATTGAATAGAAGTGCTCTTCCAGGCGTCTCCAGCATTCGAGGAAATCTTCTTCACTCCTCAGATCACTGATCAGCTGAGTGAGCTCCGAAGCCATTTTCAGTCCTATTGAATGGAAGTGCTCTTCCAGGCGTCTTCAGCATTCGAGGAAATCTTCTTCACTCCTCAGATCACTGATCAGCTGAGTGAGCTCCGAAGCCATTTTCAGTCCTATTGAATAGAAGTGCTCTTCCAGGTGTCTCCAGCATTCGAGGAAATCTTCTTCACTCCTCAGATCACTGATCAGCTGAGTGAGCTCCAAAGCCATTTTCAGTCCTATTGAATGGAAGTGCTCTTCCAGGCGTCTTCAGCATTCGAGGAGATCTTCTTCACTCTTCAGATCACTGATCAGCTGAGTGAGCTCCGAAGCCATTTTCAATCCTATTGAATAGAAGTGCTCTTCCAGGCGTCTCCAGCATTCGAGGAAATCTTCTTCACTCCTCAGATCACTGATCAGCTGAGTGAGCTCCAAAGCCATTTTCAGTCCTATTGAATGGAACTGCTCTTCCAGGCGTCTTCAGCATTCGAGGAGATCTTCTTCACTCTTCAGATCACTGATCAGCTGAGTGAGCTCCGAAGTCATTTTCAATCCTATTGAACGCAGGAAGCTGAAATTTGAGAGGGAAGGTCCAGGGAGAATACAGATGGTGGTAGGTGCTATTGATGGAGAGCCAGTGATCTATACAGAAGGGTGATCTATACAGAAAATAATAAACCTTTGAGCAATGATTTGCAGCGTTTTTCAGTAGTTTTTCAATTGTTGTGATCAACTGTTTTCTTATTTTGATGCTTGGGTACATGAACTAACAACCTTAATTCACTACCTTGTTGTGCAGTGGTTGACATGAAAATGTCCCAATGTGTTGCAGACTCGTATGCAAGCATTTAAAGTATTTAAAATATAATAAATTTTAAATACTTTAAATGCTTGCATACGAGTCTGCAACACATTGGGACATTTTAGACATTAGAAGAAATATCATTTCTTAATTATAATAAATATTTTTGGGGAAAACAAGGTTCAAAGTTGAAAATAATTTTGAACGAGATTTTAAATATCAGATTTATGGATATAGTACTTTTTTGAGTACTAGGTTAAATACTACCTTCAACCGGATTTTCCTAGATCTTCCGATATGTCGAGCACCTATATCGATATATTTCTTCCAAAATGATGTTAGTAACGTTTCAATTTTATTATTCCACCTGCATTTCAGAATCCGCTTCTCACAATTCCGACCCACCTCGTAAGATGAAACATGGTTTTAGATTTAAGCAGAAAGATTGAAGTTGATGCGGAGGCAGTTGATATATTTCGAAATGCTGAACTTAACGGAAGTTCAGACAAGTTTTTGGGAACAGGAAAAAAGTAATTTTGGAGAAAAAATCCTTATCTTCCAAGTCGACCACCCGAATTACAGTCCCCGAAACATGTGTATTTGTTTGCCCCAAGTAGGCCAGAACTAACAAACACGATGAAAAAACCGAACACTCGCTGAAAAACTTACATTCTCCTACCCATAACAAGGGAAAAACAAAGGCAGTGGTCCGAATGTGTCCACCATGTTGGAAGCTAACTGATAACAGGCGCGCATGCGCATACTGATGAAAACGTCTATGTTTGTTCGAATATAGTCCATAATATGGACTATATTATTATATATTATATTATTGGGTGAATACCATCGTCACGTAACGTCGTTGTATCTTCTTGTCAGTGGATGTTTATCCGTACCATTACCTTGTTGACGGTTGCATGTACTGCCGGTATGAGATACCGAGTATGGGAAATCGAGTTTTATCCAATATAATATAGTATTGTGTACTATTTAAAGCCATCTGATCTGGGGAATGTTATAGGCATGAAATAAGGAGAATATTAAATAACTAGGAACCAACTTTTATGTATTCTTTCTCAGTCTTTTTGATAAATTCCTAACATTATTTATTATTTTAAACACAGCGTTTGGCAGTCTTCATTATAAATTCTCACATTAAAAATGCATTAATGGCATCATCGTAAATTGCCGCTACTCTACGAAAATTTCTGAAAAAAACGTTATGAATACATGACTGGAAAAAATATGAATACATTATTGAACTAAGAACAGAGCACCACGAAATGAACACTAGAATCATGTCACATACATTTTGATCTCAGAAGTAAATACTGAGGGTTTCTCCATGTTGTTATCTGAATGAATACATGAAAAAATACGACACTAAAATCGAGTCACCTCAAGAAAGGATATGAACAAGGTAGGTGCTGAGAGTAATCAGGTAGACATAGAATGGCCTATCAAAATGGGTAAATGTTGAAAAAATACGAGGCAAGTGACTATAATTGGTGTAGTTGAAGAATTACCTATTGTAAATTATAACTGTAACAATGGTTTTGTATCGAAAACCACTGTTGCACGTACCGAGAGTATCTCATACCTCAAGTAAATTTTGCTGTTCACGTACCGTTGGTATGTCATACCTCGGCAAACCTACGAGTTTGAGTGAGTAGGGGGGGAAGGGGCGGAGCAACGAACGTTTATTCACCTAATTACGCGTGTCCTGCGGGAGCCACGAGGGTACTGAAGTGTCAGGCCAGTTCATCCTAGCACAGGTGGCGCCACAGCTCTTTGAAAGGGGGGGAAAGGTATGTCATACTGCGGTACGGATTGAAGGTTAAATGTAAATTTTTCTGGTACAGGTTTTTTTCTCATTGTATACATCTAAATAGTATGTTGTTGTTTGCCATTGCTGTTACAGGCCTCTCTGGCAACAGAGGAATGAATCTTCAAGCCTGCCAACACCTTCCCAAGTGCCTCAAAGAGCGCACAAACCACCAGCACCACAACCACCTGTGGACTCTAATGCAAGAGCTATGGGTTCGCAATCAGGTCCAATCTCAGGCAATGGTCCGAACTCAGGAGCCATGGGCCCGCAATCAGGAGCTATGGGCCCACAATCAGGAGCCATGGGCCCGCAATTAGGATACTTGGGACAGCAACAAGATCCAGTAATGGGTAATCTAGGACCCCACCTAATTGGACCCTTGAACCATCTACAAGGCGCCCAAGGATTTCCCTTGGGGCCTCCACCGTTTCTACCAGGACAGGGTCCAATGGGCCCTCAACAGTTTGGACCTCAACCGATGCATCAGGGGCAGTATTGGAACAGTTCGTTCCAAGGAGGCCCAGTGCCTCCTAACTGGAATAGGGAAACCCCCAGATTCGGTCAAGGTGGTCCCAATAGAAGTAACTTCCAGCCATACAATAATGGACCAACTAAAACTTTCTATCCACGTAATAGGAAGCCGGGGAATAATTTAACCAGGTACACTCATGAATATTATTATCTATCTTGGTAAATTAATGATGAAATAATTAAAATTACGTTGTTATTTAGCTAACCTACATACATTTATTATTATTATTATTATTATTATTTACATGTTTTCTGTTTCATCTCTGGTAGCGGTAACCAGCAGGAGGCCAATGTGGGTATCTCAAAGCAAGGGGCTATCCCAAAAAACATTAAGTCAGACGATCAACAGAAAATAAACGAAAATAAACCGAAACGGCAGCCCAAGAACCAGGTAGCCGAGACAACTGATAACTCCAAATCCGTACCAACTCCCCAAAGCTGTGTCAAAGCTAAAAACAAAAATTCGAAACCGAAAAATTCAACGCAAAATTCCAAGGACAGCCAAGATAGCGATGGGTCATCACAAAGGGGGAAAGGCGTTCCCAAAACTGGCAAAGAAAAAAACAGAAAACAGAAGCATGAAGAACGTCAATTGTTCCTAGGAGCTTCACAAAAGTGAGTACCTACGTCACTACCTTTTTTATTTTAATAATTTTTCATTAGGTTTGTTCCAGCAGGGCCAACCGCGGTTAGCCCAAAAACCACAGCCTTATAGATCGCGGTTGTGTGACCATCACTGTGGTTCAACCACTGCTGGAACACTCAACAGCTATTTGGTCGAAAATCGCGTTACTTCTGAGTATGTGTGACTTCAGGTTTCCATATCTGCTTAACGTCGCATAGGATGCATAATGAACAAAATACCTTTCCTCGTTGCTGTAATCATTTAAAATTTCCTAAAAACTGTTTCTTTGATGAGAAATGGCAAAAAATATTGTACAGATTCAAAGCAAGCAAAGTAGAAGAGTAGCACCTTTCTACTCAATAAAAACATCAAATTTCTAGCTGATTGATGTTTTTATTGAATAGAAAGGTTTTACTTCATGCTCACTACCATATCTACGAATAATGCGTTGGTATTTTATGTACGAAAAACGAAGGTTTTCTTCGAAAAATCCACTTTCTAGCACTCAGAATTATTCGGAAGTGTCACCATTGGATTCAGCGTGAAAAATTACATAGAAAATGATACCCAACTCGTCAAGCCATCTTGAGGTCGAGGGGGACCATAAATCGCGATTTTTTTTGTAAAACACGTTTTCTTGATTTCAAACTTGATTTAAAAAAGAAAAATTGATATACCGTTGGAAAGCTGACAATTTAAGCATATTTTTTTCTGAAGAGCGCCCATCGAAATGGACAGGCGTTCAAAGTGAAAACTTCAATTTAAAAAGAGTCATATTTCGAGAAAAAAATTGAAGTTTGCTTTTTGACTTGATTTTTTATAAATGGTTTAATTCCAAAAGATTTTGGTTTTATACTAGGCAGCTTGGAAATTTAACGCTCTTCCCAACGATTTCCTTAAATTTGAATTTATTTGGTAAATAACAGGAATTATGGCAATTTTAATGACGTAAAGTCGAAAACGCGAAAAAAAAACGTCTGCCAAGTTGGGTGGGCAGTATAGCTTCCTCACTCATTGTAACATGGACGTATAGAATCAGTTGGCGAAAAAATTATGATTCAAAGAGTTATTGAATACCAAAATATTAGCGGTCCACCGTCTAGGACCTAACCCACACAATCCCTGAAAACTTCATCGAAATTGGTTGAATAGTTGCGGAGTTTTGGTTGTAACAATAAATTTAAAGTTCGCGCATGCGCAGCGGCTATTGCTTGACCAATTTGATTGAAACTTATAGGGTGTCTCTTAGAAGTTAGTCCCTAACTAACCTCCACATTTGAGCAAAATCGGTTCATTAGAAACCGAGGTTCCAGGAAATTCACGTTTGCGCATGCACACTCGCTCCTATTGGTCCGAAGGTGCTGAAATTGATAGGGGACCGTCTAGGACCTAACCCGCACAATCCCTGAAAATTTCATCAAAATCGGACCACAGGTTAGTATAGTTTTGCCCGGGACAAGGATTGACCACAGACAGACAGACAGACCGACAGACAGACAGACACGGAACCAAAATTGTTCGGGAAGCTCTAAAACGCAAAAAGCAAGTGGAAATTTTGATTTTGGAGGACATTTTTTTTTTTCACTTCTTTCACGAATACAAAGCTTCCCTACC
This sequence comes from Apolygus lucorum, assembly GCA_009739505.2. NCBI lineage: Eukaryota > Metazoa > Arthropoda > Insecta > Hemiptera > Miridae > Apolygus > Apolygus lucorum. The sequence continues at coordinate 52,730,762 of CM019168.2, forward strand.
TTCCCTACCAAAACTTCGAAGTGAAAAAAAGGCATTTTGAGTGAGTTAAGAAAAAATTGCCGGGAGACATTTTTGCTTCCTCACTACCGAAGGTAGGGAAGCTTTGTATTCGTGAAAGAAGTGAAAAAAAAAAATGTCCTCCAAAATCAAAATTTCCACTTGCTTTTTGCGTTTTAGAGCTTCCCGAACAATTTTGGTTCCGTGTCTGTCTGTCTGTCTGTCTGTCGGTCTGTCTGTGGTCAATCCTTGTCCCGGGCAAAACTATACTAACCTGTGGTCCGATTTTGATGAAATTTTCAGGGATTGTGCGGGTTAGGTCCTAGACGGTCCCCTATAAATTTCAGCACCTTCGGATCAGCTGAGTGAGCTCCAAGGCCATTTTCTCTCCTGTTGAACGCAGGAAGCTGAAATTTGAGAGGCAGGGTCAATGGAGAATGCTGAAGGTGCCTGAGTGGTCACTGATCAGCTGAGTGAGCTCCAAGGCCATTTCCTCTCCTGTTTTTCGCCAACTGATTCTATACGTCCATGTTACAATGAGTGAGGAAGCTATACTGCCCACCCAACTTGGCAGACGTTTTTTGTAGCAAATTAGTTGTACAATCGATCCTTGAAGTTTGGTCCATCCAAATGGTAGACACCCTGTATAGGTATGATGTTATAGAAAAGTCACAATTTTAATGCAAATTTATCCACACGAGGGTGTAAAGAGATTTCAAGGTTTCCTTTGTGAGAGCGAGAAATTTGAGGACATTGGGTTGAAGCTTCACACGTTCTGGAAAAAGTTCTTCCAACAGGAGGGTGAAAAAATCCATTACTTAACACATCAACTGTCCAATTTGTACCTATCTCTGATGACTATAAACTCTCAACCAAAACACTTTGGGAGGTCCTTCCACTGAGGAGCTCGTTTTGAAATGAGAAGGTTAAGGTAGAGGTTTCTTTAGTGTGGGGTTTCCAATCTTGACCACTCGCGACCACACTCCTCAAAGCAGTCGGGTATGGGTCGACCGCGGTCGAGTTGCTGGAACAGTGGTTCAACCGCAAAGTTGGGCAGATTGTCGTGCTGGAACAGTGGTTAGTCGTAATGCGCATTCGCCGGTCGACTGCGGTCGTCCACGGTCGCGTTGCTGGAACAAACCTATTATGTCATATACCTAATAGGAAGTTCCTAGTAGGTTCGGTTTGGCTTAGATACGGCGTGATGTATCCTCAATGAGGAATTTCACCATGTCGAAATTTCCTATTTTTCACCCCAAAATCGGATTCTGCAACTCAAAAAACCTCCTAAGGCAAACTTTCAGCCCGAACTTCCTAATTTACGAATAAACAAAACAGTGTAGAAAATACGAATGTTTAAAAAAAACGGGAAAATGACGTCATCCTGGAATAGTTCATTTATGGCCGCTTGAAGCGCTGAGATTGAGAAATCTATAGTCCCCAGATGCAAAATTTCACAAAACAGTAAGGTTCGAAACCGAAAAACTTAAGAAAAAAAATAGAAAAGGCAAGATGGGGAAAATTAGGTTTCCCCTGTTTTTGTTTGATAACTTTTCTCTTAGAAAACACGATTTCATTGTCCCAATGGGCAACACTGAGGAGACGGTAATCCGAACAGCCCAATCATCGAGCGTTCCCGCTTCACGTCCGTTTTCCCGGTTAGTTTTGAAATCAAAAATTTTGATTGTCTCCCAAAAATAACAGGAGACTTCTTTTCCGAAATCAGCTCGATTTTCATCTATCCCACACCATTAACTATTCAGGAAAAATTCAAACAGAATTCGATGAAATTCCTCATTTGGTGCTGTATTGTCGATAAGGACGCCCTATCCAATCCAGCACCTTAATAATATCAAGGCAATATTATTTCGGTTGAAACCGGCGCCAGATGGGATACGGTGCGTCCTTATCGGCAGTATGGCGCTGGATTGTGGATTCATCACAGCCGAGCCGAACCTACTAGGAACTCTCTATTAACTTGAAATGTATATTTCGGGAAATTATTTTAATAACTATTTCAGTTGAACCTACTTTTAACGTGTTTCAAGTCAGGTAGACTGGTGTCCCGCAGTCTAGTGATTTTGGCCACAGGCTATCTTCCCCATAGGCGAGTCACTCGGTTTGTTCCTGGGATTACTCGAATTATTAAGAAAAATCTGGCTGACAATTAGTACACAATGGTTTATTATTTATCCGTATAGATAAGTCATTTGCAAACAATACAGTTTCCCTTTGCCTAGTAAAAGGTGCTATTTCGTTATGCATTCTACCAGCTAGGTGTGATCTACTGGCCTCGTCGCGTTTTAACCTTCCCCGGGATGCAAAAATTAAATTTTTTGGTAAAATACAATTAGGTAACTTTGTGATGACTATTCTGAAAAGAAATACTTAGAAGTGGGCTTAAGTTAGAACTGTATAGCAACAAGGCAAGTCCAAAAAGTAAGTGTAGACAATTTTCGTAGGCTTCAAAAAATGTATTTAAAAAAATACGCGATGAAATTGGTATAAATAGAGAGTTTTTGCTCCACACGGAGGCGAGCTCCCGTGAACGTGAATCTACGGATAACTAAAATTGGTGCTAATCCTTACCTCTCTTGTTTACCATAGGAAAGTGACTGTTACCATGGAAACAGGACGCTCTGTGGATTCTGTTATCAGAACCTGACACTGCCACCATTTTGTCTGTGAGAAGTTCGCCACCATTTTCGTTCATGTTGAAGTGGATGGCACAGAGAGGAACCAACTACAAAAACCTGGTTTTGAGTGCTTGTTTTAAGCTAAAAGAAGCTTGTTTCCGAAGAGTTTAGACATTTTTGTCAAACGACTGTTTGTCATACGACTTTGGTCAAAAGACATATTTGTCAATGCGACGTTTTGTCAAAAGACTGTCTTTTGAGTCTTTTGACAAAACGTCGTGTCAACAAAGTGTCTTTTGACGAAAGTCTTGTGACAGACAGTCTTTTGTCAAATCGTCACATTGACAAAAATGTCTTTTGACCAAAGTCGTATGACAGACAGTCGTTTGACAAATAGTATTTTGACAAAAATGTCTAAACTCTTCGGATACAAGCTTCTTTTAGCTTAAAACAAGCATTCGCTTAAATCCAAATCGTTCCAACGCTTCTTTGTGTTGCTGATGAGTCACGAAATGACGAAAACGATCGACCAAAGTCCCATCTACACTGAAACAAAACTGGCTGCCCCTTCTGCATCAAGAATGCTTGGGCACAGTCAAAACGTTTCAAATTCCCACTTTCAGTGGTGATTGTTATGTTTGGTTCTTTGTTTCGATCTTTCGAATCTCTTCAGCTAAGCGTGTGCAAACTAGCCTTTTCAGGCTGAGTGCTAGCTTAGGACAAAGTTGAGTTTGATAGTTGACGAAAGTCTTTTGACATACAGTCTCTTGACAAAACGTCGTGTCGACAAAGTGTCTTTTGACGAAAGTCTTGTGACAAACAGTCTTTTGACAAAATGTCTTTTGACAAAACGTCACATTGACAAAATGTCTTTTGACCAAAGTCGTATGAAAAACAGTCGTTTGACAAACAGTCTAGTTTTGAGTGATCAAGCATCAAAGTTATTTCAAATTTGTAAATCAGGTGATAATTTTATTGGAATTTCCTTTTTTTTTCTCTCATATTTAAATTAATTCTACGTCATTTCCTACTTTGAGAAAATGCTATATCTATAGTAGTACGCCTAAAATTCAAATTATATGTGGTTGGTTTCTTTCTGAGAGTTTGGATAACGCTGTAACCAAATCTGAGTGATAAACCAACTCAGTTGGTTCCATTCTGAGGAATTCTAAACAACAATTCACATTCAACCTTCAGTTGTTTGCAATCCTACGTTCAACATTCTTCTAGTTGAAAGCTACCTATACCTTACTCATGACCTCACCTTCATAAATCCTCCAAAATATGGTTTTACAAGTTTTTATATGTAATCCTGTCTCCATTTTTTTTCTCGACCAAAGTTCCACTGCAGTGCTCTGTAATAACCTAAAGTAATTTCAATGTGAGGTTTTTAAAGTCAAGAAATGAGGTTTAAACTGTCAAGAATTGAAGAAGAAAGTGAAAGAAATCTTCCGATTTGCAAAACCAAAACAATGTAATAACTGTTGTCAGTGTGTAACCTAACTAAAGGTTGCATCTCACGGTGGCAGGAACCCGACCTTGGGAGGGGTCCGTGCTAAGAGCACTTCACACAGGGTGGCTACAAGATCGTGTTGCCACTGCGGCAACTTTGGGAAACTTCATACCTATTCGGTTTATTCTACGGTTGTTTATAGTTATTTCTACGGATGGTGCCTCCCGCGGTGGGTCTGTATGAAGCAAAAACTCTCTATTGTGTAAGTTACTTCATGATGTCACCTTTTCTCTCAATGCAGGTGGTTGGGTGGGGGAATTCGTATGCCTGCCTAGAAGAACTCCGCCACTACTCTGTCCACTTGACGACCTCCCCCTTCTCCTCCTCGTTTGTAGAAAATCGTTCCCCGTCCATGTGCTTCTTCGTAGTTACGGTAAATTGAAGGCGCCAGGTCAGGGGAATACGGTGGGTGGTTCAAAATATCCCATCCAAAAGAGTCCAAAAGTTGCTTCACCTTGTTGGCTTGGGGTCAGACATTGTCGTGCACATTCCCTTTGTAAGAAAACCCTTCTTCAATTTCGAATAGCTCTTTTCAATTTTTTAGGGTCTTACTTTACCTTGCTACATTGATGGTCTCCCTCTGAGGGAAAAATTCTATGAATATGATGCCTCTATGATCCCAAAACATTGGCGGCATAATTTGTTTTGTACTGTTCAGACCATAAAGGTAGAAGATAGAGAGGGAATGGCCTATACCTTCCTACGTTAGGGTCTGGTCGGGAAATGAAAGTGAATGTTCACTGTAATCTTACCTGGGGTCGTATACATTGGGGTGGTTATACCCAACTTGTGAGCTGAGGTTGGAGTCTTTATTCTTAGGTATCTTTTTACTCTGCTTCTATCAGACAGATCAACTTCAACAATGTGTCAGAATGTTTTCATAATCCTCAGGTATTCTAATCCGTTGGTTTTGTGAAACTAGGATGACTCATGACTGTTATCAACCGAGAGGGTCGACCTACTCCATAAGCAACACACAGGGAGAGAATCACTAGGTACCTCCTAGTCGAAATTTTCTCTTTCATCAGCTGACCAAAGTCGGACAAAGGCGTTTCTTCTCTATTTTCTACCTCTACGGTTTAGACTGTCTTTTGGTTTCAAGCATTATAGTCTGCAGCCCAAGATAACATCATCACCAGTTCTTAGCTTTCTAAAAGTTCTTAAGAACCCTACACCCAGTTCAACTTGTGTCAGCTATTTTGGGACCTGCTGTTTGCGGTTTTTTAAATGCTAATGGTTTTTCGTATATGTTTCATAGAGCAGAGACCTGTAAAGAACCGGAAACATCTTGAAAATTTTGTCTGGAGTCAATCTGCATACATCATGAACTCCATTCTCGATCTTTAAAAAGTTGAAGTTCGTCATTCAAAATTGACAGTCACACTCCTGAAATCGTCATGCACATTTTTAAATAGCCATCTGCATTTTCTAAAGCCGTTTTTGAACTCTCTACTCCACTTGTACACACTCAGCGGCAGAATCGATAGACATTTTTCACACCAATAAAATTGCTGAGACCAGTTCTTGACGTACTGAGCTCGTACTGGTCTTGTTTCAAAGGGGAGGAGTCTAGCTAGACAGCAGTGTGACCAACTTAGGAAAACAATCCTGTACGACAATGGGAACCTCAGTACACTTACTTTCTGGACATGCCTATACGTATCTTCTCATAGACGGTCTGTAATCAAATATTGTTATTTGTTCAACTCTATATTTGGATAAACATGTTTAGCTAAATTAATTCTAATTCTTTGGCAGAGTTGAAAACTATTTGGCGAAACTGGAAGCTCAACGTGCTGAACCTGAAGACGAACCTCGAGTTTTGTGAGTACCTATTGTTTCCAATGTTTGTTTCATGTTTATTGCTTCTTATTGCGTTTTGGGCTTCAGTTTATAAGAACCCTGGTGGTTCATGTTGAATATATATTTTTTTAAATCAGATCATGATAATAACAACTGTCATTAGTAGCTCTCAACTTCTCGTTGTTTCTAAAGATTATGACCTAGTAAATCGTTCATGTACCTGGAAAACCATGTAAGTCGAGTTTATCAAATTTTACAGGGGACACTAAAAACTAAATAATTCAGTTTTCATTCCACATGCAATAAGTTTTTTCGTTCCTTTCCTAAATACTGATGGTAACAGTACTATTTCAAAGAGCCTGAGACTAATTTCATCAAAATTTACTTCAGCGAACGAAAAAATTGACTTACATGATTTTACCCAGCCTTTGACACCCGACTTACGTGGTTTTCAATTTGATTTTTATGAAAATATACCCAGTTTGGGTTATTTAATTATTAGGAATATTATTTAATTTTTTTCTCCAGGTTTCAAAGTTACACAAAATACCCAAAGCGATGCAAAAGGAAAATATTTAAATGAAAATTCATAGGCGTTGACTAGTACACAGTCCAACTGTAAGGCTCCTTGAGTCAAAATGACAGTTTTCAGTATTAATATTACTAGAGTTGAGCAATAAATTATTCAATATACTTCCAATTCCTCAATTACCATTTCTTAAATTACAACCATTACTTATAGGAACAATTTACCTATCGCAACCGCAACTAGGTACTTTTGTTTCATTAAAACAAGGGATGAGTTAGGTATGGGTTAGGGGTTAGGGATATGTTGGGGATGAGCTGAGGATGGGTTAGGGGTTAGGGATAGGTTGGAGATAAGCTAGGGACAGGCTGGGCTGGGTATATAGTTAGGGGTTGGGGCTGTGTTGGGGATGAGCTTGGGTTGGGTTAGGGGTTGGAGATATGTCAGGGCTGGGATGGGTTATAGATGGACTAGGGATGGGTTAGGTATGAGTTAGGTTAGGGATGGGATAGGGGTTAAGGATAGGTTGGAGATGGGCTAGGGCCGGGCTGGGCTGGGTATATAGTTAGGGGTTGGGGCTGTGTTGGGGATGAGCTTGGGTTGGGTTAGGGGTTGGAGATATGTCAGGGCTGGGATGGGTTATAGATGGACTAGGGATGGGTTAGGTATGAGTTAGGTTAGGGATGGGATAGGGGTTAAGGATAGGTTGGAGATGGGCTAGGGACGGGCTGGGCTGGGTATATAGTTAGGGGTTGGGGCTGTGTTGGGGATGAGCTTGGGTTGGGTTAGGTGTTGGAGATATGTCAGGGCTGGGATGGGTTATAGATGGACTAGGGATGGGTTAGGTATGAGTTAGGTTAGGGATGGGATAGGGGTTAAGGATAGGTTGGAGATGGGCTAGGGACGGGTTAGGGGTTGGGATAGGTCTGGGCTGGGTTGGGGATGGGTAATGGATGGGCTAGGGATGGGTTGGGTTAGGGGTTATACATAGGTCAGGGCTGGGTAGGGTATGAGCGCAGGATATGAGGATGGGTTAGGGATGGACGAGGGATATGTCAGGTATGGGTTATGGATTGGTTGGGTGTGGGTTAGGGGTTAGGGATAGGACAGGGCTGAGTTGGGAATGAGCTGTGGATGGGTTGGATATGGGTTAGGGATGGGTCAGAGCTGGATTTCCTTAATTATTATCTCTTGTATCATTAATTTTACAGGGTTTCCTATAAAACATAAGCAGACCAATAGCACACTACTAATCTCTTTTTGTTCTTTCTAACATCACCATTACAGCTAGGTCAAACAGCCAACAAATCAATTAATTCATCTGAAATTATCCTCTAAATAATGTATATTGTTTCTAAAAATGATTTAGAAACAATGCGGAAAAACACGTAGGTTGTGATCTTAAGGTTGGTATGAAAAATCACGTGTCTGCAGACCACAAGTTGTATGTAAAATAAAAAACACATTACTTAACCCTAATTGGACCATGGTGTCACTAGTGTCATCGATAACACCTTAGGAATGTGTCACCAGATTACTTAGATTAAAATTTAAAAATTAATGGACAGAGCTGCATTGTTTGAACCATTTTTTTTAAGTTATTAAAAGTCAAAAAATAATATGGCATAGATTTTGAAATTTTTTCTGAGACTTTGGATAGCCCACAAAAAATTTTGCTGTCCATTAAATGATGGGGGGTGCGCCTTGATTTTTTTAGATTTTTAATCGAAAGTAGACTACATCCTGAGAATTTTGGCACCAACCGCGACCTTCTAGCGTGAGTAGATCTGTTTCTATGATTTTTCAAAGTTTCGACCGTTTATGACGTCACGCGCTCCTCTCGCCTGGGCGGGACCCCCACTGTGACGTCATAAACGGTCGAAACTTTGAAAAATCATAGAAACAGATCTACTCACGCTAGAAGGTCGCGGTTGATACCAAAATTCCCAGAATGAGGTCTAGTTTAGATTAAAAATAACAATAAACAGTTTTTCCTACCCAGGCGCACACCCCATTTAAAACCTTAATTTAATGTTGGTTACTCCAGTGACACCTTGGGACAGCTGTAGAGTTCCTGGTATGAGGGACGGCACGATACCACCGATATATCGGAGTATCGATACTTTTGATAAAAAACTCATACCGATGTATTGGTATCGATACTTTCGCCTGAAATATCGGAGGTATCGATACTTTCTTGATGATATCGATATTTTTGCCAAAGTGGAATAGTAAAAAAAAAATACCAAATATCAAGTACTTAGATACCATACTGTATCTGCCACTGAATGATACTCAGAATAGTATCGATCGAAACGATATATCGCTTCTAATATTCTTCATCGATATTCAAAAACTTACCACAGTAACCCTGTAACCTCGCATTTTTTTGCGGTTTTCATATGGACCTAGGATACTTACTTGGGTTTTCATTTCTCTGGGTTTCTTGAACAGTTCGAGTTCCTTGTGACCATTGTTTTACTTTCCGGTTCACAACAATTTTAACACAGAATGTGTTTTTGCGTTGACCTACCGAAAAAAAATCGTCACGAAAAAGCGACAGAAAAAACATCTGGTGATATGTTTATTGGTTGTCATGTTAATGTCAACTCCACATATATTATTGTTGTTTTTTATTTAACGGATGACTAGTATCGCAAAAACACATTCTGTGTTCCTATGATTTCATACAGAGTATGGAAAAAGAAATAAACCGGGGGGTGCAGGGGGGCGGAGCCCCCCGCCGAGGCGCAAAGCGCCGAGTTTTTGATTTACTTTTTAAAAATTCAAGTCAAAATTCACTTCACGCCAAATTTTTGTTTTTATGATTCGATAATAAATATTATTAATTTGTAATGTAACTGATTTATTACTTGATCCTTTCCATTTGTAGTGGATGAAAAAATCATTTCATTGAACGGAGAATTCTTGGGAATAAGAATTGGAATAAATATAAAATGAAATGATCATTGAGTTTTATTAAATTTTAAATGATTGACTTTCATAACATTTTAAATTACCACTGACTTTAACTGCATTTTAAATTGTTGACTTTTATTAATATATTTATAATGTTAATAGGTATTTATAATTCTTGATTAATGGAATTTTCATTTGGTTTGCGAAATCATTTGTGGGTTAATTTGAAGTATCGATAGTATCGATACTTAGAGCCGATATTATCGAAGTATCGATATCTAATAATATCGGTATCGAAAAGATATCGAGTATCGATACTTCCTCAGGTACTTCCTGAGAAATATCGTATCGAAAGAAGTATCGATACTTTGGAGTATCGTGACGTCCCTACCTGGTTTGTTTTCGGTGACACTAGTGACACCATGGTCCAATTAGAGGTAACGTAGTGCAAGTTGTTGATTTTAGTGAGAAGGCAATCCTTTGTAGGATGTGGTGATGTGAATTCATTATTTTGACCTTGATTCTGATTGGTTATTTTTAGAAATCTGAATGACTTGGCTGGTATGTTCTCGGAAAATGTGGAAGATACCGGTGAAAATTCCAATAAGTAAGTTGAATTCAATTTATGTAGGTATTTTATTATGGTTGACAAATACAAGGTAATTCCAATTTTTGAGCGTATAATAATAGCATTAAATAAGTGAGTATGCAAACGCCTGCCAAGTGGGTGAGGCACATAGCTTCCTCATAATCCGATTGTTGTATAGATGATACGATGCATTTTGGATGATATTACTGGTAATATACATCAATCTCAAAGTATCTACACGTCAACCCGCTCAATAACTGAAAATTTCATTGAATTCGGAAGGTGAATGTGGAAGTTACTACTCTTAGAAGGATTTTACGTTTGTGTATGGGCAAAGGCTAGTATCAGCCCGGGGACGATTATTTTCATAGGGGACCATCTACATGCTAACCCGCAAAATTCATCGAAATCTGATTATGTTAGTAACCAAGACGATCAGATGCTGAAATACTTGAAAATGCTGCACATACTTCTAAATTGACTGGGGCATTTTACTGATTATCTGACTGAATTTACTTTGGTGAAAGTGCGATCAGAACGAGAATTTGGTGAGATTGGACTTTCAGCCTCTGATCTGCACAAAACAAGCTTACCTTGAGAGGAGTTGGTATCTGGTTCACTTTTCAAGGTTCAAAAAAAATTGTTCTCCTAAATCAAAATTTTCACTCGCGTCTTACGTTTTAGATCTCATTGAACAATTTTCGTTTTGTGTCTGTCATGAAATCCTCAATGGGAAAACTATTCGAAGTTATGGATCGATTTCGATTAGATTTTCAGGGATTGTGCGGGTTGGCATGTAGACGGTCCCCTATGAAAATCATCACCCCCGGACAGATAGTAGCTGCTGCGCTTGCGCAAACCTAAATTTCCTTGTAACAGCCATAACATCTACATTTTCCATCCGATTTCGATGCCTTTTTTAGTTATTATGCAGATTGGTGTGCAGATGGTCCCCTTTGAAAATCATGGCCCCCAAATTGATAGTAGCCTCTGCGCAGCCTTGTAATAGCCATAACATCCACATTTTCCATCCCATTTCAATGAAGTTTTCAGAGATCATACGGAGCAGGATGTTGATGATTACTTGTGAAAATCATTGCCTACGACCTGATATTAGCTAATTTGCTTGCGCAAACTTGAATTTCCTTGCAACAGTCATATTTTCTCCCCGAATTCGGTTAAATTTTCTGTGAAATTGTACGTGTTGACGTATAAACGGTTCTTTATGAGGGTATTGCAAGGCACTACACTCTCGATGATTTGAGATAAGCTACATTTGATCGTATCATCTACACAATGGGGAATTTGCCTCACATTTTTTTTTTCCGAATGAGGGTTTATTTTTATGGAAAAAACCATAGTGAGCTGCTCGAAAACGTATCCAAAAAATTTAGAGAATTTAAGGAAGATGGAAATTTTAAATGTGGTGGCAATGTTTAAGAGGCAGCCATGTTTGAAACGTAACGGATATTCTACCAATCTGACTTCAAAGGAGGTCCTGTGGCGCTTACCACAGAAGCGGAACATACACGAACTTTTAGCTTACAAGTAGTGCGCACAAGAGTGCGACGTGAACTGGCAGGAAGAACCCGGACACAAAAGTGACCAAAAGAAACAATATTACTCACTTTTTTACAATACGATTCTACCTACTAGTTTATCAAGCATTATTGGTCTTCATCTTCTCTTATTTAGTTTCAAGATTTGAATCACATTATTCGAGTAGCCATTTCACTGGATCGTTTTGTGTGGCGGTGCTAGAACTCTGTCTGTTGTCGGAGTTGTTTTCGCGTCGTTTTTTTTTCGTATGACGTCAACAATATTCCTCGATTTTCGCGGTGTTTTGTAACAGAGGCTTCACTTGTTTAGGCATTTTCTCCTACGGTAATTTTTTCCCCTTGGTTATTCCTAGTGTTAAACGTTATTCTAGGGCCCTATTATAGGATTTGACTTGAAATTCCAGAATCTAAAATTGAGGCAAATTCCCCAATGGGTTAAGGGAGGGTTGGAAAGCTATGTGACACACCCACTTGGCAGAGTTTATTTTTCAATCAAGGTGCGTATTGGAGGCAAGTGGGTATCGGGTATTTTGTCTGGTTTGATGCCTCCACTGATTTATTATGGGCTAGAGATTCGTTAGTTCATCAGTCCAATTCCTTCGAACAGATGTTTCATAGTGTTCAAATGCCATATCTTCGAAACGAATCTTCGAAAAACTGATTCGGAATTTTTGGTGAGTGAAGTTATTTCCGATTATAATTCTACTTAATTTACATCACAATAATCATATTTTTGCTCTTGAATTGTTCCTAAGATGTTAAAGAAGCTATATTTACTGGAATTTTGTCGAAGTAATTAAATTGAACGACACAACAAGCGATGCCCATTTGCCTCTCGGTTTTAGTAACTATGGGGCAAGTGCGTATTGAAAAACTGTCACCATATTGAGCTCTTCTCTTCAGATTTTTCTATTGTCCGTCAATTGAAATCGTTCTGTAATTCTCCTGGTTCAAATGTTATGGGTGTAATACAACTTCATGGGAAGCACAGTCGCACAGGAAAACAGTCGTCCTCCAGAGTGCGTATCGATATCCCCAAAACCCAGCCTTCTCCCTTCAAAGATTGAGGCTTTAATACGAGTAGTTTCAATGATGATGATTATGCGATAGATGCTTTCCCAGCATGATATGCTGTTCGGTATTACACTTGAGATATTATCTCAAAGGTTGTGACGTGTAAGGACTTCAAAAAAAGAATTTTATTTGCAGTCATTATTTCAAATTGTTTTCAGGAGAGCTGGATCCTTAATTTTCTAAATAAAAAGAGCGCTCCTTATTAAAAATTGTGTTTTTATGAATATAGTATGAATCGTAGAAGATTAGTGGTATTCTGGAGAAGTTAGAGGTACACGCACTTGCCCCACCCAGGGGAGGACCCAGGTCGTTCTTTTTGTATACATTTTTTTAATGCTTCAAATGTGTTACTCCGAAAATATGAAGTTACGACTCGATTCTCAGAGAGATAAGAAGCCGTTAAACTTCAAAACAACTACAGGGTGTCCAGCGATTCCCGAAAAAAAATTCCTTGAGTTTTCCAGGTTTTCATTTTTCGACTTTTTCCAGGGTTCTAAATCATTTAGAATGTAAATAAGATTGATCGTAATTTCGCAAAATTCACGTTTCTAAGGACTATTATGAAATGAAAAAGCATTAGGAATATAGTAGCTTATCACAAAAAAAAAAAATCTGTAATAATCTCTATCTATGATAATCTCTATGATGATTTCTATCTGTGATAATCTCTATCAGTCCGAGGCGAGATTTTCATCTACACTCGGATCCGCACAATCCCTAAAAATTTCATCGATATTGGGTGGATACTGTAGATGGGAACAGTCAGAGGGTGATTATTATCATAGGGAACCAACCCTATGCAACCCTATTTCGCATAATATGCAGGTTAAATATTATTTAACCGAAATCGAAGAATAACTTCGAATAGTTTTGCCCGTTACAAAGATTTCATGACAGACACAACAGAGACTTCTATTCTCGAATATAATAAGAAGAGAATTAACATTAAATTCATCAAAACTTGTTGGTTTACTCGAGAGAAACGACTAAAAGGCTAGTTTTCACCTTCGATTGTTTGAAAAAGTCGAAAATGAACGTTGAAATCATCGAAACTTGTTGCTTTATTCGAGAGAAACGACCACTTCGAAGGCTTGTTCTCACCTTCGATAGCTTGAACCATGGAAATTTCATCGAAACCGAATGGAAAATGTGAAAGTTATAGCTGTTGCAAGGTATCCACGTTTGAGCATGCGCAGCAGCTGCAATCAGTCCGAGGATGATGATTTTCATAGGGGAGCGTCTACACGCCAACCTACATAATCCCTGAAAATCTCATCGAAATCGGGGGGTTTTTCTTATATTCTTGCCACGAAACCAAAATTGTTTAGGAAGGTCTGAAACGTGAATTGCGAGTGGAAATTTTGATTTTGGAGAACATTTTTTTCCAACCTTCAAAAGAAAAAACAAAGCTTCCGCTACCTTGGTAGATTCGGAAGCAACATACTAAATCAAGAATGGGAAATGCGCTACCTTTAATTATTCCAATTATTTATTCTGAATGCACTCGTGGAGTAGAACTAGGAATCATAGAAAATGGAAGACAACAGTAATAGATACTCAAATAGGTAAGTTAAAGATCTCTGTGGCTACCCCTCAATAAACATAATATTTTATATTATAAAAATCTCATTTTGGTTTATTAGTTTCAATAATGAACCTTTGGAATCGACCAAGAAATAAAAAATTTTAACACCCCCTCAAAATTTGATGGTTTACGTTTCAAGGTAGGTAGAATCCAAAAATCGAATAAAAATTTGGCCGTCCGTCCGCCATACGCGGCACTTTTGCCACTTAGCATTGACCGATTTTGATGAAATTTGGTATGTAGGCTCCATTTGGAGTCTAGGTGTGCCCCGAAGATTTTGGTTAAAATAGGTCAGTTCTAACGGTTCCAAAATAAATTTTGAAAATTTGAAAACGCCCTAACTCAAAAAATTTTGACATGAAGGTATTGTTTTTCCTTCAATTTAAAATTCTATAGAATTTTTAGAATTTTTTGAGACCACACGGAGCTCTGTAGGACAAACCGTTCGCTAGCTACGAGAATTTAAGGGTTTTACGTACGATAAATCAGAAACACGAGTGTGAATCACAAAAGAGGCCTAATCTCCGTTCAAATTTTAGCTGACCGAAATGCGATTGATGTTTTCTTCATATTGGATGGTTGGTGGCTTTGAAGACGAGTGATCAATATAGAAAAATAATAACCATTGTGTAATAATTTGCAGCGTTTTAAAATAAATTAGTTAACCAGAATCAGACTAGTTGAGAAATTTGCGCGGTGCTGGTTAACATTAATTTATTAGCTGCACGTGTGCCCTTATGAACACTTCCACCAAATTTTCGAAAAAATTTACAATGAACAAATTAACAACTCAGTACCTACATTATATTGAAGTAACCGAGTTGAAAGATAGGTAACTCCGGGCTCTTCTCACCCCGGCTATGATTGGGTACAACCCTGAGCTGAACAAAACGTGAAATCAGCTAAGTGGGGTTTATTCATAGTTCTCTGAGCCATACACACGAATTTTCGATCCATGTTCTTTATTGAACGTAGCTGATCAGGCAAGTACTCTATTGGCAGTATCGGAGAGAAGGGGCCTTGTTTTGCTATATTCCTCCAATCATTACTACCTACAGATAGGAAATTCATGTGGACAAAAATATCAACTCCGTAGTCTAATAATAACTCAAGATTACAAAATTTAGGGGTGGTCTGGCTGCCTCGTTCTTTCACCACTTTTCTTGTGGTATTTGGTGCGCTGAATCCGAATATGACATCATTTTTTTTTTGTTTATGTCGGATTTTCAAGATATAGCTAGTTTCACGATTTTTCTAGTTCTCACTTTTCTTCATTTTTTAGTGAGCACTCATCTTGCTCAAATCTCCTCAAAAAGTACTCAGACTTATAGGAAATTTTATGTGGAATCCGAATATGTACTTAGCTTTTAAGTAAAGTTGTGTTAAACCCCCTATTTTCTACAAAACGTATCAAAAAACACCGGTTCACAGCGTTTTTTCTTCGGGGTTTCCCTTACATTTTGCCACTTGAAAAAAAATTAAGGCTAAAAAAAATTTTCTCGGGCTTTTACTTTGTAGGGGGGACACCCCAGAGAAGAATGAGACCAATCGCAGCCTCCTAAACCCATTAATATCGAAGGAATGAGCTTTTTCATGGCACTGAGATGAAAATTCAAAAAAACCGTTAATTAATTTTTCGAGATAAGTATGTGCGTTCCTAAATCTGTTTTCCTCAAATGGATTTTCCTTTCTTCTATATTTTTTATACTTGTCACCTATTAAGAGTGAGATCGAAAATAGGCACTTTGTTTCCCATCAAAGCTTGGCTGTGCCTTCCTAATGTCACATAGGGTAGAAGATGCCCATCAAGGTCCACTACCTTTTCAATCACTTGGGCGAATTCACTCACAATCTTGGCGACTTTAGTGAAGAACAAGGGGAGAGGTTCCACCAAGATATGAAAACCATGGAAGAACGGTACAAAGGGTATTGGGACGTTCACATGATGGCGGACTATTGTTGGACCTTAAAAAGAGATTTACCTCAGGCGGCGAAGTTTTCTCTACATAGATGCCGGTGATGAAACCTCTGAGGTGGAGGAGTAACCAAACATTGTACCAACTATTGATTCATCTGAGCCTTCATGAAACAGATTAACACCGTAAACTTTTCTGCAGTTTATTGTGTTGTAAAACTGAATTAAAATCACTTAACAAAACAAGAGTTTCCCAATTATGATTTACTCCCCCTATGAGTGCCTATTTTCGATCTTACTCTTAATAGATGACAAGTATAAAAAATGTAGAAGAAAGGAAAATCCATTTGAGGAAAACAGGTTTAGGAACGCACATACTTATCTCGAAAAATTAATTAACGGTTTTTGTGAATTTTCATCTCAGTGCCATGAAAAAGCTCATTCCTTCGATATTAATGGGTTTAGGAGGCTGCGATTGGTCTCATTCTCCTCTGGGGTGTCTACAAAATAAAAGCCCGAGAAAATTTTTTTAGCCTTAATTTTTTTTCAAGTGGCAAAATGTAAGGGAAACCCCGAAGAAAAAACGTGAGACTAGCTATATCTTGAAAATCCGACATAAACAAAAAACGCTGCAAATCATTGCTCAAAGGTTTATTATTTTCCGTATAGATCAACCTTCTGTATAGATCACTGGCTCTCCATCAATAGCACCTACCACCATCTGTATTCTCCCTTGACCTTCCCTCTCAAATTTCAGCTTCCTGCGTTGAATAGGATTGAAAATGGCTTCAGAGCTCACTCAGCTGATCAGTGATCTGAAGAGTGAAGAAGATCTCCTTGAATGCTGAAGACGCCTGGAAGAGCACTTCCATTCAATAGGATTGAAAATGGCTTCGGAGCTCACTCAGCTGATCAGTGATCTGAGGAGTGAAGAAGATCTCCTCGAATGCTGGAGACGCCTGGAAGAGCACTTCTATTCAATAGGATTAAAAATGGCTTCGGAGCTCACTCAGCTGATCAGTGATCTGAGGAGTGAAGAAGATCTCCTCGAATGCTGGAGACGCCTGGAAGAGCACTTCTATTCAATAGGATTAAAAATGGCTTCGGAGCTCACTCAGCTGATCAGTGATCTGAGGAGTGAAGAAGATCTCCTCGAATGCTGGAGACGCCTGGAAGAGCACTTCCATTCATTAGGATTGAAAATGGCTTTGGAGCTCACTCAGCTGATCAGTGATCTGAGGAGTGAAGAAGATTTCCTCGAATGCTGGAGACGCCTGGAAGAGCACTTCTATTCAATAGGATTAAAAATGGCTTCCGAGCTCACTCAGCTGATCAGTGATCTGAAGAGTGAAGAAACCTTTGAGCAATGATTTGCAGCGTTTTTTACCCACCAACATTTTTTTTACCTACCAACTTTTTTTTACCTACCAGCTAGGTACTACCTACCACACCATACTGGCTTCACACCTTCACAATCAAGTTTATTAGAAAGAACTAAACGCTTCACACTCGATTGGAAAAATAGAAAGCTTCATATGGAAATTTGATTACTGGTTACGCAGAAGGCAAAACTGTATACAAATCGAAGAAATGAACAGCGATCGCATTTTAGTCCGATAAAATTTGAATGGAGATTAGACCTCTTTTGCGATTCACACTCATGATTCTGTTTTATCGAAGGAAAACCTTCAAGTACTCGTAGGGACCGAACGTTTGTCCTACAGAGCTCCGGGTGGTCTCAAAAATTTTTAAAAATTCAATACTATTTAAAATTGGTGAAAAAACGATACCTTTATTTCGAGAGTTTTCGAGCTAGGGCATTCTTGAAAATTTCAACCCTTAATTTTCACCCCTTAGAAGTGACCTACATCAACCAAAAGCTTCGCGGCACAACTAGACCCCAAATGGAGCCCATATACCGAATTTGAACCAAATCGGTCCAGTGTTGCTAAGAAAAGTGCCGCGTACGGCGGACGGACGGAAATTTTTTTATTCGATTTTCGTATTCTACGTACCTTGAAACGTAAAACATCAAATTTTGAGGGGGGTTAAAATTTTTTTTCTTGCTCGATTCCAAAGGCTTATTATTGAAAATAATAAACCAAAAACTGACGTCAGATTCGGATTCAGCGCACCAAATACCACAAGAAAAGTGATGAAAAAACGAGGCAGCCAGACCACCTCTAAATTTTGTAATCTTGTGTAAATTTTGCGTTCAACAATATGAGTTTACTAACGTATAGTTTTTTTTTGCTGTTTCATCTCAAAGGAAAAAGCCAATTGAAGATCTCGCCCAGCTCTTGTCTGATAAACCCGAGTTGGTCGCTGGTGGGTAAGTTCCTTGTCATCTTTCTGTCATGATTATTTTCGCAACGTCTGTTCCCAATAATATTGAAATCTTCCCTACTACTTTTCTAGGATAAAAAACTTGATCGAGTTGGCTAACATGTTCAAGAATGACAGTGCGGAATCTGTACAGGCTCCTCCTCATCCAAAGTAAGTCTTCAATTCCGTAGATAATTGACAAAATTCATTATTTTGTTGGGTACATCCTTATTATTTATACCTACTACAAAAAGTCGATTCCTCACGACTTTTTAAGTGAATGTTTAAAAAATAATAACTGAATAGTAGATCTGATGGTTACAGCGGAGTACCAAAAACACGGAAAAATGAGGGAGCAAAACAGAAGAATGGTCCCAGTACTACTTTAGATCCTGACTTTTTGAGGTAAGTAGCTAAGTATAAATTTACCAAACACCTATTAAAAAGACCTATAAGTCACCTATGCCGAAAGGGATGTCGAACACCCGAAACAGCCTAGCATGTGCTCCAGACTTGCTCAGCCATGGTAAGACCCAGGTGTGCCCACCATAATTCTGCCCTGAACCTACTGGGTGGCTTGTCGTAAAGGGTGGCCAGTATGGCTTGAGCCACGCTTCAACCTAGAAGAACGAGGTTATTGTCATGGTTTCTTGGTGGTAACACTGGTCCCGGGCCTCTGGCTCAGGCCTGAGATCTCTCGCGGTGATCAATGCTGCCTAAACTCAGAAGTATGAAGTTGACGCACTATCAGAGGCTGCAACAGCACTTGCCAACATAAATCAAGTAAAGGTGATTGGTGCAACTATTACCTGGCGTGGGATACGGCATGGCAAGTCAGCCAAGTTCATGGGGGGGGGGGGGGGGATTTGATCCTATCCTCCTCAACCCACATCTATTTAACAGTTCTGCGTGCTGGATTATATAGATTGACCTACACCCACATCTATTAACGGATCTCCGTGCTGGTCGATAAACACCTCTGTCAATCCTTCCTTTTATTATTGTAGACTCTAATGTAAAGTCAGAAAGTTCAAAATTTGAACTTTCCGACTTTACATTAGCATTTAATGCTGTCAATATATTTTCTTAAGTTGTGAACACAGTCAGAAATAGAACCGTAACAGTAGTTATGACTGAATCACCTAATCTTGTTTTCCAGGCGCATTCGTGAACTTGGCCTAAGCAAAATATCTGAGGGCGAAAATGAATCAACTTCAGTGCCAAGGTATGCTTTTCTTACTCTCCTTTCCTTTCTGCCTTGAGAGTTGTGAAAATGGGGAATTTGCCTCACATTTTTTAATTATTTTTTTTTTTCGATTGAGGGTTCACTGATATGAAAAAAAAAACCATAGTGTGCTGCTTCAAAAAGCATCCAAAAAATTTAGAGAATTTAAGGAAGATGGAAATTTTAAATGTAGCCGCAATCTGTTCATGGGGGGAGCCATGTTGTGATGTATACATCTACTGACTCATGCAGCGCAGCAGCAAACTCAGCAGATGAACTAGGTTTTGGAGCAGGTGGTGTTGCTCAGTCGCACCATGCTAACTGCTGCCTGACAAAATCAAGATCAGCAGCAGGGGCGACCTCCCAGCCTGACCCATGAAGGGCTAGCAGGCGATGGCGGCGTAGTGAAGGGATAGATGCCGAGAGATACAAAATGCCAACCTCAATGGATTAGATCAGTGTGTGGATATAGGGACTTGGGTCACCAGCTGGGAATTTCAGCCAAGAGCGCTCAGCAGAGCGTACTACGCGATCAATCCCTGCAGCCTCTCTGCCATAAGCTTACCAAAGAAGGTTAGCTTTGGCAGTAAGTACGTGTGGAGGAGGCGCAGCTTCTGCTGTGGCTTCAATGGAGCCATGGTAACATGAGCTGGCGCTCTACTAAGGTCCACACAGCTGGCAGTAATGGTGGCCACCCCCATGAAGTCGACTCCAAGGTACCGCCAAACCTCCAACACAGATTGGGAAGGGATGGGGGATTGTCTTATGACAAAACCCCCCTCCACTACCTTCACCTTATGTTGGCGACCTGATGGGACCAAGGAGACCGACCCACATTTATCAGGGTTAACAACAAGTCCACACCTGGCTAGCTGCTTAGCAAATGCATTGAGGGCAATCTGCAAGCCCTCACAGGTTTCTGCAAGTAGGTAACATCAAAAACAGTAGTGCTACCTCTGGCAGCGTAAATGAAACTAGCCTACGTGGTTAATACAGGAGTGCGTGACTGGGGAAGAGAAAAAACGTAGACGCGAAAGTGACCAAAAGAATCAATTTTATTCACTCTTTTTTACACTACGAGTCTACTTATTAGTTTATCAAACATTATTAGTCTTCATCTTCTCTTATTTAGTTTCTATATTAGTTAAGTAGTTTCGTTATTTGAATTATACTATTTGAGTTAAGTGTAGATCGTTTCATGTGGTCACAAGGGCGCCAACAACTCTACCTGTTTCTTTGATACTATTTGCTGAGACTTCATTCTCGCTCCGCCAGAGCACAGCACTGTGAATTCGGTCAGTTTTCGCGTTGTTTTGCAGGAAAAAACCCCGAGGGCGACGTAGCTGCCGGCACTCAGCTTCTCTCTTTTTTTTTTTTTTTTTTTTTTTTTTTTTTTGCGGAGGCTTCACTTGTTTAGGCATTTTCTCCTACGGTAATTTTTCCCCCCTTGGGAATAAAATTTATTCTAGGGCCCTATTACAGGATTTAACTTGAAATTCCAGATTATAAAATTGAGGTAAATTCCCCATTACTACATGCAGGTACGTTCTCCGTATATGCTGTATACAACATACATTTTACGAGAAAGTTGAACTAAGAACTGTCTGTAGCAGCGTTTTGTTGGCCCAAAATATGAGAAAGGCCATACCACGTTGGCTTTCAACTGAAATGCTTGATAGTATGTTTCTTAACACGTTGAACGCGGGAAAAAAAACGCGTTGGTCCCCTGTGGCGGAAACGCTATAGCAGCATATATTAAAAAGTATATTTTCCCAAAAATTTTGACATAAATAAAAGTTGAGAATTTATTCTCGGCGTCAACGTGACGCCGACAGTGGCAGTGTAAAGTTGCTCCAGTTTGAATGGGAAATCAATCCCTATGTGAGTGGGTTGGCTTAGGCCGCCTGTCCACTGGACGCGAATTCTGGCGGCCTTTGCAAGGGAGATAGGTTGATGGTGCATAGAATGGGTAGTAATCAGTCATGTACGACAATATAATACCTAGTTATTCCATACCTGGAAAGAGAACGAGTCTTCTCTTCTTTGGGAGCTTTGTAGAGTTGTCTGGCAAAGATTCAAAACAGAAAATACCGAGTCAAACACAAAAAAAATCGGAGTCGAACCACTGGGTCTTTTTTACGATAACGAACTGAAAGTATGAAACTTATGAGAGGATTGAGCTGATTATTGACACAACCAACAATGGGGAATTTGCCTCAATTTTAGATTCTGGAATTTCAAGTCAAATCCTATAATAGGGCCCTAGAATAACGTTTAACACTAGGAATAACCAAGGGGAAAAAATTACCGTAGGAGAAAATGCCTAAACAAGTGAAGCCTCTGTTACAAAACATATCGAAAAATATTTAATAAAAAAAAAATTTTTAATAAAACGAAAATCGAGGAATATTGTTGACGTCATACGAAAAAAAAACGACGCGAAAACAACTCCGACAACAGACAGAGTTCTAGCACCGCCACACAAAACGATCCAGTGAAATGGCTACTCGAATAATGTGATTCAAATCTTGAAACTAAATAAGAGAAGATGGAGACTAATAATGCTTGATAAACTAGTAGGTGGAATCGTATTGTAAAAAAGTGAGTAATATTGTTTCTTTTGGTCACTTTTGTGTCTGGGTTCTTCCTGCCAGTTCGCGGCGCACTCTTGTGCGTACTACTTGTAAGCTAAAAGTTCGTGTATGTTCCGCTTCTGTGGTAAGCGCCACAGAACCTCCTTTGAAGTCAGATTGGTAGAATATCCGTTACGTTTCAAACATGGCTGCCTCTTACACATTGCCACCACATTTAAAATTTCCATCTTCCTTAAATTCTCTAAATTTTTTGGATGCGTTTTCTAGCAGCTCACTATGGTTTTATTTCATAAAAATAAACCCTCATTCGAAAAAAAAATGTGAGGCAAGTTCCCCATTAAACAACGTCGATCAACCTTAAAAAGAGTGAATCATTCCGTAAAAATGAATGAAAAAAGTGAAAACATAACGAAATTACCGGAGGAGCGTGCGAAGATTAGGTGTCACTTTGATAACTGCTCAATTACCTCCAACCTCGACCTATTCAGCTCCGGATTGAATCGTTCGACTCATAATATGTTCATCTATCGAAAGAATCTACGAAAGAACAGGAGCAGATATTCTTGAACGTGTTTTGCGAGAGGTGTTTGCGTGACATAGACGCAATCCGCGTCCAACGTGTTAAGATTGGTTATTTTTCTGTAGAAATGAATGGCATGTAACGTTTCCTTTTTTGAATACTAAATAGGTCTTAATTAAGGGTGTTGATCTTGCGAAAGTTGGAAGTCAATGAATAATTATTTTAAGGAATCAGGACTTTTATTTCACCAACAAACTAAACTACATGCCAACGTTTTGCCAAGACACTTCACAAACAAACGATTTAACCACCTTGTATTGCATATTCCTAGATGCCCAGCCAACAAGAAAACAGTCATGAAGCCTGTACACCAAAAGAAAATCAAGAAAGCATCATCTGATGTATCATCTGATGCTGATGACTTGGATAGTGACGACCTTTCCGATAGGTATGTGATGCCCAGCCTTATCTATACTTATTAAAGTAAGTACCTATAGGAGGGGTGTGTGTGTGTGTGTAGTGTCATTAGTCTTGCTGACTTCTTCACTTTTGAAGGAAAAACGTTTGAGTGACTAAAAAGCTTGGAGTAGCAGAAACCTTTCATCAGCATGCATTCGATGTAAGAGTGATGAATGATGATATTGCTTCCGAGTCTACCAAGGTAGCGGAAGCTTAGTTTTCACTTTTCAAGGATAAAAAAGAAAGTTCTCCAAAATCAAAATTTCCACTCGCGTTTTACGTTTCAGACCTTCCTGAACAATTTTGGTTCCGTGTCTGTCTGTCTGTCTGTGTGTCTGTCATGAAATCCTTGTAACGCGCATAACTATACGAAATTATGGTCCGATTTATATGAAATTTTCAGGGATCGTGCGGGTTGGTGTTTAGATGGTCCCCTATGAAAATCACCATCCCCGGACTGATATAAGCGACTGCACATGCGCAAACGTGAATTCCTTGTAACGGCCATGACTTGTACATTTTCCATCCGATTTCAATGAAATTTTCAGGGATGTTACAGATCAGTATTTAGATGGTCCCCTATGAAAATCACCACCTTTGGACTGATAGCAGCCACTGCGCATGCGCAAACGTGAATTCCCTTGTAACGGCCATAATTTCTACATTTTCCATCCGATTTCAATGAAATTTTCAGGGATGTTACCGATTAACTTGTTTTGATGTTTTGAGATTAACTACTATGCACCGGATCATCTATACAATCGGGTTATGGATACGAGGAAGCTATGTGCCACACCCACTTGGCAGACGTTTTTTCTTGTCCATTTACTTTTCTCAAAAAGCTAATAACGTCAGTCTCTTCATAACAATAAGCATAATTAGACATGAGTCACATCGGAAAATATCCTTCTTACTGCCACTACCTATGTACCACTCATGGAAGAACTGGAAAGAAAGAACCTTGGAGTTGCAGAGATGAGTGAAGGGGACGTGAGTAGGTACTCGCATGGAAGAAGATAGGGGGAAAGCTCACTTCAATGGGCGTGCGCCTTTTTCCTTTATCGCGACAGTAGTGTTCTCTTTAGGTGGCGAACAGAGTTAAGAAGTACTATTCACGGTCACTAGAGCTCGTAACGCTTCCCCTCCCCCCAGCACTGATAACGGTTAGGTACTCCAACGTATTTTTCTTATGTGTTTCTCGTTGCTAACGTGTTTTCTCGTCTTTCTATTTGATAGTGGTTCGTCTCTTGAAGTTTAATTTTCTCGTCTTTCTGTTCATCTACAGTGGTTCGTCCCTAGTTTACTTTTCATTTATTCAAAACATGAAGTAGTGTTGGAAGATGTCAATTCCAATATCTTGAGACCATCAGTAGGTACGCCTCGGCAGAAATACAGTGATAAGAGTGGTGCAGATATAATTTTTGTAGGAATTTAGTTTGTTGTTGTATTGAAAAAGTTGTTGTTTTTTTGATCTTGAAAAGAAATTACACTTGTCATATTTTGTGCCAATCAGTGGTTTTCTTGCACAATATATTTGTTTTTCATTTTATGGTAGGTATGTAAATACCTTTCTATAACTATTATGATAGTTATAGAGGACAGAGCGTCCAAACTCGTACTCCACAAGTAATATTGATGAAGTGCAATTTTTAAAAACCTGCTGAAATGAGCAGGAGAGACGAAGCTGCGCTCAAGCGACTGAGTGGTATACTATCAGGGGACTATGTTTTCCTTTCGCCACCTAGAGGTTGTGCTGAAAGCGGGGGGCGATTTTTCGTCACATTTTTTAACGTTGACTGAGCTTTCCTCCTACCTTCTTCCATGGTACTCGTATATGTAATGTACGTATGAAAGCCGTTGTCTTTTCTTCCAGAAGTCTAAAATCGAATGTACATGGATACTATGGAAACCCCAAAATATAGTTGCACGTGTTTTTTCTTGGGAAGCTGCCTGTTGACTGGAGAAGGTAGCTTTTGGCGTTTTCAGAAATCTTTTGTCTGTTTTACGTGAAGAAAATGTCACCTTCCAAGAGGATAACCTCAGAGTAGATGGAGTTTGAGCTAGTCTTTCTTTCCTCCTCCATGGCAGCAAGTACCCTAGGCAGCAAACAACGCTCATGAAACGCAACGTTGGAGGTTGAACTTGAAAAGAAGTTTTCAGTTTGCACCACTATCCACTTTTATTTTTTCGTTTTTGAATCAATGCCGATCAGTGCATTGATCGTCTCAATGCGCTGATCTCGTTGATAAAAATTCACGTTTTTCCGCGTTCTAACACAAATTTCTCCCCTAAATTCGTTAGTAACTTTTTTTAAAAATATATCGTTGGAAAGAGGAGAGTAGCCCCCAGAAAGTATTGTCGGGGTTCAGCGCTACCTACCGCCACTTCAGCGAACTACCATCCTTTTTCAGCTCGATGTGAGCGTGGTCAAGCGGCATTTCTGAAAAGTAGGCTTACCTCGATTTTACCACTCTCTAATTTCTAAGTTTGGCGGCTTCACTTCCCTGCCTTTTTAAATTGCGAGGAAAAGGAAATTGTTATTGCATTTTCATGTTTCGGAGTGACGAATCAAGCAGAAAGCATTATTATAGTAAAAATAAATG
Source organism: Apolygus lucorum (assembly GCA_009739505.2). Lineage (NCBI taxonomy): Eukaryota > Metazoa > Arthropoda > Insecta > Hemiptera > Miridae > Apolygus > Apolygus lucorum. The sequence continues at coordinate 52,756,604 of CM019168.2, forward strand.
TTCTCGAGTCGACGAAGTCCATGTACATCGCTACATTGTAATCTTAGGATAACTGCAAGTTTGCGACGGTAATGCAGTCGCGAGCGTGATCACCTGATATCAGAAATAGTAGTTCGTTGAAGTGGCGGTAGGTAGCGCTGAAACCCGACAACACTTTCTGGGGGCTAGACTCTCCTGTTGGAAAGTTGATATTGCCCAGTTTTTGGTGTTGAGGTACGCGAATAACCATTTGTTTTGCCAATTTGACAAAAATTACTTTATGAAGTGATTCTTCACCCATGAGAATCCCACAAATCAATAGTTTTTTGTAGGCACTTTAATGATTGGAAATTTGATGCTCTTTCCAGGAGTGCCCTTATTTTTATGTAACTTTATTTATGTAATTTTACGGTAAATTTAGGTAGTTGTGGTCATTTTAGTGGATAAGGTCAAAAACAAGAAAAAATCTAAAATTGAAATAACTTAGAAAACAAGAGATTGGAACAAAAATGACTGAGACATTTTCTTACTTAAATTTGTTGTAGAATCGACTTACGAAGTTTTCCGTTCCTTAACGTGGGACACTCAGTAGGTATATTGTTGGAATTGTGTAATATTGTGACACTCGATAAGTCAACAAATGTGTTTTTCTTGCTCGATGTTGTTACCACACAATGAACAAACATTCTATACTTGCGTCTCGCCGCCAAAAGACGAGCAGCCGCTGCTGCGGTCTATCGGCATTTGTGAAAAGTACGCTGTACCTCGTTTTTACCGCTCATTCCAACATTATTATTCTTTTAAAAATTTGACGGTTCTACTTTCCTGCCTTATTAAATTTATTGTAAGGGGAAGAAAACTGTTATTGAATTTATGAGTGACGAATCAAGCAGAATGGATTATTATCGTGAAGATTACCCTCTGCGTAGGTAACTTTTTTACGAACGTATTGCTAGGAAAATTTCGTCCAGAACGGTTGCAATTTTTTGATTCGCAGCTTCTTGATTTACAGCTCGTCTGTAAAAGAACACACAAATAAACCCCAGAAACAGCCGGATAGGGATAAAAATAGGAATTTTTCATTCTCGTGAAAATTCTAAGTAGGTACAGGAATATAGTTTGACTATTAAAAAAGTTGTGATTAACATCAGAGAGAAAGGAAATTTAGTGCTATTTTCAAAGGTATCCTCAAATTTCAACTTACTTAATGAATTATGGTATTCGCTGTAGTCGTTTCATAAAGCATGAATGTGAAAAAGTCGGATTTTAAGTTGCGTGAAAAATAATTATGTTATTGTTGCTAATTTGTTGTAACTACATTACTTATCCAATATTTTCTATTTTCAATTAATGAAATCAATACCTATACAATTTATGTCAGATGGAAGTTGTCACAGAACTTAATTTTGGTACTGGTAGCAAAACAATAAAACACTGATAAAATTTCTTGGATTTTCAAAGGTCTATCGAAATTTACATACCTTGTACTTAGGTAGGTACTTATAATAGAATCGTAGAGGTTTGAAATTTGTGCGAATCGAATAATTACGGCTGTCTAGTGCGAAATTTTCCGAACAATACGTTCGTAAAAAGTTCCGAAGGCGGTAATCTCCACTACCATTCTGCTTGATTCGTCGCTCCAAAACACACAAATTCAATTACATGTTTCTTCTCCTCACAATTTAATGAGGCAGGAAAGCAAAAAAAAAAAAAAAAAAAAAAAATGGAAATTTTGGAATGAGCGGTAAAAACGAGATACAGCGTACCTACTTTTCACAAATGCCGCTAGGCCGCAGCAGCGGCTGCTCGTCTTTTGGCGGCGAGACGCAAGTAACATTCTATAGGTACACGAAATATTATTCTTGCTAGAACTTTCGTTCGTATATGTATTATTGTGAATATAATTTGCTTTTGCTACTCATCTTTACTTGGCTAGCTTCCACATCAAAATTCCTGTATATATCTAATGCATAAAACCCCAACCGTATGTGTTTGTCGCCGGAACGTGGGAGTTCCAGGTTCGATTCCAGGCCGCATAATCAAAAATTTTTTTCACACATCTACGATTTGTTTTTGCCTGTTTTTAGCTAGCTTTTCAGCTAGTATCACATAATAGGTATCGCTTTGAAGTATCAAGTGATGGAATGCCACTCGATTTTCCCATTTATATCTCTCACCAGGTGACAATCTTCCAAGCAAGAAAAACGCGTGGAAATTAGGTAGAAACTCGTAATGGGCAATTATCGTGAATCGGGAAATAACTCATTCGGTATTATATTTTCAATCATCTTTGTGAAAACATGAGAAACAAGTTGAGGAATAGATTGTTTTTTGGAAATTATATTATGACTAATTTTCAACAATTCGAAAAAAAAATTTGCTTGATGGCGTAGTGCCATAAATGGAAGTAATTATCTACAGGGTGTCCCAGAAGTTATGGTCCACCCTCCGGCATTTTCGTATTTAATTACGTAATAAAATGGGCTCAACGCCATTTTTCTTATTTTTTTGTGTGAAGAATTCAGGGAAAATACTTTTGCGCAAAAAAATTGCGCGCAGTTGTGCGCAATTGACACTAACTTTGTTTTTTCAAATGGGAACCTCCATTTTTTTTTGCAGATTCAGATTCTACGTCAAATTTCTTGAGAAATTCATACCCGAATCGATTTTTTTTCATTGCGTGCAACTGGTGCTTTTCGCGCGCAAAGTGACCAGGGTGCGCAAAAGTGAATGTTTTTAACCCCAAGTATGGGACATTTTTTTTCATTATTTTTGACGCTGAATCACGTGATGAGGTCCTTTCTTCGATTTCATCGTTATTTTTCCAAATTTGAAAGAAAAAATAATGTTTTTGGGCTTTATTTTCCCTCACCCTTTCGCAATACGGGCTGGGTGGGGACCTGGCTAGATTAATAATAAATTCCTCACTTCTAAATTAAAAAATAAAAAATATTGGAAAGTAAGTAGGTACTTACCTACTTTAATGTAAAGAAAAAATCAAAAAGCTTCTCATCTCAAAATATTCAAAAAAAAATTAAAAGCTACAAAATCTCCGAAAAAAAGTTGTAATAAAAAACTAAGATACTTAATAATAATGAAATTGAAAAATCGCAGCAACTGCTCGAAATTACTCTTTTTGCCTGCAGACAAGTAACAAGTAACTTTTAATTTTTTTAAAGGTTTTTAGATGAGAAGCTTTTTGATTTTTTTTTTTTTTTTACATTAAAGTTGTAAAGTAGTACTTACCTACCTACCTACTCTTCAACATTTTTTTAAATTTAGAAGAGAGGAATTTATTTATAATCCTGCCATAGCCAGTCCCCAGCCCGTGTCGCGAAAGGGGGAGGAAAAATAAAGTCCAAAAACATCATTTTTCCTTCTAAATTTGGAAAAATAACGATGAAATCGAAGAAAGGACGTCACCACGTGATTCAGCGTCAAAAATAATTTTAAAAAATGTGCTATACTTGGGGTTAAAAAAAATTCACTTTTGCGCACCCTGGTCACTTTGCGCGCGAAAATACCAGTTGCACGCAATGAAAAAAATCGATTCGGTTATGAATTTCTCATGAAATTTGACGTAGAATCTGAATCTGCAATAAAAAATGGGGGTTCCTATTTGAAAAAACAAAGTTAGTGTCAATTGCGCACAATTGCGCGCAATTTTTTTGCGCAAAAGTATTTTCCCTGAATTCTTCACAAAAAAAATATGAAAAATGGCGTTGAGCCCATTGTATTACGTAATTAAATACGGAAATGCCGGAGGGTGGACCATAACTTCTGGGACACCCTGTATAGCCTGGGTTATAAATTTTTAAGAAATTCCAAGAACTGGTTTTGTCCAATCACAGCATCAGCACGTTACTAGTTCTCTCGTCATCACCGATTTTCCACTTGTTTTTCTTAGCTATTTTTTGAAGTCTTTATTTATTGACGTCTTCCATTGATTAAGGAAGGCAGGCATTTTCAATGCCATACCTTTGCTCGTGTATTTTCGTGGAGAAGATTCACGAACCCCTATAATAATAAATTGTCCATTTAATTGAGAACTCGTCAACAACTAGCCACAAACCTACTTGAAAACTAAATAATTCGACACTTGCAGTATTCAGCGGCTTTTAGAAGAACTAGTGAGTTTTTTATTCAATTTAATGCTAGATTGAGTCAAAAACACAGGCTGATGGACTTCTTTTCCCCTTCTACGTAAATTTTAAAAATTTGGTCGTATAGTTGATGTGTTTCGTTCACTTGTTTAATGCAGCGACAGTGACTTCACTTCAGCAAGCAAAGATAGCTTCAGTACAGCAATGGAGACTAAACAGCAGCCCCTATTCGGCCAACCAAAACACGCACGATCCAAGAAGCATGGGTAAGGTGTTTTCTTTTTTTTCGTTTTTTAAAAATCAATCCTGGTTTCATCATTATTGACTGAGGAAGATGTGTAGAGCGATATAAATATTACTCAAGGTCTTCCTCAGAACAATGGTATTATTCTATACACAGTGCCTCACGAGGTGTGACTCCTCTCTCCCCCCCCCCTCTCATAAAACCGTCAAATTTTGGTGAAATAAACGTTAATTTTTTTTAATCTTCCTGTTTTCCAAGGATTTTAAATATGGCTACGTTGAATTGTACCCAACGCACTCCAACTTCGTTTTTGATTTATTATTTTCAATTATGAACCTTTGGAATTGACCAAGAAATTTTTTTTTTTTTTTTTTAACATCCCCTCAAAATTTGATGGTTTACGTTTCAAGGAACGTAGAATCCAAAAATCGCATAAAAATTTGGCTGTCCGTCCGCCGTACGCGGCACTTTCCCCACTTAGCATTGACTGATTTTGATGAAATTTGGTATGTAGGCTCCATTTGGGGTCTAGTTGTGCCCCGAAGATTTTTGTTGATGTAGGTCACTTCTAAGGGGTCAAAAATGAATTTTGAAAATTTGAAAACGCACTAACTCAAAAAATTTTGATATAAAGGTATTGTTTTTCCTTCAATTTAAGATTCTATAGAATTTGTAGCATTTTTTGAGACCACGCGGAGCCCTGCAGGACAAACCGTTCGCTCCCTACGAGAATTTAAGGGATACGATAAATCAGAAACACGAGTGTGAATCGCAAAAGAGGCATCTCCGTTTTCATAATACAAAATTTGTATAACATCTAATGTTATAGAAAAACGCTGCAAATTATTTCACAAAGGTTTATTATTTTCCTGTATAGATCACCCTTCTATATAGACCCCTCCCTGCCAACCTCAACCACCAACTAAAGGGAAATGCAGGGTTGAAAATTTCAAAAATGCCCTAGTAGGTAGTAGGTACCTATGGTTGGCAGGGAGGGGTCTATACAGAAGAGTGATCTATACAGGAAAATAATAAACCTTAGTGAAATAATTTGCAGCGTTTTCAAATGAGAGCCTCCTTTTTTATTGCAGATTTGGGTTCTGTGCGAAATTTCATAAATTTTCGACTCCTCATTCGTTTTTTTCAGCGCGCGCAACCCGTTCCGCGAGCGCGCAAAGTTGCCTGACTACCAAAATTGCGCAGAATACCTGTGGATTCAGTAAACTAGCATGGATCGTGATTTCCATTATTTTTTAACGCTAATTCACGCGATGATCCATTTTTTTATTTTACCATGTAAAAAAGTAACTAATATCCACTATTTATAACGGAATGACCGATAAAATACAAATTTGTGTAAAAAATCATTTTATGGCATTTTTTTACTCTCTTACTTGGGATGATTTCTCACTTGATTACTGAAAACCGTTTAATCTCCTAGTTTTACATTTTTCAACCAAACCACGAAAATAAATCCCAGTAAACATCTGAAAATAGGCGCTTAAATTATCAAAAACTGACGTGAAAACCAAAGTTCGGTCATTATTCCGCTAAAAACGGGGCAGATAAAAAGTGAAAGACTTTTGACTGAATGAATCACTTTTCGTCATAAATAAAAGTGGATGATGTTTCGACATAAACTAGCCTTAGTTCAGATATTAATAAAAATCGGTCAAATAGTGTTTCGAAAATTCACTCAACATCTCACGCTGAACCGTAGATTTCTTGCATTCTACGTGTCTACTCGTTTTGAGGGAAGAGAGAGGTTCAGAGTCTTACTATCCCCTTTCTAACTTGTAGGTAGTAAGCCTTGTATTTAGTGAAATTAGTGAATCTTGAGGAATAATGGAAATTTCATGTTCTGTCGTGTCTATGTTGACAGGTTTAAGAAAGGTTTTGATCCCAACTTGCAGCCTGACAAACTACCTCCTCTAAACTGTGAGTTTGATTTCTTGCAATACGTTACATTTATTCTACTATTAGTCAATTTTTGTATGCAATAATTTATTATTTATTTTCTAATTTGTCTCTGTTTTTGCTTCCGAGTCTACCAAGGTAGCGGAAGCTTTGTTTTCACTTTTCAAGGACGAAAAAAAAAGTTCTCCAAAATCAAAATTTTCACTCGCGATTTGCGTTTTAGACCTTTCTGAACAATTTTGGTTCCGAAATACGAAGTTATTGTCCGATTTCTATGAAATTTTTCAGGGATTGTGCGGATTAGGTTGTAGATGGTCCCCTATGAAAATCATCATCCCCGGACTGATAGATGCGACTTCGCATGCGCAAACGTGAATTTCCTTGTATCGGCCATAACTTCTACATTTTCCATCCGATTTCAATGAAATTTCCAGGGATGTTACAGATTAGTATTTAGATGGTCCCCTATGAAAATCACCACCTCCGGACTGATGTAGCTGCTGCGCATGAGCAAACGTGAATTTCCTTGTAACGGCCATAACTTTTACATTTTCCATCCGATTTCGATGAAATTTTCAGGGATTATGCGGATTAGGTTGTAGATGGTCCCCTATGAAAATCATCATCCCCGGACTGATAGATGCGACATCGCATGCGCAAACGTGAATTCCTTGTAACGGCCATAACTTTTACATTTTCCATCCGATTTCGATGAAATTTTCAGGGATTATGCGGATTAGGTTGTAGATGGTCCCCAATGAAGATCATCACTCCCGGACAGATGTAGCTGCTGCGCATGCGCAAACGTGAATTTCCTTCTAACGGCCATAACTTCCACATTTACCACCCGATTTCGATGAAATTTTCAGGGATTATGTGGATTAGGTTGTAGGTGGTCCCCTATGAAAATCATCATCCCTGAACTGATAGAAGCGACTGCGCATGCGCAAACGTGAATTCCTTGTAACGGCCATAACTTCTACATTTTCAATCCGATTTCAATGAAATTTTCAGGGATGTTACAGATTAGTATTTAGATGGTCCCCTATGAGAATCATAGAGAATTGTTTTTCATGGAGGGATTCATTCATAGAGGGATGGTCTCCTGTGTGAATCTCAAATCTTATACATGACAAGGTTTCAATTGCTCAGAGGACAGAGTCTTGATTTGTGCTCCAGGGATTGCGGGTTCGAATCCCAGCCGAGGCTAAGAATTTTTTTGATCTAATCACATACATCTACTCACTTAATTTTTCATCCGAATTTGATGAAATTTTCTAGGATTGTCCAGATTAGCGTGTAAATTCCCTATGAGTGTAGTCAAGGCACTTAGAGATTCGTGTTTTGAGATTAACTACTATGCATCGGATCATCTATACAATCGGGTTATGGATACGAGGAAGCTATGTGCCACACCCACTTGTTTTTGATCCAATCAATTCATCTACTCACTTACATTTTTCATCCGAATTTGAAATTTTCTAGGATTGTCCAGATTAGCGTGTAGATGGTCTCCTATGAGGGTAGTGCAAGGTACTTAAAGATTAACTACTATGAAAATTAAATCCCCTATGAAAATCACCACCTTTGGACAGATGGTAGCCACTGCGCATGCGCAAACGTGAATTACCTTGTAACGGCCATAACTTCTACATTTTCCATCCGACTTCAATGAAATTTTCAGGGATGTTACAGATTAGTATTAAGATGGTCCCCTATGAAAATCACCACTTTCGGACTGATGGTAGCCACTGCGCATGCGCAAACGTGAATTCCTTGTAACGGCCATAATTTCTACTATGCATCGGATCATCTATATAATCGGGTTATGGATACGAGGAAGCTATGTGCCACACCCACTTAGCAGACTTTTTTTTACAAATTGTGGAAGTTAGGTAGAAGTTAGGTAGAAATTTACAGCCTTATATTTGCAGAATAAAACCATACTTTCTTTCTACTTTCAACAAAATTATTTTTAATTTTTGTTTCCGTTTTTTAGCGAAAAACCTTGGCAAGAATAAATATTTGGAAAAATTCATTAACAAGAAGATTCCTACTATTCAGGAGGCAGCTGCAATGGGCATAAAGAAACAACAGGTAATTTACATAAATTAAATTGTTGGAGTGTGTATTTCTATTCGATAACGAAATTTCTGCTATCCTTTTCTCTAACTTTTGAATAAATTTAATCAATTATTCCATATTTGTTAGAATTACACTCATTTACAAATCATAGAATCAGTTCAGCTTCATGTTGTATAATAATTTGTAAAACATAATTGTATAATTTTTTGAGACAGTCGAAAAGTTTACCTGGGTTCCATTACGCCACAGAGGACTGGGGTTGGATGAAGTTTATCATGATTATCTGGTCGGAATCGAGAACATTATTGGCGGCTCGGGGATTGTGTTAGGATTTCAATTACTATTGTCATAAAATGCCAAATGTCACTTGTCTAGTTGTCACAAAGTTCAGCTGGAAACGAATAGTGCCTCGAGAGTCCAAGTGAGGTTAGTTTCGTGGTTTAAACATCATCACATTTAATCATCACTAGTAGCTTTCGCGATGTCCGAGAACCAGGTGCCTACTTCTATTGCGCAACGCATTATCATCAAATTTCTTGCTCATAATGGAGTCAAACGTTTGGAAATTTTGCAAAGGTTGACTGCCCAGTTCGGAGAACAAAACCTCTCAAGGACCCGAGTGTTTGCCAGGCCGAAGAATTCAGGAGGGAAGAGAACGAGTAGAGGATGAAGAACATGATCGTCATCCTCGATCAGCATTACAGAATACATTCTTGGGGTTTGTGTCATTCTTGAAGATGATCGTCGTGTGACTGTCTCAGAAATGGCAGCATAGGTAGGGATTTGTTTTGAAAGCTGCCAAACGATCATCACAAAGGACCTAGGATTCCGTTAAGGGTGTGCCAGATAGGTCTCTAATCTTTCGACTGCAGTTCAGAAGTTGAGGCGTTCGGAGGTCCGCCAGACACTTTTTGAAAGGTTTGAGGAAAGAGGGGAGAAAGAATGGAATGACAGCCGGGACCACTACCACCCAGCTGATGGATACTACTCGTATACACCCCTGGCACAAGGACAGCAAACGTACCTCCAAGCAGAAATTTTGTCAACTCCCGAGCTCAAGCATTGCAACCGTACCAACAAGCTCAGTTGCACAAAAAAATACTGTCCCTGAACAATTCAGAACAAGTTTACGGAAGGATTCGGGGCAGGGCTGGTGAACTCAGCCGATGAGGGAAATGACGAAACTTGGTCAAAAACATTGGGCGCAAGTTCGTAACAATCCTTACCGCAGAAATCACAGGAGTAGTAAATCGTACTCACACATCTGATCGGATATTCGTACTATGTGCAACTGCCCTACAAAGTGAAAAAATGGTTAACTCTTCATACGACATAAAGAGGGCAATCAGCAAGCGTATGGAGCTGTGGGAAGAGGGAAGAGTTGACAAACTGATTCAAGAGGCAATAAGATGTGACAAGAAGCTAGCGAAAAAACCTTACAAAATACCGAGCCAACAACAAAGGGCTCGAGTAATGACAAGATTGGTCTCAAGTGGTAGACTGAGGGATGCTACCCGATGGGCAACGGAGTGAGGAGGAGGAGGCTTGCTAATGCCAGAACAAACTCTAACTAGCACTAAAGGAAAAACATCCTCCACAAGCTGTCCCTGAAGTCGAGTCCTTTCTTACAGACAATCTTCCACTAATGATTGATGTAAATGTGACCTCGGGGCTCATAGAAAACGCAGCTTATAAACTCAAAGGCAGTGCAGGACCGAGCGGGACAGATGCTGAGCAATGGAGAAATCTCTCTATTCCACTCGTGACTGGGACGCTGCAGCAAGGGCTAAGCATCGTGACTTAGCTGCTGAAGACATGGCTCGTTTTTGCCTCTGACTACACCTTGTGAAGGGGTCCTTCACCAGGAATTCCACTCATTTTGCAGGAGACTGGTGGATGGATTGGCGAAGAAATGGGGCAAACCCCGATCAGTGGTCGCAGAATTTGTCCGCACAAAATTACAGGTTGCAACGATTCGAGCCGTTTCCTGGTGGCTTCGAGGCTCATGAAGGCCTCTGAGCTCTCTGGGTTGTGATTAAAACTGGCAGGCGGATTGCGAGAAAGAGGCTTTTGGAGCTAAAATCTGCCACCTCGCCTTTGGAACAGTGGCTTCTTGTTCCTTCTTTTTGCTATATTTGTTATTAAAACCCTGTGTATGTGGAAAAAAACCAATTTGTGGCGTCACACTGCAGCCCTAACTGTTCGAAAATTGGATGAAATGCATTGGACTTGAACATCCTCTCTACAGCCCTGACCTAAGGAGAGTCTAGCCCCCAGAAAGTATTGTCGGGTTTCAGCGCTACCTACCGCCACTTCAGCGAACTATTATCCTTTTTCAGCTCGATGTGAGCGTGGTCAAGCGGCATTTCTGAAAAGTAGGCTTACCTCGATTTTACCACTCTCTAATTTCTAAGTTTGGCGGCTTCACTTCCCTGCCTTTTTAAATTGCGAGGAAAAGGAACTTGATATTGCATTTTTGTGTTGTTTTCAATTGTTGGGTTGTTCTTCTTTGCTACATTGTAATCTTGGGATAACTGCAAGTTAGAGGATAGACGGTAATGCGAGCGTGATCACCTGATAAGATAACAGAAATGGTAGTTCGTTGAAGTTGCGGTAGGTAGCGCTGAAACCCGACAACACTTTCTGGAGCTAGACTCTCCTCCTGACCTATCGCCCTGTGATTTTCACTTATTGGGACCGCTTAAAGAAGCGCCAAAGATTTGTTGATGATGAAGGGGAAGGGGTGGAGGGGTTTGTGCGCAATTGGCTTCAGATGCAACCTTCTTCCTTTTATAACACTGGAATTAAGAATTCCCTATTTGCTAGTAAAAATCAATTTCGAAAGCAGGAGGCTTTGTAGAAAAATGAGGCATGATTGATTTTTACATAAACTACAAATACCTACAACAAATAATACAAATACAAATTTTTTATACTAAAAGTTCCGTTTATATTTGATCCGCCCTCGTACAATCGAAAAGTTTGAGACCTTCCATAGCTGCCTACCTCTAGTAAGAAAACTTACTTTTTGAACGACCCTGTTATTGGCCGTTATTGTTTTAACTACCTTCTTACATATTACGTAAACTTTCCTATCTTCAATACTGATGAAGCAAAAACCCTTTTGACATAAATCAATTTGAATTTTTGGCAAACTTTTGGCAACTAAATTTGAACTTTCGGCAAATCCATTACGTTTCGACAACTACTGGAGTCCTTGTCCACCTTCATTCCTTCTACAATATTCAATAAAGTGTTTTTTTTTTTTTTTCATTAACCTTTTCTCCCCGCCCGGCAGCTGCCCGCAGCAACCTACCCTCCCGGCGCTTGAGCCACCTAGTTGTCAACCCCCTACCGAAGGAATTCACAGCTGCCGCCCGCTCACTCTCGTTGTCTTCTTCTTTTATTTTCGCCCACTTTCACCCAACATTATTTCTCAATTGAATCATTTTTGTGTTTGATACTTATTACCGTATTGTCCACGAATTTTTATGAAGTTTTTTTCAATACTGAGTAAGTTTTACATATTTTTTTATACAGAAATATGTTGCATTCCACTATACCAAAATAATTTGGCTGAATGTAGAACCCTCCTCCAGTCATCCTCCCCCCCCCCTGATTGGACTAAACACACTCCAGACACGTGTACCTGATTTTTTTTAAAAATCCTTATTGAATGGTGCATTAAAGACGATTACTGAGAATGAATAGGTAAGAGGCAGAAAGTCCACTCTATCGCATTTTCCTCGACCCCCACAATATTGCTACTGCCCTGAAGTCTGTTGGAAGACAGTGAAAATGGAAGGTATAATGTTCCTCCACATAACGGTAACAGAATGGAAGTGATTAGTTCAGAAATAAGCACACAGATCGCATCAGAAGGTCGAAAAACTACGATACAGCAAAAGGCGTCTGTAGGGAGTAAAGGCTCTTACCGAGAGGTCAACTTTGTCTCACTTTCTCTCGCCCAACACAATATCGCTACTGCCCTGAAATCTGTTGAGGACGGTGAAAATAAAAGGTACAATGTTACCATAATGGATTGGAAGTGATTAGTTCAGAAATATGCCCACAGATCGCATCAGAAGCACGAAAAAGTACGAAACGGCGAAAGGCGTCCGTAGGGACGGGGGAAACATTGGGAGGCAGACGCCAAAAGCCGTCCATAGGGACCTCAAAACGTTTCTCCCCAGACGCCTTTAGGCGTCCGTCGGGGGGAAAGGGTTAAATATATTATTACCACGTATGTAAATATGATTTGTTTGTTTGTTTCAGTTACAACGTAATGTCACAGGAGTTGTTTTGGTCGCAGGTAACACCATTAAAGGTGCAACCACAGTGATGGATATAATTGAATTCGGTCAAGAGCATTCTAATGCCCGGGCCAAGTTCTTGTAAGTCACTCCTACCTTGGACCACAATTCTAAAAATGATGTATTTTTATAATTTACTGAGGTTGCGCTAGGAATGGCCTAGCCGATATAGGTGGATATTTAGGTATATTTTTACTGGGGCGGTCAGTGGAATTGGTGCCTTAGTACGGTGCCTGTAGTTTATAAGTGAATTATGTAGGTTAGTAATAGTTATAGATTGATAGTTTATAATTTTCATGTGAACAATGGGGAATTTGCCTCAATTTTATATTCTGGAATTTCAAGTCAAATCCTATAATAGGGCCCAAGAATAACGTTTAACACCAGGAATACCCAAGGGGAAAAAATTACCATAGAGAGAAAATGCCTGAACATAATGAGTTTTCGCTTGAGCTTTATTTGAATCACGACTGAATACACTTGAATAAACACTGTCCCACGTTTATTCTTCGTTTACATAACCTTCCTGTGGATAACCCCAGAGAGAAGGAATCTGAGCAGGAATGGGATGACCGAGCATTGGAATCAGATTGATTAGGCAGGCAGATACGTCACAACATGGCTGCCCCCACACAGATTGCTGCTACATTTCAAATTTCCTCTTCCTTAAACGCTCTAAATTGTTTGGATGCTTTTCTTCCATATCAGTGAACCCTCTATCAAATTTTTTTTTTTGAAAAATGTGAGGCAAATTCCCCGTTTTTTTTTCTTTTTTTTATGTGCTTTTATATTTTCAATGGTTGTCAAAAATATTGCCTGGATCGGCTGGTCTGTGAAAAGTTTTTCTCGACCTCTAAGTAGCAGCACTTGAGCACAAGAGGTTTCTTGATGACTAATGATTACTAATGTTTTTTGCGAGTTGATAGTCTTGGCGGCCAATTTCCCACAAAGTCGAATTGAAAAAATCTTTGTTATCAAAATATCACGTACCCCCCCCCCCCCTATACCTTCTTAGTGCCCCCACACACACAGTAGGCTATTCTCGGCCGACTTCACAGAAAGAGGAGGTTCCTCATTATCGTGTGTTATAGGATGGCTTGTTTACAAGTATCTAAAAATCCAATATTAAAATTTCGTGGGAAAACTGTACCGTTGAAGTAGGTACCAAATTTGGATTGTGATGTGGGTGTTTCTTATAGGTGGGGGTTCAATAGTTGCAATACTTATCTCTTACATAAAGTAGCCTTTCGTGCTGGACCTATCTTAGAGTAATATGAAGAATTACACTTTACATCACGTAGACTTGGTTAGTAATAGAGTATTTTTGTACTTGCCGTTTCGTTTCACACGTATCTACTCCCACACTCGAAAAGTTCCTCCGCGAAATCCGTTGTCTACGCGAGGGTGCGCTACGTGAGGATAACCTCAGAGTAGATGGAGTTGTTTTTCTTCTTCCATGGACTACCCAAGGCAGAAAACAGCAAGTTTAAGTTTGAACAGAAAATACTATTTGTGTGTACCTACCTCTACCTATCCACTTCGTCATTAGTATTGAAGTTATTTTAATTCAATTCTCATTATTGTTTCATTTTCTATGGGTTTCAATTTTTCTCCAATAGGTTCTACTATCATTTGTTAGGTAGGTACTAGCATACTTCTTTATTCATTTTACTGGTATCTATATATGTTACAACCCAGTAAAGGCAAAATAAACACGACAACTCTTCTCAAATTCGCACAAAATAAAATTTCACTTAAACCAAAAACTGAGAGCCAAAACAATAAAACCGGGAAAGTAACAAAAAATCGTCCTTATTCAGGTCTACCAAAACCAGGACTGCAACATGCCCTAAAATCGGTAAATTACCGTCAAAACCCACAACAATATATATGCAGTTGATTATTGATAACTATTAAATAATATTTATAATAAAAAATCATTAATAATTAAAAATAATTAGGTAATACATTTAAAAACATAAATAATATCTATAACGTAGTAGGGATTTCTTATAATACTTATAAGAAATCGAAAAATATTAAAGAATAATAAAACCTTCGGAAAATTTGGTCTGTAAGGGAGAACTATATTGTTTAAGTAGTTATGTTGAATCCTCAAGTCAGATTTGGTATATCCTGGGGTTTGACAAGAACTTCCTCTTCTACCATGGAATGGATGAAAACGCTCGAACTTATCATTTCTGAAATGGGGTGCTTTTTCACTAGCAGAAACCTTAAAAAATCATCGAATACTTGCTCAAGTTCCTTCTCAATGGAGGAACTCTGCCAGATGGACTCACCTCATGGACTCCATCCATTCTTCCAAAACTTTTATCATGATACTAGGAACATGAAAAAGAAAAAATTAATATCCTATCTGAAAGGGGAACAAAATTTGAAATAGAAGGAGTAAAAATCCGCCAAAGTAACTGTTATGAAAGTAGAAACAGTTTTGATCATTGAAAACCTTAGACAAGGCTTTATTAAGCATAAATCCCAACATAGAATGAAATATAAAATTTAGAACACGTAATTCAGAGCGGTTACAACGGTAACGGAATAACATCCTATAAAACAACTGGTCGAATCATAATAATTTCATTACATTTTCCCCCTCTCAGTTTTCCAAACGTAGTCTTGTAAATACTTCGGGGGGTTCCTGATCCTCTCAGAACGTCGCGGAGCATCCATGGAAGGTTGAGTTTCCATTGATGGCACTTGAGAGTCCTCTTGCACCAATGGATCTGGATTTGGAATCTCTGAGGCAGTTGTAACTGGGGCTTGAGTGTCATCCTGTTCGGGAACGTCAGCCTCATCTCCCATTGGGGCCAGGTGTCGATTTGAAACTGTGGTTTCCCGGCCATCTGGCAAACGAACGTGGGAGTAATCTGGATTAGCTTCAAGTAAATCCACTCGAACAACTTCAGGCTCATACTTGCTACCAGTTACAAGTCTCTTCATCAGTACAGAGCCCGGAGCTGATAGCCAAGTAGGAATCGAGGTTCCATATGGCGATCTTCTAGGATGGTTGTACATCCTTTCATGGGGAGTAACGTTGGTGGAGGTACTTGACTTATAAGCGTCACGTTAACGTCAGTACAGGAGTTCACTTTTCACGATTTCAAGGAGGAGATCTGAAAAAAATGGACGTGGAAACTTAGCATCTACGAGTGCTCGCGCTAGCTGCTCTTTTTCACGTTTTGCATTTTGTCAACACGGGAAGTACAAAAATACTCTAATGTCTCTATGTGCTTGGTCCAGTTACTTATTTCAGATTCCGAACAATTTAAGCAGATTCGCCGCCTTTTTCGAAAACTTCTACCTAACAGCTCCAGCTAGCGCTGTCTGTCTACGTTTTTCGATGACTAAAATACTTCCCTGGAATAAAAACCTCCGGTTTATTCCGTTCACCTTCCTCCTTCTTTGAAGTACGAGGTACAAATGACGTGGGGTACATTAGGTAGGTATGGTGTAAAGTGGTGGAGTATATTAGGTATTGGTGTAGTCGTGTGTTCGAAGCTCTGAAATACCCAGGGTGGTGAGAAAGAACAGTATCAAGTACGGAGCATGAGCTTGTGAGGTGCCTGACTCCAACTATCTTTCCATCCCAAAGAAAATCGCTCTTCAAATTTAGCCATCCTGGCTAGCAATGATGTTGCAATTCTTTTTTCTTTTTGAGTTGACAGCCAATCACATGGTTTTTACTCCACCCTCTTCCTCTGAACAATACATGATGTCCACAAATATAGCCTTTTCTAACGTTACGTTGTTTTCAACAGAGAGTTTGACCAAAACGACCCAGAGGAGGATTCTCCCAGATTTTCTGATGAGTTCTCCATCAAGCCCGAGCTAATGGGTTTGGCGATTGGAGCTCAAGGAACGTATATTGAACAGGTGCGGAAATTGGAAGGAATTTCTAAAATTCTTCTGAAGCAAGGCTCAGTCTACATTCAAGGTGAGAACGTCAAAGCTGTTCAAAAGGCGAGGGCGATGTTGGAGTTCAGCGAGAAATCTGTCATGGTCAAGCAGAGTCTGGTGGGTAGAATCATCGGCAAAAACGGCCGAGGCATTCAAGAAATCCTGGAAAAAAGTGGTTTAGCTCGATTAAATGTAAAACAAGAGGACGAAGTTGAGCTGATTTGGAAAGGTTCAGGTTTTGTGAATTTCATTTTGGTTGGAACGCTTGAAAGTATTGCTGAAGCTGAGGCTCTACTGGAACAATTCGAGGAAAATGATATTGACGATTCGAATCAGTTAGGACTGGACGAAGACCTATCGCTCTACTGTTCCGAGGAGTTCTTTGTCCCGGAAGGTTTGATGGGCTTGGCAATTGGAGCTGAAGGGGCGAACCTCCAAAAAGCCAGGAACTTGGAAGGCATCGTAAAAATTAACCGAGAAGGTCGGAAATTCGTAGTTTTTGGAGAAACTCCCCAGGCGATCCAAAAGGCGAGATCAATGCTTGAGCTGAAGGAAGATTTCTTTTTGGTCAAGAAGGAGCGTGTGGCGCAAGTAATTGGGAAAAATGGGAAGATAGTTCAAGAAATCAAGGAGAAAAGTGGAGTGGTTAGAGTGAATGTAAGAAAAGAAGGTGAGACTGAGCAGTCAGGTTTGAGTGACAACGGTTATGTACTGATTAGTATTGTTGGAAATGCTGAAACAATCGCTAAAGCTAATACTCTACTAAATAACCGTTTGGAAGAAATCGAAAAAATGGAAAGAAGAGAAATGTTGTCTGTGTCATTCACTATTAAGAGTGAGCTTATGTGCTATGCAATTGGAGCAAAAGGCGCCAACATCCAAGCAGCCAGGAAATTGGATGGTGTCTCGAAAATCGTTCATGAAGGCAGCACTTTTACCATCTTTGGAGAAAATTGTCGTGCTATCGAAGAGGCACGGGCGTTGCTTGAGATCAAGGAACAATATGAGTATGTTGAACGAAGGCTGCTTGGGAAAGTTATTGGAAGATATGGACTGGTGGTGAAAGAAATAATCGAAAAGAGCGGCGTTGCGTTATTCAAAGTTGAAGGGGAGAGTTCGAGTTTCAAGTCTTCGTACGATGTGATTCCCATTAGGATTGTTGGAACTAACAAAAGTGTCGACACCGCTGTGGTTTTCTTGAAAATGACCCTTGAGCCCTTCTCCAGACTTCCCCTACTCCACAATATCTGAGTGTATCCGCCCAGCTCCCTCACTTCTTGCCTCAAGACTGGACGAGCTATCGCACTGAAACCCCACTTGCCTTCCAATTTATGACGACTGTAGGTTACTCAGTTGTACGTTACGTTCAGCGAGCTAACTTCTTAATTTATGTGATTCCCTAGAACAGAACACACCTAATTTCTGTAGACGGGTCATCGAAATTCTGACGTTGATGTGTTTGGTTTTAATTGACTATTTTGATGATAGAATGTGACTAAAAAGATCATCACTGATCCCTGACCTTGTAGTGAATGGTCGAATTTAGATAGTTCAGACGTTGAACTACTAAGCTATCATATTATAAATCATTCACTCATGTTTAATTGTTTAAGCATTGGAGTAATTTCTTAAGGTTTTTCAAAAATTGTTTGATAACACTGTATTCAACTTACTACGTGTTTTTCATGGCAATATTATGATTGCTATGAGTTTGGTTCAAGCACCCTAACTTGTCACTTTGTTTTGGATTTGGCAATCTTTCCAAACCAAATTAATTTTGGAATTAATGGGAACCAACTGCTTGGATCAAATTAATTAATAATTTTTATTGTTGGTAACGTCGAACATCTCGAATTTGATAACTATGTTTATTCGAGTATTACTTCACGTGGAATCCGCGTGTGAGTCTTTTCAATCAGAACTTCTAGATTACTTTTGTTTATGTACTTGGTGAAAGTTTATTGAAAGCTAAAATATAAATAACCTAAGTACCAGAATAAATCAATATAAAAATGTGTTCCAGGACGAAGAAATTCGAGACCGTTTCTCGTCCTGTTTTGTCCATTTGTTTTAATTTTTAACTATTTTTGAACAGAAAAAGATTTTTATACTTTTTTATACGTACGAAAAATTGGATTTATCGAAATAGCTCCACTCTAGGTGAACCTGGGTTACCTTCGTTGGAATTTCACTCCTTATCAACAGTTGGACTTCTAATGGCGTAAGTAGGTACTCACCTACTACGAGTATATTTGAAAAATAGATATTCGTGAGATATTATATTTTTATTAGGTAGGTGTACTTTGGTAGGTATTACGTGCCTTTGGTTATTTTAAAAAATATGAAATATAATAAAATAGAGGGATTTTTTAACTCTATTTGTTAGATTTTAAAAGATTAGCTCATAAACTACCTAATGATATTTATGGCTTATTATATTAGTGGGAATGTGCTCGAGTAGTTGTCATTGGTTTCATAACGTAGGTGTTGTTACAATAATTATTGATTGAGTTATGTACTGCTATGAGTTATTATGAGTGATGTAATGCTATTATATTATATTTATCTACCTTGAAAAGATTTTTGACATTTTCTTGTCTTTGCTTTGGCACATGAACTGAAAAATCGTCACGAAAACTTGCTCACGATACCAATAAATAAAATAGACTCACTGTGTTGCGTAGAGAACAATCAACTGTTTTCTTATTTTGATGCTTGGGGAACATGAACTAACAACCTTACTTCACTACCTTGTTGTGTTTTGGTTCATTAGTTTCAACCATTTCCTAGTAATAAATACAATAAGAAAACACACATGAAAATGTCCCAATGTGTTGCAGACTCGTATGCAAGCATTTCGAATCGAGTGTGATTTTCTTAATTAAAACTGTCATAACTCCTGTTATTTACCAAGCAATTTCAAATTTGAGGATATCGTTGGAAAGGGCGTTAAATTTCCAAGCTACCAAGTGTAAAACCAAAACATTTTAGCGATAAACCATTTCTAAAAAAAACAAGTCAAAAAGCAAACTTTTGAACAACACTTCGAATATAAATATATTATATTTATCTACCTTGAAAAGATTTTTGGACAACACTTGTAAGTTAAGCAGTCAATAGGGGTCTCCCCATGAAGAATAAAAGTTGAGAATTTATCATATTAGAAACGCCCCGAGTTGTTGAAACCACTTTACCCAACGGAAAACTGTTCGTGGGTTTAATAAACGTAATTTGGAAATAGGATTGTTTTAAATCTTGGCAGTAAAGTTATGACATCGCTCTCTTCACGATCGGACAGTTTAATTACTCGTATTTGCCATTCGGATGCAGATCCACCAATTAGAGAGCCTCATTTGTATGTGCTCAGGTAAAGTGTTTCAGTTTTCCTCGGCCATGAGGAATATAGAAGAGCACATAAATAGGAAATAACCACGTTTGAATGAAAATTGTTCTAAAATATGCTCTAGATTGATTAATGCTTACCTATTATTATCATTACAATATTATGTTATAATTAGTATGTTGTGTTGTAGTTATTTTGTGATCTGAGTTTGACAATAAAGCTTGATTCTCCTGATTGGTTGTTATTTCTGTACCTATTTTTTACCCTTCATGGTCCAAGAAATTAATCAATACCGTTAGGTTCGGGTCTGATCATGAACGATGATGATTAAGGAACGTCCAAATTTCTTCATTAATATAGCATTTCCAAACCAAATGAAACCTTTTCCAAGTCAAATGAAACCTTTTCCAAGTCAAATGAAACTTTTTCCAAATCAAATGAAACCTATTGAGAAAATGAGTGAAATGAGGTACCTGGATAGGTAGATACTCTGCAAATTTCAGAACGATGCAATTGTACCTATCGTACAAAGAAGTTGCCAAAATTAAAATTCAATGAATTTTAGACATAGGATTATCGAAGTAGATCTCACCTTAGTAGAATAGGAAACAAGTAAGTTTGACATCATGGACATGATGATGCAGTTGCCTCGAGCCACCACCGGTAGTGACTTACATTGACTGATTGAACTTCTAAAACTGAATTTCTGAAATTTTGTAATATATTATTCATTTACGATTGTTTACTTTACAGAAATACACTATGTTTGGAAAAATTGTCATTTGACTTGGAAAAGGTTTCATTTGGTTTGGAAAAATTGTCATTTGATTTGGAAAAAGTTTCATTTGATTTGGAAAAAGTTTCATTTGACTTGGAAAAGGTTTTATTTGGTTTTGAAAAATTGTCATTTGATTTGGAAAAGGTTTCATTTGACTTGGAAAAGGTTTCATTTGACTTGGAAAAGGTTTTATTTGGTTTGGAAAAGGTTTAATTTGGTTTGGAAAAGGTTTAATTTGACTTGGAAAAGGTTTCATTTGACTTGGAAAAGGTTTCATTTGGTTTGGAAAAGGTTTCATTTGGTTTGGAAAAGGTTTAATTTGACTTGGAAAAGGTTTCATTTGACTTAGAAAAGGTTTCATTTGGTTTGGAAAAGGTTTCATTTGGTTTGGAAAAGGTTTCATTTGACTTGGTAAAGGTTTCATTTGGCTTGGGAAAGGTTTCATTTGACTTGGAAAAGGTTTCATTTGACTTGGAAAAGGTTTCATTTGACTTGGAAAAGGTTTCATTTGACTTGGAAAAGGTTTCATTTGACTTGGAAAAGGTTTCATTTGACTTGGAAAAGGTTTCATTTGACTTGGAAAAGGTTTCATTTGGCTTGGAAATGCTATACAGGGTGTAAGCCTAACTGGTCTGCCATACGGTACCAGTCGATTCTACAACTAATTTGCAACAAAAAATGTCCCTTGGCAATTTTTTTTTAAACCCTTCGTTTTTGAGTTATTTTAACTTTAAACTTTTTTTCCGTGATTTTGACCTTATGTCATTAAATTGGTCATAACTCCGTTAATTAGCTGTGTAAATTACAATTTGAGCATACCGATGGAAAGAGCATTAAATTTCCTATAGGATAGATGCCTTAACTTTTTTTTGAGTCAAGGTTTGAGACATGAAAACGTCCTCTAAAAAGAGAATTTTACGTAATTTTGGAAACCTCGCATTTTTTCAATCTCAAATTAAACTACTAGAACCCATACTTTTTCAAGATGCAAGAACAGTGAAAACTGCGCCAGAATTTCAGCTTTCCAACGGTATAATCAAAACATATTCTACGACCGAATTTAGGGGAGAAATTTGTGTTTGAACGCTGAAAAACGTGCATTTTTTCAACGAAATCAGCGCTCTGGCCTCCTGTTTCGGGAAGCCTCGCGGTCTGCTGCGGCGCCCTTCCCCCCATTGCTATCGTCCGACCCCTCAGATCGACTAGGCGGAGCGCCGATTTCGTTGAAAAAATGCACGTTTTTCCGCGTTCAAACCCGAATTTCTCCCCTAAATACGGTTGTAGAATATGTTTTGATTATACCATTGGAAAGCTGAGATTCTGGCGCAGTTTTCACTGTTCTTGCATCTTGAAAAAGTATGGGTTCTCGTAGTTCAATTTGAGATTGAAAGAATGCAAGGTTTCCAAAATTACGTAAAATTCTCTTTTTAGAGGACGTTTTCATGTCTCAAACCTTGACTCAAAAAAAAGTTAAGGCATCTATCCGATAGGAAATTTAATGCTCTTTCCAACGGTATGCTCAAATTGTAATTTACACAGCTAATTAACGGAGTTATGACCAATTTAATGACATAAGGTCAAAATCACGAAAAAAAAGTTTAAAGTTAAAATAACTCGAAAACGAAGGGTTTAAAAAAAATCGCTAAGGGACTTTTTTTGTTGCAAATTAGTTGTAGAATCGACTGGTACCGTATGGCAGACCAGTTAGGCTTACACCCTGTATATTCTCTCGAGAGAACCTCCTTTGGAGTCGAGTTAGACGAAATTGTAACCCCCTCAAATTTTGGTAGGTTACGTTTCAAGGTATGTAAAATCTGAATAATTATAAAGAATAAAAAATTGTCTGCCTTCCGCGGTACTACCCAGTTCTTATGGACTTATTTCGAGGAAATTTGGTACCTACTTCGGCACTACTTGGAGCATAGTTGTGTCCTGAAGCTTTTGGTTATTGTCAGTCACGTCTGCTGGGTGTATTGGGAAAACGCTCTAGCTCGAAACCTTTCAGTAAACGGGCACCTACTGTTATTTGGCCTAGAAGTGCTAGACTCAACTTCTAACGCCTGTAGGTACAAAAGGACCACCGATTGAAAAATGCTATACGATTAAACTTGTAAGAAATTCAATTGTGAATCAGTTGGATTTGAAAATTTGTCGATTCCAATGTTTCAATTGCCATTCGACGCGTAATTTATTGCTCTTTATAAAAAGGAAACTGTAAAATTGTCTACAGAATGCGTACTTTTCGAGTTAAAAGCAAAATACCGAAGAAAGTTCGAAAATTTCGCGGTTTTTAAGCTCTCAAATCTGAAGCACAACCTTGAAATCGTCGCAAACTCAGATACCCGTTATTCAGGACCCATAAAAGAGTTAATAACTATTTCCAGCTCTCGAGCAATTGTATAGACGATCCGATGCACATTTGCTAATCTCAAAACGTCAAACTCTTACTGCCTTCGTTAGAAGAACTACTTCGTTCATGAATTATTCTCTGTACCACCATGGAAATATTTAGTGGTGCCACCAAGGCGCCAGGACACCATAATCCGCATTTTTCGTGGGTTTTTGAGTTTCGCTTTGAATACTGATGTGAACTTCGACGGACTGCCTACAAAACTACCAGATGAAAGTTCAACGATACGACGTGCCACCGCTGTGGTGCCAGCCTGGCACCATTGGAGAGGGGGGGGGGGGGGTGAACTCGAATTCGCATGTTGGGTGTCGTAGATTATGGATTTTAAAATGCTCTTCAAATTCGAGGCTCCCACGCCGCTAGAAATGTCGTGTTAGATGATGGCGAGGCACTATTTCTTGCTCAAAGTACCTACAATTAAATTACATTGAGTGAAACAGTTCTATACAGGGTGTAAGCTTAACAGGCCTGCCATACGGTACCAGTCGATTCTACAACTAATTTGCAACAAAATATGTCTCCTGGCGATTTTTTTAAAGACCCTTCGTTTTCGAGTTATTTTAACTTTAAACTTTTTTTTCGTGATTTTGACCTTATGTCATTAAATCTGTCTTAACTCCGTTAATTTGCTGTGTAAATTACAATTTAAGGATGTCATTTGAAAGAGCATTAAATTTCCTATCGGATAGATGCCTTAACTTTGAGTCAAGGTTTGAGACATGAAAACGTCCTCTAAAAAGAGAATTTTTCGTAATTTTGGAAACCTCGCATTTTTTCAATCTCAAATTTAACTACGAGTAGGTACCCATACTTTTTCAATATGCAAGAACAGTGAAAACTGCGCCAGAATCTCAGCTTTCAAACTGTATAATGAAAACATATTCTACAACCGAATTTAGGGGAGAAATTAGTGTTTGAACGCAGAAAAACGTGCGTTTTTTCAACGAAATCAGCGCTCCGGCCTCCTGTTTCCGGAGGCCTCGCGGTCTACTGCGCCCCCCCACCCACCCACTGCTATCGTCCGACCCCTCAGATCGACTAGGCGGAGCGCCGATTTCGTTGAACAAATGCACGTTTTTCCGCGTTCAAACACAAAATTCTCCCCTAAATTCGTTTGTAAAATATCTTTTGATTATACCAATGGAAAGCTGAGATTCTGGCGCAGTTATTTTTGTTCTTGCATCTTGAAAAAATGTTGATCCTCGTAGTTCAATTTGCGATTGAAAAAATGCAAGGTTTCCAAAATTACGTAAAATTCGTTTTTTAGAGGACGTTTTCATGTCTCAAACCTTGACTCAAAGTTAAGGCATCTATCCGATAGGAAATTTAATGCTCTTTCAAATGGTATCCTTAAATTGTAATTTACACAGCAAATTAACGGAGTTATGACAAATTTAATTACGTAAGGTCAAAATCGAAAAAAAAGTTTAAAGTTAAAATAACTCGAAAACGAAGGGTTTAAAAAAAATCGCTAGGAGACGTTTTTTGTTGCAAATTAGTTGTAGAATTGACTGGTACCGTATGGCAGACCAGTTAGGGTTACAACCTGTATATTACCTACTGGTTTCAATTGACCTAATAATTATCCAATGGGACGTTCCCTGGAATGCATGCATTACTAAACAAATTTTGTAATACCTAAGGACAATTTTCTTCACTGGAATCCATTTTGGAACATTCCAAATCAATTCCTGAAGTTTATGTTTGGGTGTGCTATGAGTTCGTGGAGACGAGTAGAGTATGGATATTGACTACCAACATTCTGAAAAGATACCTTTTTGATAGAAGATAGTTTTTGTATTTAAGGAAGCACGAAACTTTTTAGCTTAAGAACAAATGCGTCTGATTTATTATGGTTTGGCTTACACTATTATCAAGTATGGAATTATTTTATGGGGGGGAGCTTGTAAATCGTATGTAAGTAAAGTTCAATGTTTGCAAAATTAGTTAATTAAAGTTATTCTTAATAAATCTTTTAGATATCCATCTTCTAAGCTTTTTAAATATTTTGAGGTTAAAACCATTAAACAAATGTTCCTATTTCATTTCATGTCTACATCACTGGCATCAGTGAAGAGCACTTGTCTATGTCCACAAAAACAAGAAATTATTTAAATTCAAGTATCGTACTGCCGAGAGTAAATACGGAGTTTTATAAGAGGAACGTGTAAGTTCGTACACTTAATTTTTTTTTTTAATAATAATATTAATTTGTCATTATTTCATAATTTAGCAAGTTTTAGAAAAATGTTAAATTCATACATGAAAGTAGTATAGTTTCTCTTCTTTTAAGTGGATCTAATATTCATATTTGAGTTAATTTCGAATTAATTTTTTTTTAGTATTTCTGTTTCATTTCTGATTACATTATTGTGACATTTCTCCTTCGGACCTAATTTTGTACGGCTGAGCCTGATTTTTGTGACTTCACCGGATACCACAAGTTCTTAGGAATTTATTTTCTGGTGGGCTTCGATTTCTTTTCTTTTTCATTTATAATTAATCCTTTGTCGTATTTTCAAGTACGACAGAGTGTTGTCACAATTATTTTAATTTGAACCCGTTTTTTTAAAGGGGTTATGTGTCATTTGTGAAACTTTCGGGAAAACGTAAAAAACTGTTCGAAGTCGTCGAAACGATCAAAACATCCCATTTTTTGAAATATTCCAACACAGCTAATTACTCCACAATCTTCCAGAATTTTTCAGCTAGGGGAAGTGTATCAAATTGCAATTTGAAATGCTCTCACATACCCCCTTTAAAAAAAATCGATTTTTCAGGACTGAAATCATTTTAATAAACAGCTTTATTCATTGAATGATACATATTTTGATGAAAATATGTACATAAAACATCATAACATAAAATATGTATATGATCAGTTTATTATTTGGCCTACATGAAATGCTAAAAATGTTCTTCAGGAATGTAATTCTTCAACCTCTCTAGGTCAGCTAACGGAAATGAATAGGTTGATGGGAGTCTGGCATCACAGAATGGACTTTTGAGCATTGCTGCAGGTCATAACAATTTTGGGGACGATTTTTGGGGTGAAAGATGTGTAGCCGATCTACTAAGCGCACTTTTCTTTTGATGAGAGCGGAATCACGATAGCACGGGAGAAATCTATGCCTCTCACATGGAAAAAATTTTCGTTTTTGTCGAATTTTGCTTCCGAGTTTACCAAGGTAGCGCACGCTTTGTTTTCACTTTTCAAGATTGAAAAAAATGTTCTCCAAAATCACAATTTCCACTCGCGTTTTACGTTCCAGACCTTCCTGAACAATAATTATAAAAAAAAATTATTTTGGTTCCGTGTTTATCTGTATGTCTGTCATGAAATCCTTACCACAGCCATAACTTCTACATTTCTCATCCTATTTTGATGAAATTTTCAGGGATTGTGCGGGTGGGAGTGTAGATGGTCCCCTATGAGAATCATTACCCCCGGACTGATAGTAGCCGCCGCACATGCGCAAACGTGAAATCCTCGCCACGGCCATAACTTCTACATTTCCCATCTGATTTGATAAAATTGTTAGGAATAATGCGAGTTGGGATGATGATGGTCCCCTATGGAAATCATGGTCCTCAAATTGAAAGTATCTTATGCGCATGCGTAAACGTAAAATCCTTGTAACAGCCATAACTTCAAAATTTGGAGCAATATTCAAATATTGTGCGGTTTGACGTCTAGATGGTCCCCTGTGAGGGTAGTGGAAGGTACTTAGAGATTGATATTTTGAGAGCAACTACTATGCATCGGATCATCTATATAGTCGGGTTATGGATACGAGGAAGCTACGTGCTACACCCACTTGAAATTGTTGTCTTAGTAAGGGCAAGGTGGAGATTCAAAAGGAATTGATTTCGGTTAATTATTTTCAATTAAAAACTTAGGAATCGACCAAGAAACAAAATTTAACCCCCTCCCTTTAACGACATATTAATTATTATAAACCAACCTGACAGTTCATTATTTGAGTCTCGAAACTCCCGGTCGACCACATAGCGAGTGAGTAAGTTTTCTTTTGAAAGGGGTTATGTGGCTCACATAGCCCTTTTCAAAAGACATCGGACATTTCAACCTGTTTTTTCTATGGGAAGCGTCAATGATACGAGGTTCCTTTTAATCGCAATCGATGCAACCAAGTATGGGAGACCCAGAAAATAAAAAACGCTGCAAATTATTACACAATGGTTTATTATTTTTTCTATATAGATCACTCGTCTACAAAATCACCAACCATCCAATATGAAAAAAAAAAATCAAAGAAAAAAATTTAAAAAAATCCAAATCACCAACCATCGATTGCATTTCGGTCAGCTCTAATTTGAACGGAGATTAGGCCTCTTTTGCGATTCACACTCGTGTTTCGATTTATATATATATATATATTTCCATTTAAACCCTTAAATTTTCGTAGGGAGCGAACGGTTTGTCCTACAGAGCTCCGCGTGGTCTCAAAAAATTCGATAGAATCCAAAATTGAAGGAAAAACAATACCTTTATATCGAAATTTTTTGAGTTAGGGCGTTTTCAAAATTTCAAAATTGATTTTGGAACCCTTAGAAGTGACCTACATGAACCAAAAGCTTCGGGGCACAACTAGACCCCAAATGGAGCCTACATACCAAATTTCATCAAAATCGGTCAATGCTAAGTTGGGAAAGTGCCGCGTACGGCGTACGGCGTACGGACGGCCAAATTTTTGGATTCTACGTATACCTTGAAACGTAAACCATCAAATTTTGAGGGGGTGTTAAAATTTTTTTTTCTTGGTCGATTCCAAAGGTTCATTATTGAAAATAATAAACCAAAAAAGTGAAAATGGCCGAAAATGTCACATAGCCCCTTTAAAAAAACGGGTTCATTTATTCAACAAATTTTTGTAATTTGTATTATTCTGATGCCAATAAATAAATACCCTTTGCATACAGTATGGTTTACTAAAAATCGATAACATTTTCGATCAACTGAGAGCAAAGTTCTATTTCAGGGATCCGGTTGGCCGCCCACTTGTTGATCCTCGAGCAGTGCTGCCATCAGATCCTTGCGCCACCTGTCGGAACTAAAAGTGACTTTTACCTGTCGCGCAATCCTCCTGTGAAGTCAGTCAGTCCGGAGAACAGATGGTCGCAGGTAGAAATGGCGTCTGAGCCCGAAGGGATATCGCAGATTGGGCTGGTCGCCCGTAGCCCGGAGGGCCATGCAGCCAAAGGGATGGCCATCAAGGGCCACGAAGACCTTTGGGTCGAAATACAAGCTCACACCTTCAGGAACTGGGTGAACGAACATTTGCGATCGGTCGGGATGGAGGTGCGCGATCTCGCTGTGGA
This sequence comes from Apolygus lucorum, assembly GCA_009739505.2. Taxonomy (NCBI): domain Eukaryota; kingdom Metazoa; phylum Arthropoda; class Insecta; order Hemiptera; family Miridae; genus Apolygus; species Apolygus lucorum. The sequence continues at coordinate 52,785,034 of CM019168.2, forward strand.
TTTTTCCGACGGTACCCGACTCTGTGCTTTAGTGGAAGTGCTTCAGAAGAAGAAGCTGAGGACGAACTGGATCAAGAAGCCGGTGAATCAGCATCACTACCTTGAAAACGTGACAGCGGCTCTGACAGCCATTCACGAGGACGGTGTCAAACTTGTCAACATAGGTGAGTTCGATTGATAGGAGGTAACGTCATGTGTCACTCTGCCACACCTCCTTTTACGCATTCAACCAATAACTATTCGGTATACGCCAATTACCAGCCATTACCGCTTTTATAATATGTTTAGTAAATATACAGGGTGTCTACACTTTCGATGGGCATAACTTCAGGGTACCCGACTCTGAAAAAAGTGGGAAATACCTTGATTCTACAAGGTATTTCCAACAAAAAATGTCGCTTAGCAATTTTCTTTTAACCCACTCAAAATTCCTTTTTTTTCACTTTAAAGTTTTTCTTCGCGTTTTCGACCTTACGGCACTGATATGGTCATAACTTCCCTTATTTCCCCTGAAAATTCAAATCTGACTACACCGATAGAAAGAGCGTTAAATTCCTAAGCTGCCTAGTGCAAAATCAAAATATTTCAGCAATAAAATAGTTTCAAAAAATCAAGTCAAAAAGCCAGCTCTAAAATATTTTTGAAACTTGACTTTCTTCGACCAAAGTTTTCACTCTAAATCCCTGCCCTTTTCGATGGACGCTCTTCGGAGAAAACATGCTCAAATTGTCAGCTTTTCAACGGTCTATCAATTTTTCTTTTTACATTCAAATTGGAAGAGTAAATTAAGTTTGAATGCCAGAAAACGTGTGTTTTACAAGAAATCCAGTGTATTAAGCGGTTTATGGTCCCCCTCGAAATCAAGATGGCTTGACGATTTTGGTATCATTTCCTATGTAATTATTTACGCTGAATAAAATAGTGATACTTCCGAATGATTCCGACTGCCAGAAAGTGGATTTTTCGAAGAAAACCTTCGTTTTTCGTACATAAAATAAGCATTATTCGTAAATGTGGTAGTGAGCATGAAGTAACACCTTTGAACTCAACAAAAACTTCAATCAGCTAGAAATTCGGTGTTTTTGTTGTGTTCAAAGGTGTTACTTCATGCTGACTACCACATTTACGAATAATGCGTATTTTATGTACGAAAAACGAAGGTTTTCTTCGAAAAATCCACTTTCTAGCAGTCAGAATCATTCGGAAGTATCGCCATTGGATTCAGCGTAAAAAATTACATAGGAAATGATACCAAAATCGTCAAGCCATCTTGAGGTCGAGGGCGACCATAAACCGCTTAAAACACTGGATTTGCTTGTAAAACACACGTTTTCTGGCATTCAAACTTCATTTACTCTCCCAATTTGAATGGTGAACAGAAAAATTGATAGACCGTTGAAAAGCTGACAATCTGAGCATGTTTTCTCCGAAGAGCGCCCATCAAAATGGGCAGGGATTTAGAGTGAAAAATTTGGTCAAAAAAAGTCGTTTCGAAAATTTTTTAAATTTGGCTTTTTGACTTGATTTTTTGAAACTATTTTATTGCTGAAATATTTTGATTTTGCACTAGGTAGCTTAGGAATTTAACGCTCTTTCTAACGGTGTAGTCAGATTTGAGTTTTCAGGAGAAATAAGGGAGTTATGACCATATCAGTGCCATAAGGTCGAAAACGCGAAAAAAACTTTAAAGTGAAAAAAAGGAATTTTGAGTGGGTTAAAAGAAAATTTCTAGGAGACATTTTTAGTTGGAAATACCTTGTAGAATCGAACCCTGAAGTTATACCCATCTTAAGTGTAGACACCCTGTATAGACAGATACGAATCTTCCTATTTGGCGAAAGGGCAAAATAATAAAAACAGGCATCTACTAACTCACTGTTGAAATTCATATTTGTATGGTTGCGTTGTTACTAAGAAGAATCTATCTATAGGTAACCCAATTTGGGCGAAGAAAGTCACAATTCGGGATTCTACAACCAATTTTAACAACTTTTCCCTCCTAGCACTTTTTTTATCCCGCTTCAAACGCAACTTTTTCACTTTGATAAAGTGGAAAACAACCCTCAGTTTTTGCTGAAATAACACGTTTTTTGTTTATTATTTTCAATAAAACGTTATTATTAGTAAAATATAATTATTATAATGAATTATTTTCACTTTTGGAATCGACTCCCTAAACATTTATAGAATCCAAAAAAATAAGTAGAATCCAAAAATAGAAGAAGAATAAGTAGAATCCAAAAATCAAATAAAAATTTGGCTGTTCGTCCGCCGTATGTGGCATTTTCCTTTCATGGACCGATTTTGATGAAATTTGGTAGGTATAAGGCCCCAATTGGGGTCTAGTTGTGAAAAATAAGGGCTGACTGATTTCAAAACGCATGAGCAAAACAAAGTTTTGATATAAAGGTATTGTTTTTTCATCAATTTAAAATAATATTGAATTTTTAGAATCGAATGAGACCACCCAGAGCTCTGTAGGACCATGAGAACTTGAGGGTTGGTCTTACGATAAATTATAAACACGAGTGTGAATCGCAAAAGAGGCCTAATCTCCGTTCAAATTTTAGCTGACCGAAATGCGATCGATGTTCGTCTCTTCGAGTTGTCTTCAGTTTTGTGTCATTTACAACCAGTAATCAAATTTCCTAATGAAGGCACCCACAATTCTCTGTTTCTTCAAATTAAACTTGACTGTGAACAGAAAATACGGTTGGTAGGTAGTGGCAATGGCAAAGATGTGTTCTTTGTAGGTGAGGGATCTATAACTACATAAAAATTAACCTTTGTGTAATAATTTGCAGCGTTTTTATTATTGCATTATAATTCCGTTGGTAGTTTGAAGTAATAAGTTGTCAAGAGAAGAATTCATCACTGCAACATGCTATGCCAGAAATTCAACAGCAACAGGTATTACTACTCAATGGAACAGCTGATCGAGTTACTTTGATTCATCCTTGAAGAAAGTTTCATAAGCAATTCGCTTCTCATCTCGTTTCTCTACGATATTATAGTCATATATGAGATCTTTGTGTGTTTCATTATGTATTAATGTAGTACTTTTTCGAGTGTCTTGATTAGAGTCTGTTATTATTCTTAGCGGAATTTACCACAGATAGGTATAGATTCATAAACAAGAAAAAATAATACCCAGATTCTATTCTACCAAGGTTCCGCTACCTTATTTGCACCGGTTACCACTACCTACTTACCTACCATATTTTCGCTTCACAATCAAGTTTAGTAAGAAATAGAGTTGTGGGTGTCTTTATCAGGAAAATAACGTTTAATGTTATTAGTGGTAGCTAAGGGTGCGAAACTGAGGACAACTTGAGAAACGAATAACGATCGCATTTTGGTCAGCTAAAATCTAAATGGAGATCAGGCCTCTTCTGAAATTCGCACTCGTGTTAGTGATCTATTTTAAGTCCAACCTTTAAGTTCTCATAGCAAGATCTACGGAGCTCTGGGTGGTCTCATTCGATTCTAAAAACGCAATATTATTTTAAATTGATGAAAAAAACCGAACCTTTATATCAAACGTTTTTGAGCTAGGGCGATTTGAAAATTTCAGCCCTTATTTTCCAACTCTTACAACTGGCTGACATCAATTGAAAGCTTCGGGGCACAACTAGACCCCAAATGGAGCCCATATACCAAAATTCATCAAAATCAGTTCGAAGTAACTAAAGACAGTGCCGCGGACGGCCAATTTTTTTCGCTTTTCGGATTCTACGTAACTTGAAGCATAAAAGAACCAACATATTCTGAGGGGAGGGTTAATTTTTTTAATCTTGGTCGATTCGTTTATAATAAATTGTCAATGATGAACCAAAATCGTACAAAATTTTAAAAAATGAGGGTCAAAAAAGTAATTTTTTAAGAATTACAATAATGACATATTCGGAATCGGCGTAAAATTTTCTCTTTGAAGAAGTTATGAAGTGGAAAAAAGTTATTTTCACTGAAAAATTGGTGCCTAAAAATCATTTAGAATATTTTTTGAACATTCACTCGTTTACTCGCGCTACTGGACCCATTACTTCTTCATATACTTTCAAACAAATGTTTGAACTGAAAGAACGTTTGAAATAGCCTTGTCCTGCTCGTGATCATCATTTGGGTGGTGGAGCTGAGTGATCCAATATAGGAGGAACTTTTAGAATCAACTATTTGACCTGAGAAATGAATATTATCATAAGAACTAACAGAGAAAAAACGTGTACCAGAGTTGATAGAGGTACCTAATAATAAATAGTCTTCAACGACTAAAGTTTCCCCTATTTCTGTAACGCTTTCCTTAATAGTGCCAAATGTACTCCAATTTCTGCGCATTTCTGTATTTAAGTGTACGAAGTACGAGTAAGAACAGCCTGGAGGAAACGTCATTTGGTAGAGGAGTGAGGGATCCCCATATTTGGAGTCAGTGAGTTTTATGTGGGCAGTGAGGTCCTCAGCCACCTCGTCGTTTCTTTTATTAGATCGCGGTTTAGTACAGAACGGCCAAGCCCCCCAATATGTTCGAATCATTGAGTCCATAATTTCTATCAGAAATTTAAAGAATATCAATTGCTTTACTACATAGCTCATTGAAATCAATCATAAGATACTAATAATAATTAGTATAAACCTACTTATTATAATTAGTTTGATTAGATGTTCATCTTTGATGCAATCGCTACGATCTCCTTAGCATTTAGAGCACAACCCTCTCAATACCTGCAGATGTCTTATCAACTGTTGATGTATTAAGGACTGGATGAAAACCCATCAAACACCTTTGGAAGGTAAAACTAGATTTTGACAAAAATGCTCTTTAGTACCTTCTGGTAACTAGATCCTCAACTATTGTAAATAGCAACCAGTTTAGTGTTGATCGCCCTGAGCTTCATAGGTAAGCTTACTAAAGAAAGGCGATGATTCAGAAGAATGACAACATTATTTAATGGGGAGCGGGCTTGTCAGGCGATGTACACTTACGTTGTGGGTAATCAAAGGAGGTCAGGAGTGACATCAGCCGTTATATTAGTTTTACGAAGTAGGTTTGCTCTCTCATTTGTGTAACAGGTAAGTAGGTAGCTACTGGCCAGACCCAACGATTTCTGTTCATCAGAAAATGACAGGTAGATATCACGAGGTTTGGTGTTGACTTGTTCTCACCACCTTACGGCCTTACGTGACTGTTACGAATAAAGTCACTCGCGATGAGATTGTGGAAAACCATTTTAATAAAAGCGGAGTTGAGTAGAACGTTGTCTATTTCCACGAAAATAATGAGTTACAAGTTAAATCGATTTCGACGGTTAGGTCATCATCAGTAACAAACAATAACTGAAAGTACATCACAGAGAGCATGGCTTATATAGACACAAGTGAAAGGGAGCTTGAATCCCATTGGTCGAGAAAGTGAAAGTCATACCCAATCAGATAAGTGAAAGGAGAATCCTATTGGCTCAGAGAAGTGAAGGGATCTGGGAGGATCATCAAATGCCAATCAAGGCAGACGATGTGAAAGGGAGCTCAAACATTGGTGAGGGTAACATTGTGAAGGGGAGACCAAGCTATTGAAGGAAGGAACCTATCAACGGTGAAACATGTTGAGGGACCACCTCATTCAGACATTTACCAGACCTATCACTCTTAAGAATCTCGAATTTTTCAAGCACATCCAACATACCTCCCTTCGGGCAAAAATGAGGAAATTCTATGTACTGTCCGTTTGTTAGATCAAAACTAAAGTTATGATTGGATTCTCTTAGGTGATTCCCAAAAGCAGAATCACCCTATCCCTGAAATCCTTCTCATGCTCTTTTATTCTTTCCCTAAATTTCCTACCAGTTTGACCACAATACTCAAGCCCACAAGAACATTTCAGCTAATAAACCCCACTTTTATCTTGAATGCTAATTTTATCTTTAACAAAACCCAACGAAGCTTTAAGATTATTTTTATTCCATAATAAGGTATACTTATCCACTTTTTCTCTTCTAATACAACTTCTCTAACCAAATTAGAAACCCCGTCTCTACACTTTTTCCTAAGAACCTTATTCCATATGGAATCAATGAGACATCCCCCATATCCATTGCTTGCGGCTATACTCTTGATAATAGTTTTTTCTTTAGATACATTTTGATCACTCATTGGAATTGACAAAGCTCTATTGATCATACTATGGAAAGCAGCATGTTTATGAACTAAGGGATGATTTGATGTACTATGAATAGTGATATTACTATTCTTATCCATGGGTCAGATCTCGATGTTTTTGAAAAGGATGAGCTGTGTAGTCTAATGTCTGTTTGTATGGATCAGAACTATTTTCTATTTGAAGGTAAATATTCTCATTATTTTCGTGGAAATAGACAACGTTCTACTCAACTCCGTTTTTATTACATGACTGTGTATTGTTTAGGAATTGTCTGATACCACGACAATGGGACTCACCCTACGATTAGGTTGAGTTGAACGATTAACCACCTATGAAAACGAGCGGGACAAATCTACCTGCCAAATCAAATTACTTTGCGGATTCGAATACCAAGTCGTCACGTTTGTAGCTACACCTACTATCCCGTTTTCCCGAGTTTCAGGTGAACCATAACACTGATAATTGGCGCTCTTGATTAACTTTTACCACAGTTCTGATCAAGGACACATAACTACTAGTTTTTGAGCTGAACTGATGTAAATACGAGAATTCCGAAAAAACATAAATTGATGAAAATTCCGTTGAGTTAACCAGAGTTTCATGCTCTGGGTGGGACAGCCTCTGTTATTATTGGCTGATATGAGTTGGTTGTGAAGTATGTTTTCTATGTTTCCATGCATGCTCTCTTGGAGCTTTCAATTCAATGTACAACAAGTGCTCTCTCATCACTCTAATCGGTAAAATAAAACAGTAAATTAAACATCCAGCTCTGGTTGAATTTTCGTCCAACATCCATTCCTGGGATCGCGGAGGTCATCGGCTGTCTTCCGAAGGGAAGATCAGAATTGGTTCTGATGGTTCATCTCATAATCGGTGAGCTGGTATTTTGATTACATTAGTTATGTACATCAATCAAAAACAACAATTTAACAATGAAAATAAAAAAGACAAGTTTTTTCTACTGTTGTCTTAATCGCTATTTACGCGCTCTCTGTTCGTTGGGCGAGGAAATACTTCACCAATCGATTCCCCGTCAAATTTTGGAAAAGGAACCGTCCTTAACTCAAAGTGGCCAAAACTGCGATAAGCAAAAATGTTGCCCTTCAACGTGACGAAATGCTGAATACATTTTCTCTAACAGAATTTGAAGCTGTTCAGAATAAGGCTTTCTCGATTCACCCAAGCGTTCCCCGTGACTCTCTTCCAGTCTCACAGTTATAGTGATTTCTCATCATTGCTATTATGACTCGTCAGAACCATTGGAGGTACAAACATTTCCGACCGGTTCTTTCATAGTTAGTTGTGAACTCCAAGATCCCAATGTCATGTTTCCCGGACGAGGCCGTTGACATTTTGGAGTCAGCGATTGGTGAAGACGTCGCTTTATGAGAGCTCTTCTCCAAATAAAAAGCCTCTTATTCTTCGATGATAATCAGACTAGGAGATTCTCGTACTTCCATTTCCTGTCTAAACTTTATTGTGGAATGTACAGAGGAATCCATCTCTTCGAAACATGGTGTGGGAAATGGAGAAATACCACACAAACAAGGAAAAATGGGGTAAGTGGGATGATCAAGGTGGTCGAATAGGTGTGCTAGGTAACCCCTCCGGAAGGCAGGACAGGAAGTAGCTTCCCCTTTTTTATTCACATGACAGGTGGAGTGAGTTGAATGTTGGGGCTGTTCATTTACTCATTTTGGTTTATTATTTTCAATAATAAGCCTTTGGAATCGAGCAAGAAAAAAAAAATGTTAACCCCCCCTCAAAATTTGATGTTTTACGTTTCAAGGTACGTAGAATACGAAAATCGAATAGAAAAATTTCCGTCCGTCCGCCGTACGCGGCACTTTTCTTAGCAACACTGGACCGATTTGGTTCAAATTTGGTATATGGGCTCCATTTGGGGTCTAGTTGTGCCGCGAAGCTTTTGGTTGATGTAGGTCACTTCTAAGGGGTGAAAATTAAGGGTTGATATTTCCAAGAGTGCCCTAGCTCGAAAACTTTCGAAATAAAGGTATCGTTTTTTCACCAATTTTAAATAGTATTGAATTTTTAAAAATTTTTGAGACCACCCGGAGCTCTGTAGGACAAACCGTTCGGTCCCTACGAGTACTTGAAGGTTTTTCTTCGATGAAACAGAATCATGAGTGTGAATCGCAAAAGAGGTCTAATCGCCGTTCAAATTTTATCTGACTAAAATGCGATCGCTGTTCATTTCTTCGATTTGTATACAGTTTTGCCTTCTGCGTAACCAGTAATCAAATTTCCATATGAAGCTTTCTATTTTTCGAATTGAGTGTGAAACTAATAGTTGGTAGGTAAAATAAAGTTGGTAGGTAAAAAAAAATGTTGGTAGGTAAAAAACGCTGCAAATCATTGCTCAAAGGTTTATTATTTTCTGTATAGATCACCCTTCTGTTATAGATCACTGGTTCTCCATCAATAGCACCTACCACCATCTGTATTCTCCCTTGACCTTCCCTCTCAAATTTCAGCTTCCTGCGTTCAATAGGATTGAAAATGGCTTCGGAGCTCACTCAGCTGATCAGTGCTCTTCCAGGCGTCTCCAGCATTCGAGAAGATCTTCTTCACTCTTCAGATCACTGATCAGCTGAGTGAGCTCCGAAGCCATTTTTAATCCTATTGAATGGAAGTGCTCTTCCAGGCGTCTCCAGCATTCGAGGAGATCTTCTTCACTCTTCAGATCACTGATCAGCTGAGTGAACGCCGAAGCCATTTTCAATCCTATTGAATAGAAGTGCTCTTCCAGGCGTCTCCAGCATTCGAGGAGATCTTCTTCACTCTTCAGATCACAGATCAGCTGAGTGAGGTCCGAAGCCATTTTCAATCCTATTGAACGCAGGAAGCTGAAATTTGAGAGGGAAGGTCAAGGGAGAATACAGATGGTGGTAGGTGCTATTGATGGAGAACCAGTGATCTACACAGAAGGGGGATCTATACAGAAAATAATAAACCTTTGAGCAATGATTTGCAGCGTTTTAGATACTTGTCGGCTGTTCAGCGTCCATGACACTCATCTACAGCAGCAACGAAGCATACGACTGTTTATGAAGTTTCTATTACCATGGCTTAATTTCCGCAGCAACTCCCTTACCTTACCGGCATCTCAATTTACAACTGTGCATTTTTTGTCCCACATTTTAAAGTTATTTCTTGCACTTTTTGAACTCCCCCATTACGCAACGGCCCTCAACCTCTTGCAATTTGCCCAAAGTTCAGTCGGCTCTATTTCCGACATTAGAGATTTGATGCAGGTCAGCACGATGTATGTACGTATTGCTCTTTCAGAATCAGTCTCAGATCACCCCATCAAAGCCCTCCTGCAGCAAAATGTTCCTTACAACTGGGCTATCTCTATGCCAACCACCGTTGCACGGAACGCAGTAGGTGCAGGAACATTATTTCTCTTTATAGGTACCTAACTACATAAACAAGTAGGATCCTAATAGCCCAGTAAATTGAGGGGTCCGAGCTAGCAAATAATGGAACAAGAGGTATTTTTTTCCTAGGATCGTTTGATTTAGTGTGATTATTGAAACCAAGTGTTCGACCTCAAATGCCCTTGGAAAAACTTTTGGTGGGCTAAAAACCACGAAATTTTTGGAATTTGTTCAGTTTTTCTCTTTTCAAGTCTGAACGACGCATCCTAGCGAAAATTTGACCGTAAACATAATGAAAGATCATTAAATTCTGCGTCGAATGAACTGGTCACACTTCAAATTGGTACGCGTACAACGGTCACAATTGCCAGTCAAAAACATCAATGCTTGGTGATCTTTTGGTCGTTGGGTCGTCGTCGGATGACACGGACGTTAGTTGCTTACCGTGAGATCACCGAAGTTAAGGCCGGTAAACCTTGGAGATTATGTGGATTGGTGACCTCTCGAGGGCGGTATCGTAGGTCTTCATTATTTTTTCGAGTTGGTCCACTTAAGCGTGCGAGGCAATAAGTAACCTTAAGCCAAATCATCAGAACCAATTCTGATCTTCCCTTTGGTGACGTCCGCGACGCCAGGAATGGCAATTGGACAAAAAAGTCAACCTGAGATGGTTATTTACTTTACTGTTTTTATTTTCGTCGTCTGCCGACAATATTGACAATCTGCTGACAACGTTTTAACCAGTGGAACCGGCGAGGAACGTTCAAGGCGTCTGCGTGACGCGATCTCGACCGCCTGGACTTGCGTTTCTGTCACGCATTCTTTCCCTTGTAAGATCCACCAAAAGTGTTAACATCACGTATCCCTTCTGTTCACCTCAGCTTTTTCTGAAGTTCCCTCGGCATTCTCCTAAACTCCCCATGACGCTGCCATTGAGCCCTGTTGTTGCTTCTCCAAGGAATTTCCCATCTATTGTGCCTCATCTTTGCTTACATTGTTGTGGACATTGAAGAGACACCACTCTAGGTTCATTCGATTAACTGCAAATTAATTTAATTGGTAGGTCTTAGACACATCTTAAAAGCTCAGCAATACTGAACATTGTAACATCATTCTTGTAACATTGGATCGAATGATCAAAGAACGTTCCCGTAGGTACCAACGTAGAGTCAAACTAAAGAGATTCAAATCAACGTTTGATCACTGAATCGAAAGCAGGAATTCTTTTGTTGTGCCGAGGTCTGGTTTCACTCCGGCTCCGACCCAGAAAATAAGGTCATTAAAGGTCAGACTCATAAATCATGTTTCCGCCGAAAATTAATCGGAACTCGATCTTTAGATACTTATGTGACAGCCATTTGCATTCATATTAGAAATTTTTTCCAACCAACCAAAATATTTCGTACCTAGTACCTAAGTATTTTGTTTTATTAACTTAAAGACAACGATTTCGTCTTACAACATTGTTTAACCCTTAATTTCCCACTTTTTCAAAAAACTTGTTTTTTCGGATTCTTTAAATTAATTTTTCGTGTATTTTGAGCTGAAGGTAACTCAAAGGCCCTTTCAGAGTCTGTCAGCTCTAGAATGATCTTTCCAAGGGCCACACTGTCGCTATCTGCATCAGCAGAGTCCAATTTTGTTGGAGTAGAAGAAGGAAATTTGGAGAAATCCATGGTGGAAAGTTGGGGTCTGTTATTTCTTATAAAGTACAGAACCAAGGAATAAGGAGCAGAAGGTTCACTTCATAGAGGGATCTTTGGTGCCTTAGACAGTGGCGCCATCACTGACAAGGAAAAACCTACAGGGTGAAAAATGAGGGTAGAAGGTACCTCGAAGGCCCGATTACTGACTGTCAACTGGAGAATTATTTTGTTTTTTCTTTGAGTTTTATGTATTTATTTTTTCATTTTCTTCCCAATCGATAGGTGGATTATCAAGAAAGCCAACGGCTATCATTTTTGGTTTAAAAGTGGATTAACTATTGCTGGTAAAAATCGAACTTCCAAAAAGATACCTCAGGATATTAAGGGTTAAGAGAATAATACAAGGAATATTATTTATTAGAGATCACTTGGTAGGAACGGTTCCAACATCAACTTAATAAAATTGGTTGAAACTTCATTAGGAGCATTCCTTATCTGTTGGTTTAGTTTCTTAAGATGAGACAGTTGGAAAGGAAAATTATAATAATATAATAATATTATTATTATAAATACCTATTATTTTATTTTGTTTTATTTTTTATTATCACGATAATATTTGATGTTTTCTTAGTGAAAATAAAGCTGAAGATTTGAATTTGATTCAATTGTATTATGGTAGGTAGGTACCAATAAAAGAAGATAGTTCAATCGTTCGATTGGTCCGGTGCAGAAGGATTTGATAGCCCAATGAGTGTGAAACACCTAAATAGGGTGTTCGGTATACGAGGAAACTTCACGGATCGATTCTGTAACTAATTTTCAACAACTTTTTCCCAACTTTTTTTCACTCCACTATAAATCTGGCGTTTTTACACTGAACATTTTTTCGTGTTTTTAACCTGACACTAAAATGGTCAAAACTCCCTTAATTTGCTAGTCACCCAAACAAATAACTCAAAAATAAGGATACCGCCGGGAAGAGCCTTAAATTGTATTTCATTTTAGTTTCATAATTTTTTCATCTAATTCACGTCAAACATGTTTTTTTGCCAGAACTTGAATTTTATCAACTTTCAGCTTCTTTAACAATTTTTCATAGTGTTTTGCTACCATATTATGTTCTGAAAAATGGATGAAAAAATGGATTTCCATCGGTCTATTAAACTTTTATTTTAGAGCAGCTTTTGTTGGACAAATTTATGTTTGAACGCGGAAAAACTTTTTTTTTTTTAAACGAAATCTGCGTTCGAGCATGAGATTATTGTAGATTGATTTTGTTTAAAAAAATGCACGTTATTCAGTTTTCAAACACAAACTTCTGTGTCAAAACGCTGCAAATTATTACACAACGGTTTATTATTTTTATATAGATCACTCGTCTACAAAATCACCAACCATCCAATATGAAGAGAAAAATAAAAAAATTAAAATAAAATCAAAAAATAAAAAAATCCAAAAAAAATCGAAAAAATCAAAAAAAAAATCAAAATCACCAACCATCGATTGCATTTCGGTCAGCTCTAATTTGAACGGAGATTAGGCCTCTTTTGCGATTCACACTCGTGTTTTGATTTATATATATATATATTTCAATATAAACCCTTAAATTTTCGTAGGGAGCGAACGGTTTGTCCTACAAAGCTCCGCGTGGTCTCAAAAAATTCTAAAAATTCTATAGAATCTTAATTTGAAGGAAAAACAATACCTTTATATCGAAATTTTTTGAGTTAGGGCGTTTTCAAAATTTCAAAATTGATTTTGGAACCCTTAGGAGTGACCTACATCAACCAAAAGCTTCGGGGCACAACTAGACCCCAAATGGAGCCTACATACCAAATTTCATCAAAATCGGTCAATGCTAAGTGGCAAAAGTGCCGCGTACGGCGTACGGCGTACGGCGGACGGACGGCCAAATTTTTATTCGATTTTTGGATTCTACGTACCTTGAAACGTAAACCATCAAATTTTGAGGGGGTGTTAAAATTTTTTTTTCTTGGTCGATTCCAAAGGTTCATTATCTAATAATATAAAACGCCAATCGTACGTACGTACGTACGTATGCACGGAGGGGTCGTGGGAGTGGGGAGAGTCGGTGGCTGGAGGGGTTGGGGGCGGGAGGAGTCGGAGGCGAGAGAAGTCGGAGGCGGGAGGAGTCGGAGGGAGTGGATGGCGGGGAGAGTCGGAGGGGTTGGGGGCGGGAGGAGGCGGAGGAGCTGGGGCGGGAGTAGTCGGATGAGTTGGGGGCGGAGGAGCTGGGGCGGGAGGAGTTGGGGGCGGGAGGCGGAGGGAGTGGGTGGCGGGGAGAGTCGGATGAATCGTTTTTGCCTGCTTTAAGTAGGCTTTCCAGCTAGTTGAAAATAATAAACCAAAACTGCTATAAAATGAAAGTTTGATAGAAGTCCCAGAAGTCGTCTTCCTTACACTGAACACCCTGTATATTCAACTTCGCTCTCAGACAACATACCGAACATATCGAACTTATAGATAATATAGGTACGTATTACATAAAGAACATATTGCGAGAAAGTACACACAGACGCTGAACCAACATTTTTCAGAAAGCTCAGAAACGACAAAATGGGAGTGAAAATCTTGATTTTACTCGCTGTGCGAATACAAGATTCTTCATCTTCTGCATTGAGGAAGAGAAGGGCGTCGAAGTTAGGCATATAGTGAAGAGGCGAACATCAGGGTTAGGGGATGTAACAAATTAGGTAGTAGGTACTCTTCTTAACTATTCATTTCAAGTAGAACAGCAACGCAGGATTGTCAAGTATTCAAAAACAGAAAGTGTTCTTCCTAATCATAAATTGCGGAATGAAGAGTATAAATGAAGACTTCAAAAGTGATGAGTTAGACCCAACTTCTACTGGCATAGATGATTTAACCCTATGATGATGGCGGTATGATTTATTATGTTTGAACAATTCCTGATATATTACTGTCCCCACCGTTTCCCAAGAGACTGACAATTCTTTCGGAAATAAAACTTGGAAGAAGTGGCTTCTTATCTTGACTGATTCCGGTAAAGATACGAGCAGAGAAGAAAACTCCCTTAATTTGCTAGTCACTCAAACAAGTAACTCAAAAATAAGGATACCGCCGGGAAGAGCCTTAAATTGTCTTTCATTTCAGTTTCATAATCTTTTCATCTAAGTCACGTCAAACATGTTTTTTTTCCAGAACTTGAATTTTTATCAACTTTCAGCTTCTTAAACAATTTTTCATAGTGTTTTCCTACCATACTATGTTCTGAAAAATGGATGAAAAAATGGATTTCCATCGGTCTATCAAACTTTTATTTTAGAGCAGCTTTTGTTGGCCAAATTTATGTTTGAACGCGGAAAAACGTATTTTTTTAAAAACGAAATCTGCGTTCCGGCATGAGATTATTGTAGATTGATTTTGTTAAAAAAAATGCACGTTGTTCCGCTTTGTAGAATGGAGGAAGTGGAAGTCGAAGAAGGGAGGATATAAGGAGCAGGTTAGGGATGGTGATTGATGTAATTTTGATAGAGTGATTGTGATATGCGCGAGTGAAAGGTTTTAATAAAACTTAGATTCAATTCGTTTATTGTTATTTGTAGTATCCTACACGCTTTCAAACACAAACTACTGTGCCAAAAATTGCTATAAAATAAAAGTGTAATAGAAGTCCCAGAAGTCGTCTTCCTTACACTGAACACTCAAGTTGGGTGAGAAGTAAAGCTCTCAGACAACATAGCGAACATATCGAATTTAAAGATAATATACGTATTACATAAAGAATATATTGCGAGAAAGTACACACAGACGCGGAACCAAAATTTTTCAGAAAGCTCAGAAACCACAAAATGGGAGTGAAAATCTTGATTTTAGTCGCTGTGCGAATACAAGATTCTTTGTCTTCTACTTTGAGGAAGAGAAGGGCATCGAAGTTAGGCAGCAGGTAGTAGGTACTCATTTCAAGTAGAACAGCAACGCAGGATTGTCAAGTATTCAGAAAGAGAAAGTGTTCTTCCTAATCATAAATTGCGGAATGAAGAGTATAAATGAAGACTTCAAAAGTGATGAGTTAGGCCCAACTTCTAATGGCATAGATGATTTAACCCTATGATGATGGTGGCATGATTTATTATGTTTGAACAATTCCTAATATATTATTGTCCCCACTGTTTCCAAAGAGGCTGACAATTCTTTCGGAAATAAAACTTGGAAGGAGTGGCTTCTTATCTTGACTGATTCCGGTAAAGATACGAGCAGAGAGAGTGTTTCGACCAATGAAAGTAAAACCAGCAGCTCCCGCCAGTCACGACAAAAGCTGAACAACCGGAAAGGCCGTACCTAACTCAATACGGACATCCAGCTTTTTCCTACCCAACCTTGAATTCCATCCATCCCTCACTCAAGTCCTTTTAAAAGACAATTCCTTCGTCCACGATTCACCTTATGCTGTTTTTTTGCTCTTTCGGATAGGGAGGGACTAAAAAGGGGAAAACCTCTTCCTGTTCGCAGTTGGCAATTGAAGTATTTCTTCAATAACAATTTGGCGTTTTTCTGCTCGAAAAGTGACCAGTTGGGCGTCGAAGGCGGACGAACAATGAATGGAGCGCGGCGGATGCGAATTAATCATTTTAATGGTTCCATCGCTGACCTTGCTCATGACTGGGGCCCCAGCTTTGGCCTCAGATATCAAGGTACCACCTGACTCCCATACTAATAGGTATGGGGAAAACGTCTAAATCTGTTTCCAAGAATATGAGCAAGGGCTATTCTCGCTAAACTCTAAAAAAAAAAAAAAAATAAAATAAATAAATAAAATAAAATAAAAACTCAATAATTTATTTGCAAAACTCACGGCCTGATTTTGATGCATTTTCCGAGGTTTTGGCAGATTAGTTTTGAAATGGTTTTGATAACCTCATACTCCCAAGAAACTCATAACAAAGAAATTTTTTGAAACCCCCCTCAAAATTGTTTGGTTTACGTTTCAAGGTACGTACGAGTAAAATCCAAAAATCGATTAAAAATAATTTTAAAAAAATAAATAAAAAATAATAATAAAAAATAATAAAAAATAATAATATAAAAAATAAAAATAAAAAAAATAAAAATTATTAATAAGTTAGTTTAGTTTTTTGTTTGTGTTGTTTTTGTTTGTTGTAGTTTTGTTTGTTTAGTTTAGTTAGTTTAGTTTTATTATAATTTGGCCGTCCGCCGTACGCGGCACTTTCCCCACTCAGCATTGACCGATTTTGATGAAATTGGGTATGTAGGCTCCATTTGGGGTCTAGTTTTGTTTGATGTAGGTCACTTCTAAGGGTCGAAATTTTGAAAACGCCTTAACTCAAAAAATGTTGATATGAAGATATTGTTTTTCCATCAATTTATGATAGTATTGAATTTTTAGAGACCACAAGGAGCCCTGTAGGACCAACCGTTTGCTCCCTACGATAACTTAAGGGTTGGACTTACTATAAACCAGAAACACGAGTGTGAACCGCAAAATAGGCTTAATCTCTGTTAAAATTTTAGCTGACCGAAATGGGATCGCTGTTGTAGGTATGTGGTAGGTAGGTGGTGACAATGGCAAAACCGTGTTTTTTGCAGACGAGTGATCTAAACCTTTGTGTAACAATTTGCAGCGTTTTTCCAATCAAATAACATTGAAGTACTTTCATCAACCATTATTTACCTATCGTTGCATTTTTCTCACTAAACCTGATACAGCTAAAAGAATTAATCAAGATAAGGCTGTTTACTCACTCGAAATGTTGACTACACATAAGGCAATCTGAATTTATAAAAAAAACGCTTGCATACGAGTCTGCAACGCATTGGGACATTTTCATGTCTTTACCTATTGCTTTTTACCTCACTATAGGATTTTATAACCCTATTATTAATTATTAATATTAAGAGGTAGGTACCTAATTTCAATAAAATAGACGATTCCGGATTAATTATCTTCTACACTCACGATCATTAGTTTGTAGAACAAAATATGAGAACAGTTATGCCCATAGCTCCGCTATTCGTATAGTCAATATGTTATGGAGAACATGAAAATGTTCGTTAAATAGAGAGATTTCCAACGAGTGGTGAACGATTTTTGTGGGTTAAAAAGTGTAGAAAAGGAACAAACCTAACAACGGGGTCGTTGTAAGCGGAAATCATTATAAAGGCACTGTAACACAATTTCGTTACGCAATTTCGTGACAGTTTTTTGTGCTATGTGCCAGGGCAAAGACATGAAAATGTCAATAATTAGTGAAAGCAGATATCTCGTGGCATGGATATGTCTACTGATATTGGAAAAATAAACGTACTTTCTTCATATACACTTCATTGTGTGAATTTTGGTTTATTATTTTCAACTAGCTGAAAAGCCTGATAAAAGCAGGCAAAAACAAATCGTAGATGAACACGTAATTTATTGAAAGAAAAAAAATTGTATGTCACGGCCTGGAATCGAACCCCGGTTCGAAGTACAACATACGTACGTACGGTTGGTGTTTTATGTAATCAGATAATGAACCTCTGTAATCGACCAAGAAATTTTTTCAACACCCCCCTCAAAATTTGTTGGTTTACGTTTCAAGGTACCTACGTAGAATACAAAAAATCGATATGAAATTTTGAAAACGCCCTAGCTGGAAAACTTGAAATAAAGGTATTGTTTTTTTCATTAATTTAAAATAGTATTGAATTTTTAGAATCGAATAAGACCACCCAGGCTCTGTAGGGCCAACCGTTCGTTCCCTATGAGAGCTTAAGTGTTGGACTAACGATAAATCAGAAACACGAGTGAGAATCGCAAAAAAGGCCTAATCTCCGTTCAACTGAAGAGAGAGAGAGAGAGAGAGAGAGATGATAAGAGTGTTGATTACCATATTTGTTTACCGATGTACAATAATTGCCCGTTAGTATCGCATTACTTTCCTGTGTAACAAAATTGTTCATAACCTCCAGCGACTAGACATATTCATATAAATATTTATAAAATCGGCAAAAACATCTCCATAAAGCTATATTTTGTAAGACTTGAGATCTACCTACATTAATTTATTATCAATGCAAATATTTTGTTATTTTATCAATGCAAATATTTTGTTATTTAAATTTCCTACACCTGTGAATTGCGAACCTCCCGTTCAGGATGTTCCGAGTCATTCATGCAGAGATTCAATAACAAGTTCCCACAACCTTGAATAACACAGTCAAACAGAATGGGAAGACACCGCGGCTAAGGAGTTCCAGGGCTCTACAATCAGACAAAAATACCTGGAAGGTCGGCTCACACCAACTACAGTCGTGGGAATGGGGTGCCGTGCGATTTGCCATTATTTTTATAATTACAAGGACCGTGTGCGGCAATCAAAATGTGAAGAATGATTAGATCCCCCGCTGTTCACGTTTGAGGGATTCCCAATGCGATGTTGCTACCTACCTAAGATTCAAGTTTTCATTGAGCACTTTAATTACCTACCCCAAGTTTCCTCAAACGCAAACAACTTCAAAACATTACTCAGATCTGAGCCCTGGTTTTTGTTGTTTGAACAGAATTCTTAACTTGTTGCTCTAGGTAACTGCTGGTTGAGGATATGAGGCCAGTACGATGTAGCTTTGAATAGAGAGGCAAACAAAAAGAACTGCCTCTGGACACCTGTAAAGGGAGAAATGTCATAAGTATTTGAAACTGACTAACAGGGTCAGGACTTCATCTTCGTATCCGGTGTCCAGACTTACCCAAGTCAGCAAGAATAGAGCTAAGCGATGCTGTGAGAAGGTCGTTGGGACTTTCAGTAGGATGCTGAAACCCAAGTGCCTGGTTCGGCCAGAGGAATCATCAATCTTGTTAGGATTCTGTGACCTGCTGAGAGTAGTCGACGAATCAAGGTGTACTGCCGATCATCCGTTGCTGAACCCCTCCTGAACCCAGCAATCTTGCTAACACTAAATTTTCATATTTCCGAGTAAGTACGCCAAATGTAGCAGATTTCCATTTGAACTTCGCGTTTCTAGCATTCCTGTACAAATTTGGTTGCACATTCGTTGTGGCAGTCTGTCCGCAAAAGCAAACCCCCATAACGGCATTGCTGGCCGATGAGAGGTAACATCGGAGTCATTGCAACAGAAACCCGATCAGTTTTCAGTACTGTTAAGAGAATCATGTTGAGTTATTACTGTTGTTTATGCTGTAAAAGTGAGGAAATCTTGTAGTTACGATGTGATCGTTCTGGAAAAGTAGTGCTCTCCAAACATGAGTTGATTTGCGTATTTTGTGACATCCCTTGTGTTCCGATCCCTTGTGGGATAAAACAGGGTTCTGTCCTGGGACCGTGCCTTTTCTTATTATACATGAACGATCTGTCATACCAGTCTATGGAGTCAGGGCAGCTGATCCTTTATGCAGATGATATAACAGTAATATCTGCAGCACCTGATACTAAATCCCTGAGCAGCAATGTTTCATACTCCGAGGACACAGTAAAGAAGTGGTGTGCTGCGAACGCTTTAATTTTGAATGATAGCAAAACCCAAGAGCTGATTTTTAAACTCAACGGTCGACTTGAGAATGCGGTTGATGTTGTGGGTGTCTCAGTGGACAATAGATTATCATGGTTCAGCCACATAGTGAGGCTCTCTTCGAAGCTGTCCCCTTGCAATTTCCTCTTACGTAGACTAGCTTATGCTGTGTCCCCCGAGGTACTTCTCATGGTGTATCACGCTTGTTTCGCCAGCCGTCTCTCGTACTGCATCGCACTGTGGGGTAACGCCAGCCATGCTGAGGCGGCTTTCAGACTGCAAAAAAGGGCTCTCCGCACCATATTAAAGCTGGGTTTGAGTGAAAGCTGTCGAGGACACTTCAAAGCTCAAGGCATTCTAACTCTGCCTAGTATGTATGTCCTCGACTGCCTGCTGCTTGTGAAGAGTGAACTGGACGCCTTCTCCACTGGGTTCACAACGCACGACCACTTTACGAGGTCCCGTCATAACTTGTGTCCCCCTAAGGCCAGGTTGAACTCGTCTATGACCTCCAACCCTCATCAAATGGGTTGCCGTTTCTTCAATTCCTTGGACGATATAACAAAGAAACTACCCTATAAATCGTTCAAGATCAAGGTCAGAAGAATACTCGTTCAACTGGAACTCTATAACCCTGCAGAGTTTCTTACAATGCTTTCCAGGAACCGTCAGACTTAAATTTATGTAATTACGAGTATTTGATTTGTATTGCCTGATAAGGCCTGTTACAAATAAAAACATTTTTGTTTTGATTTGATTTGGACATTTTTGGTGTTGAATCAAGCAGTTTGATATCCTTGGCGTCCATTCACAACAGCACCTTAATAAGTAGGCAGATAAGTAGAAATGTAAGTATATCCAACAAATATTGCAAGGAAGGTGTAATCGTAGGGGAGGAAGAGTGGAGACGCCAAAACAGGATCTGCCACGTAAATGGCGATCTTCCGAGATCCTGCGAAGGATGAGGAGGGTTTATCATGGACGGGACCTTCACTTGGAAACCGCACAACTTGGATAACCCGCCTCGGATTTCAAGTGGTTTATCATTAGCCTTCCCCAGATCGGAATTTTCTTCCCTCATATGGGATGGTCCTTTAGTGCCTTGATATGGTCGGTGCTCGAAGGCAATTTTAAAGGTGATCATTCGCCGTTGAGTCATACCTAGACTCTGAGAAACATTCATAGTTCGAATGTTTCACACAGACGTTTCTCTATCCTATTTTTTAACGAATACAATAGTCTGAACATCAAATCAATTTGTTCACCATTGAATTCACAATGCAGCAGGAGGTTGAAAAATGGGTCTTCCGGTAGAAGAATATAATATATTATATTGGAAGGAAGAAACGCACCGGAGAAATAACCCAGGCAAATTAAACTTATGGTGCTTGAAAAATAAGCGCTAGCTGGAAATGCTTTCAATCGATCTTTGGCCACCCAAATAAGGTGTACATAAATTTCCGACGGTTTCTGAATTGTGCTTAACTTTTGGGAGCCAAAAAACCACTAAATTTTGACACTTGTTTTAGTTTTTCGCTTAAAGCTCGATAATGGCGCTTTCTACAGGAAATTTTTTTAGTTGAATAATAAAACCACGAAATGCTATGTGGGTTTTGATTTTGAGATCTTCTATTACCATTTTGGACTGGTGAGGTAATTACTTGAATTAATAAATTAATATTTAAAAAATCAAATATCTAATTTACGCAAGTAGATAGAAAACAAACTTGACGTTAAATACAAATAAACGTGCGAAGTAAATGAATTGAGGTTAATATTCACGAAACCAGAGTTAAAATTATTCTTAACCAAAATTCAGCTTTCCAAATAATTTCGAATTTTTTATTTTTATCTCTGCGAAGGACTGAATGAATTCTGATGCTCTACTACTAACTGCGATGTATGATATTGCTTCCGAGTCTACCAAGGTAGCGGAAGCTTTGTTTTCACTTTCCAAGGACGAAAAAAAAAGTTCTCCAAAATCAAAATTTTCACTCGCGTTTTGCGTTTTAGACCTTTCTGAACAATTTTGGTTCCGTGTCTGTCTGTCTGTCTGTGTGTCTGTCTGTCTGTGTGTCTGTCATGAATTCCTTGTAACGCGCATAACTATACGAAGTTATTGTCCGATTTCGATGAAATTTTCAGGGATTGTGCGGATTAGGTTGTAGATGGTCCCCTATGAAAATCATCATCCTCGAACTGATAGAAGCGACTGCGCATGCGCAAACGTGAATTCCTTGTAACGGCCATAACTTCTACATTTTCCATCCGATTTCAATGAAATTTTCAGGGATGTTACAGATTAGTATTTAAATGGTCCCCTATGAAAATCACTACCTTCGGACTGATAGTGGCCACTGCGCATGCGCAAACTTGAATTTCCTTGTAACAGCCATAACTTCCACATTTTCTACCCGATTTCGATGAAATTCTCAGGGGTTACGCGGATTAGGTTTTAGATGGTCCCCAATCAAAATCAAGGCCTTAAAATTTACAGAAGCCTCTGCGCATGCGCATACGTAAAATCCTTGTAACAGCCATAACATTTACATTTTCCATCCGAATTTAATGAATTTTTCTAGGATTGTCCAGACTAGCGTGTAGATAGATGGATGTTTTGAGATTAACTACTACGCATCGGATCATCTATATAATCGGGTTATGGATACGAGGAAGCTATGTGCCACCCCCACTTGGCAGACGTTTTTTTTTAGTTGGAGTAGACCGCAACCTATTTTTCAGCAAAAAAATCCTAATCTTTGACGGTCGATTGTGTTGAACTGTTGAACCATTTCAACTTCTGAGTAGATTCGACGCAGAATTTCATGCAGATCAACTTTGGCATGAAAGAATTTTCTGTATAATGGAATATTATCGAGCTATAAGCAAAAAACTGAAACAAGTTCCAAGATTTCGTAGTTTGGGCTCCCAAAAGTAAGAAAAGAAAGGAAGTAAGAAAAAAGCACAACTCATAAACCCTCGCAAATTACTCATTTGTGTGGCCCAAGATGAATTGAAACCATTTTCAGCTTGCGCTTATTTTTAGGTAGCATTTTAATGAAAATTTACAACTGGAGCACCTGTATCTCCCTTCCAAATCAACCCATAAAATGGTTACAGATCAACGTTCACTTCATTGAAGATTCGGCGAGAGTGTAGGGAAGGACTATCAAAGGCAATGTTGGGGTTTCGGGTGAAGAAAAGTAGGAATGCCAGTCAGCCTATCTCCGCCTCGTTTTGGAGAATCCCATTCATCTGAGGTTCGCGTCCCAGAAAAATCTGTGGGAACTTCCCATTGAGGCGACCTCCACATATTTGCCAACCACCGTGAACATCGAAGAGGAAGCTACGGTACCTATAACATGGTAATGTCTCTGCTTTTCTGTTCGAAACCAATTTCCATGGGTTTATTCACAGAAGATGGTTTGTATCGCGTACCGCGCAAGTTGCTCTTGACCAAGGCAAGTCTGGATGTAGGAAAACACCATTGAAAGTCCATTAAGGAAAAACTGCCACCTATTTGAAATACAACACTCGTCGCAATCCTGCCTCATTAGTCTCTCGTATTGTTTTCAATGACTCACCAGACTTCCTCCAAGTGGAGTCGCTCGCTTACCGACATGAATACGTCACGAAACCAGACTGGAGTACCTAAGGTACCTACATGAATGAAAGCTATTACCTCTCCAAGGGCTCCATTGACGGAACCATACATTTTGACTAATATAGATTTTTACTAAACTATCCAACACATTCTACGTGCGCAAAAACAAGGAAAAGGAATTTACAGCATTTTCAAATATTGAATTTGTTCTTTTGCAAAATGAATTCATCCTTTTTCAAAATTAAAGGAAAAAGGAAGGTCTCTTTATTTCTCCGAATTGAGTGTGAAGGGACGACCCTTTTGGATTATTACTTACAAAACGCTGCAAATTATTACAAAATGGTTTATTATTTTTCTATATTGATCACTCGTCTGCAAAGCCACCAACCATCCAACATTAAGAAAAACATCGATCGCATTTCGGTCAGCTAAAATTTGAACGGAGATTAGGCCTCTTTTGCGATTCACACTCGTGTTTCTGATTTATCGTACGTAAAACCCTTAAATTCTCGTAGGGAGCGAACGGTTTGTCCTACAGAGCTCCGCGTGGTCTCAAAAATTCTATAGAATCTTAAATTGAAGGAAAAACAATACCTTTATATCAAAATTTTTTGAGTTAGGGCGTTTTCAAAATTCATTTTGGAACCCTTAGAACTGACCTACATCAACCAAAATCTTCGGGGCGCAACTAGACCCCAAATGGAGCCTACATACCAAATTTCATCAAAATCGGTCAATGCTAAGTGGCAAAAGTGCCGCGTACGGCGCACGGACGGCCAAATTTTTATTCGATTTTTGGATTCTACGTACCTTGAAACGTAAACCATCAAATTTTGAGGGGGTGTTAAAAATTTTTTTTCTTGGTCGATTCCAAAGGTTTATTTTTGAAAATAATAAACCAAAATGAATTTTTGGGATCGACAAAGAAAACTCGGCCTTTCGGGTCACGCCAGGAGGCAAGCCCCCTGGACCCCCGGATGGTTACTGCTTAGAGCCTTCGGCTAAAATTCAAGAAACATGGAACATGATTTAGCCGTGTTTTGTTCGTTTGCTGTTTCCTTTTACTAGGAAATTGTTGTATGTTGTTTTAATTTGGCTCTTTATGAGCCTGCTTTTCTAATTGCTCGTCATTTCATTCAACTCTTGATGTCCCAAAGGTATTGTTATTATTAAGAAATCGTAAACATCTAAAGCGACGAAGAGCACATCACAACTAAAAGCCCGCGTTCGTAACAAAATCTCGCCAAGGTTTCAAGATCCTTTGATTACATTCACAAAAACCAAGCCAACCAACAGCATCAATATAATCCACTAATTATTGCCAATTTAAATCGTTGTTGGTTTTTATCGCGAATGTTGTTTAGAGTACTTTTAAATCAGAGGTATATCTCAGCCTCGTCCATATTTACAGCTGTTTGGCAGTATATAATTTACGCATAAATTGAGGGATGTTCAACGAGTGGTGAACGATTTTCGTGGGATGAAAAGTAACGGCGATTCATTTCCGTCGGCTGTAAGTGAAAATCATTACAAAATCCCGAGCTCGTTTCACGGTTTCGTCACGTTTTTGCCAAGTTAGGTGATGGCTAAAGCATGTTCCAAGCTAAAAAAATTTTAACCCCCCTCAAAATTTTTTGGTTTATTTTTCAAGGTACATAGATAGAATTCTAAAATCGAATAAAAATTTGGCCATCCGTACGCGGCACTTTCCTTAGTTACGGTGGACCGATTTTGATGAAATTTGGTATATGGGCTCCATTTGGGGTCTAGTTGTGCCCCGAAGCTTTTGATTGATGTCAGTCACTTCTAAGGGTTGAAAAATAAGGATGGATCTTGTAAAACGCCCTATCTCAAAAAATTTTGATATAAAGATTGTTTTTCAATCATTTAAAATAGTATTGAATTTATAGATTCGAATGATACCACCCAGAGGTCTGTAGGACCAACCGTTCGCTCCCTATGAGAACTCGCGGTTGGACTTGAGATAAATCAGAAACAGGAGCGTGAATCGCAAAAGAGGCCTAATCTCCGTTAAAATTTTAGCTCACCAAAAATGAGATCGCTGTTCGTTTCTTCGAGTTCTACTCAGTTCAGCGTCCTTAGCAACCAGTAACCAAATTTCCTAATGAAGGCACCCACAACACTTTATTTCTCCGAATGGAGTGGGAAGCGTTTATTTCTTCAAAATAAACTTGATTGTGAAGCAAAAATATGGTTGGCAGGTAATGGTAATAGCAAAGGCGAGTAATCTACAAAAAAAAAAAAAAATAAATAAAATGAATAACTATTTTTTCAAAATAAACTAATCCTTTTACAAAATAAATTCGGTCTTCATAAAGAGGGACAAAATCTTGAAGGCAACCAGACTGGATGCAGAGATTACCTTTCTCAAAGAAATGCATGCATCGGTTTCCAGATGTAGAAGAAATGTATAATAAAAGTACATAATTGAACAATATTATTGTTCTCAACTTTTTACCTTTTTCTTAAGAAAAAAAACCCTGAGTCAACAACTGTACATTAATTGTACCTGTAGACTCTACAAAGTTCAACAATTCCTTATTACTGTAGTATTATGATGTTTCGTCCTTGATTTCTATGACACGTGATGGCTGATGTGATTGAAAGCTTTTTAAACTCCTTCATTGACCTAAACAGCTTAGGCTTTGTTTATAACTTATTACATGGTTACTATAATTGGGTTGGAAACTCGTTGTTTAAACCTAAAACTCATTTTATTCATTAAAAATGATAATAGATCGGATCTAGGGAGATTCCTTGGGCACCGACAAGTGTGCAGCGGAGTAAGGAAGACACACCTAAAGTACAGGCAACATTAGGAAGTAGGTCGGTACTTTTCAACAGAATAAACAGGATGGCAGGAATCCTACGTCGGAATTCTGGATCTACCCACTTACCAATGAGCAGGAAATATTTGTCGATACGTTCTCCCACGGGAGTGACCGCTTTTCAAGAGTCCAAACCCAAGTGTGCAAGTTGGCGTCTTGTGGGCGGTGATTGGCAATTTATTAACACATAAGCTTTCTTAGTGCCTTAAATCCCATATTCATGCGACAGAATGTACGTGTTTGTGCTAACATAATAACCGCTTTTGAATAAAAATAGCTTTTTTCGCAATAATTTCATTTTAAAATAATTGCAATCCAAAAGTTTTCACAATATTGGGAGAACTTGTCCAAAGCGGATCTGAGTAGTCATAAATATGCTGCCATTTTCGGAACAGTTTCCATTGACCAGATTAGCTTCTTAGATGACCGAAAGAAGCGTGAATCGAGTTGCTGGGATGTGGGATTTCAAATCCAGATTGCCAGTTTAATCAATGACTATATTTGACCCGAATAAAATCACTCGCGACGAGATTGTGGAAACCCATTTTAATAAAAAACTGAGTATATGTCCAAAAAAAGTAATGAGTTACAAATTTAAATCGATTCTGACAGTTAGGTTTTTATCAGTATCAAAACATAACAGCATTAATTATTTAAATAACTCTAATTTATGTTTGTTACTGTTGATGACCTAACCGTCGAAATCATTTAACTTTGTAACTAATTTCGTGGAAATAGACAACGCTCTTCTTAACTCCGTTTTTTCTTACTATATTCACCGATGGAAAATCCTTGTTCTTTGCAGATGGGTTATATAGAAAACGTCTGCCAAGTGGTTGTGGCACATAGCTTCCTCGTACCCATAACCCGATTGTATAGATGCTCCGATGCATAGCAGCTAATCTCAAAATCTCTCTCTCTCTCAATTCAATTCAATTCAATTCAATTTAATTTATTGACAGAAGAAAATAAATAGTACAGAAATTAACATAATATTTACAGCATTTTCTCCCATCCACCAACATAATAAGTTCGTAAGAACTTGTGGTTGCTGGTGGAGCTACTCTCAGCCAAAAACAAAACTAGAAATTACAAGCCTTAAAACTAAAACTTAACAACCCAAAACATCCGCTGCTCAATTTTTGCAGAAACTAAATTTTTCAAGAATTAAATTCTCTTATTTTAGACAACATAACATGTTTGAAATGATTTACGCTCTCACACACGTCAGGATTAATTCTACAAGCGTAAAAGAAATTCAAAACCCTGTAATAAGCACTCCTTCTGGCTCTCTCAGTGCCACATCTAGGTAAATTAATATTTGAAGATAGTGCTGTGCGTGTGTGCGTGGTACAACTTCTATGCTCTGGCCGAATGCCAGTTTAAACACAAGAATACTTGAATGTAACAAAAACAATTCTTTAACGTTAAGCACATTGAAATCCCGATAAAGCAAGACTCTTGGGTATCGAGAACTCCTCTTGAGGGCGATTCTAATAATAATATTCTGGACGACCTGCAAGGATGACAACAACGACTTACCAGCACTTCCCCAAACTACAATGCCATATTTCAACAAAGAGAAAACTAAACCAAAATAAATAGTTTTTAGCTGAACAAATGATAAAAAATTTCTAGCCTCCCTAAATACATAAAACAGCTTTCGCAATTTACAAATTAAGGACTCAATATGGAAATTGAACTTCAAGTTGTGATCGAATATAACACCAAGGTACTTACATTTAAGAGTCAACAGCAAATTCACACTATTACAAGGTCCCAAACTGCATAAGCACGAATAACGATGAAAAGCAACCCCCGACCAATCAGGACACCCTCGATTACAAAAGGAAAATCTCATTAACGAGGTCTTTTCAACATTCAAGCCCAAACAATTCGTATCCATCCAGTGCTTGATGAGGAACAAGTTATAATTTATTGTATTTATTAACCGCTGGTGATCCTTTGCGTAAAATACAATGGCTGTATCATCAGCAAAGCCCAATATTTCACCTTCTATTTCATGATTGAACAATTCATTGATGTATAATAAAAACAAAATAGGGCCTAACACTGTTCCTTGTGGTACCCCACAGGTTAATAATAATTCATCACTGAACACCCCCCTTATTCTTGTTACCTGCGGGCGACAAGACAGATAAGATCCAATCAACTCCAAAGGCAGTCCCCTTATCCCATATTTATACAACTTGTTCAGTAATCTCGAATGGTTAACAGAGTCAAAAGCCTTTCTGATGTCAAAAAAACACCATAGACAAGGAAACCCTCATCTAATTTATTGGTGATAATATTATTTAATTTGAATAAGGCATGATCAGTGCCCAAAACCTCACGGAAGCCAAACTGATTACTCGAAATAATGCCAAATTTGTCCAGAAAGGAAATTAATCTCACTTTTAAGAATTTCTACAGTAACTTCGAAAGTAATAGTGTTAGAGCTATGGGTCTATAATTTGTTCTTTCCATTCTATCCCCAGCCTTATACAAGGGAACGACAACGGTAGACTTAAACAAAGATGGGTATTTACCAGATGTGAAGGCTAAGTTAAAAACAAAATTCAATGGACCGCAAACAAGGTGTGCCATTTTCTTCAAAATTAGATTACTAATTCCCGAATGCATAAAAGAGGAAGTGTTTTTTAAAGTTTTAATATATGAAATGATCTCCGAAGGCTCCACAGGAGCCAAGTACAAAGACTGGGCCGGGGAAGCCTCCCTTGAGAGTCTATTATCAAACAGTTCTTTTGGTACCCCATCAGACAAATCAATACTCTTTGCTACATCGCTGCCAACATTAGCGAAAAAATCATTGAAACAATCCGCAATCATTTTATTGTCTAATAAAGCATCACCAAACGAGTTCTTAATTTTGCAAGGCTCATTTGTTTTTCCAATATTAGGTCTATTTGAAGCCTCCCTAACTGTTCTCCAAATCACCTTGGGTTCTCCCTGAGCTTCAGAAATCTTAGCAGAAAAATACATTTGCTTAGCCTTTTGCTTTAGCTTAGCTTACAAATCAACTTATTCAAAAGATTCCGATATCTAGTGAAATAACTATTCAAAGCTGAATCCTCTGGGTGCCTCTTAGCATTAAATTTAATTTTATCCCTGCGCCTAATGGAGACAATAATGCCATAGGTTATCCAACTTTTCAACTTTCTCGCTCGGCTACCAATATCTTATAGATCTTGTATATGTGGAACCCTTGATATGTCTCTCCATTATTTCATTGAAGGAACCAAGAGCCCCGTCAACATCGGTTAGAGCATAAAGCCCATCCCACTTCTCATTTTTTAACACGATTTCAAGCAATTCATAATTAATCATACTAATAACTTTTGTATCATTATTTTTACCACAACGGTTTTGCAAAATTTCCAACTGTAAACTAGCAATAACCATATAGTGATCACTGTCTCTCTCTCTCTCTCTCTTTCTCTCTTAAGTACCTTGCTACTTTAATAGTTGTTGACCATCTACACCTCAATCCGCACAGTCTCTGAATATCGGATGAAAAATGTGGAAGTTACGGCTGTTACAAGGAAATGCACGTATGCGCATGCGCAGTGACAATCATGAGTCTGGGGGGCAATCATGAGTCTGGGGGGCAATTTTCACAGGAGACCATCATCTACAACCTAACCCGCATAATCCCTGAAAATATCATCAAAATCGGATGAAAAATGTTGAAGTATGGTGTTACAAGGAATTCACGTTTGCGCATGCGCTACTATCAGTCCTGGGGCCATGATTTTCATAGAAGACCATCTACACGCACAAACCCTGGAAATTTCTAAATGAAAATTTTGTGGCAAGGATCTCATGATAGACACGGAACCAAAATGAAGGAAGGCCTGAAACGTAAAACACGAGTGGAAATTTTAATTTTAGTGAAAATTTTTTTTTCAACCTTGAAAAATGAAAACAAAGCTTCCGCTACCTTGGTAGGCTCGGAAGCAAAATAACGATGTATCAATTTGCTAGGGGTTTTTTTTTTTAAATAACTGTGCAAGTTCATGGATGGGATTCGATGCCGCAGTTTTCCTGACTGATGAGAATCTTGACTTGAAAAAATTCCGACTATCTACCTATGATTTTGGGAATCTCATGAGTGGACAATAAGGTGCTTTTTTTCTGACATGAAATCGTCTTATCGTTGGGGTCAATCCAACATTTTGCCAGCAAACAACATTTTCGCGAAAAATGGTTTTCATTTGTTTGACACGGTTTCTTTGTTTTTATGGCCGAATAGTCCGCATAAATCGAGATCTTTCAACGAGAGGATAACGATTTTTAAAGGTGGGCGACCGACTGAGTAAGTTGCGAAGTTTTGACATGAATTTTCCTTCGAACATTCTCTATCGTTTTTATAAAGTTTGTTTGCGAGTATCGAGTGTGATAACAAAAGGTGGTTTTGAGATGAAATCGGATGTTTTTTCATATTCATATTTTATTATGACTGTAGCGATGTCGCAAATACCTACTCATTTCAAAAAGAGATATGCCACAATGTATCATCGTGAATCATTACCAAAATATCGATTTTTAGGGTTTATACGTATAAGGAAAGTTTTTTTTATAACCAATGTCTAGTTTCGGGTAATTTTCAAAAGAGATGAAGAAATGTGAACACAAACATGAGAAAGCTGTACTTACTGACATTTCGAAGATTTGTTTAGGAAATTATAGAGTAAATTATACTAAAAGATGAGGCTTCAGCTAAAAGGTTCGGGGATCACAAGTAATATGCACTTCAAAAACTGGGTCAGGTTTTGTACTCATCAAATGGTATAATTTCATCGTAATCGTATCATTAAACCGTTTCCAATTGCGATGTGGATTTCTCACGGCAAGGAGAGGAAGGCGTTCCCATCGCCTTGCGCCCGTGAAGAATTATAATTAAACGAATCCTTCTCCCTTTTAAGTGAAACCGCTCATTAATGATTTCTTAATTGAACTTTCATTGTACAACAATCCAGGTGCTTATGCTTAGCTGAATGGCTAAAATCACCTCATATTTTTCTTGATAATGGATAGCGATATAATAAATACACTTATATTTTCTTGTCGATTATAAAGAGAAAATTCAATTTTATTATGGTGGAACGTGGAAGGTATGGTGGCAGAACTAGTGGGTACCAACTACGAGAAACCGACTTCATCCAAAATAATTCGAGGTGTTCCCTGGAGGCTGCGTACCTCCTATTGCTTCCGAGTCTACCAAGGTAGCGGAAGCTTTGTTTTCGCTTTTCAAGGTTGGAAAAAAAAGTTCTCCAAAATCGAAATTTTCACTCGCGTTTTACGTTTCAGACCTTTCAGAACAATTTTGGTTCCATGTCTGTCTGTCTGTCGTGAAACCCTTGCCACAGCCATTACTTCTCCATATCTCAAAAATTCTACAATACAAATTCAAATACAAAATTCTCAAATTTCGATGAAATTTTCAGGGATTGTGCGGGTTGGCGTGGAGACGGTCCCCTATGAAAATCATCACTCCCGAACTGATAGTAGCCTCTGCGCATGCGCAAACGTAAAATCCTTGTAACAGCCATAACACTTACATTTTTCATCCGAATTTGATGAAATTTTCTAGGATTGTACAGATTGGCGTGTAGATGGTCTCCTTCGCAAATAATCTCCTCCAGACTAATAGTAGTTGCTGCGCATGCGCAAACGTGAATTCCTTGTAACAGCATAAATTCTACATTTTCCATCCAATTTCGACGAAATTTCTCAGGATTGTTCAGATTAGCGTGTAGATGGTCCCCTATGAGGGTAGTGGAAGGTACTTAGAGATTGATGTTTTGATATTAACTACTATGCATCGGATCATCTATACAATCGGGTTATGGATACGAGGAAGCTATGTGCCACACCCACTTGGCAGACGTTCTTATGATAAAGTAATTCTATGACTCAAACAGATGATACTTTTTATCTTGGTCAATTTTAGGCGCACCTACCTATTTGACTGAATTCCCAACTTTTCCCAGTCCTTTTCTTTCGTAGTTGGAAACAGTGTGAATTCGAGCCTCACAACTATCTTGATTCAACTATTCTTCTTTTTTCTGTAGCCCAGTACAGTTATCTTGACTTTAATCACCTCCATCCAGCTCTTCTCAGCTCTCAAAATATACGTTTCGTCAAGTAATGCGCAACTCCAGTCATATCCACTGTCGAGAGGGTACACCTTGACATAAGTTGGCTCTCTTTTAACTTATTCCGCATTACATCATCGCTCATTTTCCATCCCCGGAAGCTATCAAAGAACAGCTCAACATGCATGAATATTTGGTGCCTACCAAGTTGCTTGGGAAGACTCTAGGAAAGTCTTCGACGTAATAAGAATTTATTGTTGCCCCGTTGCCGGAAAAGGTCTTAAAACACACAGGATGTGAAATAATGAGATCCCACACTATTACAATTGAGGGAAGGTGGCTAGTTTGCGCGTTTATCATCTTGGAGAGGGGAAGCTGTGGGATGCTGAGTGAAAGTTTTCTGGCGAGGTGGCCATCCTAAGATGCCCACAGCTGTGAAGGCGAAGAAGGGGTAGAAAGTCGTTGGACGCTCTTGGCGGTGCGTCAGGGAGGGTACTGAACCCTACAGATAGTGTGAGTACCTGCATAATTACGAGAATGGCGGGATGACCACATTCTGGACCTTCCTTGAGTCTGGAGTAAGGAAGAAACGACTCTTTCTTCTTTGATTTGTTTTGGAGAAACGATTTAGGTACTAACGGATCTGAGTTCACTTCTTCTAAAAGTCTGTCCAGAATCGATAACCTATATTTTTCAAATTTGGTACGTTCGTACAGTATGCCAGCTGGAAAGGAGTAGGTTACTTTAGATATTATTTTAGATATTTTTGGGTAGTGCGCCCCGTGAGCAATTGCGCGCACTATTTTAAACAGCTGTTTTGGTTATTGAAAATAATTGAAATTATTGAAATAATTATTTTCAAAAAAAGTATTTAAAAAAAAAGTTAACCCCACTCAAAATTTGATTTTTTACGTTTCAAGGTACGTAGAATCCGAAAATCGAATAAAACATTTTCCGTCCGTCCGCCGTACGCCGTCCGCGGCACTTTTCTAAAAACCCTGGACAGATTTGGTTCAAATTTGGTATATGGGGGGCTCCATTTGGGGTCTACGAGTATTTGTGCCGCAAAGCTTTTGGTTGATGTCAGTCACTTCTAAGGAGTGAAAATTAAGGGTTGAAATTTTCAAGAGTGCCCTAGCTCGAAAACTCTCGAAATAAAGGTATCGTTTTTTCACCAATTTTAAATAGTACAGAATTTTAAAAAAATTTTGAGACCACCCGGAGCTCTGTAGGACAAACCGTTCGGTCCCTACGAGTATTTGAAGGTTTTCCTTCGATAAAACAGAATCATGAGTGTGAATCGCAAAAGAGGTCTAATCGCCGTTCAAATTTTATCGGACTAAAATGCGATCGCTGTTCATTTCTTCGATTTGTATACAGTTTTGCCTTCTGCGTAACCAGTAATCAAATTTCCATAATATTGATATTATCAAGCTTTCTATTTTTCGAATCGAGTGTGAAGCGTTTAGTTCTTTCTAATAAACTTGATTGTGATGGTGTGGAGGCAGTATGGTGTGGGTAACCTACCAAGCTATTTCTTCTACTAGGTACTCCTCAAATTCAAATCAGAGTTGTAAGATTAGCCCACACGTCCCGTGATAAGGAAGTTACAAAATCATGATGATCAAAGTCAAATGAAGACCCAAGGGAAGAACGCACTAAGTCCAATTTGAAATGTTTTTATTTTTTCAACAAATCATTGCAAATTTTCATTATTTTGCAATAAATTTTCTTTTTTCCTTCAATTTTATGATATAATTCGATTCATATAACGTTTATAAATTTATGTTTCTAGTTAAAACAAAAGTCCACATCTAACAAATGGCATCTAAATCTCAGTTTCGAAAAAAATTGGACTTAGTGCATTCTTCCCCTTGGGTCTTCAAATGTTTTCCTTCTCGTAAACCGTTAAGGGAAAACCTGATATGATTAACTGTGTAATCAACTACACCCCCCCCCCCAAAAAAAAACAATTTTTCAAATCGCGGTTTCCGCGGCAGTTGAGGGTTCGGTTCTTGTTGCTCAGGGTCCAACCGCATCATGAATTCGGAACACTGTACACTAAACCCACCAGAAAACGAGTGACCACTCTGGAATCACACAGCACGAATAACGTTCGAAATAGGAAAGAGGCGCCAAAACTAATTTCTTCCTCAGACGTTGATGTTGCTTCAAGTGTGAATCCTGTAGGTCGAGCCTGAGGGGAGCGAACCGAACGGCCGGAACGTCTCGTAATTTACCTACTAGAGGTTCGGGTATTTGTCAACGAGTTGCGCCCCAAATTCCGTCGTCAGACTGGTTTCAGATGAGGTCAGAACTCTGTGCTCATTGATTTTTCACTTCATTAAATCGATTACTCAACGTCCCATCTAATTTAATAGAATATTATTTTCTCGTTTTTATTCCTACAGCGGACGATCACCTTCATTTCTGATTCAATCAAAATTCAAAAATTCAATGTAGGTTTCTGAACTATAAAGTCCAATTGCCAATTGGATGAACCAGAAGTAAACATAATGTAAACATATTGTCATTCCAGGCGACGTCCCATTGGATAAGCATTAGTTCAATTCAAACCAGTTGGTGAGCGATAAAACACGCATTTTTATTTACCTTCCTCCTGCACAAAACTGTTTCACTCAATGTACGTAATTTGGTTAGTATTTTGAGATAGAAGTAGCGGAAATCCCCCCCCCCACCCCACCCCCTCACTCTCATCTGCCATAACATTTCTAGCAGCATGCGAGTCTCGAATTTATACAGAATTTTAAAATCCATGATCAACGATGCCCAACGTGCGAATTCGAGTCCCCCCCCCCCCCCAGAGCAGTGGGCAGAGTACACAAGATTTTGTCACACACAGACAAAATCGGTAGGATAAACAACTCCAACAAAGATTCACATGGCCTAAAATGAAGCACGATATTATGAAGTATGTACAGAGTTGCCATGATTGTCAGATTGCCAAGTTCAAATTCAGACCAAAACCGGATGTAATGTTTATTCCAAAACTAGCTGAAGCTCCGTTTGAAACGCTACATCTTGATTTCGCCGAGATTTCCAAGAAATCTGATTCAAACCGTAATACTAAATCATTTTTGGTTATGGTAGATGAAAACACCAGATACTGCTTCGCCAAATCAATGATAGAGAGTTCACGAGCAATCATCAATTACCTCAAAACATTTCCTCATATAGGAAGAGTGAAGAAATCGGTATCTGATAATGGTGCTCAATTCACATCTGACGCCTTCAAGAAATTCGCAACCGAACGTGGGATAACTTTGGTAACAACAACCCCATACCATCCAGCTGGAAATGGTCTCGCTGAAAGGAAAATTCGAGACTTAAAACTCATTCTCACTCTTTACCCTCAGTTCAGAGGTGGATGGAAGTCATGCCTCGAGTCCGCAGTGAACCATCTGAACAGATCATATTCCTCTGGGATTGGATGCTCACCACATCGTAAGGCCTATGGATCCGCAGCTACTTTACCAGCAGACGAACGCTTTGGAGTACCAGCAGGTTTAGTGAAGGAAACTCCCTGGACATCGGAACAACAGGAAGTCTATCGCAATAAAGTAAAAAAGTACTTCGATAAACGACATTCCAACAATATTCCACGACTTGAAATTGGAACTCCGTCCTTGTACAGCATGGGTATGCTAACAAGACACCAGTTGTTAAAGGGCCATACCAAGTTAAAGAGGTGATCTTCATGAATAACATCCCAAAGACTGTACTGTATGAAGACGAACATGGACAAAGAAAAGCAGCTGCACTCAATAATATTTTATTGTATCATTGCAGGAGCAATGTTTCTTCTCAGTCGGGGGAAATGTAATGTACCCTCCAGCAGTTATCACTTCTGTTTGATACTAAACTCCCACAAATTATGTTTCCATGGTAACGATTGTAATTAAGATTGAGATATTGAATAAAGGAGACTTGATTCTGAGATTAGAAGATTAAGATTTTAATACTTCAAGTATTTTATTGTGAAAGAGTCACAATACACCTATGGTTTTTTCGCGGATTTGGATTCAGAATGGTCTAAAACGGATTAGTGTGTGGTTATTTTTTTCTGTTGAGTGTTGTCCAACCTTACCCCACATCAATTTCATAAGGCCGCTCAAGTCTTACTGTGGGACGTCCTAAAAACTGATGAACTTGATCTTGGACGGTTGGAAGTCCCTACGTGAAGGAACGCAGGGCTGAGGACTCGCTTGGCAAAAGGCTCCAACGAATTGGAGTCCCCCAAGGCCGCGAGGTCGGCAGGAGTTGAGGGCGGTATTGTCCCGGTCCTGGAGAGAACAATCGGACGGGTTTTATAAGCCGACATTCCCGAGGAGGATGACGAGGGCCGGAAGGTTGTTGGATTCGCTGAAGCTCTGGGGTGCGGTTCCACAGCGATGCTTTTGTTGTATCATCAACAGTGCTCTCCTTCATGAGCTTTGAAGTTGGATTAGAAGCAAGCGTTGTTTTCTCTCCACAGAAGAGGAAGCTTGATACTCTTGTACACCGATAGTCTGGCAAGTGGTTGTGGCACTTAGCTTCCTTGTGTCCATAACATGATTCCTGAAAATTTCGTCGAAATCGGACGAAAAATGTTACGGGGGTTTCACGTTTGCGCAACGGAAAAGTCGAATTTATTCTCTCGCAAAATAATTCGACTTTTGGTTCAGGAGCGGTAAATGAACATTTCGATGAAATCAAAATGATCGCAAATCAATAATATTACCTACATTTTTGATCTCATGATTTTATTCATCATCAAATTCTTGCAAAAGTGAGTATGTATTTTGCTTCCATGTCTACCAATGTAGCGGAAGCATTATTTTCACTTTTCAAAGTTTAAAACCAAAAATGTTCTCCAAAATCAAAATTTACACTCGCGTTTTTCGTCTTTTCATCATCCCCGGACTGATAGTAGCGACTGCGCATGCGCAAACGTGAAATCCTTGTAACACCCATAACTTCCACATTTTTCATTCGATTTCGGTGAAATTTTCAGGGATTATGCGGGTAGGGTTGTAGATGGAAATTGCCCCCAGACTTATGATAGTCACTGCGCATGCGCATACGTGTATTTCCATGTAACAGCCGTAACTTCCACATTTTTCATCCGATATTCAGAGATTATGCGAGATGGTGATGGTGGAGATAGTCAACTATTAGGGTAGTGCAAGGTACTTAGAGGTTGATGTTTTGAGATTAGCTACCATGCATCCGATACGGGGAAGCTGTGTGCCACACCCATTTGGCTGACTTTTTCCATAGTAGGTATTCCTTTTATAAGAGTGTGGGAAAGCATAAATAAGAGTGTGAAGTAAACACGCTTTTCTATATTGCTTCCGATTCTACCACGGTAGCAGAAAAATTGTTTTCATCCTTTAAGAGTGAAAAAAAGTCCTTTATTCCTCTCGTTTCATGTTTGACCTCTTTTAGAATATTTTTTTTTGAGACTGATAATTCCTCATAGATTTCATCGTCCTGATTATAAAATTTGGAGAGTAGTTGTAGGTATTTGCATAGGATTATCCTTTCAACCGTGTTATGGATTCGAGAAAGCTATGTGCAGCACCTGTGGAAGTTTTTTAACTTCGAAAAAGTAGCAAGTAATGATTTATGAATAACAAATTGGAAAACAACAGTTGCACCGGGTGGCCGAGCATTCCGATTTTAGGAGTGGTGAGGAACTACGTAACTGGGAGGAATTCAAGTGGGTGCAAGGTCTCTGATGACCGTCCTGGCAAGTTTATGAATATGTGTCTCTCTTCTTCTCTCTAATTCGATATTTCATCAGGAAATCTTCAAGAAATACAAGGCTCATGCTACTACTACCTACTAATACTCAATGTTCAATATTTAGAGCCTACTGACACGAATTTTTTAACTCTGAGAATTTAATTTATTTTTACTTTATATGTTATGGATTCATATCAAAATGACTTCATCATGTCATCGCGGTGCCAAGGTGTGGTGTCATCATGCGTCATATAATACAATCAGGGCGCTAAACATGGTATTGAGCAACGGTAGTTCAGGAGATAAGTTTATGGGTCTTCCACCGACCTTAAAATGTTTACCTACCTCAACATGAAGACAGACCAACGCCGGAGGGGTGTAACTCCGCTGAATGCTCTATATTCGTGATGATCTTGGTGATCTATATTCGTGGATCATTTAATTGAAGAAGAAGAAAAGCTTTATTGAGAAAAATTAATAAAATACACTTAAAAAAAATAAACTCAAGCTTATAGAGCAATGTAAACTTCTGCTCGAAGTTCGTCAAATTACACATTGAACATAATGGCCTCCTCCTGTTGCTCAATGGAGCACCATTTAAACTAAGGAGATATTAACACGGTTCGGTAAGAATTTCGCTCGTATTTTGCCACCTTTCAACTAGACCACTCAAGATATTACCCAAATCACTCGAGCCAAGGTCCACCCACGTCCTCTCACCAACGTACTTAGAGAAAAGTTTGCACCAGTCAGCGTACCAAAAAACTCGAGCATTGACTACCTCCTGTAATATCTTTTTCGGTAGCCTGTTGCAATTCATCTTCAGGACCTTAAGTACGTATCTGAAATGAAGGCGCAGTGTATGGCAGAAAATGGGATCTTAATTAGTTTCTAACATAACCATATAATCCGGTGTAAACTGAGGTAGATATACAAGTTTTTTCACTAGGAATTTCAAAACTTTCTCTACAGCCTCAAACTGTGCAAATCCCCAAACCTCTGACGCATAGCACAGGATCGATCTTGATATGGCATTGAAAATGAACAACTTATTACTGAGGGGTACCAGCGGGGACATAACAGCACCAGCCCAAACAGTATTTATTGCCATCTTAGCAGATGTAGCCTTCACCCTCAGGTGCTTGGTGAATGAGAGTGATGGAGTAAGAGTCACACCCAAAAAGCAATACTCTCTCACATAGTCTATTTTTTTTTTTTTTTTTTGAGCCATAGAACCATTCATCTTGTTTACCTAATCTGCCCCCTCGTCTGAACACCATAATTTTAGATTTATCCAAATTTAATGTTAGACCCCAAAGTAGATAGAAACTCTCAACTGCATCAATGTTCTTCTGTAAATCCTCACGCGTTTCGGCAATAACGATGACATCGTCAGCATACAGTAGAAGTTTTATTGTGGTGTCACCAATTCTTACCCCCTCACTCAATGTCTCACCCAGGTCATCAATGGAAATGGCAAACAACAGAGGGCTAAGGAAGCACCCCTGCCGCAATCCCCTTTCTACATCGAAAAATGGATCATGGATTTGATTACGAAATTAATTTAATTTTGGAGCTGTAGCTATATTAAGCCATACAATTGTGTTCAAGTATTATAAGGGCAATAAATATTAATAATTCATGTTTTACGTGGCAAACTGATTGGGAGTAAATTGTATATTCCTAATCTGAAGGGACATCCCCTGGAATGCACCATCCCCTGGATTACTAAACAATATTTTTCACAATAACTTCGTATAGTTTTCCCCATTACAAGGATTTCATGACAGACACTATTAGGGATGGCAACGATATATCGATATATTAGGTTTGATATATCGATATACAGAACCGATATTATCGGTCAATATCGATACATTTACCGATATATCGCGACTTGTTTTCAACAAGTAAAAATTAAAAATTAAATATTAAAATGGATAGATGAGAAGGACGCCTGTACCTGTAAAAACATCAAGTAATTTTATTCCAAATTTTGTAGGTACGTGATGGGTTGATTTCAGATTACTGACTTCAGCTCAAACATGATGGTTTACACGAACAGTGGCGCTCAAGTCTCAATTATTTGACTTGAGCCAAAAGTAATGGAGGCGTGTCCAGATTGAAACGACCTAATACTTACACGAGTTGGAGCAATTTATAAATTAATGAAACATTGCTACGTTGAGGGTATCTATGATTTTTAATATTATGTTTTAGGACCCCTGAGGGTAGTTTATCCCCAAATTTGCAACCCCAAAAACCTTTTGCTACCGACCTAGTGCTCTGACAACCATGACATTTTCGCACTTTTACAACTAGATACGTATAATTTCGATAATTCATACCAGTAACTTTTTAAACTAGGTTAAATACTTACTTCAGCCGTTTTTCCAAGTAGATCTTCTGATATTTCGAGTATATCGATGTATTTCTTCCAAAATGATATTATTAACGTTTCAATTCACCTGCCTACTTACTTCAATAAGATTTTCCAAGTAGATGTTCCGAAATTTTTCACTCGATTTGCCATCCCTACATATTGTAACGTATACCATAATATGGTATACGTTACAAGGGGTATATGATACAAGGGGTATATTATACCCCTTGTAACGTATACCATGATACTTTTGAGAGTGTTAAATACTCGTACTAACTTCAAAGAGTTTTTCCGTGTAAATCTTCCGATATGTCGAGTATATCGATAAATTTCTTCCTAAATGATGTTTGTATAGCTTAAAACGTTTTAACTCACGTATCTATTTCAACAAGATTTTCCAAGTTAGATGTTCCGGTACATCGAAATATCGATATATTTTATCCGATATATCGTAGGTATAGATATCTCATTGACGATATATCGTTTGATTAGTATATCGATATATTTCATTCGATATGCCATCCCTAGACACTATATTCATTCATTTCTATATTAGTTCACCGTTTTCAGGCTTGAAAAGGGAACTGGAGTGCTCGCTGTGCTCGAGACATGTAGTTAAGAAATACATGGATGTTATAGGGACCTGCTTAATTTAATGCTTGAAAAGATCAAGAAGAATTAGCAAAAATATCATGTTGCATTCAATCAGACTCAATTCTGTGGCAATACCTGCTTGTGAGTATGTAATGTTCGACTTCTTGGCCCTTTTTGTTTCCGAAGGAAGGCAGCCCAACTCAACTCACCCAATCAATGAAGGAAATGGGTGGACAGATGGGGCGTTGGAAGGGTGTTCTACGTGTAGGCCTGCCTCATTAATGAAATGCCTTCGTATCCGAGTTTTCAGTAGAGGACGCGGTGTGGGGTGAACTGGGACATCCAGCGGCCTTGCGGATACGCGAGTAGGTGAGAATCCGTAGGAAGTGCGAGGAACGTTGTGTTCTGCGTCCTACCAGACGTGCAGTCCTTATGATGAACGAATTTTCAAGTAAACTCCACTTAATTTCGGCTCCAATTTTTGACGACAATTAAAACAGTCACAAGTAGAAGTTGTGGAGTCCTCCACACCGAAGAGATATCGTGTAAATTGGTGAACCTTCATTATGAAATTAGAAATATGTTTACTGGCTCCATTTTTTACAATTTTTACAAGAAGAAAAATGCATAAAGGGATGCGATTTGCACAGATTTCCTAGTCGACATCAGGCTTGGCCCGTGTTGTAGGGTAGTGATGTCACAAATTAGAGCAGTGATATCACTTCTTTTAGGCCACATTCAACCCATCAAGATGATACACATCATTCCCTAACTAAGCTGGACAAAACGTGTATATATTCCTCCACTTCCATACCTATCGTCGATGATGCACGATAGAAGTATTTTTGTGTACCTTCTAAAATAGATACGTGCTGGAAAATTAGATACGTTCCTACCTGCATGATCATTGCAGACTGTTTGCGGAGGGTCAGGGGGAATATATGAGGAAGTGGAAAGAGGAAATCACATGCGGGGCTCGAACAAGCGGGCAAGGACTCGCCAATTACGGAGTGGCAACGGATCTGGCGCTTGCCTTCGTCGGAGAATATCCGATAACACTAAGCCTGGGCAGATCGTAAACCAGACGACGGAGATAACCGGTCCTCAGACGCGGTAACCTTTTGCTTTGAAAAAGTCACCCAGTCATGCTTCATACCGCAAAACTAGTTTAGAAATAAGTTACTGCTATTACGTCTCTATTATTAAACATTTCAAAACTACCGTCATTTTCCCAACCAAAGAGGGAAGCCTTTGGTTCAGACAACGTTCATTTACGCACAATGTTGTACTGAACAAAATCCTTGGAGATTTCACCATTGGAGCAATCACGAAAGCTCCAATCCAAGACAGGGAACAAATATGAAGTCCGTGAAATATCACCTGAGTTCCAAGGTACATTAACCCACAATGAACGTGCTGCAGTTTTAGCGTGCGAAGACCACAAAAGTACACACAAAATACTGATCGATGCAAATTTTCGAAATTCCGGCGTGGTAGGATGAGATTGACCAGCTCAACACGTAGGCATTCAAGCTTTTGTAGGAATATAAGTGTGGAAAACGAATATTTCGAAGCACCGCAGCAGATACAAGATTTTCCCAAACGATCGTAAATTACCAATCGTTAGGAGATTACCACCTATGTAACTCCAAAGGTGAAGTTTGCCACCATAATCTCACCTTATGAAACTATTCTGCTCAGAGTTGCACGGCAGAATATTGTCGGCTGTGATGTAACGGAGGATTGAATATCTCGGTACCTACCTAGTTGAACTTTCTATTGTCATTGCACGGCTGATGAGGTGATGTTCGGTTGAGCCGGCGAATGTGTAGGAGGTCGATGGACCCTGAGGAGATCTCATTTGAGCGTCATACCTTTTTGATGGTTGATGGTCTTCGGTAACTCATCAGTGAATTGTGCCTAAAACATCACTGAGGTGGAAAAAAACGAACAGGGGCAGCTATTTTCCGCATTAAAATTTCAACAATGTCCGTGAAAAGCACCTTCAATGATCGGTTCAATCAGTCAAGCTGCAAGGATATTTGACCTTCGAAAATCTTCTAGTTGAAATTCGACATGGTTTTCCTTCCTTGCCAAAATAATGGTTCTCAGTTGGTGAGTGATCACTATAACCTACTGTAAGAGCTGGATATTAGCCTTACTTTATTATTTCCCTATATTCTGAATTATGTTACGTATAGGTACTTTTGTTTTGTAATATGGGCTCGGTATAGGTAGGAATTTTAGCTGACGGTACCAGGAAGTTCCTGCCCCGATTCGCTGTAGGTTCGGAGGATATACCTTCTCCTTGGTGCCTGACACTAAGCTTATGCCAGCCCGTCAAGTTGAGGAAGTTTACAACATTTAATGGAAGGATGCAATATTCCGCTTGGTGCCTGACACTAGGTACACAAAGGTTGCCAGCTCCCGGGGATGACCCTGGTGCTGTGGTTTCTGCAGTTGGATGACCTAGGGCTGAATTTTATTTAGGTAAATTATGAATATAACGTATGTGGTACCCCACACCTACTTATCTAATCTGCATTTTATTTGTATATTCTACATATAAAGATACCTTGGATCCCAGGATTGAATTGACCCTCTCGTACTTTGTGACGAAATTATAAATACTTGCCTCAGAATTGCGCTAGGACTACTCCAATCAACTCCCATTAACGTCTTATATGCTGAAGCTGGGGAGCCACCTCTCCAAGTAAGACGAGGTATGCTTGCGGAACGATATGTCTCTTCACTGTATTCTAGAAATCCCATCCAGTATAGTAAATTAGTTCAGCTGTCGACCGATGTTCTTACAGAACGTTTTTGGGAGAGGAAGAACTCGCCACTCCTATGCGAAAGCTTCTTGACCGTAAATGAACATGTATCGTGGCTGCATTCTTCACCAAAAGCTCATCAATACTGTATTCCGTACGAAGTACTGGCTTCGTCTCCACGCGTTAGTTTTGCTCTTGAAACCAAGGATCTCAAACCGTGGTCTGCAAATACGTTTGTGAATGATCATTTGTCCAGGTTTTATACAGGAGCACTAAAAATCTATACGGATGGGTCTTGCAATAGGGGAAGGACTGGCTGTGCTTTCTATGTATCTACAATGAGCCTCTCCAAATCGATCAGACTGTGGGACAAGGCTTCTTCTTCTTTTTCAGCTGAAATGATCGCGATTTTGGAAGCAATTAAGTACGTACTCAGCGAAGAAAATGTACCCCAAACATTGATCATTTTATCCGATTCAAAGAGTGT
Source organism: Apolygus lucorum (assembly GCA_009739505.2). Classification (NCBI taxonomy): domain Eukaryota; kingdom Metazoa; phylum Arthropoda; class Insecta; order Hemiptera; family Miridae; genus Apolygus; species Apolygus lucorum. The sequence continues at coordinate 52,829,298 of CM019168.2, forward strand.
ACTGTCCAAACTAAAATCTATAGCTCCCCAGGTTTCCCTGACCAAAATTGAGAGCGAGTTGCTCGATGGCATTTACAGGCTGAGACAACGGGGTACCCATACAACTCTTCTATGGATTCGGGGACACAGTGGAATCGTAGGAAACGAGAAAGTAGATTCTTGCCTCGATACACGCGATCGAGTTGGACGTAAGTCAAGACATCAGGAGCCTGTATCCACCTACTGATCTCCGCAGAACATTGAAGCAAATGGCATTACACCGGTGGCAGAGAATTTTTGACGAATATGGTTCTGGCTCATCGTATAGAGCAATTTTCCCTGTTATATCCGGCAGAACTTGGTTTTCTGAAATATTAGGAAAACCAAAATCCTTTTATAAAATTTTAACGAGGATGCGAAGCAACCACTACCTGTGTAAAAAATATTTATACAGAATTGGCCAGGCGGAAGCCCCCTACTGTACAACTTGTCGACAAGAAGAAGAAGATCTGGATCACATAGTGATGTGCTGCCCGAAATATGAAGCCCAACGGGAGATTCTATTTAACAAACTAGCGGAACAAGTCCCATTACCATTTAATGTGAGGTGCCTGCTGTCACAGAATAGTGCAGAAGTATATTTTATTTTGAATGAATTTTTTGTAGAAATTAAACATAATTTATGAAAATGTCATTACCTAATACCTATTGAATGAAGTAATATTGTGTATGGCTGTATAGTGTGAAGCTAACGCCAAATAAACAGACAAGAAAAAAAAGAAAACAACATCAGGGAGTCAATAGTGGTCATATTACAAAATCTCTGTGCTACAACTGGTACTACGGTATATCAAAATTTTGAAATTTAAGTGGAAGCTATACCTACATTCATAATTACAAATTAATTTGAACTTCAGAGAATTCCAAGAATAACTTGTTGCGTACAATGAGAGGAGCTGGAACAATAACTTTTGAGTTTGTCCATCACGGTTGAGGAATGATGCCAGTTTTACGGGCTGCTGGCCGTTAAAAACCGATAGACCCCGCTCGCACTCCCAGGATGTCTCCTATTAGACGAAGGCCTCATCCGTTGTGTCGGGAAACGTTTTCTTTGAGAATCTTGTGTGATTTCTACAATCTCGAGTTGGTCATAGATGTTCGTTATGCTAACAGTTGGCTTTTAAACTTGGTGTTTCAATGGACTTGTGTAGAGTCCTTGACCTGAATGAATTCTTATCAGTCAAACGACGAACCCCACTTATTTCACGTCCATCTCTATCTGTTTGGAAGTGCTCAACACTCTCTCTACTACTTACTCGGTCAATATGATTACCAAATCTGCATAATCAACATTACCTAGTGAATGAAACTAGTTTCTCATCTCTGGAATCTCCTCTTCTCTGGATAGGTGGTTTCTTCTATCTCCTAGACAACCCGATAATGTCCAAAAAATATTAATTCCTGAAGCATCTAGAGGACCGTGCAAACATTCAAGCACCTTAATCATTATGTTTGTGCTAGAAATTTCAGGAGAACGGACTTCAAACCGTTTGATGACCAAACCACACAACCCCTGGAAATTTTATCAAAATCGGATGAAAAGCGTTACAATGTTTTATAAGTACAATTGGTTACTAGGTTACTTTTAATAGGAGTTTATTTTTGGGCATACCAAGTATCTTGCACGATCAAATTCATGAGGAATGATTGAATGGTGGACAGCCGCCTACTACCCGCCAAGTTTATAAGAAATTGGACCGTTAGTTATTGAGCAAATGAGGTTGGAGTTAGAGCATGCGGAAAGGCTACTTTCAATCCGAAGAAACATTTAATTCAAAGTAGACCTCCTATGAAATAGATATACTTTCCAGATATATGAACCCTACCCAGCACAATATTACCTAAATAAATGTTTTGTTTGTTGCATTTTTTCTTACTTTGTCGAACCTTGCAGCTTATGTCTTCCCACTCATTGACGTGTTCTTCGTTGTTTTCTTTTTGTTCACAGGCAATGTAGATATAGTCAACGGAAACCTGAAACTAATTTTGGGGCTAATCTGGTCATTAATCGTTCGTTACCAAATCGGAAGATCGAAGTTCCCGCCAAAGAAATTGATGCTAGCATGGCTGAGAGTAAGTTCTCATAGATCATACACATTGTTATAAAAAAACTAAGGAACAAGGAAAAGAAAACCGAACAAATTATAGTATAAATGACATTATTTAAGGCCACATGGATACCTCGATTGGTTTGAGTGCCTTTATGATGAACAGGTTTACTATGAAGGTATAGTAGTGTCCACTAAGGAGGTTAACTAGCGTCCACTATGAAGGTATACTAGCGTCAACAATGAATGTATTCTAGCGTCAACTATGAAGGTATTCTAGCGTCAACTATGAAGGTATTCTAGCGTCAACTATGAAGGTATTTAAGATGTCTACTATGAAGGTATACTAGCGTCCACTATGAAGGTATGCTAGCGTCCACTATGAAGGTATACTAGCGTAACAATGAAGGTATTCTAGCGTCAACAATGAATGTATTCTAGCGTCAACAATGAATGTATTCTAGCGTCAACTATGAAGGTATTCTAGCGTCAACTATGAAGGTATTTAAGATGTCTACTATGAAGGTTTAATAGCGTCCACTATGAAGGTATACTAGCGTCAACTATGAAGGTATTCTAGCGTCAACTATGAAGGTATTCTAGCGTCAACAATGAATGTATTTAAGATGTCTACTATGAAGGTTTACTAGCGTCCACTATGAAGGTATACTAGCGTCCACTATGAAGGTACACTAGCGTCAACAATGAAGGTATTCTAGCGTCCACTATGAAGGTATTCTAGCGTCAGCTATGAAGGTATTTAAGATGTCTACTATGAAGGTTTACTAGCGTCCACTATGAAGGTATACGAGCGTCCACTATGAAGGTATTCTAGCGTCAACAATGAATGTATTCTAGCGTCAACTATGAAGGTATTCTAGCGTCAACTATGAAGGTATTTAAGATGTCTACTATGAAGGTTTACTAGCGTCCACTATGAAGGTATTCTAGCGTCAACTATGAAGGTATTCTAGCGTCAACTATGAAGGTATTTAAGATGTCTACTATGAAGGTTTACTAGCGTCCACTATGAAGGTATACGAGCGTCCACTTTGAAGGTATACTTGCGTCAACAATGAATGTATTCTAGCATCAACTATGAAGGTATTCTAGCGTCAACTATGAAGGTATTTAAGATGTCTACTATGAAGGTTTACTAGCGTCAACTATGAAAGTATACTAGCGTCCACTATGAAGGTATTCTAGCGTCCACTTTGAAGGTATTCTAGCGTCAACTATGAAGGTATACTAGCGTCAACTAAGAAGGTGATCCAGCTCAACTATTACAACAAAAATTAGACAAAAACTTATTGATGAATTTAGATAACACTGTCTGACTATAGACGTCTAACAATGGTAGCTAAGTAAGTAGGTAGGTACCCACTTATCCCATATCTCTCAAAGAGAAATGCACGCGTGAACAATAGGCACTGAATCTCACTTGGATCCAACTTTCCTGGCCGACCCCCGCTTAGAGTAATGACCCTTACAGCTTCCCTGCTCCACATACTCCCGTCCTTGGATACGAGAGAACACGAATCCGTTCCCTGTTGTTGTCACTCGTGAACTAGTTATTGTCACTGTTGGGACTCGTTATTGTCCCTATTTGCCTCGTTATTGTCTGCATCGACTCGAGCTCACTCGTTGTTTGTTTTTCAGGCCGTGCTTCCGGAATGCGAGGTGAACAACTTCACTACCGACTGGAACAGTGGGATATGTCTCAGCGCTTTGCTCGACTACTGCGAGCCGGGACTTATGCCCAATTGGAGATCTCTCAACAGATACGAAAGGCATGTTCAAATATACATGTTACCTCCCGCTTAGATAGAAAACATTGAAAGTATTGGGAAATCAAAAAGGGCGTTAACTAATAACAACTCTGAAGAAAACTATGTTATTTCAATGAATTGAGTGAAATATAAAATTAATTTGCCTAGAATTCAAGCGATTTGCCGTAAGATTAGATGTAAGTTTTCCAAAATTTGAAACTGGATTTATGAAATGGTAATAATCCATTTTCAACCAAGAGTCCTCAATGATGTTCCAAAAATTGTCTTCCTATTCAATCAGTAAGTGATTCAACATTTTAATCATGAAGAGGTTATTCGTTATTATACACTCCTGCTCAAAATTAAAGCACCACCATCCATTTTTTTGTTTATATCTTTCCTTCTTCCCTTATAAATTTGTATCCTGGACTGGCCACCAAGGAGTCCAGACATGAATCCGATAGTGCATGTTTGGGACATGCTGAAAAGATGAATTCGAGCCAGAGATCCGCCATCAGACAATCTTCAGCAGCTGGAAACAGTAGCGAAAGAGGAATGGGACAATATCCCCCAAGACACCCAAAACTTGATTACAGGCATGGGTCCAAGGCTCCAAGCTCTCATCCGAGCTAATACCAAGTATTGAAAAGCTAAACTGGCATAATTTAAACCTTTTTTTTCCCCATTTTCAATTTTTATCATTTTACCACAAGAAGTACATTTTTCTTTAATTTAATAAAAACATATTTTTTCTCGAATTTGTGCCTTTTTTGGTTACATTTTTCTTTCTGTGTTTTCAAACAATATGTGCAAATGGATAACAACTTGATAAGGGAAAAAAGAGGGGTACAAACGAAGGAATATATTATGGTGCTCTAATTTTGAGCAGGAGTATATATGAATTTTATTTATATACAATCTAATGGGTGAGAAGTGCAAAATCATTAACAATCTCCTCAAGTTTTAGTATAAAATTACATTTTTAGTTTTTATATTTTACGAGTAGAAAAAACAAATCTCAACTCCGCTTCCAGTTTACCTGTTGGATAAACAGCAAGTGAAGTGCTTGGTTCTTGGGTCATGATGGCCTCATGATGTGGCCACCTTATTTGAGACATTTAGTTAGCTACCGTCTTTGAAATACGTACGTAGGTTGTCTTGGTCTGCTTTCATAGAAAATTCACTTGTAGGGACTGCTCTCCTCAAATACGAATCATAAACATCTGAATCTTCCTCTTTCTAGCATCGACAACTGCCGACGAGCTATGGAGATCGCCAAAACGCGGCTTGGCGTGCCGCAGGTCCTACAGCCTGAGTACCTCGCCTCCCCTCACCTGGATGAGCTCTCGGGGATGACCTATCTCTCCTACTTCATGAAAGAGAACAGCCCCGGAACTCGAGCTACCCTCAGATGGGTCAACACTCAGATACCGGAAAAAATGATCAAAAATTTCACCGTGAGTTTTTCGCTACAAGTTCCAACTTCATTAATTGAAAACTATAAATAGTTTGTTTTCAAGATATGAAAATTTCCATAAACTAAATTAATTAACGTGTTCATAGCGAATTCAGCATTCAATTGAGCTTGCTCCCAATCTTTTTTACACTAAATTATGACCCCATCATCAGCAAAACCAAAAAAATTAACCTTTCAGTTTTGAAAGAAAATGTCATTCACATAAATTTGATTTAAAAGTAACGCTTTTGTGAGTAAGAACTACGATTTTGGTAGTTTAGAGCTTTCTGTTACACTTTCTTTTGTACCATTTTTTTACTAAAACAATTCAAAAATAGTTTGATTCAAATTTTAGGCATTTGTATTTTAGTCCTTTATGGCCTCATAAATTTCATCCCCGTCCCACCAAACATACCGTCATAACAAATTTGATATTCCTCACACATCAATTTCGCCCGATTGTGCGAGTAATTAAATGCAGATACATTTCATGAAAATCCAATTAGAAGGGAAATTTTGAATACAAATATTCTGAAAAATCGAAGATAATTCGTAATTGTGTTTTTGAATGTAGCAAACCAGCAAGTCGGCTGTGAAGTTCACATTTCACATCAAAGAATGGGGAATTTGCCTCAATTTTAGATTCTGGAATTTCAAGGAAAATCCTATTATAGGGCCCTAGAATAACGTTTAACACTAGGAATAACCAACGGAAAAAAATTACCGTAGGAGAAAATGACTAAACAAGTGAACCTCTGTTACAAAACACCGCGAAAATCGAGGAGTATTGTTGACGTCATACGAAAAAAAAAAAAAAAAACGACGCGAAAGCAACAACAGACAGAGTTCTAGCACCGCCACACAAAACGATCCAGTGAAATGGCTACTCGAATAATGTGATTCAAATCTTGAAACTAAATAAGAGAAGATGAAGAATAATAATGCTTGATAAACTAGTAGACAGATTCGTATTGTAAAAAAGTGAGTAATACTGTTTCTTTTGGTCAATTTTGTGTCTGTGTTCTTCCTGCCAGTTCGTGGCGCACTCTTGTGCGCACTACTCGGAAGGTAAAAGTTCGCGTATGTTCCGCTTCTGTGGTAAGCGCCACAGAACCTCCTTTGAAGTCAGATTGGTAGAATATCCGTCACGTTTCAAACATGGCTGCCTCTTACACATTGCCACCACATTTAAAATTTCCATCTTCCTTAAATTCTCTAAATTTTTTGGATGCGTTTTCGAGCAGCTCACTATGGTTTTTTTCCATAAAAATAAACCCTCATTCGAAAAAAAAAAAAAAAAAAAAATGTGAGGCAAATTCCCCATTCAGGTGCCCATTAATCATTTCCGAACCAGCAGATTCTACGAGTCCATGTTAATCTTTGTGAGGAAACTTCACAGCCCACCCAACTTGGCATTAATTTTTTCTCAAAATTTGAGAGGATTGACATCGGTTCAGAGCTACAGGCAGGCGTTTTCGGTCCCTTCTTATTTATAGCATTTCCGAATTGAGTTAAACTTTTTCCATTTAGGTTTAGACCTTTTCCACTTATCCACTTAGGTTTAGACCTTTTCCACTTAGATTTAAACCTTTTCCATTTGAATTTAGACCTTTTTAATTAAGATTTAAACCGTTTCCATTTAGATTTAAACCTTTTCCATTTAGATATAAACCTTTTCCATTTGGATTTAAACTCCATCAAAACGTCAGTAGTTAGCCCCATCATGGTAAGTAAGTGCCTACCTACTAAAATTTCATTAGGCTAGAAGTAAAAAAAAGGATACGGTAAGAAAAAATACGCATTTTTGAAAGCTTGTTATGAATCGGAAATCTCGGTAATGGATAAGGATCTAGCTCTAGGTTGAACTGTTCCTTCCCTTTCTTCAGCGGTACTGGAATCTTCAGAACTTGATATCCGATTGTACGTAGTACGGCTGCAACCACGAGTTGCGACAGCGTCTTCACTAATACTGGAATCACTCGTGTTTGCTGAGATGGAGTTAACCCCAGGAAATTGAAAGGTCGGAACTGATTTTCAGTCATCAAAACTAAGAGCTACTAGCTGGCTCCACCGTCGCGTGATTCATGATTGAGGAACACATTGTGGGGAAAGAAGTTTGCATTGGGAAGGAATTGACGAATACCTTCTCAACCAAACGCCTTCGACAAGAAACTAACAGATTCCTTCTCAACCAAACGCCTTCTCTCCTTATCCATTACCGAGATTTCCGATTCATAACAAGCTTTCAGAAATGCGTATTTTCTCTTACCGTATCCTATTTTTTACTTCTAGCCTAATGAAATTTTAGTTGGTAGACACTTACTATGATGGGGCTAACTACTGACGTTTTGATGGCGTTTAAATTCAAATGGAAAAGGTTTATATCTAAATGGAAAAGGTCTAAACCTAATTGGAAAAGGTTTAAACCTAAATGGAAAAGAACTAAACCTAAATGGAAAAGGTTTAACTCAATGAGGAATTTCACCATGTCAGAATTTCCTATTTTTGACCCCAACATCGGATTCAGCACCCCTAAAAACCCCCTAAGGCAAACTTTCAGCCCGAACTTCCTAATTTACGAATGAACAATACAGTGTTGAAAATACGAATGTTTAAAAAAACGGGGAAAATGACGTCATGCTGGAATAGTTCATTTATGGCCGCTTGAAGCGCTGAGATCGAGAAATCTATAGTCCCCAGATGCAAAATTTCATGAAACCGTAAAGTTCGAAATCGAAAAACTGAAGAAAAAAATAGAACTGAAGAAAAAAACGCTGCAAATCATTGCTCAAAGGTTTATTATTTTCTGTATAGATCACCCTTCTGTATAGATCACTGGATCTCCGACAATAGCACCCACCACCATCTGTATTCTCCCTTGACCTTCCCTCTCAAATTTGAGATACTCATTTCCATGTCGGTAGGTACTATTTTTCAAATTGTATGTACCTAGAAACGCGAACCATAAAATTTTTTTGGTTTGCTTTGAGCAATGGCTTCGGAGCTCACTCAGCTGATCAGTGATCTGAGGAGTGAAGAAGATCTCCTCGAATGCTGCAGACGCCTGGAAGAGCACTTCCATTCAATAGGATTGAAAATGGCTTTGGAGCTCACTCAGCTGATCAGTGATCTGAGGTGTGAAGAAGATCTCCTCGAATGCTGGAGACGCCTGGAAGAGCACTTCCATTCAATATGATTGAAAATGGCTTTGGAGCTCACTCAGCTGATCAGTGATCTGAGGAGTGAAGAAGATCTCCTCGAACGCTGGAGACGCCTGGAAGAGCACTTCCACTCAATAGGATTGAAAATGGCTTCGGAGCTCACTCAGCTGATCAGTGATCTAAAGAGTGAAGAAGCCTTTGAGCAATGATTTGCAGCGTTTTTTACCCATCAACATTTTTTTTACCTACGAACTTTTTTTACCTACCAGCTATTGGTGGGTACTACCGACCACACCATACTGGCTTCACACCTTCACAATCAAGTTTATTAGAAAGAACTAAACGCTTCACACTCGATTCGAAAAATACAAAGCTTGATATAGAAATTTGATTACTGGTTACGCAGAAGGCAAAACTGTATACAAATCGAAGAAATGAACAGCGATCGCATTTTAGTCAGATAAAATTTGAACGACGATTAGACCTCTTTTGCGATTCACACTCATGATTCTGTTTTATCGAAGGAAAACCTTCAAATACTCGTAGGGACCGAACGGTTTGTCCTACAGAGCTCCGGGTGGTCTCAAAAATTTTTAAAAATTCTGTACTATTTAAAATTGGTGAAAAAACGATATTTCGAGAGTTTTCGAGCTAGGGCACTCTTGAAAATTTCAACCCTTAATTTTCACCCCTTAGAAGTGACCTACATCAACCAAAAGCTTCGCGGCACAACTAGACCCCAAATGGAGCCCATATACCAAATTTGAACCAAATCGGTCCAGTGTTGCTAAGAAAAGTGCCGCGTACGGCGTACGGCGGACGGCGTACAGCGGACGGACGGAAATTTTTTTATTCGATTTTCATATTCTACGTACCTTGAAACGTAAAACATCAAATTTTGAGGGGGGGTTAAAATTTTTTTTTTCTTGCTCGATTCCAAAGGCTTATTATTGAAAATAATAAACCAAAATAGAAAAAGCGAGATGGGGAAAATTTGGTTTCCTCTGTTTTTGTTTGATAACTTTTCTCTTAGAAAACACGATTTCGTCGTCCCAATGGGCAACACTGGGAGGAGACGGCGATCCAAACAGCCCAATCAGCGAGCGTTCCCGCTGCACGTCTGTTTTCCCGGTTAGTTTTGAAATTAAAAATTTTGATTGTCTCCCGAAAATAACAGGAGACTTATTTTCCGAAATCAGCCCGATTTTCATCTATCCCACACCATTAACTATTCAGGAAAAATGCAAACAAAAATCGGTGAAATTCCTCATTCGGAAATGCTATATAAGTCTCACCACAGGAATTGTCAAGTCTATCTGTGTGGAACTTGTGCGTAGTTTTGACAAAGATGAATTATGTGTGTAAGTAGGGGTCTGTTCGGAGAGGCAGTCCGGAACCAAACCGGAACTGAAACGCTGCAAATTATTACACAATGGTTTATTATTTTTCCATATAGATCATTCGTCTACAAAATCACCAACCATCCAATATGAAAAAAAGAAAAAAAATCAAAATCACCAACCATCGATCGCATTTCGGTCAGCTCTAATTTGAACGGAGATTAGGCCTCTTTTGCGATTCACACTCGTTTTGATTTTTATATATATATATTTCAATATAAACCCTTAAATTTTCGTAGGGAGCGAACGGTTTGTCCTACAGAGCTCCGCGTGGTCTCAAAAAATTCTAAAAATTCTATAGAATCTTAAATTGAAGGAAAAACAATACCTTTATATCGTAATTTTTTGTGTTAGGGCGTTTTCAAAATTGATTTTGGAACCCTTAGAAGTGACCTACATCAACCAAAAGCTTCGGGGCACAACTAGACCCCAAATGGAGCCTACATACCAAAATTCATCAAAATCGGTCAATGCTAAGTGGCAAAAGTGCCGCGTACGGCGGACGGACGGCCAAATTTTTATTCGATTTTTGGATTCTACGTACCTTGAAACGTAAACCATCAAATTTTGAGGGGGTGTTGAAATTTTTTTTCTTGGTCGATTCCAAAGGTTCATTATTGAAAATAATAAACCAAAAGGGGAGGGGATAAATGCGAATGGACTCCTCCGGGCTCCTCCAAACCCCTCCGAACCGTTCAGGACTGCCTCTCCGAACAGACCATAGAGTTATCATAATTTAATCAAATGTGAAGAAACCTCCATTCAATGACCTTCGATACTCTCATAGATCTATAATACTTTTCATACGCTTGGCAGGTGGCTAAAATCTGAGAGTGAAAGAGATCGAGACCACCGAATTCGGTCCTTGACATTTTACCGATATTGTGGTCGCCTGTTTGTTAAACGGAAACACAAATGATCAGATGGAATGAGTAATGACGTCATTTCTGATTTTATCTTCGGAAGGCGAGGAATCCCTTGAAATATGGTCAGAAGAAGACACCAAAAGCGAAACCCGAGTGGGATGAAACTGTCCTGATGCAACGAAGGTTCCTCGAATTCAGGCCTGAGGGGGCGTGGTGGTCTCGGGAGTCTTCCAAATTTGTACTGGCGCCTGATTCAGAAACTCTCATCGACCCTTACTTTTATGGTTGCTTTTTACGAGTCGCCCAAAACTGATTTGAATGAGATTCCCATTAGTTACCTACCTGTTTCTGCGAGTAATTATGAGATCCAGAGAAGAAGGAATTTTTCCCAGAAAAAGAATTAAGTTGTTAAGAATACACGAACATTGTATCTGGTGGGATCCGTGCTAATTTCTATTCACTGAATAAAAGTTGATGTTGACAATACTTCGGACGACATTCCACATTACAGCTTTGGTTGGATTAGCTTCCACCTTGGTAGGAAATCTCGTCCAATCCAAGCAGCTACCATCTTTGGACGTACTTTCTGAACTATTCCCTTAAATTACTTTGGTATCGCATCTTGACCCGAACTTCATTCTACACACTGATTGTAGCATGAATTTCATGCCATGACAAGCCCCCAGAAGTTCACTAGACCAAAATACAACTAGTTGCTAGGGACGCAAAACTGAGAAAAACTCGAAGAAACGAACTGCGATCGCTTTTGGAACTCAACGGAGGTCTCTTAAGCGATTCACAATTGTGATTCTGATTTATAAGATGCTGTGTGTATCGACCCACGGTATGAAGAACTTGTCAAATATCGGGACGTCATCAAGAAAGAAACGTTGTTATCGCCTAGCTTTAGGAAAATATATGATGAAGGGAATATATTTTCCGAAAACTAGGCGATAACAGCGTTTCTTTCTTGATGACCCCAGTCCTGATATTTGGCAAGTTATTGCGATTTATCGTAAGCCCAACCCTTAAGTTCTCATAGGGTTGGCCCCACAGAGCTCCGGGTGGTCTCAACCGATTCTAAAAATTCAATTCTATTTCAAATCTGTGAAAAAACTATACCTACCTGCTGTATTTTCCTTCATCCATGGACTTTCTCAAAACCTTCTCGAAAGGTTAACCTGTGTACCAAGGTTATGGAATAAACCATTTATTCCAATTAATGGTGGCCCTCCACCTTCAATAACGTAAAATTCCATGTCAACCGAAAAGTTCGAGTGGATGACCGGTAGAGTCACCTTGCCAAATGGTCTTATTTTATTTCCCACATAATCAGATACATTAATATCATTTTTCGCCAATGGATATTTTTGGAAATTATTGGAATAAAACTCATATGACATACATTGAAGTTGGAGCCAGTGTGCCATCGACCATTACTATTTATTTTTGGTTCAAGGAAGGGATTACCCATTTATGCAGCAAATCGTGTGAAAAGATGGGCTTACTTACTCTCAAATTTCAATTTCACTTTGAAATGTGTGTGGTCAGACGAGAACTGTGCCGATTTTCTCTCAATATGCACACATTCGTCTAACAGGGAACCCGAAATATACGCCAAAATATCATATTTATTTTATATCAATGAAGAATGCCCTTTCAGGCTGGATTGGCATGCGATCCAAAAAGGAAAACGGACAGATCCGGAGTTGGCGACGGTCATTAAGGTTATCCAACAAGGATCAAATTTACCAAGGGACGTCTGTTTTGAACCTTATCGGCGTCGACAACATGAGTTAACTGTGGATAAGCACTGTCTCATATGGGGAGATAGGGTGATAGTGCCCACCAAATTTCGCAAATCAGTCCATAAACCATTGTAGTTTGCCGCCTCGTAAATTTTGTACAGCTCTTCCTAATTTTACCTTTTTTCACCTCAATCTAGCAATATAGAACACTACCTTTATTTCGAGTTAGTGGACTTTTGGAAATTACATCCCTTAATTTTCACCCCTTCGAAATGACTGAATCAACCAAAAGCTTCGGGGCACAACTAGACCCCAGATAGAGCGTAAACTAAATTTCATCAAAATCGGTCCATGGGAACTAAAAAAACAGCGCACGGAGGGATTTTTAAAATTCGATTTTCGGATTCTACATACTTTGAAACGTAAACCATCAAATTTTGAGGGGGGGGGGGGGTTAAAATTTTTTTTTTCTTGCTCGATTCCAATGGTTCATTATTGAATGTAATAAACCAAAAGGCAAGTGTTAAGTTGGCTGGTTACAGAAGGGGGCTTTAGAAGCGAGTCTGCCCTTATAATAGGACTAGAGATGATTAAATAGCGTATACATGTTTGTAACCTAGGATTCAAGTACCTAATGAGTAAAAAATGTAATGTACTGTTTAGTAATTTACTTATTACTGTAATTTATAGTATCTATTTATTTACCGAAATGGAAAGATTTAACAAAGAACCTAGAACCTACCCTACAACACTTGCCAAGCCTAATGTCGAATAGGAAATCTGAGAAAATCTCAACCCTTCATGCATTTTTCTTTTTGTAAAAGTCAAATTGACGTAATATATTAGGTAGAAAACCAACTGTTTCCGTCATGTAGTTTCATGTTTTTCTGTTGAATTGAAATATTCGAATTAGAATTTATTTCGTTCAATATTTTTGCAAAAATACTCGTCAAAGGCATCTGTTGTTCTTCTTCTCACCTTGAAGATGCCCGAAGAATCACCTATTAGCATTATTTAGAGGTACAATTCTCCCTCCTACATGACAGCTCTGACCAAAATGTTAAATATTGCCTTACTAACCCTCCGCCGCGCCATTAATACTGTCGATGTATTAGGTGCACCTCAACCTAGTTTGCTGAGGTTTCCGCCTTATTGCTTTTGCGGTTCATCCCGAAGGTCTTGAAGTTCCGTTGGATGTATCTCTCTCTTGTTTTCAGACGGATTGGAACGACGGCAGCGCGCTGTGCTCTCTTACGACGTCGTTGGGTGCCACCGCCAAGTACCAGCACAGCACTGACACTCAAGTGTGGGAATCTAATCTCAATAATGGTAACTACCTTTTCTACTATGATATTTCAATCCCAATTTTCCTTTAAATCATAAAACAGATAAGGTATTACTCAGGTTTTTCGGGTTTTTTATAAATTTGTGAGAAAGTGGTTCATTATTAGCCCTCCTCCCACAAGGCTCGCTTTCTAGACATGAATTGCAAGGCAGTGTCGTATACGACACAGTTCCATGATTATTTCCTGAGTGTAATTTTTAGACGCATTAAAGGGATAAATGAGTAGGGACACTTTCTCTGAATCACTTAAAGTTTTATTGGTCCTCTAAACCATCAAACCAGTTCAAACAAAACAACAATCACGAAATATATTGAGACATTTCTCAAGCGAACCTGAGCATACGAGATCTGTTACAATTTACTAGGTATATCACGGAATAAAGTTCAGGCACATAACTTTCAAGCTAGCATCACACCAGTTTCTTGAAATCATTCATCATTAGGACTTAGATAATTGACAAGATCAGAGAAAATATGAGGAATGTATAAAGCGAACATCTGTAACCATTTAACAACTTGGGTTTACACATCAAAATCAGGTACATTAGTTCCCCTCAGACTCAATTCTATAACTAAATAATTCTTGAAATAGTATTTAACTTGAAATAAATTTTTGAAAAATATAATAAAAAACTTTCAATAAAATTACAAAACCAGACACATTTTTCCTCCTTGTAGACTCAGGGGCTCCAATTCATTCAAAATTTCCTCATCAGTGATGAACCTCGATGGGTTAGCCATTATGCAGCAAGCTGGCACATGAAGGAAGCAGAATAATGAAAGAAATGTTTGAGTTACCATGAGTGAAGTCCCCACGAAATATAGAACATGTACCACAAGGCGGTGTCAATAACGACACAGGCACCCTTTGCAGGAAGTCAGATATAAAAAAAAGAAGACTGAGCGTGAACTTACCTCGCCAAAAGCTTCAGTACGATTAGCTGGTAGGGTAATTTGTCCCTTAGCCCTCACCTGAAGTGATGCACGCATGTGCGCCACCACATTAGGTTCAATGTGTCGTATACGACACGGCCTTGTGGGAGGAAGGTTAGGTGCCTGCGTCAGGCACCATTAATTAATTTGGGAACCTATCTCAGATACCAGGAATCCAACTGCCTACTTGGCGGGTGTTTTATTATAATAATTCGTATTTTCGTGCTCTCTACTTCAAGGGTTGACCGCTGGAAGCAAATTAGGTGTAGAGCCGATCCTCAGAGCCAAAGACATCGCAGACCAGAACGTGGAGCACCTGGGAGTGATGGCTTACCTCGCCCACTTCCAATGGATCCCACCTCGTCCCCCAGCGACTACAATGCTTCAAATGTCGAGCGCTTCTCACACCACCAGAATCTATCAGCAGGTATGTTCACCGTGTCAAGTGAAACATAGACATTCCAGATAGGGATGGCATATCGAATGAAATACTCGTATATCGATATATCGATCAAATGATAGATCGTCAATGGGATATCGATGTTTCGATATATCGGAAGATCTATTTTAAAAACGCTGCAAATCATTGCTCAAAGGTTTATTATTTTCTGTATAGATCACCCTTCTGTATAGATCACTGGTTCTCCGTCAATTGCACCCACCACCATCTGTATTCTCCCCTGACCTTCCCTCTCAAATTTGGGATACTCATTTCCATGTCGGTAGGTACTATTTTTCGAATTGTATGTACCTTGAAACGCGAAACATAAAATTTTTGGTTTGCTTTGAGCAATGGCTTCGGAGCTCACTCAGCTGATCAGTGATCTGAAGAGTGAAGAAGCCTTTGAGTAATGATTTGCAGCGTTTTTTACCCACCAACATTTTTTACCTACCACACCATACTGGCTTCACACCTTCACAATCAAGTTTATTAGAAAGAACTAAACGCTCCACACTCGATTGGAAAAATAGAAAGCTTCATATGGAAATTTGATTACTGGTTACGCAGAAGGCAAAACTGTATACAAATCGAAGAAATGAACAGCGATCGCATTTTAGTCCGATAAAATTTGAATGGATATTAGACCTCTTTTGCGATTCACACTCATGAGTCTGTTTTATCGAAGGAAACCCTTCAAGTTCTCGTAGGGACCGAACGGTTTGTCCTACAGAGCTCCGGGTGGTCTCAAACATTTTTAAAAATTCAATACTATTTGAAATTGTTGAAAAAACGATACCTTTATTTCGAGAGTTTTCGAGCTAGGGCACTCTTGAAAATTTCAACCCTAAATTTTCACCCCTTAGAAGTGACTGACATCAACCAAAAGCTTCGCGGCACAACTAGACCCCAAATGGAGCCCATACACCAAATTTGAACCAAATCGGTCCAGTGTTGCTAAGAAAAGTGCCGCGTACGGCGGACGGACGGAAATTTTTTTATTCGATTTTCGTATTCTACGTACCTTGAAACGTAAAACATCAAATTTTGAGGGGGGGTTAAAAATTTTGTTTTCTTGCTCGATTCCAAAGGCTTATTATTGAAAATAATAAACCAAAACGTGTGAAGTAGGTAGGCGAATTTAATCGTTTTAAAACAGTATAAAAATCATTTAGGATGACATTTAAGGACATATCGGTTTTTCTGCTTGGAAATTGCTTTGGAATTTTTCTGCTTAGGTGAATTGAAAAGTTACTAACATCATTTTGGAAGAAATATTATCGATATACTCAACATATCGGAAGATATATTTGAAAAAACCTGGTGAAATAAGTATTAACATATTTTCAAAAGTTACTGGGTATGAATGATGGACATTCATTGTTTAAAAACTGGAAAAAAGTGCGAAAATGTCATTGCAATGTTAAATTAATTTATAAATTGACAGGGGTGTATACTGTAGACAATCAAGATCCTTCAAAATTGAAAATAATTTTTGTGAAAACCTGCTTCACTTCGTATAGTAAGTAGTTTTAATCTAGACGAGCTTCTATTACTTTCAAGTCAAGTAATTGAGCATTGGGAGCCACTGTAGGTGTAAAACATTCATGTACACAATCATGTCTGAGCTGAAGTCAAGAGTCTGAAATAAACCCATCACTAGGTTCCTACAAAATTTGGGATACAATTACTTGATGTTTTTACAGGTATAGGCGTCCCTTCTCGTCCGTTCGTTTCAATATTTAATTTTTACTTAAAAAAAAAAAAAAATTCACTTGAAAAAAGGTAGCGATATATCGGTAAATATATCGATATTGACCGATAATATCGGTTCTCTGTATCGATATAAATATATCGATATATCAAACGTGATATATTGATATATTTCATATATTGATATATTGTTTCCATCCCTAATTCCAGAAACGCAGACGTTCCTAATCTTTTATTTCATCTTAGGGCGAAGGCCCTCCAACAAACCAATTAGAGATGCAATTTCTTAAAAATCACTACTCAAAAATTGGGATTTTTACTCGATATTTGCATATCACATCTTCGTGATCAATTTTGGTTTAGTTCCTGCTGAAGTCAACTCTTTGTCCCGGGAACAACTATACAAAACGACAGATGGTTTTAGAAGGATTTGTGCGTC